>OX419715.1:45719002-48219002 GCA_948474765.1 Patella depressa | reverse complement strand
ATCAAAAATTGAAGTCTGTCAATGGATGTGCAATTATCAAAAGAAAAGCATATCAAGTTTCATGTCAATCATATTGGAATTGGTGGAGTGTTAGCCTTTTTTTTTAAAGAGAGTCATGGTAAGAAGAATAGCAACAACAGAAAGAGGGAGTTTCAATCTCTATGGTCTAGTGGGAGGATGGGAATAATCAAAACATTCATTATCAAATGGACGCCCATAGAATGGCCAATTCCTGGTAGCTTGCTTGACTAAAAGAATATCCGCACATTTTACCGAGGTGAATTTTTATACACTCACATTTTCATGTGGACGTATATAGTCGTATAGGTTTATCACCCTAAGATCTCGGTTCCTTTTGATATTGGCATGTATCGGACTGTAACTTCATGGATTATGGCCCCTGATTGTTTGAAAAATCACGTTTTTAGCTTGTGAACAGTGTAAAGGTCACAATTTTGAACCAATTTTGATGAAACTTGAAATGCAAGTTTATATCCCAAAGATCTTGGTTCCTTTCGATATTTGCGCATATCGGATTGTAACTTCCTGAATTGTACAAAAAATCACCTTTTTTTAGCTTCTGGTCACTCTAGAGGTCACAATTATTATTCGATAGATAAAACTGTCTGATTATATCACCTTTACAGTGTAATGAAGGTCGAGTTTGAATTTCGTGAAAATCTGACCGAAATGGCCAGACAAAATGGCCACTGCATGTACGCGAATAGTATAAAAATATGGTATATCAAGATTGTGGACATTGTGGAGGTCACAATTTCGAACCGATTTTAATGAAACTTGAAATGCATGTTTCTAACCCAAATATCTCTGTTCCTTTTGATATTTGTGCATATCAGATCATAACTCCCTGAATTATGGCACCTGATTATTCCAAAAATTATCTTTTTTTAGCTTGTGGTCCCTCTGGAGCTCACAATTATTATTATCCAATTTAAAAAATTGTTTGATTATATCACCGTTACACTGTAATGAAGATTGTGGTCGAATTTCATAAAAAAAATGGACAAAATGGCTGTCGCTTGTACTCTAATAGTGTAAAAATATGATATGTCAAGATTGTGGACCCTGTATTGATGAAACTTGAAATGCATGTTTATAATCCAAAGATCATGGTTCTTTTCCATATTTGCTCATATCGGATGGTAACTTGCTGAATTATGGCCCTTGATTGTTCGAAAAATCGCTTTCCTATTAGTTTGATCTCTATCCATCTCTTGAAAATGTGGGCGTATCCTGCCTGGCAGTCACTGGTTTGTTGTTTCAAACATAAGTTGTTATGAAAACAAAGTAAGTAAAATAGTTGAAAGATAAGCTTACCAATGGAAAACTATTTTGTAGTTTATTATCCGTGATACCTTGTCAATATACACCTGCAATATTATATTTCATGAAAGGAACAGTGTGTGGTCATATTTGTTTGATAACCTGTACTGCAAATTATGTCCCAAGGTGATAGCCTTTTAGATGTTTTCATTCAATATTGTCAGAAAGGAGGATTCTTTAGTCGACATATTGCTATAGACTTCAACCAGTATAGGTACTTACTTGAAGGTCATTGACGCTACCAACCTATGTCTGTTGAATTTCTTTTTTTATGATTTCCAAGCATGCATATGATTTGTAAATATTTTGTGATCTGCAGGTACTAAGGTTTTTCAAAGAGTAGGTCTTTATACAATATTGGATATACAGTTTCACTTAATAAACACATGTTCACCAGTAAGACGTTCCTATATAAAACCCAGTGCCATATTTTTAATAGGTTCTGGAACTATTATTCCTGGCATGTATTTAAAGTTCATGGAAGGCAGATTGTTTTCACTCATGTTTAAAAGAGGATAAATGGGTTCTTTAGGGTTTTTTTTTACTGGTGTATAGTTTGAATTTATAGAAATGAGTTCAGGGCCGTATCTAGCGGGGATGGAGGGGGTAGAGTGCACCCCTGGAAAAATAAGGTGCCCCCAACACCCACGAAAAAAATAAAATTGACAATCTTTCAGGTACTGATCAGTTGGTCGGTTTTAAGGGTGCCCACACGCCAATGGGTTAGTTTACCTGATCCAAACCTTCTTATATCACTTACGCGAAGGCTATTACGCCCCCCCCCTCCCACTCTGCTGCACCTCCATTTTTATACGCCCACATTTTCATGTGGAGGTATATTGTTGTCGCCCCTGTCCGTCCGTCCACAATTTATTTGTGGACTCTCTCCTGTTCACAATTCTTATCCGATTTTGACAAAACTTGAAATATAGGTTTATCCCCATAAGATCTCGACTGCTTTCGATATTGGCATGTATCGGATCGAAACTTCATGGATTATGGCCCCTGATTGTACAAAAAATCATGTTTTTAACTTGTGGACCCAATAGAGGTCACAATTTTGAACCAATTTTGATGAAAATTGACATGTATGTTTATAACCCAAAGATCTTGGTTCCTTATGATATTTGCACCCATTGGATCTTAACTTCCTGAATTATGGCCCCTGATTATCCGAAAAATCGCCCTTTTTAGCTTGTGTTCCCTCTGGAGGTCAAAATTATTATCTGATTGAAAAAACTGTTTGATTATATCAACGCTACATGGTAATGAAGGTTGAGTATGAATTTGGTGAAAATCAGTCCAAAATTGACAGACAAAATGACTGCTGTTTGTACGCGAATAGTGTGAAAATATGTTATATCAAGTTGCGGACCCAATAGAGGTCACAATTATGTTCCGATTTTGATGAAACTTTAAATGTATGTTTATAACCCAAAGATCTTGGTTCATTTCGATATTCAGGCACATCGGATCATAACTTCCTGAATTATGGCCCTTGATCGTACGAAAAATCACCTTTATTAGCTTATGGTACCTCTGGAGGTACGATCTTGGTTCCTTTCAATATTTTGAATTTCGTGGAAATCGGACTAAATTTGACAAACAAAATGGTTGCAGTTTGTACGCGAATAGTGTAAAAATATGGTCTATCAAGGTTGTGGACCCTATAGAGGTCACAATATTAATTTGATTTTGATGAAACTTGAAATACATGTTTATAACCTAAAGATCTTGGTTCCTTTCAATATTTGTGCATATCGGATTGTAATTTCCTGAATCATGGCCTCTGATTGTACAAAAAAATCGCCTATATTATCTTGTGGTCCATCTGGAGGTCACAATTATTATAAGATTTAAAAAACGATAATATCACTGTTACACTGTTCGGTTCGAATTTCATGAACATTGGACCAAAATTGCTGAACAAAATGGCCGCCACTTATACGCGAATGGCGTAAAAATATGGTATATCAAGGTTGTGGACCGTGTACGTAGAGGTCACAATTTATATATGATTTTGATGAAATTTGAAATATAAGTTTATAACCCAAAGATCGCGGTTCCTTTTGATATTCGGGCACATTGGACCATAACTTCCTGAATTATGGTCCCTGATTGTACGAAAAATCATGTTTTTTACCCTGTGGACCCTATGGAGGTCACAATTTTATTCCGAATTAAAAAAACATTTAACTATATCCCCGTTATACATTAATGATGGTTGACTTTGAATTTCTTGAAAATCGATAATTGAACATCTAAATCCATAATATTAAATGTTTCGTATACTAAACGTTAGCATGGGGCAGAACTTTATAAAAACCAAATAAATTATAATGATTTTCTGATAATTACTTCGTATGCGACAACTCTTGTTGACTGCCTGTACGATTTGGCTACAGTGGGCATATGCCTGGCAACCTATTTTAAAAATCCTACATACAGCCCTGAATGAGCTTCTGTCTATTAAAGAATGCCATTTACCTATCATTGGGAAACTGTGCGTGTCCAGTAGTTTAACAGTTGTTGTTTGACTTACAAAGCTTGAGAATGGTGTACACATGTTGTTAGATGAACTTTTTTTTAAACGGTTATTTATTATTCTGTGACACAAAAAGCATTGAACTTCGGCATTAGTGCTACATTTTATTCTTCACCATACATGCTGTTCAATGGAGAAATGTAAAAATAAGATCACTGTCAGATCTTGGCAAAGCAGTCTGTCATTAAAATTCATATTTAATCTGTACTCTAAAAACTGTTCAACTGTACTTAGCCAGAAAATAGTGGCTGACTGACGCAGACATTTTTTATCCTCTTCTAGCTAACAATAGAATGAGCATCTTTCATTTGTTAAGTTAAACAAACACTGTATAATGTAGAAAAAGGTGTGTATTATACAGTTATTTCCTTCTAGATATACCCAACATAACATAGTTCATTCCAGAAAGGATGTACCTCAGTTCTTCGTAGTTCTTACTGGCAGGAATAAAATAATACTTTATCATTCTGACATTTCAAGAATTCTATACTTTATTTGAAGATCCTATAAAGAGTTGATGCACTAGATGTCATTTTCTCTTCGGTATTGGATATAAAAGAGATTTCTATGACTATTGCCATGGTTTATTTGTGTAGGTATTCCATAGGAACCTATCTAAAATGACAGTCTGTATTTATTTTGATTTTTTGCCATAGGATTCGTGTTAAACATGTACATAAAAAAGATCCCAGATATGTAGTTGCATGGTTACATTGAGTTACATGAACTGTTAAATCAGAGAAAGAATTTTGTAAATGTCTGTACAAATTTTTAGTGCACTTTCTATGCACTTTATAAAAGGGTTATTTTAAAAGGGAACACAATCTTTTTCAAGTTATTATGAAAAACATTGTCTATTCCTGTCTGATAATATAGCATTTCAAATGTTATTGACTAATATAAAGGAATGTTTCTCTTGGTTTAAATATGATTTTTATATGTCCAGATTTTCATGTGGACGTATTATGCCGTCACCCCTGTCCGTCCGTCCACAATTTGTTTATGGACTCTCTACAGGTCACAACTCTTATCATTTTTGACGACACTTGAAATATAGGTTTATCCCCATAAGATCTCAGCTGCTTTCGATATTGGCATGTATCGCATCGAAACTTCATGATTGTACGAAAAATCATGATTTTAGCTTGTGGAAACTATAGAAGTCACAATTTTGAACCAATTTTGGTGAAAGTTGACATGCATGTTTATAACCCAAAGATCTTGGTTCCTTTTATTATTTGCACCCATCGGATCGTAACTTCCTGAATTATGGCCCCTGATTTTCCGGATCATAACTTCCTGAATTATTGCCCCTGATTGTCCAAAAAATCGCCTTTTTATACGCCCACATTTTCAATGTGGACGTATTATGTCGTCGCCCCTGTCCGTCCGGACGTCCGTCCGTCCACAATTTGTTTGTGGACTCTCTACAAGTCACAATTCTTATCCGATTTTGACGAAACTTGAAATATAGGTTTATCCCTATAAGATCTCGGATCCTTTCCATATTGGCATTTATCGGATCGGAACTTCATGGATTATGGCCCCTGATTGTACGAAATATTATGTTTTTAGCTTGTGGACCCTATAGAGGTCACAATTTTGAACCGATTGTGATGAAACTTGACATGCATGTTTATAAGCCCAAAATCTTGGTTCCTTTCGATATTTGCGCCCATCGCATCGTAACTTCCTGAATTATGGCCCCTGATTTTCCGAAATATCGCCCTTTTTAGCTTGTGGTCCCTCTGGAGGTCAAAATTATTATCCGATTTAAAAAAAAGTTTGATTATATCACCGTTACATGGTAATGAAGACCAAGGTAAAATTTCGTGAAAATCGGACCAAAATTGACAAACAAAATGGCCACCGTTTGTACGCGAATAGTGTGAAAATATGTTATATCAATGTTGTGGACCCTATAGAGGTCACAATTTTGAACCGATTTTGATGAAACTTGACATGTATGTTTATAACCCAAAGTTCTTGGTTCCTTTCGATATTTGCACCCATCGAATCGTAACTTTCTGAATTATGGCCCCTGATTGTCCGAAAAATTGCCCTTTTTAGCTTGTGGTCCCACTGGAGGTCAGAATTATTATCCGATTTAAAAAAACGTTTGATTATATCACTGTTACATGGTAATGAAGGCCGAGTTTGAATTTCGTGAAAATCGAACCAAAATTGACGGACAAAATGGCCGCTGTTTGTACGCGAGTAGTGTGAAAATATGTTATATTAAGATTGTGGACTCTATAGAGGTCACAATTTTGAACCGATTTTGATGAAACTTGACATGCATGTTTATAACCCAAAGATCTTGCTTCCTTTCGATATTTGCACTCATTGATTAGTAACTTCCTGAATTATGGCTCCTGATTGTACGAAAAATCACCCTTTTTAACTTGTGGTCCCACTGGAGGTCAAAATTATTATCCGATTTAAAAAACCATTTGATTATATCACTGTTACATGGTAATGAAGATTGAGGTAAAATTTCGTGAAAATCGGACCAAAATTGACAGACAAAATGACCGCCGTTTGTACGCGATTAGTGTGAAAATATGTATCAAGGTTGTGGACCCTATAGAGGTCACAATTTTGAACCGATTTTGATGAAACTTGACATGCATGTTTATAACCCAAGGATCTTGGTTCTTTTCGATATTTGCGCCCATTGGATCGTAACTTCCTGAATTATGGTCCCTGATTGTTCGAAAAATGACCTTTTTTAGCTTGTGGTCCCTCTGGAGGTCAAAATTATTATCCCATTTAAAAAAACATTTGATTATATCACCGTTACATGGTAATGAAGGTTGAGGTCGAATTTCGTGAAAATCGGACCAACATTGACTGAAAAAATGGCTGCCGCTTGTACGCGAAGAATGTAAAAATATGGTATATCAAGGTTGTTAACCCTGTAGAGGTCACAATCTTCATTCAATTTTGATGAAACTTGAAATACATGTTTACAACTTAACAATCTTAGTTCCTTTCGATATTTGTGCATATCGGATTGTAACTTCCTGAATTATGGCCCCTGATTGTACGAAAAATGACCTTTTTTTTAGCTTGTGGTCCCTCTGGGGTCAGAATTATTATCCCATTTAAAAAACCATTTGATTATATCACTGTTACATCGTAATGAAGGTTGACCAAAATTGACAGCTGTGTCAGGCCATCCATCCTTCATCACTAACAAGGGGAAACCACACCTGAAAATCTAGATGAACTTTGTCATCCAATGCTGGGATCAAACACCCAAACTCAAGGCTACCGAGCCAGCATCTTACAACTTAGCAACATGATCCCCAGTCGAATTTGAAGTCTACTGAAATGAACCTTTATAACCCAAAGATCTTAATTCATTTCGATATTTGCACATATCAAATTCTAACTTAATGATGTAGGAAAAATCACTTTCGGTATTGCTTGTTCTCTATCATTAACTTATTAACTTAAAAACTGTAAGATTCTCAGATTTGGATGGTGTAACTTTAATATGCATAAAGATGTTGAGCTTTAATTTGCAGAAAGATGTTGAGCTTTAATTTGCATAAAGATGTTGAGCTTTAATATTTTTAAGTAACAGTAAGATGCACATCCTGGTGGGATTATTTCACTGTCCAACCTCTGTTTTATTGTCAAATTCAAGAAATCTTGTGAATGTGTTGTGGGACAAATTTCCAGGCAGATTTTTAAAAGCTTGATGAGATTCTTCATTGTGGTGAGTTTCAAAAATTTATAGATAATACTTTCAGAGCACTTTTTGCAATTACTTTTCCATTCACATTTTTACTTTTAAAAATAGATTTATTTAATCTAGATGGTATCTGTTGACAATGATTTTAGACATAGCTTCCATTGATGTTTTATCTTCCAAGTACTCTACAGATTTTTGTCCCCCGCCTTTCGAAGAAAGTTGGGGGACTATTAAAATGGGTTCGTCCGTCTGTCTGTCTTTCTGTCTGTCTGTCTGTCCGTCTGTCCGTCACACTTTTTGGGACACAATTACTCTCTTCCTAATTGAACTAGAATGTTCAAACTTGGTGTATGTGTTTATTAGGTCAATGCCTTGATGGAGTTCGAAGATGAGCATTTTCCGCTTAGGGTAAGCAGAGATAAGCAATTTGATTGGTTGATGCTTTGGGACATGATAACTTTAGCTCTAATTAAGTGAGAGTGATGAAACTTGGTGTATAGTTTCATTACATCAATACGTTGACTAAGTTCGATAATGAGCATTTTCTGCTCAGGGTAAGCAGAGCGATACGCAATTTGATTGGTCGAAACTTTGGAACACAATAACTCTCCTTCTAATTGAGTTAAAATGTTCAAACTTGGTGTATATGCTTATTAGGTCAATGCCTTGATGGAGTTCGAAGATGAGCATTTTCCGCTTAGGGTAAGCAGAGATAAGCAATTTGATTGGTTGATGATTTGGGACACAATAACTTTAGTTCTAATTAAGTGAGAGTGATGGAACTTGGTGTATAGTTTCATTACAGTATAATGCCTTGACTAAGATCGATAATGAGCATTTTCTGGTCAGGGTAAGCAGAGCAATAAGCAATTTGATTTGCCGAGACTTTGGAACACAATAACTCTCCTTCTAATTGAGTTAAAATGTTCAAAATTGGTGTGTATGCTTATTAGGTCAATGCCTTGATGGAATTCGAAGATGAAAATTTTCTGCTTAGGGTAGGCAGAGATAAGCAATTTGATTGGTTGATACTTTGGGACAAGATAACTTAGGTTCATCTTTATTGATGATTTTTATGCCAATACAATGACTGCATTCTCATTCAGTAATGGATTTGACAGTAACAGTGTATAGAAACGATTGACTCGGACACGAGGGCCCTTTCCCTTGACCAGAGGGGCCCTTTTGTCAAGTGTGGGGGCCCTTTTGTCTGCCTTTAGGGTCCCCCTCACTAGGGTACATTTTCATTTTTCTCGTTGGTTTTAGCATTTTTCTTTATAAAACACTTTTGGATGACACTTCGTGTACAGTTTGATTGCTTGATACGTTTGAAAAAAATAAATGTGCGATTAATTACTATGTGTCATCTATTTATTTTGGGATTTCGGCGGAGGACATCAGCCTCACTGTTGGCTTGTTTAACTTGTTATAGTTTGTATCCCTGTTTGGTTGGTACACACGGATGATACTACACCCCCTTTCCAAACTGCTTGTATTGCTACTCAAACTGGTCAAGGCTGGTCACTTTGAATTAATGTTTTTCAATTGTTGCAGTCATTCATTTATATAGGTCATTGCCGCTTACTCTAGAATTTTTTTATACATATTTTCAAATGTTGTAATATATTAGCAATCCAAATTTTCTCAACTGATGTTAGGTTACACCTGAGGATGTTCGAGATCACACTTGTGCAACCTGATTAAATATATTCAGACTTGGATTACTTCCTTTTGTTTTCTAATAGATATCTTAAGTGTGATGTCTCATTTCTCTGGTAACAGCAGCCACAAGTGTGGGTTTTTAGTGCAGTCTACTGGGACTCATTTTCTGGCATTTTACTGTATTTTGTACTGGCATTATCCAGGTGCCAAACATATCAATTCTTTAAAGCAGAATAATGGGTGCCACTTGAAATAACTCTTACTCAGTCGATATGATCACCCCACCATGATATGTACAAGTACACAGTGTTTATTCTACCTCCCTATTTTTATATTTGTGTGTTTAGTTAAAGAAAGACAACCGATACAGATACATTTACTTTCCACATGTTAATATGTAAATGATTAAAGGACTTTTTACTCCATTACCACAGGGAAATTCCCACAGTTTTCAACATCTACATCAGACATATTAAAACTGAAATGTAAAACTTTGAATAAAAATATTTTACAGATGTCAGTAAACTTAATTTAACTTATAACATACATAGTCACATTTATTTACAATAGGAAAGATAGGTTTACATCAATATTTACATAAAACAATAGGTGTACATGTATAATTTACCATCAAAACATTTACAAAATAAGTGTTTCCATCATCAGTTTGAAACATTTTCCCTTGAATTCTGTAGCTGTATGATGCACTTTTTTGAAGAATTTTTACATGTGACCACAATGGATGTAGGCTTTGTGAAACCAACCTATCCATGTGTAGACCTAAGTTTAGGAGATATTCTGGGGGTAAAAACCTGTCCCTCTCCCTCTCATCATTAAACTCTATGCTGAAGTAGGCTTATATAAAATATGCATAATATATAATTGTACATTATAGAGAAGTTTTCTGGGAGTAGGAATATTTCCAAAGATTATGTCCCAATTACTAAATGCCATTCAAAGAATATATCGAGGGGAGAGGAGAAGGGTGTGTGAAACAGCTATGATGTCGAACCTGTTAAAAATATAATTAGCCATAACATATAACAGAAAAAAATCGCTATTTTCCAGAGATTTATCAAACAGAAGGGTGTTGGTTTGAGCCTGCTTCCACAATTAGCAGAAGCACCTATCGTTTATCCCATTTGTGTATTGCTCTACCATCTATAAATATTTGCAACATTGTGAATCTATATCATTCATTAGAACTCCAAAAACTGTTATTCCACACCAGTTTACATCCAATCTCTAAAGCTTTTTATTCACATGTGCAGTTGTATGTGAGTACTGAATTATCACTGAGCATGATACCAGTTTCAGAGCATGCCCAATAAACCCTGTTTACATTACAAATTTTAAGCAGGCCAGGTACCGTTCTTGGTACGGCACAGTTAATTTTTTATAGTGTAAACGGGTAAAACACAAGCGTGCCGTACTGAGTACCGTGCCAATCTGGCCCACTGAAGTGATGTTGTCTCAGTACCGTACTAAGAACAGCTCACTTCAAATTTTCGTAGTGTAAACGCTAACTGGTCTGAGTACGGATTACTGTGCAAGCGCCAAATTCACTTGACCTTTTTCCCTACAAACCTTGACAGTTCTGTCATCAGTTCTGTCAAAATGGCTGCTCAAACTAAATCAGTCATCATAATTGTTTTCATCTGGGTAATTTGTACAGGGGCTGAAATTAACTTTTCTGTGAAGAGTTCCTCATTTGGCACGCTTGGCACGGTTCTGAGACCGGTTATTTTAGAGTAATGTAAACGGGTCCATTTCTTGAAATTTATCACGGCCTGGTACCGTACCTAGTATGGCACGCTTATCGTGGCCAAATGTAAACAGGGCTATAGTGTATGAAACCATTTGTTCATGTTTATCTGAAATTGGTAATTAAAGATGTACCATAGAAAAAAATGTAAATTTGCTCAGCTCTAGATACTGCATGCTATATGGGATCAGTAGTTATTTATAAATATGGAAGCAGAAATGAGATTTATAGAAAAACCTGGGAGAACAATAATTCAATGAATCTAGCTGTGATTAACCTTTTCACAGCTTGCTTAATGATCCTTTGATCTGTATTTTTATGAGTGTGTGGAAAGACCAGTGAAGTTGACCAGGCCATTGACAATTATATGGTGGTAATATCATGATTAACTGAGGTAATTCTAGTAGGAAGTCAACATTCAGCCTCCACCCAGGGGACTCATTTGTTTGCTGTTGCTTATTTAGCTGCAGATGCACTGACCAGACAAAAATGCCCCCAGGACGCAAAGAAAAAATAACTAGTGGTCACAATTAGCTTTTATCTTGGCTGACCCTGTTCTTGTCCACGGAAACCACTATGTTTTGGTTCCACTTCAAACAGATTGATATGTATTACATGTTTTCATGGGAGATCACATGACATAACAATGACGGTAATATTAGATAGTTGAGAGAAAATAAGTGTTATGCTGATGGATAATATTGGAAGAAATGAGTTTAGTATTCCCTTGTTAATACGATTAACATTTCAAAATTTATCAACATATATATATTAAAGTCTTAAAGTCCAACTTTGTTTAATCTGATAAAAAATTCTTCTTTTTCGAATAACATTCCAAATTAGATTCACAATTTAGTTTTTACTGGATCTAGGAAAAAGAGATTTATCTGAATACATAGGGGTCCATGAAATTGATATAAAATGGATTTATTCGTTTATACAATCCCAAGGTATTTTTTATTACCATAAAGGGACTGTAATATAACATCATTTCTTGGAATTAACAAAACAAAAATACTTTATATATGCCCACATTGAAATTTGGCCGTATATATTGTCAACGTGTCTGTCCAGTGGTCCAGCATCCACAATTGCTTGTGGCCGCTCTAGAGTCTATAGCTAATATCCGATTGGCTTTTAATTGATACACAGTGTTTAAGGTCATGAGATGAAGAAGCCTCATTTCTTTGAATTAACAAAACAAAAATAGTTTTTATAAGCGCACATTGAAATGTGGTCGTATATTGTCGTCGCGTCCGTCCAGAGGTCTGGCGTCCCGTCTCAAATAAATGTGCTAAATCAATAATTAAAATATTTGGTAATGCCCCCGTCAGACCGAATTGGTGAACCTACTGCGCTCTGAGACCGAACGACAGCCTGGAAATACACAAGGTTGTCAGCAAGCGGGAACATAACGCCAGACTCCATAAAGCATTGAGAGCTTAACACTGCTGCATAGCCTTTTGATTGTGCTGCATCCAAAAACAGCTAAATGTGATCCGACCCCACCCAGGAATCATCTAACAACATGCATCGACCATTAAAACCCTGCATGAATATATACCAAACTTTCAAGTCTGCCTTAGCTGCATTTGTTTAACGAATCATGTTATAATCCTTTGTAACACCTAGCGTGAGATCATACAATCGTTGAAAAAGGCACGATCTGGCACAACTACCAAGGTGAAATTTAGTAGACCCAGTAACGATTGTAACTGTTTTAAGGACATCTTATATCTATTTAAACTACCTTGAAGCGCCTTGTGGATTTTTACCACTTTGTCTTCTGGTAAACAAAAAATCATATCCTGAGAATCAACCTCTATTCCGTAAATCTTAATTTTATTAGTTGGTAGCACAGTTTTAGATGCTTTAATGGGAACTTGCGATATTGTGAAAAGTTTGTAAGGATTCAGAGCACACTGTAGAATTTTTGGGGCCAAGGTGGGCCCCGTAATGAGACCCCATAACCCATTGCCAGGCTGAACTAAACCGTTTGAATGTTTGGCAGCTCACACTTAAATCCATCGGAAGGCACATATCAGCAAAATAATACACTGACCCCTCAATTTGAACAGTGAAAACTAAAAGTTCATAGTCTAGGGTGAATGGGAAATAGGCGAAATACCTAGTGGCCGCTCTAGAGACCAAAGTTAATATCCGATTGACTTTAAATTTATACACAGTGTTTAAAGTCATGAGACATAGAAGTCTACTGTTTTTCAGCGATTTCCGATAATTACTGCCAGAGTTATGGTCATTGATCACTTAGAAAAATCTTTTGGACGCTCTACTAGCTAGAGGCCAAAGTAAATATACGATTGACTTTAAATTTATACACATTGTTTAAGGTCATGAGACAAAGAAGCCTATTGATTTTCAGCGATTTCCGAAGTTACCAACAGAGTGATGGCCCTTGATCAGGCCAAACTTATTATCCGATTGACTTCAGATTGATACACAGATTTGAAGTGTATTGATTTTCAATGAATTTTGATAACTGAACAGCTAAATCCATGAAATTAAATGTTTCGTATACTAAACGTTACAATGGGGCAGAACTTTATAAAAACCAAACAAATTCTAATGATTTTCTGATAATTACTTTATGAATTGTTAATCTTAATCAGATTTCAGAGTATTATAAATGTTTCATTACCAAAAAAAGTAAAAATATGCGACAACTCTTGTTGACTGCCCGGACAATTTAGCTGCCTGGCAATCTAGTTTTATAGGTCATCTGATTGATTATTTGAGGCAATTAAAGGATTTCTATTTTATCATGATTGTCAAGTGGATGGATTTTGTTTTTCACTTTGAAGAGAGGGTCTTCAGCAATAACTCAATAACTGCTGTTGACTCAATGGACAGATCTTGTCCGAATGGCAGATCTTATGCTCTAGAGTCCATCTGAAGTCTGTTTAAAAATACTAATGGAATAAAAATCGTGAGTTAAATTGTCATATTACAGGACAGTCAGACAATTCAGTTGCCTGGCAAACTATGTTTTAAGATAAAGATTTTGATCTTGGAAAAAAAGTAGAAAGTACTAATATATGTAGTATGTATAAGCTCTTTGGAAATATTGATATTTTAATGTCAATAGTGGGGGAGGGGGAAGGTAAGTGTGCACGCTGTCATACAGACTGCCATTGAGTCAACTAGCGTGGTTTAGAATCCTCGGTTGTATATGGCAAGGAGTAAATAAAATAAAATTAAACCATATGTTAGTCCTGAAATTACCTAGTTTGTGTCGAGTAGATGTTAAACCCCATTTCTCTCTTTATTGTCAATAGGGCTTCATGAAAAATAGCAATTAGTATATGTTATTTGTGTAACACACTGTGTTTAAACATATATTATTTCATAGTTAACCTTTACAAAATTAGCTTTGTCTCATACATTATGCAAGAGAATGAATAATTAAAAATTTGCTCTAATGTGTTCAGATTAATCTGTATGTTTGGCTCTACTTCCTGAACCTGATTCCAAAGTTCATTGAAATAACTACCAATTGCAGGATTCCAGATTGACACAAGATAATTATGGGTGAAAAATCAAAAGAAAATGTTTAATTCACATTACATTATTGTAATCTCCCTGCCTAATAATTTAAACTTTTTGAAACTTTGAAGATTGTGTTTTTATGACATGTTACAAATTAAGGAAAAAACTCTCTTTTTTTAATGATTCATTTTAGAGTCTGTTTAATGACAGATTTTGGGGTCTGAGATGTGGAATATAGATTTAGAAGTTTAAAACTGCCAAGTCAAAATGTCATATAATGATACACTAATCACTTTTCAAATGTTTCTGATGTAAAGCAGACGTTAAAAGAGTAACAGGAACCGTGACTTTGGTTATTAAAACATCTTAAGAGATAATTATTATAATCAATTGTCTTGTTCACATCAAATTTAAAATGACCTCCTGGGGTGACCTTTATTGATAGAATAGTTTTTCCGTGTCCATGAAGGTTAAAAACAAACCAAAAAATGAAAGATTAGTAATATTTTTCCCACTTATTTAACATGTTCACGAGTTGTCACAATTTAGAAAAGTATGTTTTGTACAGATTGCTGGCACATGTGGTAGGTTACATGGTGAAGAAAATAAATCTGTCAATAAACTGTCAAACTTCCTTAACTGTACTCAAATCAACCATTTTGTTATCACAGGAAAGCATTCTTCCCCATACATTTAGTTACATACAACTACCAACCCAAAACAATATGGCTGTTTCCTCACAAGAATTATCTGTGAGTATGTGAACAATAATGTATAAAGCAGCATGTTGTATATCTGATAATATATTGATGAAGAGATGATATGTATAATAGTTTTAATTTTGTTATTTATTGTTCTTTCATTTCGTCAGATAAGAAATGAAGTCCATCATTTTAGTCTTAAACTTCTGGTAAAAAAATAATGGTTTGCAAATGGGAATTAAATTTGATTTCCACAAGGAATTCAATTGTTAGTGGATACCTTTGAAATTATTATAGATTTTTGTCTAATATTATTTTTTCAACTCATCTGAATTTCCCTTTATATATCATTAGGCTATGTATCAGGCTATGTATCAGCTAGAGGCCGAAGCGCGGCACTCTAGACCACTAGGCCATCCCAACCCCCTAATAACAATATACAAATGTATTTAATATAATATTAATATATACAAAAATGAAAAATAAACACATATTTCAGTCTTAAAACTTAAGTTGGACATAATAAAATAAGCACATCATTTTTTCTGATATATCAACTACTTATAATTCTGGCTGTATCATCTATATCCCCTATGATACATCAATTATGTTTATTTCTGAATGTATGAGTCATATTTATTTCTGGATGTATCAACAATAATTCTGGTTATATCAACTATATCCCCTGATATCAATTGTATTTATTTCTGGTTATATCAACTATAATTCGGGTTATATCAACTATGTCCTTTGATGCCTTCATCATAATATATCAACTGTATTTCCTGATATATCAACTATAGTATCTCCAGATACATTTCCTTACATCAGATATATCTTTTGATATAATTCCTAAACTCTGTTCTATCAACTTTAATTTCTGATGTATCAACAGTATTTCCTGATGTATCAACTCCAATATGAATATTGATAATAAAATCCCTCTATATTCCTTAATATAGAAATACAGTGTTTATTCCCCTTTGATGCTACATGATCATAAACTAGTTATTTATTTGTTTACCCATGGTGTAAAATTGATTTAACTCAGTCTGTTTCCATTTTACACACGAACATATGATGGGAAAAAATATATTTTGCAATGATTAACTGTGAATTAAGTACACAGAGGATGGAAATATTTATTATTTAACATTCTTCTGGTCATTGAAAAACAATTTTCACCTAATTGTCTCCTATTGATGGTCAAGATGATGTATTTAGCTGGTTGTAAAAGATGGTGTAGGCTTTAATCTTAGTCTATTCTATATAGTCCAGAGTATAATCAAGTCCATGTGATAAGGTTATTTGCAGTGGTCAACACTGGGTGCATGGATTAAGCTTAAGAACCTCTATATTTCAACTGGGCATTTTTATCATATTTGCTCCATCAGTCATTTAGATCTTGACTTGAGAAAAACATAAATCTTACACTGTATAGGAATCATGGTCAAAATTATGTCCAGTAGTTTATAGCATCTAGGTCTTGATAGAAATCATAATTTATTTCATTTAATGGTATCTTTGGATGGCAAAGTTTACACAAATAAACTTAATATTTAAGTAAAATGTAATGATATCCAGATCAAATTCATGCACGATTAAAGGAGCTAAATTGCCCAATTTATTCAAAATATGTGACTAAATGAAAAAGTCCCAAAATATTTGATTAAAATTTGTCAATTATAAGACAGATATGACCCTATTAAGTTGAGGTTTTAATGGGGATGTGAACAAAATAAACCATGCTTGACTTGCCATGAAAGAAATGTGCCAATTGGACGTATTATACTTGTTTGTCCATCTGGACGTCCATCCACAATTTGTTTGTGGACACTCTACCGGTCATAATTTTTAGCCGGTTTTGACAAAACTTGAAATATAGGTTATCATCCAAAGATCTTGGTTCCTTTGGATATTGGATGGGCACGGATTGTTCAAAAAATCACATTTTTAGCCTGTGGACACTCTAGAGGTCATAATTTTCATCTGATTGTGATGAAACTTGAAATGCCTATTTATAGCCCAAAGATCTTGATTCCTTACGATATTTGCGCATATCGGATCGTAACTTCCTGGAATTATGGCCCTTGATTGTGTACAAAATAATCGTCTTTTTTAGCTAGTGGTCCCTCTGCGGGTGACAATTATTATCTGATTTAAAAAAAACGTTTGATAATATCATCGTTACACTGTAACGGATATCGAATCGTATCTTCCTGGAACTATGGCCCCTGATTGTCAAAAAATTGTACCAAAATTGTGGTGCCTCTGGAAGTCACAATTAGTATCTGATTTAAAAAAAAACCTTTGAATATATCATTGTTACACCGTAACGAAGGTTGAGTTCAAATGACATGAAAATTGTACCAAAACTGCCGGACAAAATGATCGCACTTTGTTAGCAAATAGTGTAAACATGACATTTTCAGCTTGGGGTTCCTCAAGAGGTCACAACTATTATCAAATTTCGGTAATTGGGTTCGAATTTCATAAAAAATGACAACATTTGATACTTAATGTCAATTTTATCAAGGTCAAACCTATTTAGCGTCTTCAATGTCTTCAGATGATGTAATTTGGGCAAAAACTGTATTTATAGCCTTCGAAACAAATAATTTATTCAAATGAGTCGTATTTGTTATTCGTTTAAAATTTTGATATTTGATTCCAATCAACTAATAGAATGAACCCGTACGATCATATTGATATCACAAAATGGTTTCTAACTTGTTCAGTTGTTGAGAAATAGACGATTTTCAACAGTTAACTTTTCAAGGTTTCAAAAAAGTGTCGATTATTATTCGATTTTCATAAAAAATTTTCACTGTGTGATACTATACCAGTCCAAAATTACGTCGTTTTAATTCACACATTCATATTGAAATACCTTTTTAACAGGGTTGGAGATTTAGAGAATTATGAGCTTTCCTCATAATTTAACCCATTGTTTAACCTTAATTTCATAACTTGACAGAGTTACCTTAAGTGATTAAGACAGACAGTTAATCAGTAGGGTAATTGAGTGAAGTCTCTGAGGCAGAACTATTGCTAAATTGAAACAATAGACTGGCTAATCCAATTAAGGCTGGCAGGTTAATTGGGATTGAGCCGTGACGCTTAAGTTAATCCGTATGCTGACCAATCGTAGGCTAATACACATTCCATGCCATGAAAACCTCAACTGTAGTTTGGGACACACGAATTGGGTATATAATAAGTTCATGTTGCCTCTGAGATTCTCATAATATACTTTACCAACGATTGAAACAACTGTCTTCTTGTTATTTAACCCATTTAACCCTGAGCCAATTAAAAGATTAGCTGCCCTAACCTCATTGAACCAGCAGGGCCCATCTCCCTAAGCCAATTAGAGGATTATTGTTAATCCTAATACCCTCTACAAAATTGCAAATAATTTAAAAAATATTTTTTATACATAAAAATACTCTGTTACAAAAATGTTCACATTGCCGTGTTCTTTCCAATGATAAAAAATTCAATTTTACAAAGTAGCATGTATATTACTATAAATAATATTGAAAAGCCAGTTCCACTAAAATTATGACTTTTCTCTATCATATTGGCAAAATAATGTGAAAAAGTATCCCTTACGATTTTTTTAAAAAAAAATAAAACAAAAATATAATCCCTCGTGTTGGCAGCAGTGTTCTAAGTAAATATAAATATAACTTTTAAAAAGAAATATCACCCCAAATAACGGTCACTTCATCGCCTACGGCATTTAACATTTCTGCCTTTCTTTGGATATATGACTGGAATTGTCGTTTTCTTTGCTTCACTGCGTCGAAAATAAAAATATATATTTGAAATATTCGACAGTGTAATATTCCCCTATTTAGCTTGTGTTAAACCCTAAAAGTTTTGATTCAATTTAGCTTTCCAAAGTCTAGAATTATTAACCGTAAGTTTCGTGTTGTCATCTGTTTGATCGAGCGAATCCAAGATGGCGGCGACTTGCTTGATCTTGGCTCGAGTATACGCATTCTTCGCATCATAACGTCCAAAAAAATAATAAATAGTTGATTTCTTCGACATTATCATATTCCACAATATACCTGGCAGTAAATCATAAAATCTGATTCTATTTCACTCTCAATATCGTATAATTATTAGCCGTAAGTGACAGCGTGAAAATATTGGAATAGTGCCAAATTGAATGACACGGTGTGAATTTTCACCTCTGACCTGTTACGTAAATACTGAAAGATCCGGTGTTGAAACATATATTTTTTATTGGATTTTACTTTTATTACCCAATCACCATTAATTAATGAAATAGAAACAATAGAAGTAAGTTGATTGATTTCTCGCTTGGGTTCGCTAATGCCGTTGCCAAGTATGAAGGGTCCGCGAGTTGATTCGCTACCGTCAGCCACGTGCCGCGAGTTGTTTCGCTACAGTACAAAATGGTGAGCAAATGTTAATGTATTATTTCTACTTGTTCTTATTAGTTTTCTATTGTGATAATTGAACTTGTGCGTTTTTTAGTTTCGCTAATGCCGTTGCCAAGTATGAAGGGTCCGCGAGTTGATTCGCTACCGTCAGCCACGTGCCGCGAGTTGTTTCGCTACAGTAAAAAATGGTGAGCAAATGTTAATGTATTATTTCTACTTGTTCTTATTAGTTTTCTATTGTGATAATTGAACTTGTGCGTTTTATTTATTCTACAAAAGCAATTAAATCGATATTATCGATGCCGTAGAATAATCAACAATATTTAAATCTCTGTCAGAATCCATGCTTGACAGTCACATTGAAATGCAGACATCCTTTTTATACGCCCACATTGAAATGTGGTCGTATATTGTCGTCGCCACCGTCTGTCCGGCGACGACAATTGCTTGTGGACACTCTAGAGGCTAAAGTTAATATCCGATTGACTTTAAATTTATACACAGTGTTTAAGGTCATGAGACGAAGAAGCCTATTGTTTTTCAGCGATTCCAGATAACTACCAGAGTTATGGCCTTTGATCACTTCAAAAAATCTTGTGGACGCTCTAGAGGCCAAAGTTAATATCCGATTGGCTTTAAATTTATAGACAGTGTTTAAGGTCATAAGATGAAGAAGCCTGTTGATTTTCAGCGATTTCCGATAATTAGTGCCAGAGTTATGGCCCTTGATCACTTCAAAAAATCTTGTGGGCGTTCTAAAGGCCAAAGTTAATATCCGATTGGCTTTAAATACACACACACTGTTTAAGGTCATGAGATTTCAAATAATTACATCCAGAGTTGTCTCCCTTGATCACATCAAAAAATCCTGTGGACGCTCTAGAGGCCAAAGTTAATATCCTATTGACTTTAATGCACCTGTCAATAGGAATCTTGAACTACCCCCCCCTCAAGCATCGACGGCTGTTCGACGCCATGTCGCGTCGAATCTTGACATCAAAATAGCCAGCTAAATGTGAAAGAGTTGTGAATCTTTGGTGAGAAAAAATTTGCCAAAGGTGAATCTTGAACAAAATAAAATATTGCTGAACACATTATTGTATTTTTAAAAATGTGTTTTTTTTTCTGAAAACGGACGAACCTATGTCTGTTATCGTTTGCTGTCATACAGGAAATTCTACCTGTATAATTGTAGACGCGATTCTCTTTATGATGTTTTCGTGGTAATCTGGATAATCGTAGCTACAAAATGGTGTATGATTTGGTGGCTAGCTATTTTATTTGTACATAAATTTGCTTGATGTGTTTGATTGTGTGTCCGTTTGATATAGACTCCATTGTCCAGGTTCGAGCTTGCACGTATGTCTAGTATAATGAATGACAAGATAATCTGATCTCAACTTACGCCTTACGGACCATGCTCAATGTAAGTTAGTTCAAGCCGTTGATGTACCGTTTTGCCGTTTTTATGAAATTTGCAAATAAAAGTTAAAATAAAAATATAATATTAAAATAAGTACTTTTATAGTAGGGTGTTCAGTCACGTGACTTTAATGTGTCTAAAACAGCCTAAACCGGCATACCCTTGCACGCTTCTCTCATTTAATGATCTTTCTGTTTAAAATAAACACATGTAAATTTTATATCGTTAAAAGCAGAATTGGATCAGCTTTCTGGTGGTATAACTTATTGTATTAGGAGATTGTCCTAAATTGATAATACATGTATTTCGAGTTGAACATAAATTTACGTCTCTCCGTGACGTCATATTCGCTTCGAAGAAAACAGCCCGGTTTTTGTGGGGCGTGGCTTTTTTTATGTGTTTTTAAAAGTGCCATATTCAAATGATCTTTTACTGATATCAACACAATTTATCTACAGATTAATAATTGAACTAAAAAATGTCTTTGCCCGAATGACGAAAAAGATCGGTTCGTAAAAAATATTTTTAAAATGTTGGTTAAAAAGGACGATAAATTTTCAAAGGTAAAAAATACCATCAAGGGTGAATGCTTGGGGTAGGTAGTTCAAGATGACTATTGCATGAATCTTGAACTATTTTTATTTTTGGACCTGCGTTAGAAAGTGAATCTTCAGTGAATGTGTCTTGGCTTCAAGTGCATTGCGGGGTGAATCTTGACCCTAAAATATTGAGCTAAATGACAATCCGGGGTGAACGCTTGAGGGGGGGTAGTTCAAGATTCCTATTGACCGGTGCATAAATACACACACACTGTTTAAGGTCATGAGACGAAGAAGCCTGTTGATTTTCAGCGATTTCAAATAATTACATCCAGAGTTGTCTCCCTTGATCACTTCAAAAAACCTTGTGACGCTATAAAGGCCAAACGTATCATCCGATTGATTGACTCCAGATTGATACACAGAGTTTAAGGTGTTGAAACGAACAAGTATTTTGATTTTCAATGAATTTTGATAACTGAACAGCTAAATCCATGATATTAAATGTTTCCTATACTAATTGTTAGCTTGGGGCAAAACTTTTATAAAAAGCAAACAAATTCTAATGATTTTCAGATAATTACATAATATGTTGTTACTCTTAATCAGATTTTAGTGTATTACAAATGTTTCATTACCAAAAAAAGTAAAAATATGCGACAACCCTTGTTGACTGCCCGGACGATTTAGCTGCTGTGGGCATATGTTTCGTTGCCTGGCAACCTATCTATAGATACGTAGTCAATTCTTACTCTTGTTTCGCTTACCTTGTCGATTATAACAACACTTGGGTGTTTGTATTTATTTTGTAAACTTCGTACAATTACAGCTGCGCTGATTTTGGCCAAGAAGGTCCAGTCCGCTTCGTTAGCGGATTCCAAATTACCATCATTTTATTATCACACAAATAATAACATGGTAGAAAATAGTAAGGGCGTTAATGGTCCATTGGATCATTTTGGCATTCTCACTATTCTTATATGTATCATGATCATAGCTATTGTCGTGTATTTGTTTTTTAAACATCGTAGAAACAATACACTTTTAATACTTGAGCTGACTACAGGTTCTATATGCGTTGCTCTTCCTATTATTAACCTTCCACTATGTCCCGCTCACTATGATATCATTCACCCTTCTACTCTCAATAATCTTTCTGTCACTTATAACCCCCTACCTTATCTTAATATTAACTGGCCAAACTTTCAGGCCATTAACAAATTAACTGCTAACTTGTATCCTATACCGAATAGCTTCCCTATTTCCTTCTATCAAGCCTTTAAATTAAGATCATTTTTGAAAAGCCAATACCGTACTTTTCGGTGTATAAGGCGCACTTTTTTTTTACCAGATATTTTTTTTTACAGAAGGGGTGCGCCTTATACATAGTAATAAGCAAATCTTGGCTTTTCCCTCTGTCAACATTGGCGTCTGAAGTTGATGATGTTGGCCTTTCCCACGCAATAAAGATGGCGGCCATTTTACAGACGGCAATTCTGTATACCGTTAGTCATAAACGACAGCGCTAACAATATGGGCCGATAGCTGTTTAGTTTAAATTATCGTAAATATTTCTGCTATTTCCACGTATTTCATGACGTATATTTCAACTATTCTGTAATTCAGATGTCGACATTTGTCGTGCGATAACGATGACGGCCATTTCAAACACCGCTATTCCGTATACCGTTACTCATAAACGACAGTGCTAAAAATATCTGCAAATCGTTAATATTACTATTATTCCTACGTATTTGGTGACATATATATTTCTGCAAATTGTTAATATTACTATCATTCCTACGTATTTGGTGACATATACATTTCGGCTAATCCTTCACTGTTAGCCATTACCGGCAATCCAAATGTCTCGTCAATGGCGGTGTTGTCAGTCAGTTGACGAAAAGGCAGGGCTTACAACAGACAAGACATTTCATTGGCTTTTAGAAAGATAACATCGATTGAGCACACGCTCAGTATCCCGGTACCATAGGTGTTTTCTTTGAGCAATACTGTCTTACAATTTAAACATATAACCGTTTTAAGTTACCGACAGTTTTCATTCAACATGGATTCAGTGATAAATTACCGGTATAGTTAATTATCAACCAGTGAGTTGTTACAGTTTTCTTTATGAAGTTGTTTGTAGTTAACGAAATCATTGTTTCCTTGATTGGTATTAAAAATACTATTGTATTATTTTACTGATAGATCTAAATGGCTACAATCTGGGTATTGTCATCACGCGTGTAGTGGGCGGGGCAACAGACGCTATCGATTGTTTGTCAGTTGTTTGCAAGTTAACAAGATTGTTTGTACAGTAGAATCTGCATTAAGCAGCCACCCATGGGAATTTTTATGATTGACCGCTTAACGGGAGTGGCCTCTTAATAAAATCTCGTGTTTTTTGTACTGACATCAATGAATATTACGCTTGGGTGCACTTGCATCGGTAAATTTGGCCGTCGCTAAATCTTGGACATAACTTCCGTAAACTTGTCATTTTGTCCCAACCATCAATACTACTGTCTATCATTGTCATGCATTCGATAATATTTATCCATTTTTGTAAAATCTCATGTTTTTTTTTTGTGCTGACATCAATTAATATTACGCTTGAATGCATTGGAAGCAACCACCAATACTTCACTTGCATCGGTAAATTTGGCCATCGCTGAATCTCGGACATAACTTCTGTAAACTTGTCATTTTTTACCAACCTTCAATACTACTGTCTATCATTGTGATGTATTCAATAATATTTGTCCATTTTTGTGAAGAAAATCGATGAATTAATTTTATTTTATCATATAAGCACATGAACCAAAAACATCGCTGATTTTGCTACTGATTCACAGGTGGGAGTAACTCTGTGTGTAATAATACAGGTGGCGCTAAAAACGTCTATTTAACAACATCGCGGCTTTATAGTCGGTACTTTCAGTTTATTCAATCAGTATCAAATAATGTTCCGTTACTTGTGAAAACAATGATCAGGTTTGTCATTTAATAAAACAATAGATTAATTAACAGATAATCCAGGGTTAATTGTTATTTTCACATTTCTTTTTACCTGATCAGTGGGAGTCCAGTTAATTGATTACTACTCACGGGATTAGCGGGGGTGTTACGAAGAACGACAAGATGGTATCATTCAACAATGGCCGTTGAATGGGCGATGTTTTGTTAAATTCATTAGCAAAATAGTGACCGCTGGCCGCGTTAGAGGAGTGACCTTTGAATAAAGAGATGAAACAATAGAATTTTTACGGGGGGAATTTATTGTGACCGCTTACAAGGAGATGTCGCTGAATAGGAGTGGCTGCTCATACGGATTCTACTGTACTTAACAAAATCATTGTTTCCTTGATTGGTTTTAAAAATGCTACTGATTATTTTACTGATAGATCTAAATGACTACAATCTAGGTATTGTCATGACGCGTGTAGTGGGCGGGGTAACGGACGCTATCGATTATTTGTCAGTTGTTTGCATGACTTAGAGTAAAACTGGAATTGTTGTTTCTCTTTTACCGGTAGTCAAAATTTAAGTCGTGAGTAGCTGATCATGAGAAATTATTTCTACAGTTAATATTTAATTTGTTTATCATCAAAACATTTATCACAGCCGATTACTCCCGAATTTAACACGATGTATGTTATAATTAATAGAAACAAATGTAACAAAAGCAATTTATTTCATAAAGAAATATATATATACCTTGATATACGGCTAAATATCGGTTATTATTATAACTGTAAACAATAGAGTTTGGCCCAATTACTGGAGATCGCAGGTGGATTTGAGTCACGTATAGTATGGCATGAGTTTCACGAGGCGTTGGGAAAGGGGTGCGCCTAAGCCACGCATTTTTTTTGTCCTGAAACACCTCTGCCAAAGTCGTCTGCGCCTTATCTACGCATGCGCCCTATACACCGAAAAATATGGTATACAGCGTATCTGTGTATTGCCCACCACGGCTATTTACACCCCGTTATAAATAATCCATCATATAAAAACATTTAAGCGACCTTCATATGTGAGAATTATTGTACTTTTCGTATTTTACATGTATATATACCTTTATTTCATCTTTATTCTTATCATGTATATGATATATATGTATGATGCATCCATAATTTTTATTCTTACCATGTATATATATAATATAATATTTATGTTTTATTCTTAACTTTTGAGGACAAAAGCAAAAACGACATGGAGGAATATTATACCAGTCCAAAATTACGTCGTTTTAATTCACACATTCATATTGAAATACCCTTTTAACAGGGTTGGAGATTAAGAGAATTATGAGCTTTCCTCATAATTTAACCCATTGTTTAACCTTAATTTCGGGGGGATGGGATGGCCTAGTGGTCTAGGGTGCCGCGCTTCGACCTCTAGCTGGCCGGTCACCCCTGGCTTGCGGCTGTGGTTTCGAACCCTGGTGTGAGCGTATGTGGCATGGAGATAGGGGCGCCTTCTCAACCTCGTGGGTTTCCTCCGGGCACTCCGGTTTCCTCCCACTGCTAAAGACCCCTACGTGCAAGCGAATTATTGAAATAAAATGAAACCATATGTTAGTCCCAAAATGACCTGGTTTGTGTCGAGTGGACGTTAAACCCCATTTCTCTCTCTCTCTCTAACCTTAATTTCATAACTTGACAGAGTTACCTTAAGTGATTAAGACAGACAGTTAATCGGCAGGGTAATTGAGTGAAGTCTCTGAGGCAGAACTATTGCTAAATTGAAACAATAGGCTGGCTAATCCAATTAAGGCTGGCAGGTTAATTGGGATTGAGCCGTGACCCTTAAGTTAATCCGTATGCTGGCCAATCGTAGGCTAATACACATTCCATGCCATGGAAACCTCAACTGTAGTTTGGGACACACGAATTGGGTATATAAGTTCATGTTGCCTCTGAGATTCTCATAATATACTTTACCAACGATTGAAACAACTGTCTTTGTTATTTAAGGTGAGCAAATGTTAATGTATTATTTCTACTTGTTCTTATTAGTTTTCTATTGTGATAATTGAACTTGTGCGTTTTTTAGTTTAATATAGTTTATCCAATTTTAGATATTAATTATTACATTTTAGTTCGAATGTTGCGATAAGTATGCACGTTTTATTTATTCTACAAAAGCAATTAAATTGATATTATAGAATAATCCACAACGCTTTGCATATAGGCTTGTGTTGCAAGTAATAGTTAATGTCATATTTTAATAATAAATAGCGTCGACATTTCAGTTCATTATTATTATTTGTCGACCCAACCATGCATGACGTAATATAGGAAGACATGTAAATAGTGCACATGTAAATAGTGCCTCGTCACATGCTGTAGACTGAAATAGCAAGACCACTTTTCTTGTTTATCTAGTTATACATATTTTTCTATTGCTCTTTTGTTATTTGTACTTATAGTATG
This sequence comes from Patella depressa, assembly GCA_948474765.1. Taxonomy (NCBI): domain Eukaryota; kingdom Metazoa; phylum Mollusca; class Gastropoda; family Patellidae; genus Patella; species Patella depressa. The sequence goes on along the minus strand of OX419715.1, from coordinate 48,191,954 downwards.
TTAGATAATATACTTTACGAACGATTGAAACAACTGTGTTCTTGTTATTTAAGTTAATTGAGAAACCCAAAGAAACCCCCAAAATCAGACTTACACAATACCTAATGCCATCTGATCTCATACAAGTAATTTAAGATTTTAATTATCACCTGAAACAACGTCATTTTGGCAAAAACTGTATTTTTAGCCTTTAAAACAGATATTTTATTCAAATGATTTGTAATGTTTTTAGAATTATGAAATTTGATTTCAATTAAGAAATAGATTGAACCCATGCGATCATACAGATACCACAAAATGGTTGCTAACTTGTACGGTTGGAGAGAAATAGACAATTTTCTACTTTTTAAGGTTTTTGGTCTGTAAAAGTGGTAATTATTACATCAAATTTTAACCATGTGATGCCTTATGCCATTGCAGATTTCATAAAACTAATTGAACATTTTTATACGCCCACATTTTCATGTGGACGTATATTGTCGTCACCCCTGTTCGTCCGTCCACAATTGTTTGTGAACAGTCTACAGGTCAGAATTTTTATCCGATTTCAATGAAACTTAAAATATAGATTTATCACCCTAAGATCTCGGTTCCTTTCGATATTGGCATGTATCGGACTGATTGTCCGAAAAATTGTCCTTTTTAGCTCGTGATCTCTCTGGAGGGAGGTCAAAATTGTTATTCGATTTAAAAAACCGTTTGATTATATCACTGTTACATGGTTATGGAGGTTGAGTTCAAATTTCGTCAAAATCGGACCAAAATTGACGGACAAAATGCCCATCGTTTGTACGCGAATAGTGTGAAAATATGTTATATCGAGATTGTGGACCCTTTAGAGGTCACAATTTTGAACCGATTTTGATGAAACTTGAAATACATGTTTATAACCTAAAGATCTTGGTTCCATTGCATATTTGCACATACCTGATCGTAACTTCCCGAATTATGGCCCCTTATTGTACAAAAAATTGTCATTTTTAAGCTTGTGGTTCCTTTGGAGCTCACAATTATTTGAAATAACCGTTTGATTATATCACTGTTTCACCGTAATGAAGGGTGAGGTTGAATTTTGTGAAAATCGGACCAAAACTGATGGACAAAATGGCTGCCGCTAATAAACAAATAGTGTAAAAATATGATATATCAAGGTTGTGGACCCTGTAGAGGTCACAATTTTAATCCAATTTTGATGAAATTTGAAATATAAGTTTATAAGAAAAATCATGTTTTTTACCTTGTGGACTCTATGGAGGTCACAACTTTATTCCGAATTTAAAAAAACGTTTGACTATATCCCTGTTACACATTAATGATGGTTGAGTGTGAATGTCTTGAAAATCGATAATTGAACAGCTAAATCCATATTAAATGTTTTGTATACTTAACGTTAGCATGGGACAGAACTTTATAAAAACCAAACAAATTCTAATGATTTTCTTAGTATGCGACAACTCTTGTTGACTGCCCGGACGATTTAGCTGCTATGTGGGCGTATGTTTCGTTGAGTGGCAAACTATTTTCATTATCACTGGAAGTACTGTAATTTTGTCAGGATCACTTACATGTAACAAATTAATGTATAAAATGAATCGATGTTGCTTGATTTGGTTGATTCTGCGTCCATTTTATTTGATGTATATTTGATGTGTGCAATGCATATGTGGAAACCTGTTTATTGGTTTCATTGGTACCAGAAGTGACATATTTTCAAGGGGAACATGGCAGTGGGGAAACACGTCATTACTGCATCGCAGTTCTAGTTATTTATTTGTTTTCATTAATTAAATTACTTATTCAAACTGAATTTTACAATTTCCCCTTATACATAGTAAGATGTGTTAAATCTCTAAGCTTCAGTTAGAAAAAAAATAAGAAATATTGAGTTTTCGTCTGCAAAAGAAATGTAATGATTGGTGAATTTTTAGGATCAAAACAGAGGCAGTTATTCTACTGAAGCAATTCACCAGCATGGGTGTTTGCAATGTGTGCACATTTTTTACTCTATCATAATCATTTCACCTTTCATCTTACAGATCCGTTAAAAAGTGGTTGTATTTATGTTAAAAGACATTTCACTTCTACACAATGATTTATTGAATAGATGGACTCGATATGAAAATATTTTATAAATATATATTAAGGAAGGCAAACAGCTATTTTACAATGACTTTTTCCAACACAATAAAGTATTTTTTTCCCTTTCATTTGCTCTTACTTAACCCTATGTTTGAAAATAAGTTTGGAAAAAGAGATTCATTTAAAATGCGTTCCACATAAGTATTAATGTGGTATCTTTTAGATTTATCTAAAGTTTATGCTGAAATATATAGACATGATATTCTGGTGTATGTTTTAAGGTTATCAAAACATGTATGTGGAATATGAATTTGGAGAGGAAAAAAGACTTCTGAGAATTCTTTTTTTATAATCCATTAAGTTGAGCTAACAAATACATGAAAATTTTATGCTGTATTTGATTTTGTATGTAAATGCCAAGTTTAGATAGATTTTGACTGACATTAAAATTAGTTTTTGCTAAATTTAGTGCTGGATTTACCATTCAGCAAAATAAGTAGGCCTACACCACACAGTTTGTTTCAGTAATGGATTTCCCATAATTCAATGGGGCATTAAACAATAATATTACTAGTATAGTAATCATTTCGTTACAGTATTATTATAGTATTTTGTATATTTTAGATTTTGGAAGACAACAAAATTAGAATATGGCAACTGCCAAATACAATAATGGGGGCACAATAACCCAGGGGCACATATCGCCAAAAATTAGTGGTAGGGACAGTCCATGCCTGGGCGACTATTGGAAAAGAGGGGGTTCGGGTAGTTACAATTGATGCAGTCCAAGAACCCTTACGCAAGTTCAAATAGGTTCAGTCGCACAATTGTCAACACATATCATTGCAGTTTGTATTGGAATAAGTAATTCTATCACAAATAGTGAAGACTGGACCATTAAAATAGTTACCGAACAGTTTTTCTTTATGGTATGCGTTCTACATTTGCATAGCAATGTTTATGTTGTAATGACGTATTTTGCAAACCGCCATGACATCGGCCAAAAGAAATTTCGCATAGCAGTTGGGTTTCATCAAATCATATAATTATGCGGTAAGGCTTTACTTTTATTGTCCCCCGCCTTTCGAAGAAAGTTGGGGGACTAGTAAAATGGGTCCGTCCGTCCGTCTGTCTGTCTGTCCGTCACACTTTTTGGGACACAATAACTCTCTTCCTAATTGAGCTAGAATGCTCAAACTTGGTGTATGTGTTTATTAGGTCAATGCCTTGATGGAGTTCGAAGATGAGCATTTTCCGCTTAGGGTAAGCAGAGATAAGCAATTTGATTGGTTGATGCTTTGGGACACGATAACTTTAGTTCTAATTAAGTGAGGTTGATGAAACTTGGTGTATAGTTTCATTACAGTAATATCTTGACTAAGTTCGATAATGAGCATTTTCTGCTCAGGTTAAGCAGAACAATACGCAATTTGATTGGTTGAGACTTTGGAACACAATAACTCTCCTTCTAATTGAGTTAAAATGTTCAAACTTGGTGTATATGCTTATTAGGTCAATGCCTTGATGGAGTTCGAAGATGAGCATTTTCTGCTTAGGGTAAGTGGCGATAAGCAATTTGATTGGTTGATACTTTGGGACACGATAACTTTAGTTCTAATTAAGTGAGAGTGATGAAACTTGGTATAGTTTCATTACAGTAATACCTTGACTAAGTTCGATAATGAGCATTTTCTGCTCAGGGTAAGCAGAGCGATACGCAATTTGATTGGTCAAGACTTTGGAACACAATAACTCTCCTTCTAATTGAGTTAAAATGTTCAAACTTGGTGTATATGCTTATTAGGTCAATGCCTTGATGGAGTTCGAAGGTGAGCATTTTCCGCTTAGGGTAAGCAGAGATAAGCAATTTGATTGGTTGATGCTTTGGGACACGATAACTTTAGTTCTAATTAAGTGAGAGTGATGAAACTTGGTGTATAGTTTCATTACAGTAATGCCTTGACTAAGATCGATAATGAGCATTTTCTGCTCAGGGTGAGCAGAGCGATAATCAATTTGTTTTCCTGAGACTTTGGAACACAATAACTCTCCTTCGAATTGAGTTAAAATGTTCAAAATTGGTGTGTATGCTTATTAGGTTAATGCCTTGATTTAGTTCGAAGATGAGCATTTTCTTCTTAGGGTAGGCAGAGATAAGCAATTTGATTGGTTGATACTTTGGGACAAGATAACTTAGGTTCATCTTGATTGATGATTTTTATGCCAATACAATGACTGCATTCTCATTCAGTAATGTATAGAATAGAAACGATTGACTCAGACACGAGGGCCCTTTCCCTTGGCCAGGGGGGCCCTTTTGTCAAGCGTGGGGCCCCTTTTGTCTGCCTTTAGGGTCCCCCTAACTAGGGTACATTTTCATTTTTCTCGTCGGTTTTAGCATTTTTCTTTATAAAACACTTTTGGATGACACTTCGTGTACAGTTTGATTGCTCGATATGTTTGAAAAAAATAAATGTGCGATTAAATGATATGTGTCATCTATTTATTTTGGGATTTCGGCGGGGGACATCAGCCTCACTGTTGGCTTGTTTCAATGGGAATTGATTTATTATATGTTAAGCTATGCGCAGTACAGTTTTGGGTTAGTTTATGTGCAAATTAAGGGAGCTATAGGCCAGTAAACTATTTGTAGTCATTTGACTAAAAAACTTAAAGACCACATCAAATGATTCAGAAATTTTTTACGTACGGGTACTCAATAGTTACAAAATCCATTTTACGGCAAGTTCAAACTAATCTGATTAAAATTAATTCAGATATTTACGTTTTAGTATCCAACTGCCAAAAACGGTTTTCAAATTTTCAATTACAACCTTAATCTGGTTGATTGGCTAGTGACGTCACAGGCACTACACATAGTATATATACATCATCTGTACAATATATCACACAGCCAGTTGACACGTGTGTATTTGTCGGTCCAATAAACATTTGACTGGCGTAATCATTAACGCATAATTATTTACATGTAAGTTACATATCACTATATCATTCAAAGCATTTTCAAAAGCCGACTTTTCTCGTCTTGGGTTGTAATAGATTATATATTTGTGACTAGAATATTACCAAGTGTATTTCAAGATGCCATATTACCGTTGTGTTATTGAGAGTTGTGGAAATCCCAGCAAGGGAAAGGGGAATAATGTACCGGCGTTTCATAAATTTCCCAACGATGAAATCGTACGGAAAAATTGGAATGCGTTTGTAAACAATTCAAATCCTGATTGGCAACCTACAGTCACAACAGTGATATGCAGTGAACATTTTACGAACGATTGCTTAATTACCTATACACACCCGGCGTGTGTATTTATTAACGCCTGACTGATTCCTTAATCCCCTTAATTAAATAAAACAATTGACTACGGAATAATTTGTTTTGTAATACATTTTAATTCAAGATCCATTTTAAAATTTGTTTCATTATGTACGGCCGTTCTGTTTTCTCACGGCAGCGATTTTAATACAATCTACCATCGTGTGCAGTCCAAACGATTTGAGATACATTTTCGTCAGTATTGTGGTTCTAATTTAGAAGGGTAATTATCATTTTTTGTTACGCCGGCCAGATCAATTTGTAATAATGAATATCAAATACACTTGATCAAATGTGGAGTTCCTGGTGCCGTTTGGTGAGTGATTAAACTGTCAATTTAATTGTAAAATACTTGTATTCTTTATAAAAAAGTTAAATGATGTTAGACATTATAACCTTATCGTATATCCATCGAAGGATTTATATTTAGATGTTGTTTAAACACCAATCAACAAATAATACGAGGCTACTTTATTACAAAAACATCGGTGAGCAAAGAAAAAGATAATTACCTAATCAACATTCTTAATTACTGTATGACCCAATCACTGTTCCAATTTAGTCTCATTGATTAATGATAGGTATTAACGACACTACACTTGCGATACACATAGATAGTTAGGTGATCCTTCTCAATCTGTTATTTCTAACGTATATTGAGATATTTTTTCGTATTTCATTTTTACGGTCTATTTCAGAGTAATAAAGTCAAATTCGCAAGCAGAAATAAAGGCGCCGTACGTCGATAACGGATCGTCATTTACAAATCGCGTTTCAATCATGTTTGAAATTTATGATATATTTTGCGTGACCACATCTTTTTACTCCTATACTCTTTTACTCGGGGAAATTCAAACCACAATACTCTTCTGACGAAAATGTATCTCGAATAGATGTGACTGCACACATAGGAGAGTGTATGACATCGCTGCCGTGTGAAAATGAACGACCAAACATTATGAAACAAATTCTAAATTAAAACGACGATACTCTTCTGACGAAAATGTATCTCGAATCGTTTGGACTGCACCCGATTGTAGATTGTATTAAAATCGCTGCCGTGAGTAAACAGAACGACCGTACATAATGAAACAGATTCTAAATTCGAACAATAAACTTCTGACGAAAATGTATCTCGAATCGTTTAGACTGTACACGATGGTAGAGTGTATTAAAATCGCTGCTGTGAGAAAACAGAACGACCGTACATTATGAAACAAATTCTAAATTGGATCTTGAATTAAATTGAATTATAAAACAAATTATTCCGTAGTCAATTATTTTATTTAATTAGGGGGATTAAGGAATCAGTCAGGCGTTAATGAATACACATGCCGGCTGTATATAGGTAATTAAGGAATAAACATTCCGAATATGCATTCGGTCACTGTGACGTCACTGGCGTCTGAGGGGATTAAGAGTGTTTTCAATAATTGGCAAAGTCGTTTTTACGGGAGGTCTATTTTTACGACTTTGAATGAAGATAGCTGATTTAATTTTAGTCGGATTGATGTGAATTTGCCGTAAAGTGGATAAAATAACCATGGACTGCTCACATAGAGAAGTTTTCAGGACCATTTTATGTGCACTTTAAGCAAAGGAACTCTGTAGGAAAAGCCACTACTGTACCTGGAGTAGTGGAACCATTTGTAAGGGTTCGTGGTCTTCCCATGAAATTTTTTGAAAACTAGACGCGCTAAAACGCCCTTTGTGGGGATTTTTAACATCATTTTCTGGCAGCAAATGATACGAAATCTTCAAACCACCGTTCACGATTTATTCTCTCATGTACACTAGAAGAACTAGAAATATTTTCACTACTGATGAGATTCCTGCTCCGCCCCATTCCCAGTATTGTTCGAAGTCTATGTAAAGTTTTTGAGCAAAATATGTATTCAATTGGATACACAAATGTACAGGCCTACAAAGCTTTTATCTTTTAATTTATATAAACTAAAACAAGCCACACACACAGCTAAACATATCAATATTAAATCCCAATTGAAACTAGACCTGCAAGCAGCACTGAACCGGCTTTCAGGAATCATACAGGAAGTTTATTATACCATAGCCGACCCATTGAGCTACCGAACTATACTTTAGTTGTTTTGCTTCAGTGACACCCTCTATCATATGTAAAAGTAATATTTGCTGGCGAAAAGACCGGTCAAAATTGTAAATTATGGCAAAATTACGTCACTTCCGGTGCCAAAAGAAATTTTTATAAGTGAAAAATAAGTCGAAAATTTGCAACATACAAAATACAAACTTTGTTTAATACATATCGGGCAATGAATAATTAACCTATAACCCATAAACTGAAATTAAGAAGGTAAAAAAATTAAAAGTGACCCTTGGAAAATTGGCTATTATTCGACAAGGGAACATGCTAGAAGCCTTTTCTTGATATCAATATGATGGTATTGATTCAATCTTACTGCCCATTAGAGTCAGACGTTATAAAGTTAAACGAATAATAAATATAAATCCCTTCAAAAAAATGTTTGTTTTGAAGGCTAAAAATACATTTTTTGCAAAAATTACATTACTTCCGGTGATATTGAAAATGTTAACTTAGTTGATAGAAGTCATAAATGGCATAAGGCATCAAATGGTAAAAAAAATTTTAAAAATCGAATAATAATTGACACTTTTATAGACCAAAAACCTTGAAAAGTGACTAAAAGAAGATCGCCTATTTCTCTGTAACCGTACAAGTTAGAAACCATTTTGTGGTATCTGTATGGTCGTATGGTTTCATTCTATTCGTTGATGGGAATCAAATATCATAATTTTAAAAATATTATAAGGCAGACTCATTTGAATAAAATATTTGTTTTTTAGGTTAAAAATACAGTTTTTGCCCAAATGACGTCATTTCCGGTCACAGTGAAAATGTAAAATTGGCTTGACCTAGTCCACATTGACATTAGGCATCAAATGGAAAAAAAATATTGTAAATCGAATAATAATTCACTCTTTTATAGGCAAAATAACGTGAAAAGTGATGCATGCAAAATTGCATATTTCTCGGCTACTGCTCATATTACAAACTAATTTTCGCATACATTCTCTTCGTCTGGATTATTGCTACGAGTTTATGAAAATCACAAATAAATATTTCAAAATATGAAGACGCTCAATGAATTGTCAATAACTGACTTTTACACTTTATTTTACATTTTATTTGAAATTGCCCGAAAATGAAATTGAAATTAAAAAATCTGAGCTAAAGATTTTATACACCTTTGCAGGGTGCATCCTTTTAGTTATATCAGTTTTGAAAAAAAATAATATTTGCTTTCAAAAAGTGGTACCTAACTGTCAAAATTGTAGTTTTTGTTAATATTATGTCACTTCCTTTGCCGACAGAAAAATTTCACCGTAACAAAAAAAATTGCAATTGGGACCACGGAGCATATGAACTTTGTTTTATACAAATCGAACAATAAATAATTTTTCTGGGTACGAAAAACTATATTAGCCGATGGCGGCTAATGCAAATTACCGAGACAATTTTTTTTCTCATTTCTGCTCAAGTAGGATGATATTTTGACCCTGTGTAAAATATCAAAAAATATTCATAAATAAAAAAGGTTTTCGTAAAAAAAAAAAAAAAATTTCAAAATATGGGACATTATTTCGACTACTTCCGGTTTTACGATCATTGTCGTGACAGCTTTACGAAGTTCTTTGGACACTTAACTTTCTGTACCAGAAATGTCAGAAACATCCATTGAGTAGTTTTGGAAAAAAAGATAAATTAAAGAGCGCTTCTAAAAATTTAACGATTTTTCAATTTTTTTCAAAGTTTGAGGTCATTTTTGGACCTCTTATATTATTTCAATGCTTTTCATTTTGGATTCACTATATAGACAACCGATAGGACTTTGAGTAAGAAAAATCTGCGGCGTTGTTTTCGAGAAAAGAGCGTCTCAGAATGTTAAAAAATCGGAAAATACTAGATTTTTGGCATACAATAATTTATTTCCTTATCATCGAAATGGTATTATTTAGACACCATATGATGGTCCATTAATAGGGCTATCCAGCGACACTTTAGTTCTTTTGGTCTGCTATTACCTAAGGGAGAAATCAAGTTTTTCGCAAGTGCGACAATGTTTTTAACATTTCTTTTTCATTTTTTGAATACTTCCAGTATGGCTATTATTGTCGGAATAGTTTTAATAGCCAGTTTGGGCACTAAAATAGCCACAGGGCTCTGTAGTAATGACATATTACATTATCTGATCATATAAAATGTCCCTGAGAAATCCTATGTTCAAAAGTGCCAAAAATGCAAAAAAAATAAAATATCGAAAATTAAATTTCAATAACTACATACATATTATACATCGTTAGAATCCTAATTAGGTCAGTTATCTGAATATACAACCTTTTTTTGAAAATCTCTTAAAATAAAAAAATAGTAGAGCATATTCCAAAATTTCACGATTTTTCGACTTTTTTCGATTTTCAGTCCGTTATTTCACCTATTCCAGATATTTCAAAGTCTTATTGGATGGCTTCATGCAAAATACCTCCGAAAGGACTCTCGATAGAACAAATTAAAAAAAAAGTTGCGGTTAAGTTTTCGAGATACAGGCGTCCAAAAATGCTAAAAATCAGAAAATACTTGATTTTCAGCGTGCCATATTTTGCTGCCTGATCATAGTATCCGTATGAATTGGGTATCATACGATAGTACAATCCTAGTGCAGTCCAATGGTACCCCAATTTCTTTAATTCATTGATATCGGGCGGAGAAATCCTGTTTTTCCCCAAAATATCTGTTTTTTGCATTTTTTTCAAAATATTGCACATTATTTCGACCACTTCCGGTTAAAGGATTCTTGTCGAAATTGCTTTATAAGTTGGTATTGGACTATAACTTCATGTTCCAGAAGTTTCAGAAACGTCAATTCTGCCATAAAACGAAACCCGAGCTCACAAAAAATGGGAAGAAAATTCGAAAAAAATCGAAAAATAAAGGGCGATAACTCTGAAAGAAACTTATATTACTGGAATCAGATGGACTTCAGGTATCCAAAAATGTAGGTCAAATTTGAAAATTTTGAAAAATAACAAAAATTGTCTTGTAAACAACATGTTTTCAATTTTCGAATGATAAAAGTCATAGACGAATGTTCGAAATGTGAGATAGCCATTGTCTCAGAAAAGATTCAGGGATTCCAAAAATGTAATTTGTTTGAAAATTGATAAAGAATTGACGAAACTATGGCCGATTTTTAGTCAACGTACAAAGTTCGGTCACTTCCGGTATGCGCAGAAATTTCAATAATATTTTATCAACTAGCCACCACATAGTTTCCCGATAGAAAATCTAATTCCGGATCGATATCTGTTTTCGATCATGGAGATCTAGGACCCCGTGGTAAATAATAATAATAATAATAATAATAACTAGATCTGCTAAGCAGATATTAAAGCTTTCATATTCATGGTCAATTTCTGTCGCATCTCATGAGTTATATAAAAAATCTTAAAAAGGAACAAGAATTAATGAAATCCGCCAAAAACTCACCGAGTTATAACGAAAAACAATTCGACCGGTTGAATTCTACCTTAATTAAAAACAGAGGTGTTATGTTCCAATGTGATCAGTCAAATTGCTTATTGCTCCTAAATCTATGCAGAAATTCTCAACATCAAACTTAGTCAAGGTAATGACATAATGATTCTATATTTGGAATTTTGTCACTCTCACTTCATTATATATAACCAAAGTTATCGTGCCCCAAAGTAGTAACCAATCAGATTGCTTATCTCTGCTTACAGTAAGCGGGCAATGCTCATCTTCGCACTCCATCATGGCATTGACCTAATGAACGCCTTCACCAAGATTGAACATTCTGGCCCAATTAGAAGGAGAGTTATTTTGTTTCAAATTATCGACCAATCAAATTGCTCATCGCTCTGCTTGTCCATGGCAGACAATGCTCATTGCCGAACGTATTCAAGGTATTGATGTAATGAAACTATACACTAAGTTTCATCTCTCTGACTTAATTAGAACTGAAGTGAAAGTGTCTGAAATCATCAACCAATCAAATGCTTATCCTGAGCATAAAATGCTCATCTTCGAACGCCATCAAAGCATTGACCTAATAAAGACCTACACCAAGTTTGAACATTCTAGCCGAATAACACTGAGAGTTATTGTGTTTCAATGTCTCGACCAATCAATTTGCGTATCGCTCTGCTTATCCTGAGCAGAAAATGCTCATTGTCGAACTTAGTCAAGGTAGTGATTTAATGAAACTATACACCAAGTTTCATCACTATCACTTAATCAGAACTAATGTTATTGTGTGTCGAATCATCAACCAATCAAATTGCTCATCTCTGCTTACCCAACGGCGAAAAATGCTGCTATTCGAACCTCATCAAGACATTGACCTAGTGAATGCCTATACCAAGTTTGAACATTGTACCCCAATTAGAAGAAGAGTTATTGTGTTCCAGAGTCATCAAGGTATTGGCCTAATAAACACCTACACCAAGTCTAGCTGAATTAGAAAGAGAGTTATTGTGTCCCAAACTAGATCTTTTCGGGACTAACATATAGTTCGATTTTATTTCAATATTTCGCTTGCGCGTAGAGGTCTTTAGCAGTGGAAGGAAACCGGAGGAAATGAAGAAAACCCACCAAGTTGGACAGGCGACCTTACTCCTTGTCAGGTACAACCGGAGATTCTAAAAACATGCTAGTTGACTCAATGACGGGCTTTATGCTAACCATTCAGCCACCCAACTCACCTTTGAAATCAGACACGTGCAATATGTCATATAAGAAGAATAACAAGTCGCTCACATACAAAATGGTAAATTAATGAGCTTAGGTCCAAAGGTTGAGCTACTGTTTTGATTTGACGGATGAAATGTACGATGGGTGTCCACACTAAGTGGCTAAGGCGTTGGCCTGCTAGCCAAGAGATCGGGTGTTCGATCCCTGCATTGGCCAAGAAAGTTCATCTTGATTTTCTGGCTTGCCCCCCCCCACCCCCGTGTACACATTGGAGTGCACGTAAAAGATCCCTTTGCAGTTGGAATTCGATACTGTTGAATAAGCTCTATACGATGACTAAATGTGCAGATTGTAGCCACCCACACTGCATGTTTTGCTTAACAATGAAAGGGTGCCGTTTTCAATTTTCGATCCTTTTATTCTTCTACTCCTGATATTTTGGACTGTTGATCGATGGTTTCATATAAAAGACTATCGATAAGACTCTTTGTAGAAGAAGTTCCCAAAAAATATTATGTTAACTTTAAGAGAAAGGGACTTTTAAAAGTGCTCCAAATCGTAAAAATACGACTTTTTGGATTTTCGATCTCTTTTTTTCTGCTATCCCTGATATTTAAAAAAATGATACAATGAATTCACACAACAGGCTAGCCATTAGACTCTGTATTGACAAAAGTTTCACCGCCCTCCCTTCATTATAACCAAAGTTATCGTGCCCTAAAGAATCAACAAATCAGCATGCTTATCTCTGCTTACCCTAGGCAGAAAATGCTCATCTTTGAAGTCAATCATGACATTGACCTAGTGAACGTCTACACCAAGTTTAAACATTCTAACTTAAATAGAATGAGAGTTATTGTGTTCCAAAGTCCCGGCCCTTCAAATTGCTTCTATTTGTCGTTTTCAATTCAAAATGGTGACCATCACGTGACCGAAATCAAAATTCTGATCTGATCGATTTTTAGGCATTCCTTCAAGGATTCTGAAAATATAACTCCCGAGTTTGTAAGTAAAATAGCAAAAAAGCCTTATTGATTTTTCACTTTTAAAGATGGTGGCACTTCTGGTTCGATCCACAAACTCCATATTTTGTGTACGAATCAGTAATTACTTGTCTAGTATCTAAAAAAAAAAATAGGTCATTCTGACCTATATTTCTTTGATTCTTTTGAAAAATTTGATCCTTAATTTCGTCAAGGGGAGATAATTTAGAAACTTTCTAATTATATTTTTGAAGTCACATCGGTAAGATCTACTTATATACTAAATTTCATGAAAATCGTACAACTATTAAAGAAGTTGTCAAATTGGTCTAAACTTCCGGTTCGAAATCACAGCGACGAATTTTCGAAAATCTGAAAATGCAGATTTAAAGTAATTGTCTCAAGGTACTCAAAGATTTAGTAAAATAGGTCAAATAGTCACAAAGTTACAGCATTGTAGGTCAAATGCATTCGTTCGTAAAATTTGGTGATTTCGGATACGTAAAACGTTTTGAAAATATATTTAATCAACAGCCACCACCCATTTTTGTGGGGGTAGGTAAAAGTTTCAGAAAGATCCTATGGTTAGATTCTGAGAAATCCGATTTGTGGATAAAACACCACAGTCACTTCCTGTCACATGTCATAGGTCATGTAAATAATCTCGCCAAGAAAAAAAAAAATCATTAAAATTGGTCAAAATATAGCGAAGTTTTTATGATTTTTCACTCGTAAACAACTTTATCGGCACAAAAAACATCAAAGACAAAATTCGAAAATGTGACATTTTCAAATAACAATATTTCGACCCTGATCCCAAGTCATTTTTAAAGTCGCATCAGTAATGTCTACTTACATACTAAATTTCATGAAAATCGTACAACTATTAAAGAAGTTGTCAAGTTGATCTCAACTTCCGGTTCGAAATCACAGCGACGAATTTTCGAATATTACAAAACTTTTAAAAATAAGCTCCCCCTGACCAACTTAATCGCAATAAACATTTGACCCTTAAAATCGGCAAATTGCTGACTTTAAAGTGAGAAACATTACAACCGGGCGAAATTTTCTGTTTTATCAATTTTTCAGTACCATTGATTACCAACCGATTATTACAAACTTTAAAAATAAAAGAGAAAGAGAGAAATGCGGCTTAACGTCCATTCGACACAAACAAGGTCATTTCAGGACTAACATATCTTTTAATTCTAAAAACTTCCCTTGCGCGTACGGGTCTTTAGCCTTGGGAGGAAACTGAAGGACACGGAGAAAACCCACGAGGTTGGACACCATACTCCATGTTATGTGCAACCTGGAAATCGAAACGACGCTGGTTGACTCAATGACAGACGTTACGATACAGCGCGCACATGCTAACCATTCAGCCATTCAGCCTCCCTAAAATCGGGAAATTCCTGACTTATAGCAAGAAACATTTCAACCGGGCATTTCAATCGAAACAACGCCAGTTGACTCAATTACAGACGTTACGATACAGAGCGCAGGTGCTAACCATTCAGCCACGTAACCTCCCTAAATTTGGCAAATTGCTGACCTACAGCAAGAAACATTTCAACTGGGCGAAATTTTCTATTTTAACAGTTTAATTTGCACGGTACCTTTAATTATCAACCGAATATTACAAAACTTTTAAAAATAAGCTCCCTCTGACCAGCTTAATCGTTTGCAATAAACGTTTGCCCCCTAAAATAGGCAAAGAAACATTACAACCGGGCGAAATTTTCTGTTTTATCAATTTTTCAGTTCCATTGATTACCAACCGATTATTACAAACTTTAAAAATAAAAGAGAAAGAGAGAAATGCGGCTTAACGTCCATTCGACACAAACAAGGTCATTTCGGGACTAACATATGTCTTTTAATTCTATTTAAAAACTTCCCTTGCGCATACGAGTCTTTAGCCGTGGGAGGAAACCGAAGGACACAGAGAAAACCCACGAGGTTGGACACCATACTCCATGTCATGTGCAACCTGGAAATCGAAACGACGCCGGTTGACTCAATGACAGACGTTACGATACAGCGCGAACATGCTAATCATTCAGCCATTCAGCCTCCCTAAAAATCGGGAAATTGCTGACTTATAGCAAGAAACATTTCAACCGGGCATTTCAATCGAAACAACGCCAGTTGACTCAATGACAGACGTTACGATACAGAGCGCAGGTGCTAACCATTCAGCCACGTAACCTCCCTAAATTTGGCAAATGGCTGACCGATAGCGAGAAACATTTCAACCGGGCCAAATTTTCTATTTTAACATTTTAATTTGCACGGTATCTTTAGTTATCAACCGAATATTACAAAACTTTTAAAAATAAGCTCCCCCTGACCAGCTTAATCGTTCGCAATAAACGTTTGCCCCTTAAAATCGGCAAATTGCTGACTTTACAGTGAGCAACATTACAACCGGGCAAAATTTTCTCTTTTATCCCTTTTACAGTACCTTTGATTACCATCCGATTATTACAAAACTTTAAAGATAAAAGAGAAATAGAGAAATGCATCTTAACTTCCATTCGACACAAACAAGGTCATTTCGGGACTAACATATGTTTTTTAAACTTCCTTTGCGCGTACGGGTCTTTAGCCGTGGGAGGAAACCGAAGGACACGGAGAAAACCCACGAGGTTGGACACCATACTCCATGTCACGTGCAACCTGGAAATCGAAACAACGCCGGTTGACTCAATGACAGACGTTAACAGAAAGCATGAGTATGCTAACCATTCAGCCATTCAATCTCCTAAAAACGGGAAATTGCTGACTTATAGCAAGAAACATTTCAACCGGGCGAAATTTTCTGTTTTAACAGTTTAATTTGCCCGGTACTTTAATTACCAACCGGTTATTACAAAACTTTTGAAAATAAGCTCCAACTGACCAGCTTAAACGTATGCAATAAACGTTTGGCCTGAATTGAAAGTTCTGCACCGAGAAAGTTCATCTCGATTTTCCGGCGTGGTTCCCCCTTGTCAGTGAGGCAGAACGGAGGGCCTGACACAGACAGCTGTCTAGTCGTTCAGATGGGACGAAAAACCAAGGTCCCGTGTACACATTGGAGTGCACGTAAAATATCCCTAAGCAGTTGGAATTCGATACTGTTGAATTAGCTCTATACGATGACTAAATGTGCAGATTGTAGCCACCCACACTGCATGTTTTGCTTAACAATGAAAGGGTGTCGTTTTCAATTTTCGATCCTTTTATTCTTCTACTCCTGATATTTTGGACTGTTGATCGATAGTTTCATATAAAAGACTATCGATAAGACTCTTTGTAGAAGAAGTTCCCCCAAAATATTATGTTGACTTTAAGAGAAAAGGACCTTTAAAAATGCTCCAAATCGTAAAAATACGACTTTTTGGATTTTCGATCTCTTCTTTTCTGCTATCCCTGATATTTAAAAACATAACGCTAACGCTACAATATACGTCCACATTCCTGCTTTGATTGATATGGTACTTTGTCAAGAAGGCTAGGCGTTTGGTTTGTTTAGCGTTGAGGGTCGTGCACCAACATTAATAGTTGCCGTCCTTAGAGTATAAGGAATAACTATACCAAGATAATCCATTCAGAATTGTGCCTTCCTAACACTAAAGGCAAAAAGTGGGCGTGGCTCTGCCCCTGGGGGTCGGGACATTCATCAAAATCAATAGTGGACGCCCTCAGGCTATAAGGAATACATAAACCAAGTACCAAGCTGATTCATTCAGAATTACGGCCTGTAAACGACAAACACAAAAATTGGTCGTGTCTTGCCTGTGTGTGTATTGACATGCAGTTGACGTCCTTAGGCTATATGGAATACATATCCCAAGTTTAAAGACGATCCATTAAGAATCGTGGCCTGTAGACAACACACATAGACACGAAGTAAAAATGGGCATGGCTCTGCCCCTGGGGGTTAGGAAATCACCAAAACAATAGGGGTCATCTTTAAGGTATAAGGAATAGGTTTGTAAAGTTTTAAAAGGATCTGTTAAGAATTGCATCCTGTAGACGAACACAAGACACAAAAGCATTGGGCGTGGCTCTGTCCCAGGGGGTCCGTCATGCACCAAAAATAATAGTGGTCAGCCTTAGGGTATAAGGAATAAGTATAAAAAAGTTTTCAAGATGATCGATTAAGAATTGTGAGATGTAGGTGACACACAGACAGACCAAAAAAAGGGCGTGGCACTGTCCCTTGGGGTTGGGCATGCACCATAAACAATAGGGATCTTCCTTAAGGTACCAAGAATAAGTATTCAAAGTTTCAAGATGATACATTAAGAAATGCAGTCTGTAGACGACAGACAAACAAATACAAGAAATGGGTGTTGCTGTCCCTCGGGGGTCGGGCATGCACCCAAAACAAAAGGGGTCATCCTTAGGGTATAAGGAATAAGTATTTTAAGTTTCAAGATGACCGATTAAGAATTGTGGCCTGTAGGCGACACATAAAAAGAAAATGGGCGTGACTCTGCCCCTGGGGGTTGGGCATGCACCCCAAATGATAGAAATGTTCCTTAGGGTACAAAGTATAATCATTCAAAGTTTCAAGATGATACGTTAAGAAATGTGGCTTGTAGACGACAAACAAATAAATACAAGGAATGGGCGTGGCTCTGCCATTGGGGGTCGGGCATGCACCAAAAAACAATACGGATCATCCTTAGGGTAAGTATACAAAGTTTTAAGAAAATCCAGTTAGAATTGCGGCTTCTAGGCGACACAGAGACACACAAAAAGAAAATGGGCGTGGCTCTGCCCCTGGGGGTTGGGCATGCACCCCAAACGATAGGGATCATCCTTAGAGTATAAAGAGTAAGTATACAAAGTTTTAAAGAAAATCCAATAAGAATTGCGGCCTGTAGGCGACACAAAGACACACGATAAGAAAATGGGTGTGGCTCTGCCCCAGGGGGTTGGGCATGCACCCCAAATGATAGGGATGTTCCTTAGGGTACAAAGAATGTGTATGCTAAGTTTCAAAATTATAAGTTAAGAAATGTGGCCTGTAGACGACAAACAAATACATACTAGAAATGGGCGTGGCTGTCCCTGGGGGTCGGGCATGCACCAAAAACAATAGAGATCTTCATTAGGGTATAAGGAATACGTATACCAAGTTTGAAGAAAATCCAGTAAGAATTGCGCCCTATAGGCGACACAAAGACACACGAAAAGAAAATGGGCGTGGCTCTGCCCCTGGGGGTGGGGCATACACCCCAAAGGATAGGGATGTTCCTTAGGGTACAAAGAATGTGTATGCAAAGTTTCAAGATTATAAGTTAAGAAATGTGGCCTGTAGACGACAAACAAACAAATACTAGAAATGGGCGTGGCTCGGCCCCTGGGGGTCGGGCATGCCCCAAAAACAATAGGGATCTTCCTTGGGGTATAAGGAATAAGTATACCAAGTTTGAAGAAAATCCATGAAGAATTGCGCCCTGTAGGCGAACCACAGACACACACACACACACCCATACATACATACATACACACACACACACACAGACAGGGGTGACGGCATAATACGTTCACATTATGAATGTGGACGTATAAAAATGATACAATGACTTCACACAACAGGCTAGCTATTAGACTCTCTATTGACAAGAGTTTCACCGCCCTCCCTTCATTATAACCAAAGTTATCGTGCCCTAAAGAATCAACAAATCAGCATGCTTATCTCTGCTTACCCTAAGCAGAAAATGCTCATCTTTGAACTCAATCATGACATTGACTTAGTGATCGTCTACACCAAGTTTGAACATTCTAGCTTAATTAGAAAGAGAGTTATTGTGTTCCAAAGTCCCGGCCCTTCAAATTGCTTCTATTTTTCATTTTCAATTCAAAATGGTGACCATCACATGACCGAAATCAAAATTCTGATCCGTTAGATTTTTAGGCATTCCTTCAAGGATTCCGAAAATATAACTCCCGAGTCTGTAAGTAAAATAGCAAAAAAGCCTTTTTGATTTTTCACTTTTAAAGATGGTGGCACTTCCGGTTCTATCCACAAACTCCATATTTTGTGTACGAATCAGTAATTACTTGTTTAGTATCGAAAAAAAAAAATTAGGTCATTCTGACCTATATTTCTTTGATATTTTTTAAAAATTTGATCCTTAATTTCGTCATGGGGAGATAATTTAGAAAATTTCTAATTATATTTTTAAAGTCACATCGGTAAGATCTACTTATATACTTAATTTCATGAAAATCGTACAACTATTAAAGAAGTTGTCAAATTAGTCTAAACTTCTGGTTAAAAATCACAGCGATGAAAAACTGCAGATGAAAATGATTTTTTTCAAGGTATTCAAAGAAAATTTTTTTAGTAAAATCGGTCAAAAAATAACAAAGTATGGCTACGCATTGTCAGTTTTTTCGTTCATAAAATTCAGTGATTTCGAATTCGTAAAACGTTTTGAAAATATATTTAATCAACAGCCACCACCCATTTTGGGGGGGATAGGTAAAAGTTTCAGAAAGATCCTATGGTTAGATTCTGAGAAATCCGTTTTGTGGATAAAACACAAAAAAAAAAAATAATAATAGGAATAATCTTAACAGAAACAATATTACATATGAAAGCTTAACTAGACCTGCAAGCAGCACTGAACCGGCTTTCAGGAATCATACAGGAAGTTTATTATACCATAGCCGATCCATTGAGCTACCAAACTTTAATTGTTTTGCTTCAGTGACACCCTCTATCATATGTAAAAGTAATATTTGCTGGCGAAAAGACCGGTCAAAATTGTAAATTATGGCAAAATTACGTCACTTCCGGTGCTGAAAGAAATTATTATAGGTGAAAAATAAGTCGAAAATTCGCAACATACAAAATACAAACTTTGTTTTGTACATAATAAATAATTAACCTATAACCAATAAACTGAAATTAAGAAGGTAAAAAACTTGAAAGTGACCCTCGGACAATTGGCTATTTTTCGACAAGGGAACATGCCAGAAGCCTTTTCTTGATATTAATATGATGGTATTGATTCAATCTTACTGCCCATTGGAGTCAGACGTTATAAAGTTAAAAGAATAATAAACATAAATCACTTCAAACAATGTTTGTTTTGAAGGCTAAAAATAAGTTTTTTGCAAAAATTACATTACTACCGGTGATATTGAAAATGTTAATTTAGTTCATAGAAGTCATAAATGGCATAAGGCATCAAATGGTAAAAAAAATATAAAAAATCGAATAATAATTGACACTTTTATTGACCAAAAACCTTGAAAAGTGACTTATCGAAGATCGCCTATTTCTCTGTAACCGTACAAGTTAGAAACCATTTTGTGGTATTTGTATGGTCGTATGGCTTCATTCTATTCGTTGATGGGAATCAAATATCATAATTTTAAAAATATTTTAAGGCAGACTCATTTGAATAAAATATTTGTTTTTTAGGTTTCAAATACAGTTTTTGCCCAAATGACGTCATTTCCGGTCACAGTGAAATTGTAAAATTGGCTTGACCTAGTCCAAATTGACATTAAGCATCAAATGGAAAAAAAAATATTGCAAATCGAATAATAATTCACTCTTTTATAGGCAAAATATCGTGAAAAGTGATGCATGCAAAATTGCATATTTCTCGGCAACTGCTCATATTACAAACTAATTTTCGCATACATTCTCTTCGTCTGGATTAATTCTACGAGTTTATGAAAATAACAAATAAATATTTCAAAATATGAAGACGCTGAATGAATTGTAAATAACTGAATTTTACACTTTATTTTACATTTTATTCGAAATTGCCCGAAAATGAAATTGAAACTAGATCTGCTACTGTCCCATGCAGATATGAAAGCTTTCATATTCATCGTCACGTGTCATCGATTATATCAAGTATCTCAAATGAAAGGATAAGAATAACAAACTATCAAAATTGGTCAAAAACTCGCGAAGTTACAAGTCTAAATATAGTATGAAACATTGCATAATCTGAAAACTAAAGGGAAATAACTGATACTTGTGTTGCTGTAATCGGGATGACTTCCCACTTCAAAACTTTCAGAAAAATGAAATGAAAATGGTAAGAAAACATAGAAAAATTAAATGAGATAACTTTGAACAAAACTAAAAAAAAAAT
Organism: Patella depressa; assembly: GCA_948474765.1. Lineage (NCBI taxonomy): Eukaryota > Metazoa > Mollusca > Gastropoda > Patellidae > Patella > Patella depressa. Next base: position 48,170,663 of record OX419715.1, on the reverse strand, counting down.
TTGAATCAGGTTGATCCCAATTGTTTGAATATTTACGTTAAATATGTAAATTTGGAAAATTATAAAGACATAATTATCAAAATCTGTCAAAACTCACAAAGTTACAAATTTAAATGTAGTGAGAAACATTGCACCCGGGCAAAAAAATAATCTTTAAACTAAAGGGAAATAACCTAAACTTGTATAGCTGTAATCGGGCTTCCAAAATTAGAGATATGTTATATAATTATGGTTTCCAATATGTTTGGTTATAAGTAGGAAATCGTGACAACTTCTTTAGCATGTTTTAAACAAAGGGTCATAGACTGCAAGATACAAGAATGGCACTTTGCAATAAAAAAAAACTGATCAAAGCAAGATTTCTATGCAGAAATGAAATAATTAATAGAACCAGAAAAACATTTATCCACTATAATAAATAAGCAACATAGAGAAAATGAAATCAAATTGAATGGGGTTTAACGTCCTACTCCTAAAATGGGCTAATGAAGACGGGCATACGCCATAAAGTGTGCAATGAGGGAAATTTTACCCGGGCAGCGGCGTTACGGGCTACGAGGTTGGACAGGCGACCATACTCCTTGTCACGTACAATCAAAAAATCGAAACAACGCCAGTTGACTCAATGACAGACGTTATGATACACAGCGCACGTGCTAACCATTCAGTCACGCAACCTCCCTAAAATCGGCAAATTGCTGACCTACAGATAGAAACATTTCAACCGGGCGAAATCTTCTATTTTATTAGTTTAATTTGCACGGTACCTTTAGTTATCAATCGAATATTACAAAACTTTTAAAAATAAGCTCCCCCTGACCAGCTAAATCGTTCGCAATAAACGTTTTCCCCTTAAAAACGGCAAATTACTGACTTTAAAGTGAGAAACATTACAACCGGGCGAAATTTTCTGTTTTATCACTTTTACAGTATCTTTGATTACCAACCGATTATTACAAAACTTTAAAAATAAAAGAGAAAGAGAGAAATGCGGCCCAACGTCCATTCGACACAAACTAGGTCATTTCGGGACTAACATATGTTTTTTAATTTTATTTATAAACTTCCCTTGCGCGTACGGGTCTTTAGCCGTGGGAGGAAACCGAAGGACACGGACAAAACCCACGAGGTTGGACACCATACTCCATGTCACGTGCAACTTGGAAATCGAAACGACGCCGGTTGACTCAATGACAGACGTTACGATACAGCGCGCGTATGCTAACCATTCAGCCTCCCTAAAATCTGGAAATTGCTGACTTATAGCAAGAAACATTTTAACCGGGCGAAATTTTCTGTTTTAACAGTTTAATTCGCACGGTATTTTAATTACCAACCGATTATTACAAAACTTTTGAAAATAAGCCCCAACTGACCAGCTTAATCGTATGCATGTCCATGTCACGTACAATCTCGAAATCGAAACGGCGCCCGTTGACTCAATGACAGACGTTACGATACAGCGCACACATGCTAACCATTCAGCCATTCAGCCTCCCTTAAAAATAAGCTCCCCCTGACCAGCTTAATTGTTCGCAATAAACATTTGCCCTCTAAAATCGGCAAATTGCTGACTTTAAAGTGAGAAACATTACAACCGGGCGAAATTTTATGTTTTATCACTTTTACAGTACCTTTGATTACCAACCGATTATTACAAAACTTTAAAAATAGAAGAGAAAGAGAGAAATGCGGCTCAACGTCCATTCGACACAAACTAGGTCATTTCGGGACTAACATATGTTTTTTAATTTTATTTATAAACTTCCCTTGCGCGTACGGGTCTTTAGCCGTGGGAGGAAACCGAAGGACACGGAGAAAACCCACGAGGTTGGACACCATACTCCATGTCACGTGCAACTTGGAAATCGAAACGACGCCGGTTGACTCAATGACAGACGTTACGATACAGCGCGCGTATGCTAACCATTCAGCCTCCCTAAAATCTGGAAATTGCTGACTTATAGCAAGAAACATTTTAACCGGGCGAAATTTTCTGTTTTAACAGTTTAATTCGCACGGTATTTTAATTACCAACCGATTATTACAAAACTTTTGAAAATAAGCCCCAACTGACCAGCTTAATCGTATGCAATAAACGTTTGGCCTGAATTGAAAGTTCTGCAACGAGAAAGTTCATCTCGATTTTCCGGCGTGGTTCCCCTTGTCAGTGAGCAGAACGGAGGGCCTGACAAGGACAGCTGTCTAGTCGTTCGGATGGGACGAAAAACCAAGGTCCCGTGTACACATTGGAGTGCACGTAAAATATCCCTAAGCAGTTGGAATTCGATACTGTTGAATAAGCTCTATACGATGACTAAATGCGTAAATTGTAGTCACCCACACTGCATGTTTCGCTTAACAATGAAAGGGTGCCGTTTTCAATGTTTGATCCTTTTGTTCTTCTACTCCTGATATGTTGGACTGTTGATCGATGGTTTCATATAAAAGACTATCAATAAGACTCTTTGTAGAAGAAGTTCCCAAAAAATAGTATGTTGACTTTACGAGAAAGACCTCTAAACATGCTCCAAATTGTAAAAATACGACTTTTTGGATTTTCAATCTCTTTTTTTCGGCTATCCCTGATATTTAAAAAAAATGATACAATGATTTCACACAACAGGCTAGCTATTAGACTCTCTATTGACAAAAGTTTCACCGCCCTCCCTTCATTATAACCAAAGTTATCGTGCCCTAAAGAATCAACAAATCAGCATGCTTATCTCTGCTTACCCTAAGCAGAAAATGCTCATCTTTGAACTCAATCATAACATTGACCTAGTGAACGTCTACAACAAGTTCGAACATTCTAGCTTAATTAGAACGAGAGTTATTGTGCTCCAAAGTCTCGGCCCTTCAAATTGCTTCTATTTTTCATTTTCAATTCAAAATGGTGACTCCCGGTTGACCTAAATCAGAATTCTATTCGCGACATTTTTTAGGCCTTCCTACAAGGATTCAGAAAATATAACTCCCGAGTCTGTAAGTAAAATAGCAAAAAAGCCTTATTGATTTTTCACGTTTAAAGATGGTGGCACTTCCGATTCGATCGACAAACTCCATATTTTGTGTACGAATCAGTAATTCCTTGTCTAGTATCGAAAAAAAAAACTAGAACATTCTGACCTATAATTCGACGATTTTTTTGAAAATTTTGATCCTTAATTTCACCAAGGGGAGATAAGTTAGAAAATTTCTAAAGTCATTTTTCAAGTCGCATCATTAAGGTCTACTTACATATTAAATTTCATGAAAATCGTACAACTACTAAAGAAGTTGTCGAGTTGGTGTAAACTTCCGGTTCGAAATCACAGCGACGAATTTTCGAAATTCGAAAATCCGAAATTGCAGATTTGAAGTAAATGTCTTAAGATACTCAAAGAAAAAAGAATTAGTAAAATAGATCAAATAGTCACAAAGTTACAGCATTGTAGGTCAAATGCATTCGTTCGTAAAATTCGGTGATTTCGGATTCGTAAAACGTTTTGAAAATACATTTAATCAAGGTTCGCACCCCATTTTTGGGGGGGTAGGTCAAAATTTCAGAAAGATCCTATGGATAGATTCTGAGAAATCCGATTTGCAGAAAACACACAAAAAAAAAAATAATAACTAGATCTGCTACTGTCCCATGCAGATATGAAAGCTTTCATATTCATCGTCACGTGTCATTGATTGTATCAAGTATCCTAAATAAAAGGATAAGAAGAAAAAATTATTAAAATTGGTCAAAAACTCGCGAAGTTACAAGTCTAAATATAGTATGAAACATTGCACCCAGGCATAACAATAATCTGAAAACTAAAGGCAAATAACTGAAACTTGTATTACTGTAATGAGACGGATGAGAAAATGAAATGAAAATGGCGGGAAAAAAAAATTAAAAATGGCAGGTTGGACAGGCGACCTTCCTCCTTGTCACGTACAACCGGGCATTCGAAAACACGCTAGTTAACTCAATGACAGGCGCGCGTGCTAACCATTCAGCCACCCAACCCCCCTTTGAAATCAGACACGTGCAATATGTCATATAGGAAGAATAAGAAGTCGCTCACAACATAATGGTAAATTAATGAGTTTAGGTCAAAAGGTTGAGCTACTGTTTTAGAGTACTTAATAGTTTTAAAGAGACAAGTTAAGGGTTGTTCATAGTTAAATGAAAGTTTAATTTTAAATAAGACCAATAAAATTAGGATTTAATAATGCCAGACTAATATTTCCAATATGTTTGGTTATAAGTAGGAAATCGTGACGACTTCTTAAGCATGTTTTAAACAAAGGATCATGTTTGTTTAAACAAGAATGGCACTCTGCAATAAAAAAACTGGCCAAAGCAAGATTTCTATGCAGAAATTAAATAATTGCTAGACCCAGAAAAATATTTATCCACTATAATAAATAAGCAACATAGAGAAAATGAAATGAAATTGAATGGGGTTTAACGTCCGACTGTTCTGCTCCTAAAATGGGCTAATGAAGACGGGCATATGCCATAAAGTGTGCAATGAGGGAAATTTTACCCGGGCAGCGGCGGTTACGGCCTACGAGGTTGGACAGGCGACCATACTCCTTGTCACGTACAACCAAGAAATCGAAACAACGCCAGTTGACTCAATAACAGACGTTATGATACAGAGCGCACGTGCTAACCATTCAGCCATGCAACCTCCCTAAAATCGGCAAATTGCTGACCTACAGCGAGAAACATTTCAACCGGGCCAAATTTTCTATTGTAACAGTTTAATTTGCACGGTACCTTTAGTTATCAACCGAATATTACAAAACTTTTAAAAATAAGCTCCCCCTGACCAGCTTAAGCGTTCGCAATAAACGTTTGCCCCTTAAAATCGGCAAATTGCTGACTTTAAAGTGAGAAACATTACAACCGGGCGAAATTTTCTGTTTTATCACTTTTACAGTACCTTTGATTACCAACCGATTATTACAAAACTTTAAAAATAAAAGAGAAAGAGAGAAATGCGGCCTAATGTCCATTCGACACAAACTAGGTCATTTCGGGACTAACATGTTTTTTAATTTTATTTAAAAACTCCCCTTGCGCTTACAGGTCTTTAGCCGTTGGGAGGAAACCGAAGGACACAGAGAAAACCCACGAGGTTGGACATCATACTTCATGTCACGTGCAACCTGGAGATCGAAACGACGCCCGTTGACTCAATGACAGACGTTACGATACAGTGCGCACATGCTAACCATTCAGCCATTCAGCCTCCCTGAATTCAGAAAATTGCTGACTTATAGCAAGAAACATTTCAACCGGGCGAAATTCTCTGTTTTAACAGTTTAATGTGCACGGTACTTTAATTACCAACCGATTATTACAAAACTTTTGAAAATAAGCTCCAACTGACCAGCTTAATCGTATGCAATAAACGTTTTCGCCTGAATTGAAAGTTCTGCACGGAGAAAGTTCATGTCGATTTCCCGGCGTGGTTCCCCTTGTCAGTGAGGCAGAACGGAGGGCCTGACAAGCACAGCTGTCTAGTCATTCGGATGGGACGAAAAACCAAGGTCCCGTGTACACATTGGAGTGCACGTAAAATATCCCTAAGCAGTTGGAATTCGATACTGTTGAATAAGCTCTATACGATGACTAAATGTGTAAATTGTAGTCACCCACACTGCATGTTTCGCTTAACAATGAAAGGGTGCCGTTTTCAATGTTCGATCCTTTTGTTCTTCTACTCCCGATATGTTGGACTGTTGATCGATGGTTTCATATAAAAGACTACCAATAAGACTCTTTGTAGAAGAAGTTCCCAAAAAATATTATGTTGACTTTACGAGAAAGACCTCTAAACATGCTCCAAATTGTAAAAATACGACTTTTTGGATTTTCAATCTCTTTTTTTCGGCTATCCCTGATATTTAGAAAAAATAATACAATGATTTCACACAACAGGCTAGCTATTAGACTCTCTACTGACAAAAGTTTCACCGCCCTCTCTTCATTATAACCGAAGTTATCGTGCCCTAAAGAATCAACAAATTAGCATGCTTATCTCTGCTTACCCTAAGCAGAAAATGCTCATCTTTAAACTCAATCATAACATTGACCTAGTGAAAGTCTACACCAAGTTTGAACATTCTAGCTTAATTAGAAGGAGAGTAATTGTGTTCCAAAGTCCCGACCCTTCAAATTGCTTCTATTTTTCATTTTCAATTCAAAATGGTGACCATCACGTGACCGAAATCAAAATTCTATTCGCGACATTTTTTAGGCCTTCCTACAAGGATTCAGAAAATATAACTCCCGAGTCTGTAAGTAAAATAGCAAAAAAGCCTTATTGATTTTTCACTTTTAAATATGGCGGCACTTCCGGTTCGATCGACAAACTCCATATTTTGTGTACAAATCAGTAATTACTTATCTAGTATCAAAAAAAAAAATCAGGTCATTCTGACCTATATTTCGATGATTTTTTTGAAAATTTTGATCCTTAATTTCGTCAAGGGGAGATAATTTAGAAAATTTATAATTTTATTTTTGAAGTCACGTCGGTAAGATCTACTTAGATACTAAATTTCATGAAAATCGTACAACTATTAAAGAAGTTGTCAAATTGGTCTAAACTTCCGGTTCGAAATCACAGCGACGAATTTTCGAAATTCGAAAATGTGAAACTGCAGATGAAAATGATTTTTTTAAAGGTATTCAAAGAAAAAAGAATTAGTAAAATCGGTCAAAAAATAACAAAGTTACGACTATGCATTGTCATTTTTTTCGTTCGTAAAATTCGGTGATTTCGGATTCGTAAAACGTTTCGAAAATATATTTAATCAAGGTTCACACCTCATTTTTGGGGGGGTAGGTCAAAATTTCAGAAAGATCCTATGGATAGATTCTGAGAAATTCGATTTGCAGAAAACACACAAAAAAAAAAAATAATAATAATAACTTTAACAGAAACAATAAGCTTAATTAAAAAATCTGAGCTAAGGATTTTGTGCACCTTTTCAAGGTGCATCCTTCTAGTTATATCAGTTTTGAAAAAAAATAATATTTGCTTTCAAAAAGTGGTACCGAACTGTCAAAATTGTAGTTTTTGTTAATATTATGTCACTTCCTTTGCCGACAGAAAAATTTCACCGTAACAAAAAAAATTGCAATTGGGACCACGGAGCATATGAACTTTGTTTTATACAAATCGAACAATAAATAATTTTTCTGGGTACGAAAAACTATATTAGCCGATGGCGGCTAACGCAAATTACCGAGACAATTTTTTTTCTCATTTCTGCTCAAGTAGGATGATATTTTGACCCTGTGTAAAATATCAAAAAATATTCATAAACTAGATCTGCTACTGTCCCATGCAGATATGAAAGCTTTCATATTCATCGTCACGTGTCATTGATTGTATCAAGTATCCTAAATAAAAGGATATGAAGAAAAAATTATCAAAATTGGTCAAAAACTCGCAAAATTACAAGTCTAAATATAGTATGAAACATTGCACCCAGGCATAACCATAATCTGAAAACTAAAGGGAAATAACCGAAACTTGTATTACTGTAATGAGACGGATGAGAAAATGAAATGAAAATTGCCGGAAAAAAATTAAAAATGGCAGGTTGGACAGGCGACCTTACTCGTGGCCATACACAACCGGGCATTCGAAAACACGCTAGTTAACTCAATGACAGGCGCGTGTGCTAACCATTCAGCCGCCCAACCCCCCTTTGAAATCAGACACGTGCAATATGTCATATAGGAAGAATAACAAGCCGCTCACAACAAAATGGTAAATTAATGAGTTTAGGGCAAAAAGGCGTCTACAGCACCCAGTGTTCCCAGGCGGTCACCCATCCAAGTACTGACCGGGCCCGACGTTGTTTAACTTCAGTGATCGGACGAGAACTGGTGTTTTCAACGTGGTGTGGCCGTAGACGAGAGAAGGTGAACAGAACCCGTAGTTATACTTACCTGAATTGACTCGCTCATTGATTTTTTTTGATTTTTTGTCGGTTTTAAAAAGGCGTCTACAGCACCCGGTGTTCCCAGGCGGTCACCCATCCAAGTACTGACCGGGCCCGACGTTGTTTAACTTCAGTGATCGGACGAGAACTGGTGTTTTCAACGTGGTGTGGCCGTAGACGAGAGAAGGTGAACAGAACCCGTAGTTATACTTACCTGAATTGACTCGCTCATTGATTTCTTTTGATTTTTTGTCGGTTTTAAAAAGGCGTCTACAGCACCCGGTGTTCCCAGGCGGTCACCCATCCAAGTACTGACCGGGCCCGACGTTGCTTAACTTCAGTGATCGGACAAGAACTGGTGTTTTCAACGTGGTGTGGCCGTAGACGAGAGAAGGTGGACAAAACCCGTAGTTATACTTACCTGAATTGACCTGCTTATTGATTTTTTGGGGGGGGGGGCGGTTTTAAAAAGGCTTCTACAGCACCCGGTGTTCCCAGGCGGTCAACCATCCAAGTACAGACCGGGCCCGACGTTGCTTAACTTCAGTGATCGGACGAGAACTGGTGTTTTCAACGTGGTGTGGCCGTAGACGAGAGAAGGTGGACAAAACCCGTAGTTATACTTACCTGAATTGACCTGCTTATTGATTTTTTTTTTTGGGGGGGGGGGTCGGTTTTAAAAAGGCTTCTACAGCACCCGGTGTTCCCAGGCGGTCAACCATCCAAGTACAGACCGGGCCCGACGTTGCTTAACTTCAGTGATCGGACGAGAACTGGTGTTTTCAACGTGGTGTGGCCGTAGACGAGAGAAGATGGACAGAACTCGTAGTTATACTTAACTGAATTGATCCGCTTATTGATTTTTTGGGGGTTTTTGTCGGTTTTAAAAAGGCGTCTACAGCACCCGGTGTTCCCAGACGGTCACCCATCCAAGTACTGACCGGGCCCGACGTTGCTTAACTTCAGTGATCGGACGAGAACTGGTGTTTTCAACGTGCAGTGGCCGTAGACGAGAGAAGGTGGACAGAACCCATACTTGTGCTTACTCAAATTCTTTTTGTGTCTTTTTCCCTGGGGAGACGGGCCGAGCGGAGAGCTGCAAAAGAGATCACTTCTGTGATCGGACGAGAACTGGTGTTTTCAACGTGGTGTGGCCGTAGACGAGAGAAGGTGGACAGAACCCGTAGTTATACTTACCTGAATTGATCCGCTTATTGATATTTTTTTTTTGGGGGGGGGGGGTCGGTTTTAAAAAGGCGTCTACAGCACCCGGTGTTCCCAGGCGGTCACCCATCCAAGTACTGACCGGGCCCGACGTTGCTTAACTTCAGTGATCGGACGAGAACTGTTTTTTTTTGACGTGGTGTGGTCGTAGACGAGAGAAGGTGGACAGGACCCATACTTGTGCTTACTCAAATTCTTTTTGTCTCTTTTTCCCTGGGGAGACGGGCCGAGCGGAGAGCTGGAGTGGTGCAACAGAGTGCGCGCTGTGGTCTGATTGGCGGAAAATTGATTTTTTCACGAAGAATCAGGGCAAAAAGGCGTCTACAGAATCCGGTGTTCCCAGGCGGTCACCCATCCAAGTACTAACCGGGCCCGACGTTGCTTAACTTCAGTGATCGGACGAGAACTGGTGTTTTCAACGTGGTATGGCCATAGACGAGAACAGGTGGACAGAACCCGTAGTTATACTTACCTGAATTGACCCGCTTATTGATTTTTTTTTTGTTTTTTGTTTTAGAGTATTTAATTGTTTTAAAGAGACACGTTATGGGTTGTTCATAGTTAAATGAAAGTTTAATTTTAAATAAGACCAATAAAATTAGGATTTAATAATGCCAGACTAATATTAAATAAAGTTTTAAATTAAGAATAATTAATTATAGGTCTAATGCAATGAAATGCTTTGATTTGACGGATGAAATGTACGATGGGTGTCCACACTATGTGGCTAAGGCGTTGGCCTGCTAGACAGGAGGTCGGGTGTTCGATCCCTGCATTGGCCGAGAAAGTTCATCTCGATATTCTGGCGCGTTCCTCCATCCGCCGTGTACACATTGGAGTGCACGTAAAAAATCCCTTCGCAGTTGGAATTCGATATTGTTGAATAAGCTCTATATGATGACTAAATGTGCAGATTGTAGCCACCGACACTGCATGTTTTGCTTAACAATGAAAGGGTGCGGTTTTCAATTTTCGATCCTTTTATTCTACTACTCCTGATATTTTGGACTGTTGATCGATGGTTTCATATAAAAGACTACCGATAAGACTCTTTGTAGAAGAAGTTCCCCAAAAATATTATGTTGACTTTAGAGAAAGGGACCTTTTAAAATGCTCCAAATCGTAAAAATACGACTTTTTGGATTTTCAATCTCTTTTTTCTGCTACCCCTGATATTTAAAAAAAATGACACAATGATTTCACACAACAGGCTACCTATTAGACTCTCGATTGACAAGAGTTTCATCACCCTCCCTTCATTATAACCGAAGTTATTGTGCCCTAAAGAATCAACAAATCAGCATGCTTATCTCTGCTTACCCTAGGCAGAAAAAGCTCATCTTTGCACTCAATCATGACATTGACCTAGTGAACGTCTACACCAAGATTGAACATTCTAGCTCAATTAGAAGGAGAGTTATTGTGTTTCAAAATCTCGGCCCTTCAAATTGTTACTACTTTTCATATTCACTTCAAAATGGCAACCATCAGTTGACCTAAATCAAAATTCTGCTCCCTACGATTTTTGGGCCATCCTTCAAGGATTCAGAAAATATAACTCCCGTGTCTGTAAGTAAGATAGCAAAAAAGCCTTAGGGATTTTTCATGTTTCAAGATGGTGGCATTTCCGGTTCGATCGACAAACTCTATATTTTGTGTAGGAATCAGTAATTACTTGTCGAGTATCGAAAAAAAATTTCAGGTCATTCTGACCTATATTTCGACGATTTTTTAAAAAACTTTTATCCTTAATTTCACCAAGGGGGGATAATTTAGAAAATTTCTCATTATATTTTTGAAGTCACATTGGTAAGATCTACTTATATACTAAATTTCATGAAAATCGTACAACTATTAAAGAAGTTGTCAAATTGGTCTAAACTTCCGGTTCGAAATCACAGCGACGAATTTTCGAAATTCGAAAATGTGAAACTGCAGACGAAAATGATTTTTTTCAAGGTATTCAAAGAAAAAAGAATTAGTAAAATCGGTCAAAAAATATCAAAGTTACGACTATGCATTGTCAGTTTTTTCGTTCGTAAAATTCGGTGATTTCGAATTCGCAAAACGTTTTGAAAATATATTTAATCAACAGCCACCACCCATTTTTGGGGGGGTAGGTCAAAGTTTCAGAAACATCCTATGGATAGATTCTGTGAAATCCGATTTGCAGGAAAAACACAAAAAAAAAAATAATAATAATCTTAACAGAAACAATAAGCTTTCATATGAAATATGAAAGCTTAATAAAAAAGGTTTTCGTAAAAAAAAAAAAAAAAATTTCAAAATATGGGACATTATTTCGACTACTTCCGGTTTTACGATCGTTGTCATGATAGCTTTACGAAGTTCTTTGGATACTTAACTTTCTGAGTAGTTTTGGAAAAAAAGATAAATTAAAGAGCGTTTACAAAAATTTAACGATTTTTTAATTTTTATCAAAGTTTGATGCCATTTTTGGACCACCTATATTATTTCAATGCTTTTCATTTTGGATTCACTATATAGACAACCGATAGGACTATGAGTAAGAAAAGTTTCAGAAAAATCGTAGGCGTCGTTTTCGAGAAAAGGACGTCTCAGAATGTTAAAAAATCGGAAAATACTAGATTTTTGGCATACAATAATTTATTTCCTTACCATCGAAATCGTATTATTTAGATACCATATGATGGTCCATTAATAGGGCTATCCAACGACACTTTAGTTCTTTTGGTCCGCTATTACCTAAGTGAGCAATCGAGTTTTTCGCAAGTGCGACAATATTTTTAACCTTTTTTTGTCCCCCGCCTTTCGAAGAAAGTTGGGGGACTATTAAAATGGGTTCGTCCGCCTGTCTGTCTGTCTGTCTGTCTGTCCGTCACACTTTTTGGGACACAATAACTCTCTTCCTAATTGAGCTAGAATGTTCAAACTTGGTGTATGTGTTTATTAGGTCAATGCCTTGATGGAGTTCGAAGATGAGTATTTTCCGCTTAGGGTAAGCAGAGATAAGCAATTTGATTGGTTGATGCTTTGGGACACTATAACTTTAGTTCTAATTAAGTGAGATTGATGAAACTTGGTGTATAGTTTCATTATATAGTAATACCTTGACTAAGTTCGATAATGAGCATTTTCTGCTCAGGGTAAGCAGAGCAGTACGCAATTTGATTGGTCGAGAATTTGGAACACAATAACTCTCCTTCTAATTGAGTTAAAATGTTAAAACTTGGTGTATATGCTTATTAGGTCAATGCCTTGATGGAGTTCGAAGATGAGCATTTTCCGCTTAGGGTAAGCAGAGATAAGCAATTTGATTGGTTGATGCTTTGGGACACGATAACTTTAGTTCTAATTAAGTGAGAGTGATGAAACTTGGTGTATAGTTTCATTACAGTAATACCTTGACTAAGTTCGATAATGAGCATTTTCTGCTCAGGGTAAGCAGAGCGATACGCAATTAGATTGGTCGAGACTTTGGAACACAATAACTCTCCTTCGAATTGAGTTAAAATGTTCAAAATTGGTGTGTATGCTTATTAAGTTAATGCCTTGATTTAGTTCGAGATGAGCATTTTCTTCTTAGGGTAGGCAGAGATAAGCAATTTGATTGGTTGATACTTTGGGACAAGATAACTTAGGTTCATCTTGATTGATGATTTTTATGCCAATACAATGACTGCATTCTCATTCAGTAATGTATAGAATAGAATTGAGTTAAAATGTTCAAACTTGGTGTATATGCTTATTAGGTCAATGCCTTGATGGAGTTCGAAGATGAGCATTTTCCGCTTAGGGTAGGCAGAGATAAGCAATTTGATTGGTTGATGCTTTGAGACACGATAACTTTAGTTCTAATTAAGTGAGAGTGATGAAACTTGGTGTATAGTTTCATTACAGTAATACCTTGACTCATACGATTACATCATGTGTACCTACTTCAAGAATACACATGATGGCAAATGGCCACCATTTAAAATACTACGCCCGCCTCTTAGAGACGATAACTTAACTCGCTATAAATTGTAAAAAAATTTACTTCGGCTAGAATTAAAAAACACCTAAGATTAACATTTGCTAAAAATTTCTAAAAAACAACCTAAATTTATGGAAATGGGGCCAAATCAAATCAGGCAAATTACATCAAATAGACCATGTTAAACGTATAGCAAAAATTTTAAACTAACGCGAGCACGCGCGTTTCTAGACAACGCCATAGCGGGTCATAGCAACCAGTGAGTATAAATTGGAAATCCCCAATGACGTAGATATTATAAATTGGAAAGCCGAGTCTGTCTTAAAATAAGTAGTACCGTCAGTAAACAAGATGGAAGCCATCTGCTATCGTGTTTGATCATGGAGTAGGCAAGCACAGGTGTGTCGTATGACCTTGACTATGATCGATAATGAGCATTTTCTGCTCAGGGTAAGCAGAGCGATAAGCAATTTGATTTGCCGAGACTTTGGAACACAATAACTCTCCTTCGAATTGAGTTAAAATGTTCAAAATTGGTGTGTATGCTTATTAGGTCAATGCCTTGATGGAGTTCGAAGATGAGCATTTTCTTCTTACAGTAGGCAGAGATAAGCAATTTTTGGATGACACTTCGTGTTCAGTTTGATTGGTCGATACGTTTGAAAAAAATAAATGTGCGATTAATTAATATGTGTCATCTATTAATTTTGGGATTTCGGCGGGGGACATCAGCCTCACTGTTGGCTTGTTTTTATTTTTTTGAATACTTCCAGTATGGTTATTATTGTCGGAATAGTTTTAATAGCCAGTTTGGGCGCTAAAATAGCCACAGGGCTCTGTAATGATATATTACATTATCTGATCAGATAAAATGCCCCTGAGAAATCCTATGTTCAAAAGTGCCAAAAATGCAAAAAATTTAAAATATCGAAAATTAAATTTCAATAATTACTTACATATTATACATCGTTAGAATCGTAATTAGGTCAGCTATCTGAATATACAACCTGTTTTTAAAAATCTCTTAAAATAAAAAAAAAGTAGAGCATTTTCCCAAATTTCATGATTTTCTGACTTTTTTCGATTTTCAGTCCCTTTTTTATCCTATTCTAGACATTTCAAAGTCTTATTGGATGGCTTCATGCAAAATACTTCCAAAAGGACTCTCGATAGAAAAAATTAAAAAAAATTTTTCGAGATACAGGCGCCCAAAATGCTCCAAGTCAGAAAATACTTGATTTTCAGCGTGCCATATTTTGCTGCCTGATCATAGTATCCGTATGAATTGGGTATCATATGATAGTACAATCCTAGTGCAGTCCAATGGTACCCCAATTTCTTGAATTCATTGATATCGGGCGGAGAAATCGTGTTTTTCCCCAAAATATCCATTTTTTGCATTTTTTTCAAAATATTGCACATTATTTCGACCACTTCCGGTTAAAGGATTCTTGTCAAAATTGCTTTATATAAGTTGGTATTGGACTATAACTTCATGTTCCAGAAGTTTCAGAAACGTCAATTCTGCCATAAAACGAAACCCGAGCTCACAAAAAATGGGAAGAAAATTCGAAAAATAAAGGGCGATAACTCTGAAAGAAACTTATATTACTGGAATCGGATGGACTTCAGGTATCCAAAAATGTAGGTCAAATTTGAAAATTTTGAAAAATAACAAAAATTGTCTTGTAAACAACATGTTTTCAATTTTCGAACGATAAAAGTCATAGACGAATGTTCGAAATTGAAAAATGTCTCAGAAAAGATTGTCTCAGGAAAGATTCAGGGATTCCAAAAATGTAATTTGTTTGAAAATGGATAAAGAATTGACGAAACTATGGCCGATGGTTTCCCAATAGAAAATCTAATTCCAGATCGATATCTGTTTTCGATCATGGAGATCTAGGCCCTCGCGGTAAATGATAATAATAAACTAGACCTGCAAGCAGCACTAAACCGGCTTTCAGGAATCAGACAGGAAATTTGTTATACTATAACCGATCCATTATGCTACCAAACTATACTTTAGTTGTTTTGCGTCAGTGACACCCCCTCTCATTTGTAAAAGTAATATTTGCTGGCAGTCAAAATTGTAAATTATGGCAAATACGTCACTTCCGGTGCCCCCCCCCCCCCCAATTTATAGGTTAAAAATAAGTCGAAAATTTGCAACATCAAAAGTACAAACTTCGTTTTATACATGTCGGGCAATAAATAATTAACCTATAACCCATAATCTGAAATTAGGAAGTTAAAAAAATTAAAAAGTGACCCTGAGAAAACTGGCTATTTCTCGACAAAGGGGATATGCTAGAAGCCTTTTCTTGGCATCAATATGATTTTTATACGCCCACATTTTCATGTGGACGTATATTGTCGTCGCCCCTGTTCGTCCGTCCGTCCGTCCGTTCACAATTGTTTGTGAACAGTCTACAGGTCACAATTTTTATCCGATTTCAATGAAACTTAAAACATAGGTTTATCACCCTAAGATCTCGGTTCATTTCGATATTGGCGTGTATCGGACTGTAACTTCATGGGTTATGGCCCCTGATTGTACGAAAAATCACGTTTTTTAGCTTGTGAACAGTTTAGAGGTCACAATTTTGAACCGATTTGGACGAAACTTGAAATGCATGTTTATAACCCAAAGACCTTGGTTCCTTTTGATATTTGCGCCAATCGGATCGTAACTTCCTGAATTATGGCCCCTGATTGTTCGAAAAATCGCCCTTTTTAGCTTGTGGTCCCTCTGGAGGTCAAAATTGTTATCCGATTTAAAAAACCGTTTGATTATATCACCGTTCCATGGTTATGAAAGTTGAGTTTGAATTTCGTGAAAATCTGACCGAAATTGACGGACAAAATGGCCGCCATTTGTACGCGAATAGTGTGAAAATATGTTAAATCAAGGTTGTGAACAGTGTAGAGGACACAATTTTGAACCGATTTGGATGAAACTTGAAATGCATGTTTATAACCCAAAGATCTTGGTTCCTTTCGATATTTGCGCCAATCGGATCGTAACTTCCTGAATTATGGCCCCTGATTGTCCGAAAAATTGCCCTTTTTAGCTTGTGGTCCCTCTGGAGGTCAAAATTGTTATCCGATTTAAAAAACCGTTTGATTATATCATTGTTCCATGGTTAGGAAGGTCGAGTTTGAATTTCGTGAAAATCGGACCAAAATTGACGGACAAAATGGCCGCCATTTGTACGCGAATAGTGTGCAAATATGTTATATCAAGGTTGTGAACAGTGTAGAGGACACAATTTTGAACCGATTTGGATGAAACTTGAAATGCATGTTTATAACCAAAAGATCTTGATTCCTTTCGATATTTGCGCCAATTGGATCGTAACTTCCTGAATTATGGCCCCTGATTGTCCGAAAAATTGCCCTTTTTAGCTTGTGGTCCCTCTGGAGGTCAAAATTGTTATCCGATTTAAAAAAACGTTTGATTATATCACCGTTCCATGGTTATGAAGGTTGAGTATGAATTGTGTGAAAATCGGACCAAAATTGACGGACAAAATGGCCGCCGTTTGTACGCGAATATTGTGAAAATATGTTATATAAAGGTTGTGGACCTTATAGAGGTCACAATTTTGAACCGATTTTGATGAAACTTGACATGTATGTTTATAACCCAAAGATCGTGGTTCCTTTAGATATTTGCGCCCATTGGATCATAACTTCCTGAATTATGTCCCCGGATTGTCAGAAAAATCGCTTTTGTTCGCTTTTGGTCCCTCTGGAGGTCAAAATTATTATCCGATTTAAAAAAACGTTTGACTATATCACCGTTACATGGTAATGAAGAGAGAGTTTGAATTACGTGAAAATCGGACTAGAATTGACGGACAAAATGGCCGCCGTTTGTACACGAATAGTGTGAAAATATGTTATATCAAGGTTGTGGACCCTATAGAGGTCACAATTTTGAATCGATTTTGATGAAACTTGACAGGTATGTTTTAAACCCAAAGATCTTGGTTCCTTTCGATATTTGCGCCCATCGGGTCATTACTTCCTGAATTATGTCCCCTGATTGTACGAAAAATCACCCTGTTTAGCTTGTGGTGCCTCTGGAGGTCACAATTATTATATGATTTAAAAAAAAACGTTTGATTATAAAAACCAAACAAATTCTAATGATTTTCTGATAATTCCTTAATATGCGACAATTCTTGTTGACTGCCCGGACGATTTGGCTGCTGTGTGGGCGTATGTTTCATTGCCTGGCAACCTATTTTTATTGGTCAGGTAATATCTGACAGAGAAATTCAGCTTTTTGCAAGAGCGCACATTTTTTTTAACCTTTTCTTTCATTTTTTTAATACTTCCGGTATGATGATTATTGTCGAGATAGTTTTAATAACCGGTTTGGGCAATTAAATAGCCGCAGGGCTCTGTAAGGATGTATTACATTATCATGCTCTTCGAAAGTGTCTCTCCTCAGAAAATAGCATCTCCTCAGCTCTAGACAACGAATCCATTGCTCTGCTTGCTGAACATTTACTTACTTAAGCTGGTGGTTTTACATCCGCTTCCACATAAGTGATATCGCTGAACATCAGTGGGGTTGATTTATATACACTATTTGAAAGGTGTAGACACGTGATTAGTGACATAAGGCTAGGGTTAAGGATTGGATATTCGCTAATTAAGAAAAAAAACAAACAGAGACTTTTAAAAATGGTTCACTAGCCAGCAAATTTTTACCATTTAGATGTCATAAGATCGTCCATTGATGAGGATATACAATAATACTTTAGTTGTTTTGATTCGGTGAAATCTGGCATAGTAATCACTTTTTTTTCACCAGATCACCATTTTTTTTTTACTTTTTACGGCTTTATCTCAAAAATATAGGATATTATTTCGACTACTTCTGGTTAGTTTTAACAAGTTGTTCAGATACTTAACTTTCTGTCACAGATGTGTCAGAAACATCTATTCAGTAGATTTTTGTAAAAATGATAAATAAAAGAACATTTTCAATAATTTAACGATTTTTAAACTTTTTTCAAAGATTGAGGCCATTTTTGGCCCCATTATATTATTTCAAACCTTTTCCTTTTGGATTCACGCCACAGACCACCGATAGAACTCTGCGTTAAAAATGTTTCAGAAAAATCGTAGATGTCGTTTTAGAGAAAAAGGCGTATAAAAAGGCTCCAAAAACGGAAAATACTAGATTTTCGGCGTACCATAATTTATTTTCTAACCATCGAAATCGTACCATTGAGATGCCATATGATAGTCCATTAATGGGGCTATCCAAAGACACTTTACTTTTTTTGGTCATCTAATATCTGACAGAGAAATTCAGCTTTTCGCAAGAGCGCACATTTTTTTTAACCTTTTCTTTCATTTTTTGAATACTTCCGATTATTGTCGAGATAGTTTTAATAACCAGTTTGGGCAATTAAATAGCCGCAGGGCTCTGTAAGGATGTATTACATTATCTAATCATATAAAATACACCTGAGAAATCCTACGTTCAAAAGTGCCAAAAATGCAAAAATATCAAAATATCGTAAAATTAAATTTCAGTATTTCAATACATATTATACATCGTTAGAATCGGATTTAGGTCAGCTATCCGAATTTGTAACCATTTTTTGAAAATCTTTTAAAATAGAGCATTTTCAAAAAAAATTTGATTTTTCGACTGTTTTCGATTTTCAGTCCATTTTATATCCTATTCCAGACATTTCAAAGTCTTATTGGATGGCTTCATGCAAAATACCTCCGAAAGGACTCTCGATAGAAAAAAAAACTGTAGGTTAAGTTTTCGAGATACAGGCATCCAAAAACGCTCCAAATCAGAAAATACTTGATTTTCTGCGTGCCACATTTTGCTGCCTTTTCATAGTATCTGTATGATTTGGGTATCATATGATAGTCCATTCTCCATGCAACCTAACGATACCTTAATCTCTTTAATCCGTTGATATCGGGGCGAAGAAGAATTTTTTTTCGTTTTTTTGCAAATTTTGCACATTATTTGGACCACTTCCGGTTTAAGGAGTCTTGCCGGAATTGCTTTACCTGTTGGTATTTGACTATAACTTTATGTTCCAGAAGTTTCACAAACGTCAATTCGGCCGTAAAACGAAACCTGAGCTCACAAAATGGGAAGAAAATTCGAAAAATAAAGGGCAATAACTCTGAATGAAATTTATATTACTGGAATTGGGATGACTTGAGGTATCCAAAAATATAGGTCAAATTTCAAAATTTTCAAAAATAACAAAAATTGTCTCGTATGCGACGTGTTTTCAATTTTCGAACGACAGAAGTCAGCGACGAAGTTTCGAAATCTCAAAATGTAAGATTGCTATTGTCTCAGAAAAGCCTCAGGCTTTCTAAAAATGTAATTTGTTTGAATATAGGTAAAGAATTGACGAAACACCGGCCGTTTTTTAATTTCTTACCAACGTTCAAAATTCGACCAATTCCGGTCGGCGCAGAAGTCTAAAAATTGCTTTATTGAGTAACCACCACATGGTTTCCTGATAGAAAAATGAACTGCAAATCGGTATCTTTTTTCGATCACAGAGAAATAGGCTCCCGCGAAAAAATTTAAAAGAAATTGTAGGTTAAGTTTTCGAGATACAGGCGTCCAAAAACGCTCCAAATCAGAAAATATTTGATTTTCAGCGTGCCATATTTTGCTTCCTGCTAATGGTATCCATACGAATTGGGTATCATTCAGTGGTCCAATCACCGCCCGACCAAATGATACCTTAATTTGTTTAATCCGTTGATATCGGACGGAGAAATCGTGTTTTTACCCAAAACACCAATTTTTCACTTTTTTTTCAAAATATATAGCATATTATTTCGACTACTTCCGGTTTACGGATTGTTGTTTAAATTGCTTTAAACGGTGGTTTGACCATATAGCTTTATGTTCCAGGAATTTCAGAAACGTCGATCCGGCCGTAAAACGAAACTTAAGCTCACAAAATGTGAAGAAAATTCGAAAAAAATCGAAAAATAAAGGGTGATAACTTTGAATGAAACTTATATTACTGGAACCGGATTGCCTTCAGGTATCCAAAAATGTAGGTCAAATTTGAAAATTTTGAAAAATAACAAAAAATGTGTCTTAAACAACATTTTTTTCATTTTTCGAACGCTAAAAGTCAGCGGCGAAGTTTCGAAATTGCAAAATTTTCAACTGCTATCGTCCGAGAAAAGTCTCAAGGTTTCCGAAAATGTAATTTGTATGAAAATAGGTACAGAATTGACTAATCTACGTCCGTTTTTATACGCCCACATTTTCATGTGGACGTATATTGTCGTCGCCCCTGTTCGTCTGTCCGTCCGGACGTACGTCCGTCCACAATTGTTTGTGAACAGTCTACAGGTCACAATTTTTATCCGATTTTGATGAAACTTAAAATATAGGTTTATCACCCTAAGATCTCGGTTCCTTTCGATATTGGCATGTATCGGACTGTAACTTCATGGGTTATGGCCCCTGATTGTACGAAAAATCACGTTTTTTAGCTTGTGAACAGTGTAGAGGTCACAATTTTGAACGGATTTGGATGAAACTTGAAATGCATGTTTATAACCCAAAGATCTTGGTTCCTTTCGGATCGTAACTTCCTGAATTATGGCCCCTGATTGTCCGAAAAATGGCCCTTTTTAGCTTGTGGTCCCTCTGGAGGTCAAAATTGTTATCGGATTTAAAAAAACGTTTGATTATATCACCGTTCCATGGCCACCGTTTGTACGCGAATAGTGTGAAAATATGTTATATCAAGGTTGTGGACCTTACACAGGTCACAATTTTAAAACCAATTTTGATGAAACTTGACATGTATGTTTATAACCCAAAGATCTTGGTTCCTTTCGATATTTGCGCCCATCGGATCGTAACTTCCTGAATTATGGCCCCTGATTGTCCCAAAAATCGCCCTTTTTAGCTTGTGGTCCCTCTGGAGGTCAAAATTGTTATCGGATTTAAAAAACCGTTTGATTATATCACCGCTCCATGGTTATGAAGGATGAATTCGAATTTCGTGAAAATCAGACCAAAACTGACGGACAAAATGGCCGCCGTTTGTATGCGAATAGTGTGAAAATATGTTATATCAAGGTTGTGGACCTTACAGAGGTCACAATTTTGAACCAATTTTGATGAAACTTGACATGTATGTTTATAACCCAAAGATCTTGGTTCCTTTCGATATTTGCGCCCATCAGATCGTAACTTCCTGAATTATGGCCCCTGATTGTACGAAAAATCACCCTTTTTAGCTTGTGGTCCCTCTGGAGGTCAAAAATATTATCCGATTTAAAAAAACGTTTGACTATATCACCGTTACATGGTAATGAAGAGAAAGTTTGAATTACGTGAAAATCGGACTAGAATTGACGGACAAAATGGCCGCCGTTTGTACGCGAATAGTGTGAAAATATGTTATATCAAGGTTGTGGACCCTATAGAGGTCACAATTTTGAATCGATTTTGATGAAACTTGACATGTATGTTTATAACCCAAAGATCTTGGTTCCTTTCGATATTTGCGCCCATCGGGTCATTACTTCCTGAATTATGTCCCCTGATTGTTCGAAAAATCGAAAAATCACTCTTTTTAGCTTGTGGTCCCTCTGGAGGTCACAATTATCTGATTTAAAAAAAAAACGTTTGATTTTAAAAACCAAACAAATTCAAATGATTTTCTTAATATGTGACAACTCTTGTTGACTGCCCGGACGATTTGGCTGCTGTGTGGGCGTATGTTTCGTTGCCTGGCAACCTATTTTTTAATTTTTTGGCACCGCACAAAATTCGGCCACTTCCGGTCTGCGCAGAAGTTTCAAATACAGTCGATCAGGTGGCCACCATATGGTTTCCTGACAGAAAATTATGTCCCAGATCTGTATCTGTTACAGACATTGAGAAATAGGCTCCCCCGAAAAATAAAATAATAATAATAAATAATAATTTTAGTAATCACAATAGGCTTTCAGACAAAAGTCTGAAAGCCTAATAATAATTTTAGTAATCTCAATAGTCTGACGAAAGTCTGAAAGCCTAATAATAATAATAATAATTTTAGTAATCTCAATAGTCTGAAAGCCTAATAATTTTAGTAATCTCAATAGGCTTTCAGACCAAATTGAAATAATAACTTTTTGCGCTTTTTTGAAAGTTAAATCTAGCTGTTTATGTTGTTCCCATACGTTTATTTAGTATGGCAGCAAATCTAGCAATGATATACAAATTAAATCCTTTAGTTAGTTCATTTATCACCCAGTTTTCCTGCTATTTCAGCTTGTGAACAAAGCAACTTCAAAGTGGTATAATACGCCTAATTAATATGGCTGGTTAGAATTCCAATCAACAGATCAATCATTTACAGCCCACGAAGACAGGACCGCTGTGAGAAAATTTTGAAAATTTAACTGCCGCAAACACGTTTTCCTGCTATTCCATCCTGTGAATACAGCAACTACTACTACTACCTGATGTTTTAACGTCCGCTTCCACAGAAGTGATATCGCAGACAATGAATACAGCAACTTCAATGTGGTCCAATATAGCCTACCTGGCTGACATGAATCCCCACCCAATAATCAATCGTTGCGAGATCTTGGGGCCTCGCCATCCTGGTAAAAATTTTGAAAATTTAACCACCGCAAATGCGTAATCAACTCCAAAACTTCAAAAGTGTCCAATGGTTTTGTAACCAAAATTCCACCAGACAGTGTTTTAGTCATCTCATTACAAAGTCATGGTATTCAATTAAAAGAAAAGTAAAATTAGTGTTTTATTAACGCTCGATGACAGTAAATCCGGGTTGAAAAGCCGATAAGCCCGAAAACATTTCGGGTTTACAGACAGCGGCACCGTTCTTCTTCGAGAGGCAAAAAAATGGAGCTTACCTAGTAGGGATCCCCCCCAAAATTTTGAAATATCTGACAGACGCAAACACGTTTTCCTGCCATTCCAGCCCGTAAAATTAGTATTTTATTAGATTTAGGGCACTTTATTTTGCCATGTAGATGAAACAATTTTTATTCTCAGATTATGGGGCAGCTACCGCCTGGCTCATACGCCTATGTATCACTTATTCCCTGATAAATAAAAATCGGTCACCGGGTGCACCTGTACAACTTCAAGGACCCTGGCCGCAAGTGACTGGGAACTACTCTACACTTTCTGGAATGATTTATATTTAAAAAAATAACCAGTCAGCAAAACAACAGATATAAGTGGTGGGGACAAAGTATATCATGTCCCCACCACTAAAATTATTGGTGGGGACACGTCCCGGTGTCTCCACCAGGATCTGCGCCATGCAATAACCGTTTCAGTGCTCTAAGACACACATGGGCAACACTTGGCATACAAAATCCTGGGCTTACCTTTTAGACAATAGCTAAACGAATAAATCTCAAACTTCTTTATATCACAATTACATGCTGTCAGGGTGGCAGGATAGGCAGGGACCCATATTTTATATTATTCATTTGAAACCAGATAACAATCAAATATATGCCAATTTGTGGAACCTTGTTTTCATATTTGTTGACAGCCTATAGAACAGATTAATAATATTTGGAATTTGATATTAAAAATATATATTAAAATTTAACAAACAGAAGGTTATATCAGCAAAATAAGATTGTCCATATGTTATTTCTTGGTACCATATTGTATTTTGTCAGTTTTGATATTTGACTGACCAAACTGTGTACATACAATTAACTGTCATTCTATTATTGAAGAAAATTTTATTTATATTTTGTACATATTTGGAGATTAATAAAAAATAGTTCCTCAAACTTATTCTTTTTAGAAAATAAGAATGATTATATTTAAAAGTGAACATGTGTGAATGACAGTTGGTCAGATTAAATGGGAGTTGTTTATGAGGAGATTTGTTGGAGAGAAAGAATGATCAGCAATCTCGGCTGTCAAATAAAAATGATGTTAACAATTCATTAAATGAATATATTAGAATTCTCATGTTCCTCCTCATCTTCCATACATCAAAATAAAAGAGAAGTATTTGGTTCACATGTTAATGTTCTTGTTAAACACTAGCAGTGTTAGGCTTCTCATTAATCTTTTTGTTTGAAACATTCGAACAAGCAATGGTGGTAATTGGTTAATCCATGTTTCTGATGGTCAATGACTATTTAACAAAAGTGTACGGACTCCCCTTTCTTCACAGGATCTGGCCCATCTGTCTATAAATACATAACACTTTAACCAGTGATATGGGAGGTGCAGCAATGTTTACTTATGCCCATAAAATGTCACACTTAATTTTCTATTGGGTTAATGGACGTTTAAATTGTTTGTATTTAAACTTGGCAAAAATTACAGAATTAACAGTATTATTACTTAACACAAATTGTATATATAATACATTATTATTATTATTTTTCCACACACATTGCTTGCACAAATTTACATTGCTATTAATAAACACAAATTTACCTTGTTGTTAATCAACACATACAACTTGTGGACTCAATGCAAAAATATGTGCACTCATTTTTATTGTAGAAACGTTTTGACTGTTTCTGGAAAAGTCACTGTGTACCAAGACTTAAAATGTAAGTGAAAGAGTGACATTTATTAATAATCAGACAGCATAAAAAAAGTACATGTACTGGTTTCTTTTCATTAATTTAATAGTAACTTTTTATTACTGAATTTGATTATAACTCTTTATAAATAAAAGAGTAATTTTATCATCCAAAACAGGTCACACTTAGTTGCCATTCAAAATTAGTTAAAATCATAAAACAAGAAACTATTATTGAACTATTAGATTAATTCACATTGTGCAATCATATTATTTACAATGTTTCCCAACCTATTTCTTAATATGAACACAGCTATATAAAGAGCTCATATATACTAATTCAATGAAAACATAAACATAGTATGTGCTTGAAGCCAGTTTGGATGTGTATGCACTAAGCACATTTCACCCAAATCTGGCCCCGAGTTAACAAAGCATTCTCAGGCTTTTAATTTTTTAGTTACAATAATATCAGAAGACATGGTTATACTTAGCAATCAATACATATACATCATTTAGCCAATTCAATTTATAAGTTGAATAAGCATTACTTAGAGTGATAATTTCATATTTTATAAGAGAGTCAAAACATATTTATTTCTATGTCTTTTGCTCAAAGGTTTGTCAACTCACTATTATTATTATTATACGGTCATGGGCAATATTTCAGGGGGGGGGGGGTAAATCACTGACACAGAGAATAATAACACAATTACCTCCCTTGTTTTCCCATTCCCCTCCATGCAATGGTGATCTTCAAACGTTTGAATTTGAAGTTGAAAATGATATTTTTGCCAATTTCTCAACTGGCAACAGTGAATTATAGGATTAATAGGATTATTCTTTAACAAGGTAGGCCTGTTTATAGAAACCATCTATTTTAAGGCTTTATTTTAATATATTTTAAAAATATAACGAAAAAATATGCAATTGCATGTAAACTAAAAGTTAATATGGAATGATTTAGATATGCCACGGGCTTTCAGTCTCCTGAGTTGATTTTAAAATCTATGTGAGCCAGTCCGATATCAGTCAGATAAACCTTATGTTAATTCAGTCGTGTGATGGAGATAACAGTATGCGCAAAATACTGTAAAAGCTTCTTTGATGATCTGCCAACTAAAGTTGATTATCAAATCAATAATCTTAATCTCCTGCATAGTCAGGTGTTAAAATGATCATTATGCTTACCTCTGCTTACCCTAAGCGGAAAATGCTCATCATCGAACTCCATCAAGGCATTGACCTAATAAGCATATACACCAAGTTTGAACATTTTAACTCAATTAGAAGGAGGGTTATTGTGTTCCAAAGTCTCAACCAATCAAATTGCGTATCGCTCTGCTTACCCTGAGCAGAAAATGCTCATTATCGAACTTAGTCAAGGTATTACTGTAATGAAACTATACACCAAGTTTCATCACTCTCACTTAATTAGAACTAAAGTTATCTTGTCCCAAAGCATCAACCAATCAAATTGCTTATCTCTGTTTACCCTAAGCAGAAAATGCTCATCTTTGAAACTCCATCAAGGCATTGACCTAATAAGCATATACACCAAGTTTGAACATTTTAACTCAATCAGTTATTTTAGTATCTAGTTAAAATTAGTTAGTAAAAAAAAATGTTCTTTTTTAATTATTTCAAAATGAGACCAAGCAAAAACAAAAGGAGGTAATATTTTTGATTTATTTAAATTAGTGTATACAGTATTTATGCATAACTATAGAAACATTGTATGGAGATATTTCAAATTGTAAATGATGGAACATATTACAAACTACAGAGTTTACAATATATTAACATCGCCATTTATAGAATTTCACACCCTTCATGTATTTCCAATTATTCGAGACTATTACTAGTTTACTTAATTACTCTGAACAGCAGGAAATGGGAAATAAATAGACCATCACCGATCTTAAAGGGCATTTAAATTTAGTGTCCATAATTACAAGTTGACAAATAATAGTGTAAAAATACATAAACTTTGAAAGGGAAAAGGTACCAAAGTAACTGGTTGTATGGTGTGTTTTGTAATGTTTTTGCCGCAGCAACTTTAATTGTTTTATTTTATTCATACTCCCGCGCAGTGTTGCGTTTGATTAGAGGTAATCCAACTACACACTGCTATTCTGAGTGGATATTGTTGTTTTAAATTTTGATTTGTCAGTAGTCCGTCTACCAACCAATCACTAGCTGCCAATATTGGACCAAATATGTTTACATAACGTTACGTCATGACTCACGATTTTATTATGCCTAATTAACCCGTGCATAGCAGAATACTGCAGTAAAACTAATTGCGTGACAAACGAGGCTATCAAGTCGAATGAAATGTAAACAATACTGTTTGGAAACGAACATACTTTCACTGTTTTAAATACCTTGAATCACTGTCCAAAGTTTTAGGGAAGAGCCAGATTAAACGAAGAACTGTCATGTTGCTGTACTTAAGTGATAGCTTTCATTGAACGGAAAGAATAGACACACTCCCGCATGAGTTCAAGAAACAGACGCTATTCCAGCAATGGTCAGAGAGGGATTTCTCGGGCCATTGCTTCAGGAATATGTATTTTATTATGCTTCTAGATTTCGAGTATATCAGACCTTAATGATTAAACATTATAACTGGTATAAATACAAACATCTTATACGTACAGGGGAATTTGGTTGCAGGATGTCTTACAGATATTTTAGGTACTGGTAATTGGCAGAATTGGTTACCTTGGGGGAAGATATCTCAATTAGTTATGAATGGATTTAGATGAAATATGTTCCTGGTGTATCAAAACACATTTTTATTTTATGTGCTCTTTATGAATGTATTTAAACTTACATTATGCAAGAGCTAAATCTGCCTATTGCAGGTATTTCTTTAGGCCTGAAACGTTTATCTAAATTATCAATTAGACATTAATTAACTTATCCGAACCATAATCAACTCTCGAGTAGATTACGCCTCGATTAATTGCAAAACTTCCCTTCAGTAAATGGATGATCGAGACTATGCTTTTTATCGTACTGACTTTAGTTATGAAGATCGATCAAGGCTAGCGAAAATTTTCAGCAATTTTGTGAGAACTGCTAACTCGTTATCTAATCTCCCATAATGTATCGTTAAACACATTTTAACACATCTAAAGATCTGATTCTGCTAAAAATGTGTTACTACACCTTTTTTGTGTTGGGTATTAATTGACTAAGTGTGATGAAATGTCTATAAAATATGTGCTAGCAGGAATCTTTTGAAGACATTAATGAATCATGGCATAAAAGGTTTCTATACACGAATCTGGGAAAAAAAGTCACAGGTAAAAAAGTCACAGTAAAAAAAACACAGGTAAAAAAGTCACAGCTTATATAATATTGTATTGTAGAGTGAGTATATCTTTGATCTTTTAAGTTATTTGTCTTTGAGTTTGAGTTGGATGGAACATTAGAATTAACAATGAGTATTGATGTGCTAGAATGTTGAATGTGCTAAAATGTAAAAATGTCTGATGTACTGATATGTCAAATGTGCTATAATGTATTAAAATGTCAGATGTGCTGATATGCCATATGTGCTAATTTAATACGTCAAATGTGCTATGATATCAAAATGTGCTGATTTCTAAAGACTAAAACAGTCTGGTTACATATGTGTAATAACATATGTGTAATGAAAGGTTTAATATTTATGTTATTGTTATTGAATTTGAGATGTAATAAAAAACTGTGACTTTTTTTTTCTGTGTTTTTTTTTTACCTAGGCAAATTTGTGACTTTTTTACTGTTACTTTTTTACTGTGACTTTTTTTCCGCGCACCCTATACACAACATCAGCAAAAGTGAATTAAGCAAGGTCGATCCCTTCTTTGTCTGAAAACTTTTGTTCATTTTAATCAAGTTATCAATTTCCGTAGAAGGCAGTAAAGGAATCATAGATGTTTTAAAAACCTAGAGATAATGTATGGGAAAAGAAATGTATTATTGATTTCTGAACACAAACAAAAATCAAAACCAAGAATGTGCTAAAAATAATGTATGTTACATAATAATTATCGTCTGCTGCAGCTTAAAGGTTGTAATAAATCTTATGAAAAATGTTTAATGTACGCAGTGGTTAATTTATTCTCGTATAAACTTCAAAGGCAAATTTAAAGTTACTATAAACACAAAAATGAGATAATTTTAATGCTTTTATCTCTAATTTGAAGACAGAGTTAATTGCGGCTACAGATTTATACTTATCCATTTTACTTATGTCTATTGTACGTTTTACAGAATATATGAAAGCATCTTGTTTTGAACTTTGCACTGATGTCATCTTAGATATTTTTCTGTTTCAATGGTACAATCTTACCTTGTTCTGTCTATATTTGTTTATGCAGTTCTCCTGTATTGTGTAACGTATGTACGTTACACATTTTAATGATATTATTTGGGATCACGCGAATATGTCGGATTAAAGACCATTTTACTTGTTATAATCTAAATACATTTTAAGATTTATTGATGGAAACATGATATCTAGATTATTGTAATCCGTCTAAATACATATATTGGACTTGCTTATTAATAACAGATTAGGAAAGTATGAAAAGAGGATTAAGGATTAAAGAAATAGACATGTAAACTGTGGTTATATCTTACCATAATATTTGATAACCTTCATCTCTGTTGGATGTATCTTTTGTTTATCTAGAAATTTATGAGATAATGCATTTTCATAATCTCAACTCAAAGACAACTATTTTAAAAGATTACAGCAAAAGAATGCTGTCATGACAACAACTGTTAATAATATGACTTCTGGTAGAGATTTATGTTCCTTTTAAACTGGGTGCTAAAATGCTAACCTGGAAGAAATAGAATTTACAAGTGATATTTTAAAAAACAAATTGCTGTTAAAATTAGTGATATCATAAATATAATGTCTTATGACAAGATGATTGTCGATATTGATTTACAAAGTAAATAAATGTAAATTTAATTGATTTATGTACGTTGTATTATAATGTATATGGGTTTATCATAAATGTTTTTTATTACTTGATATTTAAATATATACTGGTAAAATGTATTCAGTAAAAATTATATGAATTTTACCTTAATCCTTTTATGGAGAGAGAGACAGACAGAGAGAGACAGAGAAATGGGTTTAACATCCAATCAATACAAACTAGGTCATTTCATTCAATTATATGGTTCAATTTTATTTTGATAATTATCTTGCAGGTATGGGTCTTCAGTAGTGGGAAGAAACTGTAAGAATGAAAAAAATCCCACAAGGCTAGCCATCTAGGTGTGGTTTACTGGGGTGCAATTAATTACCATGATTTGCTGTAACACTGTGTCCTACTTTATATTATCTATTCATGCTCTTGGGTGTAAACATAAGTATGAATGAAGGGTTAAATTTTTAGTAATACAACCAGGTCAAACATAAACGTTTTGTTCTGAAAACAGTTCCAATAATACCTTTGTTAGTCTCAAAACTATTATAGTATTGTGTTGACAAAATGTATTAACTTTAATCATTATATTCCCATATTGAAAAGATCACTGTCATCTGCACTTAGACAATCAAGACTACCAATATGGTGGAACACTTAACAGTATAGTCATACGTGACAATAAAATGACAACTATTCATTGTTGTGGTTAATAGGGACTAATGTTGCTTCCACATTTAATTGTGTACATCTTCCTTTGTCAGCCTTGTTCACATTACTGGGAAAAGGGGATGATCTGGCAAGTCTTGTGAAAGGTTATTCTTTGATCTGTTGTGAAATGATATCTTGTTATGAATCATCTAAATAAATTAATTGGCCATTACAAATACTTACACTATTACAAGCCTCCTTTTGGCATATTTTAGAAATGAGAATAGTTCCTCATTTTAATATCTGTTGTATATTAAAACCGATTAACCCGTTAAGCGTGACGTTTTTAAAACGTTAACTACCCCCTATTGTGTAATAATATTTGACAAAAAACGTCATTTTTGGACCTTTTTATTCCTGATTGGGGAATAGGTTGGGGAAAATAGCTCCAAGGCGTTATATAACGACCTACGCACTTAACGGGTTAAAAGAATAAATGATTGAAATATGGTTTAATGACCTACTTTCTGCACCGACTGGGCTAATGAAGATGGTACAAAGGACCTCTGTTTTCACACAAGATGCTTTTCATTGCCAGGCACTCCATCCTTCATCACTGACAAAGGGAACTTTCTCAGCCAAGACCTAGATCGAACCCCAAACCTCCTGGTAAGTGAACCAGTGAAATGAAATGAAGTTTAACGTCCTACTATTCTGCTCCAACTGGACTAACAAAACGGGCAAACACCGTGCAGTGTGCTATGGTGGAAATTTTTGCCCAGACAGCAGTGCTATGGCCTACTCTTATTGTCCCCCGCCTTTCAAAGAAAGCTGGGGGACTATTAAAATGGGTTCGTCCGTCCGTCCGTCTGTCTGTCTGTCTGTCTGTCTGTCTGTCTGTCTGTCCGTCTGTCCGTCTGTCCGTCACACTTTTTGGGACACAATAACTCTCTTCCTAATTGAGCTAGAATGTTCAAACTTGGTGTATGTGTTTATTAGGTCAATGCCTTGATGGAGTTTGAAGATGAGCATTTTCCGCTTAGGGTAAGCAGAGATAAGCAATTTGATTGGTTGATGCTTTGGGACACGATAACTTTAGTTCTAATTAAGTGAGAGTGATGAAACTTAGTGTATAGTTTCATTACAGTAATACCTTGACTTAAGTTCGATAATGAGCATTTTTCGCTCAGGGTAAGCAGAGCAATTTGATTGGTCGAGACTTTGGAACACAATAACTCTCCTTCTAATTGAGTTAAAATGTTCAAACTTGGTGTATATGCTTATGAGGTCAATGCCTTGATGGAGTTCGGAGATGAGCATTTTCCGCTTAGGGTAAGCAGAGCGATACGCAATTTGATTGGTCGAGACTTTGGAACACAATAACTCTTCTTCTAATTGAGTAAAAATGTTCAAACTTGGTGTATATGCTTATAAGGTCAATGCCTTGATGGAGTTCGAAGATGAGCATTTTCCACTTAGGGTAAGCAGAGATAAGCAATTTGATTGGTTGATGCTTTGGGACACGATAACTTTAGTTCTAATTAAGTGAGAGTGATGAAACTTGGTGTATAGTTTCATTACAGTAATACCTTGACTAAGTTCGATAATGAGCATTTTCTGCTCAAGGTAAGCAGAGCGATACGCAATTTGATTGGTCGAGAGTAGTCGAGACTTTGGAACACAATAACTCTCCTTCTAATTGAGTTAAAATGTTCAAACTTGGTGTATATGCTTATTAGGTCAATGCCTTGATGGAGTTCGAAGATGAGCATTTTCCGCTTAGGGAAAGCAGAGATAAGCAATTTGATTGGTTGATACTTTGGGACAAGATAACTTAGGTTCATCTTGATTGATGATTTTTATGCCAATACAATGACTGCATTCTCATTTA
The DNA here is from genome assembly GCA_948474765.1 of Patella depressa. Classification (NCBI taxonomy): domain Eukaryota; kingdom Metazoa; phylum Mollusca; class Gastropoda; family Patellidae; genus Patella; species Patella depressa. The sequence continues at coordinate 48,138,488 of OX419715.1, read as the reverse complement.
GTAATCGATTCGACAGTAACAGTGTATAGAAACGATTGACTTGGACACAAGGGCCCTTTCCCTTGGCCAGAGGGGCCCTTTTGTCTGCCTTTAGCATTTTTCTTTATAAAACACTTTTGGATGACACTTCGTGTACAGTTTGATTGCTCGATACATTGAAAAAAATAAATGTGCGATTAATTAATATGTGTCTTCTATTTATTTTGGGATTTCGGCGGGGGACATCAGCCTCACTGTTGGCTTGTATTGGATTACGTATGTGTCAATGTGTACAAGGGACCTCGGTTTTTCATCCCACTTGAAAGGCTGCACATAAAATTACATCTTGCCAGGCAATCTGTCCTACACCATTTTCATGGGTAGAACCACAATGAAATTTCTCGGCCAACACTGGGATTGTACGCAAAGGACCTCTTACTTACTGAGGCACAGGGGCTCCCAGATGAATGGGAATAGCATCTTGATATAATAAGATTGCTTGAAGATGGCATATCTCTACAGTTTGGGTAAATTTGAATAGGTCATTATTACCTTTTCACCCTTGACATTTTGAAAACTTATTTATCTTTTAACAGTCAAGAGTAGTCATGTAGAATAGAGAGTTTAATTTCGTTTCAGTTGCACTTGCACTTGTTATTATATGGCATGAGGAAAAAGATTAAATAATGTTATTTGTGTCACTATGGAAATGAATGACAGCCAGAACAGTAGGTTTAAAAATGGTGTTAAATTAAACAGTTGGTTGTTAAAAGTAACATGTGCAACTAGTAAAGGTTATCTTAATGGCATACATCCATTCTGGGACTATATTATAATGGAAGTGGTAGCTGATTTCTCTCCGGGTTTGTGGCAAGTTTATCTCCTCACTGGGCTTCCTCTTTCGTGCCTAATGTAACATTCCATTTTATTTCCAGATTTCAATGGTCTTTTACAGACTTGAAAAATGGTCACCAAAAAAGTGTTCTAACTTGAAGGGAATTGTCTAGAACGCCGTGGATTCAAGCCCCTGTTTGTTGGGCCAAAATAGACCTTTACTTAGCAAAGTTGACTAGTCATTTGGATGTGAAGGAAAACCCACCTCCAGTCAAATGAAAGAGATCACTTGAAGAGGGAAAATATCCTCCCTGATATCGTACACCTAACCATTAAATAAATATTACTTCATTTTAGTCTCAAAATCACCAACATATTGTGTTGACCAGACATTAAACCCTAATGACACTCTGAGTTTCAGCTCCCTTAATGACTGAAAATTCCAGACATTACACGAAATGACTAAAATTCCTACCCCTTTTTTACACATAATGACTGATTTCAGATTTTGCAAATCAGGCAATATGTGTAGACCTAACACATAACAACATAAACTTTTAAAATAAAACATTTAATATTCATGGTTTTTAGTTTTATTTCGAATTTCAGGGCATTAGGTCTGTAGAATGGTTGTTTTTATTGAAAATTAATGAACTTTTAAGTTTAAATCCTACCCTTCTAATAACCTGTTTTTTATAGTTTAATGGAAGGAATCGCTATAGCACCTGGAGTAAATACTACTCACTTATTTAATTACCCAGCCTTTAGGGGACCATTTAAGGTTTGTAGGGTCTTTGTTCTACTGGTGTATGGGTTTATTCCCGCGAAGGCGCAGTTATTGACCGTAACGGATTAAAAAAGATCGTTTTCGACGACTTCGCGGGAATTAGCTCCTAGCGATTAAAATGGATTAAAAATGTAACAATGGTGTTATAGATTGTTATGATAAGAATTTACACTTTCATAAACCCCAGTGTAACTAATTAACCAACATTTTAGCATCATTTTTGGCATAAGAAATAAAAACATAACTATACCAGAACAAAAATTAATATAATTTCACAAAATAAGAAATACAAAAAAACATAACTATACTATAACAAATTTCGCCAAATAAAAACATAACCATACTATAACAAAAATTAATAGTAATAAAAACATAAGGCGGAACATTCGTCTGTATGTGAATATCTGGCAGGAAGAGTGCCATAGGAAAAAGTTGGCCATTACTGTTGCCGTGTATTGTTTAGAGTTTGTAAAATATCCTGGGAGTTACGTAGAAGGTATCGTCTCCAAAAATTGTATCTGACTGGCAAAGATATCTAAAATTGTTTGGGTAACAAAACCAAGAATCCTATCATCGGCACCATCATCGAATAGATAAAATGGCTCATTATCGGGTATTTCAAGTTCATGTTTTGTTGTTGGTATTGTTGTATTGATCGTCTGACGCGATACAGGATATTTTTTCGTCGACGCAAAAGTTGGAAAGTACTATTTTAGAATCATCTGTCTATTCACCGCCACGAAGCTTACCCAGTTCTTCATCAAATAAAGAGCAAATTGGTTTTTAGAATATTATCTGAATTTCGGATAGTGTAACGGGATTTTATGCATCTTTAAAAATGACACTGATTGAAAGTGAGCGAATAGGTGAACACAATTTGGATGATGTGATGATATTTATCATTCTAATCATAAGTTGCCAATTGGTGAATAAAATTCAGAGTGAACATAAATTCATAAAATCTTTAACACCGTTAATTGGGTCCTAATAATAACATGCTCCTCTTCAAACGAAAGCCGACAAGTCGATATCTGCGCCTTCGCGGGAAGGATTGATTTTGGTCACGCTCTGTAACTGCGCCTTCACGGGAATACACCGGTGTATGTATTTAAGTGAAATCATGTTAAATCTTTATGCATTTATCAACATTTTTCACTGACAATATTAATTAAATTTTTTTTTTCAGGGTTTTATGTATCATTGCCAACACTTCAAAGCAAGTTATCCATTAATCGTTGTGTTTTATTTTCAGGTAGAGTGTCATATTAGATGTTGTTGTTAGCATTACCCATTTTAATCCCAACGCAAACTACCAGCCAGTATCCGGCGCAAACTACCAGCCAGATACTGTCACAAACTAGGAATCGAATGGAACTAGCCACTGGCCAGGTGGGAGACAATGTAGCTGTACCTACATGTATCCCTCTAGTGGATAGAGGTCGTGGTGATCCACTTAATATTCTGTTATTATATTGAACGCGATTAGAATAACATGTACACCATTTGTGGCAAAGCAGGGATTCTAAAAGCGGTAACACTTCGTCAGGCTGCACATAAAGAATCAAGAATCAAGCTGGCGAGCTGCAGTGGACATGGGTATGTCCGGTGCAGTTGCACTGGTTCCATATATATGGGACGAATAGATGTAAATGCTTCAAAATCAAACTCAAATGCTCCAACCGTTGTCATAGTATAGCTGCTTTTATGCAAAAACAAGTGACTTGAGTGGAGAACCAGTCAGTATTTTTTTTTTTTTTTTTTAAAGTGATTTGTCAGTGAGATTTTAGTGAGGAAATTAATATTTCGTGTTGAGGGAATTGTATGATTTAACGTTGGATGTGAAGTCAGTAAATGTTTTACAGTGATTTTTGTGGTTTGACAGTACTTCAGTCATTTCGTGTAATGACTGCACATGATTTTTAGTCATTTCGTGTAATGTCTGGAATTATCAGTCATTACACGTATTGCCTAGTGCTCACAGGCACTTCGTGAAATGACTGATTCATTTAGTCATTATGCGAAATGACTGATTACACAAATTGATTGTAACATATATATATATATATATATGAGAATGTCTATATTGTGCCCCAATCAAAGAATCGACAAACACATTAGGGTATAGTGTAAAATGTCATTTATTAACTATAAACAGATAAATGACTTTAACAAAATTAAAAATAAAAACATTAATCAACTGAGTATTATACATGGGGTCCACCTGTGTACACATTAGCTTGCATATTAGCTATACAATGTCCCTTTAAAATTGCGAAGTAATTTATAAAATGGGAAGTAATGTAGTATGAAAAGATCTTTCAAGCCTCAATGATTTATTTATAAATGAGAATTTATGTTTAATTATTGTTTGTTTTAGTTTGATCTTTACTCTTTACTGATATGTAAGGGGGGGGCAGGGCTTCGAGAATTCTTTCATAATTCCCACACAAAAAAAGATGCGTTTAAAAAAAAAAATTTAGATCCTAATGTCACACTTACAAAGACATATATAACAAAATTTGGGATTATAAAAAAGAAATAAGATCTGTGTTTTTTTAATGTTGTAGTTAGACACAGTAAAGTAATAATTAAGTAAAATTGAAAGGTTGTTCATCTGTATAATTACCTTGAACTAAGTAAAAAATAAACATTGTAATTACTGGCACCAGAATCCATAATTCCTTAAATGGTATGAGTAGTGTTATGTATACATAGCAATCAATTCGAGAAAAAAAAAGGTTTTTTTTTCTGAAAGTAACTTTAACCTTTAAGAATGATCACCACATACTTGTAATGAGTCTAGGTATATCATACAGTATAATGAGAGACCAAGACTTTTTGGGAAAGAAAATCTATTAACCAGCAACCAAATTTGTACTTTCTCCTAGGATATGACATCAGTAAGGTGTTGACAGCTCCAGTCCTGTTATATCTATCTGAGTTTTAACTGATCTAATTTGCTTCAAGGTGCAAATGAAATTGTCTGGGCAAGCAAGTTTTAATAGAAAATTCAGCACGCTCTTTCTATTGATTAGATTGATTCGGGTCGTACTGGTGATGCCAAAGAGGTACTATATATTCTGATGTACAAGAATTTACTTCTATTACTTACATATTATTTTCTCTCTTATTGCAAAGTACCGCCATATAAATGGTAATGTGATTTATTTACAATTTAATGATCACTTAGCCACCGATGAGAGAGACAGTAGACGACTGAAAAGGAATTGAAATGAAATAAACTACAGTATCTAACAGTCCAGACTGACAACTATTGAACACGTCTTTTGAATATTTTCTAATTGATATCTTAAAGATAGGCAATTTATATACAAAAAAAACAGTCTTGGGTCATCATATTGCTTCTTTCATTGAATTTATTTGTGAAAGTGTAGAATTGTGGGGTATTCTAGATATCCAATAATGATTTGTTACTAGTGATTGGGTATCAAAAGAAATATTATATCTAGCGATATACAAAGCGACTGTGACTATAAATCACTATTGATAATAGTTTGATACTTATTGTCTATTTCACATATTTGCTAGATTAGAATTCATATTCTAAAACCTTGTACTTTGTGCATCAAAGGGGGGGGGGAGTAGAAGTTTGTCAGGAATTAAAATAGTTTTGAAATAGTCTACTATTCTGCACCAATGAGGACAATCATATGCCATCCATTGTCCAGGCAACAACATTTCTGCCTAGTCTTCCAATTAATTCCAAATGTCAGTGATACTTCTTTTATATATGCATGCCAAAGTGTACATGGGATGAATAGAAAGTTTTCCTTGCCATGCCCTTCTTCATGCACTTTTATCGCAATCGAATCATCGCCTTAATCACAGTGCCATTATGACTCCAGTCGTAAAAAAAAGTATTTCCATAATTATGTTAGTCTAAAGGTACGTTTTAAAAAGCAGAATTCATTTTGGGTTTAAAAAGTCAACTGTTAAACACTATAAAGCCAGTCATATGTCAACAAATTGGCTGTCTCTATTGGTAAGTGCAGGAGGACCGCACTACACGCAAAACAAAAACCTATAAGATTAACCTGCGGAAAATATCAAATCAAAAATTATATGTTTTCAGATACCCATTTCAAGAAACAAATCAACACCTCGCATTTAATTAAGCCGACACTTATATTTGCAACACAAATCAAAACGAGTCATGTTCTTCTAATTGACATCTTTGTATTCACTTTACAGGGTAGAGTTTTATACACATGGCCTATCAACAGTTTCAAACTTCAAATGTTACATTAAACAAAAACCCTGGCTGCTAATTAAAAGCAGTAGGTTGAAATTTATGTGATGTTAGCGATGTATTTAAATGTCCTTTAATCAAGGTACAGTTTTATACACCTGTCAATTAAGTTAAAGATTAAAACCTGCGTCATAAGGAATAAATTTTTTTCTTTAGAGAATTTGGAATAGGATGGTATTGGCAGAGTCATGATTTGTGCTTAATAGGCGTGTCCTGTGAACTTTTCACTTCCTGAATTCAACAACATGTTGTACACTCTTTGTTAATTTATGGGTGTCGGAAATGAGGACATTTATGGACAAATAACTGCCTTTCGAATTAATAGGCTTAGTGAATAGTAACTTAATTAAGTCATTATATAATAGGTCAATATAAAGTCAATGCATATTCAATCTCTGCTATTAACTAGCAAATAAATCAATAAATTTGCAAATTAATATAATATGGCTGCACATTGTTTGTAAGTCCCTCCCCCGACCCAAAAGATTTAGTAAGTCCTTCGCCCCTACCCAATATATTTAGATACTGTCATTAATGGAGTTGTCCCAAATATCACTGTGTCTATCAATACACATGAAAATGTGCAAATCAATCTACAGAATGTGAAAAAAGGGTATTTTTTAAGCCTTTTGAAAATGATTGCCAAAATTTCTTGAACAGTTTATGTACCTCTGATAAAAGGTCTTCCTTTATTGTACGTGTGACCTGTAAAAAATAACTATGGAATTTGATGGCCGGTTTTCAAAATCCTTATCAAAAATGATAATAGAACAAAGGTAAACCTGATAAGATGTCATGTGCACTGATTTCGTTTATAGACATGATTTATCATAAAAGGAGAACTCTAGTCATTGCAGAGTTATGTTTTGTTAATTAAAGACAAAATAATTTGTTTTTACGGTTGTGTAATGTTCTAACTATACATGATAATGAATTAAATTATAGAAAATCTGCAGTGGTTGGAGACGAGTTCAGCTTTAAATAAAGCCCAGAGAATTATTACTTGCTAAAAAACCTGATTGTTTTTATAAAGTATTATCAACTTTTTGTTATTAAATTAAATTGAAAACTTTTTAACAGCATCTCACACAGAATTACACAGTTTTATTTACTAAAATATACCTGAGATGGTTCCTGTATTCTATTATTTATGGATTAAGATTCTGTAGTAGCTATCACAGTTAGAGAAATATTTTGACTTGGGTCTAAACCTTGTACAAAAAACCTATCAGGCGGTCCAACAAATAAGATAAAGAAAAAGTGTTACTGAAATTTACTTGTAGGAATTCTTTGCGTATTTTGTCAGTAAATACATCTGTTTTAAGAAATGGAGTGAGTAGACACACTATTATATAATGCCAAGTTAAATGGGCCACTGACTGGTAAGCCAAATAAATAGATGAAGTGTGAATCTTAACAATCTTTTTCTCCTGTGATAAAGAACTGGATTGATTTAAACAATTTAAGTCAGTCAACTTGTACTCTAAACATTTTCTTAATACCTTTAAAGTTTATATCCACCTCTCAAAATCATAAAATCTCTCATATATAACTGAGAATTTAGTCAAGTTTGATAGTCATAGGCGTACGAGACAGGGGGGACCTGGGGGGCACTGCCCCCCCCCCCCAATATTTTCATGAAAAAAAGAGCTCAGAATTGTGAGATCGGTCATTTGCCAACGAGTTTTTGAAAATGGGGTAGGGGTAGGGGTAGGGGTATGGCCTTGTTGGGTAAGGCATATGGTCTTGTCGGGAATGAATGCTCAGTTTGTCGGGAAGCGTCACGACGTCTGTTGGGTTTTGAATATTTTTAATATGGAAGCGGAAAGAAAGCAGTCCAGTCAATGATGAACACGTACGCCATCTGAATAGAACTAGCACGTACACATGGTCTTTCTCAGTTCTTGAGAACTGTGTTCCTGTATACAGGCATCCAACTCCATGCACCGGACGAGCCCAGTGATAGAAGTGAGCAGCTGAAAATTTTCTTGAATAATAATTGATAAGTTTGTAATAATATTGTACCTTGTAGTCACATATAATATACATGTACGATGGCTCAATAGAAGGTAAATAACTCGATATTAAGCACTTTTCTTTGGAAATAAATATTCATAGGTGAATGTAAAGTGCCACTGGCAAGAGTTATACAAAGATAATGTGCTCAACAATGCTTATTTTACTTATAAATCTCTACAGGAAAAAGTTCCAAAATCACTATGTACAGGAGCGTAAATGTGGCGGGGGGGGGGGGGGGGCGTGTAATGAAAAACGGGGCAAAAGTAAATCGTAATACGGAATATATAGATTGTAAATTTGAACTCTTTTAAAATGGTCATTCATATATTAAAAGTAGATAAAGTATATACAAGTCTTCTATACATTTGAGATCTGGATAAAAAATGTAAAGTGTCATAAAATGAAAAATGTGGCAAAAGTAAATCGTTTGACTTGTTCTTGTTTTCGTAGTAATAGAGCTTGTATTTTAAAGATGACTTTTTACCAGTTTTTATGCTGCAACTGACATGATTTACTACTCACTCCAAATTACTAGAAAGTATTCGAAATGCCTGGAAATCGCATCTACGGCCTTCTGGTATTCAGAATTTGCTGGGGGGGCTCGCGGGCGGACGGCTCTAAAGAAATATATTTGTCGGGAAAATATGCTGACCCCCCCAAACAAGTTCGGCCTCGTACGCCTATGTTTATAGTGAGAAATGGAAAGTCAAAAATTAAAGGAGCTAAATTGCTAATATTTGGGACCAAGAAATTGACACAGATGGAACGCAACACATTTAGTAATGTAATCTGAATGTATATTAACTGATTTACATTCAATCATTTCCGTTTTTACTCAAATTTCAGATCAATTATGTTCGGCGAAATATGCCAGAAGTCTCAATCGAATGGCAAATAAAGTGTTATTCCAGTCTATTGTGTATGCTCTCCAGATAAAAATATGCAGTCACCATTTGACACGACTTGTGGAATATGTCTAGCCTTGTTCTTCGAGTCCCTTGTTACAAATGCTGCTACTTTAAATCCAAGTTGATACTGTTGCATTATATATTCATGTAACAGTACTAGCAGATATTGTTTGCAAGATAGAGTATGCTTACTCTTTCTAAAACATCATAGTATTCTTTATGATTCTTAGGTTTTTTGCATGTTAGTATGATTAGAGAAATGTCATGTTGGGACTAACATATGGCATATTTTGATTTCAATACTTCATTCAACAATGAGGAAAACAGAGTATCCACAGAAAACCTACAAGAATCCAAAGACTTTTCATTTGTTATGAGATCAAACCCATGATGAAAATATCATTTATATAAATTATTTTATTTTGTCTTGGATAAAAAAGTGTCAGAACTATATTTATATGTATATTTATCTCTTTTGGGCTAATATTAGTATTCACATTGAAACTAGGAAGCAAAGTTAATGTCAGATACAAAACACATCGGTGTATCAGAATGCTAATTCCTTTTCATAAAAAGTAATAAATGGATTGTTTATTGCACTATTTCTTAGAGCGACATCAAAACGACAGAAGTATCATGTTGTTTGTATGGAAGGATTATAAATCCAACTGTTGTACCAGCACATTAACAATATTGTTGCCCCCATATATATATGACCAGGTAGTATTTAATACAGCCATTCACCCAATATGAGGGAGCAGACGTACACCACAACATGACCCCCAAGATGGATTAATTATAGTAAGTTAACAATGGTCAGTAATGAGATAATCCATCTATAAACATAATATAATCGAGACCCATGTAGCCACCTCAGCAAATGAATGAATGGATGTCAATTAAACACTACCCCTTAACAACTATAAAATATTATTAAGTTTGAATGTATAAAGTATTAATTATTTTTTATTGTTACCAAGTAATCTCTAGTATATTAGAGGAAAGATTGTAGATCTGAAGGGCAGGTCTCTGATAAGTTATTTCTTAGATGCTGTTCCTTATTAGGTTACCTAACCCGTGGGTCTTGTTTGTAAATATATGGTTATTGTTTAAATATTGTTACAAAAATAGAGAACTATACCAAGAAGAAATGAGTTATACAATTATATTCTGTTGTGCCCCCATTCCCATGATTGCTTAAGCACATGCTTTTTTGCTTAATGGTTAATCCAGCATTTTGTGGTACTATCCTTCTAACTGAACCTGGGTGATACATTTTTATACACCCACATTTTCATGTGGACGTATTATGCCGCCGCCCCTGTTTGTCCTTCCATCCACAATTTGTTTGTGGACACTCTACAGGTCATAATTTTTATCCGATTTCAAGAAACTTGAAATATAGGTTTATCTCCCTAAGATCTCGGTTCCTTTCGATATTGGCATGTATCGGAACGTAACTTGTACAAAACATCTACTTTTTTTTTTAACTTGTGGACACTCCAAAGGTCACAATTTTGATCCAATTTTGATATTTTGATAAAACTTGAAATGCATGTGTATAACCCAAAGATCTTGGTTCCTTTCGATATTCGCGCATATTGTAACTTCCGGAATTATGGCACCTGATTGTCCGAAAAATTGCCTTTATTAGCTTGTGTTCCCTGTGGAGGTCACAATTATTATCAGATTTTAAAAAATGTTTGATTATATCACCGTTACGCCATAATGAAGTTTGAGTTAGAATTTCGTGAAAAGCAGAGCAAAACTGCTGGATAAAATGGCAGCCACTGGTAACCGAATAGTGTAAAAATATGGTATATCAAGGTTCTGGCCCCTGTAATGGTCACAATTTTAATCCGATTTTAATGAAATTTGTGCAATCGGATTGTAACTTCCTGAATTATGGCCCTGACTGTACTGCAATGATAATCCGCTTAGTATTATTAGTCATTTTAATGAAATTTGCGACCTTCAGTTTACTGGTACGAGATGATATTATCCAAATTGTCTTTTGCTTTAGTAGCCCTCAGTGTTTGGACATCAATTGCCAAAGCCTTTTTTATCCCAACTTCTATTACCTGCTTAATCGGTATTCACCATGGATCACTGTCTTTGTATTATTAGTCATTTTAATGAAATTTGCGACCTTCAGTTTACTAGTACAGGTACGAGCAAGGCTATATGGAAAGAATTTTTTTCACAAGTCTGATGGAGAGAATAAATCCTTTTGATATTTGCAAATTTCAAGCCATAACTTTCTGGATTATGGCCCCTGATTGTACAAAAAATTGTTTTTGTTTTTAGCTTGTTCTCTATCCATCTCTTGCAAAATGTGGGCATATCCTGCCTGGCAGCCACTGTTAAAAAAAAAAAAATGTCTAATTGTTTGATGGGAGTATAGACCAAAATTACATTTAATTATGCCTTCCAGGTTTCAGAGATTCATCAAGAAAAGTAGACCTTCTCTGATCTGTATAAGTTTAAGATCTGCTATCTTCTGTGAGTTAGGAACTATAGTTCAGACCCAAATGTGGGCTGATAAGAATCGTGATGAATTTTATATCTCACTTCCCACCTGCTGGGGGTAATGGCAGTAGACTTTGTTTGGGTGTGCCGAAATACTATCAACTGAAAGAAAACTATATATTGGCAGTGCATTGTTGTGTGTAGTAATTTGACCTGCAAATTGATCATAGATTTAAAAAGAAAATGTCTTTTACAACAAAAATATATGCTAATCGTGACATTCATTTCCTTGCACTGTCACCAAATCAGCATGTGCGTGCTGTATCAAAAAGGCTGTCATTGAGTCTACTGGCACGGTTTTGAATCCCCGGTTGTACGTGACAAGGAATAGGGTCGCCTGTCCAACCACGTGGGTCCTCCGGTTTCCTCCCACACCTAAAGACCCCCACGTGCAAGCGAATTATTGAAATAAAATTAAACCATATGTTAGTTCCGAAGTGACCTAAACCCCATTTTTCTCTCTCTTTCTCTCCATATCAATTGCTATCTGGGGTGACTGGTATGATTAGAACATATGTAAAACATATACTAGTCCTTAATTACACACCTGTTGTGCATGACTTCAAATATACACTTGCATACAAATCCTAGCACCTGCAACTGTTTATAAAATTTACTAAACATTGGACTCTATTGAGGAAACTCTGTCACATAATATCCCCTAATTATAGCCATAATCTATTCTAATATAAAAAAAAAACGGATGGTGTGGGAGATGTTTCTGCGTACAGTCTGTTGGTATAGGAAATACAGAAACATGTTGTTATACACTGTGAGCCAAATGTATTTAAAGTTACCTCTTTCAAATTCAAATAATTATTATTTAAACCACACTTCTTACTTCTAGTAGGATTCATATATAGGCCCCAACTTTAACTCAGTAAGACAGGTACCACGTCCACAGGCAGTATATTTCAAATAGGTTCCAAAACATTTAAAAGTGGGTCTTATTTTCAAATCTGAATTAATGCCCCTGATTGTCCGAAAAATCACCTTTTTATACGCCCACATTTTCATGTGGACATATTATGTCGTCGCCCCTGTCCGTCTGGACGTCCGTCCGGACGTCCACAATTGTTTGTGGACTCTCTACAGGTCACAATTCTTACCCAATTTTGACAAAACTTGAAATATAGGTTTATCCCCAAAAGATCTCAGCTGCTTTCGATATTGGCATGTATCGGATCAAAACTTCATGGATTATGGCCCCTGATTGTACGAAAAATCACGTTTTTAGCTTGTGGACCCTATAGAGGTCACAATTTGAACCAATTTGCATGTTTATAACCCAAAGATCTTGGTTCCTTTCGATATTTGCGCCTATCGGAACGTAATTTCCTGAATTATGGCCTCTGATTGTTCGAAAAATCACCTTTTTATACGCCCACATTTTTATGTGGACGTATATTGTCGTCGCCCCTGTCCGTCTGGACGTCCACAATTTGTTTGTGGACTCTCTACGGGTCACAATTCTTATCTGATTTTGACGAAACTTGAAATATAGGTTTATCCCCAAAAGATCTCGGCTGTTTTCGATATTGGCATGTATCGGATCAAAACTTCATGGATTATGGCCCCTGATTGCACGAAAAATCACGTTTTTAGCTTGTGGACCCTATAGAGGTCAAAATTTTGAACCGATTTTGATGAAACTTGACATGCATGTTTATAACCCAAAGATCTTGGTGCCTTTCGATATTGGCGCCTATCAGAACGTAATTTCCTGAATTATGGCCCCTGATTGTCCGAAAAATCACCTTTTTTGGCTTGTGGTCCCTGGAGGTCACAATTATTATCCGATTTAAAAAACCATTTGATTATATCACCGTTACACCCTAAGGAAGGTTGAGTTCGAATTGCAGGAAAATAGGACCAAAATTGCCATACAAAATGGCCGCCGTTTGTACGCAAATACTGTTAAAAAAATGGTATATCACGGTTGTGGACCCTGTAGAGGTCACAATTTTAATTCGATTTTGATGAAACTTGAAATTCATGGTTATAACCCAAAGATCTTGGTTCCTTTCGATATTTGCGCATATCGGATCGTAACTTCCTTAATTATGGCCCCTGATTATACGCAAAATCGCCTTTTTATACGCCCACGTTGAAATGTGGTCGTATATTGTCATCGCCCCCGTCCGTCCATCCGGCCGGCCGGCGTCCACAATTGCTTGTGGACGCTCTAGAGGCTAATGTTAATATCCGATTGACTTTAAATTTATACACAGTGTTTAAGGTCATGAGACGAAGAAGCCTATTGTTTTTCAGCGATTTCCGATAATTACTGCCAGAGTTATGGCCCTTGATCACTTCAAAAAATCTTGTGGACGCTCTAGAGGCCAAAGTTGATATCAAATTAACTTAAAATTGATACACAGTGTTAAAGGTCATGAGGCAGAGAAACCTATTGATTTTCAACGATTTCCCATAATTACTTCCAAAGTTACCTCCCTTGATCACTTTGAAAAATCTTGTGATGCTGTAGGGGCCAAACTTATTATCCGATTGACTTCAAAGTGATACACAGTGTTTAAGGCCTTGAGAAGAACAAGTATATTAATTTTCAATGAATTTTGATAACTGAACAGCTAAATACATGATATTAAATGTTTTGTATACCATACTATATGTTAGCATGGGCCAGAACTTTATAAAAACGAAACAAATTCTAATGATTTTCTGAGTTGTTACTCTTAATCAGATTTAAGTGTAATATAAATGTTTCATTATCGAAATAAGTAAAAATACAATCTGTTTCACAGAGAATTACTTACGAATTATCTCTGTAACAGATGATTGTCCACAACACGTGCGTTGACTGCACACGGCGTTAGTCATTGGCTCAACGGCTCGTGCAATGTTTACTTAACACCTAACTGCTTCGGGCAAAATGATGCGTTTGACTCATTTTAATACCCATTTACACTAAATAGGAAATATTTTTTAACTACAAATACTTCAAACGTCTTTATTTATTTTTCTTTTACCTCAAAAAAATGTTTGAGAATTTAATTTGTCGGGAGTAAAAAAGTTAACAATGCCGCCGTACATCATTAAGCCTCGTCGATGTCATGCTTATCAGTGATTGTAGCGGCCAAGCGAATATTCTCTGCGGGATCAGTTTGGTAAAAATATGTGACAACTCTTGTTGACTGCCCGGACAATTTAGCTGCTGTGGGCGTATGTTTCGTTGCCTGGCGACCTATCTTTTTAGTTTGTGGTCCCTCTGGAGGTCACAATTATTTTCCGATTTAAAAAACGTTTGAATATATCACCGTTATACCTTAAAGGGACAATAACATTCTTGCTGGCTTGGTAGCTCCAGAAAATAAATAATACCCTTATTCTAAGTACTAGATGTTTAAATGTCCTACCTGTTGTGTAAATTATCCATTACAACCTATTTTATTTGTCCAGAAGGTTCGAAAATATTTTAAAATTCAAGTCACATTTGAAAAGGTTTACGTTAGACTTTTCAAATCAATTGGTTGAATTTTTCCAATTTTTTAAATTAGGTATGTTAAGATGAAATTTATATCATCATTTAATTGGAATATTCTAAAATAATATGATTTGTTGACCAGAATGAAGATTGGGACATATTTTTCAGTTACAACAAGAGTGTTATTGGGGCTTTAAGGAAGGTTTGAGTTCGAATTTCGGGAAAATCGGACCAAAATTGACAGACAAAATGGCCGCCGTTTGTACGCGAATACTGTTAAAAATGGTATATCATGGTTGTGGACCCTGTATAGGTCACAATTTTAATTCAATTTTGATGAAACTTGAAATGCATGGTTTTAACCCAAAGATATTGGTTCCTTTCGTTATTTGTGCATATCGGATTATAACGTCCTGAATTATGGCCCCTGATTGTCCGAAAAATCGCCTATGGTCCCTCTGAAGGTCACAATTATTATCCGATTTAAAAAAAAGTTTGACTCTATCACCGTTACACCCTACGGAAGGTTGGGTTCGAATTTCGAGAAAATCAGACCATAATTGCCAGACAAAATGGCCGCCATTTGTACGAGAATAGTGTAAAAATATGGTATATCAAAGTTGTGGACCCTGTAGAGGTCACAATTTTAATTCGATTTTGATGAAACCTGAAATGCATGTTTATAACCCAAAGATCTTTATTCTTTTCGATATTTGCGCATATCAAATTGTAACTTTATGAATTTTGGCCTTTGATTGTAGGAAAAATCACTTTCGGTATTGCTTGTTCTCTATCTATCTCTCGAACAATTATTATCCGATTTAAAAAAAAACTCTGATTATATTACTGTTGCACCTTAAGGAAGGTTGAGTGCGAATTTCGTGAAAATCGTACCAAAATTGCCGGACGAAATGGTCGCCGTTTATATGCGAATAGTGTAAAAATATGGTATATCATGGTTGTGGACTCTCTACAGGTCACAATCCTTATCCGATTTTGACGAAAAGTCACATTTCCAGGTTGTGTACCGTCACACCATAATCATTGTCGGCTTTGAATTTCATGAATATCAGAACTGACCAACAAAATGGCTGGTCCCAATACAGTATGAAAAACAGGACTTAATGATGTATGAAAAATGACTTTCGGTATTGCTTGTTCTCTATCCATCTCTCGAAAATGTGGGCGTATCCTGCCTGGCAGTGCCAGCCTATCTGAGGGCACTGAAGAACTGAGGGCAACTGAATTATTAAAATAAAAATAAATCATATGTTAGTTCTGAAATGACTGTTTAAGTATGTATTGAGTGGAGTTCAATCCCATCTCACCTGCTCAAAAGAACATTGTCAACCATGTGAATTCATTAAACATATCAGAAGTGGCATCAGATTTTCACCTGTCATTGATTAGAACAAAAGTTTGGGATCTGGAATGTAACCTATATGTTATGTACAATTTGAATGGAAACAATATCTTCTGGATATTATATGATTTATTATTATTGAATGCACAAATTATTCTTTTCAATTTATTGTATAGGAAACATTGACACCTCAAAAATGCTTGAATGAAGATTATTCCATTAGTTGGTCCCCATGGAGTAAAAATAATAGAGGAAAACCGCTCGGTATGACTCCTATATCCATCATCTATGACACCTGGTATTCTCTGTGTCATATATCATAATCATAACTACATAAACACTATAGCAGACTATTACATAAATATTTACTATTCTAAAGTCACCTTCCCACTGAGCAGTTGTGTTCCTTTATATAGACTTAGTAGCAAAAACAACGACCTCTTGGAGGCAAAAGAAAGCTATTTTATTGAGAAGTACCACCAAAAACTTAATTCTAAATAAGAGAGTAATTAAGTTATATGAAGTAAAGACCATGGTAGGATTGAATATTTGTAGTCTGTCACAAAGAAATAAATACCCTTGCCTGTATGATAATTTTATCATGTACCTAGTGTCCTAGACTCCTTAACCCTTATGTGCCCAGTCTCGCAATTTTGCGAGAGGCTCAAAGTGACTGAGAATTACCAATCTCGCAATTTTGCAAGAGGTAAAAATGGCCGAAAATTCCCGATCTCGCATTTTTGCAAGCAATGAAAGATGGCCGAGTATTCCCAATCTCGCATTTTTGCGAGTGATGTACATGCCTCAGATTTTCATTCTGTGTAAAAAAGCCGTTAAGCATTGTAGTGTCACTTCACTATGACGGCCTTCATCTGTTCTCGCGCTTTCCAATGATATATAAATAACCCAGTGCTTCTACG
Source organism: Patella depressa (assembly GCA_948474765.1). Taxonomy (NCBI): domain Eukaryota; kingdom Metazoa; phylum Mollusca; class Gastropoda; family Patellidae; genus Patella; species Patella depressa. The sequence goes on along the minus strand of OX419715.1, from coordinate 48,121,434 downwards.
GTACATTTTTGAGTAAACATGTGATGAAGTTCTACTTTCGATTTGCTGCATTTTTAGACATCAGGGTGGCTAAGACATTGACTGAAGATGAAATCAGGGAAATGTTTCTAGATAACTGTTCAGGGGACTCAGATCTCGACACAAATGACGATAAATTCTAACTACGAACCAATTTTGGACAGCTGAAATGAGAGTTACAGCGATCGTCAAAACCTGAGGACAATGACAATGGCAATGCCAATGTACGTACTGGACGGACTTGCTCACATTATGTATGGAGAAGACACCAGATAAACAAAGGTCCGACAGTGCAGTTTGAACTATTCGAGTAAATAACAAGTACGTGCCCCGAAAACAGACCCAGAGTCTGTGCAAAACTTGCGTGCCAAACATCCCGCTTTACGATATTCCTTGCTTTGAATTGAAGTTTATCGACCATTCCAAAGTAGACTAAAAAGTGACAATATATACAGTATCTATTTCTATGGACGGCTATTAGTAAGACAATTTCATGCAAAAGTAACACATAAGTAATATTGCAAATACTTCACATTATTTTATGAAATTTCCAGAAAAAAAGATGTTTAGGAGATAAAAATCGTCAAAATTTGGTGGTTTTCGTGAAAAAACACACTCTTTCCCCAAAAACATTTCACATGTTTAAAAAATAACAATTGTCAATGTATAATTCAAGCAATACGCTAGATAAGTTTCAGTTATTCAAAAACTGTATCTCCATAAATATAAGAGTCACAGGCCTTCAAAATCTTATAGCTCATTATCACATTTTTTTAAAAAAAAATGGCGGGCAGGCTGATGACTATCTTAAACAAAATGGCGGACATACTCAAATTTTTTTGCTTCCAAATGGTGGACCGCCTCGTTTTTTAGGGAAAATTTGGTGGGCATGTAAGGGTTAAGGAGCATTTTTTATGCAATGTAAATGTATTCAGTGTATCAAAAGTTTCTTTACTGTATCCATTTTCTACTGGCGTTCATGTATTTGTTTACACAGTTGTTCCAATCACACCAAGAGATTGTCGAGTGATCTGTATATTTTAACTCACTAAAGTAATTTGCATAATGCAGCCAACATCAGCCATCTGAACACCATCCACTTTGAATGTATATTAGATCTTATACAGTGTAAAACATCAGAACAAAATAAAGATATAATTCCCACTTCCTACTTGTTCTTTTCATCTTCCTAATAAGATTTAAACAAATTTAGGGAAAATGAATACAACAAAAGTTATGTCCATATGACTTGATGTCACCACATTTAAATAATTTTTTTATAATTTGCCACCATTTTACCTTGTATTATTAAATTCAATTTCTCTTAATAGTTTTTTCTTACTATATAGCAAAAAGGAACAATTTCTTTGAATTTATTATAGCGTTGACAAAAAAGGTGTGGAATAACGCCAGTGTCTGCTTATATTAGTACATTATTTTCAAAAAATGCACCACAGGGTCTCAAAGTACCAGCCAAGAAGTTGTTTATGAATTGTACAGATTTGGGAATGTTGTATGGCATAGCATCAACAAAAGTTTTTCAATGGATAAATTTCTGTACACAATCTAAAGTTAAAGATACATTATGTAAGATTTAGAGTTGGCCATTCTTACTATAACGTTTCAAATACAGAAAAGGCAAAATGAATATATTGAAAAATTTCATTCAAATTACTTATTCTGAGCCAAATTATCAAAGTAGTTTTGACAAGATATGTGCATTGATTGTTTACTAGTATATTCGAGACTGAGCCTCGCTTTCCCACTTTTAAATTAAATCATTAAATGGCCAAACTGTTCTAATGTACTTTAAGTCAGAGCAATCCGATGACCCAGGGAGTTGCTTATGATCTTGTCATGTTAATAAATGTCTAACTAATAATTTATATAACATTTAAGGCCTAAAGAAAGACCTGTAATAGTCAGATTTAGGTCTTGAATAATAATATAGTTTTAATATAGTGACTGGATTCCTGGGAAGGGCCCCGTTAGTTAATATTTTTACCATGAATGATAGTTCATTTATTTTCTAGATAAATCTATCAATGTACCATACTGACATACAAATTGCATTTGTGTGAGTGTAATTTGGAATGGACAATGACCAGAATATTCTCCATTTTCACTGTTGATGCAAGGGCCTCAGTGACATTTTCAGCCAGAGTTCCCATCCAACTCTGATCACCGGTATTATTTAAGATAAGTGGGGTTGAGTAATTTATTCCAGTATACATTTAATGATTGAGCCATTTCTGAACCGAAATATTATCTTTTAAATTTTAGGACTCACAATTCCCATGACAACTACAGACTGTGAAAGAGTGTTTAGTTGACAAAATATTAATTATAAAAAACCCAAATATACATTAAAAATAAATACACTGTGTAATTTAATGTTACTAAAAGTGGTTACTACAGATGTTGAAAAAGCTTTCAAAAAATGGGCTTCTGCAAAGCAGTGACAAATTTAGTAAATTGTGATGTAGTATATATATATTGCGTGTACTTATGTAAATAAAAATTACTGATAAAATCTAAAAGATATTTATTCTTTGTTTCTGGCGGAAAAAATATATGGCTAATAAATTAATATGAAAAACTGGCGGAAGATAAATGAAACCCAGAGTGAGCACTGATATTTACCATAAATATAAATGTCCAGTATATTAACTGAACCCTTTTTAAAAAGATACTTTAAGATTATTTTTATTTGTGGAGCGACTGAATTAAAGTATAGGAACTTTTAACAAAATCTCTCAAGGTCCCCCAGCTGACAAAAGACATGTGGGCTGCAACCTCTATAAAAAAGTCATTGTCTGAATCAGTCACATGATCCCACCACTTATTTGACTATGGTAAGGTTATGGTGTAGGGGTAGAGGTGGGGAAGTGTAAATTGTCTGTCCAGTGTAATTGTACTGACAACAGTCATTCTTTCTCCACCACATTTTGTCTTAAGCCACTTTTTTTGTTCTCATCTGGATTTGGCATGGTCACTTGAAATAGAGAGTCGTTAACACTTTTTCGGCACATTTGGTACTTTTGTCAAATCTGTCTCCTCTGAACTATTTTTTGTTGTTGAATTGACTTGAATTGACATCTGTTCACTGCAGACACAGAAACAAATAGACTGCTGTTTTTTTTTACATGTGACCTCTCATAATGTACCAACAGTAGCCACCCTTTATCAGCACAAATTTGTCTCTATTTAAAACCATGTTTTCAGGATTTGGCATGTGTTGACCACAGACACCAAAGCAAACAAACTACTATATTTTTAACTGTGACTTCTAATAATAGTCTTACTGTTACTAAGTATATAAATTCTGCATTTTAATCCACCTACTGATACATGATATTGAGCTTGGAATTCTGATAATCCTTTACATTGGGTCATGCTTCTAGCATCTGACATAATAATTCTCATACACGGAGCCTATGTCTTAAAGGAATCATGGGAAGAGTATCTGAAGAAATTGTCAAAAGAAAACACCTTTATTGAAATATATCCTGACTTTGTCTGAACAAAAATATCTTAGTGACAGAGAAGAGTGGTATTTGAATCTTTGTTTTTTGCCTGTTCTTGTCCTACGGTGCTATGGCATTGTAAATATCTAGCTGCAAAATATATCAGATGATGAGTTACTGTATGTAAAGTCTGAAATCAATAATAATAGTAAATTGATAAAGGCCTCCCAAGGATTAGATTATCTCAAGGTCACCAGATTTGACAATGCCGCAGCAAAATAGATATCATCAACTTTCATATTTCTGGAATGTCCTAACTGTCCATAAAAATGTAACTGCTATGTAACATACTTACCAAAAGTTTGATAACCGCAATGTAACATCCATGAAATATGATAACTGCAGTAACATCCATGAAATTTAATAACTGCAGTAACACCAATAAAAATGTGATAAATGTATTGTATATCCATAAAAATATGATAACTGCAATATAACATTCATTCAAATGTAACAGTCTTTGAAATTGGAGAAAGTGGGGCAGGGAGGTTTTTGTCTTTTATCGCTGGAAGATATTATTAATTACATATAAATAAAAGATAAAAATAAACACACTTATATGGATATACTACTTCTGAATTTATTAACATGCTATGTTTCGATACAAATACAGATCAAGCAAATACGATATCTGTATGTGTATCGAAACGTAGCATGTTAATAAATTCAGAAGTATGTGTTAATTTTTAGTGAAATCTATTTCTATATGTCTTACAAGGATTAAATAAACTGTTTCACTGGCATTTAGTAATTATTGAACTAGAGTATACAGGTCACAATTCTATGGAATACAATTACTGCTTATTACTGAGCGACGTTTCGACTAGGCTTCTGCTTGATAACGACTAGAGAAGCCTAGTCGAAACGTCGCTCAGTAATAAGCAGTATTTGTATTCCATAGAATTGTGACTTGTATAAGGATTAAATAAAAGATAGTTAACATAACAAAGAGAAGCAAGAAAACACATTTTATACAATAAGGTAACATTTGTATTTTTATACTTAAACAATTTAACCTCATGTATGTAGTTTTTATAGAACTTTTTAGTAATATTTCAGTAATTTTGTCATGTTTTTGAATTAGCACATCTACAGTGTTGAGCTGAATTACATTATCGCCTTCTTCTCTTCTTGTTAGAATCAATAAGACAGCCGTTTGCATTATACGCATTTCAATGCGGTAGAGAAATGCCATACAAATTTACCATACATTCAGTGCTGTTTAAAATACGATAGAATATATTTTTCAGCTCAGTTATATCAATTGACTGAGGCATTGGAAATGACTTGAATTGACGAAATATTAAAAGAATTATTGCCACACAGAAAATGTCAACAGTTAATGACTTGGAGTGGTGAAAACAGACACAGAATAACTCTCAATACCAGTTGATCATTTGTTCCCACCCTCATTGTTTTTTTTTAATATCTTGGTTGATGAATTTAACAGATATTTGGGTTGTATGTGTTGTTGAAAGGCTATACTGTATTCCTTTAAGTAAATTTAACCATCCTCTCATTTACTGATATTGATTAAGGGAGCTGTTCATTTGTTTTTGCCTGATTTCTCAACAAAAATTGAACAACTACTTTTGCTTGAAAAATAACTTACTACTGTCAATATCGTGTTATTTTTGTCTGAAAATTTCCTTTTTGTGAGAAAATTTTCAGCACATTATAAACAATCTCGCCAAATAAGGAATAGGCCTACAATGCCACACCTGCCAACTAGATCAAGAAAGATAACTCTAAATGGAGGACACAAGACAAATGCATAATTTTATTGGCTAAAATTTCTATTTTAAGTTAAACATTTCACAAAATAAACTGGTGTGTGTGTTGATTTCATTCATACAAATAAATTATTATACTTTTGTGTCTGAAAATTTCCTTTTTGTGAGAAAATTTTCAGCACATTATAAACAATCTCGCCAAATAAGGAATAGGCCTACAATGCCACACCTGCCAACTAGATCAAGAAAGATAACTCTAAATGGAGGACACAAGACAAATGCATAATTTTATTGGCTAAAATTTCTATTTTAAGTTAAACATTTCACAAAATAAACTGGTGTGTGTGTTGATTTCATTCATACAAATAAATTATTATACTTTTTGTATTTTATTTATATTTTTGCGGGATTGAAGAAATAGGATTTGTGGATGTGTACTTAAATATGACAAGTGTAATCGTATCTTTAAGAATATGAATGACTATTCTGCTAACAGTAGCATTCCAGGAAAACATTGAAGTTGCATGAGGGGAGATCACATCCAATGACTAAACCACAGTCAAGTGATATATAATAAAACATATGTTATTTAATATAAGTATATCATGTTACTGTTGTCTGTTAGATTGTATTCACATGAGAAATAGGTTAAACTCCTTTTGATTTGAATTTTATGTTTATAATTCTGTTGTGGGATGACTATCAGTTGTTATTGAATATTGTAGTTTGCCCAGAGTTGAGATATAACTGATTGTGGGTTTCACTGTTGACACAAAAAGCCAAAATATAAACTTAAATTATGAAACCAGCAGACATAGATTTAACATGTGAATGTTAGTTCTGGCTTTAGGACATGCATATTTTGTCACCTTTTGACAAAATTTGTTATACTGGTCTGTTTGAATTCAGTGTGTGAACAATAGCTTTTTTATGTAGAGCTGTCTCAACGGTGTAACTGTTTCAGAAATGTGGTACAATTTGAGGTAATTTGGGTAAATTGTAGGATTATTTGCTGAACTTTTTCTATGTTCATATGAATTCATTCAAAATCATAAAATTCCATCCTTACAATATCTAAGTTTGAGGTAATTGTGTGTGAACACAGCTTAAAACAAGCCATATTTGTTGTGATGTACGTAAACTCTATGAAATGTAATCTGCTGATTGATGCCATAACAATTATGATAACTTACTGTATGTAGGCTATTCAGTCGAACATTTTTACATGTGTTAAAATTCCCCAAATTTACTCTAGAAATATGACTGGGGTTTTTTCTTGTCTTTTTTAAGATAAACCTAATTTGAAAAGACAAATATGTTTTTAATTATAGGAGCAATAAATTTAATATACCAACATTATTAGTACATAATTTATCGTTGTTCTGTATTTAACCCATAAAACATTTCACAGTGTTTAAAGAAAGATCATAAAAAGATGATGTGCTCAAATGGATGCAACCATTGGTGTATACCCCCTCCCCATCCATCCTCTTTAATAGGTTTAATACTACAGTATATACCACTCTCTGTATCTGTGGCAGATCCAGGAATTTTTGCAGGAGGGAGTTTGCCAGGTTCCTGAGACAACGTATATGACATTTAAACAGCTCTAATTGGTTTACTGTCTGGATTGGGTAGAAATTATGCCCTTGGTTGAATTTTTATAACTGACAGAAGCAGTGCTCACACTGGCTTTCAATTTTTTTCCGCCATATGGATGATATTTTTTATGTAAAGAAATGTTCATATATTTTTTCCGCCAACTTGAATATTTTATCTGCCAAAAATATGTGATAAAAAAATTATACAATTTCTAACAATTTTATGTCTCAGTAGTCTTATTATAAAACAATTACCGATATATACAATATACAACAACTTTTAACAAATCTGTCTTTGCATAATACATTTAGCACAGTTTTGGTTTACTAAGATCGGATTTTATTTTTGGTAACTTTAGTCTCTTTGAACATCGTCGTATTGCGCTATATATTCAGTATTTACACGTCAAATCTCGTCCAAGGATTGCGTGTACAATAGACCTATTGCTATTTTCAGGTACCGTAACGGTATCTGAATCTCTGATAGAATGATATGTAATTCAATTATATTTGTAAGAAATGCTTACAATTATACCCGTCGTTCACCTTTAGACCATTTTAGCGACGGTAATATGATACAAATGGCGAACCGCTTTCTCGCTCAAGAATCGCCAATATTCAAGTAGCCTAGTTCATACGTTTTCGACCAGTGATGATACGATAATTTGAAATAATGATATGTTCTACATGCCATATTAATCCGAGACAATTGATTAGTATTACTCGTCGACGCAATCCGGATTATCAGCCAGTTGATTAATTTATTATTGTGTTAAGCTACGTGATTGACACTCAATAATGGTTAATACAGGATAAATACGATTAGGATTTTAAAAAAAAAATTTCCGCCAGTTCTCAAAAAGAATCGCCAGTACCGTAAAACTTGATCGCAAAAATTATCGCAAAAATCAAATTTTAATCGCCACTTTCATATTTTTATCGCAAATTGCGACTTTGGCGACCGACAATGTGAGCCCTGGACAGAAGACCATCTGATGATAAAGGATAAAGCATGCGACCATGACACTTTTCTCATAAAAGTGTTTTGCAATTTTTTTCAGGAGGGTTGGGGATGTTCTGAGTGATGGTTAGATGTATTATGAATGGTTAGAGTGGCTGTGGTGTTACGGTGAAATACTATGCCGCCACCGTAACACCACAGCTTTATGATTTGTTAGACAGGAGTGATGTAATAAGTGCGACAATAATAAATAACATATTTCTGATTTTATTGTCGTCTTTTCCCACTTGCACTGGTTGTACGCCATTTTGAAACTAGCTGACGAAGACAGCTCGGGCGGCGATTGCTCGACTCCGGGCTGCTCTGTCAGTATCTAACAAACGCATTTAGTTCGCGTACAACTTTTAACGAGAGTTGCCAGGCAACGAAACATACGCCCACAGCAGCTAAATCGTCCGGGCAGTAAACAAGGGTTGTCGCATATTTTACTTTTTTCGGTATTGAAACATTTATAATACACTAAAATATGATTATTAAAGTCAATCGGTTATTAACTTTAGCCTCTAGAGGGTCCACAAGATTTTTTGAAGTGATCAGAGGAGAGGGGTGATATAGGCTTTGCCTGTTCCCTGATCCCATTTCATGTATTTCTGAAATAAAATATTGTTTACAAAAAAAAAAAATCAAGGGCCATAACTCTGACAGTAATTATCGGAAATTGCTGAAAATCAATGGGCTTCTTCGTCACATGACCTAAACTCTGTGTATAAATTTAAAGTCAATCGGATATTAACTTTGGCCTCTAGAGCATTCACAAGAATTTACGAAGTGATCAAGGGCCATAACTCTGACAGTAATTATCGGAAATTGCTAAAAATGAATAGGATTCTTCGCTTCATGACCTTAAACACTGTGTATAAATTTAAAGTGAATCGGATATTAACTTTGGCCTCTAGAACATCCACAAGATTTTTTGAAGTGATCAAGGGCCATAACTGTGACAGTAATTATCGGAAATCACTGAAAATCAATAGGCTTATTCGTCTCATGACCTTAAACACTGTGTATAAATTTAAAGTCAATCGGATATTAACTTTGGCCTCTAGAGCATCCACACGAATTTTTGAAGTGATCAAGGGCCATAACTCAAACAGCAATTATCGGAAATCGCTGAAAATCAATAAGCTTCTTCGTCTCATGACCTTAAACACCGTGTATAAATTTAAAGTTAATCGGTTATTAACTTTAGCCTCTAGAGCGTCCACAAGATTTTTTGAAGTGATCAAGGGCCATAACTCTGACAGTAATTATCGGAAATTGCTAAAAATCAATAGGCTTCTTTGTCTCATGACCTTAAACACCGTGTATAAATTTAAAGTCAATTGGATATTAACTTTAGCCTCTGGAGCGTCCACAAGATTTTTTGAAGTGATCAAGGGCCATAACTCTGACAGTAATTATCGGAAATTGCTAAAAATCAATAGGCTTCTTTGTCTCATGACCTTAAACACCGTGTATAAATTTAAAGTCAATTGGATATTAACTTTAGCCTCTGGACCGACGGATGGGCGGACAGCACTTACTACACTCGTCACTAGGCTTCCTATACATATTATAATATTCAATTTACACCCTTTTTAATTAACACACCTTGTCTAGAGTTATAATCCGAATGTTATTTTTTTATATCGACATTCGTAGGTATTTTCCTTGTTTGCTAGATTTTTATGCGGCAAACGTATAAAACCTTGACCTATTACTCAGTGATAAGCTTCCGCTGCAAAAAGAGTTCTCGCCTTTTATTATGAGTATCATGTGCGGCAGGTTAGTTTGCTTCTAAAATCGCTGTTCTCCGTTCCAAAAAATACAAAAGTAATTTTCTACCAGACAACCATGGTTCTATTCACCGAGACTAGATAATTTCTCTCGGTGTAAGGATATTATCACTATGAATAAATTCATACACTGTTGAGAAAATAATACCGTTGGTTTGCTTTGCAACAAATGGAGCGCGCATCAACTCAGTCCTAAAAAATTTTCGCGTAATAAATATGAACAGTCTTCAGACATTCGGTTTATAATTAGCGATACACAGGTACAGTGGCAAGTGTTATGCTTCACAGAATAATAACTCAAAAGTACCTACGCGCGAAATCCCCGATTTTGGTACATGGAAAACAAAAAAAAATAATGCCCGTGCGCGTGCCAGTAATAGAAAAACTAAGAGTTCGCGCATAAAAAATGCACGAACGTACCAGGCGCGATGTCATCCAGAGAATGAGAGAGAATTGGGGTTTAACATCCACTTGACCCAAACTAGGTCATTTCAGGACTAACATGTGGTTTAATTTTATTTCAATAATTCGCATGCACGTAGGGGACTTTAGCAGTGGGAGGAAACTAGAGTGCCCGGAGGAGACCCAGGAGGTTGAGAAGGTGCCCCTATCTCCATGCCACATACGCTCACATCAGGGATCGAAACCTCAGCCGCAAGTCAGAGGTGACCGGCCAACTAGAGGTCGAAGCGCGGCACCTAGACCACTAGGCCATCCCAACCCCCATATATCCAGAGTACCAAACCTTAGAGTGTGGCAAATTTACCTATTCATTAAAAACAACACAAATTCAAGACTTAAAATGACCTCCAATTTACATGTGAGAACATGGCATATATATAGTAAATGACATGTAGGGTAAAATTTGACAATTTTCAGTGACAAAATGTAAAGTTGTTAATCTCCCAAAGCTCAAAAAAAGTTATATTCTGCAAGTATGGATCATATTCTACCAGGAAAAATAGTTCGCAAAAATACATATACATTTAATATGATTTGTCAAGGCAACATTTGTCATCATAGTTCCACAGTTCACAAAAAAGTAATGAAAAAAAGTCCAAAATTCAATGAACACACTTTTTATTCGCCCACATTTTCATGTTGACGTATTTTCTCGTCGCCCTCGTCCATCCTGACGTCCGTCCACAATTGTTTGTGGACACCCTACAGGTCACAATTCTTATCTGATTTTGACAAAACTTGAAATATAGGTTTATCTCCAAAGATTTCGGTTGCTTTCGATATTGGCATGTATCATATTGGCATGTATCGGATCCAAATTTAATGGAATTATGTATGAAAAATCACGTTTTTAGCTTGTGGACCCTACAGAGGTCACAATTTTTATCCGATTTTGTTGAAACTTGACATTTAAGTTTACAACCGAAAGATTTGAATGGAATTATGAACGAAAAATCACATTTTTAGCTTGTGGACCCTATAGAGGTCACAATTTTATCCGATTTTGTTAAAACTGGACATTTAAGTTTATAACCGAAAGATTTTGGTTACTTTCGATATTCGCGCATATCGGTCTGTAACTTTCTAAATTATGTCCCCTGATTGTACGAAAAATCGTGTTTTTAGCTTGTGGACCCTATAGTGATCATAATTTTTATCTAATTTAAAAAATCTGTTTGAATATATAACCGTTACACAAAAGGATGGTTGATTTCAAATTTCGTAAAAATCACTAAAATGACGTAAAATGGGGCGTCAAATAGTCTTATTTCGCGGGAATTGTCGTATCTTGAGATGTGGGCGGCGACAAAATGTCATATCTCGGTATGCATTTCTCTCTGCCTCTTCAATGACATTGAATTTATTTCCATCAATTATAGGAATTTATGTTGTTTACACTTACAAGATGATTTTCCTGGACAAAACATTTAGTTTTTTATGTCTCTTGCAAAATTTTAAAATTTGACATACAAGGTTTTCGAAGCACAGCGACGATATATCAGTCAGTCTTTGAAGGGGGTTCCAAAACTCAAATAACTCAATTAAAATCAATACATAGCTTACAATTTTGATAGTTTAGTTAATTTGTTTTGTTTTGTTTTGTTTCTTTTAAGTAATACCTAAAATATATAATGATATATTATTTAATAATTAGAGTGAGTTCAGTAATAAAGTACTCAAAACGAACTCTTATTTAAGCTTATTTAATTTGACATTTTCTACTGTCATCAGTTCTGTCATAAACCTGTCACTCCCATTGTTAAACTCATAGGAAGTCCAGTTATGTATAATGGTGTAGAAAATGGTAGTATCATGATTATTATAAATGAGTTGAAGGATTATAAAACTGTTTTACTATATCAAATGTTATCAGTGGGGCTTCATTTTCTTAATAATGGTGATGATAAATGAACAACATTTGTCTAGATCAAATATTTTACCATCAGTCCTGGAGGATAATCCAATTCCCTTCATGCATTAGAGATATTTTTGTTACAGACTGACTTGGACTTGAAGAACCCTGTCAAAATTAAGAGTCCCCAATACCAAAACCTTGAATGGGTTCTATAAAGTTTTGGGGATTTTTGTTCAAACTTGTCAGTATCATTTGGATAGTCTAAAAAGATCATTTGTCAATTTTATACATTGTTATTGCTCTTAAAGGAGCTAAATCTCTATTGTTTGGCTCCTAAAAACACACATAAATGGGTTGCAACGCATATAATAATGTAATATGAATGTATATAAACTGTTTTACATTCAATCGTTAATGTTTTTACTGTAATTCTAATCAGTTATGAATGGTGAAATACGCAATGAGTCTAAATTGAATGGCAATCTGGCTATCCCAGTCTACACCGGTAATATTCTCTCGTGGGTATGTTTACCCTTGTTCATCGAGTCGCTTCATCAGATAAGTACTTTTGTGAGAAAATATTTTTGAACATTTGAACATGACTTTTACTATTTGTTGGTAGTTGTCTTGAACTTTCTATTATGATACAGATAGTTTATTCTAGTGAATGAATGAATAAAGTGGGGTTTAGCATCCTACTCTTCTGTACCAACAAGGCTAATAAAGACAGACATATGCCATACAGTTTGCTATGAGGAAAATTTAGCCCAGACAGCAATTGAATTCCAATTGTCAAGGGTTATTTTATGTGCATGTCATCAGAATGACTAAATGCTGTACCTTTCAAGGCCTTTTGTCCTGAATAACTGACATGGGGAAAGTACACTGGGATCGAAGTTTTTTATTCTAAAGGTATATTTCTTGAAATAACTTCTGAACTACTATTCTATGACATTTCTTACAGAAAATGCTGTTATTAGGGTTTCACACTGCGTAGCTTGTGTGAAACACTATTGTTTTTGTTAAAATTATTATTCTTATTATTAGGGTTTCACACTGCGTAGCTTGTGTGAAACACTATTGTTTTTGTTAAAATTATTATTCTTATTATTATTATTATTATTATTCAGATTCCAATTTGAATAGATCTCAGCAACTACGTGTCGCATCGTTACGATTTCTTCGGTTTTACTGGGAAAGTGGGTGTGACTTAGAGGATAAAGCTATTTTGAACGTTCTGCGACAATGCGAAATGTCCGAAATCACCGAAGTTATCGTTTTTGAAAATATTGCAGTAATTTTAACAATAATCATTGGATTTTAACTTTCGATACATTTTGGCATAGCCTGAGACAGGGCACATAGCTACGCTACTTTCGATTTTTGATTTTCGGCAAATCTTCGAAGATATTAGGCGCCAAATTTCGAAAATTTAAAATTTTACAAAAAACTTTTTTATTTATGAATATTGTCTAGTCGTATTGAGCACAGAATTAAAGAGTCATCTGACTAGTGCAAAAATGTTAAAAAATTTTGTCTCAGTAATTTTCCTTGGCCGCCATTGGCTAATTCAGTTTTTCAGTCCTAGATAAATTTTTTATTGTTCGATTTGTATAAAACAAAATTCATATGCTTCGTTGTATCAATTGTCATTTTTTTTATTACCGAAAGTGTTATCTGTCGGCACCGGAAGTGGCATAATTTTACCAAAAACTACAATTTTGACAGTTATTTTCTTATTTCGAAAACAAATATTATTTTTTGGAAAAATTATTTCACTCAAAGAGTGTGCCCTTTCAAGGCGCAAAAAATGTAGGAAGCAGTTTTTTTAATTTCGATTTCACTTTCGAGCAAATTCGATTAAGAGGCTAAAAATGGTGTAAAATTGACCTATTTACAACCTATTCAGGCTTTTCAGATTTTAAAATATTTCTTCGTAACTTTTATAAACTTGTAGCTATAATCCATACGAAGAAAATGTATGTTAAAATTCGTTTGTAATATAAGCAGTTACCAAGAAATGGGCAGTTCTGTACAAGTCACTGTTTTCGTTATTTTGCCTGTAAAATAGTCAATTATTATTGGATTTTTATAAAAGTGACATCATTTGATTCAAAAAGCATGTAGCGTCATATCAAGTTGATTACAATTTAAAATTGACACCGGAAGTGACATCATTTGGTCAAAAACTGCATTTTAAACTTTTTAAATCAATGTTTTATTCAACCAAGAATAACTTAATATGTATTAATAATTTTAACTTTTGGTTTAAATTCACATATAAACAAAACTCATATGGTCATATAGATATCATAAAATTGTTTCTAACTTGTTCGGTTGCCGAGAAATAGACGGTTTTCTACAGGTCACTTTTGAAGGTTTCGGGGCCATAAAAGTGTCAATTATTATTCGATTTTCATAAACGTTACACCGTGTTATACATACTGCCATTTGGGATTTCATTCAAGTAATTTAAGATTTTCATTATCACCGGAAGTAACGTCATTTTGGCAAAAACTGTATTTTTAGCCTTCAAAACAGATATTTTATTCAAGTGAGTCTGTTTTGAAATCTTTTTCAAATTATGGTATTTGATGCCAATCAACAAATAGAATGAACCCATACGATCATACAGATACCAAAAAATGGTTTCTAACTTGTACGGTTGCAGAGAAATAGCAGATTTTCTACAAGTCACCTTTCAAGTTTTTTGGTCTTTAAAAGTGGCAATTATTATTCGATTTACATAAAATTGTCACTATATGATATCGTATGCCATTTCTGATTTCATAAGACTAATTGAACATTTTCATTAACACCGGAAGTAATTTAATTTTGTCAAGATCATTTACAAGTAACAAATGTATAAAATGAATTGATATTGCTGGATTTTGTTGATTCTGCGTCCATTTTATTTGTGTGCAATGTTAATTTGGAAACCTGTTAGTGGTTTCGCTGGTACCGGAAGTGACATATGTTCAAGGGTAACTTGGCACCGGAAGTGACATGTTTAAGGTTAACATGGCACCAGTGAAACCCGTCATTCCTGCATGCAGGTCTAGTTAGGCTTTCAGACTTTCGTCTGAAAGCCTATTGAGATTACTAAAATTATTATTATTATTATTATTATTATTTACCGCGGGAGCCTAGATCACCATGATCGAAAACAGATATCGATCTGGAATTAGATTTTCTGTCGGGAAACCATGTGGTGGCTACTTGATAAAATATTTTTCAAATTTCTGCGCATACCGGAAGTGACCGAACTTTGTATTTTGTCTAAAAATTGAAAATAGACCATAGTTTCGTCAATTCTTTATCCATATTCAAACAAATTACCTTTTTGGAATCCCTGAATCTTTTCTTAGACAATGGCTATCTCACATTTTTCGATTTCGAACATTCGTCTATGACTTTTAGCGTTCGAAAATTGAAAACATGTTGCTTACGAGACAATTTTTGTTATTTTTGAAAATTGTCAAATTTGACCTATATTTTTGGATACCTGACGTCCATGCAATTCCAGTAATATAAGTTTCATTCAGAGTTATCGCCCTTTATTTTTCGATTTTTTTCGAATTTTCTTCCCATTTTGTGAGCTCGGGTTTCGTTTTATGGCAGAATTGACGTTTCTGAAACTTCTGGAACATGAAGTTATAGTCCAATACCAACAAATAAAGCAATTTCGACAAGAATCCTTAAACCGGAAGTAGTCGAAATAATGTGCAATATTTTGAAAAAAATGCAAAAAATGGATATTTTTGGGAAAAACGCGATATCTCCGCCCAATATAAATGGATTAAAGACATTAGGGTACCATTGGACTGCACTGGGATTGCACTATCGTATGATACCAAATTCATACGGATACTATGAACAGGCAGCAAAATATGGCACGCTGAAAATCAAGTATTTTCTGATTTTTAGCATTTTTGGACGCCTGTATCTCGAAAACTACTCCAGCGATTTTTATGAAACTTTCTCTATCGAGAGACCTTGTGGTAGTCTGAAGTACGAAACATTCCATTACGACTTTGAAATATCTGGAATAGGTGAAATAACGGACTGAAAATCGAAAAAAGTCGAAAAATCGTGAAATTTTGGAAAATGCTCTACTATTTTTTTACTTTAAAAGATTTTCGAAAAAAGGTTGTATTTTCAGATAGCTGACCTAATTACGATTCTAACGATGTATAATATGTATGTAGTTATTGAAAGTTAATTTTCGATATTTTAAATTTTTTGCATTTTTCTCACTTTTGGACATAGGATTTCTCAGTGGCATTTTATCTGATCAGTAAATGTAATATATCATTACAGAGCCCTATGACGATTTTAGTACCCAAACCGGCTATTTAAACTATTCCGACAATAATAACCATACCGGAAGTATTCAAAAAATAAAAAAAAAGGTTAAAAACATTGTCGCACTTGCGAAAAACTTGATTTCTCCTTTAGGTAATAGCGGACTAAAAGAACTAAAGTGTCGTTGGATAGCCTATTAATGGACCATCATACGGTATGTAAATAATACGATTTCGATGGCAAGGAAATAAATTATTGTATGCCAAATATCCAGTATTTTCCGATTTTTTAACATTCTGAGACGCCCTTTTCTCGAAAACGACGCCTACGATTTTTCTCAAACTTTTCTTACTCAAAGTCCTATCGATTGTCTATATAGTGAATCCAAAATGAAAAGCATTGAAATAATATAGGTGGTCCAAAAATAGCATCAAACTTTGAAAAAAATTCAAAAATCGTTAAATTTTTGTAAACGCTCTTTATTTTATCTTTTCTTCCAAAACTACTCAATAGATGTTTCTGACACTTCTGGTACAGAAAGTTAAGTATCCAAAGAACTTCGTAAAGCTATCACGACAACAATCGTAAAACCGGAAGTAGTCGAAAAAATGTCCGATATTTTGAAATTTTTTTTTTTTTTTACGAAAACCTTTTTTATTTATGAATATTTTTTGACGATATTTTACACTGGGTTAAAATATCATCCTACTTGAGCAGAAATGAGAAAAAAAATTGTCTCGGTAATTTGCATTAGCCGCCATCGGCTAATTTAGTTTTTCGTACCCAGAAAAATTATTTATTGTTCAATTTATATAAAACAAAGTTCATAAGCTCCGTGGTCCCAATTGTAATTTTTTTTGTTACGCTGAAATTTTTCTGTCGGCAACGGAAATGACGTAATATTAATAAAAACTACAATTTTGACAGTTCGGTACCACTTTTTGAAAGCATATATTAATTTTTTTCAAAACTGATATAACTAAAATGATGCACCCTGCAAAGGTGCACAATATCCTTAGCTCAGACTTTTTAATTTCAATTTCATTTTCGGGCAATTTCGAATAAAATGTAAAATAAAGTGTAAAATTCAGTTGTTTGCAATTCATTCAGCTCTTCATATTTTGAAATATTTATTTGTAATTTTCGTAAACTCGTAGCAATAATCCAGACGAAGAGAATGCAGGCGAAAATTAGTTTGTAATGTGAACAGTTGCCGAGAAATATGCAATTTTGCATGCATCACTTTTCACGTTATTTTGCCTATAAAAGAATGAATTATTATTCGATTTGCAATTTTTTTCCCCATTTGATGCTTAATGCCATTTTGGACTAGGTCAAGCCAATTTTACATTTTCATTGTGACCGGAAATGACGTCATTTGGGCAAAAACTGTATTTTTAACCTAAAAAACAAATATTTTATTCAAATGAGTCTGCCTTATAATATTTTTAGAATTATGATATTTGATTCCCATCAACGAATAGAATCAAGCCATACGACCATACAGATGCCACAAAATGGTTTCTAACTTGTACGGTTACAGAGAAATAGGCGATCTTCTATAAGTCACTTTTCAAGGTTTTTGGTCTATAAAAGTGTCAATTATTATTCGATTTTTATAATATTTTTACCATTTGATGCCTTATGCCATTTATGACTTCAATGAACTAAGTTAACATTTTCAATATCACCGGAAGTAATGTAATTTTTGCAAAAAACGTATTTTTAGCCTTCAAAACAAAACATTTTTTTGAAGGGATTTATATTTATTATTCAATTAACTTTATAACGTCTGACTCTAATGGGCAGTAAGATTGAATCAATACAATCATATCGATATCAAGAAAAGGCTTCTAGCATGTTCCCTTGTCGAATAATAGCCAATTTTCCCAGGGTCACTTTTAATTTTTTTACCTTCTTAATTTCAGTTGATGGGTTACAGGTTAGTTATTTATTGCCCGATACGTATAAAACAAAGTTTGTATTTTGTATGTTACGAATTTTCGACTTATTTTTCCCCTATAGAAATTTCTTTCGGCACCGGAAGTGACGTAATTTTGCGATAATTTACAATTTTGGCCCGTCTTTTCGCCAGCACATATTACTTTTATATATGATAGAAAGTTTCACTGTAGCAAAACATCTAAAGTATAGTTCGGTAGCTCAATGGATCGGCTATGGTATAATAAACTTCCTGTATGATTCCTGAAAGCCGGTTCAGTGCTGCTTGCAGGTCTAGTTCTTATTATTATTATTCTTCTTTTGTTTTGAGTAGATCTCAGCAACTGCTTGTCGCATCGTTACGATTTCTTCGGTTTTACTGGGAAAGTGGGTGTGACTTAGAGGATAAAGCTATTTTGAACGTTCTGCGACAATGCGAAATGTCCGAAATCACCGAAGTTATCATTTTTGAAAATATTGCAGTAATTTTAACAATAATCATTGGATTTTAATTTTCGATAGATTTTGGCATAGCCGGAGACAGGGCACATAGCTACGTTACTTTCAATTTTTGATTTTCGGCAAATCTTCGAAGATATTAGGCGCCAAATTTCGAAAATTTAAAATTTTACAAAAAACTTTTTTATTTATGAATATTTCTTAGTCGTGTTGTGCACAGAATTAAAGAGTCATCTGATTAGCGCAAAAATGTTAAAAATTTTTGTCTCAGTAATTTTCCTTGGCCGCCATTGGCTAATTCAGTTTTTCAGTCCTAGATTGATTTTTTATTGTTCGATTTGTATAAAACAAAATTCATATGCTTCGTTGTCTCAATTGTCATTTTTTTTATTACCAAAAGTGTTATCTGTCGGCACCGGAAGTGGCATAATTTTACCAAAAACTACAATTTTGACAGTTAGGTACCATTTTTCGAAAACAAATATTATTTTTTTGAAAAATTATATGACTCAAAGAGTGTGCCCTTTCAAGGCGCAAAAAATGTCGGAAGCAGTTTTTTTAATTTCAATTTCATTTTCGAGCAAATTCGATTAAGAGGCTAAAAATGGTGTAAAATTGACCTATTTACAACCTATTCAGGCTTTTCAGATTTTAAAATATTTCTTCGTAACTTTTATAAACTTGTAGCTATAATCCATGCGAAGAAAATGTATGTTAAAATTAGTTTGTAATATAAGCAGTTGCCAAGAAATGGGCAGTTCTGCAGAAGTCACTGTTTTCGTTATTTTGCCTGTAAAATAGTCAATTATTATTGGATTTTTATAAAAGTGACATAATTTGATTCAAAAAGCATGTAGCGTCATATCAAGTTGATTACAATTTAAAATTGACATCGGAAGTGACGTCATTTTGTCAAAAACTGCATTTTAAACTTTTTAAATCAATCTTATATTCAACCAAGAATTATTTAATATGTATTAATAATTTTAACTTTTGGTTTAAATTCACATATAAACACAACTCATATGTTCATATAGATATCATAAAATTGTTTCTAACTTGTTCGGTTGCCGAGAAATAGACGGTTTTCTACAGGTCACTTTTGAAGGTTTTGGGGCCATAAAAGTGTCAATTATTATTCTATTTTCATAAACTTTACACCATGTTATACCTAATGCCATTTAGGATTTCATACAAGTAATTTAAAATTTTCATTATCACCGGAAGTAACGTCATTTTGGCAAAAACTGTATTTTTAGCCTTCAAAACAGATATTTTATTCAAATGAGTCTGTTTTGAAATCTTTTTCAAATTATGATATTTGATGCCAATCAACAAATAGAATGAACCCATACGATCATACAGATACCACAAAATGGTTCCTAACTTGTACGGTTGCAGAGAAATAGCCGATTTTCTACAAGTCACTTTTCAAGTTTTTTGGTCTTTAAAAGTGGCAATTATTATTCAATTTACAAAAAAATGTTCACTATATGATATCTATGCCATTTCTGATTTCATAAAACTAATTGAACATTTTCATTAACACCGGAAGTAATGTAATTTTGTCAAGATCATTTACAAGTAACAAATGTATAAAATGAATTGATATTGCTGGATTTGGTTGATTCTGCGTCCATTTTATTTGATGTGAACAATGTTTATTTGGAAACCTGTTAAGTGGTTTCGTTGGTACCGGAAGTGACATATGTTCAAGGGTAACTTGGCACCGGAAGTGACATGTTCAAGGGTAACGTGGCACCAGTGAAACCCGTCATTCCTGCATGCAGGTCTAGTTATTATTATTAGGGTTTCACACTGCGTAGCTTGTGTGAAACACTATTGTTTTTGTTAAAATTATTATTCTTATTAGGCTTTCAGACTTTCGTCTGAAAGCCTATTGAGATTACTAAAATTATTATTATTAGGGTTTCACACTGCGAAGCTTGTGTGAAACACTATTGTTTTTGTTAAAATTATTATTCTTATTATTAGGGTTTCACACTGCGAAGCTTGTGTGAAACACTATTGTTTTTGTTAAAATTATTATTCTTATTAGGCTTTCAGACTTTCGTCTGAAAGCCTATTGTGATTACTAAAATTATTATTAGGGTTTCACACTGCGTAGCTTGTGTGAAACACTATTGTTTTTGTTAAAATTATTATTCTTATTATTATTATTATTATTATTATTCAGATTCCAATTTGAATAGATCTCAGCAACTACGTGTCGCATCGTTACGATTTCTTCGGTTTTACTTGGAAAGTGGGTGTGACTTAGAGGATAAAGCTATTTTGAACGTTCTGCGACAATGCGAAATGTCCGAAATCACCGAAGTTATCGTTTTCGAAAATATTGCAGTAATTTTAACAATAATCATTGGATTTTAACTTTCGATACATTTTGGCATAGCCTGAGACAGGGCACATAGGTACGCTACTTTCGATTTTTGATTTTCGGCAAATCTTCGAAGATATTAGGCGCCAAATTTCGAAAATTTAAAATTTTACAAAAAACTTTTTTATTTATGAATATTTTTTAGTCGTGTTGTACACAGAATTAAAGAGTCATCTGACTTGCGCAAAAATGTTAAAATTTTTTGTCTCAGTAATTTTCCTTGGCCGCCATTGGCTAATTCAGTATTTCAGTCCTAGATTATTTTTTTATTGTTCGATTTGTATAAAACAAACTTTATATGCTTCGTTGTCTCAATTGTCATTTTTTTTGTTACCGATAGTGTTATCTGTCGGCACCGGAAGTGGCATAATTTTACCAAAAACTACAATTTTGACAGTTTTTTACGATCTTCAAAAACAAATATTATTTTTTTGAAAAATTATATGACTCAAAGAGTGTGTCCTTTCAAGGCGCAAAAAATGGCGGAAGCAGTTTTTTTAATTTCTATTTCATTTTCTAGCAAATTGGATTAAGGGGTGAAAAAAGGCGTAAAATTGACCTATTTACAACCCATTCAGGCTTTTCAGATTTTAAAATATTTTTACATAACTTTTATAAACTTGTAGCTATAATCCATACGAAGAGAATGTATGTAAAAATTAGTTTGTAATATAAGCAGTTGCCGAGAAAAGGGCAGTTTTGCATAAGTCACTGTTTTCGCAATTTTGCCTGTAAAATAGTCAATTATTAATGGATATTCACAAAAGTGACATCATTTGATTCAAAAAGCAAGTGTGCGTTATATCATGTTGATTACTATTTAAAATTGACACCGGAAGTGACGTCATTTAGTCAAAAACTCAATTTTTAACTTTTGAAATCGATATTTTTTTCAACCAAGAATTATGTCACATATAATAATAAAATCAACTTTTGGTTTAAATTCACATATTAACAAAATTCATACGGTCAAAAAGATATCATAAGATTGTTTCTAACTTGTTCGGTTGCCGAGATATAGGCGATTTTCTAAAAGTCACTTTTGAAGGTTTTTGGCCCATAAAAGTGTCAATTATTATTCGATTTTCATAAAATTTTCACCCTTTGAAGCCTAATGTCATAGACGATGTTATAAAACTAATTTAACGTTTTCATTATCACCGGAAGTCACGTCATTTTGGCAAAAACTGTATTTTAAGCCTTCAAAACAGATATTTTATTCAAATGAGTCTGATTTGTAATGTTTATACAATTATGATATTTGATTCCAATCAACAAATAGATTAAACCCATACGGTCATATAAATACCAAAAAATGGTTTCTAACTTGTACGGTTGCCGAGAAATAGACGATTTTCTACACGTCACTTTTCAAGGTTTTTGGTCTATAAAAGTGGCAATTATTATTCGATTTACATAAAATTTTCACCATGAGATGCCTTATGCCATTTCTGATTTCATAAAACTAATGGAACATTTACATTATCACCGGAAGTACTGTAATTTTGTCAGGATCAATTACATGTAACAAATGTATAAAATGAAATGATATTGCTGGATTTGTTTGTTTCTGTTTCCATTTTATTTGATGTGTGCAATGCTTATGTGGAAACCTGTATATTGGTTTCATTGATACCGGAAGTGACATATGTTCAAGGGTAACGTGGCACCGAAAGTGACACAAGTTCAAGTTCAAAGGTAACATGGCACCAGTGAAACCCGTCATTCCTGCATGCAGGTCTAGTTTATTATTATTATTTTTTTTTTCGCCGGAGCCTATTTCTCAGTGCCTGTAACAGATACCGATCTGGGACCTAATTCTCTATCGGGAAACCATGTGTTGGCTACTTGATAAACTATATTTGAAACTTCTGCGCAGACCGGAAGTGGTCGAATTTCGTGCGGTGTCAAAAAATCAAAAAACGGCCTTAGATTCGTCAATTCTGTACCTATTTTCATACAAATGACATTTTCGGAAACCCTGAGTCTTTTCTCGGACGATAGCAGTTGAAAATTTCGATATTTCGAAACTTCATCGCTGACTTCTTGCGATCGAAAAATGAAAAATGTTGTTTGAGAGACAATTTTTGTTATTTTTCAAAATTTTGAAATTTGACCTACATTTTTGGATACCTGAAGTCCATCCGATTCCAGTAATATAAGTTTCATTCAGAGTTATCGCCCTTTATTTTTCGATTTTTTTCGAATTTTCTACCCATTTTGCGAGCTCGGGTTTCGTTTTATGGCCGAATTGACGTTTCTGAAATTTCTGAGGCATGAAGCCAAATGACCATTGCAAGGAATAAAGCAATTTCAACAATAATCTGTACACCGGAAGTGGTCGAAATAATGTCCGATATTTTGAAAAAAATGCAAAAAATGGGTATTTTGGGGAAAAACGCGACTTCTCCGTCCGATATCAATGGATTAAACAAATTAGGGTACCATTGGACTGCACTAGTATTGTGCTATCGTATGATACCCAATTTGTACGGATACGACGAGCAGGAAGCAAAATATGGCACGCTGAAAATCAAGTATTTTCTGATTTGGAGCGTTTTTGGACGCCTGTATCTCGAAAACTTAACCGCAACTTTTTTTTTAACTTTCTCTATCGAGAGTCCATTCGATAGTCTTGTGAATTATGCCAACCAATAAGACTTTGAAATGTCTGGAAAATGATAAAAAAGGGACTGAAAATCAAAAAAAGTCGAAAAATCGTGAAATTTTGGAAAATGCTCTACTATTTTTTTATTTTAAGAGATTTTCAAAAAAAGGTTGTATATTCAGATAGCTGACCTAATTACGATTCTAATGATGTGTAATATGTATGTAGTTATTGAAATTTAATTTTCGATATTTTATTTTTTTTGCATTTTTGGCACTTTTGAACATAGGATTTCTCAGAGGCATTTTATCTGATCAGATAATGTAATACATCATTACAGAGCCCCGTGGCTATTTTAGTGCCCAAACCGGCTATTAAAACTATTCCGACAATAATAACCATACCAGAAGTATTCAAAAAATGAAAAAAAAGGTTAAAACCATTGTCGCAGTTGCGAGAAACTTGATTTCTCCCTTAGGTAATAGCGGACCAAAAGAACTAAAGTGTCGCTGGATAGCCCTATTAATGGACCATCATATGGTATCTAAATAATACGATTTCGATGGTAAGGAAATAAATTATTGTATGCCAAAAATATATTATTTTCCGATTTTTTAACATTCTGGGACGCCCTTTTCTCGAAAACGACGCCGCAGATTTTTCTCAAACTTTTCTTACTCAAAGTCCTATCGGTTGTCTATATAGTGAATCCAAAATGAAATGCATTGAAATAATATAAATGGTCCAAAAATGGCCTCAAACTTTGAAAAAAATTGAAAAATCGTTAAATTTTTGGAAACGCTCTTTAATTTATCTTTTTTTCCAAAACTACTCAATGGATGTTTCTGACACTTCTGGTACAGAAAGTTAATTATCCAAAGAACTTCGTAAAGCTATCACTACAACGATCGTAAAACCGGAAGTAGTCGAAAAAATGTCCGATATTTTGAAAAAAATTAATTTTTTTACGAAAACCCTTTTTATTTATGAATATGTTTTGATGATATTTTACACAGGGTTAAAAATATCATCCTACTTGAGCAGAAATGAGAAAAAAAATTGTCTCGGTAATTTGCGTTAGCCGCCATCGGCTAATTTAGTTTTTCGTACCCAGAAAAATTATTTATTATTCGATTTGTATAAAACAAAGTTCATACGCTCCGTGGTCCCAATTGTAATTTTTTTTGTTACGGTGAAATTTTTCTGTCGCCAACGGAAGTGACGTAATATTAACAAAAACTACAATTTTGATCGTTCAGTACCACTTTTTAAAAGCAAATATTATTTTTTTTCAAAACTGATATAACTAAAAGGATGCACCCTGCAAAGGTGCACAAAATCCTTAGCTCAGATTTTTTAATTTCAATTTCATTTTCGGGCAATTTCGAATAAAATGTAAAATAAAGTGTAAAATTCAGTTATTTACAATTCATTCAGCGTCTTCATATTTTGAAATATTTATTTGTAATTTTCATAAACTCGTAGCAATAATCCAGACGAAGAGAATGTATGCGCAAATTAGTTTGTAATATGAGCAGTTGCCGAGAAATATGCAATTTTGCATGCATCACTTTTCACGTTATTTTGCCTATAAAAGAGTGAATTATTATTCGATTTGCAATATTTTTTTTCCATTTAATGCTAAATGCCAATTTGGACTAGGTCAAGCCAATTTTACATTTACACTGTGACCGGAAATGACGTCATTTGGGCAAAAACTGTATTTTTAACTTTAAATATTTTATTCAAATGAGTCTGCCTTATAATATTTTTAAAATTATGATATTTGATTCCCATCAACGAATAGAATTAAGCCATACGACCATACGGATACCACAAAATGGTTTCTAACTTGTACGGTTACAGAGAAATAGGCGATCTTTTATAAGTCACTTTTCAAGGTTTTTGGTCTATAAA
The DNA here is from genome assembly GCA_948474765.1 of Patella depressa. NCBI lineage: Eukaryota > Metazoa > Mollusca > Gastropoda > Patellidae > Patella > Patella depressa. Next base: position 48,095,814 of record OX419715.1, on the reverse strand, counting down.
AGTGTCAATTATTATTCGATTTTTATCATTTTTTTACCATTTGATGCCTTATGCCATTTATGACTTCTATGAACTAAATTAACATTTTCAATATCTCCGAAAGTAATGTAATTTTTGCAAAAAACGTATTTTTAGCCTTCAAAACAAACATTTTTTTGAAGGGATTTATATTTATTATTAGTTTAACTTTATAACGTCTGACTCTAATGGGCAGTAAGATTGAATCAATACCATCATATTGATATCAAGAAAAGGCTTCTAGCATGTTCCCTTGTCGAATAATAGCCAATTTTCCCAGGGTCACTTTTAAGTTTTATACCTTCTTAATTTCAGTTTAAGGGTTATAGGTTGATTATTTATTGCCCGATATGTATAAAACAAAGTTTGTATTTTGTATGTTGCGAATTTTCGACTTATTTTTCACCTATAAAAATTTCTTTCGGCACCGGAAATGACGTAATTTTGCCATAATTTACAATTTTGACCGGTCTTTTCGCCAGCAAATATTACTTTTACATATGATAGAAGGTGTCACTGAAGCAAAACAATTAAAGTATAGTTTGGTAGCTCAATGGATCGGCTATGGTATAATGAACTTCCTGTATGATTCCTGAAAGCCGGTTCAGTGCTGCTTGCAGGTCTAGTTATTATTATTATTATTCTTCTTTTGTGTTGAGTAGATCTCAGCAACTACGTGTCGCATCGTTACGATTTCTTCGGTTTTACTGGGAAAGTGGGTGTGACTTAGAGGATAAAGCTATTTTGAACGTTCTGCGACAATGCGAAATGTCCGAAATCACCGAAGTTATCGTTTTTACAAATATTGCGGTAATTTTAACAATAATCATGGGATTTTAACTTTCGATACATTTTGGCATAGCTGGAGACAGGGCACATAGCTGCGCTACTTTCGATTTTTGATTTTCGGCAATTCTTCGAAGATATTAGGCGCCAAATTTCGGAAATTTAAAATTTTACAAAAAACTTTTTTATTTATGAATATTTTTTAGTCGTGTTGTGCACAGAATTAAAGAGTCATCTGACTTGCGCAAAAATGTTAAAAAAATTTGTCTCAGTAATTTTCCTTGGCCTCCATTGGCTAATTCAGTTTTTCAGTCCTAGATTAATTTTTTATTGTTCGATTTGTATAAAACAAAGTTCATATGCTTCGTTGTCTCAATTGTCATTTTTTTTATTACCAAAAGTGTTATCTGTCGGCACCGGAAGTGGCATAATTTTACCAAAAACTACAATTTTGACAGTTAGGTACATTTTTTGAAAACAAATATTATTTTTTTGAAAAATTATATGACTCAAAGAGTGTGTCCTTTAAAGGCGCAAAAAATGTCGGAAGCAGTTTTTTTAATTTCTTTTTCATTTTCTAGCAAATTGGATTAAGAGGTGAAAAAGGGGTAAAATTGACCTATTTACAACTCATTCAGGCTTTTCAGATTTTAAAATATTTTTACGTAACTTTTATAAACTTGTAGCTATAATCCATACGAAGAGAATGTATGTGAAAATTAGTTTGTAATATAAGCAGTTGCCGAGAAATAGGCAATTTTGCATGAGTCACTTTTCACGTAATTTTGGCTGTAAAAGAATCAATTATTATTCGATTTTCAATTTTCTTTCGCCATTGGATGCCTAATGCCATAGTGGACTATGTCAAACCATTTTACCCCTTGCGCTGCCACCGGAAATGACGTCATTTGCTCAAAACTTAAATTTTAGCCTCCAAAAAACAATATTTTATTCAAATGAGTCGTATTTGTTATTTTTTTCAAATTGTGATATTTGATTCTATTGATCAAATAGATTAAACCCATACGATCATACAGATACCACAAAATGGTTTCTAACTTGTACGGTTGCAGAGAAATGGGCGATTTTCCTTAAGTCACTTTTCAAGGTTTTTGGTCTATAAAAGTGTCAGTTATTATTCGAATTTCATAAAATTTTCACCATATGATATCTTGTGTCATTTATGATTTCATAGAACTAATTTAACATTTTCAGTATCACCGGAAGTAATGTCATTTTGGCAAAAACTGTACTTTTAGCCTTCAAAACAGACATTTTTTTCAAATGAGTCTGATTTGTAATATATTTCAAATTATGATATTTGATTCCAATCAACAAATGGATTGAACCCATACGATCATATAGATACCAAAAGATAGTTTTTATCGTGTACGGTTGCCGAGAAATAGACGATTTTCTACAAGTCACTTTTCAAGGTTTTTGGTCTATAAAAGTGGCAATTCTCATTCGATTTACATACAATTTTCGCCATTATGCTGCCTTATGCCATTTCTGATTTCATAAAACTAATTGAACATTTTCATTATCACCGGAAGTAATGAAATTTTGCCAGGATCACTTACAAGTAACATATATATAAAATGAATTGATATTGCTGGATTTGGTTGATTCTTCGTCCATTTTATTTGATGTTTACAATGCTTATGTGGAAACCTGTTTGATGGTTTCATTGGTATCGGAAGTGACATATGTTTAAGGGTAACGTGGCACCGAAAGTGACGTGGCACCAGTGAAACCCGTCATTCCTGCATGCAGGTCTAGTTATTATTATTATTCTTCTTTTGTTTTGAGTAGATCTCAGCAACTACGTGTCGCATCGTTACGATTTCTTCGGTTTTACTGGGAAAGTGGGTGTGACTTAGAGGATAAAGCTATTTTGAACGTTCTGCGACAATGCGAAATGTCCGAAATCACCGAAGTTATCGTTTTTACAAATATTGCGGTAATTTTAACAATAATCATGGGATTTTAACTTTCGATACATTTTGGCATAGCTGGAGACAGGGCACATAGCTGCGCTACTTTCGATTTTTGATTTTCGGCAAATCTTCGAAGATATTAGGCGCCAAATTTCGGAAATTTAAAATTTTACAAAAAACTTTTTTATTTATGAATATTTTTTAGTCGTGTTGTGCACAGAATTAAAGAGTCATCTGACTTGCGCAAAAATGTTAAAAAATTTTGTCTCAGTAATTTTCCTTGGCCTCCATTGGCTAATTCAGTTTTTCAGTCCTAGATTAATTTTTTATTGTTCGATTTGTATAAAACAAAGTTCATATGCTTCGTTGTCTCAATTGTCATTTTTTTTATTACCAAAAGTGTTATCTGTCGGCACCGGAAGTGGCATAATTTTACCAAAAACTACAATTTTGACAGTTAGGTACATTTTTTGAAAACAAATATTATTTTTTTGAAAAATTATATGACTCAAAGAGTGTGTCCTTTAAAGGCGCAAAAAATGTAGGAAGCAGTTTTTTTAATTTCTTTTTCATTTTCTAGCAAATTGGATTAAGAGGTGAAAAAAGGGGTAAAATTGACCTATTTACAACTCATTCAGGCTTTTCAGATTTTAAAATATTTTTACGTAACTTTTATAAACTTGTAGCTATAATCCATACGAAGAGAATGTATGTGAAAATTAGTTTGTAATATAAGCAGTTGCCGAGAAATAGGCAATTTTGCATGAGTCACTTTTCACGTAATTTTGGCTGTAAAAGAATCAATTATTATTCGATTTTCAATTTTCTTTCGCCATTGGATGCCTAATGCCATAGTGGACTATGTCAAACCATTTTACCCCTTGCGCTGCCACCGGAAATGACGTCATTTGCTCAAAACTTAAATTTTAGCCTCCAAAAAACAATATTTTATTCAAATGAGTCGTATTTGTTATTTTTTTCAAATTGTGATATTTGATTCTATTGATCAAATAGATTGAACCCATACGATCATACAGATACCGCAAAATGGTTTCTAACTTGTACGGTTGCAGAGAAATGGGCGATTTTCCTTAAGTCACTTTTCAAGGTTTTTGGTCTATAAAAGTGTCAGTTATTATTCGATTTTCATAAAATTTTCACCATATGATATCTTGTGTCATTTATGATTTCATAGAACTAATTTAACATTTTCAGTATCACCGGAAGTAATGTCATTTTGGCAAAAACTGTACTTTTAGCCTTCAAAACAGACATTTTTTTCAAATGAGTCTGATTTGTAATATATTTCAAATTATGATATTTGATTCCAATCAACAAATGGATTGAACCCATACGATCATATAGATACCAAAAGATAGTTTTTATCGTGTACGGTTGCCGAGAAATAGACGATTTTCTACAAGTCACTTTTCAAGGTTTTTGGTCTATAAAAGAGGCAATTCTCATTCGATTTACATACAATTTTCGCCATTATGCTGCCTTATGCCATTTCTGATTTCATAAAACTAATTGAACATTTTCATTATCACCGGAAGTAATGAAATTTTGCCAGGATCACTTACAAGTAACATATATATAAAATGAATTGATATTGCTGGATTTGGTTGATTCTTCGTCCATTTTATTTGATGTTTACAATGCTTATGTGGAAACCTGTTTGATGGTTTCATTGGTATCGGAAGTGACATATGTTTAAGGGTAACGTGGCACCGAAAGTGACGTGGCACCAGTGAAACCCGTCATTCCTGCATGCAGGTCTAGTTATTATTAGGCTTTCAGACTTTCGTCTGAAAGCCTATTGAGATTACTAAAATTATTATTATTATTATTATTTACCGCGGGGGCCAAGTTCTCCATGACCGAAAGCAGATATCGATCTGATTTCAATTTTTCTTTCGGGAAACCATGTGGTGGCTACTTGATAAAGTATTTTCGAAAATTCTGCGCATACCGGAAGTGGCAGATCTTTGTACGTTGTCAAAAAATTGAAAATTGGCCATAGTTTCGTCAATTATTTACCCATTTTCAAACAAATGACATTTTCGGAAACCCTGAATCTTTTCCGAGCCAATAGCAATCTAAGATTTTGTAATTTCGAAACTTCGTCGCTGACTTCTAGCGTTCGAAAATTAAAAAAATTTGTTTAAAAGACAATTTTTTTCATTTTTCAAAATTTTCAAATTTGACTTATATTTTTGGATACCTTAAGTCCATCCGATTCCAGTAATATAAGTTTCATTCAGCGTTATCGCCCTTTATTTTTCGATTTTTTTCGAATTTTCTACCTATTTTGTGAGCTCGGGTTTCGTTATATGGCTGAATTGGCGAATCTGAAACTTCTAAGGCATGAAGCCAAATGACCATTGCAAGGAATAAAGCAATTTCAACAATGATCCGTAGACCGGAAGTAGTCGAAATAATGTGCAATATTTTGAAAAAATGCAAAAAATGGATAGTTTTTGGGAAAACGCGATTTCTCCGTTCGATGTCAATGGATTAAACAAATTAGGGTTCCATTGCACTGCACTAGGATTGTACTATCGTATGATACCCAATTCATACGGATATTATGATCAGGCAGCAAAATATGGCACGCTGAAAATCAAGTATTTTCTGATTTGGAGCGTTTTGGGACGCCTATATCTCGAAAACTTAACCGTAACTTTTTCTTAAATTTTTTCTATCGAGAGTCCTTTCGGAGTTAATTTGCATGAAACCACCCAATAAGCCTTTGAAATATCTGGAATGGGTGAAATAACGGACTGAAAATCGAAAAAAGTCGAAAAATCGTGAAATTTTGGAAAATGCTCTACTATTTTTTTATTTGAAGAGATTTTTTAAAAAAGGTTGTATATTCAGATAGCTGACCTAATTAAGAATCTAACGATGTATAATATGTATGTAGTTATTGAAATTTAATTTTCGATATTTTAAATTTTTTTCATTTTTAGCACTTTTGAACACAGGATTTCTCAGGGGCATTTTATCTGATCAGATAATGTAATATATCATTACAGAGCCCTGTGGCTATTTTAGTGCCCAAACCGGCTATTAAAAATATTCCGACAATGATAACCATACCGGAAGTATTCAAAAAATGAAAAAAAAAGGTTAAAAACATTGTCTCACTTGCGAAAAACTTGATTGCTCCCTTAGGTAATAGCGGACCAAAAGAACTAAAGTGTCGTTGGATAGCCCTATTAATGGACCATCATATGGTATCTAAATAATACGATTTCAATGGTAAGGAAATAAATTATTGTATGCCAAAAATCAAGTATTTTCCGCTTTTTTAACATTCCGAGACGCCCTTTTCTCGAAAACGACGCCTACGATTTTTCTTAAACTTTTCTTACTCAACGTCCTATCGGTTGTCTATATAGTGAATCCAAAATGAAAAACATTGAAATAATATAGGTGGTCCAAAAATGGCCTCAAATTTTGAAAAAAATTGAAAAATCGTTAAAGTTTTGGAAACGCTCTTTAATTTATCTTTTTTTCCAAAACTACTCAATGGATGTTTCTGACACTTCTGGTACAGAAAGTAAAGTATCCAAAGAACTTCGTAAAGCTATCACGACAATGATCGTAAAACCGGAAGTAGTCGAAAAAATGTCCGATATTTTGAAAAAAAAAAGTTTTTTTACGAAAACCTTTTTCATTTATGAATATTTTTTGATGGTATTTTACACAGGGTTAAAATATCATCCTACTTGAACAGAAATGAGAAAAAAAATTGTCTCGGTAATTTGCGTTAGCCGCCATCGGCTAATTTAGTTTTTCGTACCCAGAACAATTATTTATTGTTCGATTTGTATAAAACAAAGTTCATATGCTCCGTGGTCCCAATTGTAATATTTTTTGTTACGGTGAAATTTTTCTGTCGGCAACGGAAGTGACGTAACATTAACAAAAACTACAATTTTGACAGTTCTGTACCACTTTTTGAAAGCAAATGTTATTTTTTTCAAAACTGATATAACTAAAAGGATGCACCCTGCAAAGGTGCACAAAATCTTTAGCTCAGATTTTTTAATTCCAATTTCATTTTCGGGCAATTTCGAATAAAATGTAAAATAAAGTGTAAAATTCAGTTATTTACAATTCATTCAGCATCTTCATATTTTGAAATATTTATTTGTTATTTTCATAAACTCGTAGCATTAATCCAGACAAAGAGAATGTATGGGAAAATTAGTTTGTAATATGAGCAGTTGCTGAGAAATATGCAATTTTGCATGCATCACTTTTCACGTTATTTTGCCTATAAAGGAGGGAATTATTATTCGATTTGCAATATTTTTTTTCCATTTGATGCCTAATGCCATTTTGGACTAGGTCAAGCCAATTTTACATTTTCACTGTGACCGGAAATGACGTCTTTTGGGCAAAAGCTGTATTTTTGATCTAAAAAACAAATATTTTATTAAAATAAGTCTGCCTTATAATATTTTTAGAATTGTGATATTTGATTCCCATCAACGAATAGAATGAAACCATACGACCATACAGATACCACAAAATGGTTTCTAACTTGTACGGTTACAGAGAAATAGGCGATCTTCTATAAGTCACTTTTCAAGGGTTTTCGTCTATAAAAGTGTCAATTATTATACGATTTTAATAATTTTTTTACCATTTGATGCCTTATGCCATTTATGACTTCTATGAACTAAATTAACATTTTCAATATCACCGGAAGTAATGTAATTTTTGCAAAAAACGTATTTTTAGCCTTCAAAACAAACATTTTTTTGAAGGGATTTATATTTATCATTCGTTTAACTTTATAATGTTTGATTCCAATAGGCAGTAAGATTGAATCAATGCCATCATATTGATATCAAGAAAAGGCTTCCATCATGTTCCCTTGTCGAATAATAGCCAATTTTCCCAGGGTCACTTTTAAGTTTTTTACCTTCTTAATTTCAGTTTATGGATTATAGGTTAATTATTTATTGCCCGATATGATAAAACAAAGTTTGTATTTTGTATGTTGCGAATTTTCGACTTATTTTTCACCTATAAAAATGTCTTTCGGCACCGGAAGTGACGTATTTTGCCATAATTTACCATTTTGACCGGTCTTTTCGCCAGCAAATATTACTTTAACATATGGTAGAGGGTGTCACTGAAGCAAAACAACTAAAGTATAGTTTGGTAGCTCAATGGATCGGCTATGGTATAATAAACTTTCTGTATGATTCCTGAAAGCCGGTTCAGTGCTGCTTGCAGGTCTAGTTATTATTATTATTATTATTATTATTATTTACCGCGAGGGCCTAGATCTCCATGATCGAAAACAGATATCGATCTGGAATTAGCTTTTCTATTGGGAAACCATGTGGTGGCTACTTGATAAAATATTTTTGAAATTTCTGCGCATACCGGAAGTGACCGAACTTTGTACTTTCTCTAAAAATTGAAAATCGGCTATAGTTTCGTCAATTCTTTATCCCTTTTCAAACAAATTACATTTTTGGAATCCCTGGATCTTTTCTGAGAAAATGGCTATCTCACATTTTTCAATTTCGAACATTCGTCTATGACTTTTATAGTTCGAAAATTGAACACATGTTGTTTACGAGACAATTTTTGTTATTTTTCAAAATTTTCAAATTTGACCTACATTTTTGGATACCTGAAGTCCATCCGATTCCAGTAATATAAGTTTCATTCAGAGTTATCGCCCTTTATTTTTCGATTTTTTTCGAATTTTCTTCCCATTTTGTGAGCTCGGGTTTCGTTTTATGGCAGAATTGACGTTTCTGAAACTTCTGGAACATGAAGTTAAAGTCCAATATCAACAGGTAAAGCAATTTCGACAAGACTCCTTAAACCGGAAGTGGTCGAAATAATGTGCAAAATTTGCAAAAAAACGAAAAAAATGGGTGGTTTTGGGAAAAACGTGATTTCTTCGCCCGATATCAACGGATTAAAGGGATTAAGGTATCGTTGGGTTGCATGAAGAATGGACTATCGTATGATACCCAAATCATACAGATACTATGAAAAGGTAGCAAAATATGGCACGCTGAAAATCAAGTATTTTCTGATTTGGAGCGTTTTTGGATGCCTGTATCTCGAAAACTTAACCTACAATTTTTTTTATTTTTTTTCTATCGAAGGTCCTTTTGGAGGTATTTGGCATGAAGCCATCCAATAGGACTTTGAAATGTCTGGAATAGGATAAAAAAGGGACTGAAAATCGAAAAAAGTCGAAAAATCGTGAAATTTTGGAAAATGCTCTACTATTTTTTTATTTTAAGAGATTTTTAAAAAAAGGTTGTATATTCAGATAGCTGACCTAATTACGATTCTAACGATGTATAATATGTATGTAATTATTAAAATTTAATTTTCGATATTTTAAATTTTTTTCATTTTTGGCACTTTTGAACATAGGATTTCTCAGGGGCATTTTATCTGATCAGATAATGTAATATATCATTACAGAGCCCTGTGGCTATTTTAGTGCCCAAACCGGCTATTAGAACTATTCCGACAATAATAACCATACCGGAAGTATTCAAAAAATGAAAAAAAAGAGTAAAAACATTGTCGCACTTGCGAAAAACTTGATTTCTCCCTTAGGTAATAGCGGACCAAAAGAACTAAAGTGTCGCTGGATAGCCCTATTAATGGACCATCATATGGTATCTAAATAATACGATTTCGATGGTAAGGAAATAAATTATTGTATGCCAAAAATCTAGTATTTTCCAATTTTTTAACATTCTGAGACGCCCTTTTCTCGAAAACGACGCCTACGATTTTTCTTAAACTTTTCTTACTCAAAGTCCTGTTAGTTGTCTATATAGGGAATCCAAACTGAAAAGCATTGAAATAATATAAGTGGTCGAAAAATGGCCTCAAACTTTGAAAAAAATTGAAAAATCGTTAAATTTTTTGAAACGCTCTTTAATTTATCTTTTTTTCTAAAACTACTCAATGGATGTTTCTGACACTTTTGGTACAGAAAGTTAAGTATCCAAAGGACTTCGTAAAGCTATCACAACAACGATCGTAAAACCGGAAGTAGTCGAAAAAATGTCCGATATTTCGAAAAAAAATAATTTTTTTACGAAAACCTTTTTTATTTATGAATATTTTTTGATGATATTTTACACAGGGTTAAAATATCATCGTACTTGAGCAGAAATGAGAAAAAAAATTGTCTCGGTAATTTGCGTTAGCCGCCATCGGCTAATTTAGTTTTTCGTACCCAGAAAAATTATTTATTGTTCGATTTGTATAAAACAAAGTTCATATGCACCATGGTCCCAATTGTAATTTTTTTTGTTACGGTGAAATTTTTCTGTCGGCAACGGAAGTGACGTAATATTAACAAAAACTACAATTTTGCAATTCGGTACCACTTTTTGAAAGCAAATATTATTTTTTTTCAAAACTGATATAACTAAAAGGATGCACCCTGCAAAGGTGCACAAAAACCTTAGCTCATATTTTTTAATTTCAACTTCATTTTCGGGCAATTTCGAATAAAATGTAAAATAAAGTGTAAAATTCAGTTATTTACAATTCATTCAGCGTCTTCATATTTTGAAATATTTATTTGTAATTTTCATAAACTCGTAGCAATAATCCAGACGAAGAGAATGTATGCGAAAATTAGTTTGTAATATGAGCAGTTGCCGAGAAATATGCAATTTTGCATGCATCACTTTTCACGTTATTTTGCCTATAAAAGAGTTAATTATTATTCGATTTGCAATATTTTTTTTCCATTTGATGCCTAATGCCAATTTGGACTAGGTCAAGCCAATTTTACATTTTCACTGTGACCGGAAATGACGTCATTTGGGCAAAAACTGTATTTTTAACCTAAAAAACAAATATTTTATTCAAATGAGTCTGCCTTATAATATTTTTAAAATTATGATATTTGATTCCCATCAACGAATAAAATGAAGCCATACGACCATACAGATACCACAAAATGGTTTCTAACTTGTACGGTTACAGAGAAATAGGCGATCTTCTATAAGTCACTTTTCAAGGTTTTTGGTCTGTAAAACTGTCAATTATTATTCGATTTTTACAATTTATTTACCATTTCATGCCTTATGCTATTTATGACTTTTATGAACCAAGTTAAAATTTTCAATATCACCGGAAGTAATGTAATTTTTGCAAAAAACGTATTTTTAGCCTTTAAAACAAACATTTTTTTGAAGGGATTTATATTTATTATTCGTATAACTTTATAACGTCTGACTCTAATGGGCAGTAAGACTGAATCAATACCATCATATTGATATCAAGAAAAATCTTCTAGCATGTTCCCTTGCCGAATAATAACCAATTTTCCGAGGGTCACTTTTCAGTTTTTTACCTTCTTAATTTCAGTTTATGGGTTATAGGTTAATTATTTATTGTCCGATATTTATAAAAAAAAGTTTGTATTTTGTATGTTGCGAATTTTCGACTTATTTTTCATCTATAAAAATTTCTTTCGGCACCGGAAGTGACATACTTTTGCCATAATTTACAATTTTGACCGGTCTTTTAGCCAGCAAATATTACTTTTACATATGATAGAGGGTGTCACTGAAGCAAAACAACTAAAGTATAGTTTGGTAGCTCAATGGATTAGCTATGGTATAATAAACTTCCTGTATGATTCCTGAAAGCCGGTTCAGTGCTGCTTGCAGGTCTAGTTAGGCTTTCAGACTTTCGTCTGAAAGCCTATTGTGATTACTAAAATTATTATTTATTATTATTATTTTATTTTTCGGGGGAGCCTATTTCTCAGTGTCTGTAACAGATACAGATCTGGGACATAATTTTCTATTAGGAAACCATATGGTGGCTATCCCTTCCACTGTATTTGAAACTTCTGCGCAGACCGGAAGTGGCCGAATTTCGTGCGGTGCCAAATATTTAAAAAACGGCCGTAGATTCGTCAATTCTGTATCCATTTTCATACAAATTACATTTTTGGAAACCCTGAGTCTTTTCTCGGACGATAGCAGTTGAAAATTTTGCAATTTCGAAACTTCGCCGCTGACTTCTAGCGTTCGAAAAATGAAAATATGTTGTTTAAGACACATTTTTTGTTATTTTTCAAAATTTTAAAATTTGACCTACATTTTTGGATACCTGAAGGCAATCCGGTTCCAGTAATATAAGTTTCATTCAGAGTTATCGCCCTTTATTTTTCGATTTTTTTCGAATTTTCTTCACATTTTGTGAGCTTTAGTTTCGTTTTACGGCCAGATCGACGTTTCTGAAATTCCTGGAACATGAAGTAATATGGTCAAACCACCGTTTAAAGCAATTTCAACAACAATCCGTAAACCGGAAGTAGTCGAAATACTATGCGATATTTTGAAAAAAAAGTGAAAAATGGGTGTTTTGGGTAAAAACACGATTTTTCCGTCCGATATCAACGGATTAAACAAATTAAGGTATCATTTGGTCGGGCGGTAATTGGACCACTGAATGATACCCAATTCGTACGGATACGATCAGCAGGAAGCAAAATATGGCTCGCTGAAAATCAAGTATTTTCTGATTTGGAGCGTTTTTAGATGCCTGTATCTCGAAAACTGCTCCACAGTTTTTTATGAAACTTTCTCTATCGAGAGACCTTGCAGTAATCTTGTGTACGAAACATTCCATTACGACTTTGAAATATCTGGAAAAGGTGAAATAACGGACTGAAAATCGAAAAAAGTCGAAAAATCGTGAAATTTTGGAAAATGCTCTGCTATTTTTTTATTTTAAGAGATTTTCAAAAAAAAATTGTATATTCAGATCGCTGACCTAATTACGATTCTAACGATGTATAATATGTATGTAGTTATTGAAATTTAATTTTTGATATTTTAAATTTTTTGCATTTTTGGCACTTTTGAACCTAGGATTTCTCAGGGGCATTTTATCTGATCAGATAATGTAATATATCATTACAGAGTCCTGTGGCTATTTTAGTGCCTAAACCGGTTATCAAAACTATATCGACAATAATAACCATAAAGGAAGTATTCAAAAAATGTAAAAAAAAGGTTAAAAACATTGTCGCACTTGCAAAAAACTTGATTTCTCCCTTAGGTAATAGCGGACCAAAAGAACTAAAGTGTCGTTGGATAGCCCTATTAATGGACCATCATATGGTATCTAAATAATACGATGTCGATGGTAAGGAAATAAATTATTGTGTGCCAAAAATCTAGTATTTTCCGATTTTTTAACATTCTGAGACGTCCTTTTCTCGAAAACGATGCCGCAGATTTTTCTTAAACTTTTCTTACTCAAAGTCCTCTCGGTTGTCTATATAGTGAATCCAAAATGAAAAGCATTGAAATAATATAAGTGGTCGAAAAATGGCCTCAAACTTTGAAAAAAACTGAAAAATCGTTAAATTTTTGGAAACGCTCTTTAATTTATCTTTTTTTCCCAAACTACTCAATGGATGTTTCTGACACTTCTGGTACAGAAAGTTAATTATCCAGAGAACTTCGTAAAGCTATCATGACAACGATCGTAAAACCGGAAGTAGTCGAAAAAATGTCCGATATTTTGAAAAAAATTATTTATTTTACGAAAACCGTTTTTATTTATGAATATTTTTTGATGATATTTTACACAGGGTTAAAAATATCATCCTACTTGAGCAGAAATGAGAAAAAAAATTGTCTCGGTAATTTGCGTTAGCCGCCATCGGCTAATTTAGTTTTTCGTACCCAGAAAAATTATTTATTGTTCGATTTGTATAAAACAAAGTTCATATGCACCGTGGTCACAATTGCAATTTTTTTTGTTACGGTGAAATTTTTCTGTCGGCAACGGAAGTGACGTAATATTAACAAAAACTACAATTTTGACAGTTCGGTACCACTTTTTGAAAGCAAATATTATTTTTTTTTCAAAACTGATATAACTAAAAGGATGCACCCTGCAAAGGTGGACAAAATCCTTAGCTCATATTTTTTAATTTCAATTTCATTTTCGGGCAATTTCGAATAAAATGTAAAATAAAGTGTAAAATTCAGTTATTTACAATTCATTCAGCGTCTTCATATTTTGAAATATTTATTTGTAATTTTCATAAACTCGTAGCAATAATCCAGACGAAGAAAATGTATGCGAAAATTAGTTTGTAATATGAGCAGTTGCCGAGAAATATGCAATTTTGCATGCATCACTTTTCACGTTATTTTGCCTATAAAAGAGTGAATTATTATTCGATTTGCAATAATTTTTTGCCATTTGATGCCTAATGCCAATTTGGACTAGGTCAAGCCAATTTTAAATTTTCACTGTGACCGGAAATGACGTCATTTGGGCAAAAACTGTATTTTTAACCTAAAAAACAAATATTTTATTCAAATGAGTCTGCCTTATAATATTTTTAAAATCATGATATTTGATTCCCACCAACGAATAGAATAAAGCCATACGACCATACGGATACCACAAAATGGTTTCTAACTTGTACGGTTACAGAGAAATAGGCGATCTTCTATAAGTCACTTTTCAAGGTTTTTGGTCTATAAAAGTGTCAATTATTATTCGATTTTTATAATTTTTTTACCATTTGATGCCTTATGCCATTTATGACTCCTATAAACTAAATTAACATTTTCAATATCTCCGGAAGTAATGTAATTTTTGCAAAAAACGTATTTTTAGCCATCAAAACAAACATTATATTGAAGGGATTTATATTTATTATTCGTTTAACTTTATAACGTCTGACTCTAATGGGCAGTAAGATTGAATCAATACCATCATATTGATATCAAGAAAAGGCTTCTAGCATGTTCCCTTGTCGAATGATAGCCAATTTTCTCAGGGTCACTTTTAAATTTTATACCTTCTTAATTTCAGTTTATGGGTTATAGGTTGATTATTTATTGCCCGATATGTATAAAACAAAGTTTGTATTTTGTATGTTGCGAATTTTCGACTTATTTTTCACCTATAAAAATTTCTTTCGGCATCGGAAGTGACGTAATTTTGCCATAATTTACAGTTTTGACCGGTCTTTTCGCCAGCAAATATTACTTTTACATATGATAGAGGGTGTCACTGAAGCAAAACAACTAAAGTATACTTTGGTAGCTCAATGGATCGGCTATGGTATAATGAACTTCCTGTATGATTCCTGAAAGCCGGTTCAGTGCTGCTTGCAGGTCTAGTTATTATTATTATTATTATTATTATTATTATTCAGATTCCAATTTGAATAGATCTCAGCAACTACGTGTCGCATCGTTACGATTTCTTCGGTTTTACTGGGAAAGTGGGTGTGACTTAGAGGATAAAGCTATTTTGAACGTTCTGCGACAATGCGAAATGTCCGAAATCACCGAAGTTATCGTTTTTAAAAATATTGCAGTAATTTTAACAATAATCATTGGATTTTAACTTTCGATGCATTTTGGCATAGCCTGAGACAGGGCACATAGCTACGCTACTTTCGACTTTTGATTTTCGGCAAATCTTCGAAGATATTAGGCGCCAAATTTCGAAAATTTAAAATTTTACAAAAAACTTTTTTATTTATGAATATTTTTTAGTCGTATTGTGCACAGAATTAAAGGGTCATCTGACTAGTGCAAAAATGTTAAAAAATTTTGTCTCAGTAATTTACCTTGGCCGCCATTGGCTAATTCAGTTTTTCAGTCCTAGATTAATTTTTTATTGTTCGATTTGTATAAAACAAAGTTCATATGCTTCGTTGTATCAATTGTCGTTTTTTTTATTACCGAAAGTGTTATCTGTCGGCACCGGAAGTGGCATAATTTTACCAAAAACTACAATTTTGACAGTTATTTACGATCTTCATAAACAAATATTATTTTTTTGAAAAATTATATGACTCAAAGAGTGTGCCCTTTCAAGGCGCAAAAAATGTAGGAAGCAGTTTTTTTAATTTCGATTTCATTTTCGAGCAAATTCGATTAAGAGGCTAAAAATGGTGTAAAATTGGCCTATTTACAACCTATTCAGGCTTTTCAGATTTTAAAATATTTCTTCGTAACTTTTATAAACTTGTAGCTATAATCCATACGAAGAAAATGTATGTTAAAATTCGTTTGTAATATAAGCAGTTGCCAAGAAATGGGCAGTTCTGCATAAGTCACTGTTTTCGTTATTTTGCCTGTAAAATAGTCAATTATTATTGGATTTTTATAAAAGTGACATCATTTGATTCAAAAAGCACGTAGCGTCATATCAAGTTGATTACAATTTAAAATTGACACCGGAAGTGACATCATTTGGTCAAAAAATGCATTTTACACTTTTTTAAATCAATGTTTTATTCAACCAAGAATAACTTAATATGTATTAATAATTTTAACTTTTGGTTTAAATTCACATATAAACAAAACTCATATGGTCATATAGATATCATAAAATGGTTTCTAACTTGTTCGGTTGCCGAGAAATAGACGGTTTTCTACAGGTCACTTTTGAAGGTTTCGGGGCCATAAAAGGGTCAATTATTATTCGATTTTCATAAACGTCACACCATGTTATACCTAATGCCATTTGGGATTTCATACAAGTAATTTAAGATTTTCATTATCACCGGAAGTAACGTCATTTTGGCAAAAACTGTATTTTTAGCCTCCAAAACAGATATTTTATTCAAATGAGTCTGTTTTGAAATCTTTTTCAAATTATGGTATTTGATGCCAATCAACAAATAGAATGAACCCATACGATCATACAGATACCACAAAATGGTTTCTAACTTGTACGGTTGCCGAGAAATAGCCGATTTTCTACAAGTCACTTTTCAAGTTTTTTGGTCTTTAAAAGTGGCAATTATTATTCGATTTAACGTTTTTATTTATAAATATTATTTAGTCGTGTTGTGCACAGAATTAAAGAGTCATCTGACTAGCGCAAAAATGTTAAAAAAATTTGTCTCAGTAATTTTCCTTGGCCGCCATTAGCTAATTCAGTTTTTCAGTCCTAGATTAATTTTTTATTGTTCGATTTGTATAAAACAAAGTTCATATGCTTCGTTGTCCCAATTGTTATTTCTTTTATTACCAAAAGTGTTATCTAGCAAATTGGATTAAGGGGTGAAAGAAGGCGTAAAATTGACCTATTTACAACCCATTCAGGCTTTTCAGATTTTAAAATTTTTTTACTTAACTTTTATAAACCTGTCACTATAATCCATACGAAGAGAATGTATGTTAAAATTAGTTTCTAATATAAGCAGTTGCCGAGAAATGGGCAGTTTTGCATAAGTCACTGTTTTCGTAATGTTGCCTGTAAAATAGTCAATTATTAATGGATATTCACAAAAGTGACATCATTTGATTCAAAAAGCAAGTGTGCGTCATATCATGTTGATTACTATTTAAAATTGACACCGGAAGTGACGTCATTTAGTCAAAAACTCAATTTTTAACTTTTAAAATCGATCTTTTTTTCAACCAAGAATTATGTCACATGTAATAATAAAATTAACTTTTGGTTTAAATTCACATATTAACAAAACTCATACGGTCAAATAGATATCATAAAATTGTTTCTAACTTGTTCGGTTGTCGAGATATAGGCGATTTTCTGAAAGTCACTTTTGAAGGTTTTTGGCCCATAAAAGTGTCAATTATTATTTGATTTTCATAAAATTTTCACCCTTTGAAGCCTAATGTCATAGACGATGTTATAAAACTAATTTAACGTTTTCATTATCACCGGAAGTAGCGTCATTTTGGCAAAAACTGTATTTTAAGCCTTCAAAACCGATATTTTATTCAAATGAGTCTGATTTGTAATGTTTATACAATTATGATATTTGATTCCAATCAACAAATAGATTAAACCCATACGGTCATATAAATACCAAAAAATGGTTTCTAACTTGTACGGTTGCCGAGAAATAGACGATTTTCTACACGTCACTTTTCAAGGTTTTTGGTCTATAAAAGTGGAAATTATTATTCGATTTACATAAAATTTTCACCATATGATGCCTTATGCCATTTCTGATTTCATAAGACTAAGGGAACATTTACATTATCACCGGAAGTACTGTTATTTTGTCAGGATCAATTACATGTAACAAATGTATAAAATAAAATTGCTGGATTTGTTTGATTCTGTTTCCATTTTATTTGATGTGTGCAATGCTTATGTGGAAACCTGTATATTGGTTTCATTGGTACCGGAAAGGACATATGTTCAAGGGTAACGTAGCACCAAAAGTGACACAAGTTCAAGTTCAAAGGTAACATGGCAAAAGTGAAACCCGTCATTCCTGCATGCAGGTCTAGTTATTATTAGGGTTTCACACTGCGTAGCTTGTGTGAAACACTATTGTTTTTGTTAAAATTATTATTCTTATTATTATTATTATTATTATTATTCAGATTCCAATTTGAATAGATCTCAGCAACTACGTGTCGCATCGTTACGATTTCTTCGGTTTTACTGGGAAAGTGGGTGTGACTTAGAGGATAAAGCTATTTTGAACGTTCTGCGACAATGCGAAATGTCCGAAATCACCGAAGTTATCGTTTTTAAAAATATTGCAGTAATTTTAACAATAATCATTGGATTTTAACTTTCGATACATTTTGGCATAGCCTGAGACAGGGCACATAGCTACGCTACTTTCGATTTTTGATTTTCGGCAAATCTTCGAAGATATTAGGCGCCAAATTTCGAAAATTTAAAATTTTACAAAAAACTTTTTTATTTATGAATATTTTTTAGTCGTATTGTGCACAGAATTAAAGGGTCATCTGACTAGTGCAAAAATGTTAAAAAGTTTTGTCTCAGTAATTTACCTTGGCCGCCATTGGCTAATTCAGTTTTTCAGTCCTAGATTAATTTTTTATTGTTCGATTTGTATAAAACAAAGTTCATATGCTTCGTTGTATCAATTGTCGTTTTTTTTATTACCAAAAGTGTTATCTGTCGGCACCGGAAGTGGCATAATTTTACCAAAAACTACAATTTTGACAGTTATTTACGATCTTCATAAACAAATATTATTTTTTTGAAAAATTATATGACTCAAAGAGTGTGCCCTTTCAAGGCGCAAAAAATGTAGGAAGCAGTTTTTTTAATTTCGATTTCATTTTCGAGCAAATTCGATTAAGAGGCTAAAAATGGTGTAAAATTGGCCTATTTACAACCTATTCAGGCTTTTCAGATTTTAAAATATTTCTTCGTAACTTTTATAAACTTGTAGCTATAATCCATACAAAGAAAATGTATGTTAAAATTCGTTTGTAATATAAGCAGTTGCCAAGAAATGGGCAGTTCTGCATAAGTCACTGTTTTCGTTATTTTGCCTGTAAAATAGTCAATTATTATTGGATTTTTATAAAAGTGACATCATTTGATTCAAAAAGCACGTAGCGTCATATCAAGTTGATTACAATTTAAAATTGACACCGGAAGTGACATCATTTGGTCAAAAAATGCATTTTACACTTTTTTAAATCAATGTTTTATTCAACCAAGAATAACTTAATATGTATTAATAATTTTAACTTTTGGTTTAAATTCACATATAAACAAAACTCATATGGTCATATAGATATCATAAAATGGTTTCTAACTTGTTCGGTTGCCGAGAAATAGACGGTTTTCTACAGGTCACTTTTGAAGGTTTCGGGGCCATAAAAGGGTCAATTATTATTCGATTTTCATAAACGTCACACCATGTTATACCTAATGCCATTTGGGATTTCATACAAGTAATTTAAGATTTTCATTATCACCGGAAGTAACGTCATTTTGGCAAAAACTGTATTTTTAGCCTCCAAAACAGATATTTTATTCAAATGAGTCTGTTTTGAAATCTTTTTCAAATTATGGTATTTGATGCCAATCAACAAATAGAATGAACCCATACGATCATACAGATACCACAAAATGGTTTCTAACTTGTACGGTTGCCGAGAAATAGCCGATTTTCTACAAGTCACTTTTCAAGTTTTTTGGTCTTTAAAAGTGGCAATTATTATTCGATTTAACGTTTTTATTTATAAATATTATCTAGTCGTGTTGTGCACAGAATTAAAGAGTCATCTGACTAGCGCAAAAATGTTAAAAAAATTTGTCTCAGTAATTTTCCTTGGCCGCCATTAGCTAATTCAGTTTTTCAGTCCTAGATTAATTTTTTATTGTTCGATTTGTATAAAACAAATTTCATATGCTTCGTTGTCCCAATTGTTATTTCTTTTATTACCAAAAGTGTTATCTAGCAAATTGGATTAAGGGGTGAAAAAAGGCGTAAAATTGACCTATTTACAACCCATTCAGGCTTTTCAGATTTTAAAATTTTTTTACTTAACTTTTATAAACCTGTCACTATAATCCATACGAAGAGAATGTATGTTAAAATTAGTTTCTAATATAAGCAGTTGCCGAGAAATGGGCAGTTTTGCATAAGTCACTGTTTTCGTAATGTTGCCTGTAAAATAGTCAATTATTAATGGATATTCACAAAAGTGACATCATTTGATTCAAAAAGCAAGTGTGCGTCATATCATGTTGATTACTATTTAAAATTGACACCGGAAGTGACGTCATTTAGTCAAAAACTCAATTTTTAACTTTTAAAATCGATCTTTTTTTCAACCAAGAATTATGTCACATGTAATAATAAAATTAACTTTTGGTTTAAATTCACATATTAACAAAACTCATACGGTCAAATAGATATCATAAAATTGTTTCTAACTTGTTCGGTTGTCGAGATATAGGCGATTTTCTGAAAGTCACTTTTGAAGGTTTTTGGCCCATAAAAGTGTCAATTATTATTTGATTTTCATAAAATTTTCACCCTTTGAAGCCTAATGTCATAGACGATGTTATAAAACTAATTTAACGTTTTCATTATCACCGGAAGTAGCGTCATTTTGGCAAAAACTGTATTTTAAGCCTTCAAAACCGATATTTTATTCAAATGAGTCTGATTTGTAATGTTTATACAATTATGATATTTGATTCCAATCAACAAATAGATTAAACCCATACGGTCATATAAATACCAAAAAATGGTTTCTAACTTGTACGGTTGCCGAGAAATAGACGATTTTCTACACGTCACTTTTCAAGGTTTTTGGTCTATAAAAGTGGAAATTATTATTCGATTTACATAAAATTTTCACCATATGATGCCTTATGCCATTTCTGATTTCATAAGACTAAGGGAACATTTACATTATCACCGGAAGTACTGTTATTTTGTCAGGATCAATTACATGTAACAAATGTATAAAATAAAATTGCTGGATTTGTTTGATTCTGTTTCCATTTTATTTGATGTGTGCAATGCTTATGTGGAAACCTGTATATTGGTTTCATTGGTACCGGAAAGGACATATGTTCAAGGGTAACGTAGCACCAAAAGTGACACAAGTTCAAGTTCAAAGGTAACATGGCAAAAGTGAAACCCGTCATTCCTGCATGCAGGTCTAGTTATTATTCAGATTCCAATTTGAATAGATCTCAGCAACTACGTGTCGCATCGTTACGATTTCTTCGGTTTTACTGGGAAAGTGGGTGTGACTTAGAGGATAAAGCTATTTTGAACGTTCTGCGACAATGCGAAATGTCCGAAATCACCGAAGTTATCGTTTTTAAAAATATTGCAGTAATTTTAACAATAATCATTGGATTTTAACTTTCGATACATTTTGGCATAGCCTGAGACAGGGCACATAGCTACGCTACTTTCGATTTTTGATTTTCGGCAAATCTTCGAAGATATTAGGCGCCAAATTTCGAAAATTTAAAATTTTACAAAAAACTTTTTTATTTATGAATATTTTTTAGTCGTATTGTGCACAGAATTAAAGGGTCATCTGACTAGTGCAAAAATGTTAAAAAATTTTGTCTCAGTAATTTACCTTGGCCGCCATTGGCTAATTCAGTTTTTCAGTCCTAGATTAATTTTTTATTGTTCGATTTGTATAAAACAAAGTTCATATGCTTCGTTGTATCAATTGTCGTTTTTTTTATTACCGAAAGTGTTATCTGTCGGCACCGGAAGTGGCATAATTTTACCAAAAACTACAATTTTGACAGTTATTTACGATCTTCATAAACAAATATTATTTTTTTGAAAAATTATATGACTCAAAGAGTGTGCCCTTTCAAGGCGCAAAAAATGTAGGAAGCAGTTTTTTTAATTTCGATTTCATTTTCGAGCAAATTCGATTAAGAGGCTAAAAATGGTGTAAAATTGGCCTATTTACAACCTATTCAGGCTTTTCAGATTTTAAAATATTTCTTCGTAACTTTTATAAACTTGTAGCTATAATCCATACGAAGAAAATGTATGTTAAAATTCGTTTGTAATATAAGCAGTTGCCAAGAAATGGGCAGTTCTGCATAAGTCACTGTTTTCGTTATTTTGCCTGTAAAATAGTCAATTATTATTGGATTTTTATAAAAGTGACATCATTTGATTCAAAAAGCACGTAGCGTCATATCAAGTTGATTACAATTTAAAATTGACACCGGAAGTGACATCATTTGGTCAAAAAATGCATTTTACACTTTTTTAAATCAATGTTTTATTCAACCAAGAATAACTTAATATGTATTAATAATTTTAACTTTTGGTTTAAATTCACATATAAACAAAACTCATATGGTCATATAGATATCATAAAATGGTTTCTAACTTGTTCGGTTGCCGAGAAATAGACGGTTTTCTACAGGTCACTTTTGAAGGTTTCGGGGCCATAAAAGGGTCAATTATTATTCGATTTTCATAAACGTCACACCATGTTATACCTAATGCCATTTGGGATTTCATACAAGTAATTTAAGATTTTCATTATCACCGGAAGTAACGTCATTTTGGCAAAAACTGTATTTTTAGCCTCCAAAACAGATATTTTATTCAAATGAGTCTGTTTTGAAATCTTTTTCAAATTATGGTATTTGATGCCAATCAACAAATAGAATGAACCCATACGATCATACAGATACCACAAAATGGTTTCTAACTTGTACGGTTGCCGAGAAATAGCCGATTTTCTACAAGTCACTTTTCAAGTTTTTTGGTCTTTAAAAGTGGCAATTATTATTCGATTTAACGTTTTTATTTATAAATATTATTTAGTCGTGTTGTGCACAGAATTAAAGAGTCATCTGACTAGCGCAAAAATGTTAAAAAAATTTGTCTCAGTAATTTTCCTTGGCCGCCATTAGCTAATTCAGTTTTTCAGTCCTAGATTAATTTTTTATTGTTCGATTTGTATAAAACAAAGTTCATATGCTTCGTTGTCCCAATTGTTATTTCTTTTATTACCAAAAGTGTTATCTAGCAAATTGGATTAAGGGGTGAAAAAAGGCGTAAAATTGACCTATTTACAACCCATTCAGGCTTTTCAGATTTTAAAATTTTTTTACTTAACTTTTATAAACCTGTCACTATAATCCATACGAAGAGAATGTATGTTAAAATTAGTTTCTAATATAAGCAGTTGCCGAGAAATGGGCAGTTTTGCATAAGTCACTGTTTTCGTAATGTTGCCTGTAAAATAGTCAATTATTAATGGATATTCACAAAAGTGACATCATTTGATTCAAAAAGCAAGTGTGCGTCATATCATGTTGATTACTATTTAAAATTGACACCGGAAGTGACGTCATTTAGTCAAAAACTCAATTTTTAACTTTTAAAATCGATCTTTTTTTCAACCAAGAATTATGTCACATGTAATAATAAAATTAACTTTTGGTTTAAATTCACATATTAACAAAACTCATACGGTCAAATAGATATCATAAAATTGTTTCTAACTTGTTCGGTTGTCGAGATATAGGCGATTTTCTGAAAGTCACTTTTGAAGGTTTTTGGCCCATAAAAGTGTCAATTATTATTTGATTTTCATAAAATTTTCACCCTTTGAAGCCTAATATCATAGACGATGTTATAAAACTAATTTAACGTTTTCATTATCACCGGAAGTAGCGTCATTTTGGCAAAAACTGTATTTTAAGCCTTCAAAACCGATATTTTATTCAAATGAGTCTGATTTGTAATGTTTATACAATTATGATATTTGATTCCAATCAACAAATAGATTAAACCCATACGGTCATATAAATACCAAAAAATGGTTTCTAACTTGTACGGTTGCCGAGAAATAGACGATTTTCTACACGTCACTTTTCAAGGTTTTTGGTCTATAAAAGTGGAAATTATTATTCGATTTACATAAAATTTTCACCATATGATGCCTTATGCCATTTCTGATTTCATAAGACTAAGGGAACATTTACATTATCACCGGAAGTACTGTTATTTTGTCAGGATCAATTACATGTAACAAATGTATAAAATAAAATTGCTGGATTTGTTTGATTCTGTTTCCATTTTATTTGATGTGTGCAATGCTTATGTGGAAACCTGTATATTGGTTTCATTGGTACCGGAAAGGACATATGTTCAAGGGTAACGTAGCACCAAAAGTGACACAAGTTCAAGTTCAAAGGTAACATGGCAAAAGTGAAACCCGTCATTCCTGCATGCAGGTCTAGTTCTTAATATAATCACTTACAAGACAAGCTTTAAATATTTATTAGAATTTAGCCATCAGGATAGATATAATGTAGAACTTACAAAAAAACATACAATAAAGTTTATTATCATTTCAATATAAGGCTTATAGATATGGTTATTTTATGTTATTGGAGAATATTTTTAGTATTGAAAGAGAGTATTTTAAGTAGAATGTGATGCTTATTACAAGACAGATATTGTTATTAGATAATCCATTATAAATATTCTATAAAATCAACAATTCTACTGCTTTATTATTGTTATTTTACAGCTGACTTTTATAGAGATGCAATTTATTTGGTTATATACCATGAAATTTAGTGTCCATTTCTACAGATTCATCAATGCTGCAAATTTTCTTTGGTGGAGTCTTTTGCTGATTTGTTACCTATTTTCAGTAGTTACACCAGCATTTTCTCCCAATTTTAAAATTTTGTAGATTATGTAAAAAAAAAAAGAAAAAGATGATTATTATTAAGCCTTGGTGGTGGCTTCAAGTCCCTGTTTTAATCTGTTATGAATAAGAGAGATTAATTTTATGTTTTTATTGTTAAATTGTCTTACTCATGGATGTACTATAAATGTAAGGTTATTATTCATTATTGATCATTGCTTGATAAAGATACCTGTAAGAGTATTGAAACGCTGCATGTAATAAACCAAGAAGTAGTAAATCCATAAATATTATACTTCTACTTTTAAATGTCGTTTTAGGATATTTAAAAAAAAAGTAGATTGAAATACTACTGTACAGGAAATATTGTTATTGTCCAGGCAGATTTAACTATACTATATAAATCACCATCACACACAAATGACTGAACTGTTTTCCAAGAATCAGTTAACTGGTTAACTGATCCTTTTTGATTTTACTCAAATATGAAAGTGTTGCTTTGAGTAAGTCTTATGTTTTGTCAAGTATGTATTTTTCGGTCCACAGATAGAGCCAATATAAAGGTCTTTGCATTCCACTTTAACCAAAAACAAAACTAATATTGTTATAAAGGAAAATGACTTTGCTTAATATTTAAAAACAATAATTTAATGATATAGATTTTGTCACATACTTATTTGAACCCAATTCAACACATTTTATTGTCTTAAATCAAAGTGTCACTGCTTTAATAAATCCTATCCTGTTAAAAAAAAACCTCCACAGTATGGCCACCTGTTTAATTTGTGGACTGGTTTTATTGGAGAGGCAAGCATATCTTTTTTTTTAATATTTGATTTTATTTATTTTTTTAAGAAAATTTATTTCTTTTAATGCACCTGGAAAAATGTAAATTTTTTTGTTAAAACCAAATTTCTATCGGTGCATGTCAATTAATGGCTATATAAATATCTCATTTAAGGTTCTGTTTGCTCTCCACCCACCCTCATATTACATAGCAGCGGAAGATTGATTACATAATGAGAAAGATTAATTACTATTCACATATCAATGAAATATGCTATTTTTTTTCTAAATTTTCTTTAAGAGTCAATTAAGAATTGCTCCAAAACATTGTTCAAACCTTCTATCATCGCTTGTTGACTTGTCAGAACTCCCCCATTTTTATTAACTCATGTTTCTTGCACGTCAGTCCTGCAAATTAATTGGCTTCTAAAAAGACCATTCAGTTAGACAAGTGCCAGCTTATTCCACTTTTGTTGTGGTTTAGATTTCTTCATTTAACATGATTTAAGAATGTCACATGTTAAACAGGGAAAGGTAAATACTCACGTTAAGAAGAAAAATGTGTATAAAAAGTGTTAACTGGTTACAGATTGGCAACTTCTCTATTTACTTACTGGCAGTTTTAATTGGATCGCCAATTCTCCCAGTTTTTCACCTTCTAACATAATCTGCAATCAGTTGTTATCACATAGGACTTTCATTTTTTAATCTCGGAAATAAGATGTAATTATTTCCGCAAAGACTAGGCTAAAAGCCATGATAGGAAATCATAGCCATAAGATATCTGTAAGATTTTAAGTTAGTATATATAAAGAATAGAAGCAAGTGTTATTAAGAGGGTGGGATCCTTATGTTACTGTCTTAAAGACAGTGCCAGACTACAATTTTTGAACATCAGAGGGAATGCTGATTTTTGAGAGGGGCTTATTTTTGATTGATTTTGTTGATGAAAACTGCTTGATTGAAAATATTTTTTTTTACTTAATAGTCGATATTTTGTTACCATTTCAGATGATAAAACCTGATCTGTTGACATTATCATTACAGGGAACAATCTGGGATAAGCATTGAAAATTTAGAAAGGGGATGCCACTGGATAATGCTGTTGGTGGTCACCTGTTGTGACAATATCCTACTCCAATTTAATTGGTAAATGCTTTGGGACACAATAATTTTGGTTTTAATGAAGTGAGAGTGATGAAACTTTGAGTACACCAATACCTTGACTAAATTCAATAGTGAGAATTTTCTGGTAAGGGTAAGCAGAGTGATAAGCAATTTGATTAGTTGAGCTCGATAGCTTTTGATTCTAATTGAGTGAGAGTGGTGAAACTTTGTGTATAGTTTCATTACACCAATACCTTGACTAAGTTCGATGATGAGCATTTTCTGCTTAGTAGAGTTTTCAATCTGATTGGTCTAAACTTTGGAACACAATAACTCTCTTAATTGAGGTAGAATGTTCAAACTTGGTACTGGTGAATGCCTTGACTGTGTTCGATCGTGCACTTTTCTATCATCCGGGGTTTATGGACTTGCTTATAGTCCAACCTTCGACGATGGGTTGTACGTTCAATCTAGCTGGGGGTGTAAGATTGAACATACATTAATTGAACAACTCACCTCTTCTTGGTGTAATCTTATATTATCTAACACTATTTAACAATAACAATATATACACAATATTGACCCACAGGCTAGGTGACTTAATAAGGAACAGCATCTAAGAAATAACTTATCAGAGACCTGCCCTTCAGTATATCTTACCGCCTGTCCGTGGTCAACTTCCTCCTGCCTTGAATATACAAATTTCATAACTTTTATACTTTAGCTTTGTTTGTTAGTAACCCTAACTTATAATCCTTAATGCCTACTGGATTAACTGTACAATAGATAATAATTTATAAAACAATATCTCTAATATAATTAAAGAGTTAAACTTGATCAGGCTTCTGGCTAATCTATAATGGCTGGGACCTAAAATTAACTATGCCCTAATTCTACCTGGTCATATATGGTCACCTTTCAGCAAGAGCTGACCTCAGCTCTAATTTAAAAGACATTTGCTATTTGTATAATCATATTAAATACCAGTATTTTACTTGATATAAGAGGTAAATTCTCAATACATCAATATTCTCAATACATAAAATCTCTAATACACATACATAAAATAAAATTTAACTTCAACTGATTAGATAAAACTTTAAGTATGTCCACTGAAATAACTATTAAATAAGACAGTGTACTACTAATACATGTATAAAATAAAGTTTGACTTGCTGATTTAGCTAAATACGCTTACACGATTATTGCACATTGAAATAATTATCAAATAAGACAATGTACCCTATAGATACTAGTAAATCCCAAATTAACTAATAAATCCATATAATATAAGACTATATATATGTAGCCTAAACAAAAGTCAGTCTTATCAAAGAATAAATCTGATCATAAAAGTTGCCTACCATTTCATACATATTAAATCTCAATAAAGCTTATATACATTCCCATATTAATTAATTTCCACATTCAAGGAACAATGTAAATAAATAACATCTAATTCTGGTATGACTCTTAGTAAAATACCTACTAATATATATAAACATTTGACTCACATTTTAATTATTATACGATACTGAAAAATTATTCTGCTTTTATATATACTATAATTGATAATGTTGAGACAAGATTGTAATTTGTATTAAATTGATTTCTTGATATATTTTGAATTGATGAGAGATGATATTAAATAATTTTATTAAGATCCATTTTATCTAGTTGCTCAGGTTAGTTAAAATGTTCTTCAGACATCGAATTAAAGGTGAGCAGGCCAATGAAACACTCTCTTCAGTTGAATCTAAATTATGCATTTAAACCTAACATGTACAATTGATCTTAATTTATCCAATTTATCTGTTCTGCTTAGTTCAGACATTTTACAGTCAATCACAGGTTTATGAAATACCTTGAGTGAATTTTTAAAGCCTGTGCATGGGTTAGAATTCAGATGGTTTCCCTTTGTTTGATTTTTCATCTTGCAAAAATTGCTTTTAGTCTGATTTTTAATACTTTTTCTCCACCTAACTTTCTTGTTTCGTTTAATTTCTGATAACACTTTATTCTCTAAATATTCATAAGTAGGTTGAGACCTTGTCAGAAAATATTTGGAGTTTTGTTCACATATCTCTTTAGTTGATATCTTCAACACATAACTTCTAATTTTTTCACGTTTGATATTTTTTATATTTTCAATGTCTTCACTTGATTTTAAATCAATAATAATTTTGTTGCTGGCTTCAATACTACCATTTTTATTGTCTGCAACTGTCATTACCATTACTGGCCTGGTGTTGGTTAATTCATTAGTCAAAATTTCTCTGTTTTTAATTTCTTCTACGGTTTCTTCATTTCTGTCTTCCATTAATACACTAGCATTACCATAGTCCGGCACTTCCTCTGGTTCTACCTTAACATCATCATGCTCTAGCAGTTTTAACAACATGTTACCAAATTCATTGTTTTGGTCAGTATGGCCACTGGTTGTTGACACCTCTAAACCAGTAGGTGTTGTAATTGCAATTTCATCCATGAGCATCTGATCCATCCAATCAGATATTACCAAATATTTTTCAGCAAATTGGGCCAGTTTTTCTAATTCTTGCATGTTTTTTGTTCGCGTTCTTCCCATTTGGTCTTGTAGTTGCGGTAACATTCCTGCTCATGTTACATTCATCAGAACATTATCAGGTAATGGCGAATCCAGGCAGCTTTCTAGTTTCTTCATTTCCTGAATATATTCTGCTGCTGTTTCTCCGTGTATTTGTTTTCTTCTGCATAGTTCTTGTCTATAGTCAACAATAATTTCATGACCATATTCATCTTTAAAAGCATTTTCTAATTCCTTAAAATTCATTTTTATTGTTGTTGGAAATGACCGAAACCAAACTGATGCTCTTTTTGTCATAAATGAAGAAAAGAATTCAATTTTGCTGTCCTCTGTTACCTCTAATATTTCACAAGCAAATTCAAACTTCTGTAGCCATTTCGTTGGATTTTCATTTCCTTCATTTCCAGAAAATTTCATTTCGACTCCTTCAAACATTGTATTGTAAATCATCTGGCGCTCCATCTTGAGTTGCAATTATCTTCTTTTGTCTTGGTGGGGGTGTAAAGACTCAAAGAAGCACTCGCACCGCTTGAAAGATACTCACAGATCTACTTGGCTATCTACACCATATATCATCCGGGGTTTATGGACTTGCTTATAGTCCAACCTTCGTCGATCGGTTGTACATTCAATCCAGTAGACGTGGTACAAGGGTTAATCAGTGAACTGGATGTATGAGATGTGTTGTTGACGTTTGGGAAAGTAGGTCGAGGGGAAATGTGTAGGGAGTGATAGTTAGATGTATTATGAATTGTTACAGTGGCTGTGGTGTTACGTTGAAATACTATGCCGCTACCGTAACACCACAGCTTTATGATTTGTTAGACAGGATTGATACCGTAAGTCCAACAATAATAAATAAACTATTTCTGATTTTAATGTTGTCTTTTCCCACCGGCACTGGCCGTACGCCAGCAACTGAAAATAGCTGACGAAACAGCTAGGGCGTCGATTGTTAGTTCGCGTACAACTTGAAAAACCGAATGTCGTACGCCATTGTGAAACTGAAAGTAGCTGACGAAGACAGTTAGGGCGCCGATTGTTAGTTCGCGTACAACTTGAAAAAACCGAATGTCAGTATGGTATTTCTGACATATTTGGTTATCGGTGACCTGAAAGCTGGTAATCTCGACTCAAAGCGAGTAATCTCGACTCAAAAGTATAGTGTATAACCTACTTACTGTCTACAGTCGTCGCTACTCTTATTATAGTTCATTCATGATTTTTTGTGGACGATTTACTACTCAGTAAGAAAGCATGTGCCCAAAAAGAGTTCTCGTCTGTTATTATTAGTATAATGACTTCCTCATGTGCGGCAGGTTCGTTTGTTTTTAAAAACACTGTTTTTCGTTCCAAAAAATAGAAAAGTAATATTTTACCAGATGATCATGGTTTTTCACCGAGACTAGATAATTTCTCTCGGTGTAAGGATATTATCGCTTATGAAAAAGTTCATACACTGTTGAGAAAATAGTCCCATTGGTTTTCTTAGCTGCAAATACAGCGAGAATAAACTCTGTACTGAAAAATTTTCGCGTGATCTATATAAACTGTCTTCACACACTCGATTTATAATTAGCGATATACAGGTACAGTGGCAAGTGTTATGCTTCTCAGGCTAATACCTCAAAAGTACCTCCGCGCAAAACCCCCGATTTTGGTACATGCAAAAGAAAAAGAAATAGTGCCCGTGCGCGTGCCAGTAATAGGAAAACTAAGAGTTCGCGCATAAAAATGCACGAACGTACCAGGCGCGATGTCATCTAGCTGGGGGTGTAAGATTGAACATACATTAATTGAACAACTCACTTCTTCTTGGTGTAATCTTATATTATCTAACACTATTTAACAATAACAATATATACACAATATTGACCCACAGGCTAGGTGACTTATATAATAAGGAACAGCATCTAAGAAATAACTTATCAGAGACCTGCCCTTCAGTATATTTTACCGCCTGCCCGTGGTCAACTTCCTCCTGCCTTGAATATACAAATTTCATAACTTTTATACTTTAGCTTTGTTTGTTAGTAACCCTAACTTATAATCCTTAATGCCTACTGGATTAACTGTACAATAGATAATAATTTATGAAACAATATCTCTAATATAATTAAAGAGTTAAACTTGATTAGGCTTCTGGCTAATCTATAATGGCTGGGACCTAAAATTAACTATGCCCTAATTCTACCTGGTCATATTTCCACAAAAGCTAAGCAGAGATAATCAGTTTGATTGATTGAGACTGAAACATGATAACTTTGGTTCTAATTGGGTGAGAGTGATGAAACACAGAGTATATATTCAATATATCAATATCTTGACTAAAGTTCATTGATGAGAATTTTCTACTTCTAAGTAGTGATAAGAAATTTGATTGGTCAAAACTTTGAAACATAACATCTCTACTTTTATCAAGGTAGAATATTTAAGCTTTGTGTAGATGTTCATTAGATGAATGTCTTCAATCTCATTCCCAGAGGCAGCCGCGGAGCCGAAGGCCTCTGGCACATTAGACTGTCTATTTTTTCCAATTTTTTTCAAACCTAAGCCCCGCCCATTCTGACCTCTGATTGGTCAATCTTTTTGGGTCGATTTCTCAAAAACTAGAGGTCGGATCGTCGTTTCGGTTGTTGTAAAATGATCCTTGAGTCAAAGTCAACTCGCTGACATAAAAAAATTGCATCCTAAACGAACAAATTCAAGTTTTTGTAAAGATCTATTTTTCTACACGTGGGTATATTTTTAAGTGATTCAGTCATCCAGGCACGTAAAATCAGGGGCGTACGTCGCAAATAAACGAGAAATTTCGTGCGTAGGAATTACATGTCACCTTCCGGGAAAATGGCTACCCCGATTCACCAGAGAAATTTCTTCAAAGATTTTTCTGGTTTCGAGATTGGAATGTCTTGACTGAGTTCAATGATTAACATTTTCCGCGAAAGCTAAGCAGAGTTAAGCAATTTCATTAGTCAATGCTTTGGGTCAAGATAACTTTGATTCTAACTTATGTAGAGTGACAAAACTTAGCGTACACTTTCACTACCAGGTACTTCAAAACCTTGACTGAGTTCAATCGTGAACATTTTCTACTTAGACTTAGTACAGATAATCAGTTTGATTGCTCAATACTTTTCAAAAAGATAAATGTGCAATTTTTCTTATTATATGTGTAATCTGTTTGTTTTGAGATTGCAGTGGAACATTAGCCTCACTGTTGGCTTGTTAATCATTGTGTAGAACTTTAAGTGTATGTTGATAATAAGGTCTGTCATCAATTGACATGTCCTGGTCTAATACATATGCTTTATATCATAAGGCGATTTAAACAATATTTTATTCAGATAAGATTCATGTTAAATACACACATTGTCAAAAATGTAAAGATTCATAAAGCCAAAGATTTATATTGATTTGTTTCCTTTCTGTAATACTATTGAGTCAAGTGGTATGATTCCAATCCCAGGCTTGTACCGGATAAGGAGTAGGGTCAACTGCCTAACATCAGCGGTTTCTTCTGATCCTCCAGTTTCCTCAAACTGTTAAAGACTTCTATGCAGAAGCGAATTATTAAAATAAAGTACCATATATTAGTCCTGAAATGGCCTAGTTTGTGTTGAATGGGTGTTCAACCCCATCCTCTCTTACTTTCTGTTTGAGGTTTGAGGGACTAGGAGTAGTGTTATTGCTTCTACTTTTATTGGTGTTGAACGTCCACTTCCACCAAGAGTGATATCGCAGGCAAGTTTTCTTAATTTATTATGCTTAGTGCATGCGCAGGGGTTTTTCCTGTGGGAGGAAATTGGAGTACCTGCAGTAAACCCACAAGGTTGAGAAGGCGCCTTTATCTCCAAGCCACATATGCTCACACAAGGGATCAAAGCCACGGGTGACCAGTCAGCTAGATCTTGAAACACAACACTTATAGACCCTCCCAGTGTTGACAACCTTGCTGGTTTTTCCAAATTCTTTAGCTTCATCCCACTGCTAAAGTCCAATGAAATTATTGAAATAGTATTCATGTGACCTAGTTTTTGTTGAGTAGACAGTTAAGCTACATCTCCAAACTACATTTCAGACAGGTTTGTCACTACATTTTTTTCCCCCGCCTTTCGAAGAAAGTTGGGGGACTATTAAAATGTGTCCGTCCGTCCGTCCGTTGAGCTAGAATGTTCAAACTTGGTGTATGTGTTTATTAGGTCAATGCCTTGATGGAGTTTGAAGATGAGCATTTTTCGCTTAGGGTAAGCAGAGATAAGCAATTTGATTGGTTGATGCTTTGGGACACAATAACTTTAGTTCTAATTAAGTGAGTGTGATGAAACTTGGTGTATAGTTTCATTACAGTAATACCTTGACTAAGTTCGATAATGAGCATTTTCTGCTCAGGGTAAGCAGAGCAATACGCAATTTGATTGGTCAAGACTTTGGAACACAATAACTCTCCGTCTAATTGAGTTAAAATGTTCAAAATTGGTGTGTATGCTTATTAGGTCAATGCCTTGATGGAGTTGTCTGCTTAATATAGGCAGAGATAAGCAATTTGATTGGTTGATACTTTGGGACAAGATAACGTAGGTTCATCTTGATTATTGATTTTTATGCCAATACAATGACTGATTCTCACACTATAAACCCCAGAATGCCTCGTTCGGCATTTCTGTCCATACGAAGTAAAATAAATGCCTCGTTGTCTGCAATTTTTTTTAAATTGCCCTGTTTTTGGAACGAGGTATTTTGTTCAGAACGAGGCTGGGTAAAATACCTCGTTTACTAAACATGTTTTTTTCAAGATAGTTATTAGCGGTATTTGCTATCAGCGAATTTGTAAAAATGAAAAATTTATGTTATTTAATACAAAAATAAAACCAGTCCAAACTATAATATTATAATCAAAGAAGTAACCACGGTTTATTTTCGAATTAAATAACATAAATTTTAGTTTTTACAAATTCACTGATAGCAAATACTGCTAATAACTATCTTGAAAAAAAACACGTTTAGTAAACGAGGCATTTTTACAAAGCCGAATTCTGAACAAAATACCTCTTCCAAAAACAGGGCAATTTAAAAAACCTCATTTTAGATCTGCAGACAACGAGGCTTTTTTTTTACTTCGTTTGGACAGAAATGCCGAACGAGGCATTCTGAGGTTTATAGTGTCATTCAGTAATGGACTCGACAGTAACAGTGTATAGAAACGATTGACTCGGACACAAGGGCCCTTTCCCTTGGCCAGAGGGGCCCTTTTGTCAAGCATGGGGGCCCTTTTGTCTGCCTTTAGGGTCCCCCTAACTAGGGTACATTTTCATTTTTCTCGTCGGTTTTAGCATTTTTCTTTATAAAACACTTTTGGATGACACTTCGTGTACAGTTTGATTGCTCGATACGTTTGAAAAAAATAAATGTGCGATTAATTAATATGTGTCGTCTATTTATTTTGGGATTTCGGCAGGGGACATCAGCCTCACTGTTGGCTTGTTTATTTATCAAATTCTGTATTAATATTCATTTCACATTTCTCACGGTCTGTGAAATATAACAGCCTAAGAAGAGAGTATTGAACAAAATACAAGACACCCTTCAAACTTAGGTACAGTAAGGAGACATTAAATCACATATTGGCAATGGGTTTTTTTTAAAAGAAATTTTGTTGTATAGAAAGACTGGCAATAGAATGGTTGATATTATGGATAATCTAATCAGTAGATTAAGAGCTAGGATAAAATTACGTTTTGTAATACATGTGGTGTTTAGTAGGGTTAGTGTCATAGCAATATCAAACTTCTGCTCATTCTTTTGATCTTTACACCTGTCAGGTATATATGACAGATTATCTCATCAATTAATCAAGTTGTTGACCTGCAGGTCAGCTTAACATCTTTTATACCATCTAATCATCAGTTAACCTGGGGCACCTGATATACCCTGTAGATTTTACTCCACATCAAATACTTCACTCAAGAAAAAAAACAACCCAAGATCAGATGTTAATGTTATTAATTTTCAATGACTCAGTAATCTGATACAAAACTACTTATACTATATGTAAAGAAGAAATTGACCATGTCAAATACTATTGTATTCCATGATCACACTTCTTACTAATAGAATCAATGATAGCAGAAGATGATATAATTTATGCCATTATTCTTGCTACATTTCCATCTTTTCCCGCCTGAAAAACAATGAAAAATCAATAATAATTTGTCGCTGGATGATTTTACATTAAGCTGTGAGTAACCTATTTATTTTAGGATGTTGAATACTGTGGAAGTCTTTTAGTTTCTACCTGGGATTGCCACCATCTCTCTAAGCCTTCATTGTGCAGGTTTGGTTCCACTTGAAATGAAATGATTAATCCGGTAAAAATCCTTTCATTTTCCAGACTTCACTATCAGTTGGAGCAAATTAATACCTTTCCTTCCTTGGCTACTCTGTGACATGGACTGTCTTGTTTCCAGCTTCCTGCATAGCCATGTTGTCATGGCAACGTTAAATCTACTTTGAGGTAAGCTCGCCAACCTTCAATTTCCTGTTGACTTTTAGACTGTAAAAGCATCGGAGCAGAATTGACAACCTATGGTTGAAATGTTTAATTTTTTTCTCAAGAAAAGTGTAATAATGTAGAATTTATGTGCCAATATCTGTGAGATAATATTATGATATGAAATTCCCTCAAGCTTGCTATTATGTTGACAATGTGGGTTATATGGCAGAGGTAGGTATGTATTGATATGTCGGATCAATAATATATTATTTTCTGTCTGCTCACTATAGCAATGTTAAGCTCGGCTTAAATCTCGCGTAAAAACTGAAAATGAATAATACATTGATAGGGTGTACTTTAATGAAATATAACTATAACATAATTAGCGCACACTATTTTAATAAATTTATATCATAAATGTTGTTACCTATGTTACCTAATAATATTAGGGGTTAATAACCCTACTGAAATCCAGGTCCAATTAGTCATAATTAGTGATAGGCATTGTATTCCTACTCTTCGGGGAATACCTCTTCAGTTATATTTTGAAATGATCTATACTAGTAATTTTTGTCATAATTTTGCTATTTAAAAGGCTATTGAGTTAGACAAATCTAATGAGGCGTTTTCAGCTTACTAGGCCTAGAACACACCAAGCACCACTAACAAGCGGAAACCATGCCCAAAAATCCTGGGGAACTTTCTCACCCAACTCTTGGATAGAATCCCAGATCTGCATTCTACTTCTCCGGCACCTT
Organism: Patella depressa; assembly: GCA_948474765.1. Taxonomy (NCBI): domain Eukaryota; kingdom Metazoa; phylum Mollusca; class Gastropoda; family Patellidae; genus Patella; species Patella depressa. The sequence goes on along the minus strand of OX419715.1, from coordinate 48,059,413 downwards.
AATCACTTGGTCACAGTGGTTCCTTTTTAGGATAAAAACAGCAGACAAAGCCATGTGTGTGTATGATAATTCATTTTTACTTTAATTCAGGATTTAATTACAAACCAAACTATAAATTGTATTTCATATTGTTATCAAAAGTTGTCTTTGATATAATTCAAACCTAATTTTTATAAAGATACCAATGTTTATATGTTACTCCAGTACAGCAGTCTCGTTAACCCCAAAATACCCACGTTTTCAATGTCACTGAAAATATTCAAGTTCGGATTAAATTCTATATGATTAAAATGATTGATCTGTTTCTTTTGGCCATTAAACAAGTGTTTTTACTATATTTCTATAAATAACAAATATTTTTTCTATAATATCTGATTATTACCTTCTCACATGTTGTTGTGTTGTTAAGTTAGCATCTTTCATTAGACACTTGTGAAATTTTCACATTTCTATCATTTTCTATTGTAAATACTATACGGAATCCAACATTTGAATACTATGATTATTTTTCGTCAACTTTGCAATATAATTTGGAATTAAATATGACTTGAATGTAGATTTTTCGAATGCCAATTGCAATGAGGGATGAACTGTTATGCTTTATGTCATTATTATTTGGTTCTGATTTACCTCTAGGCTAACACACCTACAAGTCACGAAGGAGTGGGTCATGTAGACAGGAGTTATCACCATTTTATGGAACATTTTATTGTCAGACAGACAGCTAGTTCATGGTTGATTGAACAACAAAACATAGAAACTTACATTTTTGACATAAATTCAATGTGCTTGGCATGTTTTGACACAAACTCTTCGGGATCAAAATCAGATTATGGAGGACGAGAAATTTAAATTGGGAGCTATTGTCCCAACATTTTTAGTTGGCGACACAGTATGTGTTTATAAGCATGTTTAAGTTGTAAAGACTACAAGGCTACTTATGCCTTGTCCTGGTCCGTATTATATAGTCCTCCATAAGTCCTTCGCCCCTACGCCCCACCAAGTTCTGTGATCACTTTAGTGCGTCAGAACCACTTGGGTTAGGACCTCCACCAGCATTTTTACTGGCTTTGTCCCGCTCGAGCCAAGTTCACCATCTTTCGGGTCCCAACACGAGCGCTCTTGCTCTACCGAGGCTGTAACAACCCCTGATAGGACGGTCCTGCACCAATCTTGTCTGAGAGATGATCAGACCATGTCGATTTCGCTGGCCCCCCACCCCCCCAATGGATTGTTTTTCCCTGTTTGACTCCTTGGTCCATGTTTCAAGACGCCGGCCGATGACCTGCACTTGCACTTTTAAGCCCGCGAGAGGCAGTCAAGACGGCCGAGCCTACGTCGGGAGTGAGGACAGAGTCTTTCTTCGGCCAGGAGCTACATTTGCCCTAGAGCCGACCAGAGCATACAGTCCGAAGACAGGTGCTACGCCCCGAGAGACGCTCCCTCGCCTGACACCAGCCGAGAGCCATTCCCGACCCGCGATGCAGCGGAAGATACGTGGGCAAACCCTCTTGCACGACCGAGCCCATCCTCTGAGAAAAACAAGTCCCAACTGCTGAGCGCACCGGCGGTTCCACCCGATTGCCTGTAGACGCTTTCACGATCTCTTCAAAGTTCTTTTCAACTTTCCCTCACAGGACTTGTTCGCTATCGGACTTGTGCAAGTATTAAGCCTTATATAACCGCTAGGTTCTTCAGTAACTATTCAAGTCTAGAATTGTTCTTCAATCCTTTAATTACTGGAACTTATATCTTACATTGACAATTTACATACAACATATACTTACAGCACAGTGGATGACCGACGTAGCTGCTACTAAGTCGGGTGACCTAATGACTTGCCTATTGCAATGTACATTAGTCTTTTTATATTCTGACTATAATTGGATAAGCTCAAGTGTTGACATGAAAACATATACTATACAGGATTATCACTAGAGACATTAATATAAATAAACAATAATGGATTAAATACTTAACTAATTAGCTTCTACCCTAATTGATAACAATTCATGACAAATTAAATACTATCTAAAACTGACTGATTATTATGCCTGGTCATATATGCCTCCCCTTCACGATGTGTCGACCTTGACCTCATAAAAATAAATTATAATTTACAAAATATTAAATATTATCATAAAATGTATATTTTCAATTTCCCCTCTATTGCTGCAATGAAACACAAGAATATTCCCTATTATTCATGTTTGCATATATATTTACAGTTCAATTATCTAGCAATTTGTTTCCATAACTTAAGACCTATCCTTGGAACCGGAACTCTGTAATGTGTCATTCTCTGATAAAATTCTGGATCTTCTTTAATTACTTTTTCTATCCATTCCCACTCAGTGAAGCACTCAATCAATGTTCTAGTTCTACGTTTTTCAATCTGGAAATACTGTATAAAAGTTTCTGGATCTTGAAATTGAGCAAGTGTTCTGTATCTTTTACCATTTGGATATACAGTTTCATCACATTCACATATTCTGATGTCTGCCAGGTCTGCTGGTTTTGAAAATTCATATGTGTCCCATTTTGGTTTTGGAAATGGTCCTGGAATCTTATGTTTGTTCGCTCCAGTCAATGATCTTCCATACTCATCTAGATCATATTCCGAGACCCATGTATTTGCTGCATGTGGTTTATTTATCCACTTAATTAAATACTCAAATTTACCATAAGACTTACTTCTTCTTTTTTGTAAAATTTGATCTATTGGTGTTTCAGGTTGTGGTGTTGTTTCTGTCCATGTTTCCTGTTTTGTTTGAACATGTCCCTCATCAACGGTCTGGGTTTTGGCTGCAGTCACTAATGTTTTTGCTTGAGTATTTTTATCAGATGTATTCTTGCTCTCCGTTTGGGACTCACTGTCTTTTGTTGAATACAATGTCCCTTTTTCAACAGGACCTACAGTCACAGAATTAATCGGAGTTGAAGTATTCTCTTTATTGAGTAAGAGACATCTTTCTTTAAACTTCTGGCATCTAAGAATATCTCTTGTCTTCCTACTAGAAGATTTTGGGTTGTCCTTGTGAGCTGCAATTTTTTTCCATGTCAAGGTAACCGAGAAATGATTATTCCTGTTTTCACATCTCCACAGGTGTGCTTCTGAATATAAATCCATTACCTTAAGTATCTCTGCTAGTTTGCTTGGGATCACTGGTTCCATCTTTGGTTGGGGGTTGGTTACTCGCTTGGCTTGATGAAGAAAGGTTTCCAGGATCTTGCCCCAATCTGCACCATATATAACCGCTAGGTTCTTCAGTAGCTATTCAAGTCTAGAATGGTTCTTCAATCCTTTAATTACTGGAACTTATATCTTACATTGACAATTTACATACAACATATACTTACAGCACAGTGGATGACTGACGTAGCTGCTACTAAGTCGGGTGACCTAATGACTTGCCTATTGATGTACATTAGTCTTTTTATATTCTAACTATAATTGGATAAGCTCAAGTGTTGACATGAAAACATATACTATACAGGATTATCACTAGAGACATTATTATAAATAAACAATAATGGATTAAATACTTAACTAATTAGCTTCTACCCTAATTGATAACAATTCATGACAAATTAAATACTATCTAAAACTGACTGATTATTATGCCTGGTCATACTTAGATGGAGCTTACCACCCGCTTTGAGCTGCGATCCCAAGCAACTCGAGTCGCAGGTACCGACTGCACTGGGCAGAAGACCCAGACCGAACTAAAGGCCTCACACCCACTCTGGGAGCACACCTGTCCCACGGGACTTGTTCGGACGGCCAGACGTTTGACGAGTCGGACCCTTATGCCCCAATTCCCGAACTGCCAAGGTCTGACAGGGGATTCGGCGATGTGCTCTTCCCGCTTCGCTTGCCGCTACTGAGGGAATCCCGGTTGGTTTCTATTCCTCACTTAGTGATATGCTTAAGTTCAGCGGGTAATCTCGCTCAATCCGAGGCTGGAGGAGGAAAGTTGCAGACACATTGCCACACACCCCGAAACCCATTCTGTGAGCCACCAGAGAGAGACAGTCATCCCAGACGAGAACATAACGCCGGAGTGACTGGTATTGGTGGTGGCTGGGATAATTCCATAGGTACAGTCCCTATGGGAAGAAGATGGTTCCTGTGTAAAGTACGTGTTGTACCAGTTCCATTTTCCCGCTGCAGCACATACACCGGTACATCTTGATTGGGCTGTTCTTTTATCAGGTAGACGCAATCTTCCCATTTGTCTGATATCTTGTGTCTACAGTCCTTTCACAAGCACGAGAGACCTCCCTTTTCCGAGATGGAATTCCTTGCCTTCCGGTCATAACCCTTCTTTGATATGACTGGGCCTTATTAATCTCAGAAGAAGCTTTGAGATAAGCCATCTCCAAACTATCTTTGAGATCAGCGACATACTTACTGTAGCTGTTTGCAGACTCTTGTTTAACTAAACCAAGCAAAACATCTACAGCAAGATGAGTCTCTCTCTCCGTCGAGCCACGGAGGAGGGGAAAGAGAGGGGGGAGAGAGGAAGGGTTGTGAAACATGTACCAACAAGAGAGAAGTCACTACCGAACTGTGTTGGATGGAGGCACGCCTCACCACAGACTGGTTGGCTCGGGACGAGCCTATTAGCGTCTGAAGTAGAAGAAGAGCAACCTTGTGAAACGTCGTCATCTCTCATACAGAGGAGAAAGAGACTGAAGATACGGTAATAATCCTTCAGCAGGTTCACCTACGAAAACCTTGTTACAACTTTTACTTCCTCTAAATGATTCAGTTCAAACGCCTCGCTTAGCCATTCTATCTGGGATAACGACAGGCAGTGTGTACAAAGCGCAGAGACTTTATCAGGGCCAGATGATGATGGACACCTGATACAACCCCCAATGCCCAGCATGAAGACGATTGGCACGGTTAACCTGTTATAGGCGAGACTGCCCCCAAGGAACAGACCCAACTTCCCTTTCGGGGCGGTTTCCCGGTCTGACCAAACTAAGACCGTAGGCACTCGTGCTTTCATCTTCAGTGTAGCGCGTGCACCCCTGGACATCTAAGGGCATCAATGACCTGCAATTGATCTCTCTCACCAAGATTAAGCTTGCTCGGGATCTCCCTAAGAAGTAGCGACGACTGCTACGGCTCACCGATGTTCTCCCAGCTCCCCGACGGGAGACTAAGATTCGAGAACCACGAGCCGACTAGTTAAGGGCAAGGTCTTTTTCCCCCTGATCCACCGCATCCAAAATGGAAATTTTATTCACTTATTTTCAATAACATTGTTATTTATTTCTAAATTTTAAAAAAAAATGTTTTTGTTGCTAACAGCATGATTCACTTTTACATTTTGTGGTGGTCGAATGATCTAACGGGTGCACTTTAGATCATAAGAATTTTCACTGAGTCAACTGACGTGGTTTTCGATCCAAGCTTGTATATGGCAAGGAATAGGGATGCTTGCCCAACCTTAACCTTGTGTATTTTGTTCAGATCGTCCGGTGTAATCCCACAGCTCAAGACCCCTACACGCAAACAATTGTATCATGTAAGTTCCAAAATGCCCTAGTTTGTGTCCATTTTGACATTTTGGATTGTCTGTGTTACATTCATATAATGTTTGTTCTATGCTTATTTGAATAGTTGATGACCTTTCTATTGTAACAGTATATATGATGTCATAGATTTGAACCCATGTTTGATGTATTGTCATTAAAGGTTTACATTGATATACTTTGATACCTAGAACCATGGGTCTGATATTATCAATATTATTAAACATTGAATAATCAATGGCTGCATGCTGAGTGTTTACCCGACGTGATGCTATATATTGATATAATAATTAGATCATGCAACAAGTTATTAGGAAATAATCTACATTGATCTCCAGGTTTTAACACGACTTTTGATTCCCCTATCTCTGCTCTCTGACTATGTAATAACCTCAGCATTTCCTTTTTAGCTAAATCATACGTTTCTCATCTGATTAGCGACATGTGCATCATTTTGTCAGTCGACCGTAAATGTATAATAAGCCGTAATTATTGAATTTTTGTTCCCATGTTCTGTTATAATTGAATTTGAAATCTTCATTATGATTTTTCACCAGGGACTATTATATGGTGCGTGAATTAAACCTGAGCAATAAGAAATATTCTTTTCCTTGTGTGATTATTTGATAAATTGTCATCATGTGTTGTCGTTGCAGTGAGAGAATACCAAATTTGAAAATTATTTCAATTTATATTGTAATCCAAAATTGAAATAATTTCTTTGTGGCAATTGAGTATATAGCATTCTTCTAAAGTCCATGGAACCGCCTGTTGCAAAATAATATTTTTTGGCACTACAATGTTTTCATAGCGGTACAAATCTCTACATGTCAAAACTTCATTCCAGCCATTTGTATGTCATTTGCAATGGAATTCAGCCATTTGCATATTGAAATACACGCCTGAAACAAAACAAAAAATATAAATTCATGAGTATTTGAAGATAATATGTAAAATTTATTTAAAAATTGGTAAAATTTGCTAGTTTTTTGATAAGTGAATTAAAATTGTGAGATTATGGAGGAATATTTATGAAATAGAGAAGAAAGAAATTAATGGGGGGAGAAATGAATATCCACTCAACACAAACTAGGTCATTTTGGGACTAACGTATGGTTCAGTTTTATTTCAATAATTCACTTGCGTGTAGGGGTCTAGGAGTGGAAGAAAAGCGGATTACCCGGAGAAAACCTGCAAGTTGACTCAATGACAGACCTTATGACAAAGCTTATATACATGAACATGTGAAAGTTTATCTTGGCCAATCTGCTACTTCAATACTTGATATTTTTTCCTGGTAGATGACGATAAAAAGTTTTTGTTGAGTTTTTTTTTATCCTAAGGCAGTATTTTCTCTTTAAAAGAGACAATGACTACAAATTTTGATGTTTCAAAATCAAATGTAAACAATTTTATCCCAGGCAACCAAAATTTGTTATTTTCATGGTGTATTTCATTCCAAAACTTTTTAAAAGCAATCTACAATAATTGTATATGTTGTGACTATTTGAGTGGACTGTCATAATATGTTGTTGGTATACTCTACATAAGATCTACTGGTAACTATTTCTTTTCTTGCTTGATTTGACCCACTGATTGGCCAGTAGTATTAGTAAGGACAGTTGAACATAAATTTAAAGTTGTTGCTTGACCATATACTATACTGTAAACATAAATATCATAAACTCATGAAAAAAAAAAGGAAAGTACAGTCTATTTTATATATTCAAGCATTATTCCCTCTTGTCAGAGATAGTCATCCGGATAGCGTAAAAGATTATGTTCCATTGTACAAGAGAGAGAGAGAGAGAGAGAAATGGGGTTTAGCGTCCACTCAACACAAACTAGGTCATTTTGGGACTAACATATGGTTTTAATTTTATTTCAATACTTCGGTGGCGCGTAGGGGTCTTTAGCAGTGGGAGGAAACTGGAGTGCCCGGAGGAAACCCACGAGTTTGAGAAGGCGCCCCTATCTCCATGCCACATACGCTCACACCAGGGCTCGAAACCACAGCCGCAAGCCAGAGGTGACCGGCTAGCTAGAGGTCGAAGCGCGGCACTCTAGTCCACTAGGCCATCCCAACCCCCCTTCCATTGTACAAACTTGCACTTCGTAGGAAAAGTGTCTTGCCAGTTAAAGCATTATATTATTATGTAGAAATGCTGTTATTGGGGCACAATTTACTTTATTGCATTCATTGGTTTCTGCTTTCAAATCTCCTTGGACGTGGGATTGTCACCACATCTTTCTGCCATTTCTGGTATATTCGTGAGCACAGAGAAAGTACCCAGGTTACATCTCTGTGATACCTAATACTTAATTTAGTCTCCAAATGACCAATTAAAAGTTAAACCCAAAAGATCCTAAAACCTCTTTCCATTAAGATTCGTCTTTAAAGTTTTGATGTTGATGAAATCCCAAGACCATGCAAATGAAACACCTTACATATCTTAAAATAGCCATAGGTTTAGTTACGTAAAACTACCACTTGGATGTGGCATATGTAAATGAGATTGTTTCTTAAGAATGTTATCACTGTTCCCAGTTTGACTTCAATTGTTGGAAAGGAGCCAATCGGGATCTTGAGAGAGAAATCCTTTAGTCCTGATTATATTTCACACTTTGATTTCTTCTCCAAGCCTCAACCAAAAGATTCTCAACTGCCGTGACCATCTGACGCTAACAGAGGCAAATTCTTGTAGATTTTTAACATTGGTTTTTGTGTGAAAGTATGAATAGAGTATTTAGTTGGTCCGTTATAGTTCACCGTATTGTTATTGTTGAATATTTTCTTCTGAGTACTACTTGTGTTTCTGATGAAAATGGTGGCTATTAGTGCTGTATAAAAGGAGGGATAATTGGTGACATGCCGTTGGCTTCCCTCTGCTTATAAATCTGTATTAAGATAACATTCTTATATTCTAATTAGCTATTCTGATGCTAATTCAATGTGTGTTATTAATTCTGGACATTAACAAATTTTCGCCATAACACTAAATTTTCACAATATCTTAATTATATCTCTAGACCTCAGGCATATAAGATGGAATGTCTTTCAATTTGATGAACAAAAAAGCACTATACAGCAGTTTGCCAATCTTTATTAGAATCTGAAAAGGGAAAATTTGCCAAATATTGTAATTCTGAAATATCAGTCTTTTAAACAGGCATTTAAAATAAAGAATAAATTAAGAATTTAAAGATCTCTATACTCTTGTTATTTTAGCCAAAGTTGAAATATGAAAAGTCAGTTTATTATCAAGCACATCGTAAATGAATTTTTAAAAGAAATTATGAAATGTCTAATATTTTAATTCTACAATTTTCATTTTAATATTCATGAACAATAAAAACTCTAGAAATTCATGTCGGAGTACTCCTTAAATAAATTAAAATAGAGGCAAAAGAAGCAGGGGACTATTAAGATGGTTTCATCTACCTTCCGCACTTTACACTCTGATTCTAATGTTTGTCTGTCCACACCTTTTGGATCCCAATAACTCTTCTTCCAATTAAGGTAAAATTTTCAAACTTGGTGTAGGTGTTTGATATATGAATGCAGATGAACATTTTCTTTTCAGGCTAAGCAGGGAAGCAAACTGATTGTCCAAGACTTTTGAATACAATAACTCTGCATCTAATTGAGGAGGAGTGGGGGGATTAAATACCTAGATCAGCCTCATTGTTGGTTTGTTTCTTTTGTTCACCATTTATGAACAATACTACTGGACTATACAATATCAGTTGATCAGGTTAAATATAGCTATATGATGAAGTAATTAAGGCTATGTATGTCATATCAGGCATGACAAATATATGATATATGAGAAAGTTAAATGATATTTAAGTTAGATATGAAACAAATAATAATCAATCATACTTGATCATATATCTACATTTCCTATTTAAAAACGAGATATGTCAAATACCATTAATACATTACTTATTGAATTTGTATTATATATGTATGTAATTAGTGACCCACATTATTATCGGTACAGTTAGTACAATTTTTCACTCTGACAATCCCACATTGCAGTGTAGGGATAGGAAAACCAAGGTGTAAACAAAGTGGTAGTGTACAAATTTGAAGGCAGAAAACAGAATTCTATCCTCGCATTAAACAAGTAGGCCTAACCATAGAAGTAAAAATTACCATTTTATGTCAGTCTTAAATGAAAAGCACATTTCAATTCTCATGATATCAATTCTCATGTATTATCAGGAAGCATAAAAACTTGATAAAACAAGTTTCTTGAGTGATACATGATGATACAATTGGTCACAGTTACCCATTAATTAAGGAGGCATAAAATTTGAAGGCCATATTTAATGTAGATCATAAGATAAAGAACCAGTTCCTTTTTGTTTACTGTTCTTTAGAGAATTGCAATGAGAGGGGAGGTAATTATGAGAGTGATCAGTGTGTCTGATCTAGACAATTAGACACAAGTAATCAGACAATGAAACTTCTCATTACAACCTACTGAATTATCTCTTGATTGATATAGCTGTAAATTTATTGGAACTGTCTAAAGGGATGTGATAATTGCTTGTTTTCAGTTCATTTCGATGTCTGGAATTCTACTAAGATCTTTGCCACATATTTTAATGGAATGGTTGTTAACTATTTTAGAACTATTGTTAAATTGTTCCTGGTATAAAATTAATGATTAGTTTTTGCTTCTGTAAATGTTGTTGTTTTGTTGTTCTTAGTGCTTAATGTCTGCCTCCACCGAAGGTGATATCGCAGACACGTCTTATTTTTCATTTTTTATTATCTTAGCCCACGTGCAGGTGTCTTTCCTGTGGAAGGAAACCGGAGTGCTTGGAGGAAACCCACGAGGTTGAGAAGGCGCCCCTATCTCCATGCCACATACGCTCCCACCAGGGATCAAAACCACAGCCACAAGCCAGAGTTGACCTCCCACATTATAATGCTGCTGTGTATTGTGAACAAGCTAGATATTACATTACAGAGATTTTTGATAACTTCTTGTCTTATTGACCTTGATCATGTTGTAGAATATTGTGATTACTCTATGGTCAAAAGTTATTTTCCAATCTATTTGAAATTTATAGGCATTGTTTAGATTAGAGAGATGGATTTATAAGATTTCCAATAATTAAGACTAGCTTTGAAAATTTGAGCATTGAAAATAATTCTCTGTACTATAATTTATAAATTAATGTCTGTTTCTAAAAGCAGGCAATTTTACATAAGAGATCTGTGACTATTTGTAAGAAGAGTGTTGACTTTATTGATATTTGTATGTCCAGCAATGCTGGAGTGTTGGCATAGCTTCAACATATAATTCAATACAGATATGATGAATATAGATATGTCTGGGTAACTATACTCAAGAGATCCATTGAATTCTCTCGTACTAGTTGATATTAATGTTGACATAGTATATAATGTTTATGTAGATGATATGTCCAGTCATTTCTGCACCTGGAGAAACCTCACAGTGTCAAATTAACCCACATGTGATAAAATGAGCTACAAAAGTAATAATTTTCTCCTTTATGTCAATATCATAGTATTTTATTATGATTTCAAGTTAATTAAAGGAATTGAAGGGCCCTATGACAAACACTACATACCCATGCCAAAGGAGTATTATTATTTTCTTACGCAAATGAAAATTATTCAAAGAAGATGAAAAATAATAAGATGAACTGTAACTGAGCAAAGTAATGTCTTTGGTTCAACTATGAACATTTTCTCTCACAGACTGTGTGTACCCTTGAAAGCACATATTCCTGAAGCAATGGCCCGAGAAATCCCTCTCTGGCCATTGCTGGAATAGCATCTGTTTCTTGAACTTATGCGGGAGTGTGTCTATTCTTTCCGTTCAATGAAAGTTATCACTTAAGTAAAGCAACATGACAGTCCTTCGTTTAATCTGGGTCTTCCCTAACACTTTGGACAGTGATTTAAGGTATTAAAAACGGTGAAAGTATGTTCGTTTCCAAACAGTATTGTTTACATTTCATTTGACTTGATAGCCTCGTTTGTCACACAATTAGTTTTACTGCAGTATTCTGCTATGCACGGGTTAATTAGGCATAATAAAATCCTGAGTCATGACGTAACGTTATGTAAACAATATTGGCACTCGTTTTAAATGTAAAGCTTTTGTAGGGCAGCTAGTGATTGGTTGGTAGACGGACTACTGACCAATCAAAATTTAAAACAACAATATCCACTCATAATAGCAGTGTGTATTAGGATTACCTCTAATCAAACGCAACACTGCACGGAGTATGTTGAAAGCATAGCAGACATGTTATTGTTAAGATTGTAATTTATCTGGGATTTTTGTGTATGGTAAAAGGATGATGACCTATTCCCTTAGCTCAAAACAATAAACCAAATGCCAACAGAATTGGAACTGACATGGATGTATAAATATAGAATGACAACATGTCAAGTTAATTGTAGGCCTACTGTGTTTTACACCTATTACCTGTTCACACTTGAATTTTATCTAAAGGACACTATATTATATATGTTAGTACTTTATATATATATACCTGAAGAGATATGTCAGATGACAATAGTGAGGGTTCAAATCCGGTTCTTTATCTGTGATGACCATGTACAATAGATTGTTCATTTCCATTCTCTAATTCTTAATTTGGATTAGACACTGATTGAAGGTGTGGTTCTGTAAAACTGCTGTTACTGTACTTACCCCCCAATAAAAGTATGCTACACTGCAAATCCCATAAAACCTTCTGGTATTATATGCATCCTATAAAATCTTCTTCCATTTTACACATCCTATAAATCATTTTGGTATTGTATTCATCCTATAAAACTTTTGGTATTATACACATCCTATAAAACGTCCTGGTATTGTGCTTTCATATAAAACCTTCTGGTATTGTACTCATCCCTTTTGACATTAAACTAATCCTACAAATCCATCTGGTACTGTACACATGGTATTAAACCTTCTACCATTCTACACATCTTATAAATCCTTCTGGTACTGTACTCACCCTATAAAACCTTCTACCATTCTTCTTCTAGTATTGTACTCACCTTATCAAACATTCTACCATTCTACACATCCTAATTATAATAATACTTCTAGTATTGTACTCATCCTATAAATTCTGCTGGTACTGTACACATCCTATAGAACCTTTGGTACTGTACTCACCCTATAGAACCTTTTGGTACTGTACACCTCCTATAAAACATTCTGGTATTATACATATCCTATAAATCCTCTTGGTATTGTACTCACACTATAAATCTTTCTGGTATTATACACATAAAAAAAAACCTTCTGGTAGTGTGTCCAGCTTATAAAACTTTTGTTTTCCACCCCTAAAATGATTAAGGGTCACAATAGTTCTGGGGTAAGGATGCTTGACACACACACAAACACACCAAGTGCTAGTGATATTGCGCGCGTAATATGTCTAGTAGTTTGAAAGCCACAATTGCTTTACAAATTTGTAGTGCATGTAAGTAGTTGGAATTAAAAGAAAAGTAGCTTAACAGGCAGCAAGTTCTCCCCTAACATTGCACAAGTAACCAAATTTTATTATGTTGGTCTCTTCACTAACATTGTATTGACAAAACATTAACTCAATTCTCTTCCTTTCCTAACCTCATCAGTATGGAATCATCGACTTTCATTTTTGATGATTTTTGCATTTTTAGCATAAAATAGCTAACTCAATACCATCCAAAATCTTCAACTTTGAAAACATGAATTATTTGTCAATTTAAATCAACATTGATGCTATGATATTACCGGGAAAAAATGGGCTTCTGATATCCAATATTTAAGACAAAATAAACATTTTACCATTGGTACACGAATCGTATACCATAATCCCTTTCAGCCCCAGTTCTGGCAAGAGACTCGTGGAACGAGGCTAGACACAGTGCACCAAATCAAATGGCGTATGTAGACTGGAATAACCAGACACTAGAAAATTTGCATACAATTAAGACTGCTGGCTTATTTTGCGGAACATAACTGATTTGAAATTAGAGTAAAAATGTAAACCATTGAATGTTAATCAGTTTATATACATTCATATTACATTATTATATGCGTTGCGACCCACGTGTGTCAATTTCTTGGTCCCAAATGTTAGCGATTTAGCTCCTTTAAAATACACATCTTGTGGTTATTTGTTTCCTCTTTCCTCTTTAAAAACACATTACTATAAGACATCATTATATTGCTGATAGCGATATTTGGTAACATGTAGAAATGGACAAACTTTTTTATCATTGTTTTAAACTTATGATAATATTGAAATTAAAATACATGAATTTAAATATGCATCTTCTGGAAACAGTTTGTCTCTCTCTCTCTTTAAAAACACATTACTATAGGACATAATTATATTGCTGATACTAGATATCTGATAGTGTGTAAAAATGGACCAACTGTCATCTTATTGTTTTAAACTTGTAAAATTTGTGACTGAAAATAGTTCCTATTGACTGATTAAACCAGCACCTAATATTTTTTGTCATTTCAATTATTTAAAAGCTTAACAATGACCTGCTTGCCATATCGATTGGATACTTGTGCAGAATTAATTCCCATAGCCAGTTATACAGTGTTGCCTACAGCGAAGATTTACCACTCTGTGTATCGTAGCATTCTCTAGGGAGATCCATACTCAATCATAGTTGAAATAGAGAAAAAACGAAAAAATAGCAGGCTGTGGTGAATATAAACCTCTTACAAGCCAATAATACCATACAATGCGATTCATTCTCATTTCAGTATCGACAATTAATAATGTGGACAAATGTTTTTTGGATGTACTTTAAATATGACCAAAAGAATATATTATCCTGACTTGTAATTGATATAATATTTATAAAAAACATATTTTTTTGCTCCTGTATGTAAGTGTTATAAGGTGTAAAAAGATGTGTTAGTTTTTCAGGGGAATATCATTGAAACTGATGTTGATTAGGCTGAAGAATATTCTTACTTACATAAATATAGAACACAGGCCATCTTCCTGTTTTCTTTACTAAATAACAGTAGTTGCCTTCCAACTGAACAAAGCTTTAAACAGCTGGTTTACCTAGTTTCTTATGTTTATTCAATCTAAAGTTATACTTATATCTACCCCTCCACACATAAATAAATTAACACCCTCATCTCTTACCTGGGTGGTTGGTTATATCATGGTGGAATTTTACTCAGGTCAAATTCTTAAAAACGACCATTGCAGGAAATTAACATAGTCTGTCTCTTATATGGCAAGCCAAAGCGGAATTAATTGCAAGACCGTTTTTCTGTATGGAAAGAGAAAAAATCAAGTATATAACAATTTTTTCATCACCATCCAAGCATTTTTCACATGTCAAGACAAAAAAATACACATTCAAGACGGAAAAATTCATATGTAATGACGAAAAAAATCAAATATCTCGAGCACGTGACTCTTCAAGAGCATGTGACCACAAAAACCGATGAGGTCACTGTAAACAAAGATGGTTGCCTTTCAGGAATGCGCATCACGTGACTGGCTGTATCTATTCATATCGTCTGCTCAATAAATATCGTCTATTTATATTTATAATGTGGGTTGTATGGATTTGGACTTTACGACTTTAATTACTGAATAATTAATGGCATGATGGGTTAATTGAAATGTATGGAAACTACATGTTGTGTTTGTAAAAAATTTTAAAACGTGTTTGAAATAAAATTAAAATTTTACATGTCTTTGTAAAGTTTGTTTACCGTTCTTTGTTGTAATTTATTATTTAAGGATTATCGTATTTCATGAAAACAAAACTTAAAAATTAAGCATTTAAGGTCATTTCATTATGAAATGTTCCTTTAATTAATGAAAAAAAATGCGACAAATTGTAAAACGTTTTTATTTATCAATGTTTAAGTCACTTTAAGCCTGTCAGGAATTCCAAGATTAATAACAAAACAGAGAGAGAGAGACGAGGTGGAGAGAGAGAAGAGACAGGTCGACAGACACACACACAGACAGGTCACCAGACAAAGAGAGAGGGAGAGAGAGAAATAGTGAGACAGGAAATAGAGAGAGAGAGGAGAGAGACTGACACACAGAGAGAGGAGAGAAATAAAGAGAGGGAGAGCTAGAGATAAAGAGAGAGTTAGAGATAAAGATAGAGATATATATATATATATATATATTAAAGTAAATAAAGTACAAGTACTTCTTTGTTTACGGTAGATAATGCATAAAAAAATAGAAAAATACGTCCAGGTAAAAAATTCTCCACTTTACTTCATTCTGACATACATTAAATTATATTATATATATATATATATAGATAGAGAGAAATAGAGGGAGAAATAAAGAGAGAGAGATAAAGACAAGGTTGATGACGTCATCGGTTTTTGTGGCCACGTGCTCTTGAATGGTCACATGCTCTTGAATGGTCACATGCTCGTGATATATGATTTTTTGTTTCGTCTTGACATGAGAATTTTTCCGTTTTAACATGTGATTTTTTTCGTCTTGACATGTGAATTTTTCCGTCTTGACATGTGAATTTTTCCGTCTTGACATGTGAATTTTTAGTCTTGACATGTGTATTTTTTTTGTCTTGACATGTGAAAAATGCTTTGAAGGTGATGAAAACATTGTTATATACTCGACTTTTCCTTTTCCATACAGAAAAACGGTCTTGCAATTAATTCCGCTTTGGCTTGCCATACAGAAGTCCTTCTTCAGATGAATGCTATTGGAGGAGTTAAGGCAGTAGACTCTCAACTAGAATGGACCAAGTTCTAATCCTGGTGTGAGCCAAAAAGATAATTAGTTTTTTTCAAGTCTGGCCTTCACTTTTTATTGATGGAGCCTTCAGAGCTGAAAAGGAAAGTGTGCCTTATTTGTTCGGAGGAGATAAAAAAAAAAATTGAGGCCCATTTGTGAACACATTGCTGTGGTGTAAAAAAGAACCCTTGAAATTGAAGCATAGGCAGAAACCCCACTGTCTGGGCAGAATGCTCCAACGCTGTATTTCTTGAGTAACCATATAAATAACAATAAACAAATGTTTGTTAAAAACTGAGTATTGTGTTGATGAGTCATTAAACTCGGGTTAAAACAAGAAAATAGTGAGCATGATACTACCGGTCATATATTTTGTATTACTACTTAGTGCAAATTTGTTTTTTTTATTGGTTTATGCCCGAAAGGTATTAAATTACATTCATTCCAACATTGTTCATATCGTTCAATGTGGTCGAATCTTATATGGACACATCGCACCAAATATTCCTACGCTGCACAGACAACAGACAAATGAAGAGCAAAAGTTATTATTACTCTTTCTCTCCCTTTCACGTTTTGCAGATTTTTTAGTGTAAAATCAAAGAAAAGGCTTTGAAAATACATTTTCTGCCAGGTTTTTGCCGAATATTCATGATTTTTAGGCGGAAGGATACACAAGTTGAGAGCTTGGTTATATTGAAATGTTGGGCGGAAAATTGCATGTATTTTCGCCTTTACTTTCAATTTGTGTATCTCAAGTTTTCTGTGGTAAACCTCAAACATGCTTTTGAGCAAGAGATTGCCATGTTGCTCCATCTGTGTCTTCCATCATAACACTCATATACAAAATACTTTTGTCTTAAACCGTCATCTTCAAGGCAAAAAAAGACAGTATAAAAAGTATAAAAAAATGTCCAATTTTTCAAGTCAAGATTGTTCTTGTATGTACTTAATAAACATATCTGAGTATTGAAAAAAATAAATCTTCATAATACATGGGCTGACTTGTTTGAAAAAATGATAGCAGAGTTAATTATTATCTCTATATTTGTCAGACACATGAAGATAGTCCTGGGAAATCAGTAGAAACCAAAGTAAACTTTATATGGCCACACATAATTTATGTAAGAATTGGTTGATATGAATAAATTTTCAACAAGAATGGTCTTTCTCATCAAGTACTTTTGATTGTGTAAAGAAGGTCCCTTTTTACCCCCTGCCTTTCCAGTTAATCAATCTGTCAGTCACACTTTATTAGGTGAATGCCTTGACGGAGTTTGATGATAAGCATTTTTGGTGTAGGTCAAGCTATTTCATGTATATTTATATTTTCTGCAAAGGGGGATGAATGTTGACCAATTTTAGATAAATCATATTTTTGTAAATATTTTCCTTCTAGAGATTCAACTTTCACAATATTATAGTTTGCAAGGGATTAAAAATCACTGAAATGACCATCAAATACATTAAATGACTAAGTGAACTCCACAAATGAGAATACATGTATCACTTTTCCCATAATTAAAATGTGCTGTAAAATAACCAAATGTGTCTTTATCAACCGGCTGTTAAAAGAAAAAATTATTAGGTTGGGTTGCTCATTAAACATATCACTCATTGCACTCTGAAATCTTTTATTTTCAACATCAGTTAAATATGACAGAGAGAACTTGTGAATATAAGAGGTAACATGCTATAAACAGCAGTCGGTCTGACACCCTGTTTCATCTAGCAATATAAACTGATTTATAGAAAATTATAAAACTGATGATAAATTAATGTTACTTTAATTTACTCTGTCTCTAACTCTAATTGCATTTTGAATTGGGCTGCAAAGTGATGCAAAGCTGGAATATTATTACAATAAATAACAAAATAATTCAAGAATGAATTTAATTAAATTTTTTCAAGTATTACTTTTAAGAAAGAAATAGGGGAAAAAGAAAATGAGACAAATTCTTTTGTATGGATTTTCAAACCATTTTAAAAAAAAATTTTATATCATAGATTTATTTGTGGAGAATATTTTGAAAAAGAGTACCAGTATAAGGCATGAACATATGGTGCTTGCTCGATTTGACTGCGTGAAGTAAGGTTGTCAATTCTAATTATCAAATTAATAAATTTCCGACAAACGTATAACAAAGCTATTTATTGATATTTGACAGTTTGGTTCCAAAATTTACAGATTTAAATTAGATATAAGGTGAGGTTCAAACTAATGATAAAACAGTTGCTATATTGATTGTGCCCTTTTATAAAACCAGATGAAAGCCAGTGATGTTATAAAATATGGATGTATAAGATGACATTTAATCTAGTTGTTCCAAAAATAAAAAAATGATTTATAAACAAAAATTTCTCAGTTGGTCATTTAAATTTTATCTCTGATCAAATAAATTGAATAAAATAACATACAGCTGTATAGAAAGTTATTGTGGGTTTCTTTTCAATAAATCAGATCAATAGGTAATCTAAAATTCTAACCTACAGCACCGTTTTCATTCTTTTTTTAATACTGGTGCGATCAAAACTATCGACAGGCTAAGGTTAATGAGACATTTTATTGTCATTCAGGTATTTTTAATGACTAATGGAAAGCTTGACAAGTCGGGAATGGTAACAGCTTTTTTTGTTAGTAATAAACCAATAAGAAAGAAAACGCTTTAAAGCATTATTACACAAACAATAGGGTAATGTTGTATATGTAGTTTATGGTAAAGCGACCACCGTTTTCTGTGTACTAGTATTTCTACCAACCGTTATAAGTATTTACCACATGAATGGACATGTGACATTCATTCTTTTTTCAAACCGTTTCACCATCCATTGTTATTTTACTTGCAGACGGTCACATTTAGTGTTTATAAAAAGATAAAATTTATGATGACAGTGCTTTAATAATTTAGAGGACACTTGAAGTAAGGACTGTTCAGATGTAAATGAAGGAATGCGAAGATTTGTTTAGTAGGAATTTAATACTTATTTATTGTGAAATCTGTTCTCAGTTTTGTTCTGATTTTAATTGCAACTAATCACATTCGGTGTTCAAGGAAAATTCATGAGGACATTGCTTTAATAATTACTTATCTAAAATGATGCATGTACAAGTGTAAATTTAAGCCCACTAAGATCTACTTTGTAAAAATTTGATTTCAGGAAAAGAAATTGAAAACCACATCATCAAGTGTTGAGCACATTTTCTCAATTTATCATGATAAAAACTGACAGGCCATGATCTATATTAGGTTGTAAAAGTTGACAATAGGTAGATATTGAAAATGTCAATGCTCTTATCAGACATTGGCAAACTAGGTTTTTCGTAAGGCATATTTGAAGACTTGTTGAAGAAGACACTCATTCTTGGATTTAAGAGGCAGATTATTCAAATGGTATAAATTATGTAAATTAATGTGTAATATTATAGTATGAGTGGGGGCACTAGGGAAAGTGCCTTAAAACAAACTGTACTAAATGTATGAAGCTAGTATGCCATTCAGAAGCTTTTATTCAGCCGGTTTAAAAATGCTGATGATTGTTAAACATGCTTAAATTTATTTTTTAAAGGCAAAGCTGGGGAAATTAACCACAATTTAAAAAAAAAACAGTTTGCTATCTGTCTTCAAGAAGGCTGCCTTTGGCTTTGTAAGCTAGCTTGTCTTAGCCACCAGAATGGACCAGATTCAAATTGCTGACTTGAGCTAGCATAAAAAATATGCATTTCACTATTTTTTGTTGAAATTTGCCGTTTCATGTAGATATTGGTGTATTTAACATTAAACTCTGACTGGCATTGTTAAAACATTTAGGAATATTTCGCTTATAGTATATATGAGATAACGTTACAATAGACAAACCTGGCTTATAAATGCCAGGGACAGACTAAGCCTGGCCCCAAAAGAGGCACCCACATTTCCCCTGGGTGCAAGAAAATGTTTGAAAAACTGACTGTAAAGCTTTTAAACAAATTTAGCACGTGGCAATCTCACTAATTCATCAAAGATAGTCTGACAGGCAATGGAACATAAGCCCACAACAGCTAAATTGTCAGGGTAGTCAACAAGGGTAGTCGCATATTTTTTCTTTTGTCAGTAAGGAGAACATTTACAACACTTGAATAACTGATTAAGAGTAATCGCCCATTAAGTAATTATCAGAAATGGCTAGAATTGTTTCGATTGTTTGTCTCATGGCCTTTGTCCACAAGGTATTTCAAAGTGATCAAGGGCCATAACTCTGGCAGTAATAATTGGAAATCTTTGAAAATGGCTAGGATCCTTCGTCTTATGTCCTTAAACACTGTGTATAATTTAAAGTCAATCAGAAATAAACTTTAGCCTTTAGAGCATCAACAAAATATTTCAAAGTGATCAAGGGTCATAACTCTGGCAGAAATTATCAGATATCGCTGAAAATCTATAGGCTTCTTTGTTTCATGACTTTAAACACTGTATAAATTTATAGTCAATCGGATATTAACTTTAGCCTCTAGAGTGTTCACAACATTTTTATACGTCCACATTCATAATGTGAACGTATTATGCCATCGCCTCTGTCTGTGTGATGGTGTGTGTGTGTGGGTGTGTGTGTGGGTGTGTGTGTGGGGGTCACCTACAGGGAGCAATTCTTCATGGATTTTCTTCAAACTTTGTATACTTATTCCTTATACCCTTAGGAAAATCCCTATTGTTTTTGGTGCATGCCCAACCCCCAGGGGCAGAGCCACGCCCATTTCTAGTATTTGTTTGTTTGTCGTCTACAGGCCACATTTCTTAACTTATAACCTTGAAACTTTGCATACATATTCTTTGTACCCAAAGGAACATCCCTATCGTTTGGGATGCATGCCCAACCCCCAGGGGCAGAGCCACGCCTATTTTCTTTTCATGTGTCTTTGTGTCGCCTACAGTGCGCAATTCTTACTGAATTTTCTTCAAACTTTGTATATTTACTCTTTACACCCTAAGGATGATCCCTATCATTTGGGGTGCATGCTCAACTCCCAGGGGCAGAGCCACGCCCATTTTCTTTTTGTTTACCCGTGTGTTGCCTACAGGGGGCAATTCTTACTGGATTTTCTTAAAACTTTGTATACTTACTCTTTACACCCGAAGGATGATCTGTATTGTTTTTTGGTGCATGCCCTATCCCAGGGGCAGAGCCACGCCAATTCCTTGTACTTATTTGTTTGTCGTCTACAAGCCACATTTCTTTACGTATCATCTTGAAACTTTGAATACTTATTCTTTGTACCATAAGGAATATCCCTATCATTTTGGGTGCATGCCCAACTCCCAGGGGCAGAGCCAAGCCCATTTTCTTTTTGTGTGTTGCCTACAGACCACAATTCTTAATCGATCATATTGAAACTTAAAGTACTTATTCCTTATACCCTAAGGATGATCCCTTTTGTTTTGGGTGCATGCCCTACCCCCTGAGACAGCAACGCCCATTTCTTGTATTTGTTTGTCTGTCATCTACAGGCTGCATTTCTTAACGTATCATCTTGAAACTTTGCATACTTCTTCTTGGTACCTTAAGGATGATCCCTATTGTTTTTGGTGCATGCCCGACCCCCAGGGACAGTGCCATGTCCATTTTCTTTTTGTGTGTCTGTGTGTCACCTACAGGCCACATTTCTTAATCGATCATCTTGAAAACTTTTTTATACTTATTCCTTATACCCTAAGGCTGACCACTATTATTTTTGGTGCATGCCGGACCCCCTGGGACTGAGCCACTCCCAATGTTTTTGTGTCTTGTGTTCGCCTACAGAATGCAATTCTTAACAGATCCTTTTAAAACTTTGCATACCTATTCCTTATACCCTAAGGATGACCCCTATTGTTTTTGGTGATTTCCTATCCCCCAGAGGCAGAGCCATGTCCATTTTTACTTTGTGTCTGTGTGTGTTGTCTACAGGCAATGATTCTAAATGGATCGTCTTTAAACTTGGGATATGTATTCCTTATAGCCTAAGGACGACAACTGCATGTCCTGATTCCCAGAGGCAAGCCACGCCAAATCTTTGTTTTTGTGGTTTACAGGCCATAATTCTGAATGAATCAGCTTGGTACTTGGCATATATATTCCTTATAGCCGATTGATTTTGGTGAATGTTCTGATCCCCAGGGGCAGAGCCATGCCCACTTTTTGCCTTTAGCGTCTGAAAGCCACAATTCTGAATGGATTATCTTGATGTTGAGGCACGACCCTCAACGCTAAACAAACCAAATGCCAAGCCTTCTTGACAAAGTACCATATCAATCAAAGCAGGAATGTGGACGTATATTGTAGCGTTAGATTTATGTTTCAAAGTGACCAAGGGTCATAACTCTGACAGTAATTATCGGATACTGCTGAAAATCAATAGGCTTCTTTGTCTCATGAACTTCAACACTGTGTATAAATTTATAGTCAATGGATATTACCTATAGCCGCTAATGCGTTCTAAAGAAATTGTGGACAGACCGACGGACAGGGGCAACTGCAATGTACGTCCACATTTCCACATGATTGAATAAGGCCCCCAAACTACTTGTCAATCACCATGTTTCAAACAGGAGCATGTTTCTGGGTTAACTTTGAACAAGATAAAACATAATATATTGTTATTTAAATCAGGTAAATAGCATTTCTTCAGCAACTAGTTTTATGGAAAATACAAAAAGTTACCTGCAAAGGAATTTCTTTCTACCAGCAAAAAATGTTCCTGATAACTGTGACAAAAGTAATGAATTCTCAGCATGTAAGAATTGGTCCATTTTTTTCCAATGTCATTATATATTAGATTAATTTCTCTGACGTAGAGAGACGTTAAGTCTGTCTCCATTTTTTTATGCAGAAGGAAGAAAACATAATTGACAATTAGGGCACTAGTCTGAAAAGCTACAAGATTTCGAAAATTTAAATTTCAATCAGATTTTAGTTTTGCTAGGTTTTTTTTCTGGATAATTTTTTTCTTATTTGTCTTCTCAGAATATGCGGTGTTGAAATCTTGAAGTCAACATAATTAACAATTATAGTGGTCTATTCTAAAAATTCTATGCACAAGAAAATTATTGAAATATAATTGCACCATGTTAGTCATGATATGACCTAGTTTGTGCCAAGTGGACATTAAACCCCATTCCTAAAAACATTCCTTTTAAATCAGTTCTACTTTTTATTGGAGTTGATGTTCTTGACTGGGCCCGTAGCCAGCTCATAAAATTTGGTGGGGCTACAAAATTTTTTGAAGGGGCTGAGGATGTAGCTGGCTAAGAACACTCCTAAGAAATCATTATTGTTTGCGAAATATTTGGGTATGGCCAATTCAATTTTTTTTTGGGGGGGGGGGAAGATTGGTTATTTCTACTTTCCATATATATCAAAATTGCCATTCTTTTATTGGAAATAACCACCTGATAAATACTTTTCTGGGAAAGTATCTTTAATGAGTTGTTACTCTTAATCAGATTTGAGTGTATTATAAATGTTTCATTACCAACAATAGAAAAAATATGTGACAACTCTTGTTGACTGCTCGAACAACTTAGCTGCTGTGGGGGTATAGGTGCCTGACAACCTATCTTTGTTTTTTTGCCAGCCAAACACAATGGATCTTTAGACAAATACTAATATGGTTTTGATTGAAAATATCTGAACAGCTATAAGCCATATAAGAAAATAATAGATAAAGCTCAGAAAACTTGTTTTGATACTACTTAAAAACTGGTTTCTAAGGTGTAACCACATAACACGACCATATGATATGATAAATGATAAGTAAACAAACAAGGTTCTTTTTTTCAGGTAATTTGGGTAACACCTGGCTGTGGTCCACCTTTTGCTTCAAAGACCAAACAAGTCAGGTGTTTGTTGTACCACATTGACCAACTAATTATAACACCTTACAGAACATACAGTATTTTACATTTACATTATGTTTGATTTGATAGATAGAGGAAAATATAATAATATATATTTATAAAAAATGTTGAATTTTTCTAGATTTTTCTGATATTATTCAGTCAAGAAGATCCTTTAGTTGTTATAAGGTGGGGAGACAAAGTAGTCTAACAATTGTGTTTTAGCTTAGATCATATGGCCTGTTAGCTGTGCAAATCACTGGTTGGATCACAGACTCAAACAAGGAGTAATGCCAAGTGCCTAACTCTAATACCCTTTGCTTGATGGTGAATTATTGAAATATAATCTCCCTAAATCACTGGATGAGTGTTGAATGGGCATTAATGAATGTCTTTCTCTCTCTCTCTGTATACCCTGAGGATCAAACATGCAGCCATTTGGTTATAGATGTAGCTTGCAAAACGCTGTGCCATTACCCTTTCATCAAATTTTAAAAAATACACCTCCAACCATCCAAAATCACCCAGAATTCATGACCAACACATATAAAACATTGAATATGCACATATTATATTAATTTATAAAGGCATTATCTCTTTCACCCAGAAAATAAATTAGACAATAATCTTAGAATCACATTACTTAGAGTATAATCTCTTGCAAGAACATTCATTGAACTCCTTAAAAACTACACAAAAAAGGTTGACTAATTGATAGATTTACAGACTGGTCTAATATTTTAAATTAAGTCAGATTTACCATCTCCAGTGTAAATGTAGAGTCAATCATTGACCAATTCAATTTTTTTTTTTTTTTTTTTTTTAATATATATATTATATATATAAAAATAGAAAAATACGTCCAGGTAAAAAATTCTCCACTTTACTTCATTTTGACATACATTAAATTATATAAGCTAGCTGTCTGCCCTCTATAGGCGTCTTCAGATATTATAATGTATACAAAATATTGCAAATACGATACATGTATATATACATTCTTAGAACAATAGATTTTCATGACAATCGATTATAAATAATATTAAGTAACATACAACAAAAGGTTAAAAGTATATAATACATACTGTTTGAATGGCATTTAGTAATTGGACACATTAAAAATAAACACAAAAGTTATATGGATAACAATATAGTAATTGTTATCCATATAACTTTTGTGTTTATTTTTAATATATAATACATAACATGACATTAATCTACATAATTTTCCTGGTATAGTTAGACAATAGACCAATTATGTAATCTGGTTATAATAATTTACATAGGCTTCCTGGTATAATTAGACACTAATAGGACCATAAAGGAGTGAAGAGATTAAAAAAATGTCAATAGATCAATTATGTAATATGGTTGTAAACTTGTTTATATCCACCTTATTCTCTATTAAACCAACTATAGAGAAATAAAGATATACAGGGTTTAAAATCCCCTTAAATAGTGTTGAAGTAAAAAAAGTGTAAAAATATATATGAAGATTTTATTTAAGATTAGAATATTAACACGGAGGGAAGGGGGCAAATTAAGCATTTAAATCCGGTTTGAACCGGTCAATAAAGTGTGATTCCATATTCCTTCTCTTGATAGTATTGTCAATATTGACTTTATAAAAAGGAAAAATACTGAATTTAATATTTAAATTCTTAGCACACGTATTTAGATGTTTAGACACTTTCAAGACCGGATTAGTTTGTAAACTCTGTTGCCTATGAACTCGGATACGAGCGCGTAATTCAGTAGAGCACTCTCCTATGTAAATCTTAAAACAATTATTACAAATAAGAACATAAATTAAATTTCTAGTACTACAATTCATATTATGATTAAATCCTAAATGTATAATTAGTATTAGAAAAGGTGAATTTACTATTAATTATCATATGTTGGCAACATTTACAAAGTGGGCTATGGCACTTCGAAGTAGTAAAACTTCCATTATTAGAAGTTTGAAACTTAGCTCTAGTGAGTAACTTTTTAAGGCTAGGGGGCTGACGTTTACTATTAATTAATTCTATGCCGTGAAATTGATTATTAAGATTATCATTAGAAAGGAGAACATTCTTAGTATCATAAATATCTTGAAAAAAATTATTATGTCTAGGATTATATGTCGAAATAAAGGTAATACAAGAAGAGATATTCTTTTCTTTTGGCGTTCTTAATTCTTCAGTAGTTAGGCCCCTAGCTTTATCAATACCTATATTAATAACCCCAAGTGGGTAATCTTTTTTCAATAAATTGGATCTCAATTCATTAAGTCGTAGAATTCTGAGATCTTCGTTTAAAATTATAGTGCATAGTTTTCTAGCCAGAGAAAAGGGTATATTATTTTTAACATGATGGGGGTGGCATGACTTATAAGATAAATAGTTTTTAGTATCTGTTTCTTTGGAGTAAATATCTGTAATGATTTGATTGTTAAATCTCTTAACGAGAACATCTAAAAAAGCAATTTCCTTATAACTAGTTTCAATAGTGAATTTAATATTACTATCTAAGTCATTTAAAATTTGGTGCAAATCTGCTATATGGCCGAGATTAGTTTTCCAAATAAGGAAGACGTTGTCTAAATATCTTTTAAAATTTTCTTCGATGTAGTTTCTATAGTTAATACCAAATTTGTTTTCAGTTATTGTATATAATTTTTCTTCTAAGAATCCCATAACGAGGTTGCTAAGGTCAGGTGAACACACTGAGCCCATAGCACAGCCTTTAATTTGTATAAAATTACATTTTCAAAATTCGAAAGTATTATTCCTAAGAATAATATCGATAGCTTTTAAAATAAAGGTTTTTGAAAAACGGGGATTTCGAAGTACAGGTAATCTATCTATCCAATAACTGACTGCCTCTAGGCACAAATTATGTGAGATATTGCTATAGAGACTACAGACATCCAATGTTACAAATATTTCCCCATCGTTTATTTCCTGAGGTAGTTTATTAAGGAAGTCAATGTCATCCTTTATATATGATTTAACTCTAGGGACAAAGGGTTTTAAAAGAATATCAATTAAATAGGATAAACTATTAGTGGCACACGACGTCCCACCTATAATTGGTCTAAAGGTAAGATCACACAGTCTATTGATCATAACATATTCGCTATTTTGTTCTATGACGCTGTTTTTAATTAAATCTGATTTGTGTATTTTCGGAAGGCCATAGAATTTACTAGCTTTACAATCAAATTTGGTTAAGAACTGTTTTTCATTTTCTGTTAAACCGTGGCCTTCTTTTTGAATTAAAATATTAATTAACGTTAAGGTCCCTTTGTCCCTATTTGAATCTATTTCAAGATAAGTACTTCTATCTTCTAAAATATTGAGGATCTTAGATTTATAAAAGTCTATATCCATTATAACTATGGCCCCGCCTTTGTCCGATTCTTTGATGATAATAGAATCATTAGTCTGTAAGCTGTTAATTGCTTTATACTCGTCGTTGGTAATGTTATTTCTCACATTTTTCTTCTCTGGTAGGGGTAAATCATTTAGAAAATCGATCTATTTGTCTAAAGTTTTATCCTTTCCGCGACGTGGATTATAACAACTCTTATTGCGCACTAATTCCTCTTTAGAATAGTTTAAATCCCTGAATTCTTCCCGCAATCTTAGTTTTCGACAGAAATTTTTTACATCACATTTGAGTTCACACATATTGGTTTTAGGCGTAGGTGTGAATTTCAACCCCCTTTGTAAAAGTAAAATTTCAATTTCCGTACAATTAATGGAAGAAATATTAATGATTATAGGATTTAGTTTCTCCTTTTCGATAGATTCAGTTGATCGTTCCTCTGTTGAGATTCTTTCCTCTGATATGTCCCCTGTTGGTTCCCTCCTTGTTGATATCTCTTGTGTTTGTAGTCTCTGTCTTGGTATTCCCTGTCTTGATATCTGTCCCATTGTTGATCCTCCCCCTGTTGGTATTTCGTCTGTTGGTATTTCCTCTCTTGGTATTTCCTCTCTTGGAAATCCCCTTGATGAAGTCCGTTGGGTGTCCGTCTCCTGCTCTGTTGATAATTCCCCTGTCGCTTAAATGGGGGGCGTCGTGGTTTGTTGTGGACCTGGTCTAAAAAAGGCCTATATTCCGACTGGTAGTGCTGGTTATGACCAGGAGTATAACCTTTGTGGTTATTGTATTTTGAGGTCTTTTTTCTAGAAACCTCCCTCCACTGATTATCACTAGGCGGACGAGGGTTGTTATCCTCATTGTTTACCTCTGTGGAGGCATCCTGGATATGTAGATTTGTTTGTTCGAGTTCTTTGGTAGGTAAACTCGAAAGGAATTCTTTCTTTTTGTTCCAGATTCTGTTTGATTTATCTTCTTCCATTTTAATCTCCTTGGACCAAACTGACTTGAGTGATGTTTTGACCTCTTCGTTTGGATGGGTTTTGATCAGATTGGAAATATCGGTTTCCGCTTTGAAAAGGGTCTCTGACTCCTTTGCAGAGATTTCAAACAAAAAATCTATTTCATTCTCCATTCTCTGTATACTTAGTTCATTCCTTCTTTTTACTTGACTTTCCGTCTCGTAACTTTTGGGATTTTCCCGAAGTTTCCGGGGCACAAAAGGGTTGACCATATTCAGGAAAACTTGGTATAGTTCAGCCTTTTCTTTACATTTCAGCATTTTATAGAAAGATATTTTTCTTACCGATTTCAGTTTGTTCCATGTCTGCAGGTTATCCGATTTGAATTTATGAACTTCCTTCTTGAATTCGGCTTGTTCATCAGAATTATTCATGACACTGGAAATTTTAGTTAAGTCCTCGGTGATCGACTTCACTGTATCTTTAAGATTGGATGTGTTATTAACAAACCCCATTGTCAATTTTCTTCATAAGTAGGGTTTGATTGTCCGCTATTGTCTTCAACTGTTCTGCTAATTTGTTGAGTATTTGCATATACGGATCATAGTTCAGTGGTGTAGCTCCTTTACTTGGACGCATCTTCGTAAACAGTATAATATATATTAAAGTAGATAAAGTACAAGTACTTCTTTGTTTACGGTAGATAATGCATAAAAAAATAGAAAAATACGTCCAGGTAAAAAATTCTCCACTTTACTTCATTTTGACATACATTAAATTATATAAGCTAGCTGTCTGCCCTCTATAGGCGTCTTCAGATATTATAATGTACACAAAATATTGCAAATACGATACATGTATATATACATTCTTAGAACAATAGATTTTCATGACAATCGATTATAAATAATATTAAGTAACATACAACAAAGTTAAAAGTATATAATACATAACATGACATTAATCTACATAATTTTCCTGGTATAGTTAGACAATAGACCAATTATGTAATCTGGTTATAATAATTTACATAGGCTTCCTGGTATAATTAGACACTAATAGGACCATACAGGAGTGAAGAGATTAAAAAAATGTCAATAGATCAATTATGTAATATTAAACCAACTATAGAGAAATAAAGATATACAGGGTTTAAAATCCCCTTAAATAGTGTTGAAGTAAAAAAAAGTGTAAAAATATATATGAAGATTTTATTTAAAGTTCCAATTTCACATTTTCTAAGAAAGTCAAAACATAATTATTTCTATGTCTTTTGCTCAAAAGGTTGTCAACTCACTATTATACGGTCCTGGGCAAAATTTTTTGGGCATTATAAAGGGTGACACAGGGTGATTGAGGAAATAGTTACTCAATTACCTCCCTTGTTTTCCCATTCCTCTCCATGGACGGCCATCTTCAAACGTTTGAATTTGAAGTTGAAAATGATATTTTTGCCAATTTCTCAACTGGCAGTACTGAATTATAGGATTAATAGGATTATTCTTTAACAAGGTAGGACTGTTTATAGGTTCAATCTATTTTTGGGCTTTATTTTAATACATTTTAAAAATATAACTTAAAAAAATGCTATTGGAGCTTTAAGATTAGATTAACACGGAGGGAAGGGGGCAAATTAAGCATTTAAATCCGGTTTGAACCAGTCAATAAAGTGTGATTCCATATTCCTTCTCTTGATAGTATTGTCAATATTAACTTTATAAAAAGGAAAAATACTGAATTTAATATTTAAATTCTTAGCACACGTATTTAGATGTTTAGACACTTTCAAGACCGGATTAGTTTGTAAACCCTGTTGCCTATGAACTCGGATACGAGCGCGTAATTCAGTAGAGCACTCTCCTATGTAAATCTTAAAACAATTATTACAAATAAGAACATAAATTAAATTTCTAGTACTACAATTCATATTATGATTAATCCTAAATGTATAATTAGTATTAGAAAAGATGAATTTACTATTAATTATCATATGTTGGCAACATTTACAAAGTGGGCTATGGCACTTCGAAGTAGTAAAAGTTCCATTATTAGAATTGGGAATTATATATATATATATATATATATCCGAAATTATTAGGACAACCGCAAAGTTGCACTACTTTGTTTCACGGTAAATGATAAAAAGATAAAAGGTATGCCGACACAAACTGATTTCAACACTGGTTTAATAACATTTTAACATTTTAAAGTACTTTTCATCCGTCTTGGGACTATTCATAAATAATGTCATTGTATAAAGATGGACATTATAGTATATTTATACATATTTACATGGTAACACTGTGGTTTTAATTAGCTATAGTTACCATTGTCCATGGTTACATGTCGTTAACTAATACAAAACATGTACACACGTGTGTTAATCTGTAGTATATGGGTTCAATTCGAGAACAATGAATGGAAGATTATCATGAGATAGATTAAAGAAAATTAATAAATAAATGAGGCTAATTGCCAATTGTTACTTATTGACTATTAAGTCGAGGAGTGTATTTTTTAATAAAATGATTTTCCATTAATTTCCTTTTCGTGGTGTCATCGACTTTCATTTTATAAAAAGGGAAAATTTGAAATTTTATTTGTAGATGTTGCGCACATTTAAAGATATGTCTATTTACAAATAAGGGCCCATTTTCAATATTGCAATCCCGTCGATGGTTGCGTACTCTATCCCGTAGATGAGTACTTGTCTCACCTATGTAGAAAAAACCACAGCCCAGACACGTCAAGACATATATGAGATTTTTTGTGTCACAATTCATATTGTCGTTTGACGCTAAACGTAATGTTACGAAATTTATATTGGTTATTTGGTATTATATGATCACAACATTTGCATCGAAGATCCAGGCATTTAGATACATAAAAACCGGTCCTTGTGATAGATGAATTGAATTTTGCTCTGGTTAGGAGGCGTTTCAGATTAGGTGGCTGTCTTTGTGATTTAATGAATTGAACATTATCAAATTTCGCTTTGAGGTTGTCGTTTGATGCCAGGAGTGACCGGCTCTCGTACATTGTTTTAAAGAAGTTGGGATGTTGGGGGTTATGAGTAGCGACAAAGGTAATGATATTATCCGAATTGTCTTTTGCTTTAGTAGCCCTCAGTGTTTGGATATCAATTGCCAAAGCCTTTTTTATCCCAACTTCTATTACCTCGAGGGGGTAATACTGTTTCAATAAATTTCTTTTTAGCTCACCTAATCTGACAAACCGGAGGTCTTCATCTATCACAATTGTGCATATTTTTCTAGCTAAAGAGAAAGGTATATTATTTTTGGTATGGCGTGGATGACATGATTTATACGAAAGATAATTTTTGGTATCTGTTTCTTTAGAATACATATCCGTTATAAGGAGTTCTCCCCTTCGTTTCACTAGAACGTCCAAGAATGCGATTTGCAGATCGTTCGTTTCAATTGTGAATTTTATATTTAGGTCTAAATCATTCATTATGTGTTGCAAATCTGCAATGTTGCCCAATCGTTCATTCCAAATACAGAATACATCGTCTAGGAATCGTTTTAACTGATTTTCTAAATATATTCTGTAATCCACGCCATGTTCAATTTCCACAATTGAGTATAATTTTTCCTCGAGAAATCCCATTGTTAAATTACTTATATATATATATATATATATATATATATATATATACTTCCCAGATTAAAACATGTTTTGTTGTTTTTCATTTTTGAGGGGTGGGGTCATTTTATCAGTGTTTTGGTAAATTCTGTTGTTTTCTAACAAGAAAGTCTAAATTATAATAACTCAACCGGTTATTACAAATCCGATCAGCTTCATTGCAATCAATATTATAATATGAAAAGGCCAATGTAGCTTATAACCCTAACAGTCCAAACCCTATCAATATCTTCATATATAAATTGATATTACAGTTAATTATAACCATCTCATTTAATTTTGCATGTTAATCCTGGCTTTTATCACTGTAACTAATCTAATTAATTAATTAAAACAAAATGTTCAAATTGAGTTATCTCCCCTTACTGTGTACAAATGATATGATCTACAACTAGAAAACTCTTGGCTTATATTGATTTGTAGACAAATAAAATAATTTCTTAAATTTTCCATGAATGATATTTAGAATTTGTAAAATTTTAATGTTTTGGTATCATAAAAATATTGTTAATGCATGGATGGCATATTTAAGTGATAGGCCAGACTGTCTTGAAGCCAGGGGTGGATTACCCTATAGGCAGTGTAAACAGCTGCCTAGGGCCCAAGAAAAAAATAGGGCCCATAAAATTTTGAACGACCTTTTTAAATTTTATTTTTTACATTATTTAATTCACTGGACTACGCTTACGACGAACCTCACTCGGTTGTATCAGCTGTTCATTATGAAGAAAGAAGTACTTTACTACAAGTGACAAAAATTACAGCTAATTGAAGATACATGTAGTAGGAAAAGAAAAGTATGGGCGTATATCCTCGGAAATTTCGTTTCTCTTACAGCGGTCTTAGTCCAACTACGTCAAACCAGTCCCACAAAGGGCCCAGCTAGTCGAGCTGCCTAGGGCCATCAGAGCCTTGATCCGCCTCTGCTTGAAGCTGAATAATAATTGATGGTTAGAAAAAACTATTTAACGGTATTGGAGCATTCTTTTTAATCAGATGTTTAGGAAACAAAAGTATTTTCAAACATTACTTGCTTTAAATGTCACATTTTGAAAAAATA
The DNA here is from genome assembly GCA_948474765.1 of Patella depressa. NCBI lineage: Eukaryota > Metazoa > Mollusca > Gastropoda > Patellidae > Patella > Patella depressa. Next base: position 48,026,195 of record OX419715.1, on the reverse strand, counting down.
TAATGATGTACGTTTTTCACTGGAAACATTTATAACAAGTAGTAATTTTATATGAAAATAACTCAAATCTTATTTTATAGAAAACTCAGATAAGACTATTGTGCAATGTTTCATAAGAATACATTTTAATGATTGTTTTACATGTATTAAAGCAAAAATTTATGTAATTTTGTTATTCTTCAACTTAATTACACTTAAATACATGTAAAACAATCATTAAAATGTATTCTTATGAAACATTGCACAGTAGATTACATATTATTTTTTTTTCTAAAACAAACTAAATTACTTGCTTAGTCTTTTGGGAGTTGCGAGTTTCATTCAAACTTAATGAGGTTTCTGCATAAGTTCTTTACTGATTTAATTGTGTTTATATTGTTGTAAGTATTGAAATGTATATTATAAAACATTATCTTGATAAAAAAGAAATTATTTCTCATAAATCAAGGAAATGATAAAGTGTTATATTTTTCTAGAAAATTAAATGAGTTAATGAAGCGTTGTTCAACTTTAGTAATGTTTCAGTCTGGTATTTTTTACAAGTATCATTAAATAGAAGAGGCAAGGCTATTCACAAATATCCTTTAACTGGTGATGATAATTTTGCTTGGCTTCCTAATTTGAATATTTGATGGTTGACAAGTTGTATTAAAGACAGATGTTTCTTTAAAGCAATTGACTGTGACATGTTTCCATGGTGTCAGGTCCACAGGACCCCCCCTAATATACTTTATAAGGCTGCCTAATTGCTGTGTTTAGTTTACAAGGAGAGGTGTACTTAATGATTAGAAAAGGAATAATAGTACATGTTTACCCCTAATAAAACCCCTGCTGTTATGTGTTTTAGACTTACATCTCATCTTAATCCACTTACGGGTTACAATGTTGATCTGGTTAACTCACTTCTAACTGATTTAACGAGCTAATAATTAATTAATTGGTTAAATAAAATTATTTATTATCCATGAGATTTTCCAGAAATTATATCAGTTGTCATTCAAAATTATTGATATTAATTATTTCCATAATTTTAAAATGATTGTCTTTTAAGATAATAATATGATGTATTTTGGATTAGGTTTTGGCATAGAATGGAATTTGAGAATTTTATGGCATGCTTGCTTTTACATTTTAACAAATTTTTAAGTGACTTTCGCTTTTACATTATTAAACAACAGAGGTAAATAATTTTAAATATGAAGAATTATAAAAAAAGAAAATTAATTTGAAATCTGTCATTAAGTTGTTCTAAGAGAAAAAAAATTGAAGCAAATAATTTGTGTAATTTAAAATGACTCATGGTCACAGCCGGTAAAGTATTATAAAGAAATGCTTATTAAGATTCATGAAATGATGTTGAGAAAAAATTTGCTTATCAATGGTTTTCATGGCCAAGTACTAATTAATTTCCATAGATAATTGGTATATAGATGACTACAGACATATGCACGCTATGTGACAACAAAAGGAAAAGATGAAGTCCCGTTCTGAGAGCCCCAGAGGCAACAAACATGTGGGGGATGCAAGATTTTTCAACTACAACTGCTGTGAAAGCTAATACAGTGGTGGACTAACCCGTATTTGCTATAATGTCACACAATCTGCTGATCTTATCCAAAAAAAGCATCTTTGGCCATTGTTAACCCTTCATATTGTTATACTAGCAGTTTTTACTGACAAACCATGTGGAAAAGACATTTAGTGGCTCAAGCTATTGACAGAGCTATATGGTTGACTGTGCTAGACTACCTGTTCACCCCTCCTATTAGCAATGGGTCTAACCCATTCTCCATAATGTCTGTATAGTAAAGTGTATTGTTGGTTATTCCACAGAGAACCTATGGGAAGTGGGATGGAGAATGAGAAGCTGGTGTAGTTAGTTGAACAAGAGTAGTGTGAGGATATCCATTGGAAACAACATGATTTTAAAACAAGCACCACTTCCATTTTAGAATGTGTTTCTTCTGAGAGAGAGATTAAAAAATCTAAAATAAGGAGAGTGTCCAGGAATTGTGTGGTGTAATTATAGTGCTCCAGACTTATTTATAGCAAATGTACTATATATATATATAGTGTAGTGCAGGTACCAGTAATACTATTGTGTTTTCGTTTGGCATTGTGGATAGTACTGTGCATTTGATAAGATTCCTACTCTTATATATTCACTGATAATTTGTTCAATAGTAAAAACACAGTTTTATCAGAAAACGAGATAACTATTGTTTTTATCTGCTATTTTTAGAATAATATGTTTATTAGTGAATTATGTGAAAAATTGGATTCATAGTTAAGTTATACTGACAGTTACAATGACTTATCATCTACATTAATGATTTTATGATTTGTATACAAGTGAAATGCAATAAGGAGATTACATATTAAAAATGGATAAATTTAATTGGAGAACTATACATCATTTCAACTTTAAAGTGCTTTGTGTAACAATTTGGATTCTTCTTGGGGCAGGACATGCCTTAGATCTAGGTAAGTACATTCATACTTATTTTGATGTACATGTGTGTAAGTTACATTGGATATATCTACATATTACTTACGTTCTACACCCACTATACATGTATACTAAAACACTTTTAATTTCAAGCAGTCTACACTGATCATAAAATAACATTAAGAAATTAAGACACATGTAGTACTTTCTTCATCAAATGGATTACAAACTGGTAGTTTAGTCTCTATCACATGGATTACAAAATGTGATTTAGCTTGTGCTCAAAAGCAGTTTTATTTATCCAATTCTATACATTTATATGCTGTCTTAGCATATTATAATGAAGTATAAGAAACAATCCTCTAAAGCTATCTATTAGTATTTATTTATTATTTTGAAGAATGTATATAATCATCTTTTTTATGAATATTTATGTGACTTTTACATGACAAATTGTCATAATTTTACAGAAACTTATAAAATGACAGGGAAATGTCATATAATGAAAGTTTTAAAAAATGATTATAAAATATTGAATCAGTCCACAGAAAATATTATTTAAATAATTTCACTTCCCATGCATTGTAAATATTAATACCTTTTGTAATAAAAAACGATATTAGAGTGAAATTGAAATTTGTAATCCATTTGGTAAAGATATAAAAATTATGCGTACTTTTTATCATTTGTATAAAACATTAACACATTTAAATCAATAATTCTTAGACAATTTTACAATTAGATAAATGCTGAGTCTTAAACAAAGTGTGAATTATTAGTATTATCATTATGATGTTCAACCCTTACATGATATACAGGTAGATATGAAATCTCTGGATATCCATCCCAATATCTAGTATCCTAGTGAATTACTCATTCAGGTATTGTTGTGTATATCATGATGATGTGTATTCATTTAGACCAGTGTGTATCAACAAGAGAGTTAACCCATATTAGACTATTCCTAATTAAATACATGTGTTATATCATCATCCTTTTATGATTAGTTTCGCTGGTTGATCAGACCTTTTTCTGATAACAACAGTTGAGAATCAATCACCCTTTAAAGTTTACATTTAAATATTGTCAAATTTGTATTTTTAAAGCCTTTAAAACAATCTTGTATGATTCATTGTCTTAAAATATGCAAGAATTCTGCTTTTCCATGATGAAAATATGTATGTTGTAATAAAACCATACTGTCATCTGTTTGTTGTAGGAATAGTATGGTTTTTATATCAATGAAAATTTTGATTCAACAATTATCTGCTAAATATGTGAAAGTCAATAATGTATCGCTCTAGTAACTACATTGATTAAATTACTAATTATAATTCTAGTGATTCTAACAAATTAACAATTCATGTGTTACAAATATATTTGGATCAAATTTCAGCAATAAATGGAATCAATCCATAACAATGTAGCAAATGAGAGAGATTTATATTAATACAATTTTCTAAATTTAATAAAAAGGGTTCAAACCATGCATTAGTTTATAAAAATAAAATTTCTATATTCCTGTGGATGATTTTTATTTATTTTTGATCCGTTTTGTACACAAGATTTCACGGCTAATGGTATCCTCACATATTCTCATCTGTTAAGTACAGGGTCTATGCTGTTGGCCGCAAGAGAAAGCTTAGACGTTTTTCACACTAAATCAGTAGCTGAACTGTATGTACACATAGAATCATACTTGAAGAATACTTTTTAAAGAGATGCCATTCTTGAGAAGTCTTTGCTCAAGCCACATATAGACTAGCAATATCGAATGTAAATATTTTTTTATCCCAGACATTGTAGCAATGCTGGCACTAATGCAGCATGATTTATCCTATAGCCAGAAACACTTCTTCATTTTGAAACCTTACTTTAAATTTAACTTCCTTTTATAAAGTAAATTTCCAGGGCTTTTTGTTAATAATAATTTATAAACTGTTTAGATTTGTGATGACTTAATTTATCACTGTCTTGGAAGCCTCTGTCTTTACCAGGAATGTATGATAAACAAATTTCTTTTTTGTTTTCTTGAAAACAGGTTAATAATTTACCATATTTAGATTGAGATATTTTAAACATTCTTTTGAAAGTTCATTACAGTACATCACCTTGCATTTAAAACTTCTATATATATTTGTCATATTTTGGTATTTAGCTAACACTGCAAGGTGCATAGTGTGTAGAAATGTCGTCAGAGCTTTTAGTATTGGGCTTCTGCGTTAGAAAATCCTCTGAGCAAGTAGTAAAGCTTAATTATGGTTACTATTAATGAAAACTAGTGAGAAATATACGTGTTGTCAGTTGTCGCTTAAACCCGTCAGTACTTGTACCGTACGTCAGTATTTCTGTTAATGGTCAGTAATAATCATACGGTGAGTATGTGAGTTAATTGGTTAGTATTCCTTACTTCTGTCAGTATGTAAAAATAACGTGAGTAATTAAACAAACGTGAGTTTATCCAAACATATCACTATTGAGGCACGTGCGGGAGAAATTGACGAAAGCGTGACTAATTAAGAAAACGTCACTATTTGAGCTACCGCTCACTATCCGAGTATAACCGCCAGTTACCTTTGATGTGCGTCGGTAATTGGACCTGACGTCAGTAGAGCGTGAAATCATTAACTATATAAAATATTGGCGAGTATTGTTACTGTAAGTGATCATAATATTTTTATTACTAACCTGCAGCTGAATAATTTTAATTATTTATTAATATTCTGGAATCGGAGGAGATATTCAGGTTAGTAATAAAAATATAATTTTAATTATTTATTAATATTCTAGAATCGGAGGAGATTTTTTAAACCATAATTGGTGGCAATGAGTAAAGGGACTATTTGTCGGCAATTTCGCTTATCGCCGTAGTTTGCAAAAAAACGCCAAAAATAGTTAGATAGATCGATCTCTAAATACAGTGATCAGGGTTAGGATGAGACAGAGTCCACTTCATATATAAATATGAATTTAAATGCTCAGTGGCGAGGTTTGATTCGCCACATTATCTGTACCCGTTCACGTTCTTACAACGGGGTTCCCATACAGAATACAGCGCAATATATATTACGATTTATATGTATTCTCGTTACATGCGGGTTGGCACATATTTTGGGGTAGGTGGCGCGGTAAGGATTAGTAAATTTGGAATCAGAACTAATGGTTTAAGAAGATCATCAACACAAATCTGTTTTCGGTAATTTTATTGAAACAGATTATGATAGCAGATAATATTGAACTTCATACACATATACACGCTGAAATTCTGAACACCTAAGAATCGTGTGATTATCTATTTACTTTTTAGAAATAATAGCTATTAAACAATATATATAGCAATGCAACAATATAAATAACGATGAAAATAATAATAGCATATAATAAGGTACGATACACAGTGTTAAAATACAATATAATCGTACGTAACAGAAAAATAATAAATTTCATTCAAGTAATTCGAAATTATGAGCACAGAAGATTCTATTAATAATTTAGAAATTGTTTTTTATTTAGCACACGATAAATATAATTGATACATTGCATGAAACGGTGAAATAGTAAAACCATGTCCGACGTTCGATCTTGGGATATTTTTCATGTAGATATACTGTGCGATTAATTCTTTATTAAAACAAAAGGCTGATAGAAATACTTCTAAAGGAACATTGAAAATCATCCCCTAAAAAAACACATTTATAACTACACTATATTACATATTCAAAACTGAGACAATTCTAAACACGGGAAATTTCAAGAAATTGAAAACACAATAGCAAAACTTTTGTTAAAGATTTCCAACAAATTTATAGACCATTTTTATTTCTTAAAATTTGTCACTTACATATCCGAAATTGTCGTTTGAGTTTTTGTTCAATAGTCACACCGGTAACAAATTGTCTTTTAATAATTCAGTTTATCAATAAACATAACAGAAATTTATATAGTTAATGATTTCACGCTCTATTGAGGTGATAAACCTAGCCAATCAACATTCTTAATCTCTTGAGCACTATAACACAAAGGTGCTAATTAAGTGGTGAGATTAACAGAATTTAATCCCATAAAAGATTTAATATACAAGACCTATATTACTAATGTACGGACTATTCTCTTTGGTTCTAAATTCTTACACCGAGCGAAATATTAAACAAACATTAACAAATATATGACATGGCTGTTATGTGATTTAGTGTTAAAATCTAACGATATCTTTAACTTGCTTTTTCTCGAAAATGTCGCAAAGTCACTAGTTTATCCGACCAGAGGAAAGTGTCAAACGGGCGGGGTGAGTGACTCAATGTGAATGAATATATTCACCAAAATATTTTGTGAAATAAACTGTCGGAAATGCAGCCAGGCAGCATTCCAGACACTGGTTGTCGAGATAAATTGAGCTGGTCAGATACTGTTCGTCGCCAAATCTTCAGCTTATCCTAACAAAGAGGGAGGTGTCAAATGAACGGAGTGAGTGTATCAAGTGAATGTATATTCTCGTCGCGTTGGACCTATATTACTAATGTATGGACTATTCTCTTTGGTTCTAAATTCTTAAACCGAGCGAAATATTAAACAAACATTAACAAATATATGACATGGTTGGGTTCAGATTCATGCCGTATTTCACTGAACGTAACTGATTTGACATTAGAGTCAAAATGGAAACAATTGAATGTAAATTAGCTCATATACAATCAGTTTACATTATTATATGCGTTGCGACCCATTTTGGGTCAATTTCTAGGTCCTAAATATATTTATAGTGATGGTCCGATATGACACCTATCAGTTTTACCTATATGAGATATTGACAGCAACATATAATATCGGCTGATACATATAATTACCGATAGTGGTGGATATAAAACTATTACACATTGAAATGTCTCGAATGGCATAATAATCCTTGTAGATGAATGTCACTGTTAGTCAGGAAACGAATGGTACTATTTTACCTCGGTTATAAGCACAAACGCCGCGTTTTTGAAGAAATAAAATTGTGCCACGCTTCCTACGCAATCACAAATACACTCCATCTATCTTGTCAAGCGGACGTTAATTGTTTGCTGTATCATTAAATAAAGTCGAGATTATAATATAGTAACTAGTGTTGATTACGACGTAATTCCTAAAATGATTGGCACCTGTATGTCTATAATAGGTGTCTGAACTGAAAGTTTCACGCGGCAATGAATGAAACATCAAAGCGAAGAGCAATCACGTGACATTCTTTCGTCATTTCTAGAACTATAAACCATCTAATGGGAGCTTATTTGTTTGTAATATTATTAATAAATAAAGTATGATCTATATCATAAATTATTATTTGTTGATACATATTATGTCTAAATTCTTAAAGTAGCCTAGCATAACAAAAGAAACCAATAAATTATTTCTAAATTTTCACTGGCATCTAGAAGCTGGAATGTCAATCTCGTGACATCAAAGGGATACCCTCCCTTTCATCTTTCATGCTACTCACACGTAAACCATGCGGTATATTTTCCCGCCTTTTCCAATACTTCTATTCATAATGATTAAAGCCCCAATAACACTCTTGTTGTAACTGAAAAATATGTCCCAATCTTCATTCGGGTCAACAAATCGTATTAATTTAGAATATTCCAATTAAATGATGATATAAATTTCATCTTAACACACCTAATTTAAAAAATTGGAAAAATTCAACCAATTGATTTGAAAAGTCTAACGTAAACCTTTTCAAATGTGACTTGGATTTTAAAATATTTTCGAACCCTCTGGACAAATAAAATAGGTTGTAATGGATAATTTACACAACAGGTAGGACATTTAAACATCTAGTACTTAGAATAAGGGTATTATTTATTTTCTGGAGCTACCAAGCCAGCAAGAATGTTATTGTCCCTGTAAGTATCCAGACAATACAAGCAGTGATCTAGATAAAACTAACGTGAAGTAGTAAGATTTGGAACTATTTCACGATAAGCGACAACCCAAGATGTGCGATGCCTCATACCAGTCTGGTATGCACACGATTCTTCAGTGCTAAGAATTTCAGCTTGTATGCGTATGTTTGAAATTCATTATTTCTGTTATCTGCTATCATGTTATCTGTTTCAATAAAATTAGTGAAAACAGATTTGTGTTGGTGATCTTTTTTAACCATTAGTTGTAATTCCAATTTAAACCATACAGATATCAAAGCGCCTCACGTCCCAAAACAAGTGCTAATCCGCATTACCGAGAATAAATATAAATTGTAAATGAAATAACACTATACACATTGCCCTGTATTCTGCAAACTACACATTGCCCCGTATTCTGCAAACTACACATTGCCCCGTATTCTGCAAACCCCGTATTCTGAAAACTACACATTGTCCCGTATTTTGCAAACTACGGCGGTAATGGAAATCGCCAAAAAATACACCCGTTAATGTTTAAAAACAGTATTCTGCAAACTACGGCGGTAACCGAAAAATACCCATGTTCACTACCATCCATTATTGTTAAATAAAAAAACCCAACATTTTCTGATTCGAGAATAATAATAAATAATTAATATTTTATTCAGAAGGTATCGACAATTTATCGGGAAGTTAAATTACCTATAGTAACAATACTCACCAGAAATGTATATAGTTAACGATTTCACGCTCTACTGGCGTCGTGTCCAATTACTAACGCACATCAAAGGTAACTGGCGGTTATACTCAGATAGTGAGCGGTAGCTCAAATAGTGACGTTTTCTTAATTAGTCACGCTTTCGTCAATTTCTCCCGCGCGTGCCTCAATAGTGATATGTTTAGATAAACTCACGTTTATTTAATTACTCACGTATTTTTTACATACTGACAGAAGTAAGGAATACTAACCAATTAACTCACATACTCACCGTATGATTATTACTGACCATTAACAGAAATACTGACGTACGGTACAAGTACTGACAGGTTTAAGCGACAACTGACAACACGTATATTTCTCACTAGTTTTCATTAATAGTAACCATAATTAAGCTTTACTACTTGCTCAGAGGATTTTCTAACGCAGAAGCCCAATACTAAAAGCTCTGACGACATTTCTACACACTATGCATGTTACCGTGTAATATATCTTCCCTTTGAGATTAAAATTTTATACATGTATCTGAAACTTTAGTCTAAAGCCATATTTAAAGGAGCTAAATCACTAATATTTGGGGCCTAGAAATTGACACAAATGTGTCGCAAGCCATATAATAATGTAATATGAATGTATATAAACTGATTTACATTCAGTCGTTTCCGTTTTTACTCTAATATCAAATCAGTTATGTTTGGCGAAGTACACCAGAAGTCTCAATTGAATCACAATATTATATATAGCATCTGGATATTCCAGACTACATAGTATTTATTGCGCATGCTCACCGTTTGAGATGTAATGTGGAGTATACCTAGCCTTGTTCTTTGGGTTCCTAGCTGAAAATGAGTCTGAAACGCGGTATGGTACACGATTCCTGTACCAATGGTAAAAAAATTATTTCGTCTTAAATATTGGATATCAGAAGCCCATCTTTTACTGGTAAGAGCACACCATCAATGTTGATTTAAATTGACAAATAATTTTAAACGTCGAAGACTTTCGATGATATTGAGTTAGAGACTTAGCTGCTGTAAGATGAAACATGATTGTGTATTCCTGGGTAAAACTAGGTTTTCCGACACTCTGTGAATTCCGACATATTGTAACGATCCCGTACGATGTCGAATTTGACAGAGTCCACTGTAGTTGTACTGTAATATTTCTATGAAACACTAAGGTTCTGTAAACAAATAAACAAAAACTTGAAATAAAAGTTTCATTAATGTAAATGTATACTAAGAATAATATTATAGGCTGAACATATCATGTTCATATGCACAATTAATAAAATTTACTATTTGAGAATCAAGAAACATTGCACATTCTTAAGACATATAAAATGGAAAAATTATACATGTACCGGGAAAGATGAATTTTTTTTATAAAATCAGATTTGTATGTGTATGTAAATGTGTATGTGTGTACATGTACATGTGTAAGGTTTTTCCCAGTGAGCCACCCACACTCAAGGCAAGTTTATCAATGACATGGGAACTTTTATCAGGGGGGTATAAAAAAAACAAACATGTACATTGTCATATAATTTGAAAATATAAAGAACAGTGTAGTATTGTATTCACAATAGCGCTTTTTTAATCTTAATGTTTGCCTTTATTCCAGATAGGATAGTTTGATAATCCTTAAGATCTTAAAAATCGTAATTTTGATATCTTGTCTTAAAGTCTCATATTCAGCTCATAGGAAACCGATAATTTTCACGGTGAATATAGCGTATAATTACTGCATGTGTGTAAATCTAGACACTTAATGATAAGAAACAAAATTATTGTGAATAAATAAAAATCTTTTAAAGACCTATCTCTTTTAATGTATGGACTAATACTTTAATTATTGCCCGACATCAAAAGAAATGTTTGGAGAGGATAGATGTACATTTGGCATAATATATGTTAGATTTGAAATTGGATTGTCAGGGGAGACGATAAACCTGTTTGGCATGCATAAACAAGCACAATTGGTACAGGATCTCTTTGCACTGGATATGCAGCTGCACCAAAACTTTAACCTTTTTTTGTGAATTGAGTGTTACGTCTTGTTTTACCTGTTGAAACATCTTTCGACTTGCTGCTTTCTGTGTTTATAAATCAATGAAATATTTGTGTAAATTTAGGTGACTAGAGGTATTGCTATATCTAGTCACCTAAGTAAACTTTTTAACTCTTTGATCAATACTAGATTAAAAACCTTAATAGAAAGTAAACTCTCCAATTTCCAGTTCGGGTTTAGAGAAAACCATCGTACATCAGATAATTTACTTATATTAAAAACACTGGTTTCAAAATACGTAAAAAATAAACAGGATAAAATATATGTAGCATTTGTTGATTTCCGTAAAGCGTTTGATTCTGTATGGAGACAAGCTCTTCTTCTTAAGTTAGCTAAAATAGGTATTGGAAAAAAGTGTTTCGATATAATCCAAGACTTATACAAAAGAACAATATCGACAGTGAAATTAGGAGACCAGTTAAGCAGAGATTTTCAGATAGATATAGGTGTTAGACAGGGAGACTGTTTGAGTCCAACCCTGTTCAACATATTCATTGATGATATAAACGAGGTTTTCAATGAAGAATGTAAACCAGTAGAACTAGATAATGTATCATTCAACAGTATTATGTTTGCTGATGATATCGTTTTGATCTCGAAAACTAAAGATGGTCTGCAAAAATGTCTCGACAACTTAGAAAATTATTCTGATGAGTGGAGACTAACTATTAATACCAATAAAACTAAAACTATGTGCTTAACACACTGCAAATCAACAAATAACTCCCATAATTTTATATATAATGGAAAATATTTAGAAAACGTTCATGAGTTCAATTATCTTGGAACCGTCATTTCAGACACTGGCTCTTGTTTTGCTGCCATGGATAATTTGACACAGAAAGGAAGTAAAGCATTTAATATTATGATTAACAAGTTAACAAAAATAAATACAGATCCATATCTTGTAAGAAAACTTTTTATCTCCCAAATTCGACCGATCATAACATATAATTCGGATATATGGTTTATGGATATGGACGAAAAACAGCAGAAAGCTAAAAATAGATGTACTTTAAAAGACAAATATTTTGATCATCTTTCCTATATAGATTCGACAATAATAGAAAAATTGAATATTAAAATGTGCAAATATGCTTTAGGAACAAGCAGGAAAAGTAGCAACATAGCTGTACGTGCAGAAATGGGATGCACACCAATTGAAAGTTTTATTAGAAGCTTAGCACTAAAAAATTATGAAAGAATTACAAAACTACCTACTTCAAACCTAACAAGACTTGCCTTAAATGAAAATCAAAAGATGCATGCTGACGGAAGATATAGCTGGTTTTCATTTATAAAAAATTGTGAAGCTATAAAATCCAATGTACATGTAGATTTAAAATCATATTATAATAATTTATTGTCCCAAAAAATAAATAATATTAAAGGCCTAGATGGAACTTCCTCAAATAAGTTAAGGACATATGCACTTATAAAACATAACGTAAATTATGAAAATTATTTAGATGTGATAAGAAATCCAAAACACAGAAAAGCACTAACAAATTTAAGAATAAGTGCACATAAGTTGAAAATTGAAACCGGGAGATATCTAAAACTAGACGTAAAAGATCGCTTGTGTTGTATATGCCAGGAGGTAGATGACGAAATTCATTTTCTAACAAATTGCAAACGACATGACAAAAATAGAACAGAACTGTTCAGGCTAATTTTATTCCAAGAGCCAAATTTTTATAAAATGAATGCTTCACAACAATTTAAAATACTAATGATAAATAAAAAGGTAGAAATTCTGAAATGTTTAGGAGCTTTTATATACAATTCGTTCATGTCTCTGTAAAGTATTTATGTTTATATAATTATGTACATGTATGTATTATGTATCCTTCGTTGTCTCATTTATATTTTATTAATTTCCTCTGTATATGCACATAACCTTGTAAGGTTTTTTATGCAATAAAGTTTCTTCATATAGACCGATATATTTTATAGGTTCCTCAATGTCTGTTTGTACATATGTATAAAATTAGAGCACAGAAACTATACTTGCCATTTCTTCAACCAAATTTTAATATACTCTGCAATATTTGAATATTATGAAATATTTTAATTTATCTGTATTTTGCAAAAAGAATATATATAAATGCTCAAGCAAACAAATTGCTTACAACTGATATCAAAAGGGATATACATGTACATAAAAAAATGGTTTTAGTTGATAAATTGTCAGTTATTGGAGATGTCCAATAATTTTTTTTTAATGATCATGATCCAATGGCCCCCCCCCCCCTTCTTATCAAACCACTGATGTAGGTACATGTACTTGAAACACAATGGCTTAAAGTAGGATACATATATCTGGTGACTGATTATTTTCTAATACATGTACATGTACTATCTATAGAACAGTGCCATAACACATCTCACATAGATTTTTCGTGACCAAGTTGTGACGAGTTGAAACACGATCAATACCTTATTTTGAAGCCTTACGGCATAGAAAACCAAGATTGTATTGGAATTGTGATGGTAGTAGCCACTTGTCTGTTATTTGGGTATCAAACTAATGCTGTGTACATGCCGCCTGATGGAGAATAGTACTGATGAACAGGTGATTACAGTCAGAGAACTTTCGCTACATTTATTGAGCCTCCCATTTTCTATCAATCAGACATTGGTGAAATATTGACCCGCATTATCCGACCAAGCGCTAATGTGTGGTTATTCTTTAGAATTCATTAAGGCTATCCGACTCAACTATTGTTACAAATGTACAGCCTCTAAATCTCTCTCGTGTGCGCGTAAATAGCATCAGAACTATAGCAGCAGTAAATTTTTATTGAACGCCATGTCATCATAGGTTTTTTATCACTTTTTGTTGTATAACGGCAAAAGATTTTGCGATTGATTTTCTTTTGTGTTAGAATTATACCACAGGAAAAATTAATTGGGAAGGTCTATCTTAGGGTTGCAATTATTCAAGTCTCAAACATTTTAATAAGTGGATTTCAAGTATGTTGAGGGATTGAAACTTTATTTTGTTTTTCATGTTGTTACATGTATGTTAAAAAATACTCCTTACGGAAGTGATCACATTTGATAAGATTAAAGTCATTCTTTTGTGAATAAAAAGACCTAAGTATATAAGTTGTTTAGACAGCGAAATATAGACTTGTTTCAAATTGTATGGGCTTAATTGGGACTTCATGTATAAAGCAAACTGGCATGGTTTTCTGACAACAGATACAGGAGTTCGTTGATCCAGAATATGCATATCATTACATTAGGCTGCCATTTTCATCAGGTGATAAAATGGGCATCAGAGATGATAACTTTGGTTGTTGATGGTCAGACAGCAAGATTAAAACTTCTTAGCAATAAACCTCGTTAAAACAAGTTTATTTACATGTACACCACTTTTTAGTTCTGGTGGCAATGTTAAACTAGAATAAATGATCGCTAGCATCTTTAAGCAGGTTCAACTGTTTTATCTAAATGTCGATGCTTGGAACTTCATGTACGTACATGTAGTAAACTTGTCATGTCTACATGTAAAATGAATTTGAGAAAGAATATGAATAAAAACACTAGAAACTGAAGAGTTAAAACATGTGGAATGCAGATTTCAACAAATTTGATGAACAATAAAAAGATATAAGAGCACATCTGAGAAAGTATTGTACTTTTATTGGACCATTGGATGTTAGCTGTTATCATTCTATCAACCCGGTTTGTAGGTGTATCTGTCTGAAGTGTACTCGTTATATTAGGTGAAAATAGTTCCCCCGAAAAGAAAACATGATGATCATATTTTATTAGCATATTTCAGAGGGGGCAATTTGTCATTGCCTGTTTTCATGTAACAAAAGATCAAAATGTGCTAGAATTGGTAAACAAATAAGAGTAATTATTTATTTATATCTTTCTTCTTATCACATTATTATAAAAACCTTGTTGTCATAGATACATAACGAAAAACAAACGATAACAATCTGTATTCAAGTCTCAAGAGTTGCCTGGTATATTCTCTTTTGTCTTTCCAAAAACAAATGGGCTAAGAAAAGAATTTGGACAAATGAGATTTTTCAAAACTGATTTGCATTTGAAGAAAATAAAACAGATTTGGGGCCTTTCTAAGAATTTTAACCTAAGCTATTATTGTGAAAAACAATACATTTCTCTATTCCATTAAGAGTTTGAGATAAAGATTAAGGATGTTTGCAGCTGATACTCCAGGTAAATAATGATTGTAAAATTTGAAAATTGTGGAAAGAATCTCTGCAATACTAAAAAGTGGACTTAATTTTCTCCCTTCAACTTGGAGAAAAATTAGTCACTAAATGTTGTTGCATATGGATGCCAAATGCCATGATAACACATAAGATGTAACCCAAGAACATGACTAATATGATATGAAATATATTTTTTGTATAATGCAATCGCCTAAAAAAATCCATTTACCTTCTTTTTGTCTGTATTTTTTTATTTGTAAAGAGTTTAGGCCATGTTTGCACCATATTTCTGTGGCACTTTCTGGATCCTGCAACAATTGTTAAAAGGACTAAAGCTTTCTTTTTTAACTTTTTTTTTTAACTTGAGCAACATTCCTGGCTGAATAATCCTGAAGATTTTTCAAACCAGTGTTGGGATCTGAACATAAGATTTGTATTTCAAGCAATAACTAACAGTTATATAAGAGAATAAAATAAGATAGATCTCCTGATATACAAATCTGTGTTTGGTTGTAACAGAACTTAGGAAAATAAGAATCTTACTCCCGATTACGGACAGTGTGGATAAATTAATGTACCAGCAAAATGAAGACAGTCTGATTGGATGAGTATTACAGATCATGAGAACCTGGTAAAGGACCAAAAAAGAACAAGACTACTTCTGGGATTTGTCTTAAAGCCCCAATAACACTCTTGTTGTAACTGAAAAATATGTCCCAATCTTCAATGATGATATAAATTTCATCTTAACACACCTAATTTAAAAAATTGAAAAAATTCAACCAATTGATTTGAAAAGTCTAACGTAAACCTTTTCAAATGTGACTTGGATTTTAAAATATTTTCGAACCCTCTGGACAAATAAAATAGGTTGTAATGGATAATTTACACAACAGGTAGGACATTTAAACATCTAGTACTTAGAATAAGGGTATTATTTATTTTCTGGAGCTACCAAGCCAGCAAGAATGTTATTGTCCCTTTAAATGTTAGATGTTGAAAAGTATTTGGAAACTAAGAGAAAGCTTTGTATAATATTTGGTTGACTAGCATGTGCCTACCTTCTGTACTCAATAACATTTATGATATTTTAACGATAAGTTTGAACTTACATATCATAAGGTTACCTTTGAATTTTTGGTTTATGAAGAATAATCTCTCAGAAGTCTGGTTTCGTGACATAAATAACAAGTTCTTTTGTGGTTTTCATCAATTTATATAGTTGGCTGCTGAGATGTAGCCGAGAGCTAACTAAGATCACCTCAAAGTGAATTGTGCTTGGGGATTTTGATGAGCATACATGTATTTACTTTGAATTGTCAATTCAGATTATTTGAATATTGTTGTGATAAAATAGATTATTAGCCACACATTAGCGACAAGGGAGATGTGCATATTATCTGAAGGGGAAAAAATGATAAATTATTAGTGTAAAGGGTAATGTTCTCGTTTGTATGTGGATGTTAGTAAAAGTTAGAGATTGGAGTTGTCTGCTTAATAATGCCATTTTCAATGAAAATGCAGAGTTAAATCCATCTTTGATATAGTTTTTCTCCAGCTTCATTTGTTATGTGTAATTAATAGCCTGTAATACAAGAAAAATAAATATTGAACTATAAAAGATGTTAGGTCTGAGCTTTTCCACAGACAATTTTGAAGCTAGCTGATTACCCTGTAGAAAGAATTGCTGGACATTTCATTCAGCTTTTAAGGTTCCTGTAAGCTAATGGTTCACCAATGGCGATGTTTGGAACCGGCTATTGCTTGCTCTTGCCCTAAATGAAAGTGTCACTTAGATGTACATGTTATCGAAGTTTATCCAAAATTTATCTAACATATCATCATATACTTGAGAATATACATATACATTTCACTGACATATTTACACATAATTTAACCATGAAGAGATCCCTTTTTATAACACTCATGACATAATCAGTGTATACTGAGCGACTTTCTGAACATAATATCCAATAACTAATACCATTATCCCTGCTTATTGCTGGTATCTAGCTATTTCTTAATGTCTTTTTCTCAAAGAACTGGCTGGTCTATACATTTAGAATAATTAGGCATGATGAATTGTTACAAGTAATTTGAGTGGAAACTTGCAGATAAATTATATGTAGTGTGAAAATTAGCATTTTTTGCTAATTCACATATTAGCTGACATTGTTGGGTCATTTCCATAAAAAATAAGATGGAACTGTCCCAAAATTGTTCTGTCATTGCTGGATTAAAATTGTTATTTCAACAAGTTGTTTAGAAAAAAATTCAGTTATAGAGTAATTAATTTTTAACAAAAGGAAATGTAGTATTAAAATATCATATGTATATGAAATGGATTAATTCCCTTGTCCTTAGAGCATCATATACGACTTATCATGTGAAACATTCAAAAAGCTAATAATAAATTGAATGCTTTTATATATATTAAGATTTAATAGTTCTGATCTTCTGAGAAACAGCAAAAGATCAAAATTATTTGCCACAATCTTTAAAACCAAACTGCAAAATGGACAGATGGTCCATCAGTTTGAATTGATGATGGGTCTTAATTAAGTTATATAATCATAAAGGATACTGGGTTGGAGTAGTCACCAGAAAGGGCAGTGATCCATTTAATGTATCCTAATATTGTTATTGTTAATGTAATGTTATGACATTTGCCCTACAGGAAGTGTTCAATAAAGTTAGGTAACTCTAACACTTTAACTGTTAACAGTTTTTATAGAGCCTATAACATCTCAATATACTGCTCCGATGGGAATATTTCTACTATCAATTATGAAAGAATTATAAAACTACCTACTTCAAACTTAAAAAGACTTGCCTTAATTGAAAATCAAAAGATGCATGCTGACGGAAGATATAGCTGGTTTTCATTTATAAAAAAATGTGAATCTATAAAATCCAATGTACATGTAGATTAAATAATAATAATTTATTGGAACTTCCTTAAATAAGTTATATAAAAAATGACATAAATTATGAAAATTATTTAGATGCGATAAGAAATCCAAAACACAGAAAAGCATTAACAAATCTTAGAATAAGCGTGCATAAATTGAAAATTGAAGCAGGAAGATATTTAAAACTAGACGGAAAAGATCGTTTGTGTAGTACATGTATATGCTAGGAGGTAGACAATGAAATTCATTTTCTAACAAAGTGCAAACGACATGATAAAAATAGAATAAAACTTTTCAGATTGATTTTATTTTGAGAGCCAAATTTTTATAAAATGAATGTTTTACAACAATTTAAAATACTAATGATAAATAAAAATGTAGAAATTTTGAAATGTCTAGGAGCTTTTATACACAATTCGTTCATGTCTCTGTAAAGTATGTATGTTTATATAACTATGTACATGTATCTTTGTATCTTTTATATTTCTACTAATTTCATCTGTATGTGCACATAGCCTTGTAAGGTTTTTTATGCAATAAAGTTTCTTCATAGATGTATACATTTCCTTGTGTGGTCTGGCAGTAGATACATAATATCAGCTACAGATCTACAGATATGTACCCAGTGTCTGCAGTGATTGAAAGCTTCCCCTTTTAACTGGGTCAGAGTGTTTCACTGACAGAATTGGTGAGCAATTGGTTTATGTACCTTTTGTGAACTGTAAATACATACCAAATTAGTATGGTAAGTTTCTTGGGGTGAGAATGAATCCAGGTCATATCTGAATTCAGAATCATCACTAGAAATGGCTCGACCTGACTTCTTTGTTTTAGGCATTTATATGTTGTAGAATTATGATCTGAATACATGTATTTAGTCTTTGTTAAACCAACTTATTGTCAATTTAATATCTTATTTTGTTGGTCTGTACCTGGTTAAGAAATGTGATACAGATTCTACAATTTTCAATGGAAACACTGTTATTTGTTGTTGGCACATTTTAAGTCCTACAGATAATCCCTGTTTCACTTACATGTATATGCACAAACAATGAATAGTATCTGTAAAAACAATCCTTAATACAATTGACATTATGTTGGAGCATGTCATGTTTCTGCATCCATTAAAAATTCATGCTTTGTTAAAACAACAAACATGATATTCGTCTCTTTTTCTTCTTGGATTACATTTTATTTTGTATTACATTAATTTCATTGAACCAAATGGTCACATACATTGTACACATACTAACAATTGCTTCAGGTTAAAATTGGTCTTTGACTTTTTTTCAAAAGATCAATACAGGACATTGTTAGCAATATTATGATGCTCCCTATAAATTACTATATGCAAATGAAGTCTGTTAATGTTTGTGGGAAAATTGTGAGATAAAAAAACAAATCAGCTATAAACTCACTGATGCATAGACAACAATTCTGCTTAATACATCTAGTTGAATATGTCATAGTGGATATTGTAACTGTATCATTTAGTGGCTGGCAGATGTACAACATAAAGAAAGACAAAAATACAAGGAATTATTTTACATCAATAACGGTTCCTTTTGTTACATAAATGTTAATAAATATATTAATTCCAGTTACTAGAGGTGTTATAAGCTAATGTTACTAAATGGTTGCCGTTATCTGGCAGCTTTGATAGCTGTGTCAATATATTGGTAGCCGACAAAGATTGCTATTAAAATGTTCTATAGTTCATTGAATAAAAATAATGAATACGTGAACATCACTGGTGTTTCTACCGTTTTTCTCCATTAGATCTATAAATTATAGCAAGATGAAAGAAAAGTTTGGCTTCAATTGAACAATATCGCTTCATGCATTGACATGCATCTTTTCTCTAAGCCCATCAATGTCCCATAAGTCCAAGCATTCGCCTGTTAAGATGGAGAAGAAGGACACGATAGTGTGAGTCATCTAATTAATCCCAGATTTGATATAGGTGAAATTGACCTTTTTACTATCAGACATTCATTTTCCTGGTTTCCAGTGATTGTAATGATAATAATATGTACATAAAATAATTGGTTAGGTGAGATGCGTCACATGTTGCTCTATTGATGTAAAATTCAACTAGAGCAATCTATTTTTTCTGGTAAAAGTATATGCCAAGTGATCCGTAGCTAATGATCTTCGCACAGTTCATACTCTTGCTGGTTTTGTTGATTCACAAGCAGAAAATTGTGTTTAATGGCAGATGTACACACACTGCAATATGAAGCCTTAAAGATGTGAATGGTAAAAAATGTCTTTTGAAATGGGGTCACACTACTTGATCTGATTTTCTTTGTAGTAAAGACATCGTGTAAATGAGAGCCAACCTGCTGGGAGATAAAAAGGAAGAAAAAAAAAAACGATTTGTACTTGTCATTTGTTATTTTTTTAATGATATATTTCTCTGTTTATTAATAGTTCTGCATTTTAATCTGTCGCGACACTAATTTTCACTAATGAGGCTTGGGCATTCTGGATTTCCAAATTAATCATTCATACCGCCTCCTTCTTTTGTTCTAAGTGTCTAAATGTCTCATGTATTATGAATTAAAATGGATATGCTTGGGTGATTATTTTGGAGAGGGGGGAGTTCAGATAATCAATATGTTGTGTGTGGTAAACAAGATTTATATGGTGGAGATGCCATGCATGGTACACTTATATATACCAGGTGGTGTCCCATACACAACTAAATTCCAATCACCATTAAGGTGATAATGATAAACACAATTGTAGGAAAATGATGAATTTTATGCCACCAGGGAATATATTCTATCGAATATGAAAGCGTTTATTGATTAAAATGGTTGCAGACGTCTGTCATTCTGTAGTGAGGACAACATCTGAACATTAATCACACATTTTATTTACTTGTTAGATATTACAACACATGGATTCCAATGTTGCACATTCTCTTCATTGACTTTAGTTTACAATTAATGTTGAATTTATCATTTAGTCAAGCTTGAATGTAAATAATCCTCTGAATGTAAGTCCCCCAACAACAGCCGACTTGATCATAAATTTCGAAGAATGTACGATAGTTGTAATTGATAAAAGATTTTGAAAATATAATTTTATTTTATTTGCTTGATATTAAGGCATATAGATACAAATGTCACACACTCTTTGTTCACTTTGCAATTAATATTAAATTTATCATTTATTCAAGCTTGAATAAATATAATCTGCCACCCAATAAGAAATTAAGACCACCAACTGCAGGCTTGATAAGAATTTCAAAGAAAATACCCAGTGATGAGAATTGTTTTACAAGTAATAGAAAAGTGGGAAATATTTTTCCAAAATCCTTGGATATTGAAAAGATAATGGTATTCAAATATTAATAACAGTTATATTATTATTTATGAAAAATTTCTGTAAACTATTAACCCAGGATAAAAAAAAATGAAGCTCATAAAAGATAAAAGGAATCAAGTATTTTTATTATGTCTGAGAATATTTTTAAAGACATCCGCTGGACTCCTTGAGACCTCACTTAATGTGATGGGATCAAATGTCCACCATACTATGTAAATAATCATAGTTATTTGTCCAGCACACTGCCCAGATACACCCTAAATAGCATGGGTCACTTCTGTCCAAATAGAATCAATAAAAATACTTTAGATAATATTGACTTAGTCCTGTGTTGTCCTCTTCAACATCACTTGTCTTAATCTCCATTTTAAATGCTCTCAACTGTACATATTGCTGCTTAACAAAACCTGTCAGGTTTAAAAAGAAAATTGTAAAAACATTTTTTTTTGTATTTAACTTACCTTTTATTTACCAATTTTATTAGTTTTTAATGGTATTAAATGGGGGTTGAGTAGGAGTTGCTGATCATTCTAAGTTTTTCTAAGTTTTTTAAATATTTAGAATCCATAACATTTATTTTATAAAGATATCACGAGGAAAATGTATAAAACTGAAACTCAGTGATTATATGAATTCTAATAATAATTTTCTTAAACTTAATAATAATTCAGATATATGAATTGTTGAGAATATGATTCATTTTCTGATACAAAGAAAAATGATAGGATGACTTCTATATCTTTCTTTTTTCTTAAAAAAAATCAGTTAATATTTGTTTGGAGTAGTATCAACTGGGTTTTTTAATGGATATTTGGTTACATTTCTGTTTCTTGTATGGTGAGGACAAAAGAAAAGGTTTGAAAAGGGTCCACAAAGAAAGCCATAGGTGGGAGGAAAGAATTCAATGTAAAAGATTTTACTATACACAAAGCTTAAGACTGGAGAATCAAGATTCAGATTTCTAATGGAGACAATGGAGTTTATAAAGATCTGGATGAATGGAGGTCAGATTGAAGCTCATATTAAGTAAATATTGGATAAATGTTGGTGTCAGAAGAAAGTGAAACCCATATTACTTGAACTGACAAATTATAATAAAAGTGTTATTCATTCCACATGGAGTCATGTGCCTTCTTCATGAAATATTAAATCTGTTAACTATAATTGTTCCTTTAAATTCGTACTTGGCTACATAGACAGTTCAGTTATCATTCTTCATTATGGTGTACTAGAGATCTTAAATTCTTACAACGATTAGCATAAGGGTTGCCTGCCTGTCCTCTTAGATTTTCCCACTGCTAAAAAGACTCATTTGTGCAAACGAATTATTGGAATGAAATATATACCATATGTTAGTCCCAGAATGTGTTTAGTGAACCTAAAACTCAATTTCTTTATCTCCAATAAAATTAAGATTTTGAATTACAATGAACTTTAAAAAATGAAAAATGTTTATTGAATAAGAGGACTTGGTTGAACATTAAAGTTGAAAATGATCATGTACCATGTTTGTGTGTCATTGTTTTCTCTGTCAATTGTATGATTAAAGACACAGATTAGTGACAAAGGCTTTTAGCCTAAATATAACCCCTTTTTATCCTTCTTTTATTGTTTAGGACCACTTCCTTCCAAACCTTATTCATTTGCATGTAGTGGACAGTAAGACAGCAGGAGACTGCTCTTATGTTTCACAACCTGTTACAAAACTATTTAACTCTCTGTTACACCCCAACACCATAAATCTTAGAGCATTCATTCAATAAATATATTGCACAAGAAGAAAGAATGAACAGTAGCACACATTCCTACTAAATCATTTAATTAATGTAAACAGGATACAGTTAAATTAAGGGGTTAGATTTTATTTTTATTTTTACAAGAAATATGGTGGTACATGTACCAATGAGCCATTAATAGCGATGTAGCAAGGTGCATGATAACACCAGCCCTTATTTTAACACAATGGAAACTAACACTCCAAAGTCTTCAAAGTTTTAATTTTAATGTCAATTGCTAATTAAAATGGAAATAAGAGAGAAAAGGGCAGAATGACTGGCATATAAATTGGAGAGTGGCAGACAACCACTCATTGCCAGCTGCTAACAACAGTGAACAATGTGCTGCTTTCACTTACTCAGGAGAATTCTCCAGCAGACATTTTCTATTCTTAGGAAAAACAACTGAATGTTTTTAATAGTCAATAAATGATTAATCAATAATATTGAAATAGAAAATCCTATTCCTTACGGCGGCAAGTGTTTGCTCCTATCTTTAAAAATCAATTTACTGGCTTTTCGATCTCAAACAATGACGGCAAATCTGATCTATAGTGAAAATATCTTGATCAAGCCGAGAGCTCAACATATTGACTCTTTTAGCATATTGACCAGACCAATGTAGAATGATAACAAGGGAAATAAGACTGACCAAAATCAATAGCCTAATATGAGTATTAGTGAAATGTCAATAACGATATAGTCTTGACGACATATCTACCATGTCTTACCCCATCAATTCTGACAGACAGTGATCTCCAATAATGTCCATCTCACACATTTCATTAATTTTTCTTTATTCTGCATGACTTTGGTCAAAATTGGAATACGGTGAGAGGATTTCCTGCAGTTAAGAGCTTGCCTTGTAATGAAATTAAGGTCAAGTTTCTCTTCGTATTCAGACGAAAATGTGGGAATTTTGTACACGGGGAGCAGTCCAATTGCTGATTACACAAATTTGCCTATAAGGTTTTTTTAGGACTTCGAATACTGTCTTATAGTTTGGATTGTTCTTACTTGGTTTCATTTTATTTCATTTATCCCTCTTTGTTGATAAGCCATACTCAGTATAATAAATATATACTGGAAAATATATACTTGAACATAATTGATGTTAATAGACTATTTGACAGGCTATTGATTAAAATATCTTTGCTATTCAAATTGTCATTTCAGATCATGGGATAAGTGATAGCAGTTATTTATGTGTCATTAAAGTTATCAAACTATTTAATTTTCTGTTTTGTTATTTAGTAGGAATTTATTGAATTAACTACGGTATGTTATCATTGACCAATGATAGTTATTGATTTTTTATGACCTGAAAATAACAGCTACAATATGATTGTCTATATTTATTGTCAAAAATAATTTCCTATAATGATAAATCTCAGATTACTGAATGCCATGGGTTAATGAGAAAAGGAAGCAGATGAGGAATGGAAAGGAAGTATTTTTTCTATCAGAAAGATTTATCCATTTGTTAAAGTGTTAATGTATGGTCATAATTCACAAGATGAACAAGATGTCATCTGGCATAGATCCACGGCTGTTGTCTTTTGATAAAAGAGAGGCTGTAGCAAGGGATCATTTATTGAATTTTGTATGGACCTACCCTATATACATGTATAGATATGGCTTCCGACGGTAAAATTTTGTCATTCGGACATTCCAGATTTTAATTACATGTAGTTCAAAATAAAATTCCCCAGAAGTATCTTCTTTCATGACATGTTAATTCTTCAACCTATCATTTGTCAGAACTTGCAGATATGAATGAAACAAGATTCCTGTTCTATCCATGCTTAAATGAATTTTCCAGATTTAATTGGATACTAGTCATGTTAATGAAAAGTGATGATTTTGAATTATTCAGCAACTCTATTTAAAATGTTATTGAATATGCACAAAACCTGTGAAAATTAATGAAAAATTGTTAAAAGTATTTTGTAAATATTTTTTGTTGTAAATTAATCCAGTCCTAAAATAACAATGTTAAAAGGAGTGTGTTTTCGTGAATATTGAAGAGTGAGAATGGAAGTTGAACAATGATAATCTGTTCAAGGTTGGTCCTTTACTTTAGTAAGTACATGTATATACCAATGTATACTGAATAGCATATGTACATAATTTGTAAGAAAAATAAACCAGTTAGATTAAATTTGGTAAGCCAGCTAATTTTATTAACCCAATGCAAATAAAGTACATCATGACCCAAACCTCAATTCAAATATATGGACCAGAAGACCAAATACTCTATTATCATGTATTCAGCAATCTTCATATAATGGCTACAAAATTACACATTGATGGAAACACCGAAATTTGTTTGTTGGTGTGCCCTTGGTACTTAAAAGAATTTAATATCCACCTTGCCAGTAAATGTTAAATAAATAGATCAGCCAAAGAATTAAACTTCACACAGAGCAGTTAAACAAGTTTTAGTTGTGCGGATAGAAGGGTTTCAGAATAACAAGTGAAGAAAAAAATGTATAATAAAACATACTGCAGCAACATTAAATGATTTTTAGTAGCTTGTAATACTATTGTTAGAATAAATAAGACTTTTCTTTTGTTATATAATGTCAGAGTGGAATTATAACAATGAAGTAGCCCGGGGGGGCAAGCTCGGATTGTAGCTTGTTGAAGCCAATTAGAAGACTCAAATCTTTCGAAGTCCCATCACTGCAAGCAGGTTCTTAAGAGTACTGTACAGACTCAATTTCCTAGCAGCTCTCTGAACACATGAAAATGTCATGACTAATAATGAATGTCATTGTAGTGTGCTATAAAACTAAATTATGTGACACACACTTAAAACTTTAATGAGCACACTGCTCTAGTTCTTCTTTTATTTAAATGGTGAAGTCTGCAAAATCTCTAATACTTGTGTTTAACATTTCACAAATTATAAATTGTCTTTTATGAAGAAATCTGCCACAATTGGAGGCAATCAAAATTGCCTGCAATTCAAAGTGCAAGGAAGCTTACGAATTATTTATGGTTGCAGAAATGAGTTCTTTGTAGTAAGAAAACTGCTCTAGTTTGTCTAGATCTCTTGACTATTTCTGTTAGACTATTGTTATTGTGTGAAAACATCTCATTATAAGAATAAAGTAAAAGGTTGGCATTCTTGTTTGATTTGCTGCGGTCTGTTGCTGTATAGTCGAAAAATAGTGTAATATTTATACGCCCCGTCTGAGATATGTCCGTCATCCACAATTTCTTGTGAACGTTTAGAGGTGGAAGTTAATATTTGATTGACTTTAGATTTATACACAGTGTTTAAGGTCATGAGACGAAGAAACCTATTGATTTTCAGCGATATTCGATTATTACTGCCAGAGTTATGACCCTTGATCTCTTTGAAAAATCTTGTGAATTTTCTAGAGACTAAAGTTAATATCCGATTGACTTTAAATTTATACACAGTGTTTAAGGACATGAAACGAGGTAGCCCATTGATTTTCAGTGATATCCGATAATTACTGCTAGGGAAATGACCCTTGATCACTTTGAAAAATCTTGTGAACGCTCTGGAGGCTAAAGTTAATATTCAATTGACTTTATATTTATACACAGTGTTTAAGGTCATGAGACGAAGAAGCCTATTGATTTTCAGTGATATCCGATAATCACTGCCAGAGTTATGACCCCTGATCACTTTGAAAAATCTTGTGAATGCTCTAGCAGTTAAAGTTAACATACGATTGACTTCAAATCAGTACACAGTGTTTAATGTCCTGAGACAAAGGATCCTAGTCATTTTCAACAATTTCCAATCAATTTGAAATATCTTGTGGATGAAGGCCATGAGAAAAACAAGCGAAACATTTCCAACCATTTCTGATAATTACCTGAATAAGATATTCATGTGTTGTAAACATTCACCTTACTGACAAAAGACAAAATATGCAACAACCATTGTTGACTGCCGGGATGACTTAGCTGTTGTGGGCGTATGTTTCGTTGCCTGGCAATCTATCTTTAGTGTAGTCAAATTAGCAAAGAAGACTTATTTCCTCTCCACATTTGTTTTCAGTGGGTCTAAAATCTTGAACAAACATGTGAAGCTCTTATCTAATGAGTGAATAGGTGCTTTACTCTTCAGTGAGAAAGTGTGAAATGATATGTGGAAGCTAATTAGCTGTATTTGTCCCCATAAGGTTTTGGCAAGCTCAAGAGTTCTTCTTTCAACATCTCTCATTTTTTACAGGCTTTTGCAGTTTGGAGGATATTAATCCAGCTGTATAAAGGGCCGTGTTTACTTGGTGATTTGTTAGTTGTATCATTAAATAATACTTGACAGTTACATGTAGTATGAATTTCTTTAATCCATCAAATCAAATGAATGTTATTTTTAACACCTTATAGATTTTGTACGGAGCCCGGTAAGGGACGCAAAAAATAAAAATATAATGATAATAACTGGCGCGCGCCGGATAATTAACTGGCGCGCGCCGGATAATAACTGGCGCGCGCCGGATAATAACTGGCGCGCGCCGGATAATAACTGGTGCGCGCCGGATAAATAACGTGCGCGCGCCGGATAATAACGGGCGCGCGCCGGATAAATAATGGGCGCGCGCCGGATAATACCTATTGCATGGTCATCGCCACTGCGTCCTACGCATATTCCGAATTCCATCTGCAAAGGGTCTTGTTACGTGTTTTTATCCTATCCAAACGACCAAATACTGTATCTTGAACCCCCCCCCCCCCGTCCTGCCCAACAGACACGGGACACCTGCGTCGGAAATCCTGAGCACGATTTTATTTAATATCGTAACAATGGCTGCAAAGACCAAAGAAACCCCGGTACTTTTATCAAAACTTTAAACAATGATTATTGACTGACATTTTCCATTGAGTATCTCGAACTTATTACAGCGAAAACGATTAACTCTTACGGTATCTATTTTTTAAGAAGGGTAACTGAGTGGTTTGACGCGTGCGCGTTCAATCATAAAGTCGGACATTGGAACGAGTGACGTGTTATCGTTTTGTACGTTACGAATGTACGGTCGCCTGTCCAACGTAGCAGAGTTTCTCCAAGTCTTCCGGTTTACTGCGACTGCTAATGGTTCATATGCTAGTTCTAAAATGTGTTAATTTGTGTCGGGTAGACGTTACCCCAACCCCCTCTCTCCAATTTGAGCTAACAGACCCCATCATAAAGTTTGGTTTATCACAGTATTACGATTAGGGGGGGGGGGCTAGTGATCTAGAATGCCGCACATGGACCTCGGGCTAGCCGGTCACCTAGCTTGCGGCTGTGGTTTTCATCCCTGATGTGAGCATAATTTTATGTGGTTTGTAGATGGGTTTACTCCGGGTACCTCCGGTATCTTCCCTCGGGAAACACCCTTGTGCGTGCGCTAAGAAAATGGAATAAGATATCTCCATCGGATACGGACGTTAAGCGATTATTATCAGACGGAATGGGAAATCGGGCATTTGGGGGGGACTTGTGCTGTAGGCTTTCCGGTTCACTCGGTTTCCTCTCACTAATAAAGAACACCCCTTCTTGAAATGGAAAACTCAAGAAAAGACTTTGTCTGTTAGCTCAGATTGGAGAGAAGAGTGGGAGGAACGTCTACTGGAAACAAATTAGGACATTTCGGAACAAAATAAGGGTCATTAGCAGTAAGAGAAAATCGTAAGAATTGTAGAAACTCCGCGAATTTGGACAGGCGACTCTACATTTGTAACGTACAAGACGTAACGTACAAGACGATAATAACTGGCGCGCGCCGGATAATTAACTGGCGCGCGCCGGATAATTAACTGGCGCGCGCCGGATAATTAACTGGCGCGCGCCGGATAAATAACTGGCGCGCGCCGGATAATTAACTGGCGCGCGCCGGATAATTAACTGGCGGATAATACCTAATGCGCTCTAATGAATGCCAGAATATAAGGAAAATTTTGCATGAGCAGCGGCACTGTGCCCTACTCATATTTCAAATTCCAACTGCAAAAACTCTTGTTACGTGCTTTTGTCCTATCCGAACGACTAGATACTGTGATGCCATGTCTTGTAAGACACCCCGCCATGCCCAAAACACAAGGGACACATACGTCGGAGATCCCGAGGAACTTTCTTTGCCAACACCCGGGTTATGAACCTTTATTTTGGCTTCAAATGTTATATAAATTAATAATTAGACATTTATTCACGTGACACAAATTAGGACATTTCGGACTAAGATAAGGGTCATTAGCAGTTGGAGAAACTCCTCTACGTTGAACAGGCGACCGTGCATTCGTAACGTACAAGACGATACCACGTCACTCCATTCAATGTCCGACCTTATGATTGAACGCACACGCGTCAAACCACTCGGACACCCTTCTTAAAGAGGTTGATACAGTAAGAGTTAAACCGTTTTCGCTGTAATAAGTTCGAAATACTCAATGGAAAATGCCAGTCAATAATCATTGTTTAAAGTTTTGATAAAAGTACCGTGGTTTCTTTGGTCTTTGCAGCCATTGTTACGATATTAAATAAAATCGTGCTCAGAATTTCCGACGTAGGTGTCCCGTGTCTGTTGGGCAGGACTAGGGTCGTTTGGATAGGATAAAAACACGTAACAAGACCCTTTGCAGATGGAATTCGGAATATGTGTAGGACGCAGTGGCGATGCCCATGCAATAGGTATTATCCGGCGCGCGCCCGTTATTATCCGGCGCGCGCCAGTTATTTATCCGGCGCGCGCCAGTTATTTATCCGGCGCGCGCCAGTTATTATCCGGCGCGCGCCAGTTATTATCCGGTGCGCGCCAGTTATTTATCCGGCGCGCGCCAGTTATTATCATTATATTTTTATTTTTGCGTCCCTTATCGGGCTCCGTAATTTTGATAAGAACAAAGATTTAAATAAATTTCCATTTGTTTTCATCAGATTTGATCTCTTCCTTTAAGACTTTTGTGGAAATAAAAAACTGTATGACAAAGTGTTAAATCATTCATATCAGCTAAAGTAACTGTTTATTTTTAAAAAAAAAATATGTGGCTTATGAGTAACAATAATGTGGGCAATAAAGGTTACCAGGTTGCTTTCAATGAACAGGCTATAGTATTTGTAGCCATGAGGGCGTGAAGACTTGTATGTCATGTCTCTAAACCAAGTGACAAGACAAGTAATAAATATAGCAGGGCATCTGTAGGTGTTATATGTTAAGCTTGAAGTCAGGATTAACGAGAATCGTAAGCAGAGAGTTGTGAAGAATGAAATATTTATTACTACATGATTGTAACACATCCTAAATCCTTTAGATTTATTTATTTCTGTATGATAGGTCTGACCAACATTAGTTTTATGTACAGCATCCTGATTCTATAATTGATCTACATATACATGTGTAGCTTATGATTTAGAAGCTTGTTTTCCATAGTTTGAACATATATCTTTCACAATCTATGGTCAGTCCAGTCCATAGACCAGAATATATGAAATATAACTATGTAACTAGATCGCGCGGCTCTAGTTATTAAAGAGATATTCCTCATCAGATAAGCAACATGAAGCCTGGCATCAATTTTCAAAAAATTATGGGTTCAAAAGAAATACAATTTAGCTTTTCAGTTCAGTCAGTAAAACTGTGATATCAAATTTAGCTACCACAGAGAAGATTGGCCACATAACACACCCTTGTCAAATGCAATATTGCGTTATTGATTTCAATCAAAAAGTCTTGTTATATCAGATGTGTCTCAAGTGGAAGTAAAGACTTGAGTTAATCTTTACGCATTGGACTTTTTTTTTTTTCTTTATTTGTTTGAAATATTAGAGAGATTGTGTTGACTTTTTAAGGTGAAATCTTGTGTTGAAGAAAAAGAGTGACTTTAAGAAATCTTGACATTGTGTTCTTTATAGATAATAATTCAGTCAGTTGGGGTTGTTCTTAGGTTTCTGTCATAATGCCTTTAGATGTATTTTGATCTGGTTAACACTTAAGATACAGGTAATGTTAGATATCAAGTATAAGTATCTGGGTGGTTAAAATCATCTAGATTTCACAGATAGAATAAAAGGGGGCCAACTTCAATATCATTGCCTTGTTGGACATGTTGTATAAGATTTATTTTTTATTCTTCACTCTGTATGACTGTATGTTATTTAAGTTGATAGGAGTATAAGGGACTCGCTCTTAGGGATGTTTGCCAAAAATATCATTCATTACAATCAGAGTTGGTTGAATGGTACAAACTATTGACAATTCAATGGTGGTAGAAATGAATGGGAATTGGACAATACAACTGTCCAAACATTTGTGTAATGGTGCCTTTAAATAATGATCAAATGTTGATTTATACCTACTGTACGGCAAATAAATTGGGCAAATGAGAAAACTAAATGAATGAATCGAAACCCCAAATCTTTAGGTAGTTGGTGCATGTATATGATGGAAACCATTGGCGTCATGTGTATAGGGCACTGATCATCAAGGGTTTGTTTTTTGCAGGAATGAAAAACAAGTGTGCTTGTTCATTTAGATTTGACAAAATTCTGTAGCATTCTATTCACATTTCTAATTAATGATCTCTTAAACTTATAGTTGTCACCTTGGCAAAAAATCTCATCAAAGCATTCTTGTTTTTCTTAAAATGACTTATCTGGTGATATTGGTGAGATGTTTGCCCTATTCATGTTTAATGATACCTTCATTAAATTAATTGCTGACATTGTCATGGCTGAGCTGTAAGTATAGATCATGTTTGTTAGGGTCATGTGTATGAATATAGTAGGGGTCCCCACAATGTAAGTTTTATCCCATAATAAAAACAACAATTACATTCCATATTTCTAGTTTATGTATATTTTACAAAAGCAGTCCTTGTTTAAATATACCTTTGTTTGATGTGATGAAATGAGAGCTAAGATAAATGTGTTATAGATGAGACCAACTAGCACCCAGCCATATGATTAATACATCAAATTTGTCAGCGTGCTGTCACTCACATAGACATATAGATTACTTATCATATCATTTATTTAATACACCTGTCAATTTATTCAACCTATGTTTACTTATGCAATTAGGGGCTTGCATAACAACTTGAACATAGATATAGAGGTTTTTGTGTGACACTTACCCATACTATTAAAAAATAAATCTAGCAAAAATATAACCTTTAATCATGTTCTGGAGGTGTGTATTTATACATGTAACTGTCTTTTATCTATTTCAAAGCTATATAAATATTTCCTTTGATGCTTAATTGATTCAATTGTTCTTATAAAATTTCTATTGTGGGCGAGGAATCCAGTATGGATCAGTAAAAAAACGTCAATATTGTGATTGAAGATCCCAGAAAAATAAAAAAGGGTTTGAATTTTGAAATTCATTTCATGAAAGAAATAGGTCAGATATTGATATTAATCTTAAAACTCTCACACACATGTACTCAATAGTTTTGAATTTCCAAATAGCTAGTCAAAAAAAAAATTATCAAAAACAACTCCTACTAATAGAGTAAAATCATTTATTCAAAATTTCGTTTAACTTCTATTCATGACTATTCGGTTTCACATACATATTTGAAGACATTCATAAATGAGTTAGAATTTTAAAAATGAATTTCAGTGGTTTATCTCAAATCTTTTTTTTTTTCAAAATGTGAACTAGACTATTCTTGCATGTGTGAACTAGCCTATACTGTATAGTAGTTATTCTTCTGTTTGTGACGTTAATCTCTGGGAATGTTTGTTCAAGTTACATGATCGAATCTAGATTGAATTAATTAATCACAATTTGAATTCATCTTGTGTTGTCTTGTCTATTTTCGGCTGGGCAAATTTGTTAACTGCATTCTTCATGGCAGGGAAAGTGTGACAAATAAGCTCTCCAAAAAGATAATAAAAATATAGAAACTATGTATAGAATATTCTTGCGGAATGCCATATACCATGCCAAAAACTACAAATCAAGCAAACAGGAGAAAAATCTCTTGATAAAATGACTTTCCAGATGTAGGTAGTCAAAGCTGGAAATGTTTGTGAAGGAATTTATGACTATTATGTCCGATTTTAGTATTTTATCATAAGGCTTGATAGAAGTTATTAATCATAAATATATATCTTGCCCCACTAGTTATTAGACCTGAAGAAAAAATAATGTCTGTGCCAATATCTGTCAATCTTGGTCAGCTGGAATGAGGTTACAAAAATGACAAGTGTAGATCAGATAAAGAAAATAGTCCAAATCTGATGAAAATTATAATTGTTTATCACTCAAGTACAAATTTTGGTTTGCTTTTGAACCATAAATTCTGTGGACACCTGAACTTTTTATAATGGGGTTAGAGCCCCTTGTCGTCTAATTTTGAGCTTCAAAAATAGAGTATCCCACATAGTTAATTCTAGTTAAAATAATAAGATAATAATACATGGACTTTCCTGTTAAGAATCTGCCAGATTTGTGGAAGAAGCTTAATATGTCTTGAAAAGCTCCTAGTATTTCTTTTTCAAGAAAGCAATAGAAGTTCAATATTAGGTACCTGCAAACCACCATCAAAGGGTTATTTCAGGTTAAAGGGACAATCCCGATAAGAACAGAGTCTCAAAAATTAAAGTCCGAGAGTTTATAAAATTTAAGGACCAAAATATAGAGGCATGGTGTATTTACCTTGTCTCAAAATTTCAGCTCAAAATATTGAGTCGTTTGGACGTGAACGTCAACACTGCTTATCCGGACACGTAACCCTTTTAAGATTTCGGGTCAATTTTTTCATTGGGTGACCTGATAATCGATTCCCGTTCCTTGAGAGGTCTATACAGTGAATGACCCATGTACTGTACTTGATAGCAAAAGGTAAATTTCACCTACATATTATTTTTATAGAAAATAATCTGGTTTTATTCAGATACTGTATGATACAACGGTCTCCATTTCCAGATGAAAACTGTCAGGTTTAAGTTATTTACAAGCGTATCACAAATATCGTGTTAGTTGGTCGGCCTTAGGTCATGGGTTTTAAAGGATTTTAAGACAAAATTAAGCAGTTTTATTCCTCAGAAAGTTATCGGGATTGGCCCTTTAAGTTTATTAGAATTTGGGTTAATTTTCGACCAATAGACAAACACTGACCATTAGTATAAATTGTATCCTTAGTCTAGTTTTTGTAGACATTGGGCCCCACTTGACTGTCTTATTTGATAAATATTATCATAAGGGCTGATTATGTAAGTTGACAATATGGCCTCTAGTTATTGAACAGCCATGTACTTGTTCTACAGTGTGTCAATATGTTCTATCAATGATAACCGAAAGCCAAGTGGATAAGAAAAGTGCCTAAGTAAAGAGTTCATGACAGTTTGACCTGATAACAGAGATTACACCATTGTCACATTTTAAAGTATGTGTGATGTATCTACAATGTATCTAAAAAGATGCAGGGATTATAATACCTGCTGAACTAAAATAGAAAATTAATGTGAGAGACAAAGATGCACTCATGGATAAAATGTGCTCAATCAAAAATCAAACTAACCACTTGAAAACCGGACATACTATATTTGCAATCACTTAAATGATATCTATCATAAACACAAATTCGTTTGAAATTGTATTGGCATCAAACCATTTCAGGATGTTGCATAATTCTTTTTATTTACTTTGAATTCAAAATAGTTTTCAAATATTCAGAAAACTATGAAAATAAATCTTTTGATGATATAACCAAAAATAATAATTTCATTATTGGTAGCTACGCCTTTCCATATAATATAACAGAAATGAAAGTTACATTTTGCTGAGGCATGTTATGTATGTATTTTTTTATTGTTGTTTTGGGGCTAGTATCTATGTTAGCTCTTCTGTAAAATGTACCAAATCTCCTGTCAATCAAAAATTACAAGCATGATAGGAAAACTTATATTTTATGTCAGTGAAATCAGCTTGCATTCAAGTTTGAAATGAAGCAGCAGAGTTTTGCTCTGAAAAAAATAATAATACAGTAAGCTGAAAAGAAAAAGAAAAACTGACAATATGCCTGAGTGATGATTTTACAAATTTGTTTGTATAAAGGATCGTTATAACACCCGGGACTCACTAAAGGAAAATTAAATTTGTAAAAATATTCTATAGAAAACGAGAGAAAATTATTAGATTATGTTAAGTTTTCTAATATGATTTAGCTTTCCTTGGAAACTGCCAGTATAAAAAACAATGAAGGAAAACTGCAAAGCAAAACATAGACAGAACAGTTGATAAGAGAGCACTGAAAATAACAAAGACAATTTTGTGATTTCAGACAGTTTACAAAAAACATTGGTTAGTATTAGTAGAGTAGTAGATTACTGAGAACATAATGCCAAATAAAAGTTCTAAATAATGCCATCTTCACAACTTTTACTTGTTAAGTTTAGAGAAGAGAAGTAAATATACATTGTATTCTTGGAATTGGTACCTAATCCTGATATACACCAGATGAGAGCTGAAACCCAGCAAAATGTTTGAGTTAATGTTTCCAACAAAATCTCTTAAGATGAAAATAATGCAACTGTATTAAATTTCTAATTTCACATCCATTTCTCAAGGATATTATGATGAATTACTAAATCTCATTTCAAGCTTGCCGACGTCTGTCTGGAGCAGTGAATATCTGACAATCCTCTCGAAATTGAAACTTGATGTCAAAGAATTGATTGATTCATTTTATTCAGATTTGACTGTCTGGATGTTTATAGATAACATAGTAATGGTAAACGATAGTATATATAAAATATAGGTATTACACACAAAAAATACTATATAAACATCTAGACTTTATTACATATTATTATAAACACATTTACCACAAAACCACTTGATGAACACTCTAAATATTGCATACACAGAAGAGTGATACATGTATATCCTTTCTTTGTACTTTTGTTACATATTATTAAAAACACACTGAATGAAACCAATTGATGAATACTGTTACATCACATTCACAGATTGTTCTTTCTTTGTACTAAAAATAGAAACATTGTCTGTAAAAGAAAATGTGATGTTGTTATAACTATAAAAATTTGTTTACAGAATGAACACCCCACCTCTTGATGCAGTTAAAGAGTAAACATTAATGCAGGGTTAGACAGGCATAAGGGAATAATGATTGGATTCAAGACTTCATATGTCTGTCACAAGGAGTAGGGTCCCCAGCCTGATCTCATGTGGTGTCTTAAGTTTCCCTCCAGTACCAAAGACTCCTGCATTCAGACCAATTATTAAAATAAAGATATAACATATCTTAGTCCCAAAATTCTCTCTCGCTCTCTCCCTAAATAGGCAATTCGGAGCCTGGTCCTCCGGAAAACACACAAAAAACTAAATCTAACACTAACCCGCAACAGAAAAACCTAACCCTAACCCACGCACACAGAAGATCAGGCTTCGGGCTACCTATTTATGGTGTTTTCCGGTATTAAGGGTGTTTTCTGGTGTTTAGTTTTTTTCCGGTGTTTTCCAGTATTCAGTATAACATGGTGTTTTCCGGTTGTTTTCCAGTGTCTTCCGGTTGTTTTCCGGTATATAGTATTGCCGCATAAAACGTATACCTGATTTATTGTCAGAACACCTATATATTACCTATTGTTACAACAGGTAGATACTAAGATTGAAAGCAACCAGTTTATACCTATGTCCATTTGTGTAATTTCTCTGTCATTCTTCTAATAAGATACAGTTGATTCTCACATTCTGGATGTCACTCAACTATGGGAGAAAAAAAAACATCCTTCACCAACCGACTTTTCCTTTCAAGCCAAATTATGTGGAAGATAGATTAGGAAGGGGGGAATGTTTGCTGATTATGGAAACAGTACTTGACAGGTTACCAGTGTTTAAAGTATGGTATATTAAACAACCAAGTAATTGTTGTAATATTTCTGACTGATTACCGAAGTATTGGACTGGTAGAGTCTTACTTTTATAACTTACCAGTTACTATCTATTCTATTTTTATATCTACTTAAATATATAAACTCAGCAGTTAGAGTACCATTTCTTAATACAAAAAACATAACTAGTGAATATATGGTGTTTTGTTAAAAATGAATGTGCTCTAGTTCTTACTTAGAGACGGGGTAAGTGGTAAATAATGCAAACCAGTCAAACAGATGTAAGGCTAGAACAAACTTTGATCATTCACTAATATGAATATTATTATAATTTACTTGTTGACATGATGAGAATGCCTAAATTTGAACCAGAATGTGAAAAATTACTTTTGTTTGAAAGAACCAAAGACTTTTATAATACAAAAACCATGTGAAATCAACAACTAATAACAGCTAACAGCCTGAATTCTTGTTTGTTTGGTTTTTTATTGGAAACACTTTTGTTTCACATTTTAATAAAAATTGTTTTGTAATTTATGTTCAATGTTGAAAGCTTTGTTTATATTTTTGTGCAAGAATTTGGTACTTTAAGACATCTGATAATATTTTTCATGTTATATTTTTGCCCACTCAAATATTATTCACACCAATTCTGAACTTGCTGAAGGATTTTAATCCAGTAAATGGTTCCTGTTCATTAAAATGAACAGGAACCATTTACTGGTACTTACTCTTTTACTTAAGGTCATGAGATGAAGAAGTCTTTTGATTTTCAGTGATTTCTGATAATTACTGGAAGAGTTATGTCCCTTAATCACTTCATTACTGTCTGGCAACCTATCTTTTCTCATTTTGGCATTAGATCAGGGCCCTGTTCCTCAAAACGATTGTAACCCTACAATCCAATTGTAACTTTTATTTACAATCACTACATTGTTCCTCAAAGCAATTTTAAGTTACAATAGTTGTAAGTTACAATCAATTCTGTAAGTTACTATGACCGTCTGTAACCTATACTTACAATCACGGCATTCATTTGGTACTCACTTTTCGGCAATCCCCTGCCACAACTTGCTCTTCACTGTGGCAGTTAGTGTGGCGGAGAATGGCCCAAACAACGCAGTTTGATGAATGCCAACTTCTTCCACGAGAATAGCGATCTCACTCGCTTGGAAGTTGGCCTTCCACACTTTCTTTGTGTCGTCTTCTGACATTGTTGTTGTCGTCTGCCAAAGAGGGGAGGTAACTCTCGCATATCGGATGTAGTGTCAAATCAATTTTTCTCACTTTCGCACAGAAGATCACGATTGTAAGTTTACAATCGCACGATTTACAATTGCTAGACTTACAATTCCCTTACAATAGCTTTGAGGAACGAAATTAAACTGTTACTTACGACAGTTGTAAAGTTGATTGTAGGATACAATCGTTTTGAGGAACGACACCCAGAGGACTTTTGTTAAATGAGATTATTTTATACGCCCACATTTTTATGTGGACACATTATGGAGTTGGCGATGTTTGTCTGTCTGTCCCAAATTTGTTTGTGGACACTCTACAGGTCACAATTTTTATCAGATTTCAACAAAACTTGAAATATAGGTTTATCTCCCTAATATCTCGGTTCTTTTCAATATTGGCATGTATCGTACCATAACTTTATGGATAATGGCCCCTGATTGTACGAAAAATCACATTTTTAGCTTGTGGACCCTAACGATGTCATAATTTTTATCCAATTTTGATGATACTTGAAATATATAACCTAGAAAACCGTGGTCTTGTCGATATTCGCGTATATTGGATCGTAGCTTCCTGATTGTACAAAATATCACATTTTAACTTGTGGTCCTTCTATAGGTCACAGTTATTATCCGATTTAAAAAAACATACAAATATATCACCGTTACATCGTAAGGTTGGTTGAGGTCAAATTTCGTGAAAATCAGAATAAAGCTGACGGACAAAATGGCCGCCCCTCGTTCACAAATAGTGTAAACATCTGGTATATCAAGGTTGTGGACACTACAAGCCACAATTTTGATGATACTTGAAATATATCTTTATAACCTAGAAAACAGTGGTCCTGTCGATATTCGCTTATATTGAATAGTAGCTTCCGGAATTATTGCCCTTGATTGTTCGAAAATGTGGGCGTATCCTGCCTGGCAGCCACTGTTTTTTTCCGATTTTAACAACCATTTAAATATATCACCATTCCACCAAAATTAAGGTAGAATTTGAATTTCGCGTAAATTGAAATAAAACTAAGGGACAAAGTGGCTGCTCTTTGTACGCAAGTCACCATTTTTATCCGATTTTATATCCCAAAGATCTCAGTACCTTTTGATATTTGCACATTTCAGACCATAACTTTCTAGATTATTGCCCCTGATTGTACAAAAAATCCTGTTTGTTTATAGCTAGTTTTCTACCCATTTCTTGCAAAATGTGGGTGTGGCTCGTAGCCGCTGTTTACAGTTTGTCATACCCACTCAACACAAATCGGAGAACAAAAGAGGGTTAGTGGGTATACCTATAGCATATCCAAAACTTCTCTTGCCTGTCTACAGAATTGTCACTGTAAAATTCAAGGCCAGGAACAGTAATTTCAATTCTCCGTCTCAAAACTGGTGGGAAAAAAACAAATTGTAAAATGTGAAAAGAGTGAAGCTGGTGTAGAGTGTGTACAAATTAGGCAACAAATTACATTAACAAGAGTATTGTTATGCTGCCATTAGAAACTTCAGTTATCTGAAGTCATGGCGTCTACTGACTGGACATACTTTTGACACTTTTAATTTTCACGTCTGCCCAGGTTGTTGAACAAGATTGGTTTTGGTGTTCGTGTACAGAAATTGGAATCTGATTAGACAAAAGATAATAAATTAATTTAGAAATTTAGAAAACAAATCATATTGAAATAACATTTTTGGTCATGCCATTATATGATATAGACTTTATGTGTTTTTGTCCTGTCGCCACCATTTGTTGATAATGATGTTATTATTGGCCATTTAGATGAAAGATACATTTTGATTTCATTAGTACTAAAATTGTTAGATTTTAATAAAAAGTTATAATAAGGTTAAAACACGATTTCTAGTTATTTTTTGACATTCACAATTTTGATTTTATAATACATCAATGATATTTTGATAAAATATGATAACAAATCTGTGATGGGATAAAATCATCTGTGGAGAGTTAATTAACACACTGATTTTATTTAAAATCTTCTTCTCAGATTGTCTCAGTGGTATAAAAAAAAACAATATATAAAGATAGAATTTTACTGATTGATATAAAAATCTATGAAAGTGTGTATAAATCTTCTACTTGAATTGAAGGTGATTTTATTTCACGATTATAAATGATATTGATCAAATTTACATTTTTGTCAACGTAAGTGACAAATCAAATGGCACCAAAAATGAGAAGTGCCTGTCCCGTAAGTAAAATTGGTTATCTATGTGTTTACATTTTCTTTAATGAAATTCTAGCAATTGAATTAATTTTCTTTTCAATTTTTAAAAACAAGATTTTAATGGAAAGAAATTCTTGCTTTGTAATTTGAGAAGGCCACAAGTTTGGTGTATTATAAAAAATGGAGAATGGTTAATGATTTGTCAAGTATGTTACCTAACATTCACAAATATTCAGAGAAAATCAACATACACTCAGATGTGACTCAAGGACTGAGGTCTTGGGGTGAAATTCTCAACCCATTATGCACATTGAAAGTTAGCAAGTCCCCATAAGCATGCAGGAGACAGTTGACATAAAAGCAATCCACTTTACAACATCAGCATGTTCAGCTGCTCTCTTGGGTCTTGCATAGAAGTCGAGTGGCATTGATTTTCTTTCAATACAGTGACAAAAGTCTCATGATATATACACAACACAGAGGGCAAATATCTTTGATTAATTAACACTGCCAGTATGATATAGGTATCAACATGCATGGAAGGCACTATTGTTCATTGGTGAATTTGAGTTATGATCTGTTGAAACCTTTGAGATGTGTATCATTTATAATTCATTATTGACAGAAGGTAATAAAACTCATACAAAAACTAGTGGAAATATTTTGTCTATCGGGGCCATTGTAGAGAACATGAAACTGTTGGCTTATCTCCAAAACTGTTGCACAGATTTACATTCATATTCAAATCACTGCCAAAAGTATGGAATAAGTATAAAGATATTCATGAGACAAAAATAATAGAATAAACAAGAACAATGTACAAAAGTAAGAATCTGGCATCATTGTTTTGACAAGGGTTGTGTATGCAACTGTACCCACATACTCTCCCAACCAGAGTTCCGTTATATTTACATTTGTCGACTGATAAATAAAAAAAAGAAACATTTTGATGAGTTAATGCGATAATTATGAAATACATGCATTATTCAACAGATTTTTACTTAGTTACTTATTAATATTCAAAGTATATTAATTATAATATGTTAACCTTATTACATACATGATTTAGTTTGGGTCCATTTACTTATATATAAACTACTAGTTCTGATATATATATTTTGACATTTAAGTCTGTCTGCTTGTATGTTACTCACAGGGTGATTAGAGTTGTTCGTCCTAATCCTCTTATTTAATGGTATTAACACCTACAGAGGAATTATATCGCATTTCACCAATTTGTGGTGAAGCTGTGAGTTAGGCTGTCATAAATTCTTTATGTAATTCAATTAGCACAGGAAGTCATTGGAACAATCTGGGTAATTGTAGAAGAATGAAAATTGATAGAAAAAAGTATTTTGTGAAATATAACACCCATTTGATAATCTAACTTTAAACTTCACATGTCACTTGTAACTACCATAATACCAACTAGTCACTTCTAACAACCACATTCAGTGTTAGCCCTATGCGTGGTTATGAATTTTACATCCCTGGTCCTATCATGTCGCAAAAAATGCATTATAATTGCCAAGTTTATACAATACATGTATCAGTGTCTCGTTTTGCTATTTTCTGTCACAAATTTGAAGAAAATGTGACCATAACATTGAACAGTGCTACTATACGTCACAGTTTAGACTCTGAAGTCAATAAAGATTCCTCATGGATATTGAATCACACTTTTCCTGTATATCGAACATAAAATATTGATAGTTTTGAATAAAGTCAGACGATAGAAGTTTGTCTCTCCAGAGATTGAATCAAAGAAAAGACACATTCCTAGTCTTGATATGTTGTAATAACAAATTAGGTTCAAATGCGAAGATTAAGGTCAATCAGTGAGCCACTAATTTTCTGCTTGGTTAAATTTAATTAATTTCAATTTACCTTTCTCTCGTCATTTAATCATTCAGGTGTTGTAATGATGTGGACACTGAATTACTTTTAACTATTTATAATCTATCATTAGAATGTAAAAGATAAATTTTATTGAAAGAATAAAAAAAAATATCACCCATTGAAGATATGTGTTTGAGTGCACTGTAAGCAAAACCAACTCTGCAATCCTTACAACAACGACCAGTGGGAATGGTTAATTATGTGTGCATAGATCATTCTTAAAGCCGCATATTTTCATAACAGGTAAAGCATACATGTACAGTACCCCCCATGAAACAATTAAGTTGCATGCAACATGTTTAGATTACCAAGATAAGTCAGCTTAGAAAAAAGCTTTCTCCCATAGTTCGGTCAGACGCTTAAGTTGAACTGGTTTAAAAACCCTGGGGATTGTTGAACCAGTTCAACTTTGTTGGCTGAATGCACATGTGGGGCAAATAAACCAGTTTAAAAAACCCAGCTCGTGCCCTTTTATCAAGTAGATCTTTTCTTAAAACTGGTACATTTCGGCCGTCTGAGCCGTTTGGCTTAAAAACCCCGGCTCCAGCTCGCTTTGAGCATGCACAGTACACAGTAAGTTACATTCCTAGGAAAATATCGGGGTAAGGTGGTGAAAGCATCATCAAATGTATGCGAGAACCGAATAAAGAATATAAATGTATCCATGGGTTGTTAATAGTTAAACTGGTTTGGCGGGTGCATGTGACGGCAACTCAATGCTGTTTTAAAAATAAGCATCTGAACGGTATAGAAGAGAGGTAGTGAGCTGTGTTTTTTAAACTGGTTCAGTTGACCCACCTTTGAGTTGAGACAATCGCTGGTAATTTTAAACCAGCTGATCCTGGTGGGTGTTATCTTTTTGGATCCAATTTTGAGATGTAATTTTGTAGTTTGAAATTTTTTGAGATATGATTTTGTATGGTAAAATCTTTTTGGATGGGATTTTGTAAAATAGGATCCTATTGGATGGGATTTTGTAAATTTGATCATATTGGATGGGATTTTGTAAAATAGGAATTTGGGGTTAAATCTGTTTAGATGGAATTGATAGAGTAGGATCTTGTAGCCTGGTGTCTGCAAGGCATTCCTAGTAGCATTGCAATTTTCTGTAATGTTATATAATAAAATTCATGTTATCACCCCACTTACATGATTAAGTTGAAATATTTGAGAGTAAGAGTGGCAGGGGAATTGACAATCAAGTCAAGACAGCCTTATCACCTTGTTACTGTAAAGACTGAGGGGCATTTGAAGAAAGATAAGATACAGGCTTGTTGGCGACTAAAAACTTATCTTGATAAATCTGACATTTTTGTTCTCTGTATTTAAAAAGTTATTAGCTTAAGTGACAGTTTGTTGGGAGCTTTTGTTCATCATATCACCTGTCAGCATACCAAGAAGAATTACTTTTTATATAAAATATTATTCAGTACATTGTCAATAAAATCGTTTACATATACAATATTTTTTCTTGCATTTGTATGTCTATATCAGTAATAGCTCCTAGCCAAAAATTGTATCTTGCAAAATAAGCAAGTGGATAAATTGAGCAAAATGGAACAAACATACATGTAGGTAAGTGGACAGTCCAAATAATTCATAATATGCAGAAAAACAAAGAAAAGCATAAGAATATCAATTGAAGAATGTGTAGTAAAAACATCTGGCGGTATATTAGATTCAAAATTCTAACATGCTATCGTCTAATTTCTTACTTCTTTTCATGTAATTTCTAACGTCCGACCATTCATGTAATTTCTAACTTCCATTCATGTAATTTCTAACTTCCATTCATGTAATTTCTAAATTAATACAATGTATAACTCAACTTCTTTATCTGTTCAGTGTAAATTTCAATTCTGTTCCATTTCATGTTTCTATTTTAAACAAAAAATATCTTCTTAATAGATGCTTTACATGTTTAGCATTAACATTAACGAATTTAGAATTAAATACCAAAATGAGCTGGTTTGTGTGGAGTGGATGTTACTCCCCCCCCCTTCTCTCTCTCTGTTGTTTTCAATTTTATCACTCCGCCAAACCACTCAACCCCAAGAAGAAATCGAGTTGTTTGTATCAATAGAATGGTCCCGATCAGGTGCTCAAACGCCAAATTGAGCACACGATGGCGACACCAAACGATGTCATAATGATGGTTGCTAGGTAGAACTATGAAAATTCTAAATTTGTTTGCTGTTCATGCTTAACATGAGCAACAA
The DNA here is from genome assembly GCA_948474765.1 of Patella depressa. NCBI lineage: Eukaryota > Metazoa > Mollusca > Gastropoda > Patellidae > Patella > Patella depressa. The sequence goes on along the minus strand of OX419715.1, from coordinate 47,981,478 downwards.
CGTAAAGCAACAACGAAGTAGACATTTTTCGCCTCAATAATAGAAATAAGATGAAAGAAAAATTGATATTTACACTGAACAAATTAAGAAGTTGAATTATACATTGTCTTAATTTAGAAAATACATGAATGGTAATTGGAAATTACATGAATGGACGTTAGAAATTGCATGAATAGAAGTAAGAAATTAGACGTTAGATTTTTGAATCTAATATACTGCCATAAAAACAAAAAATATGAGAACCATAAATTTTATTGTTATAATGAAATTGATAATAGCTAGCATAACCCACAAATTTTTTGGTCATTCGGATTCTGCCTCTCCTAACTGTCAACGAGTCTGTATGCCTATGATAGAGAGATACACATTATGAAATGAATTGAAATGGGTTTTTTTGCACAGACTGCCACTCATAAACATGTGTATGCACAATAAAAACAGCATACAATAAATAAATATTGATATTAATAATAATAGACAATAAATGTAAACATGTTTATAACACTAATAATATATTGTCAATCAGACTAGAATGCTCTACGCATTATACATGGATTTCTTGAGTTTAATTAATATTTTATGTCTTCTAATTAGCTGATCTAACATTTTAATTACAAGAACATGTATCGCATATCAATATCTAATGGCACCCGGGGCAATATAAATCTCCTTTTACTTACATAAAGATATTGTTATCTTGTACAGTTCACGCCTTTATTGCCACTAATATGGCTATATAATGACAGTTTTATGAGCAGGTCATGCTGCATAGCTATAGATTATAACAAGAATATCATGAAAACACATATTATGAGCCAGGTATTTTTTTACTGTAATTTAATGAACCCTCAAACATATTAAAGTCTTTCACACAGATAACCTTATACAATAATGATTATTTCTATCTATTTGATTCAAATGTTAAAAAGAGCAGCATAATCTACACCACTGCTTTTAACTAGACACTTTTAATTGGGCTAATTATATTAATCACAACTTTTCTTTGGCTTTGAATCCTGCTTTGGAGAAAGAATTAAATTGATATCTATACTTTCCTTAGCATATAGCCATCCAAAAGATAAAATTCTATTTAATAATCTGTGTACATGTACTTGGATACGCATGATTATTTTTAGATCAACAAATATTAAAATAGACAAATCGTCTGGACTGAAACCTGACTCATCATGCTACTGGATTTTATTACACAACACATGTAATTGAAATTTTTGACAAAGTTTATATTGATTAAAAGATGGTTATGATTACTCTTTGTTATCATGTTGGCTGTTTTAACTTCTCAAACAGAAAGTAGGGATCATATTATTGTTCCAGGTTTGTTGGCTGTGGAAACTTCTTAAACAGAAAATAGGGATCATATTATTGTTTGTGTGTTCTGATCTCTGTGTGGAATTTGTATCCATATCGTATAATGTATTCTGTGTACCATGATTGTATATAGATACCAAAATATAAACAATAGATAAAATATAAACAAAAAATAAAATATAAACATAATCTCATGTTTTTTCCAGAAAGAAATGATATTAATTCATTTCTCTATTGTCTCTATAGGTTTATGTACATACAGCTTGATGGTTGTCTTTTATCTTTCTACTGCGTTTATATCCAACTTTTTTCAATAACCCATGCCCCAGTTGGAATTTCATATATCTTTTTGGATCAAAACTGGCTCTGGGGTTGTCAATAGCTGCATGTTGATGATTCTCTCAATATGTAAATCTAATTAATTTGTGTTTAATGGCGATAGGTGAAGATGTAAACCAACTATTGATACAGGTGTATGTATATAATATAGGTTGAATATCATATAATCATACATGTAATAATACATTTACAATAAACATGGTCCTCATCTATTTACCACATGTAGATATATAATTGAACAGAATAGATACTGGTAATACAATTAATTATCTTGTATGTGTTTGTGAAATATAAAGTGAAATGTACAGGCTGGAATTTGTACAGAAAGTATTTAAATTGGATAGCTACCCGGTGGAATGATTATAAAATGTCTTGAGATGGAATATTGACAAGACTGGAAACAAAATGGATTACACAGTAGTATGGAATGAATATGAAATGGATTGATGAGATTGAAAGCTGACAATACACAATGATATGGGATGGATATGAAAGGAAATGTTGTTGATGAAATGGAATAATTTGAGACTTGACAAAATGCAATAACATCAGGTTTAAAATTGCGATTTTGGCACTTGGCATGCGCTTAAGATGGAATGTTGACAATATGAAATGATGTGGGATAGATATGGGATGTAAATGTTTACCAAATGGAATAATATGAGATGGAAAGCTGTGAGGTTGGCATGAACTTAGATGTAAGATGGAAAGTTGAAAAAATTGAATAATATGAAATGGAATGTTGACATTATAAAATGATATGGGATGATTAGAGTGAAATGAGCTCTGCATTAATATATTGTAATCAAGCACTAGAGGGAGTTATGATACCTAAATATAATACTGTAGAGCAAAAATTCTGTATCGTTATTATTTGATTTTGTTTTGCTATCTCTCCTCTTCTATCAATAGAACTCTCACAGACATACAAAGAGAATTGTTTTCAAACATGTATTATCAATTATATTTGACAAGTTGACATTCTTGATAATTTCCATGGTGAAATCTTATTGAATGCTTGCGATTAGGACAGTTGTAGTACACTCATTGTAAACATCACACTATAAATTGATCTATTGAACACAATCAATATTTGTTTATCATAAAATTCACCAGAATTTACATCATGTCTGGACAAAATTTTTCTTTATGCCGTCTGGAAATTGTGTGAAATGGCGACAGACATTAAATAACGTTAGATGAAAGGGATTAACTTGTCCTAATCTGTAACTCATGTCTCGTTCACATGTGTTAAACCACTCCCTTTAGACCCATTTACAAATTTCAAATGTTCGGTTCCTTCCAAATAATTTCTTGATCTTCGGTGTTTTGACTCCTATTAATAGATTATGTTCACAATAAGTAAGGGAATGTCCCTTTAAATCCTGAATGATCAATTTTGATGTTCAGAGTAAATTTCATGGTACAATAACTGTTTTATCGCAAGATAGCCGGAAGAGAGAGAAAACTTAAGACATCTTGTTAAAAGTAATATGATGATAAGAGCATAAAATCGTATTGAGTGCTGACGGCTATTTACTAGCACCAAGTATGTCAAAGTTTACAAAAAACAGATCTTGCTTCCAAGTCTAGTGACAAGTAAATTGGATTGATGAGAAGAAATAATATGTAAAAAAGTTGGGTGATCGATGAAGAAAAACTCCATCTTTCCTAACATTCATCCCCAGTTATTAAATAAAAGCTGATCTGTCTTATGTAACTGACAAACTAAAGGTGAAATGGACAACTCAAATCAATTACACAGTTAGAATGCTCAATAGGAATACAATAAATGTATTGATAGAAATCCATATATAGGACAAAAAAAAAAAATCTTTGATAACAAAAAAAACCTGGATATACAATCCGCATTTTAATGCTCGATGAACTCTAACTTATATTGTAGGACATAGATGGCTTAGAAAAAAATCTATGAATGCATGTTGATTGAATTGAATGCAGCTTAAATGAATAATAGAGGAGAACAATAGTTAGGGGTTATAAGAGAACAAAAGATATTTTATTTAAAAAAAAAGAGAGAAAGGATTTAAAGCTAAAAGTAAGGAAGATGAATGTTAGATTAATGACTAGCATCTGTTAAGTCATGTGAAGAGGGAAGACTTGATAAGCAGTGATAAGAAATTGACATATTCAGATATATTATTTTAAATATTTGGGAGGATTGAAATCATTCTTATCATTTGACTGATTAGCCATCTTACCCCCACCAGTATTATCAGGTGAATTTTATTAAAGATGAAATGTATATTTAGTAAGATATGAAAGAGATGTATTTTGTAACTTTTACTGGTTAAATGTAGAGTTTAAGACAATATTCAAACAAAAGTTCTTTTATTCAAAAACATTTTGGTCCAAAAATTATTCATACCATGTACCAATTATAACATAAGTGTTGGCCATTTAAATTTTACATTAGTTTCTGTTCATTTGATATCACCATCTTTATGCTGTAAAATAATGGAAGCAAAGTAAACAAAGCCTATTCCTCGTGAAGGTTTTATTTTCAACACGGTTGTGCTCAATTATCGAAAAACAACAGTCTTACATAGCCCGTTCAGACGCTTACTTATGAACCAGTTCACAATCGCCAGGGTTTTTAAGACAGCACCATGTTACGTTCATATGTACTCTAAGCCAAACCAGTTTAACTCTTCTGACTTTTTCGGTCAGAGGTTAGAGTTAAACATATATTATGCAAGAGCTACATCTGCATATTGCAAGTCATTCTTTAGGCCTGACATGTATTCTAAATTATTAAGTGAAGTTAACTTATCCAGGATATTAAATAGATTGGAACAGTTCAAACGTATTTTGATTTAAGCTAAAAATGGAAGGGCAAGAATTAGCTTCGAACAACCAGTACCGTGGTTGAAATTATAGTACAGGTCTTGTCAAACCTTCAAAGGCTAATAGAGTAATTTGAATGAAATTTTCAGACGCTTGAGTTAAACTGGTTCAACAATCCCCAGGGTTTTTAAACCAGTTCAACTTAAGCATCTGAACAGGCAATTAATTCATTTGATTTTGTGTCCAAAATCCAAGTAGACTTAAAGTAGCTCTGCTACAATCAACATTAAATCATATCATAGTCAGATGAAAAAACCCCAACTATTCTGGTGTAAATAAAATTGAAACACATACCTTGAAAAAAATACTGTAGCCTAAATTCCGTTAGTAGATTCAAGTCTTAAATAAGCCTTCTTAAAAATAATTAAGTCAATTTTAATGCAGATACTGGTAATAGATTTCTAAATTTGTCCTCATGTGAAATTTGGGTTATCATCAATTTGTTTTTTGTTAAAGACACATCAAAGCATCTCATGTAAGTGAACCTATTTTAAATTTTAATTCGTTATTTTGGAGATGAAATTTGTATTTGTGTCTTTTATTGTATAATTTCATAGATTAAACAACAGCTGATGTCAATTTCAAGCAATCTTATTCTTGTTTTTATATGCCAACATTTTCATGTGGATATATTGTCGTCGCTAGGGTTGGGCAATATACCGTTTTTTCGGTATACCATGATAAAATCATTGACGATATTATCATATCGGACTTGTTTAAAAATATCGAAAAACGTGATGATAATTATCATATCCCAATATTGATGATAATATGCTATATCATACGAAGTCGAAATTGCAATGCGAGAGGTGAGGTCATGATTGATGAAAGTACTTGTAGTTAGGGCTGGGTATCGATAGTGATTTTTACTATCGATAATCGGCAATGAAATGTCGGTCGATAATCGATAGTATCGAAAACAAACTTATTTTCACGGTCGTCATCAAGACTGGATACAGTGTAAGTTCAAAGTTCAAAACCATACGATAACGAAGTGGCGAAAGATCGTTTGCTCCTGTCTAAGGAGATTTAGTTGGAAAACATTAATAAAACTTGTTATGTCACGTATATATACGTCAATCCTTGTTGTTTATTATTAAAATAATGCATCCGTGGTTCCGAATGAAGAAATATCGTAAATAATTATGTTAAGGGACCAAAATGAACTTGTTCCGATTCAAAACATTGCGTACGTGCGCGCGAAAATATCAATATGGCGGACAATTCTGTGTCGTTTCGTGTGCCAATAGAGAACCATTATTCGTATAATATATGTAAATCAACAAAAGTTTTGTCGTCCATGTGTGCTTTTTATTGTACCGGGTACTCATTACTGAGGCACACGTAGAGAAATAGTGAACTGTACAGACGACTTCTGAAGCTTGCAAAGGAAAATAACTCTTAACTTTATTTACACATCCGGATATCTCCGATTTAGCGATATTCAACAATAATTTATTCAAAACTAAAGTAACGTTTCAATGAGAGTGAATTGATGAAAACGGCTGTTCAATAGGCAGACACAATTTTGTTATGCGTTACATTGATACTAGATAGTAATTAAAGTGAGCGGTGTATTATAATTAATTGAAAGAAAACAATGACATTTCAGACGCAAGAAAAATAGACGAAGAGCGATAATCGATAGTAACCCACCGCTATCGATAGTGCTTTTCTGGGCCGCCCAATCGATACTATCGATTTATATCGATATTTTACCCAGCCCTACTTGTAGTCATAATCGAGGAACAGTTGGATAGTAACGTATTTCTCGGGGTATAAGTCTATACTTTTTTTTCACGAATTTGGGCTTCGTCTTGTATATGGATGAGATAAAAATGTTTTTTTCCCTGTAACGAAGTACGATGTTGACTGACATCCGATGTCGATTGCAAAATATCAAAATAACACTTTCAGTTTCACGGCAAAGTCAATGCACATTATTCTGACTTTTGCTATTGTTATTTCAATACGAATACTTGTATATATAATTTGTTATTTTTTTTTAACATAACCAACAAGGCTAGAAAATTTCATTATAGAACCATCTGCCAACTAGAAACATATCTACTTTAGTTTTCAGCTAAATTAACCAATCATAAAAATTATACTTTGAAAGCCTGTAATTATTTATTTTTTGTCCAATCAATAAAGCCTTCTATTTTATTTTATTCTATTATTAGTAACATTGTGTGCTTGCTAGTCACGTACGAAGAGTAACCATGTACATGTATTGTCTTTGTATTTATCTGAGATATTGGAATAAAAAAAGGTTCAAATGAATCAAATGTATACATTGAGCAACAAATTATTTTACATTAATTGATTTTTTTATGTACATCGGCTCAGTATTAAACTAGGATATAAATAACACAACCGTAACTTGATAAAAGATTACCACCGGAAAGTAGATTTTAGAACCAGTTAAGTTAAACTCCATCACCGACGATAAATGTGACATCAGACGATAAATGTGGCATCAAGCGACAATTCTTGGACCAAGTATTCAAAATTTGACACACATACATATTGACATGAATTATCACGATAATATCATATATCGCGATATTTGATAAATTATTATCATGATATTTTTTTTTCATTATGGCCCAACTCTAGTTGTCGCCTCTGTCCACAATTGTTTGTAAACACTCTTCAAGTCACAATTTATATCCTATTTCAACGACACTTGAAATATAGGTTTATCATCCTAAGATCTTGGTTCCTTTCGATATTGGCATGTATCGAACTATAACTTAATGGATTATGGCCCCTGATTGTACGAAAAATCACATTTTTAGCTTGTGAACACTGTTAAGGTCACAATTTTTAACTGATTTGGTTTAAACTTAAACATACATTATGCCTATTATATGTCTTTCTATAGGCCTATTAATTAGACATTAAGGGGAGGCATGGGTCGACTTATGTCAATTTTGATTTATCCAGACCATAATCAACTCTTGATATCAAGACTAGCCTATGATATTTGTTGGATTGCGGTCTGATTTGCTGCTTAACTTTCCTTTGTGATTTAACGATAAAATGGATTTTCAAGACTATTAGTTTTGTCTTACCAACTTTAGTAATGATAGATCAATTTGACTGAAATTTTCAGCAAATTGCCTTAACATTATCTAGGTTTTATACGCCCACATTTTCATCTGTCCGTCTGCCCACAATTGTTTGTGGACTCTCCACAGGTCACAATTCTTATCCGATTTTGACGAAACCTGAAATGTATGTTTATCCCCATAAGATCTTGGTTGCGTCGATATTGGAATGGATCGGATTGAAACTTTATGGATTATGTCCCCTGATTGTGCGAAAAATCATGTTTTTAGCTTGAGGACCCTATAGAGGTCACAATTTTGAACCAATGTTGATGAAATTTGATATGCTTGTTTATAACACAAAGATCTTGGTTCCTCCCTATTTTTTCATCCATCGGATCATAACTTCCTGAATTATGGCCCCTGATTGTCCAAAAAATCATCTTTTTTAGCTTGTGGTCCTGGAAATCACAATTATTATCCAAATTTCCTGAAAATCAAAAAAAAACTGCTGAACGCGAATAGTGTAAAAATATAGTATATCATGGATGTGTACCCTGTCTGTAGAGGTCACAATTTTTATCCTATTTTGATGATTATAACAATGTTTGTAACCCAAAGATCTTGGTTCCTTTTGATATTTGCGCATATCGAATTGTAACTTCATGAATTTTGGTCCTTGACTGTACGAAAAATCACTTTCTTTTTCGCTTGTTTTCTATCCATCTCTCGAAAATGTGGATGTATCCTGTCTGGCAGCCGCTGGTTAACTATTATAGTGAGAACTGTCAACTCGTTATATAACCTCCCATAATGTATCTTTAAAATGTATGTTTATAACCCACATATCTCGGTTCCTTTTGATATTCGCGCTTATTGAACCATACCTTCCTTAATTATGTCCCCTGATTGTACAAAAAATCACGTTTTTAGCTTGTGGACCCTATAGAGATCACAATTTTTATCCGATTTAAAAAAACATTCGATCATATCACCGTTACATCCAAAAGATTGTTGAGTTTGAATTTCGTCAAAATCAGACCGAAACTGAGAGACAAAAAAAAAAAACCCTCGTTCACAAATAGTATCAAAATATTGTTTATCAGGGTTGTGGATCCTCTGGAGGTCACAATTTCCATCTGATTGTGATGAAACTTGAATGTATGTATAAGGTTATGTATGTTTATAACCCAGTCTTGGTTCCTTTCGATTTTTGTACATATCAAAGCGTAACTTCCTGAATTATGGCCCCTGATTGTACGAAAAATAACGTTTTTAGCTAGTGGTACCTCTAGAGCAGACAGTTTTGATCTGATTTCCATGAAACTTCAAATACCCGTTCATAACCCAATGATTTTGGTTGCTTTCGATATTCGCGCATATCAGATTGTAACTTCCTGAATTATGGTCCTTGTATGACCAGGCATAATAATCAGTCAGTTTTAGATAGTATTTAATTTGTCATGAATTGTTATCAATTAGGGTAGAAGCTAATTAGTTAAGTATTTAATCCATTATTGTTTATTTATATTAATGTCTCTAGTGATAATCCTGTATAGTATATGTTTTCATGTCAACACTTGAGCTTATCCAATTATAGTTAGAATATAAAAAGACTAATGTACATCAATAGGCAAGTCATTAGGTCACCTGACTTAGTAGCAGCTACGTCGGTCAATCACTGTGCTATAAGTTCCAGTAAATAAAGGATTGAAGAACCATTCTAGACTTGAATAGTTACTGAAGAACTAATCACGTTTTTAGCATGTGGTCTCTGTAGAGGTCACAATTTTATCCGATTTAAAAAAACATGTGAATATATCACCATTACACACTAATTGGTTCCTTTTGATAATCACAGATACCCAAACTTAACTTCCTGGATTATGACCCGATTGTTAAAAAAAATCACATTTTTAACTTGCAGATTCCCTAGAGGTCACAATGTTTTCCAGCTTTTAGAATTCGTTTAAATACATTACCATTTCACCATAATGAAGGCTGAATTCAAATTTCGGCAAAATCAAATGAAACTGTCTGACAAAATGGCGGCTCTTTGTATACAAATTGTGTAGTAGTGTGCACATTCCAGGCCATAATGTTCTGGAATATTGCCTCTAATTGTACAAAAAAAATACATATTTTTTTAGCTTGTTTTCTATCTATCTCTTGCAGATATAAGCGTATCCTGCCTGGCAGCCGCTGTATACAATACAGTTGCATGTTCAACACATAAAAGAAAACACTTTTATGCGTAAAAAGATGAGCTTCTATCAATGCCACATCATATCATTTTATTCGATTTCTTGAACTTGATATTTTAAAGAAAAATAAACTGGTGCTGCCATCCATGGTAACTAGGATTTGGGTTGTCTGTTGACTTTAAACAATGGAGATTAAAATATGATGTCATTTGATCAGAAGACAAGTCATTACATGGTTGTTTGAGGTTTCACCACTTTCCTTTCACATGTCACTTAAGATTTATGAAAAAAAAAGATGAAAGACAAGAAGACCTGCAACTAAGAAAACAATTGTCTCACCTTTTTCTTTTTCATTACTATTACTCAATAGGTCTGTTGTGTTCTTTTACAGGTTTATGATAGTAGAATCAGTCACACCTGGTTAAGATCTTATAAGATAGATTAAATTTCAAATTAAAACTGAATCGAGTGTTGCCTCTAGCATGTAAGGCTTGTATGAGGGACATTAGACAGTATATAGGGCTCACATAAATAGGCAAATGAAACTTTATTTTTGATATTGGTTATTCAATGTCAATTAAAAGTAAAGGTATTTGGCCTGTTATTTGGTTTTTTACAAGATCTCTACCAATATTAATTCAATGAAATCAACTAATATCCCAAAATATACAAACAAATGATAGAAAATATATTGATTTCAAATATTTTTAGTTTCTTGAAATCTCAAAATGCATGAAAAAGGCACCAGTATTGATTATTCAACTGAATCGAATATTCACATAGTATTCAAATGATGACTTAGAATAATATTGCTAGTCTGCAATATCACCCAAGGTGGTAGCAGACATTAACCCCCCGTTATAATACTACTAAGTTGATTAATATGAGTAATTGTAAATATCTATATATCTGGGATCTATTTTCAGAGTACCTACCATATGTTTATATTAGTAATCATGTAGATATTTACTCTATGGTTACCTGTACGATGAAGGAAGTTTTTTCCTCACTTAACAACTGTTGTTTTAAGAACGTGATAATAAGAGAGAGTCAGTGTTTGAATTATAAATAAAACTTTAGCTGTTTAGAAGGGAAAATCTTAATTTGTCCTTTGAATATATTGATGGGGAAAAATTGTACTGATATCAACATATATCTTCTATTTTAATGGTGATGCCATCTGTTGGTAAGAGATCATCAATCGCACATGACCTCATCGCTAAAAGCTTGGTTCAATACCATATCTCTCCTGTACCTGAAAATTCTTTTCTTCCTGCCTCTTTGATGTTGCTATGCTGATCAAATTACCAAATGTTTGCCTGAGAACTAATATCTATTGTGGTAAATTCCTACCTTAAAGCTGTTTTGTCAATAAGTACAATGACATGCCAGTATGTAATTAATTATATGTTCTCCATTATTTATTCATTTTTACCTTCATTTACCTACATCACCATCATTGTCTAATACCATTATTATTTATATCTAATGGACTTTAACAAAGCTGATAATTAATATTAATTCTTATATACACATACTTTATGCTATAAATATTTTGACCATATGATTATTGCTCATATGTAATAATAATACTTAAAGATCATATAGTCATACTCTTACAATCCTGGTTTATATTTTATGGATTAAATAGATTGAGCAACACATACACGTATTAATTTATGAAATTGATATTTTATCATAAATGAATACGATTATCCAGTAGTTTTTAATACCAGAGCCTTCATGTGTAATGCCAGAACTGTTTCTGCTGGGTTTATTTTCTCTGTTCGCTGTTATTAATAACCTGTGGAAGAAAAAAAAATAACCAAGAGCTAAAAGAAAAAAGGTGTATCAATTTCTTGGCTAGTCAGTAAAATTTGTACATTTTCCAGACTTGATTTGGTTTAACCTTGCTGTTGTGCAGACAGATGTGTGGCCTATCCACCGTAACTTTACCTTAAATTTGTAAAAGCTAGAACAATCATTGTAGTTCTGTGCAGATGTTTTAATATAGGTAGAATTATAACACACAATCAGTCACATTTAACTTTACATGGAAATTAGAAAAACACAATCAGACCATCTTTTTCAGATGAAAGAATTTGCTTTAGACATGTTTATGTATTGGGGTTTTTTTTACCAACACATCATCTAATCTCAGTTCCTTTTGATTGAAACTCATTTGAAAGAAATGTATTCTGGAGTATAAGTGAAATGACAGGAATTCTGATGTCAAGCCTCTGTTATACATGTATTTCTCCTATGATGGCACAATATCTTGATACTTGATGATGAACGTGAACATACTATCCAGAAAATTACATCACAAAGCCGAAATTTGTTATATCATGAAATAGTTGGAATTAGTTATCAAAGGGTAATAAATTCAATTCTCGATCTTATGGGGGATTTAAAGACCAAATGAATTACAAATGTTAATTTTGTTACGAATGAATATAAAGGTTATTAATTGGAATTTGAACGGAAAATGGCAACAGAAGATCTTTTCTGGTATTCCTGCATCTCTTCTAGTTTAACTACATGAGATGATAAATGGCACTAAATGGAACATTAGCTTCATACAGGCTGAACAGAATAGGAGTTCTTTTTTGAAAAACCTCCGGGCTTAACAAAGAGCATTAACAATGTTTAGTTCATTAATGTTAGATTTGATTTGCCCATAAACAAAATGATGTGTCGTTTTTTAGATAAAAATTAGGTAATCATGTGAAAATATTGTCTTGTTATGATATTACATGGAGCTTTAACCATAAAATGAGGGATATGAGGATATAGTGGCTAAATAACCTGTGGTTATTTCTCAAGTGAATTTTTTTTACGAAGGCATAAAATTGAACTTAGTTAAATTACTAAAGAATTATGATAAGTATAGATGTAGCATTATATTCAAAAACAATAATACAAAGATTGATCATAATTAGATAATCAAAAATAGCTTTAATTGGAAAGCAAATGCTGAATTTATGTTTTAACAAACAAAAGAAAAATTATTGCACTTTGATTTTGGGCGGGTGTACATAGAGATAAAAAGATAATAAATGACTTATGAATTAATTTATACTAACTTATTTGTATAATATCAGAAATGTCAAAAGGTATATTTGTATTTTTCTAACCATAAGTACTAACCATAAATAAAATGATTTAAACCACTATAAATTACTTTTGCCATAATTTTTTGTGTGGACTTCTTTCCATTCATATTTTGTTGACTGGCCACATCTATTTAAACTGGACAGTTTCTATAATAAAGAGATAGTGAATTTAAATGTTATAAATTATGAATTTGTGGAGGTACTTAAAATATCAACATCTTAATGTAGAAAATTAAGAAGAGACAATGAATTGGACTTGCTCCACTTCTTTCTTCATTCTTACAACGAAAATCTGACATTGATTCATATTCTTTGTGTTGAAAATTGCATTCTGGTCATCAGAGTGTTTATAATATCAGTGACTCATAAGTGTCTGCATTCTGTAAAAGATGTTACCATCATCTTGTATTCATTCATCAATTTTTATTCAAATTTTGAAGAAAAAAAAGTCGAAATGTAACACCAATGTTATTGATTGAGAGCTGTTGTTGAATTATAGTGAAAACAAGTTTTGGTCAATAAAATTCTTTTGCATTCGAGGGGAAAGTCTGTTAAAATCTAAGACTTGACAAACAGATGTAAAATGTTGTACAATATATTTTAGTTAGAACAATACTCTGCTTTATTTATATATATTGTCCTAAGCTTTGTTCCAGCTAGTTCACCTCTTCTATGGATTAAATAAATTTGTTTTAGAGATAGATAGGTGGACTATGGAGATGATATCAATATGAAATCAGGCTTAGCTTAATAGCAGCATACTGTATGCTCCCAAATTGAGATCTATAAATATTACTCTATAGAGAGAAATGAAATGAAATGGGGTTTAAGGTCCTACTCTTCTGCACCTAACTTGGGCTAATGGAAGAGAATGCTATTTTGCTAAGGTAATATTGGTAATGCAGTATTTCCAGTTCATAGATCACATTTCATGGAATGCAGATGCTGGGTCTCTTAGTACTTTGTCACTAAGGTACATCACCTTATTCCATTATGCCCTCATAAATTTTGTTAAATGCTCTCAAGAGTCCAGAAATGGCCTGGCAACTTCTTTGCAGAATAAGAAACACCCTGATCCTCATGAATTAGACATAACTTCTCTAATTATTTTGTCAGTAGAGATGTGATATATGATGTCCACAATCATTAAAAAGATAGGATTAACTTTATTTTTCAGTATAGATATACAGAATTTTGGATTAAGGCGCACCGCACATTTTTATTTCATAGCCCCCCCCCCATAAATTTGCCAAAAAATTATTTATATTTGAAAAGAGAAATGACTGTGCTTTTCAGTGATATGTAACATTATATCTGGAATTTCGTATTAAGATAAGATAAGATTTTATTGTATCATTGCATCCGCAAAGGACAGCATACACAGTTTAAACAAAAGTTGATCATACAATTATAACATAACATCTGGGGTGATCCGTTATGGATGTGCAATGTTATATAATAAGTCTATAAGCATTAAAAGATGGTCGGTAAAATGAAAATCAATATAGAACTCAAACAAAATTATTTAAACTACCTTGGAAAGTAAACAAACTATTTCTACCGTAAGTATTAGTATAATAAACATATTATATTGAACAGGGGTGCTGGTTAACAGGTAACTCTGATGATCTTTCTTAGTTAAATGAACCTATTAAAATGAGTACGTTCGCCCGTCCGTCTGTCTGTCTGTTCGTTCGTCTGTCTGTCACACTTTTTGGGACAGGTTAACTCTCTTTCTAATTGAGCTAGAATGTTTATTGGTGTAGGTGTTTATTAGGTCAATGCCTTGATGGAGTCCAAAGATGAACATTTTCTGCTAAGGGTAGGCCAATTTAATTGGCTGATGCTTTAGGACACAATAACTTTAGTTCTTATTTAGTGAGATTGATGAAATTTGGTGTATAGTTTCATTACATCAATAACTTGACTAAGTTCAATAATGAGCATTTTCTGCAAGGGTAAGCAGAGCGATAAGCAATTTGATTGGCCAAGACTTTGGAACACAATAACTCTCCTTCTAATTAAGCTTGGTGTAGGTATTTTTTTTCGGTCAATGCCTGGTGGAGCATTTTCTGCTAAGTGTAAGCAGAGATAAGCAATTTGATTGGTTGATGCTTGGGGACACAGTAACTTTAGTTCTAATTAAGTGAGAGTGATGAAACTTGGTGTATAGTTTCATTACAGTAATACCTTGACTTAAGTTCGATAATGAACATTTTCTACTACGGGTAAGCAGAGTAAAAAGCAATTTGATTGATCGAGACTTTGGAACACAATAACTCTCCTTCTAATTGAATGTTCAAACTTGGTGTAGGCGTTCATGAGGTGAATGGCTTGATGGAGTTCGATGAGGAACATTGTCTGCTTACGGTAAGCAGAGATAAGCAATCTGATTGCTTGAGTCTTTGGGGCACGATAACTTCAGTTATAATGAAAAGAGAACGATGAAACTCCAAATATAGATTCATTATATCATCTTTTTGACTAAGTTTGATGGTGAGAATTTCTGCTTAGACTGAGGATCGATAAGCAATTCGATTGGTCAATAATAACTCTGCTTGAGGTGAATGTCTTGACTGAGTTTGATGATTAACATTTTGAGCTTAAGCTAAGCAATTTTATTGGTCGATGCTTTGGGACAAGATAACTGATGATCAGTTTGATTGCTCAATACTTTTGAAGAAAAAAAATAGGTGTGTGATTAATTAATATGTGTCATCTATTTATATTGGGATTTCTACAGGGGACATCAGCCTCACAGTTGGGTTGGCTTTTTAAAGTCAGCTGAGATAAACAATCTGATTGGTTGGTTCTTTGGGGCACGATAACTTTTGTTATAATGAAGTGAGAGTGATAAAACTCTTTTAATATAGATTCATTATAACATCTCTGCTTTTAATTGAGGTAAAATGTTTAAACTTGATCTTAACTGAGTTCAATGATTAACATTTCAAGCTAAAGCTAAGCAGAGCAATGCAATTTCATTTATGTATAGTTGATAATCAGTTTGATTACTGTGCAATTAATTAATATGTATCATCTAGTTATTTGGGGATTTTGGCAGGGGACATCACCCTCACTGTTGACTTGTTTATTTTTAATCATACATAACTCATGGGAACAAACACATCCTCTAACACCGCACTAAAAAACATTGCTTTCATATTAATTTTCTACCCAAACTCCCACATCAAGATTATTCTATTAAACAGGAGTAAAATTTTAGAAGTATCTGCGTTCACATACACTAAATGGCCTGGTATCAAAGGTGTACTGTGAGCACAGCCAAAGACAGGAAACAAGAAATGGGGATGGGAAGGCTCAAAATGTTTATGAGAAAGATGATTTAAAATTTCTAGTCCATCTGGTCATTTCCTGGAAATAACGGTTTAAGATGTACTTGACAAAATGTCAGGCACTAATGAAATAGTACATGACATTTTCAACTTAGTGCCAGATATGTATATTATAATAATATCAATAAACTAGACCTGCATGCAGGAATGACGGGTTTCACTGGTGCCACGTCACCCTTTAACATGTCACGTTACATTTGGACATATGTCACTTCCGATACCAATGAAACCATTAAACAGGTTTCCCCATAAGCATTGCACACTTCAAATAAATTGGACGCAGAATCAACCAAATCCAGCAATATCAATTCATTTTATACCTTTGTTACTTGTAAGTGATCCTGACAAAAATACATTACTTCCGGTGATAACGAAAATGTTCAATTAATTTTATGAAATCCGAATTGCCTTTTGATATCATATAGTGAAAATGTTATGTAAATAGAATAATAATTGCCACTTTTATAGACCAAAAACCTTGAAAAGTGACTTGTAGACAATCGCCTATTTCTCTGCAACCGCACAAGTTAGAAACCATTTTGTGGTATCTGTATGATCGTAAGGGTTCAATCTATTTGTTGATTGGAATCAAATATCATAATTTTGAAAACATTACAAATCAGACTCATTTGAATAAAATATCTGTTTTGAAGGCTAAAAATTAAGTTTTTGCCAAAATGGCATCACTTCCGGTGATACCAAAGAATTTAAATTAGTTCTATGAAATCGTAAATGGCATAAGACATCATATGGTGAACATTTAATGAAAATCGAATAATAACTGATTCTTTTAGAGCCAAAATAAAGTAAAAAGTGACTTGTGGAAAATCGTCCATTTCTCTGCAACCGTACAAGTTAGAAACCATATTGCCTTTTGAGATCATATAGTGAAAATGTTATGTAAATAGAATAATAATTGCCACTTTTATAGACCAAAAACCTTGAAAAGTGACTTGTAGACAATCGCCTATTTCTCTGCAACCGCACAAGTTAGAAACCATTTTGTGGTATCTGTATGATCGTAAGGGTTCAATCTATTTGTTGATTGGAATCAAATATCATAATTTTGAAAACATTACAAATCAGACTCATTTGAATAAAATATCTGTTTTGAAGGCTAAAAATTAAGTTTTTGCCAAAATGGCATCACTTCCGGTGATACCAAAAAATTTAAATTAGTTCTATGAAATCGTAAATGGCATAAGACATCATATGGTGAACATTTAATGAAAATCGAATAATAACTGATTCTTTTAGAGCCAAAATAAAGTAAAAAGTGACTTGTGGAAAATCGTCCATTTCTCTGCAACCGTACAAGTTAGAAACCATTTTGTGGTATCTATATGATCGTATGGGTTTATTCTATTTGTTGATGAGAACCAAATTTCATAATTCTAAAAATATTACAAATAATACTCATTTGAATAAAAAGTGTATTTTTAAGGCTAAAAATCCAGTTATTGCCTAAATGACGTCACTTCCGGTGACAGTGAAAGTGTTAAAATGGTTTGGAATAGTCGACTGTGGAAATAGGCAACAGACAGTGAAAAAAAAATTGAAAATCGAATAATAATTGATTCTTTTACAGCCAAAATAACGTGACAAGTGACTCATGCAAAATTGCCCATTTCTCGGCAACTGCTCATATTACAAACTAAATTTCACATACATTCTCTTTGTATGGATTATTGCTACAAGTTTATGAAAGTATCGAAGAAATATTTTATTATATGAAGACACTGGATGGGTTGTAAATAGCTTATTTTTAACCCTTTTTTTACCTTTTAATTGAAATGGCCCGAAAGCAAAATCGAAATTAAAAAAACTGAGTCCGAGATTTTGTGCACCTTTACACGGCGCATCTTTTGAGTAAGATCAGATTTGTAGAAAATAGTATTTGCTTTCAAAAAGTGGTACCGAACTGTCAATATTGCAGTTTTTGCTGAATTTACGTCACATCCGGTGCCTTCAGGAAACTTTACCGGTAACAAAAAAAATGACATTTTGAACCACGGAACATATGAACATGGTTTTATACAAATCCAACAATAAATAATTAATGTAGGACTGAAAAACTGAATTAGCCAATAGCGGCCAAGGAAAATTACGGAAACAAAAAATGTTTTCATTTTTGCTCAGATCAGATGACTCTTTAACCTTGGTTAAAATGTCATATATAAATATTAATAAATAAAAAAGTTTTTTGTAAAAATTTAAATTTTCAAAATTTGGCGCCTAATATCTTCCAAGATTCGTCGAAAATCAAAAATCAGAAGTAACATAGCTATGTCCCCTGTTTCTGGCTATGTCAAAAAGCATCATATGCTAAAATACAATGATTATTGTTAATATTACGGCAATATTTCAAAAAACGACAATTTCGGTGATTTCGGACGTTTTGCAATGTCGCAGAATGCCGGGAATAGCTTTAATCTCTAAGTCACACCCACTTTTTCAGTAAAACTGAAGACATTGTATCGATCCGACAAGTAGTTGCTGAGATAAGCAAATTGGAAAAAAAAAAATAATAATAAGAAGAAGAATAATAATAAGAATAATTTTAACAAAAACAATAGTGTTTCACACAAGCTACGCAGTGTGAAACCCTAAAAAGACAAATCAGTGCCGGACAAAATGGCAGGCCAAGGTTATCTGTACCTGACAAAGACTGAATCTGTGCCTGACATTGTCCGTGACAGATGCCTTATTTCCAGGCTTGTTTATAGGTGCTGTCAAAAATGCTTTTAACTCATAAGGGGCAACATTGCTGATTATTTGTATGTTACCTGCTCAACCCTATGGTTTTGCTATGATTTTGCCAATTTCCTTTTCCTGTTCTATTACTTATACATCAAACTTATATCTCTCTTCTTTCTTTTAACTTGTCATAAAGTTACTATCATTATTGAAATAAAATAATGTGTAAAAGTTGTGTCGAGTGGATGCTAAAACTCATTTCTGTCCTCTTTAAACTTGTAATGAAGTTACAATAATGGCTGCTCTGAAGTTGGATGTAAAAGTAGGAGTAGGAAGTTTTTCATTAAACCATGGACATTGATTCTCTTCATCAGAAGCAAGTTTTCATGTTGTCACATCAGCAAACAGCAAATAAAAGATTCGCTTAGAGAAATTCTTGTTTACATGATCAATAGCCATTGTCTTGTTTCATTATGCTAGATTTCAACTCCATGCCACATCAAATGCTCAATCCTTCCAAGAAAGACAAAAAAATCTATTTTAGTTTTAAAATAAAAGAAGATTTTCTAATAAATGTTTGTATACTTGAGTTTTGGTAAACTTTCTAAAGAGATTGGATAAAAGGTCCACTCTGTTCCATGGTTCCCAAACTGATTTTTTTTTACCAAATTCCTGGATGCTTCGTTTGATTCAGATCATGTGACTGGGAAATAGACATGGCTCCACAAACAAAGGGGTTAAATAAGATAATAGGCTCAGCATTTTCCTCCAGTTTTTCCATTTAAAGTTTAGGAGTAATAGAATAGAATAGAATAAGTTTATTGCAGTAATATAGGTCAAAGACCAAACATTACAAGTTTGAATCAACTGGAAAATGATATGTACAATTATATTTTAAACGGTTGGATTCATTACAAAATTATTAATTGATGACAATTAGAGGTTTATATACAATTCTGGTATATCTAATATATAATACTATAACCAAGTCTGATGATAACTTTTCAAAACAGGTTTTTATGCTATTACATTTCAAAATATCTGAATAAATAAGTATATTTCTATAGTTGAAATTGAGTTAACTATATATACAAACTATCAACTGGCACGGGCATAATTATACACAGCAATTTATTTACGATATTTGGTAACCCTTTCTATATAATTTGAGATCGATAATAATATACAAGGATCCCTAGAATTGGACAGGTTTAGGAAGTTACCAAATGATATTTACCAAATGTACATGTTCAAAACAAATATCTCTGATATTCTGCGTTTCTATGCATTCAAACATAAAATGAAATAAATCTTCATCACATTGATGACATAATGGACATAATGGAAAAGTAGTTAGATTTCGTCTATGCAAATTCAAACATGTTGGTAATAGATTTAGCCTAAATTTTGTAATATTTCTTCTGTGTTTTAATTGAATATTCGACAATAAATAAGATTCCTGAACTAGATTTATTTTGAATTTACGATAATCTGTTAAACTTTCGCTTTCTGCTAATTTATCTGACCATTCTTGTAAGTTTATATCTGATAATCGTAACTTAATTTGACTTATAAACATGTTAAAATTGCCGATTATTTCAGTTTCAAAGACATAACCAAATGCTAAGGAATATAACATTATTCTGACCTTTGTCACTCAACTAACTCTGAGTAATATCATACATTTATAAACTATCAAGAAAAGTTCTGCCAGGCTAACTACTGGATTGCCTGCACACCTCTGAAATCAGTATTGTAACATTTATTAGGGTTTCACACTGCGTAGCTTGTGTGAAACACTATTGTTTTTGTTAAAATTATTATTCTTATTATTATTATTATTATTATTATTATTATTCAGATTCCAATTTGAATAGATCTCAGCAACTACGTGTCGCATCGTTGCGATTTCTTCGGTTTTATTGGGAAAGTGGGTGTGACTTAGAGGATAAAGCTATTTTGAACGTTCTGCGACAATGCGAAATGTCCGAAATCACCGAAGTTATCGTTTTTGAAAATATTGCAGTAATTTTAACAATAATCATTGGATTTTAACTTTCGATACATTTTGGCATAGCCGGAGACAGGGCACATAGCTACGCTACTTTCGATTTTTGATTTTCGGCAAATCTTCGAAGATATTAGGCGCCAAATTTAGAAAATTTAAAATTTTACAAAAAACTTTTTTATTTATGAATATTTTTTAGTCGTGTTGTGCACAGAATTAAAGAGTCGTCTGACTAGCGCAAAAATGTTAAAAAAAATTGTCGCAGTAATTTTCCTTGGCCGCCATTGGCTAATTGACTTTTTCAGTCCTAGATTAAATTTTTATTGTTCGATTTGTATAAAACAAAGTTCATATGCTTCGTTGTCTCAATTGTCATTTTTTTTATTGCCAAAAGTGTTATCTGTCGGCACCGGAAGTGGCATAATTTTACCAAAAACTACAATTTTGACGGTTAGTTTCCTTCTTCTTAAACAAATATTATTTTTTGGAAAAATTATATGACTCAAAGAGTGTGTCCTTTCAAGGCGCAAAAAATGGCGGAAGCAGTTTTTTTAATTTCTATTTCATTTTCTAGCAAATTGGATTAAGAGGTGAAAAAAGGCGTAAAATTGACCTATTTACAACCCATTCAGGCTTTTCAGATTTTAAAATATTTTTACTTAACTTTTATAAACCTGTAACTATAATCCATACGAAGAGAATGTATGTTAAAATTAGTTTCTAAAATAAGCAGTTGCCGAGAAATGGGCAGTTTTGCATAAGTCACTGTTTTCGTAATTTTTCCTGTAAAATAGTCAATTATTAATGGATATTCACAAAATTGACATCATTTGATTCAAAAAGCAAGTCTGCGTCATATCATGTTGATTACTATTTAAAATTGACACCGGAAGTGACGTCATTTAGTCAAAAACTCAATTTTTAACTTTTAAAATCGATATTTTTTTCAACCAAGAATTATGTCACATATAATAATAAAATTAATTTTTGGTTTAAATTCACATATTAACAAAACTCATACGGTCAAAAAGATATCATAAAATTGTTTCTAACTTGTTCGGTTGCCGAGATATAGGCGATTTTCTAAAAGTCACTTTTGAAGGTTTTTGGCCCATAAAAGTGTCAATTATTATTCGATTTTCATAAAATTTTCACCCTTTGAAGCCTGATGTCATAGACGATGTTAAAAAACTAATTTAAAGTTTTCATTATCACCGGAAGTAACGTCATTTTGGCAAAAACTGTATTTTAAGCCTTCAAAGCCGATATTTTATTCAAATGAGTCTGATTTGTAATGTTTATACAATTATGATATTTGATTCCAATCAACAAATAGATTAAACCCATACGGTCATATAAATACCAAAAAATGGTTTCTAACTTGTACGGTTGCCGAGAAATAGACGATTTTCTACACGTCACTTTTCAAGGTTTTTGGTCTATAAAAGTGGCAATTATTATTCGATTTACATAAAATTTTCACCATTTGATGCCTTATGCCATTTCTGATTTCATAAAACTAATGGAACATTTACATTATCACCGGAAGTACTGTAATTATGTCAGGATCATTTACATGTAACAAATGTATAAAATGAAATAATATTGCTGGATTTGTTTGATTCTGTTTCCATTTTATTTGATGTGTGCAATTCTTATGTGGAAACCTGTATATTGGTTTCATTGGTACCGGAAGTGAGATATGTTCAAGTGTAACGTGGCACCGAAATTGACACAATTTCAAGTTCAAAGGTAACATGGCACCAGTGAAACCCGTCATTCCTGCATGCAGGTCTAGTTTATATTGGAGTTAATTTGAATATTTAAAATTTTGTGTCCGTCTTTTTTTTCAAGGTTTTCTATTACTAGAAGTTGATAATTTTACATAAGTCTGAATTGAAATGAATTATTAACATGTATTTTATGGAAAGCTGATTAAGTTATGATATATTTTATTGCCCTATATAATTTGTTATTTCATGGTAATTAATTTAAAGCTGACACATGTTGTACAAGTATAACTTGCTCTACACAGACCTACATTTTAATTAACTTTGAACTATTTACATGTAAATTTACCTGAAATAGATTATAATTCATGTTGCAGATGTTAATTTGTCAAATTATGCCATAGAAAATTAACTGTCATTAACAAATTTATTTTGCGTTAACAGTCAAAAAATTATTATTTTGCCTACTAATTTGTTAAAACTAAAGATAAGATGAGTTTTTAGTCTATTTTTATTGCTTGTAATGGCAATATCTTTTTTTTATCAAAGATGTTAATCAGATGGTGAAAAATCTACAGAATAAAAATAAAATAATCTTTCATTATTTGAGTTCCATATATTCTTACAAAAATCAGACTTGACACATACAGCACACAGTTTCTACATATTTGTTTATTTAGAAATTTTGTGTGTGCCGTAAATCTCTGATTGCTAAAATGGATTAATTTGAAGGATTTGAAGAGTTTACAGGTTGTTGTACTTATTTGCATTTCTTTCCTTCCTGCCAACTTTCTCTTCCAATAATTAATGGACAAGTTTTCCACAACTTATCTTATCGCTTACTGTCTCATTTGACTCACAAAATGAGTTCTTAGTTGCTGTAAGGTTGCTGAAAGGTGTAGCAATCCAGACGACTTCAAGTGGTCGAAAATTGCCATATATTTTACGAGGGGAAATTAATGCCAAAAAATGTTTGATATAAAGATTTATTGTTTGATAAAAAACCCCATAAAGGTGATAAAATCTCCACCACTAAGAAAATAAAGCTTGTGATACTAGTAATCGATAACGAAAATTAAATGGATGATCCAACAAAAGAAAACTAATCAACTTTATAAAATCCAGACTCTCATTTTGGTGAGAGCTAATAAAATGTGTCATAGTGTATTGTAATTATGCTTTATATACCCAACCAACTCTGATACAATAATTAACCGTGTCTATAAGTAGCAGACAACGGTCGCCTAACTTATCAATTATTCATATACTAAAGACCATTAACATATTGTATCATGTAACGAAATCTCTTTTCATCAAACTTTTCACTTATTTCTAATCATAGTCATCTTTGTATTTATATATATATATATATATATATATATATATATATATGAAGAGTAGAAATAAAGTGAATGCTACGATCTAATTAATTTTTTTTTTCTGTTCATGTTTATATGAAGGTGTTAGGGTTTAGTGTTGGCTAGACCCCGATCTAAACTCTACTCCCTTCTTGATTCAATCAATAAAAATACAAATATTTTTATTAATCCCTTATCACCAACATGTGGCATACAATGTAATACACATAGTTTAAATTATAAAATCTGTATATAATCTAGTCTTCATCTTGGATGTAAGTTAATAATTTAAAAAAAAACACTAATTATATGATTGTTATACCTAACCTATTAAGTGTTCTTGAGACTGGCATGAGGTCCCACCATTGTCCCACCCACCTCATAGTTGAACAAACTGTTGAAATTTGAAAATCATAGAAAGAAGGTGGAAAAAGCACAGTTCTGCCCAAACTTATTTGTATTAACTTAAACACCCAACTATAACAATAAAAATCTCAAAATGACATTGTAACTAAAAGTGGGTTTAACTATGTAAATCAAATGGCAGTGTAGTCTATATGCCTTGTCTGAAAATAAGAAATTTAAAAATATCGAGCTTCATTGTTGCACAGGACTAGGGTGCAATATTGACATTTTTTCAAGAGTCTTTCAAGCCAGTATACCTGGAACTGTCCCTTTAAACTCCATTCCATTGCAATCTTTCTTCTTTCTTTTTGTGGGCAGTTTAAGACTTTGAACAAATATTTGTCCCCCGCCTTTCGAAGAAAGTTGGGGGATTATTAAAATGGGTTCAAACTTGGTGTATATGCTTATTAGGTCAATGCCTTGATGGAGTTCGAAGAGAAGCATTTTCCGCTTAGGGTAAGCAGAGATAAGCAATTTGATTGGTTGATGCTTTGGGACGCGATAACTTTAGTTCTAATTAAGTGAGAGTGATGGAACTTGGTGTATAGTTTCATTACAGTATAATGCCTTGACTAAGATCGATAATGAGCATTTTCTGCTCAGTGTAAGCAGAGCTATAAGCAATTTGATTTGCAGAGACTTTGGAACACAATAACTCCCCTTCTAATTGAGTTAAAATGTTCAAAATTGGTGTGTATGCTTATTAGGTCAATGCCTTGATGGAGTTCGAAGATGAACATTTTCTGCTTAGGGTAGGCAGAGATAAGCAATTTGCTTGGTTGATACTTTGGGACAAGATAACTTAGGTTCATCTTGATTGATGATTTTTATGCCAATACTATGACTGCATTCTCATTCAGTAATGGATTCGACAGTAACAGTGTATAGAAACGATTGACTCGGACACGTGTACAGTTTGATTGCTTGATACGTTTGAAAAAAATAAGTGTGCGATTAATTAATAGGTGTCATCTATTTATTTTGGGATTTCGGCGGGGGACATCAGCCTCACTGTTGGCTTGTTTTTATAAGATTGGCTCGGGGATTTGGGATAATATGGCTATTTGTATGTTTTGGTTTGCTTCAGATAATCACACCTACAGTTGTGTAAATAGTAAAAGCATTTACCTATGATAGGTAGATAAAGTTGTGAACATGGTTTGATTACCTTCTAAATACTTACAAGTCTGGTTCACAGTAAGAAGCAACTTGAAGCAATCGACAGTTTATTTGGTTTTGATATACGCATTCTGGTTTATATTGCGACCGTGTTAAGATTTTTGCCAGAACTTGATCAATAAAACAAACACTATATAAAATATCACTCAGTATCCGCGAATCTGTCAAAATGTTGATATTTTCGCACATTGTTTTTTGGCTCTCAATCTCGGTAACCAAGGCATGCACAATGACATTCTCCTAATTGCTTTATTTGCTCATAATAGTTTCTATTAGTCATAGTGAGCTTTAAAAATATAAGATTGAAATTCATGGATGTCTGTACTGCTTTAAAAAGTTTGTAGATTTGATTATAGAAATGATCAACCTCTTTTTTCAACGCTAAATTAAATCATTGAGGAAAACGATAGGATGATAAAATATTACTTAATATATGGTTTATTTTAAATGATTGTATTGATTTATCCAACATGGAAAAGATGGTGGTGTCGGATAAGATATCGTGCAGTGTGAGAGGTATAACATTATTATAACTTTATGGTCCCTTTCATTACCTCCAGACAAATTGCATTAGCTCAAAATCTGGCAGGCTGCAAATGGAATTTTGACCATCTCGAAACTCCATTACATTATATAGTTTTTGTGATTAATTCTAGCAGAAAGCAAGCAGAAGAATGATTATAAAATTGATAGACCTTCCGCTTGTGTCTGCTTGACTCACAAATCCGCATATATAGATAGACAGCAGGTGATGCCATTGCGTCTATATTATGCCAGAATTGAGATAAATATTATTTCATCCCCAAATGTCTCAGACATCAACCTTTGGGAACACTGGGGGGAAATTTTCCAGGAATTTAAGTCTTTTTTCTAACCCCAGTGGAACTATGCTTTGAGCAAACAACAACCAGTAACATTTATTACATTTGAGTAAGAAAATACCAACATTAATGCTGATATTAATGATACCACCTTTGTTTCAGAATTCAGTATGAAACTACCAATACGTTTACCCTGCTTCATACACATTACCCATCAGTACAAGGAATGGGGTTAGACATCCATTCAACATTAACCAGCTCAATAATCACTTGCGTTTAGTCATGTACAAGCATGGCGTTGAAGCCACAACATTTGATTCAGTGACAGACTTTATGACCTAAACTGCACACGTTATACAACATTTGGTTGCCCCACCTCTCGGAGAGTTTTAATTACAAAAGCTACTAGTAGCTGGACAGAAGATAACTCTGGTCCAGAAACCACTGTTAGAGTCTCTAGCTCAGTGGTCTAAAACCGAAAGTAATAAGAACACTTAAAAAGTGCTTGAAAAATGTGTCAAAATAATTTGATTAAGAATGTAATGTTCTAACAACATTATTATATTTTTGAAGCACTTCATGTCTTTGTTTCTATTTCATATTTTAATGTCAAGTCCCACATTTTTGCTGTCATGTCTATTTCTACTTAGTTACACAATAAATAATTAAAAGACAAATACTAGAATGATTGAATCTGGGGCCTATTTCACAAAATTTTAACTAAGATAAGATCCCAATTTTAGTAATTTGATTGGATAATATTAGATTGATTTTAGTGCTTAGCCAATCAAAATTGAAGTATCTACTAAAATTGGATTTTATCGTAAGTTAAAATTTCGTGAAACAGGGCCCTGGAGTTTACTTATTTTTATCTTTACATAACAATGCCCTAGAAAATCTTTTGTTTATTTTCTATAAAAGTAACATGTTTACTGAACTTTAAGAAGAACATAACATTTTGAACATTCCTTTATGAATTTAATCACGATTTTGAAGACATGAACGAAAAAAATGATTAATGGTTTAAGTTAAAAAGGATCTAGTACTAATTAAGATTTGGGTAGGTTTATTTTCTATCAATGTGTCACATTCAAAAGTTTATAAAGTTAAACAAACACATGGAAGTGGTTTATGATGTATCCAAGTGGAGGTGGTCTTTCGCTTAGAGCAATTACATCCATATGCATGGCTGCCATTTTGCTGCATATTTGTCCCCCGCCTTTCGAAGAAAGTTGGGGGACTATTAAAATGGGTTCATCTGTCTGTCTGTTTGTCCGTCCGTCTGTTCGTCTGTTGGTCCGTCCGTCCGTCCGTCTGTCCGTCACACTTTTTGGGACACAATAACTCTCTTCCTAATTGAGCTAAAATGTTCAAACTTGGTGTATTTGCTTATTTGGTCAATGCCTTAATGGTGTTCGAACATGAGCATTTTCCGCTTGGGGTAAGCAGAGATAAGCAATTTGATTGGTTGATGCTTTGTTCAAACTTGGTGTATATGCTTATTAGGTCAATGCCTTGATGGAGTTCGAAGATGAGCATTTTCCGCTTAGGGTGAGCAGAGATAAGCAATTTGATTGGTTGATGCTTTGGGACACGATAACTTTAGTATTAATTAAGTGAGAGTGATGAAACTTGGTGTATAGTTTCATTACAGTAATACCTTGACTAAGTTCGATAATGAGCATTTTCTGCTCAGGGTAAGCAGAGCGATACGTAATTAGATTGGTCGAGACTTTGGAACACAATAACTCTCTTTCTAATTGAGTTAAAATGTTCCAACTTGGTGTATATGCTTATTAGGTCAATGCCTTGATGGAGTTCGAAGAGAAGCATTTTCCGCTTAGGGTAAGCAGAGATAAGCAATTTGATTGGTTGATGCTTTGGGACACGATAACTTTAGTTCTAATTAAGTGAGAGTGATGGAACTTGGTGTATAGTTTCATTACAGTAATACCTTGACTAAGATCGATAATGAGCATTTTCTGCTCAGGGTAAGCAGAGCGATAAGCAATTTGATTTGCCAAGACTTTGGAACACAATAACTCTCCTTCTAATTGAGTTAAAATGTTCAAAATTGGTGTGTATGCTTATTAGGTCAATGCCTTGATGGAGTTCGAAGATGAGCATTTTCCGCTTAGGGTAAGCAGAGATAAGAAATTTGATTGGTTGATGCTTTGGGACACGATAACTTTAGTTCTAATTAAGTGAGAGTGATGAAACTTGGTGTATAGTTTCATTACAGTAATACCTTGACTAAGATCGATAATGAGCATTTTCTGCTCAGGGTAAGCAGAGCGATAAGCAATTTGATTTGACAAGACTTTGGAACACAATAACTCTCCTTTGAATTGAGTTAAAATGTTCAAAATTGGTGTGTATGCTTATTAGGTCAATACCTTGATGGAGTTCGAAGATGAGCATTTTCTTCTTAGGGTAGGCAGAGATAAGCAATTTAATTGGTTGATACTTTGGGACAAGATAACTTAGGTTCATCTTGATTGATGATTTTTATGCCAATACAATGACTGCATTCTCATTCAGTAATGGATTCGACAGTAACAGTGTATAGAAATGATTGACTCGGACACAAGGGCCCTTTCCCTTGGCCAGAGGGGCCCTTTTGTCAAGCGTGGTGGCCCTTTTGTCTGCCTTTAGGGTCCCCCTAACTAGGGTACATTTTCATTTTTCTCGTCGGTTTTAGCATTTTTCTTTATAAAACACTTTTGGATGACACTTCGTGTACAGTTTGATTGCTCTATACGTTTGAAAAAAATAAATGTGCGATTAATTAATATGTGTCATCTATTTATTTTGGGATTTCGGCGGGGGACATCAGCCTCACTGTTGGCTTGTTTTATATACAAACAAATTTAACTTCTTTTTGGTTGTTTAAAGAAAAATATCGCAGCATTTTAAGTACAGTTGTCCAGACTCGAAGTTTTTAAAATGAAATGAAATGGGTTTCAACGTCCTACTGTTCTGCTCTGAACTTGGCTAATGAAGACGGGCATACGTCATACAGTGTGCTGTGAGGGAAATTTTGCCCAGAGATCTTGTACGTGCATGCCAATGTGTACACGGGGCCTTGGTTTTTCATTCCATCCAAATGACTAGACAGCTACCCTTGTTACTGACAATGGGAAACCAGTTAAAGTTATTTTTTTCCAGCCTGATTTTAATAAGATATATACATGTATTAGATTATGCCCAGGCATACAGTATGAATGACTCGAACTATCTATTTTCAGGTTGTTTATGTTTGTTGGTAAATTAGATTTGAAATTGTCTGACAATAAGACATGTTTTGTTGCCAGTTATTTATATTTATATATTTTGGCAGAACTAGTTGGAGTTTTTTTCTGTTACTTGACAGCTGGTAAAATATGAGAATCTGTGCAGGACATAGTCTTAGCTATGTTAATATTTAAAGACAATAACAAAAGGAATGGAGATGCTGATATTTTTTTGTACTGGGTGTGATGTCATGTGTTCAGATAATGTATTTGATGAAGATAACAATATTCCACCCATCTACCCAGCTCAATCCACAATATTTTCTAGAGGTGATACACATTTTTGGAGCCTAATAAAAAAAGCCCCTTATTTCCTAGCAGTCGCACTTTTGTTGCGATGGGTTTTATAATTTGAAATGGCAGCTGCTACCAGCTGTTTTTTTCATTGCTACTGGTTTTATAATTGTGTGTTGTAATAGTGTTCACATTTTTAAAAAAAAAGAATATTTAATACTACCCGTGGTCACATTAAATTATATTTAAAAAAACAAATCCATAAATTATTCTGATTCTCAATAACAAATGAATTTTTTTTTCCAAATATTTAACATTGTACGCTGAAAGTCTACCATCTATTCCTCTAATGTATTTAATCAGTATTATGTGGCAATTATATGGAATTGTAGACAATATGTCCTTGACCCTGTTCTGTTAAACTCATTGTAAACCGATATCCCAGTAAGTTTTTTTTCTTCTTACCTAGATTGTAGCAATGTTAAAACATTTCAATTCTTCTTATTTCTTATATCATCATTTAAAAATGCTACGCTGTCTGTCAAATTCATGTCATTAAGAGTCTGTAAATGTCCTTTGTCTTGGAGACTGTGGTATGTTGAATGAGAAAGGGTTTGTTTTGAGTTTTAGCAACCTATGTAAAATAATACGGCCAAAATATGGTGTTGTCTACCAGACTCTGGTGCACAAATTGAAGCTGCAAAAACATATTAAATAAACTGATTTATTTTGCCAGCGTCCATCAAGTCAATGGTAAAAACACTCTATTTCTTGTATTGAAATAAGCTAGTAGCATGTACGAATATCACTTTTAGGGAAACAAAATTGTCAGCTTATAGTACAGTAAATTGGAAATGTCATTATTTCATATATATTGTTGGTGAGAGTTATAATGCCTCTTTCAGTACTTACAAAGTATAATTTTAGCTCTTGCATCTTTTCCTTAGAACAGATGACTTAAGACTGTTGATACAGCCATATAATTTATAACCCAGCATTATTATATCCAAATTGATTATTTAGTTTGGATAATATACCATTAAGTTCACACTTATTATTGCATTCATGTTAAATTGGCGTTCCTGAGGCATTCAGTTTGACATGTAACTGTAATGTTTTCCTAATACTAATTAACCAGGCTTATATAATATGTTAATTATGGCCCTATTGTACCAATTAGACCGCTTGACAATTGTATATTATGTGTGTAGAAATTACATGGTTTATTATGATTCATGTTTCCCATGCTGGTTAAATTTGTAATGGGCTTACTATTTGTATACGCCCACATTTTCATGTGGATGTATATTGTCGTCGCCCCTGTTCGTCCGTCCGTCCACAATTGTTTGTGAACAGTCTACAGGTCACAATTTTTATCTGATTTCAATTAAACTTAAAATATAGGTTTATCACCCAAAGATCTCGGTTCCTTTCGATATTGGCATGTATCGGACTGTAACTTCATGGGTTATAGCCCCTGATTGTACAAAAAATCACGTTTTTAGCTTGTGAACAATGTAGAGGTCACAATTTTGAACCGATTTGGATGAAACTTGAAATGCATGTTTATAACCCAAAGATCTTGGTTCCTTTCGATATTTGCGCCAATCGGATTGTAACTTCCTGAATTATGGCCCCTGCTTGTCCGAAAAATCGCCCTTTTTAGCTTGTGGTCCCTCTGGAGGTCAAAATTGTTATCCGATTTAAAAAAACGTTTGATTATATCACCATTACATAGTTATGGTGGTTGAGTTCGAATTTCGTGAAAATCGGACCAAAATTGAGGGACAAAATTGCCGCCGTTTGTACGCGAATAGTGTGAAAATATGTTATATCAATGTTGTGGACCCTATAGAGGTCACAATTTTGAACCAATTTTGATGAAAATAGACATGTATGTTTATAACCCAAAGATCTTGTTCCTTTCGATATTTGCGCCCATCGAATCCTAACTTCCTGAATTATGTCCCCTAATTGTCCGAAAAATCGCTTTTGTTAGCTTAACAAAAACCTTTGATTATATCACCGTTACATGGTAATGAAGAAAGAGGGTGAATTTCGTGAAAATCGGACCAGAATTGATGGATAAAATGGCCGCTGTTTGTACGCGAATAGTGTGAAAATATGTTATATCAAGGTTGTGGACCCTATAGAGGTCACAATTTTGAACTGATTTTGATGAAACTTGAAATACATGTTTATAACCTAAAGATCTTGGTTCCATTGCATATTTGTGCATATCGGATCGTAACTTCCTGAATTATGGCCCCTGATTGTGCGAAAAAATTGCTTTTTTTTAGCTTGGGATCCCTCTGGAGGTCTCAATTATTATCCGATTTAAAAAAACGTATGATTATATCATCGTTACATGGTAATGAAGAAAGAGTTTGAATTTCCTGAAAATCAGACCAAAATTGACGGAAAATTTTCAGTTTGAATTTCGTGAACATCGGACCAAAATTGCTGAACAAAAGGGCTGCCACTTCTACACGTATAGTGTAAAAATATGGTATATCAAGGTTATGGAACCTGTAGAGGTCACAATTTTAAATCAATTTTGATGAAACTTGAAATATATGTTTATAACCTAAGGATCTTGGTTCCTTTCGAGATTTGTGCATCATAACTTCCTTAATTATGACCCATGATTGTACGAAAAATCGCCTTTATTAGATTGTGGTCCCTCTGGAAGTCAAAATTATTACCCGATTAAAAAAAACGTTTGATTATATCATTGTAACAATGTAATGAATGTTGAGTTCGAATTTCGTGAAAATCAGACCAAAACTGACAGACATAATGGCAGCCGCTTGTACATGTATGCGAATACTATAAAAATATGGTATATCAAGGTTGTGGACCCTGTAGAGGTCACAATTTTATTCTGATGTTGATGAAACTTGAAATGCATGTTTATAACCCAAAGATCTTGTCTCTTTTTGATATTTGCTCATATCGGATTGTAACTTCCTGAATTATAGCCCCTGATTGTACGCAAAATCAACTTCTTTTCTGATGATTACTTAAAATACAACAACTCTTGTTGACTGCCCGGACGATTTAGCTGCTGTGTGGGCATTTTCGTTGCCTGACAACCTATTTTAATTCTCAATATAGCGTTAATAATATAGTATCGTTTATTGTAAGTCAAATAGTGCAATGGGCTCTATTACACATATATGTGTCAATTAAATAATATGCATATGTTCAGGTGAATATATGTATGACCCCTCATATTGACACACAGGGCACTTCAACTGCTTGCATTTGTAAAGTTAATAGGGGGGTTGGGATGGCCAAGT
This sequence comes from Patella depressa, assembly GCA_948474765.1. NCBI lineage: Eukaryota > Metazoa > Mollusca > Gastropoda > Patellidae > Patella > Patella depressa. Next base: position 47,948,186 of record OX419715.1, on the reverse strand, counting down.
GGTCTACAACTCTAGAGTGCCGTGCTTCGACCTCTAGCTGGCCGGTCACCTCTGGCTTAAGGCTGTGATTTCGATCCCTGGTGTGAGCATATGTGGCATGGAGATAGGGGCTCCTTCTCAACCTTGTGGGTTTCCTCCGGGCACTCCGGTTTCCTCCCACAGCAAAGAACCCTGTGCGTGCACTAAGATAATAAAAATGAAAAATAAGACTTGTCTGCGCTATCACCTTCGGTGGAAGCGGACGTTAAAAAACACTAAAGAAGAAGTAAAGTTAATTGGAATTAGACAAATATAATGTTCCAACTAGTGCTGCAGTTAGTTGGAACAGGCTATAAAGAGGGAAATTTGTTTGATTTCCACATCTGATGTTGATTGTAAATAAACATTGTTTTATAAAGTAAGGTGTATCCATTGATGATATATTTTTATGTGATGTGTGTGGGTATGCAACCCCTTGGGATATAAGTGCAACATTAAATTAAAACATAAATCTTTGATGCATAATGAGTACAACTGCTGCTCCCAATTGCACCAAGACATGCAAATAAATAAAACCAGCCTAGTGATATTGAGTCAGGAAAAGTTGACACCAATCGCATTGAAGGATGTACAGACTCCAGTCAGGAGAGAGAAGGCAACATTAATAATTGATTAGTTCTTGATGAGTTTTCTCAAATTTATCGGATTGGGTTTAAATATTGATAAGACAAAGAGTTAGGTAATACTAAAAACAGGCAGGTTGTTGACACAGTATACATGTAACAACAGATGTATTTATCAAAATCATTCAATGTTTCCAAGAAAATTTAAAAGAATTTTCTGGGTTCAATTAGTAATAGATCACAAAATGCTTCATTTATACTTATTTAGTACCACTTTTCATTATGGGATTTTAGGAGAATGTCTCACATGGCCTAGTTGTCTTTCTTTTGCTCAATTTTGACAAACTGGATATCTGTTCTTTGCATTTTGATTTCTGCTCGGTACTTTTATCTGATGTCAATTTTATTCCGATTTATCCTTTATGGATATTGTCTTGCATGGCTTGGCCCCTTTTTTTATTGTTTATTTTGGACTAAATTTGTCCATTGTATTTTGACTATTGAGTGGTATCGATTGTGCATGATTTTTTATGAGCACTCTGAATAACAAGCATAGACTAGGTTGTGCATGATATGTTTCATGTTTTAATTGATATATTATTATTTGGCTGAGATGAGCAAATACAACTTATCAATTATATAAATTGTCTGGTCTATTTTTGTAATCTTCAGAATGATCTACGACACGCTTTCACATCATTAATTACTGATCACTGTACTTATCAAATCATTTACATTTCACTTGATGGACAAATAACCGAAACGAAAACATTTAGCTAATAATTTTCAAATTTGAGATTTCAGTCGTACAGCGTTTCAAAACTATCTATGTAATAAAAATTTGATCGATAGATAATTTGATTTAGCATCTTTTGACTCCCTATTGAATTTCTGTATGTGTTTGAGGCATTAGTCTAGATCAAGATGATCTTGTCCAATGATTTTTGCTAATTCTTTTGAGTTGTGTATTAAATACTACCAACAATGTGTATTAACAGTTGTTTGAATATTTATTTTTAGATATATCAAATTTGGTAGTTCCTAATTTCTATATAGAGAATATTTCTAACTAGGATTTGATACAGGAAGTTATGAGTAAGTCAATGCTTATTTCAATTTAGTCAGTAGATAATCTCCATCCAGGTTCAGCTTGTATAATTCACCACTTTTTAGTTGTGGTTCAAATGAAGTGAGGATGCCATAAAATGTCTGATACTTTGAGGAAATATGTGATGTTCAACAAACAAGTTTTGTTTAAACATGATGAAGACGGAGGAATTATTTTCATTTGAGTAATTTGTTTAAGATAAGGTATACTTGATATGACATCTTTAATTTCCATGGAATTGATTCTTGGTCATGAAAATCCACTAGAATTTCCATTTTTCCTCCTTTAAATCAGACAACAAATGGTTCCTACATTCAGATGTGGCTTAGATTTCAAGATTTGCTAAATCTGGTGTTTGATCTTGGCTGTAATGTTGCTGATAAAATCAACAAAATTTAGAAGAGGATAAATTTTGGGTAAAATGTGCCGGATGTAGAAGGTGGTATAAATGGTGTCTGAAGGAAGAAAAGTTAAAAAGTGTGTTTGTTGCTTCAGGCACATTAAATGCTGCCTCATCCTCTCAACTAGAAATAGACACTCTTGTTATAAACTATTTTGGCATGTTTATCACATGGACATCAAAACTGAAGGATTTCTCTAAACAATTGCATATTAAGAGTATTATACAAATAAATAAATTTCAAATCCAAACAGATTAGTGAATGAAAAATGAATATCTCCTGAGATGATATTTGAATAAAAGAATAAAACAAGATGTCTAGGGTATGTAGGTGGAGTCGTTTTGTGATTATTTCTCTTAATATGGAATATTAAACTGTTTTGTCTTATTATGGCATCTGTCAAAAAGTAATGGAAATCAAAATAGGTTTTTGTGTTTTAGTATAATATACCAAAAAAAGTTTGGTTTTTTTTCATTATGTCATTGGAAGACATCCTTCAAAACATCTTTCATTTGCATGAAGATGGTGACCCAATTGATTGTCTGTTTTGTCTACAGTCAATTTTATTCTGACATATCCAGTTTTAACCAAATTGTTTTCTATATCAAACTTGGAACGTGACCTGTATGTGTTATTAAACATTGTTATTAAATAACTGAGAAGTAGTTATATCCAGATATACTTTATGTAGTTGTGTTTTGTTTTGAATGTTTTGGATTGCAATTCTTAAAAACTGAAAGAAAACAACAATATATATTTTATGGTAAGTTATTTACTGAGGGGTTAGGTCTAGCAATGGTAATCCAACAAAGAGTTATGAATTAAGTATACAGGAGAAGAATCTTTTACTGCATGAAATGAAATTATAAGGTTGTGAGAATAAAGATGGGGTAATAATATTAATACTAAGTTGAAGGATATTGTAGATATCCATACATACTTATAGCCACATAATGTGTCTTTTGTAAAATACAAAAAAGAAAACATCACAAACAAACATAGTTACAAAAACATTATCAATATTTTAAATTGTTGGAAATCGTTCCATTGTTTGGAAGTTTGTTATTGATATAAAATTAGTTCTTTTCTTTTTTATGCATGTTTTAGGCAGGATGGTAGAAATGAATTATTTTTCAATAAATCAACCTTTATTAGTTATCATGACTGTTTCTTCTGGTTGGAAACTGAAGATACCTACATTTTCTACAACATGTTTCACAGATAAATCTCATGACCCTTCATTCCTGTACAGGACAAGACAATAATTAATCAGTGTCTTTAATTGTTTTAACATCTTCACTCTCCTTAGTTGTATGGGTGGAATTTCAACACTTAATGTATTGTTTTGACATTAAGCATGTTAGTAGCCCACTAAGATAGAGTTGAGTGGAGTTGTTATGAAACTGAAGTTAATTGATGACTGGATGGAATAACATTGCTTACAGTGCATTGATTCAGTATATGATTAAAAATCCAGCTCTGAAATTATATCTTAGTTAAACTTTTGTCATAGAATATGTGCATGAAGAATGTAATTTTGTGTGTACACACAAGTTTTAAATTAAAAATCCCATGCTTAAATGTACATGAAGAATTAAATTGAGTGTGTACAAGTTTGAGATTTAAGTAACACCATTTTGTGAGAGCTGATTAAATAGAAGTAATGACCTCTTGTGAGAGGTGTTATCTGCTTCTTCAAATGTATTTAGTTTCAGTGAGTGACACTTAAAGGGACCGTTCCGTGTCTCAATAATAAAAATCTGAGTATGTATATGACATTTAAACATCAAAATATAGAGGAATGGCGTATCTACCCCTTCTGGAAATTTGGCGTATCCAGGGGCCTGTTTCATGAAATTTTAACTAAAGATAAAACCCAAATTTTAGTAGATACTTCAGTTTTAATTGGCTAAGAACTAAAATCAATCTAATATTATCCAATCAAATGACTAAAATTCATATCTTATCTTAGTTAAAATTTTGTGAAATAGGCCCCAGACACGTAACCCTTTTAAGATCTGTGGTCAATTATAGGCCTATACAGTGAATGACCCATGTGCTATACTTGATAAAGAAAGGTAAATTTCACCTACACATTATTTTTATAAAAATGAACCTGGTTTAAGCCGGAAGACACTGCATATATTACAGCTTAGGCCACCAGTTCCCATTTCCAGACGAAGACTGACGGGTTTAAGTTGTTTGAAAAACTATCACATATACTGAGTTAGTTGCTCGGCCCTAAGGATTTTAAGGGATTTTAACACAAAATTAAGCAGTTTTATTTTAAATTTAAAAAACTGTAGTTTCCTGCCACAGTTGACGCTTGAAAGTACCATGGACTAAACCAATTTATGAAAATCTGAGGATCTCTAAGAATGGGTTATATGCAGGAAGTTAAAGAGAATTATAAGTATGCCGAGGTGTGGATGGGTAGATGTAGAAATAAATAAACTTTAGCCTTCACCTTTCACCAGATGTACACCAATTCTAGTAATTATTGGCATGCAGGTTGCCTATCATGTCTATCCTTAATTTCTAACATGACTGGTTGTTTATACTATAGGCTTATATCAGGCAGTTTCGAGCCATTCCAGGTAGTGAAGCTAAATAAACAATGCATATTGAAGCTGATATATAAAATAAACACTGACTGCTGCTAACTTTATCATAATTTCATCATTGGGTTTAGATCGGGCAAATACAGCATTCTCCTTTAAAAAATGTGTGAAATGATTTAGATGCATTAGCAAAACGGTTGAGAAAAATCTGTTCAAATATATCAATTGGATTGCATTTGAATGTTAAGCATGTGTTTATTTTTTTTGCAATTTTAAAACTTCTCACTAATGTTTTCAAGTATATATCCTTCAATTGTACAAAATATGGCATCATTTACATTCATTTATTTTTTGTGATGTTACAACTATCATCAAATGATTTCAAGTACATTATCATTCATTCATGAAAATATGACATTATTAATGTTTTTATTAAATAATTGCAAATTGTGTAAGCATATCAAAATCCCATTCTCCTGTAAAAAAAAAAATATAGTTGCAGTGGTTGTTCAGAACTCTTTGAAAAGTTAATTTAAATTGGATCACATTAAAATGGTAAGAGATTGACAATGATTTCTTGTTCTGAAACTATCTCTAAATGTTTTCAAGTACATTGTAGTAATTTGTGAAAATATGATCATCCATGTATTTTTATATGCCCACATGGAAATGTTGTCGTATATTGCCTTCCATCTGTCGGTGGGGCAAACACAATTTCTTGTGAATACTCTACTGACTACATTTATCATCTGATTGTTGTAAAATTGATATATTTATTTAATTTCAGCAAATTTAGGTTAATTACATCTAGAGTTATGGCCCTTGTTTGACTTTGTTGTATCTTGTGAACGCTCAAACGACAAATGTTATAACCCAATCTTTATGAGATTCCTATGCATCATTTAAATTAGTGAAATGAAGAAGCCTATTACTTCTAGAGTTATGGCCCTTGTTTTACTTTTTTGAACGTCAGAACGACAAAAGTGATAATCCGATCTAAATGAAATTTTTATGCATTATTTGAATTAGTAAAACGAAAAAGCCTGTCGAATTTCAACAATTTCTGTAGATTACTTCCAGAGTTACAGCCCTTGTTTTAGTTTTTATAATGTCATCTGTATGAAATTGTCGATTAGATGCCCCTAATTACCCACAGAAGAAAAAATACACTACAATTTAACCATTGTTGATCACTCAGACGATTTAGCTTCTGTAGTTGTATGTTTCGTTGCTCGGCAACCTATCTTATCATATGATCATAAACAAATTGTAAATTCCATATATCATGAAGTTTGGAAGTGAAAAATTTGTTCAGAATTCATGGATACATAATATTTAAATTGGATCTGAAGAGTGGCTTGATTTTTGTAACTTCAAAGCTAACCCGAGATATTCTGAAGTATATTTAGTTTATTTGTAAAATGCTCACCATTAAAAAAAAAAATAATACATAGTGTATTTAATAGTCTGTGACTTCTGCAGTTGATGGAATTCGTACCAACTGTCTGTGTTAAAAGACATTTATAACAATGCACCAATCTATAGACTAAGAGACATCAATCAAGAAATCATACACTGTATGAAAATGGAAGAGTTATGTATGAAGTCTTGTCTTACATACTATAGGCTATGTTTCCTATAATAAACGATAGACTTCAGCTAAACAAAAACAATACAAATATCTTACACATATACCACTCTATATCCCAAACCCCATGAATAATATCTTATCAAACAATTGGAAGTATGAACCAAATTTCGCATTAATGGATGCCTGACACCTTGTTCCTTTTTAACAATTTGCTGTAGTACCAAATTTTAATTAATCTTATTTAAAACTTCAAGTCAATAGGGTATCTGTATTTTATTTACTCCTTCAAACATCATTTCTTGTACATGAATGGTGTACATATTTTGGATAAGAACAGTGTTAAAACGCATTGGCCTGATCACCTCTTCAGCATCTAATTGAGTTGTTGTCTGTCATAGGTGTCTGTCCCCTCTGAGCGAGATCAAATAGAGATGATTTTTTTGGAAAAAAAAGGGATTACACTTCATTTGTTTGAATTAGAAATAAAAATGGTTGTCATGAGCCTATAGTTTTTATTATCCACTCATTCTTACGTTTAACTTAATTTCATTATTCAGTGGTGATGTTTTATTGTAACCTCCCCGCTTTGATCTCAATGAAATGGACAAGAATGCCAAGGCTTAATGTAAGAAATTGACCATGTTTTATTACTTTGATTTGTAATGGAGAAACCATTCTTTTTCCCTTTAGTGAAAGTGATTTATATGTGTCAATAGACTTTTGCAAGTTTATGATGTAATGATCATTACCTCATAAGAGTTTTAATACCAGAAGCAGGCAATGATGCTATTTTATAAGATTTATGTGTATAACGGTGTGTATGCTATTATATAAGATTTATGTGTATAACGGTACCAAGGTTGCTGGGTAACTCTGCTTCTCTAATGGACACACAACTCCACAGTTTTATAACCCTGATAAATATGCCATGCTTTCTAATTCTTAATAGATTTTAGTCATGGCTGTTGATAATGATAAAAGGACAAACCGGTTGAAAAAATTTGTGAAGCAGACAACAGCAGTTTACATGATAATCCAGATTGCTTGTCAAAATAAACAAATTTTTACCATAAGACATATAAGCCACATGCTTTTGAAAAAACATCATTCAACATGCTTACATTACATGAACATAATGTGTTTTTTTTTTTAAATGTTGATTTATTGAACATATTTCAACAGTTTAGTTCAACAACTTAAACAAATGTTGTTTCAACAGGCATGGTTTTTTGATAGAATATGTGTATTATAATTATGTTAAATAGCCATTAACGCTTTGGAATTCTCGGCAGCATGTCTAAAATAAGATTTTATTTTAAGTGATTTGAATATATATATATGGTTAAATCATGGATTTTAAAATTAGACTTGATGCAAAACTTAGAAGATCAAACGAGGAAAAGTGAGGCAAATAAAATAAATGTTAGGGTCGAACTTCCTTCTGTTTAGCTTTAGGGGCAAAACCTGGTGAGATCTAAGATGACAATATAAACTTATATGATTGTTTATTATATTTTGTAGATCAATGTGGAAACCCACTTGGTATGCAGTCGGGTTTGTTGAAAGATGAACAGTTGACAGCAAGTTCCTCTTATAATAAAGCTGAGGTTGGCCCTGAAAATGCAAGGTAAGAATACATTAATAGAGATAAAAATATTACAAAGTAAACAGGGGAGTACCTTGGCTTCTGGTAAAAATGACTGGCCATTACTCAAAAATATCCTGATACTCTAATTTTGTTGTCTTTAGGATCAGTAGTAATATATTAAAATATTAAACCTTTTTCTGCTATTGCGAATCTACATTTCTGAATGTGCATGTGTGGATGCTTGCCTAAATAGCAAAATGTTCCAGTCCAGTCTTAAAAAGAAAACAAGTCTCAAATTCTGGAATATTTAAGGGTAGGTGCACTTTAGATCATAATGTCTGCCATTGAGTCTAGTGGTTTTTACCACAGTACATGACAAGGCGTAGGATCTCCTGCCTAATTGGGTCCTTTGGATCTATCTCACTGCTAAAAAGTGAATTATTAAATAGAGATTTATGCTGTTAGTCCCAAAATGACCTGGTGTGTGTTTACCAACTATTTGATTAGTTAGTTCAAATTAGTGGTAACAACAGGTTAATATAGAATGGTCTTTGTTGGCTATATAATTGATATTGAGCCAGCTGTTTATAACAATAGATGTGAAAGTTGGCATATTGTATTATTATATTCATATTATCATGATCAGCTATATCTGTTTATCTCAATATCTTCTTACATCAATATTCGTACACATATACCATCACTGGGTTCAGTCCTTGTACTCATTCAACTCTTTATATTTTCACTAAATACTCCTGTAACTCCCTTATCTTTGTATTAATTGAACATTAAATGGGTTTTAAAGGGAGGAAATTTGTCAAATTAGGTATAAATAGTGTGCTTAGCACACCTGTACTGTCTTATCTGTGTAAGAAATAAACACAGATATTACCTACTATACATATATAGTCCATGTTACATGTGGTAATAATCCATCACTTTCTCCATCTGTACACACACTCTCTGTATAAATCTCAACTAGTTTTACCCATATTGTAGGGAAGGCTCATTTACTTGAGCCCATGGCAGTTTTCTTATTCATCCATAGGATATGTTTCTTGACTACTAGTTTCGGGCCTGTATACAGCTCATAAAATTTGGTGGGGCTGAGGATGTGGCCCACTAAGAACGCTCCTAAGAAATCATTATTGTTGGCGAAATATTTGAGGGGGTTAATTGGATCTTTGGGGGGGGGGGCTAAGCTGTTTCTGTTCAATGATATTTTATGAATGGGACTCAAAATTTGCATTTCTGCACACAATTACAGTTACAGGGAGAGAGGAATCCAGAAGGCACCATTATCACCGTACAATAAGAACTGGTGCTTATATAAACACCATTATGGGTTTAAATATTGTTTTCATTTTCAATTGGTGCAAAATTCTTGTTATCATTTAATTATCTGACACAAAAACTCAAACCAGACCACCAGTAACAATATATTCAGCCATTTTTTTTTTATTAAATTTATTGAAGAAAGGCTTGGCATGTTCCCAAAGAATGTTGTCTGCTTCTATGAAAAAAAATCACTAGTAATAAAGCCACAAACTACATCCCATGGGATGGATGACCTTTGGTGACTAGTGGACAGATGGTGACAATCCATTGCTTGGTTATTTCTGATGATTTGCATGCAAACTGTTTCAAGACATTCAACTGACCATCGTGAACTGTTGATTCTTCCATGTGTAAGATTTATTCCCTCACCTGATATGGAAATCAAAACACAGATTGTCTGAAAATATGGTTTGGAGCTCTTTAGGGGTCAACACTCAACAATCACTGTTGAAATCTTAAAAGCTTATTGTGGCTATTATTTAGGGTATGGTCAGGTTTATTGTCCATTACTTATTTTCAGCTATATTAGGAAATAGAATTGAAAAGGGGTGGATCATGAATTTCCATCACATTTGTGTAACAGTTTTTTATTCAGATTTTTGCTTTAATGTTACATGTACCTCTTTTCACCGTCTGTACCAGAATACCTCAAAAGGGGGGGGGGGGTGAAAATATGAGAACATTTGGTTCATTTTATTTGTGAATTTATTATTTTAAAATACAAAGGTCAATAACAAATATATTTTTGGTTATCTGAAATGGTTAATTCCCATTAATAATCATAAATGATATTTTCAATAATGCACAGGAGAGGTGAGTGAATGTTCTTAAAAGGTGGGGTTATTAGTAGGGTGTTGAGACCTGATATCGGTACTGAAGGAATGTAATGCAACTATAACACGATGTATAATAATAAATGAAAGCCAGCATATCTTCCCTCTTATCCATTTCTTCCTTATTCATATTTCATTGGTCAACAATGGTATAGGTAAACAATATGACTTATATACATACCACAGACTCATGGCAATAGTGCCTGCTCTATATTATACACATAGACAACAGTTTCACATATAAATATTATTTTGGCAGTTACTGTAGTTATTCCTTAGGGAACTTAAATTAAGTTATGAAAAAGGTTTGACATATGTACATTAAGTACAAATCACTTAATTTATAGTAGTAATTATATACTAAGCAGCCAAAAAAACATGAGGTTGGTATGTTACTCTGAATAAACATATTGCATAAAACTTGCCAAATGTTTTATTGTATCTTTGTGACCACATCAACAACTTTACCTGAGCAATAAAGCTCCTTCCAAAAGACAGAACTGAACCCCGGAAATATTCTCAAAAACGCAACTTGACTTCTGAGATGGTACATGTAATGTGTTCTTCATGATTTTCATGTAATTCATGCTGCATGTGCTGTTCGCCGGGACCAGCCCTATATAATGTACCCACATACATGTACCTGGTTGAATCATTCACATTTCAACATCAGCAGCATGCCACGACTCAAGACAGCTCAGAGGAACCAGGCGCTTGGACACTCGACCCTGGCCACGCTGCCCAAGCTGTTGCCAATCACATCCAGGTCAATGCTCGGACCATCTACAGGTTTCAGCAACACTTTCAGGTCACCAACACCACGGATGATCGCCCCTGAACTAGTAGACCAAGGGTTACCACAAGGCGACAAGACCACCATGTTGTGCGACAGCACATGCAGAATCCCTTACCACAGGCATCTGAGACAGCAGAAAGTGGGAACACACGGAAGACCCATGTACTGATACAGTGTGATGAGTGACGTCTCACCAGAGAGAACATCCATTGCTGTATACCTTACTGTGGACCGATCCTCACCAGAGATGTGAACATCTACAGAACTGACGACACAGGCAATGGAGAACTGTTCAGTTCGCAGATAAGTCGGAATTGCGTATCAACTTCAGATGGCAGGACCAGAATATGGCGTTGACGTGGCCAGCGTTATTCTGACCAATGTGTCATGGAACGAGACTGATGGGAATGCTTGATCCAGAGAGTGGGTCCTGTATAGACTATGTACAGACTCTAAACCTTCTCGTAATGTCTTGGAATTGTGATGAATCACTTATCTGTCAATATGCTGTTCACAAAAAAGTCATTTTCTAGAATGATTTGATTAAAGTGCCTCTCTGATTTTAAAATCATACTGACCGGGGTTTTTTGCCATTTAGTATATATCATACTACATACATCTTTAATATACAGATATTCCAAATACACAATACGTAGTAATACACCCACTTAAATATATAACGGTGATAGTAATAATACCTTGCAAATGAATACGCACATTTTTAATACAGTCCACAAAATTTACCTAAAAGACTCCAATAACAATCTTAAAATACTAGCTGAATTAATTTTTTTCCTGGTTAATATTCATCTGACGTCCTCAAAACATCATACAAAACAAGCGTATTATGAAATGGTAAAGCACTGTAAGTGTCACTAACTGTTAAATTACTTGCATGCACAATTAATAGTGAATATAAAATACCGTACTGTTAAATGTTTTTTGTATGTGAAGTATACATATTACAGTTGTAGATGCCATGAATTAATATAAGCCTTTGGCTTGTTTTTTAATCCTTACCTTTTGACAGTGTATGTGTACAATATCTATCTTGTTTGAATAAAATATTGTTTAAGTCAAGTCAAATCAAATATATAAGCTCATTATATATTCTGCAAATATATGATTAATACCAATACACAAGATGTATATTTTTAATAGGTTGATTAAATGTACAGACTACATCAATATACAACAATATCCCTTGATTACAAATACACTTAATCTATAATACACACATAATATTTAACCCCCAATGCACACCAAAATCTGTATTCTCATAACAATTTTAAGTTGTAGTTGCAGACACTCAACATTGAATGAAATTCCTCTTCTGTAAACCAAAAATAAAAATATATGTTGATGCATAATTACTCCAAGGTTCATCTAACTATCTATTTTTTGTGCAGACATATTTGATGTAAATTGTTTTAGGAAATAAGCAAAGTCTTTACTCTTGTCATTTATCAAAGAAAACAAAGTGTTTATTGGCTCATTAACTGTGTCTAGTTAATCAAGTTTTTTTTTCTCTTACTTTTCTTTTAAACCTGTTTTATATTTATCACTGATGGGTGCATTTAAAGAAGATATACTGAGAATACATGATAATGGGTGCTTGTAAATGGACTTAACAAATTTTAGATATAATCAGGAAAGTTTGCATAAGAAATCAAAAGTACAAGAGAACTTTTGTGAATTTGCAAAATAATAAGTGGTAGGCCTGTCTGGTGTTCTAAAAAAATGTAAACATAGCAGGGCTTCGACTTTAAAATTTTCCCAACCAGTCATTTTTCTCACGGAGAAAGTGGTGCTATTTTAAGCACATAATAAGAAGCCAAAAACTACATACTATCGGAAGGTCGATCGACTTTAATTGGGTCATGGACAATCACAAAAAAAGTCAATCTCACATCGACATTTATATGCCCACCCACCTATCCCCCTAATAAATAAAAGTACACATGTAATCAATTATCATAATTTAGTTATTATTTATACATTCATAAAGTATAACAATAACAAGATGCATTCATTTATCGAAAGTACAGTATTTTCTGAATATCATATCTTAACCACGGGAATATTTGTGACAATTTAGTAGAGAATTTACGGCCGACTTTGTTTTTCGGAGCGGAACTGTCATCCTCGTGGGCCGATGTTGAAGAAAGGAGGTTGGATTCATTGAACGCGATATCGTCATCTCGCTTTCTTTTCTTTTGTTATTCTGGAAGGTGAGGAATTTCAACATTTTGAAATGATATAGAGAATGCTAGCATTTCTGATATATCTATATCATTCGCAACGTCGATACTATTAACTCTTGTAATCAAGGGAAGACATCAAAGAAAATGTTTTAATTTGTTTGATGTTCAAACAGTGAATTGCCGCACGAGCGATGAAAAGTCAGCAAATATGTTGTAACAACAACTCAACTTAAAGGGACAATAACATTCTTGCTGGCATGGTAGCTCCAGAAAATAAATAATACCCTTATTCTAAGTACTAGATGTTTAAGTGTCCTACCTGTTGTGTAAATTATCCATTACAACCTATTTTACTTGTCCAGAGGGTTCGAAAAAATTTTAAAATCCAAGTCACATTTGAAAAGGTTTACGTTAGACTTTTCAAATCAATTGGTTGAATTTTTCCAATTTTTCAAAATAGGTCTGTTAAGATGAAATTTATATCATCATTTAATTGGAATATTCTAAAATAATACGATTTGTTGACCAGAATGAAGATTGGGACATATTTTTCAGTTACAACAAGAGTGTTATTGGGGCTTTAAAGAATGATCACTGTATCACTAATTGTAAAACAAAACACACCTAAGTAAATTGATTACATGTTGAGCCTTTAATCTGTTTGATGTTGCTCCTCCGTTAATTGTGATTAAAGCAATATACGCAAGGATAATTGATTGGCAGTGGTTTCCATTTGTGAGCTACTGAACACTGTTAATTTTATTATACCCGATAGAGTTTCGTCGTCTCCCGGATTTTATGATTTAGCACAAAATATGCTATTTTTCCGGCGTGCAAAATGACCTACGGGTCTGATCCAGATTCGGTCATTTTCCAAAGCCGTAGGTCCCGACCGGCATATACGGCCGAAATGGAACCCATGATACACAGCCTTATGCACAACATTTGTCATCACATAGTTTCAATAAATGAAACAATATTTTGGTAAAGTGGCACTACAGCCTACTCTTATATCGAATTCCAACTGCCAGGGGATATTTTACATGCATGCCAATGTGTACACGGGACCTTGGTTTTTCTTCCCAACCGAACGACTAGACACCTGTCCTTTCAGGCCCTCTGTCCTGCATCACTGACTAGGGGAAACCACGCCGGAAAATCTGGATGAACCTTCTCGTCCAATGCAGTGTTCGAACACCCAGCCTCCAGGCTAGCGAGTCTTTATCTTATCCACTTAGCCATATGATTCCCAGCATAGAACCTGTCACTACTTGTAGCTAAATGAAGTTGTAATTTGAACTTGGATTTCAGAAACCCTGTACATCTTTATATGATGACAAGTAAGAGAGCCTGGTTGATTTTATATTAAGATGCCACTAGGCAGAATAGTGAGGGAAGAATTTAAAGATTACCATTCTTTCAACCTAATGAACCATCCAAACCTATGGGAAGTAGTTAAATCATCTAATGCTGAGATTCTTCTTACGTTACATAAACATTGTTTTCATCTATAGGCCAACCTCAAATGATAAAAACATCCCAAATTTTACTCCATAATTAGACACTGTATCTCGGTAAAGATTTTCTCGATATCTCTGGTTTGACAAGTTGAAAATATTATCGGATGATTCAAGGAGACAAATCTGCCATAATTTTTGCATATTTAGAGTTTAAATCTTTTTTATAGCAATGACATGTATGCAAAGCATGAGGCATTACGAATGGTATTCCTTAATGCGACTTTAAGTATCATTTGATTTGAAATCTTAGTTTTTGAGAAAGATTTGTGATTAATTGTCAGAGCAAGAACTGCTTCAGAACCCTTTTTTTTCCAGAAATGCCATGTTGCATGACATTTTTTTATCACCAAAATTGGTATCAAGTAATTGGAGATGCTTCTCCATAGTTTAAAAAACCCAGTCACATTTTATTTCGATACACGTGAGAAGGTTTGAATCGACATCTGCTATATACATTCATTTATTAATGTAGATATATATTGATATGGATGTTTTGTTAATTTTCAAATTTATTTTTCTATTCAAACCTTCTCATTTCTCTATAGCCTATATATTTATACGCTCACATTTTCATCTGGACGTATATTGTCGTCGTCTCTGTCTGTCTGTCTGTCCGTCCATCCGTCCACAATTTGTTTATGGACTCTCTAAAGGTCACAATTTTTATCCGATTTTGAAAAAACTTGAAATATAGGTCTATCTCCCAAAGATCTTGATTCCTTTCAATAATGACATGTATCGAACCCTAACTTCCTGGCTTGTGGACACTCTAGAAGTCACAGATTTCATCCGGTTGTGATGAAATTTGAAATGCATTCTCATAACCCAAAGATCTTAGTTCCTTTGGATATTTGTGCATATTGGATCAAAACTTTCTGAATCATAGCTTCTGATTGAACAAAAAATCATGCTTTTACCTTGTGATACATCTAGAGGTTACAATTTTGATCCGATTTACAAAATCGTTTTAATATGTCACTGTTACACCCTTTTGATAGTTGAGTTCGAATTTCGTGTAAATTGGACCAAAACTGCCAGACAAAATGGCTGTCCATTGTATGCGAATAGTGCAAAATATGGTATTGTGATGAAACTTGAAATACATTTTTATAACCCAACGATCTTGGTTCCTTTCAATATTCGTGCATATTGGATCGTAACTTATGGCCCTCGATTGTACAATAAATCACATTCTTTATCCAATTTTAAAAAAAAACATGTAAATATATCACAGTTATACTCTTAATTATGGACAAAAACTGACGGATTTGGATGAAACTTTAAATGTATGTTTTATCATAAAGATCTTGATTCCTTGTGATAATCAAACAAACCAAATTCAATGTAACTTCCTGGATTATGGCCCCAGTTTGGTCGAAAAATTGCATTTATATACGCCCACATTTTCATGTGAACGTATTATGCCATCGCCACTGTCTGTCCGTCCGTCCGCAATTTGTTTATGGAATCTCTGTAGGTCACAATTCTTATCCGATTTTGACGAAACTTGAAATATAGGTTCATCCCCATAAGATCTCGGCTGCTTTCGATATTGGCATGTATGGGATCGAAACCTCATGGATTATGGCCCCTGATTGTACGAAATATCATGTTTTTAGCTTGTGGACCCCATAAAGGTCACAATTTTGAACCGTTTGTGATGAAACTTGACATGCATGTTTATAACCCCAAAATCTTGGTTCCTTTCGATATTTGCGCTCATCGGATTGTAACTTCCTGAATTATGGCCCCTGATTGTCCAAAAAATCTCCCTTTTTAGCTTGTGGTCCCTCTGGAGGTCAAAATTATTATCCGATTTAAAAAAAAACCGTTTGATTATATCACTGTTACATGGTAATGAAGGTAGAGTTTGAATTTCGTGAAAATCGGACCAAAATTGACAAACAAAATGGCCGCCGTTTGTACGCGAATAGTGTGAAAATATGTTATATCAAGGTTGTGGACCCTTTTGATGAAACTTGACTGGGTGTTATTTGATGAATCTTGATGGTAATATTTAACACTTTCTGGATGGCAATCTATTAACTGAATATGTGCATTAGATTATAGATGGTAAGCTCAGTTTCTTTCCTTTTTTCATCAAATCTGGATGATACCTGGTCCCGAGTGTTGTTTTCTATCCATCTGAGACCCTTTTGATATTTGCGTATTTCAGACCATAACTTTCTGGATTATGGCCCGTGATTGTACAAAAAATCATGTTTGTATTTCACTTGTATTCTATCCATCTCTTGTAAAATGTGGGCGTATCATGCCTGGCAGCCGCTGGTCAAATTTCATTTCTTTTCATGAAAGAGATACCTGATACATGAGAACAAAAAACTTTATTGCATAAAAACTTAACCAGGTTATGTAATAACATATATACACCATGCAGATTTTGGGGGAACAGCTGACTAAAAATGATCCCCTTGAAAAAACACTTCTCCATATGTTGGGTTTGCTGACATATCAAAAATAATTTATGGAGAAAATTGGCCTCTCGTGAATTTTAAATTTCATCATAAACTTTTTACAGTTATCAAGGTGGTGTTTATAATTGACCACCAAGTTTTCAACATATTTCAATAATAAACTTTTGATACATAGGTATCACTTATGTCCTTACTGAGAAACAGTAACAATTGGAATAGAAAAAAATCTTTTTGAACTGCTTGAATACTATCACATTTGTATATGATATCTTGTTTATACCACATTAAAGGGTATCATTATTGGGATTATACAATTTAATACTAAAATATGCAAATGACTACGAAAAAAGTCACTATAGAACCTAACAGAAGAAACATTTCCAGTTACATGTGACGCATAAACGCACCAATAGCTACCGCATGGAATGAAGGTGATGCTTGGGATCATCAGGGGAGTCCAACCCAAGATTTGCACGACTCTGACTTTGAATGTTACAGTCATTGTGGCATTGAATTCCAGGGTGGAAACATCAGTTTAATTGTTTTAGTGACCAGAAAACAAATTTTGATATGCGTCGGCTTACCCAAAATGAAAGGTTATGTGCCCTTGGCATGCTACAGATCGGCACAACACAGGCGGTTGTGGCGCGGACGATGAATGTTTCTCAGTCTGTCATAAGCAGGCTATGGTCCAGATACCGTGATACACAATCTGTACAGGACAGACTACGCTCAGGTCGACCAAGGGCAACAACTCAAGCCCTGGATCGATTTATCCGTACCTTGGCCTTGAGAAATCGTGTCATCACAGCAAATCAGATCAGCGCTTGTCTTCAAACAGACACTGGTGTGAGAGTGAGTGGCCAGACCATTCGGAATCAAATATCCCCTACTTTTTTTGAATAGTATAGTATGGTATAGAACTTTTCAACACTATTTATCAGATGTTAAATATATTATCATGTATTTGAAAAGAAATATGGTGATAAGGTTGACAATGACACACTTATCAACTCCTTTGATCCCTACATAAAGCCCTTTTGTATAGTCTTTCTACTTCTTTCAGAGCGTAACCACCGAGAAAATATGGTGTCCACTTCACATGGAAAATCACTCATTTGTTTCAATAGGTTTTTAAAGTTGTTGGTTTTCAGCCTTACCTTTTGCAATCCAGGTTCAAGTATTTGTGGCCGAAATGAGAGACAGCTGAAAAAACATTACAAAATCATTAGAGTAGTGTACTCATATGTTAGTAATAGATGTTTGGTTGGGAAGTAAAAGACTACCACTCTCTCCACTGTTAGTTAAATAGGTTTTAGTTGTTAATTTCGCTCTGTATCAACAATAACACTGCCGGATGTAGAAGTACATGTAGTCAGGTTTGCCTGATGAAGGGCTTGTGTTGAGTTGTTTTTGTATGTCTTGACTGAATTTCGGTTGATTTACATACATTTGTTTGGTTAATTTGTGATCAAGTCGGATGGTTCCGGTTAAGAGTTAAGGGAGAAACTCACCTGCATGTCTCTAAAGATAGCTGCTACTAAGTTGGGTGACCCTATATGACATGTTGATGTACATTAGCCTTTTTATACGCCCACATTGAAATGTGGTCATATATTGTTGTCGCATCGGCCTCCGTCCCTCCGTCCGGCGTCCACAATTGCTTGTGGACGCTCTAGAGGCCAAAGTTAATATCCGATCGACTTTAGATTTACACACAGTGTTTAAGGTCATGAGACGAAGAAGCCTATTGATTTTCAGCGATTTCAAATAATTACTGCCAGAGTTATCTCCCTTTATAACTTCAAAAATTCTTGTGATGCTATAGAGGCCAAACTTATCATCCGATTGACTTCAGATTGATACACAAGGTGTTGAAACAAACAAGTATTTTGATTTTCAATGAATTTTTTATAACTGAACAGCTAAATCCATGATATTAAATGTTTCATGTATATACTAATTGTTAGCGTGGGGTAAAATTTTATAAAAAGCAATCAAATTCTAATGATTTTCTGATAATTACATAATTAGTTGTTACTCTTAATCAGTTTTTAGTGTATTACAAATGTTTCATTACCGAAAAAAGTAAAAATATGCGACAACCCTTGTTGACTGCCCGAACGATTTAGCTGCTGTGGGCGTATGTTTCGTTGCCTGGCAACCTATCTTTATATTCTAACTATACTTGGATAAGCTCAGGTTTTGACATCAAAACATACTATACAAGATTATCACGAGAGACATTAATATAAATAAACAATAATGGATTAAATACTTAACTTATTAGCTTCTACCCTGATATTTAAAACTGTCGGGTCATATGCCTGGTGATATAATACTTTGGTACCAGTTGAATGTGCTATATGATTATGATAATTGTTACTACATGTTTTTGATTAAAAAGATAAAATCTTTATAATCTTAATAACTTTTTAAAATTGTAAATGCATATGTAATGACTTGTCTTTTGTTATTTGAGGATTTGATCAAATAGCAAAGAGACTAAATGCAATGAATCTTAAATTGCTTCATCCATAACCTCTTTCTTTTGATATTTAAATGTCACTCCGAAATGGTCAGACTACATCTTCTGGAGTGTCTGGTCAATATTCTTGTATAAGATTCAGAGTCACCATAGTTTGCTATTCAAAAGAAATTGCTGACCTAACCTTAGGGTCATTTTAACACATTTGGTGGCCATATTTGATATCTTGCTGTTGAGAATCATGGGAAAAGTGAAGATTTGTTTATGCTCAGAATGAAAATGTACTTTCTAGATAGAAATGTTTTCCTTATGGACTAAGAATAAAAGGTGGTTGAAATTTTATCCTAAACAATTTAAAAACTCCATTTAAATATAGTTGGTTGCAGATGTGTCTTCACATTTGAAGGAAGGTAGCTGGAATTTTGAACTTTTGAAATATCAGTTTTAGCTTAGGTTTAAATTGCAAGATAATAACAAGTATTTATATAAGTTGTTTTTAGAAGGACGTTTGAATTTAGAGGAAGATTTAATTTCTGTATAACATGGTCTTTTGTTTATATTTAGTGCTATGTTAACTTGTATATTAGTATCTGACCTTATAGTCCGTTCAGACGCTTATTTTTAAACCAGTTCATAATCGCTGGGGTTTTCAAGACAGCATCGTGTTGCGTTCACACATAATATAAGCCAAACAAGTTTAACAATTCTGACCTCTTCGGTCATGGGTAGCTTCATATTCTTTATTCGGTTCTGGTACGCTTTCGATAACACTGGCACTGTCTGACCTCGATATTTTCTCGGGAATGTAACTTACTGCGTACTGCGCATGCTCAAAGCAAGCTGGAGCCGGGGTTTTTAAGCCAACCCATTCAGACAGCTAAGATGAACCAGTTTGAAATAAAAGCATTTTCAAAGACAGGTCACGAGCAGGGGTTTTTAAACTGGTTTATTTGCCCCCATTTTGTTTTCAGACGCTTAAGTTAAATTTGTTTAAAGATCTCCGGGGTTTTTAAACCACTTCAACTTAAATGTCTGAACGGGCCATAAGTTTCACTAAACCATACATGCTTGGCTACATGTCACCATATTTGAGTAAACTTTATATTTGGTGCTAGTTTCGGTAAATAGACATCAGTAAAATTTGTGTAAAATAGAATGGCATGGCATCTATTACAGTAACTGGTATAAATGATAGAAAAAGGTTCATATAAAAATAAAAATCTACCAGAAACAAAAAATACAACATGAATTTAGTGGAATCTTTGATCAAGTTTCCAAATGTTCTTCATTCTACTTATCAAGTAATGTAAAAACATGAACTATCAATCCATGGTCCCAACGGAAGCTTATAAACTCAAAAAGAAACATGAATGGAAATCTTGGTTGTTATTTCTTATGGAAAGATGGAAGATGTATTAGGGATGACTGGGTGGTAATGCTGATATCAAGTAGCTTAGTTGGGAAAGTAACTTCTTTCTCTCCTAAATCTCTGAATTAATGAAGCAGAATGGTTTTTGATAAAGACCCATCCATCACAAAATTGATTTATTTTCTTTAATAAAATTCTTAGCAGGTTCCGAGAGGCATAGATATTAAGTTGCTAATTAGCCTAACCTTCTTGAAGTATGTCCATAAATTTGAATGGTTTGAAGTCTTTGTATGTGTAAGTTAACTTGTGATAGTATCTCTTATTACATTAAGAGAGGAAATTTGTTTGAATAATTAGAAATAAATCATTTTACATACTTGTCAGCTTTTTAAATTTTAAATTAGTTTGTAATGCTTGTAACAGTAAAA
This sequence comes from Patella depressa, assembly GCA_948474765.1. Classification (NCBI taxonomy): domain Eukaryota; kingdom Metazoa; phylum Mollusca; class Gastropoda; family Patellidae; genus Patella; species Patella depressa. The sequence continues at coordinate 47,926,924 of OX419715.1, read as the reverse complement.
ATATGTACATTGGTAGTTTAAAAGATAATTGGAAAAATATGGAATCTGTCTTGTGTCATGTGGCCAAGTCTTCAGAGTACAGTATTCATTCGAAATGACACAACACAGGCAATATTTACTTGCCAAAGCACTGTACCGAACAGAAGATAAATTTCAGAAAGATCAGACGAAAGCCAACACCCCTTGCTAGTCACATGTTAACCCCTTATCACCATTTGTTCACATGTTCACAGCAAGTTACCAAAATTGTTACAAGTAAAAAGACATGACCTGTTGGGTATTAAATGTTGATGACATCAAATGTTTTATATGTTTATATATATATTTTAATTATTTATATTTGATAAATAGAAAACTTTTGGGAGGAAGAGATAAAAGGGAGTTATTGAGTCCAAGTTTGTAGGGAGAAGATACAGAGGTTGAATACTTGTGGGTTTTTTTGCTATGGATTTAGTTTGATATGACAGTAACTAAATCTGTGTATTAGCAGTTGTTGTCAAGGATTGAATGTAAAGATATCAGATTGTTTTCTTCACTCAACGTGTGAAAATCTATATAATATATTCTGTAAACATGATGGCTGTGTTATTTCACATGTAGAAGTGTCCTGCCTTCTCCCCTGATTACAATCTACCATGTTGAAAAAACAATCCAATTCTGTTTGTGTAAGAAATTATTCCCCTGCTCCAGCCAGAAATCTAAAGATTGGTATGGTTTTTGTTCTGATCAGGATGATAAGTTGGCTGTGTAAATGTAGAAATAAAGACAAATTGACGTGTTTAGTGTTCATAAATATTTCTCATATCCTCCACAAATAACATGGGAACATTATATGAGTTTTAAACTTCTTCTTAGAGATAGATTGTCCTGAAGGGAATTTAGGCCACTGAGTACATGCAGGTACCACATTTTAGGAAATCTATGGTTTGTTATTGTTCATACTCTATATTAATTGTATAAATCTGAAATATTGAATTCCTCACCACATTGAGCAATATATATATTGTTTTGCTAACAGGTCCACACTTGTGGTGCTGCTTTCATATTGATCTTACCCAAAGCAAATAGCTTCAGTGGAAGACTAGTTATTCACAAATTCATCTAAGCAGTTGAAACACAATAATCTGTTTGGTGGTACTGCAATGATTTCCAATAGTTACTGTTGGAGTTATTGTCCTTGACATGTTTGAATTAGGAGCTAAAGTGATCACACAACTGAGTTTGAATTTATACAGTATTTGTGTTCGAGACAAAGAATCCTGTTAATTTTCAGTGATTTCCATTTATTACTCTTGGAATTTTTGCCCTTGACACATCTTGTGCTTGTTAGAATTTACAACATTTTTAAGGTAGTATGGTCGTCTAAATGGCATGTTAGTGTGCTCTAATAACCCAAAGAACTTTTTTTTTTTAGACAGTTCTATTTAGACACATGGGGCGATATGATGGGACACAATACGCAGGTTCGACTCCTTACACCAAAAAACTTAAATCAAAAAAAAATATGAATCATATATATGTTCTTTCTATTATGCTTACTTCTGTAATGTACCAGTACATTAATCAAATCCTCTTTATCTGAATAAGACAAATTATATTTATTAACCTTCTGTCTTAAATTTGATTTATGATGTAAAAATTAAACATTTTGCTCTTGGGGGGGTTCCTGGGAGGTACAGATCTCATTATGTAGGAAAATGTCTTGACAGGGAGGTACCAGACATGGACATCTGAATGGTAACATTATCTTCTTTTATATTTTAAAATAGATATATAATACTTTTTATACGCCCACATTTTCATGTGGACGTATTATGTCGTCGCCCCTGTCCGTCCGGACGTCCGTCCGTCCACAATTTGTTTGTGGACTCTCTACAGGTCACAATTCTTATCCGATTTTGACGAAACTTGAAATATAGGTTTATCCCCATAAGATCTCGGTTCCTTTCGATATTGGCATGTATCTGATCAAAACTTCATGGATTATGGCCCCTGATTGTACGAAAAATCACGTTTTTAGCTTGTGGACCCTATAGAGGTCACAATTTTGAACCGATTTTGATGAAACTTGACATGCATGTTTGTAACCCACAGATCTTGGTTCCTTTCGATATTTGCGGCTTTCGGAATGTAATTTCCTGAATTATGGCCCCTGATTGTCCGAAAAATCACCCTTTTTGGCTTGTGGTCCCTCTGGAGGTCACAATTATTATTCGATTTAAAAAACCGTTTGATTATATCACCGTTACACCCTAAGGAAGGTTGAGTTCAAATGTCGAGAAAATCGGACGAAAATTGCCATACAAAATGGCCGCCGTTTGTACGCGAATACTGTTAAAAAATGGTATATCAAGGTTGTGGACCCTGTGGAGGTCACAATTTTGATTCGATTTTGATGAAACTTCAAATTCCTGGTTATAACCCAAAGATCTTGGTTCCTTTCGATATTTGCGCATATCGGATCGTAACTTCCTGAATTATGGCCCCTGATTATACGCAAAATCGCCTTTTTTTTTAGCTTGGAGGTCACAATTATTATTCGATTTAAAAAACCGTTTGATTATATCACCGTTACACCCTAAGGAAGGTTGAGTTAGAATTTCGGGAAAATCGGACGAAAATTGCCATACAAAATGGCCGCCGTTTGTACGCGAATACTGTTAAAAAATGGTATATCAAGGTTGTGGACCCTGTGGAGGTCACAATTTTGATTCGATTTTGATGAAACTTGAAATTCATGGTTATAACCCAAAGATCTTGGTTCCTTTCGATATTTGCGCATATCGGATCGTAACTTCCTGAATTATGGCCCCTGATTATAAGCAAAATTGCCTTTTTTTTAGCTTGGAGGTCACAATTATTATCCGATTTAAAAAAAACGTTTGATTATATTACCGTTACAACGTAAGGAAGGTTGAGTTTGAATTTCGGGAAAATCAGACCAAAATTGCCACACAAAATGGCCGCCGTTTGTACGCGAATACTGTTAAAAAATGGTATATCAAGGTTGTGGACGCTGTAAAGGTCACAATTTTAATTCGATTTTGATGAAACTTGAAATTCATGGTTATAACCCAAAGATCTTGGTTCTTTTCGATATTTGCGCATATCGGATCGTAACTTCCTGAATTATGGCCCCTGGTTATACGCAAAATCCCCCTTTCTTTAGCTTGTGGTCCCTCTGGAGGTCACAATTATTATCCAATTTAAAAAAACGTTTGATTATATCACAGTTACACTGTAAGGAAGGTTGAGTTTGAATTTCGGGAAAATCGGACCAAAATTGACAGACAAAATGGCCGCCGTTTGTACGCGAATACTGTTTAAAAAAATGATATATCATGATTGTGGATCCTGTATAGGTCACAATTTTAATTCGATTTTGATGAGGATGGTTGAGTTCTAATTTCGTGAAAATCGTACCAAAATTGCCGGACGAAATGGTCGCCGTTTGTACGCGAATAGTGTAAAAATATGGTATATCATGGTTGTGGACTCTCTACAGGTCACAATTCTTATCCGATTTTGATGAAAAGTCACATTTCTAGGTTGTGTACCGTCACACCATAATCATTGTCGGTTTCGAATTTCATTAATATCAGACTGGAACTGACCAACTAAATGGCTGCTCCCAATACAGTATGAAATACAGGACTTAATAAAGATGTAGGAAAAATCACTTTCGGTATTGCTTGTTCTCTGTCCATCTCTCGAAAATGTGGGCGTATCCTGCCTGGCAGTGCCAGCCTATCTTTCTTTTAATGAGGGAAAAAGACCCATAAAAATGTACTTCTATAAAGAAACCTCACTGATTGCCATTTATTTTTTAGGTGAACCTTAAATTAGTTGTTGAGTATTGGAATGTTTTCAACATTTAGTAAAAATTCATTAAATCCTCTTTTATAAATATATATCTTATAATATAAAAATCGGTTAATCTTGAGATGTAGAATATGTATATATATTTTCAAACTATTTGAGAAATTATGTAAAACAATTTGATTAAAACCTCTTTTAAAAATAGATTGTGTCATACAAAAATCTGTTATTTTTGAGATATAGAATACACACACACACCCCCACACCATCACACACACACACACACACACACCCTCGCACACACCATCACACACACATATATATATATAGATATATATATTTGTCCCCCGCCTTTCGAAGAAAGCAGTTGACTATTAAAATGGGTTCGTCCTTCCGTAGCTGTCTGTCCGTCACACTTTTTGGGACACAATAACTCTCTTCCTAATTGAGCTAGAATGTTCAAACTTGGTGTATGAGTTTATTAGGTCAATGCCTTGATGGAGTTCGAAGATGAGCATTTTCCGCTTAGGGTAAGCAGAGATAAGCAATTTGATTGGTTGATGCTTTGGGACACGATAACTCTCTTCCTAATTGGGCTAGAATGTTCAAACTTGGTGTATGTGTTTATTAGGTCAATGCCTTGATGGAGTTCGAAGATGAGCATTTTCCGCTTAGGGTAAGCAGAGATAAGCAATTTGATTGGTTGATGCTTTGGGACACGATAACTTTTAATTGAGCTAGAATGTTCAAACTTGGTGTATGTGTTTATTAGGTCAATGCCTTGATGGAGTTCGAAGATGAGCATTTTCCGCTTAGGGTAAGCAGAGATAAGCAATTTGATTGGTTGATACTTTGGGACACGATAACTCTCTCCCTAATTGAGTTAGAATGTTCAAACTTGGTGTATGTGTTTATTAGGCCAATGCCTTGATGGAGTTCGAAGATGAGCATTTTCCGCTTAGGGTAAGCAGAGATAAGCAATTTGATTGGTTGATGCTTTGGGACACGATAACTTTAGTTCTAATTAAGTGAGATTGATGAAACTTGATGTATAGTTTCATTACAGTAATACCTTGACTAAGTTCGATAATGAGCATTTTCTGCTCAGGGTAAGCAGAGCGATACGCAATTTGATTGGTCGAGACTTTGGAACACAATAACTCTCCTTCTAATTGAGTTAAAATGTTCAAACTTGGTATATATGCTTATTAGGTCAATGCCTTGATGGAGTTCGAAGATGAGCATTTTCCGCTTAGGGTAAGCAGAGATAAGCAATTTGATTGGTTGATGCTTTACGCAATTTGATTGTTCAAGACTTTGGAACACAATAACTCCCCTTCTAATTGAGTTAAAGTGTTCAAACTTGGTGTATATGCTTACTAGGTCAATGCCTTAATGGAGTTCGAAGATGAGCATTTTCCGCTTAGGGTAAGCAGAGATAAGCAATTTGATTGGTTGATGCTTTGGGACACGATAACTTTAGTTCTAATTAAGTGAGAGTGATGAAACTTGGTGTATAGTTTCATTACAGTAATACCTGACTAAATTCGATAATGAGCATTTTCTGCTCAGGGTAAGCAGAGCGATACGCAATTTGATTGGTCGAGACTTTGAAACACAATAACTCTCCTTCTAATTGAGTTAAAATGTTCAAAATTAGTGTATATGCTTATTAGGCCAATGCCTTGATGGAGTTCAAAGATGAGCATTTTCTTCTTAGGGTAGGCAGAGATAAGCAATTTTATTGGTTGATACTTTGGGACAAGATAACTTAGGTTCATGTTGATTGATGATTTTTATGCCAATACAATGACTGCATTCTCATTCAGTAATGGATTCGACAGTAACAGTGTATAGAAACGATTGACTCGGACACGAGGGCCCTTTCCCTTGGCCAGAGGGGGCCCTTTTGTCAAGCGTGGGGGCCCTTTTGTCTGCCTTTAGGGTCCCCCTAACTAGGGTACATTTTCATTTTTCTCGTCGGTTTTATCATTTTTCTTTATAAAACACTTTTGTATGACACCTCGTGTACAGTTTGATTGCTCGATACGTTTGAAAAAAATAAATGTGCGATTAATTAATATGTGTCATCTATTTATTTTCGGATTTCGGCGGGGGACATCAGCCTCACTGTTGGCTTGTTTATTATATATATGTAGGTATATATAATAAAATATATATATTTATATGTTTTCAAACTATTTGAGAAATTATGTATAAATAATTTAATCTGTTGTCAAACGTGTCAAGTCCTTCATTATGTTAGTTTAATCAATTTGTCCTTATTTATTCTAAAAAATATTCAAGTTTTTCCTTTGTTTATGCAACATGGACATAACTATTTCTTGTCACTACTTTTCAAGGACCTCTTCATCTTCCTGTGTTTGTTTTAAGTGACAGACTTGCAAGTTTTAAATCTGTGATTTCCGTTTCTTGTGATCGAGTTTATAAAAATACGACAGAAAATTCTCATGACACTTGTACATATATGGTGCTAATTACAAAAATGGTTTAATTGGCTTATAATTTAAGAAATAGAAAAATTACTATTATTTTTTTTAAAAAAAAAGAACCTATGTCATTACTCAGACTTTTTGCATTCATGAGATTAGTAACGAAGTTTCTTCATGGTGTTATATGGGCTTGTAGATTTGAATTTCAATGGTGGTAGCAAAGAATATTTAAGTGTCCTTTTATATCTACACATATTGAAAATGAAATTAAATGAAAAAGTTACCAAATACCTGTTATTAAGATGGGGACATGATGGTCCATGCATTTTTTATGGTCTAAGGAGTGCACAAAGTCCCTTAAAGTCTTTAAATCACCATGCACACCATTAAGACTGCATCTTTAAATATGAATGGACTCTACAGCCACCATCAACTAGGATTGGGTATTTATAAAGGTCTTGAAATGGTTATTCATAATATAGAAAACAGAGTTGGTAAGTGGATAAATGATAGTCAATTTAATGTTACATGTAAGCTTAATGGTGAGAAAACAGTCAAATTGTGAGAACAATAGCTTGGGAATTGGGTTTTAACCTAGGAGACAATTTTGTTTTCAACTTAAATGAGGTTTTAATCCACTGTGTTGATGTACAGGACAGATAGACAATGCTGTGTTGCAGTTAACCTGATTACTGGATTAAATATTAAATGTTAGTGTGTGTGACACATTAAAATAGAAACTCTGTATCTAGGTGCTCAGCCATCTCTTATTTTGTCTGTCTTATACCATGAACATTTGAAATTTTTGATTACTGATATGTGTAATAGTTATTGGCACACTTTCCGAGGTGTATCTGTGAATATCAGGACAGATTTGGTTGGGAACTCAGCCGAGGCGGCCCACAACCAAAACTGTCCTGATATTCACCGATACACCGAGGAAAGGTGCTAATAAGTTACTTACATCACATTTCTATCGAGTATTGTGAAGCAAAATGTGAAAAATAGTATTTATTATCGAGTCGTTTCAACCGAAAAGTGACAAATAATTTCAGCTCTTTTATTATACCCTTTCTGTGCCTCTCGTTACATTTCATGGTAGTATTTACATGTGGGTCTTGTTGTGAAACCCCGAGCGTGAAATAGCCATGTGTTTGTTTAGACCACATCGTCAAAACAATTTGTCTATGGCGTAGAGGACTGCGATGATATTAAATGTAGTGTAAAGGAAATTCGAAACGTGGGTCATTCCTGGTGAAAGTATGCATCGGCGCATAGTTCGTCCGTTAAAATTTAATTATAATGAAATTTATAACTTTCTAGGCGTCTTTTTATATCCTGCTTATTTTCAAGGCTTGTGAAGTGTCTAGCAAGAGAATCACAATTAGTTAAAATAATTATTCAATATTCTCATTTATATGTTTTGCATAATAAATCAAACCAAATTATTGAATAGATGCCAATTGATATGTGTAATAGTTGTTTTTTGTAATATGTTGTTATGTTGATTTTATGTCATTGCATATATTTTTGCACTGCCATGTAGTTCCTACCGGTTTGTTTTGTTACTATGATTTTGATTACCCTAGCCTAGTGCAGTATGAAACAAGTAGTTGTCATTGCGATCTGGGTCGGACTAAACATCCGCTTCTTATTGCTTGAAAAGTTTCTTCAATGGTATAAAAGTATCCCTGTATCAGAAATGAACAGTACTCTTTTTTGAAAGTGTACTGTTCATTTCTGAAACACGGCTACTTTTACGCATGTATTGTAAATGAACAAATGAACAGGACAGTTTCATCAAAGGTTGCCATTGGCAACGAGTATAAGTGGGATGTAATCATTGTTATAACAATTTTTCTGATCATTTGATGTCACAGTTTGCTACCCCTTGTAAACCAACAATTGTCTTCCTTCAATTGTCTAATTATAAAGAAATTTGAACATATGATGGAAATGTCAATATGTTCAGAAAGCATAGTACATTGTGTTATATTATTAATGTATTTTAATTTGGAGAGCTTGCAGCTTGGTCAGTTTAAATGTAACTTTCATATTTTATCATAAAACTGTGGTGATGTTTTATGAGTTGACTTATCAAGACCTGTTTACTAAAACTTCTGGATTAGAATGATAAATGACACAAAGTATTTGAAATAGATTTAACATACTGAGGGCATGACACAGGGTTACAAATTGCACTAAAAAATATCAACCTTTGATGCACATTCCCCATCTGTTTAAGTTATTTACTTTTGTATATATATTCTTTCATACATCTTTGAAATGTAGAAGTAAAGCTTTTTTCTTACATTTGATTACTTTTAAGTGCATACAATCCCACATTCAAAATTACTCTGTTATCATAAATATATGTATGATATGGTCATTTTATGTGATTGTTATCTCAACATTTTCTGAAGAACTAAGCTCACAAGCATACACATTAAATGGTTTAGTATGTTGGGTTGTTAAAGACGCTCTGGCTAATTTTTGTATTAATGGTTTTATGAACTGTTGTGTTGAAAGAAATTTTAATGCTGTATGTGTTTATTTATTTCTTTAGTCCAGATTTACTATCTATGAAGTATGATCATAAGATTAATCTTTAGCCACAATAATGCAGGAACAGGAACTATAAACGTGTAATAGCCTGTATAAAAGCTACAAGCTCACCCTGTATCATAAAAATGTTAACCTACACCTTATGGCTATGTTATTGTTTTGTATGTAAATACATACATAGAGCCCTGCAATAAATACAGCTTATATATGCCACAGACACCCAGGTCTAAAAAATGTGTCTGCTATAAAAATGTTATCCGTGCTTCATTAATAATGTTTAAATAATATGACAACATTAATGAAAACTTTATTAAAACGTAAACACAATATTTGAGGTGCATTTATATACGCCCACGTGGAAATGTGGTTGTATATTGTCGTAGCCCTTTCTGTCTGTCTGTCTGTCTGTCTGTCGGTTCATCAGTCCGTCGTCCACAATTTCTTGGAACGCTCTAGAAGCTAATGTTAATATCCGATTAACTTTAAATTTAAACTCAGTGTTTAAGGTCATGAGACGAAGAAGCCGATTGATTTTCAGCGATATCTGTTAATTACTGCCAGAGTTATGACCCTTGATCACTTTGAAAAATCTTGTGAATGCCAGAATTATAGCCCTTGATCACTTTGAAAAATCTTGTGAATGCTCTAGGGGCGAAAGTCAATATCTGATTGACTTTAAATATATACACAGTGTTTAAGGTCATGAGACGAAGACGCCTATTGATTTTCAGTGATATCAAATAATTACTGCCAGAGTTTTGACCCTTGATTACTTTGAAAAATCTTGTGAACACTCTAGAGGCTAAAGTTAATATCTGATTCACATTGAATTTATACACAGTGTTTACGGTCATGTTTAAGGTCATAAGACGATATCAGATAATTAATGCCAGAGTTATAGCCCTTGATCACTCTGAAAAGTCTTGTGGACGCTCTAGAGGCTAAAGTTAGTATCTGTTTGACTTTAGATTTACAAACAATGTTTAATGTCATGAGACGAAGAAGCCTATTGATTTTCAGCGACATCTGATGATTTCTGCCAGAGTTATGGCCCTTGATCACTTTGAAATATCTTGTGGACGATGGCTATGAGACAATCAAAACAATTCTAACCATTTCTGATAATTACTTAATGAGCTATTATGTGTAATAAAATGTTCATGTGTTGTAAATGTTCTCCTTACTGACAAAAGAAAAAATATGCGACAACCTTTGTTGACTGTTCATCCACAAAGGTAAACATCCATTTTATTTTTATACGCCCACATTTTCATGTGGACGTATATTGTCGTCGCCCCTGTTCGTCCGTCCATCCGTCCACAATTGTTTGTGAACAGTCTACAGGTCACAATTTTTATCCGATTTCAATGAAACTTAAAATATAGGTTTATCACCCTAAGATCTCGGTTCCTTTCGATATTGGCATGTATCGGACTGTAACTTCATGGGTTATGGCCCCTGATTGTACGAAAAATCATGTTTTTTAGCTTGTGAACAGTGTAGAGGTCACAATTTTGAACAGATTTGGATAAAACTTGAGTTTGAATTTCGTGAAAATCGGACCAAAATTGACGGACAAAATGGCTGCCATTTGTACGCGATTAGTGTGAAAATATGTTATATCAAGGTTGTGAACAGTGTAGAGGACACAATTTTGAACCGATTTGGATGAAACTTGAAATGCATGTTTATAACCCAAAGATCTTGGTTCCTTTCGATATTTGCGCCCATCGGATTGTAACTTCCTGAATTATGGCCCCTGATTGTCCGAAAAATCGCCCTTTTTAGCTTGTGGTCCCTCTGGAGGTCAAAATTGTTATCCGATTTAAAAAAATGTTTGATTATATCACCGTTTCATGGTTATGAAGGTTTAGTTCGAATTTCGTGAAAATCGGACTAGAATTGACAAACAAAATGGCCGCCGTTTGTACACAAATAGTGTGAAAATATGTTATATCAAGGTTGTGGACCCTATAGAGGTCACAATTTTGAACCGATTTTGATGAAACTTGACATGTATGTTTATAACCCAAAGATCTTGGTTCCTTTCGATATTTGCGCCCATTGGATCATAACTTCCTGAATTATGTCCCCTGATTGTCCGAAAAATCGCTTTTGTTAGCTTGTGGTCCCTCTGGAGGTCAAAATTATTATCCAGTTTAAAACATTGTTTGATTATATCACGGTTTCATGGTAATGAAGAGAGAATTTGAATTTCGTGAAAATTGGACCAGAGTTGACAGATAAAATGGCCATCGTCTGTACGCGAATTGTGTGAAAATATGTTATATCAAGGTTGTTGACCCTATAGAGGTCACAATTTTGAACTGATTTTGATGAAACTTGAAATACAGTTTATAACCTAATGATCTTGGTTCCATTGCATATTTGCCCATATCGGATCGTAACTTCCTGAATTATGGCCCCTGATTGTACGAAAAATCACCCTTTTAAACTTGTGGTGCCTCTGGAGGTCACAATTATTATCTGATTTAAAAAAAACGTTTGATTATATCACAGTTACACCGTAGTGATGGGTGAGTTTGAATTATGATTTTCTGATGATTACTTAAAATGCAACAACTCTTGTTGACTGCACGGACGATTTGGCTGCTGTGTGGGCGTATGTTTCGTTGCCTGGCAACCTATTTTTTCATTTGGAATTTAAAGTATTATTCTTGAGGAAATTGCTAATGACAAGCACCTAAATTCAGATGTGTTGTTCATTGTATGCAATGTAACCAAATATATTTCAGAAGAATAAAGTACAAAATATTGTAATATTTAGTATTCAAAGTTATAATGCATATGTTTGCAATTATACCACAAGGGTCTGCATTGGGACACCCACCAATTCAGATATTGTGTCAATGACATTAGACAGTTGTTTTTAAAATAGAGCACTGGCTATACTGTGAAAGTCATAGATTCCATTAGTATACTGTTTAACTGATGTTAAATTTTATTTTTGTTGACTGAATGAATTTTATTGCCCTTTATGACCCAAAATATAGATATACGCAGAGGGATTAGATAGCCCATGCCTGTTCTCCAAACTCATTCATTTAAAAATAAAATATTGTTTATATACAAAAAAAAGATTTCAATAATAAAAAAAGGCCTGTGAAATTTCAAACCCTAAAAAACCTGTAGGCCTATACAGACATGAACTGAATCATTTTATACTGGTAATGTTATACATTTCAGAAATCAAATATGTGGAACAAAGGAAAACTATAGATATATGCAGATTTCATTAATAAAAAAGGTCCAACAAAATGTAGAATATGTAGTTGAAACATGTCTGTAACAAGCTAGTCTAGAGATATACAAAAGTAGATGTAGACATTGAGTTTCTCCATTATTGACTGGGATTAAATGTTTACATGACTCCACAATTCCTTCTTTATTCTATCTAATATAAATATTTAGTTAAGGCTACATTTATTGTGAATAAGTGAAAGGAAATATCAGCATGTTCAATGTTACAGGGATTTTGAAATTGGACTCTCATTATACTTTGACATTAGTGATTTTTGTTAAGATAACAGATTGAATGAAATAAAAATAAATCTCAAAAACTGTTTGTGATATAAAAGAAGGGGTGGATATGATACCCATTATTTTGTCAAATAAAATACATCCTGCAACAGACTGTCAAATTTTGGGGAGATCTTTTGAGGTAGGAATCATGAATATTAAACCTTCAGATGCTGGTAATTGGAGATTGCTTGTTAAGTTTATGATATACATATAATACAGACCAGACAATGTAAGTGGAGTTGTTATAGGGACAATGGTAGGACCACATTATTATTATTCCTGTCATCTGAGAAAATAACCTTTGTTTGACTGGAAGTGACCAAATTAAAGATGTTTTTGTCCAGTAAACCATACAAATATTTAATGAGGTTCAGGTATATGGATATATTTTACAAATTCTTCTGTGGGGACAAAGTGATTGATATCTACTAAGTTCCCTTGAATTGATCAAAAATATATGAAAGAAGAAACAAATTAGAGAAGACCAATGATTGATGTGGTTATTTGACTATAGTGTAAGGCTACACCTGTGCTTTACCTCACAGCAGGATTATTACATGCCAGTTTTTTTGGTTAAAAGCTTTTTTTTAGTTTCACACTCACAATTTCTTTCCTTTGGGTCCACGCAAAATATGATTTTAACCATTTTCCTCTTGAAGATAAACAGAATTGGCTTACAAGAAATGTTTGACTAAATTGAAATGGCACAAAATTGAATTTGGTATTTAAATTTGAGTGAAACTCATTTTATTTTGTTTAAGCTAGATTAAGGAAACGTATGTTACTATAAGTGTTATTAAGTATTTGATATCAACTCATATATTTATTCATTTTATTTGATAATTTTTGTGTATATCTACTATTGAAATAAAGTCTATTATTATGACTTATAAACAACACCAGAACATCTGTCAAACCACGCTTATAATTTTATTCCTGTAGCAGTTTATTCATTAATCAATGGGGAAAATCTAACATCATGGTCAATTTCATCATGAAGGTAGATCAAAGCTAGAGAAAATAGATTTTGTTTGATAACTAGAATTATTGCCTTTATTTACAACGTAAAACTAACTGAAATGAAACTCAATTTCCCAAATCGGATCTTTTTGTTTACAAGTTTACAAGACCATATGGAAGCTTTGAAACCTTTTGATGGATAATACATTTATTAATGCACTCCATTTTTTTCATTTGCATTGTACTATCAAGAAAATATAATAGTGAAATCTGTAATCAATAGTTAGAAAGATAATATTAGGACACACTGAAAAGGTAAAACATGAGGCAACAATAAAAACTATACTTAAATGTATGTGAGCAACTTAATTCAACATTACAGACAAATCACCAATGGCTTTGGTGCTATTCTTCGTCACAAATTTTAACACACTTTGGCACTATAATTTAGTTGTATTTATCTCCTACAATGTTTGGTTGTCCAATTGATAGTAAAAGGAATATACCTGAATACAGATCCTGTTTTGCCAGCTTTGCTGAAAAATCTTATTTACATAAAGGGTTCTCAAAATGCACATGTGACAGGAATATAAATCTGTTTGTCAGGAGAATAGAATAATGAAGAGGACTTATTTAAAGATTAAAATAAAGATCTTCCACAAACAAATTCTTTCTTTCAATAAGAAGTTTAATTATTTGATACTAACAGTTAATTAGAGAGAAATTTAAAATCGAACATCAACAATCAATGTTAAAGGCATAAAAACAAAATAACTACAGATATTTCTTTTATATTCACTTTGAATACTAATCTCCAGGGTGCATTTTAAAGTGATGTACGGCCTAGAGTGACCAATGCCTTCAAGGCCTGTAATTGTAGCTTTAATGAGGCATTGTCGTTAATTGTTGATCTGTAGGCTAAGTGACAGGTAGAAATTTGTTGAATTGAACAATGCTCACCTGAGTGTATTTGTAGCCATTACAAGGCTTGTAAAGTCAACAATGTTGACAACAGAGGGTATTGGTATTCACAGCCTGTTGTTGTCACAATCTTTATGAGCAATAAACCTTGTACACAGTCATTTACGTTAATCATGTACTTTGTCATTCAAGACTTGTACTACTGTCTACTTTAATCAAAGAACTGTACACAATAAAAGTTTTATATACTCAACTCTTCTCTCAGAAAATATCCATAATAATCACATCATTTGGTGTGTCCTATCATAATAGAAGCTAAAACTGGCTTGATCTATAAAATATCTAAGATATACAAAACTACTCACTTACTTTGTAGTTGGTATACATCTCTCCAATAGAATTTTATAGCTTTGTAAATGTTATATAAACAATAACATTGTGAATATTACAAACAATATCATATATCTTATTTAAAGACTCAATACCACTCTTGTTGTAACTGAATGATGTGTCCCAATCTTTATTCTGGTCAACAAATTGTATTATTTTACAATATTCCAAATTGATGATAAAAATTTCATCTTAACACACCTAATTTAAAAAATTGGAAAAATTCAACTAAATGATTTGAAAAGCCTAACGTGACTTGGATTTTAAAATATTTTCAAACCCTCTGAACAAGTAAAATAGGGTGTAGTGGATTTACACAACAGGTAGGACACTTCAACAGCTATAACATCTATACATTTGTTTAATAAATAGAACTTTGTACATCTTAAAACTTCATGAAATCTTTAATAAATAGAACTTTCATCTGATGTAAAATATCTTTGATAAATACATGTACAACTTATACATTTTATAACCTAGTATGAAATATATTGTATAAATATTGTATGAACTATGAAGTTACCTTTAAAGCGGGAATTTCATTTTTCCAAGAAAGTCAAAACATATTTATTTCTATGTCTTTTGCGCAATAGGTAAATTGTCTACTCACTATTATACAATCATAGGCATTATTTTCCACACTGAAACATCTTTCACATCGGAAATAATAACACAATTACCTCCTTGTTTTCCCATTCCCCCCATGCAATAGCTATCTTCAAACGTTTGAATTTAATGTTAAAAGTAATATTTTTGCCAATTTCTCAACTGGCAATAGTGAAATATAGGATTATTTTTTAACAAGGTAGGACTGTTTATAGATACCATCTACTTTAAGGCTTTATTTTAATATATTTTAAAAATATAACTTAAAAAAATGAAATTGCCACTTTAATGAATAATAAGCAAATATTTTTGAGATGCACTATATAACTTGACACTTCTTACAACCTAGTATATAATATCTCTTTAATAATAAATAAATGTTAGGCACAAGTAATAATCCAAATCTAGCAATGGTTACTGGATGAGTAAATTCCAGTAATTGATAGTGGCACCAGATGTTCCAGTACCTGATATTTATTATCTTTAATAACTATAATTTTATACAGGTATAAAATATCAATAAAAGATAGCCTTCAGGTAATAACATTTAGAAATGATTTATTACTTGTGCTAATCAACTTTACTCGTATTAAATGGATATAGGAATAGATACAGCTTTCACCCTGTGACCTGTCTCATTTCATTAGCAAGTAATAGGCAGTATGGTGACTAGATCAAAATATCTATGAGATTTTCTCACAGTAGTTAAAGATGGAGTCAAGGGTTAAGATGTACATTATATGACATCGAATCAGTATACCTATGTTGGTGACATTTCCTCTTTGATGAAGGTCAAAAATAAAATGGATTTTGTCTTGTGGGATGGCAAATGTGAAATAAGAAATAAACTATCTTCTGCTTAATCTTTGAAAACTAAATTGTATTCATGTAAACCTTAATTCAGTACCATATTTTTTTTTAATGTAAATCGAAGAGATTTAGCTTGTTCATATGTATATAGAGGATACCCCTGAAAAATAACAACAAACAAGCTCATTATACTCTAAAGCTGTTTTTTTAAGTCAGCAGATGCTACTGGTAAAAAAAGTCTTTATTTTAGAATAAATAATAACAGAATAGTACATAGTTCACATTACAATCACAGTGTCTTGGAAAAATTTAATTAAATATTTCGAAAGTATTAATTATACAGATAGCACCGGTTTATTACATAAGGCTATATTTCATTTAGTAGAACAAATATAGAAACAAAGAAAAATAAAAGCTAGAAACAAGACAATAAATACAAAGATAGCTAGATTTATGAAAGAAGTGGAGTACTAGAGATGGAATACTATTATGGTGGGATGCCTTCTCCATAATTATGATAAAAATGAGAAATCTAGTTATAGCTTTATGAGTGGGTTTGTCCAGCATCTGACAAACTAACGCAACTGTAGAAAAGTTGGCATGACTATAGAGGCCAAGCTAATATATGATGACTTTAATATCTTTTTATGTAGAGATATTTTGTTAAAAAATGGTTCAACCTCCTGCTAAGATATCATCTGGCTTTTCTTTGAAGTCTTTACCTCGAAAATATACAGTTAGACGGGATGTGGATCAGTTTATCTTTTACACACTTTTTAAATACATTGAATGAATGCCTGACCTGGTAGTGTTAATTGTACAGAAATATCTAAATACACATAACAGCAAATCATGCTACAATAGACATAAGTCCCCAATTGCTCATTCTGCTCAATAATTCAAATGTTACTATTGAAATAGATTATATATAGCAAATTTGTGATAATCTTACAGTCAGGAGTAAATATTAGCTAAAAAAATTCCAGATGATACAGACAACTTTTTTCAAGCAAATCTTTGTATTCTAGAGAAAGGAGCTGTAACTTTGCTAATTGTTTTCTAGAACAATGGAGTTGTGTCCATATTAAAGTCAGCTGTTTTCTATGAATAAATTCAAAGTACTGTCAATCCAAATTGGCATTCAAAAGCCCCGTTTAATAATAAATAATAATAATAATCATCTTATATAGCGCTGGAATTCCAACCAAAAGGCTGCTCATTGGCGCAAATTACATTGTCGTTAAAGTCATTAACAGAATGACTGTCGGAATAGTTCTGTTTTTAAGTTCCTTTTAAATGATTCTATATTGTCACTGTTTATTGTCACAGGAATTTGGTAAAGGAGGGAATTACAATAGTCAAGTTTTGACAAAACAAAAGAGCACATTAACATTTTGGCTACTTCTATATTTATGTACGGTCTGATTTTCCCAATGTTATAAAGATGAAAGTTTACAGCACGACATGTTTTTCTTATAAACCTTTTCATGTTTAGTTCCTGATCAAACATAACCCCAAGGTTGTTCGCAGTTTTCGAAAGTGGTATGTCAGTGTAACCAATGGACAAAGTTTCAATTAATAGTCGATTAAGTTGAGTTTTTGAGCTAATTTGAAGTACAACAGTTTTGTCATCAGTTAGTTTTAGAAAATTGAGCTTCATCCATTGTCTGATTTCAGTAATATAGAGTTGAATTTTATCTATCTGGTTATATTCATTTTCTGATGTTAGTGATATATAGAGTTGAGTGTCGTCTGCATACAAGTGATAGTCAATGCCATGTCTTCGAATAATATCACCAATTGGAGTAGTATATGCTGTAAAAAGCATGGGTCCCAATACAGATCCTTGAGATACACCAAAGGCAAGAATCAGTGGTGACGATTTGTTACTGGTAATGACTACTGACTGGGTTCGGTTTGTCAGATAAGAGCTGAACCAATCCAAAACTTTTCCCTGGACACCAAACCGAGTGGAAAGGTGCTGGATAAGAATGGACTGATCTATTGTGTCAAAGGCAGCGCTTAAATCCAATAATACCCATGCTGTTGATGCCTTGTTTTCAATATTTTTGATGATGTCATTATAAACACGAACAAGTGCTGTTTCTGTACTGTGCCCTGATCTATATGCACTTTGAAACTTTTCATTGAAAATTGTTTGAATTAAAATGCGATTTGAGTTGATATGCAGCGACTTTTTCAAAAAGTTTAGATAGGAAAGAGAGATTTGAGACTGGTCTGTAGTTCTTTAATAAATTTACATCAAGGTTAGATTTCTTCAGAAGAGGACGAACAAATGCTACTTTTAAAGGTGTTGGTACATATCCTTGTTGAAGAGAAATATTAATGAGATGATGAATAATAGGCAGAAATTCATTTATGCAGCGTTTGAGTATCCATGATGGGATAGGATCAAGTTCACATGATTTAGGAGAGCTGACCATTATTATTTCTTTCAGTTTGGTTTGTGAAACGTCTGAAAAAGTAAGAAAACTGAGATCGCCATTAAACTCAGGAAATAGGCTCAGGAAATGACGGGTTACTAAGTTCAGATCTTATTTTAGTTATCTTATCTGAGAAAAATGATTGAAATTCTTTACAGACGTCATCAGGATTACCTTCCGGGAGAATACTACCATTAGGACGTTTTAGAATATTATTAGAAAGTTTATAGAGTTGTCCTGTGTTTTTTAAGTTTTGTGCAAATTCTTGTGATATATATTCGCGTTTATCTTTAGAAATAAGGTTGTTAGTGTCTGTACGACCCCGCTTACACTTGGCCACGATAAGCGTGCCCTACTGGGCACGGTACTAGGCCGCGATAAATTTCAAGAAATTGACCCGCCAAATGTGGGACTCTTCACAGAAAAGTTAATTTCAGTCCCTAAGCAAGTTACCCGGATGAAAACAGTTATGGCGGTTGATTTGCTACGTGTAGCCATTTTGACAGAACTGATGACAGAGCTGTCAAAGTTCGCGGGAAAAAGGGTCAAGGTTCATTTGGCGCATGCGTACTAATCCATGCTCAGACCAGTTAGCGTTTACACTATGAAAATTTAAACCGAGCCGTTCTTGGCACGGTTCCGAGACCACCTCACTTCAGTGGGCCAGATTGGTTAATATTCGATTGACTTCAAATTTAAACACAGTGTTTAAAGTCATGAGACAAAGACGTCTATTGATTTTCAGCGATTTCCAATAATTACTGCCAGAGTTATGACCCTTGATCACTTTGAAAAATCCTGTGGACGCTCTAGAGGCCAAAATTAATATCCGATTGACTTTAAATTTACACACACTGTTTAAGGTTATGAGACGAAGAAGCCTATTGATTTTCAGTGATTTCAAATATTTACTGCCAGAGTTATGGCCCTTGATAACTTCAAAAAATCTTGTGACCCTATAGAGGCCAAACTTATCATCCGATTGACTTCAGAGTGATACACAGAGTTTCAGGTATTGAAACGAACAAGTATTTTGATTTTCAATGAATTTTGATAACTGAACAGCGAAATCGGTGATATTAAATGTTTCGTATACTAATTGTTAGCGTGGGGCAAAACTTTATAAAAAGCAAACAAATTCTAATGATTTTCTGATAATTACATAATGAGTTGTTACTCTTAATCAGATTTTAGTGTATTACAAATGTTTTATTACCAAAAAAAGTAAAAATATGCGACAACCCTTGTTGACTGCCCGGACGATTTAGCTGCTGTGGGTGTATGTTTCATTGCCTGGCAACCTATCTTTTCTTTTGTTAATATTGTATTATATACCAGGTATGTGTATTATTTTATCCTAATTTTTTAAAGTATCTCTTGACGAATTTTCTTTAATTCTCTATTTCAGAATACGGACAGAGCAGAAAGGAGGAGCCTGGTGTCCTAAAGAAACTATTACCAAAGATACATATGAATATTTACAGATAGATTTAGTCAATTTGACAGTGATAACAAAAGTTGAAACCCAGGGAAGATTCGGATATGGACAGGTTAGTTGATTTATTCTTTATTTTATTCCTAAATACAGAACAAACAGATATTCAGTAGTAAAATTACCTGAGTATAATCAATAAGATTATGATAATCTTGTATGCTATGATGGAGTTCACCCTCTTCAATGATTGATTATACAAATTTAAGAATTATGGTCATGTATGTTGAGCCCTACAATCAAATGATAGAATGGTCTTGTCCAATAGATTGCAATGATGGAGCTGGGAAAATAAATGAGCAAGAGTTATTTTGATTATCAACTGATAAATATGAAACTCCTTCTCCCACCTCTTACAAAACCCCTCCGCCCCCCCCCCTCCCCAATCCTAGATTTTGATAAATATCAGCCTTTTATGTAAATTTAGCCTCCTTACACGCAATACACTCTCTCTTCCCCCCCCCCACCGCTTTTATGGTCGTATATTGACGTCGCCCCCGTCCGTCCGTCGGTCCGGTGTCCATAATTGCTTGTGGACGCTCTAGAGGCTAAAGTTAATAATCGATTGACTTTAAATTTATACACAGTGTTTAAGGTCATGAGACGAAGAAGCCTATTGTTTTTCAGCAATTTCCGATAATAACTACCAGAGTTAAGGCCCTTGATCACTTCAAAAAATCTTGTTGACGCGCTAGAGGCTAAAGTTAATATCCGATTGGCTTGAAATTGATACACAGTGTTTAAGGTCATAAGACGAAGAAGCCTATAGATTTTCAGCAATTTCCGATAATTAGTGCCAAAGTTCTGTCCCTTGTTCACTTAAAAAAATCTTGTGGATGCTCTAAAGTTAATATCCGTTTGACTTTTGTGGATGCTCTAGAGGCCAAAGTTAATATCTGATTGACTTCAAATTTATACACAGTGTTTAAGGTCATGCGACGAAGAAGCCTATTGATTTTCAGCAATTTTTGATAATTAGTGCCAGAGTTGTGGCCCTTGATTACTTAAAAAAAAACTTGTGGATGCTCTAGGGGCCAAAGTTCATATCCGATTGACGTTAAATTTATACACAGTGTTTAAGGTCATGAGACAAAGAAGCCTATTGATTTTCAGCGATTTCTGATAATTAGTGCCAGATTTGTGGCCCTTGATTACTTCAAAAAAACTTGTGGATGCTCTAGAGGCCAAAGTTAATATCCGATTCACTTTAAATGTATACACATTGTTTAAGATCATGAGACGAAGAAGCCTATTGATTTTCAGCGATTTCTGATAATTAATGCCAGAGTTATGGCCCTTGATTACATCTAAAAATCCTGTGGACACTCTAGAGGCCAAAGTTAATATCCGATTGACTTTAAATTTACACACACTGTTTAAGGTCATGAGACGAAGAAGCCTATGATTTTGAGCGATTTCAAATAATTACTTCCAGAGTTATCTCCCTTGATCACTTCAACAAACCTTGTGACGCTCTAGAGGCCAAACTTATCATCCGATTGACTTCAGATTGATACACAGTATTTTGCTACGTGTAGCCATTTTGACAGAACTGATGACAGAGCTGTCAAAGTTCGCGGGAAAAAGGGTCAAGGTTCATTTGGCGCATGCGTAGTAATCCATGCTCAGACCAGTTAGTGTTTACACTATGAAAATTTAAACCGAGCCATTCTTGGCACGGTTCTGAGACCACCTCACTTCAGTGGGCCAGATTGGTTAATATTCGATTGACTTCAAATTTAAACACAGTGTTTAAAGTCATGAGACAAAGACGTCTATTGATTTTCAGTGATTTCTTATAATTACTGCCAGAGTTATGGCCCTTGATCACATCTAAAAATCCTGTGGACGCTCTAGAGGCCAAAGTTAATATCCGATTGACTTTAAATTTACACACACTGTTTAAGGTCATGAGACGAAGAAGCCTATGATTTTGAGCGATTTCAAATAATTACTTTCAGAGTTATCTCCCTTGATCACTTCAACAAACCTTGTGACGCTCTAGAGGCCAAACTTATCATCCGATTGACTTCACAGTATTTTGATTTTCAATGAATTTTGATAACTGAACAGCTAAATCCATGATATTAAATGTTTCCTATACTAATTGTTAGCGTGGGGCAAAACTTCTATAAAACGCAAACAAATTCTAATGATTTTCAGATAATTACATAATGAGTTGTTACTCTTAATCAGATTTTAGTGTATTACAAATGTTTCATTACCAACAAATTTAAAAATATGGGACAACCCTTGTTGACTGCCCGGACGATTTAGCTGCTGTGGGCGTATGTTTCGTTGCCTGGCAACCTATCTTTCATTGTTCACTATGAATGTTGCCCTTTAATATAAGTTTAGCCTGAATATATAAAGTAATATATCCAGTACATACAAAGACCTGACACTATTCTATAGGTAATATAATCAATAAGGTAAAACTGTCACATGAACATCCTAACATTATTGATTTTCAGATGAGAAAATGATTATAGATCTTCCATTAGTCTACAACATTATTGTCCCCCTTCTCTTAATAGAATCAGTCAAATATTGTAACTTATATACCTGTCCATAAATCTTTATCTGATATTATTTATAAGAGGAATTTCTTAACCCTTGTCTTGTATTGTTGTTCCGTTAGGACTTGTTTCATCATGTTCGTCCACAACGACATATTTATATTCATATCAGATAATACCAAGCCCAGCCATAGACACACAACCTTCAACATTTCCAATTGTGCGAGAATGGTTGTAGTAAATTAGAGGGTGATCTGATTTATTGCGAATTTGTCTGCCATAGCAATTATCGTTATAAGCTTATAAGCCACTGTCCTAATCTTACTTTCCTTTGTTCTCTATGCTGTTCTCAGCCTTAAACTCTCTTGCAAGAAGCACACACTTTCAGCATAAGTAATGTCTGTTCTCTTTGCTTTAATGAAAAAAAAAGGTTTATAATAGAGAATTCTGAAACAAAAAATGAAAATAAGAATAAAACATTATTGAATCTAAGGCCTGTTCATTTCCCATAAAGATGAATTTGAAAAAAGTGGTTGGAATTGTGATTCATCCGGTAACTGAAATATTCATAAGACTAGATTAAATACAAGTATACTAGGAAGCTCGCTTACATTAAATGTTTCATGTTGATGAACTATCAATGAGTCTATACCATCAGTTAAGTCAATAGTCCTATTCTCTCTATATTTCAATAGAGTGATCATATTGATAGAAGGTGAAGTAAATATCAGAAAGTCATTCATATCAGATAAACACTTATTTCCCTCTAGATAGACTAATGCACTATGAGTTACACGTTTCAAAGCATTATTGAACCATGGCGCACAAAAAAAAAAATGTGTCAGAACAGAGTTGCTGCCCTTTGTCACCAGGTCAGTTTGTGTAATATAAAAGTTTTTTGTTCGATCTAATATGTACAGTACCAGTCAGATCAATGTTTGCTGCAGGAGATCACTTCATTTCTGCTTAGATGCTTTGCGTCGTTATTAGTCGAAGCAAAGGGTTTTTATTGATTTTATAATGGCTCCTGGATAACCAGCGATAGATTTTTCAAATCGAACGCCAAGCTTGTAAAAAAAAAGAATCTAATTACAGACTTGATGTAATATGAGAATTTATCTTCAGTTTTTTTTTTTCCTTGAAGCTTAAAAACCCAAGGTTGGGAAAATTCTTATTTGTGATAGATTCAAGATCCTTTGGGCTATTCAACTGAAAAATTGAATTTTACTTTTGGCTGAAAGGTTTGTTATTTGGGAATTAGATATTTGACAAGTTAAATTTAGTCAAGTATTGTTTGAATCCAGACCTCTAACAGGGAATAATTCATTCGAAATTAATTTCATATTTGCATTGAACAAATCTGGCTTGTTTCTATAAACTGGAATGTCACATGTAAAGTACAATCAATCGAAGAAATCGATTGGTGCATTCAATCTGATGGAGGTTAATATAAGGTTAGTCTTGATTGGTCAATAATTGACCAATCAAATGTGTCAGGAATGAGTAAAATGAGAGGGTTTTTCAGTTATATGAGCTTATTAACAACAATACTTAGAAAAGGTGATTTACATCCCTCACTTAATATCCTATCTTATCGACTTTGTTGCAATTATCAGTGAGCACAAGGAGAAAATTGGTTCCTTTTACAACTTATTGCATTTTGATAGCAATTTATTTTTTTTAAGCAATGTATTGAAGAAGAATTAGGAGATCTAGAGCATTTGATCATTGATATAGTCATTATGATTTTACACATGTGAAATTGATAAAAATGAATGGAATGAAGTCTAATATATCATCCGACATTACTGTAGGTCATTTTAAGAAGAGCATACAGTTTTTATGTTCATAACCAGTACTACCTTTATTTGTGGAATAGTAAAGAAGAAACTTCTGAAAAGTCAACATTTTTATATGGATGTGGAAATATTTCACAGTGAAAGCAACACTAGTTAGCCAATCACACCAATGATACACTCACCATTTTAAAATCTGTGTGCATGTTCATACCATCACATGATTGTTATAAATAGCAATTGATTAGGAATACATGGACTTAAATGAGATCCAAATAGCTATATCAATCAGCGCAATATTTGAAATGTAAATACCACACTATTCTCAAAATTACCAAAGTATCATATTGACAAGATATTAAACCCCATTCTATTGCATGCCTAGCAGTCATTCTGTGACAAGTGTCCCACCCACTCTAACTGCAGCAGTCCCAGGAGTTTATAAAGAGTTCCACTATTACTTCACATGTTTCAGATTGGACTACAAATAGTTATTATCATGCCTGCCTACAAAATAACATTTTTACCTATATTGATTTTATAATGAGGAAAAACAAATTGTTCCATATGTTAACTAACTACCTAATGAAGTTAAATAAGATTCTTGTTAGTTTCGTATTTCATCCAATTTTCTTCTTGTTTTGATTGACATTCAATGTGTATTTTTGATGAAGTAAATAATTGTGGCTAAATTGACATATGTCGAGAAAAGGTTACATGATTTACTATGGCGGGGGAAAGCGGCAAAAACCTAATGCTATGTAGAAATGTCTAATTCAAAACACACATGTAACATAATGCCATACCAAATACCTAAAACGCCTAATGCAAAAAACAAAATACAAGAAACCTCTAATACAAAATACCTCATACGTCTATTGCAAAAGACAAAATACAAGAAACCTCTAATACAAAATACATATAACCTCTTATGCACAATTGATTTTACAATCTGAAACATCTACCATAAGCATTAGATGACATGTCTCTCATGAATTACTTACGTTTCTCCACTGAATTATCTTTATTTAGGTCAATGTCAAGGTCACCGAACACAACTTGGCGACCTATTCGGCTAGCGAGCTATTCGACCGATCCAGCTGGCAACCTGTTCGTTGGCAACCTATTAAGACAACAGTCGCCCAAACTCATCTATTTTTAACAACCAATAAAATCCAACGTTACGTCTATCAAATGAAAGTAGAACAATATATTATTTTTATCAATTCCTTTAGCTCAGAATAGAGATGTAATTTCGCATTATCGTACAAAATTCTAGACATCCAACTAAATATATTCCGAAAGGTAATTAAATAGGCTTTCTAAGTATTATCAGTAAAAATTGGCAAATTCATATTAAAGGGGTGCACTCTCTTCCTAAACATGACCAATTTTTTAAAAATTTTAAAGAGAAAAACTGTTAATATCCCGTGTCAAAATTCGGACCATCGTAAAAAATTCTCATGATCCAACTAAATATATTCTAAAAGGTAATTGAATAAGCTTTCCAAATATTATTAGTAAAAGTTGGCACAATCATATTAAAGGGGTGCGCTCTCAACCTGAACATAGCCAATTTTTCAATATTTTAAAGTGAAAGAACGGTAATATTTCGAGTCGAAATTCGGACCATCGTACAAAATTCTTAGCAACCAGCTATATATATTCTGAAAGGTAATTGAATAAGCTTTCTAAATATTATTAGCAAAAGTTGGCACAGTCATATGAAAGGGGCGCACTCTCAACCTGAACATAGCCTATTTTTCAATATTTTAAAATGAAAGAACGGCAATATTCCGAGTCGAAATTCGGACCATCGTACAAAATTCTGAGCATCGAAGCTATATATTTTCTGAATGGTAATTCAATAAGCTTTCTAAATATTATTAGTAAAAGTAGGCACAATCATATTAAAGGGGCGCGCTCTCAACCTGAACATCGCCACTTTTTTAATATTTTAAAGTGAAAGAACGGTAATATTCCGAGTCAAAATTCGGACCATCGTACAAAATATATATGGCTGGATGCTCAGAATTTTCGGACTTCGAAAAAAATTCCGGTCTATCTTTACATATAGAATATTGAAAAATTGGCTATGTTCAGGTTGAGAGCGCACCCCTTTAATATGATTGTGCCAACTTTTACTAATAATATTTGGAAAGCTTATTCAAATACCTTTTCCGAATTTATATAGCTGGATGCTCAGAATTTTGTACGATGGTCCGAATTTTGACTCGGAATATTACCGTTCTTTCACCTTAAAATATTAAAAAATTGGCGACGTTTGGGTTGAGAGTGCACCCCTTTAATATGATTATGCCAACTTTTACCAGTAATATCTGGAAAGCTTATTCAAATACCTTTTCCGAATATATTTAGTTGGATCATCAGAATTTTGTACGATGGTCGGAATTTTGACACGGGATGTTTAAAAAATTGGTCATGTTTAGGAAGAGAGTGCACCCCTTTAATATGAAAATGCCAATTTTTACTGATAATACTTAGAAAGCCTATTTAATTACCTTTCGGAATATATTTAGTTGGATGTCTAGAATTTTGTACGATAATGCGAAATTACATCTCTATTCTGAGCTAAAGGAATTGATAAAAATAATATATTATTCTACTTTCATTTGATAGACGTAACGTTGGATTTTATTGGTTGTTAACAAGCCAACAGTGAGGCTGATGTCCCCCGCCGAAATCCCAAAATAAATAGATGACACATATCAATTAATCGCACATTTATTTTTTTCAAACGTATCAAGCAATCAAACTGTACACGAAGTGTCATCCAAAAGTGTTTTATAAAGAAAAATGCTAAAACCGATGAGAAAAATGAAAATGTACCCTAGTTAGGGGGACCCTAAAGGCAGACAAAAGGGCCCCCACGCTTGACAAAAGGGCCCCTCTGGCCAAGGGAAAAGGCCCTCGTGTCTGAGTCAATCGTTTCTATACACTGTTACTGTCGAATCCATTACTGAATGAAAATGCAGTCATTGTATTGGCATAAAAATCATCAATCAAGATGAACCTAAGTTATCTTGTCCCAAAGTGTCAACCAATCAAATTGCCTATCTCTGCCTACCCTAAGCAGAAAATGCTCATCTTCGAACTCCATCAAGGCATTGACCTAACAAGCATACACACCAATTTTGAACATTTTAACTCAATTAGAAGGAGAGTTATTGTGTTCCAAAGTCTCGGTAAATCAAATTGCTTATCGCTCTGCTTACCCTGAGCAGAAAATGCTCATTATCGATCTTAGTCAAGGCATTACTGTGATGAAACTATACACCAAGTTTCATCACTCTCACTTTATTAGAACTAAAGTCATCGTGTCCCAAAGCATCAACCAATCAAATTGCTTATCTCTGCTTACCCTAAGCGGAAAATGCTCATCTTAGAACTCCATCAAGGCATTGACGTAATTAGCATATACACCAAGTTTGAACATTTTAACTCAATTAGAAGGAGAGTTATTGTGTTCCAAAGTCTCGACCAATCAAATTTGCGTATCGCTCTGCTTACCCTGAGCAGAAAATGCTCATTATCGAACTTAGTCAAGGTATTACTGTAATGAAACTATACACCAAGTTTCATCACTCTCACTTAATTAGAACTAAAGTTATCCTGTCCCAAAGCATCAACCAATCAAATTGCTTATCTCGGCTTACCCTAAGCGGAAAATGCTCATCTTCGAACTCCATCAAGGCATTGACCTAATAAGCATATACACCAAGTTTGAACATTTTAACTCAATTAGAAGGAGCGTTATTGTGTTCCAAAGTCTCGAAGAATCAAATTTGCGTATCGCTCTGCTTACCCTGAGCAGAAAATGCTCATTATCGAACTCAGTCAAGGTATTACTGTAATGAAACTATACACCAAGTTTCATCACTCTCACTTAATTAGAACTAAAGTTATCGTGTCCCAAAGCATCAACCAATCAAATTGCTTATCTCTGCTTACCCTAAGCGGAAAATGCTCATCTTCGAACTCCATCAAGGCATTGACCTAATAAACACATACACCAAGTTTGAACATTCTAGCTCAATTAGGGAGAGAGTTATTGTGTCCCAAAAAGTGTGACGGACAGACAGACGGACAGACAGACGGACAGACAGACAGACGGACGAACCCATTTTAATAGTCCCCCAACTTTCTTTGAAAGGCGGGGGACAAAAATAGATGAGTTTGGGCGACTGTTGTCTTAATTCTGAATAGGTTGTCAACGAACAGGTTGCCAGCTGGATCGGTCGAATAGCTCGCTAGCCGAATAGGTCGCCAAGTTGTGTTCGGTGACCTTGACATTGACCTAAATAAAGATAATTCAGTGGAGAAACGTAAGTAATGCATGAGAGATATGTCATCTAATGCTTATGGTAGATGTTTCAGATTGTAAAATCAATTGTGCATAAGAGGTTATATGTATTTTGTATTAGAGGTTTCTTGTATTTTGTCTTTTGCAATAGACGTATGAGGTATTTTGTATTAGAGGTTTCTTGTATTTTGTTTTTTGCATTAGACGTTTTAGGTATTTGGTATGGCATTATGTTACATGTGTGTTTTGAATTAGACATTTCTACATAGCATTAGGTTTTTGCCGCTTTCCCCCGCCATAATTTACAAATCAATTACTTCCACATGGTGTTACTTTATTTGCTAATATATTTATATATACACAAAAATATAATAGTTTTTGAAAAGATAACTACATTATTTGTTGATTGCTTGCACTTTCGCTTATTTTCTTGTTGTTTACCTGAAAATAAGCAAAAGTGCAATTAATCAACAAATAATATAGTTCTTTTTTCAAAAACTTTTATATTTTTGTGTATTTAATACCTAATAGTAGTTATCCTTAACTTTTCATATATTTATATATATATACACTATATATTTCAGACTTACTTAAAAACATCAAATAGATGTATACTGACTTCCTATTATAACACATTTTATGTACGAATGTATGGTTGTCAACCTTGTCTTTACTATCTCTAGATCCACACTTCTTGACAGAATAAAGAACACAACCGAATAAATTTTCTGAAAGTTTGCAATGAATAATATTTTTTTAAAAACTTGAAATTGAACCTTGAAAACATTATGTTTGATCTTCCAGATTATTTTACCTCAACCACCCTCCCAGTTTATTCTCAAAAATCTTAGACAGTTCAGAGAAGACAAAAAACAGGCTTTATCTTTCTGACTTACTGCCGAATATCAATATAGCCTTCTAAAAAAAACAAGAAAAGAGTTGGGTTATTTCTGTCTTTTAACCATCAAAAATGGTTTACCCTCTGTGTAAGGTATACAATTGACAGTGGAACTGTGCAGTTCCGTAAGCATTTGTTCCAAAAGAACTCTTTGTTGAGTTACCAAGAAGTTGAACTTTTGGCTAAAGACCTGATGATGAATATGTTTAAATGAACTAAAAAATAAAAGTTTAAAGAGTGACTATCCTGAAGGGTTTCCGTTGATTTCATATATACAATCTTCCACATGCAAAGGTGGATTTGGTCTTTTGAAAAGAAATTGTGTAAACATAATTTAGAGGATTTAACTGGTTTTCACTGTTCAAATTAAACTTGTATGATTCACAAAATAATGGTTACCAATTCTCTATTGCTATTGAAAATAAAAGCCTGTTTTTTGTCTTGGAAGAAAGATGGTTAGAATACAGAAATGTCAGTGTGAACTTTAGCAATGACTATAATGGTAATGATAAATGGTGTAAAAAGGAAAATTGGAAAGTAGGATTTCATTACACTGTTTTCATTAAGATAGATTAATCATTTAAACTTTCATTTTGCTTTTAAACCAAATGAAAAAAACACTGAGTCATCAAACCTTAACTATTTGTCTTTATCAATTACCCATCATGCCTTACTCCTATAATTCTTTCTAATCTCAGGGTTTTGTGAAGGATGCTATTGCGTTGTGTGCCCAGGTGTCCCACAAAACTGCAATTCATCACCATTGTCTAATGAAAAATCAGAAAAACTCCTTGGCTTAACAACCTCCACAGGATTTGCACGGTTAAAATTAGTGCCTTGCCCGTGTTCAGTGAGAACCGTACATCATTCTTTTGAGTATTAAGGATTGAAACCTTATTCTGGCCTCGCGTTTAATTTGAGCATTTGTCCAATATTTTTTTGGCAATCTGAATCTAGCATCTAAGATTTGAATATCTCTTATTTCTGACCATTAATTAGAGTTTATTTGAGAATGACTCTAAATGCCAATTCAGATGGATTCACAGAAATCATGTTTTTACTGGCATGTTAAAAGCTCAATTGTTTTTTCACGTTCGTAATGGGTTTGTCCTTCCCATTGTGCAATTTTTGCCTATTTGATGAAAATTAACAGTTTTATAGAGTAAGATTTGTCATTAAGTTAAAGCTGGACTCGCTACATTTTCATTATCTAAATGTTGTTTAATTTTTCTACATTTGCATGAGGAGTGTAAACCTTGGTTATTACTGATGGTGTCATTGTGATGGTGACTTGTTAGATGTTTGGTGAGGCCAGATTTTGGCTTTTACTGTAGTTTACACAACTAATTGACAGCCATTATTGTGAAAATGTTGTAAAACGTCTTGTGATTCATGGGATTGGGGACAGACAGATGACTAGAGAGTCTTTGTACTTGGTAGCTGACTAATAAAATAATGTCCAACTTTAATCAACAAATTGTAAAAGATAACAAAAAATGGCGGCACTTTTTACTATTTAATTGCATCAGCAACTTAATTGTTCCTATATTAAGCGATTATAGAAGTTTGTGTTGATGGTTAATACACAAGACCAGCTGGATGATTAGGAAAGTAGCTTTAGGCGAATGGCAACCTCTGATGTGGTCATTGTTATTGTCTAGTGGCTAGCTGGCTAGAAATTGCAGTATTAACTGGACATCAATAAGCATCTTTTCAAAATGTGCAAGACCCTCCATTAATATTTAATGCTTTCATCAAGAAGAGGAAATAGGTCCAATCCATATTGTATTCATCTTGTTGTCTTCTGTCGTTTTGTCAATATTCATAGATTTTAGATTCAAGCAACCCCATTGATTAAAATATCATAGGTTCCATCAATTTGTTTGCTTAATTTTGATATTGGACAAAGAAAGAATTGGTAAGCAATGTAATTATGTCAGGGTTAATCTTAGTGTTATATATTTTATTAAATAGCATATGTTCTGACAGGGAAGTATGTAATCAAATATGAGACTGAGAAGGCTTTAACCTCCATGTAACACAACCAGATCATTTTGGGACTCAAATCTCAGTCTTGATTTGATTTTTGTTGTAGAACGGGTTGATCCCTTTAGCAGAACTTAAAAGAACACCCAGGATGTTCTTAAGGTGACCTTACCATGTCACATTCAGTAATTTGATTGAACTGTCAACCTTGTTGGTGATAGACAGATGATCCACACAATAATGCTTTAAAACATCTTTGTGGGCCTTAAAAAGTATACAAAATACATGTTTTGCTTTAATAGAGTTACAATTAATGGATGTGATCTTGGATGTAGTGATACTTTGATGTAATGACCTTTAGCATGTAAAAGTAATTTACATAAAGGATACCAGAGTTAATGGAAGTGTACAGTTTAATTTTACCTCACTAACTTTTCATTACGACAGATGTTGATATCTAAAACAACGCAGGAAATGGACAAATGACTTTTTGTATCTCAAACTCAATGAATATGGAAATTGGAGAGAATTTGTGATGCAGAATTGAATAGGATATCATATGGTCTGTCATTTTCAATTTCATGTTAGACCTTTTTAGAGACACATTTCTGCATCAGGTTTTGGCATTAAGAGGAATGCATCAAAGGAACCTTCGATTTAGGCCAAAATTATATTATAGATTTCATCAAAGAAGTACATTTTCAGTCTTTCAAGTGCTTATATTACAGAATATTTGTCTACAAAAGATCTACAGAATTGATTTAAAAAATATTTTCTCGTTGCATATCAAGTAAACCAGAAGGTAGATTATTCTAAATCTGTATATTATTTGGGTGTCTGCTTAGAATCAGAATAATAGACAAGTTTATTATTTAGTTTACTGCAGGTTCATTAAACAGAAATTTATTGTGGATGCCATTGCGTTGTCCTGGTGGTTAAAACCAATCATACCAATCAAATATGAAGGAAGATTCACAGCTTTATTAGATTTGTATAAGTTGACAGTGGTCAGTGGCTTGACTACATTTAGACATCCATCTTCTCTACAGATGCCTCTAGTCTGCTTATTGCTGTCTGTCAGTTACTGGTCATTAGGGATTGGTTTGACCATCTGATACTGGACACCATGACCTTGTAACATGGTCTCTAGGGTTTCAAAATAGCCAGACAGTTTGATTGTTTTAACATTATAGCAATGAGAATTTCTAATCTAATATCATTCTAACAATACCTCCTCTCAAACCACTTTCAATTAGCACAAAGTGGTGAAAATCATAATGGATGCTGTAATTGTCGCAACTGTCATTTAATTTATATGGGACAGGAAGTTGGAACAGTTGAGACTGTTAAAATTCATTTGTTGAAACATTGCAGACAGATGTAATACTGTTGAAAAAGTGTGTAATTAATAATATGCTGATCGTCATTTTCTATTTTTTGGACATTTCAAATTTTTGACAGCTCGAAAATATGCTGAAATTTATTACTTTAGATTTAATTAAGAAAACATAATCTCCCCTCTGGTATTTAGTCATATTAATGCCTGTGGGCCTAACAATGAATGTTTTGCATAGACATTCAGGAAAAAACATGACATTCACTTTAAATAACCTGTGAGAATTTGAATTCGAAGACATTTATGTTAAATTATTTTTCTCTGTATGTTATTGAAAGTCAAACAAAATAGTAAACAAGGTCCACTGGACAAATTGAACAATTCTTTATCATAGACCTGTAATTGTTCATAAATTATTGTTATTACTGGGTTTATCACTAAAATTCCTTTTGTTGCCATCTTGGGGTGAATGATAAACGATTGTTTATTAATGACAAAAAAAAGGTTGCCAGGCAACGAAACATACGCCCACACAGCCACCAAATCGTCCGGGCAGTTAACAAGAGTTGTCGCATATTAAGGAATTATCAGAAAATCATTAGAATTTGTTTGGTTTTTATAATCAAACGTTTTTTTTTTTAAATCGGATAACAATTTTGACCTCCAGAGGGACCACAAGCTAAAAAGGGCGATTTTTTTAACAATCAGGGGCCATCATTCAGGAAGTTACGATCCGATGGTCGCAAATATCGAAAGGAATCAAGATCTTTGGGTTATAAACATACATGTCAAGTTTCATCAAAATTGGTTCAAAATTGTGACCTCTATAAGGTCCACAACCTTGATATAACATATTTTCACACTATTCGCGTACAAATGGCAGCCATTTTGTCCGTCAATTTTGGTCCGATTTTCACGAAATTCGAACTCAACCTTCATAACCATGGAACGGTGATATAATCAAACTGTTTTTTAAATCGGATAACAATTTTGACCTCCTGAGGGACCACAAGCTAAAAAGGGCTATTTTTTGAACAATCAAGGGCCATCATTCAGGAAGTTACGCAAATATCGAAGGGAACCAAGATCTTTGGGTTATAAACATGCATTTCAAGTTTCATCCAAATCAGTTCAAAATTGTGACCTCTACACTGTTCACAAGCTAAAAAACGTGATTTTTCGTTCAATCAGGGGCCATAACCCATGAAGTTACAGTCCGATACATGCCAATATCAAAAGGAACCGAGATCTTAGGGTGATAAACCTATGTTTTAAGTTTTATTGAAATCGGATAAAAATTGTGACCTGTAGACGTACGTCCGGATGGATGGACGGACGGACGAACAGGGGCGACGACAATATACGTCCACATGAAAATGTGGGCATATAACAACAATTGTTTATTATCTTGCATATCACCCTCAATGCATCTTGTAGAAGCCTGTGTAATCACACCGAGGTGGTCAGCTAGGATTCAGCCCCACAGAAGCTGGAATTTTTCAATCAGATAATAACCTCATCAAAAGGTAAACTGATGCCTGCCCAGCTTTTGAAAGATTTAACCTGTTGCATGCCAAGAATTTTTAAATGCCTTTCTGTAGAACTGATAAGGCAGCCACAGATGGTTCTTTGTAGGATTCCTGTTTATCCTTGCCATCTGCCCATATCTTGACCAAAATGCTCTAATCATGCGTTAAGTTTGAAAATAAAATGGTTGAAAATTGTAAATCCCTTGGAGGCTTTCAGTTTCCAATTAAGATCCAAGATTAAGATATGAATTTCAAATTTTACAGCTGATTAATTTATTAGAATGAAATGAAAGTGGATTAACTTGAATTATGTTTAAAAAGGACATCAAGAGGATATTCAATATACAGATACCTTTGACATCCATAGCCAAGAAAATAATTGATCAAAATTTTATACGAATTAGTTGAATTCATTTGAATTGCTTAATGCTTTCATATTTTCTCCCATTCAGGTTTTGAAGCAAACCAAGTGTCTGGGATAAACAAAATATTCTTCCCATTTGATAGTGTTGGGATGTAACAGGAAATGGTCATTTGCCTATGTTTATTTTTCACAGCTGGGTGTAACAGTCCCTGTTATTAGCTATTCATCCAGAAATATTTTCAGCTGAAAGCAAATTAAGATTTGCGATTAGTAACATGATCTCGGTATTCTTGTACGCTGCATTACATTTATTTGTTGTTCTTTCATTATGATATTCTTCAGAATGCATAGCCAATGAGATTATCAACTGTTTTTGTAGGGAAACTCAATAAGGATGACATCCGTTTTCTAATTCATAGAGACTCTGAATTACTGTGTCCACCAGTGTGTGTGGAAGTTATGAATGAAGTTTGACATTTGTCAACACCATTCTTCTGTCATTTTGAGACTAAAATATGACCATAAGCGCCCACTTCACAGCACATGTAATGTTTAGCTAAATGAAACACTAAAGCAGTCATTGTTAGCCATGTGACTTTCACACATAAATGAGAATTGGTTTCAGGTGTTTTAGAAGAAGTAAGCATATCTTGCATTATGCTTATTGGTATATGGATTGTATATTATTAGTACTTGGATTAGTAGTGATATTCATGTTTTATTATCAAGATATAAATATTTTTATAAGATATGGGGTATAGAACATCAATAGTATACTGTTACTGTTTTATCTTAGTACTTATAATTTATATCGCAATTCATCATGTGAGGTCCAAGCTTTTTACTTATATATAAAGAAATGTCGAGTGTTTATTTCCTCATAAAATCAATGGACAAAACTGTGAAAGTCATCAGTGGAATGAAAAAGAAAGCATCTTCACTGATCCTCACCGCATGATGAACATTACTGGACAAGTAAGACTTGTTATGCTCCTCTTCAAATAATCACATACAACCCTTTTAAGTGTCCCCCATGATGGTTCTAACATTATGTCTGTTGACCAATAATTTATAAATATAATTTGACATTTTAGCTTATAGAAATGACAGAATGACCTCTTGGTGACTTGGGACCCAGTATCATCAAATTGCTGAATTGGGATGTAGCATACTAGCTTTGATTAATTATATTGCTTTTGAAAACGTGAGAGTACACTTGGTGTCCGTATTAGCAATTTAATCTGCATTATACGATTCGTGGATTGGCATCTTCGAAAAAATGGTGTCTTTAAGTATTTTGGCTCGAAATTCTATTATGATAACTCGTAAATTCAAATTATGTGATTCTTTCCTTTGGTTTAGAATACGTTGAGCTTCAGAATCTGACATAGCGTCTGTTATTACGAGATGAATGTAGTCATTTTCTATCCACGGAACTGCTGTGTATTAATCTGGTAGTGAATACACCTATCAATCAGTATTAGCGATGGACTTAAACCCGCATTAGTCATTTCATTACTCTTCTATCATTACTAGAATATATAAGTAGAGAATCGCAGAACAGGCGGGATAAAAAGATTACTGTGATACCAGTTATTTATTGGATTAAATCAATAGCCTAAATTTAAAAAGATGGTTCTAGAAATTCCAATTTCCACAGAATATTGTGTCGTGTTTTAAGAAACTGTCAATACA
Organism: Patella depressa; assembly: GCA_948474765.1. Classification (NCBI taxonomy): domain Eukaryota; kingdom Metazoa; phylum Mollusca; class Gastropoda; family Patellidae; genus Patella; species Patella depressa. Next base: position 47,890,474 of record OX419715.1, on the reverse strand, counting down.
GATTTCTTTCTGTTACGGCAATCTTTTTATTTTGTTAGTTTCAACTACTAGCATATAGATACAAGTAAAAAATTGGGGGAATAAAACGATTAATATATGATGCTTTTTGTGATTAATAAGAAATATTTAAAAAAAAAAAAATTGTTTTTGTGTGGTGTTTTTACAATTGAATTAACAAAAGAAAAATGATTATAAGCTCATCTTTCTAGTCACAAAGTGACCTCAGGTTCTTTAACTTAATTGCCCCTTTTCCCAATTACCAAAAAACAACACAACTAATTAATTAATTTTCAATATATATATACAATCAATTCACATATACAATTTTAGAGGTTTCTACAAAAAATTCAATGGTTAAAGTTACAGTTAATTTCGGCATCCAATATTCTGCTCCTTTAATTATATTAATCCTCCTGGTTAGCATTCGCATTAAAATAGCTATGTCTCTAACTCAATATCATCCAAAATCACTCAATATCATCCAAAATCTTCAACATTGAAAACATGAATTATTTGTCAATTTAAATCAACATTGATGCTGTGATCTTAACGGAAAAAGAGGGGCTTCTGATATCCAACATTTAAGACAAAATAAACATTTTACCATTGGTACTCGAATCATGTACCAGTTCTAGCAAGAGACTCGAGGAACGAGGCTAGAAACATGCACGAAACAAATGGCGTATGTAGACTGGAATAACCAGGCGCTAGAAATTTGCATTCGATTGAGAATGCTGGCTTATTTCGCCAAACATAACTGATTTGAAATTAAGAGTAAAAAACGGAAGCCATTGAATGTAAATCAGTTTATATATATTCATATTACAACATTATATGCATTGTGACCCACTTGTGTCAATTTCTTGGTCCCAAATGTTAGCGATTTAGCTCCTTTAATTCTCCATCTTAATTCCACCATCCCAGTCGTGTAGGTTTGTTTTAAAACACTTTAAACCTGAACACAATTATGTCTCGGAAATTCTCAAGACCTTCACAGAGCCACATAATTTCCCGGATTCACCTAGACTCACTAGTTGTATTAAAATTCACCAAGATTTAAATATACTTCACCAAGATTTAAATATACTTCACCAAGATTTAGATATACTTCACCAAGACTACATAGGCGTTTGAATCACAAAGTTCACCATGATTATATAAATTACTAATTTACAAGGTTACACCTGGATTAAGATATCTGTCATCTAGACATTATCAGTTAAATGTTATTTCATCAAGAAATTGATTCATCCCCTTTAAATACATCTCATTTACTTTACCAGGTTTTACTCATCTAAAGCTAGTCACTGAAATATAGTCACGTCTGGTCCTTTAAAATCTCTCTGATCTAAGTAGAAAAAAAGCTCTACCCTGTAACTTCTCAAACCTCTCTGACAAACTTTTATAATTCCTACACCATGAAACTTTTAGTCAGTCCAACATCCAATCAAAACTTGCACATGCATCACAACCAAGACACATTCATTACTTTGCACCCTTATTACCTAACTTGTTAAACATACCCACAATCATTCTGTAAAAAAAAGGCATATACATTGAAAATAGATAAACTTTATTAACCAAAACCTGTACAATCATGAATAAATGTTTCTAAAAGAAATAAATATTCCCTGTAGCCATTTACCAATTCATCGAAATAAACCATGTCACAAGTATAGATACTAATTGAACATACCAATTGTGACATTTTTCTCTTGGTCAACGGTTAATGTTATCAGCTGCAACCATTTCTAGCAATATATGTGTAAGTATAACATGGCGGAACCTACAGTAAAAATGTAACTATGGTGCTTTTTTGCACTTGAATCAATGATCTAAGAATGAATATGGAAAATATTTAATTCCTTGCACCCTTTCCCACCAAACATACTGTATAATGAAATTTGTCGCTAGAGTTATAAAAATCATATAGACCGCTATGTTTGATTCACGCGTCATATCTTCATGAAAATCTCAGAAATATTTCATCCTTTATTGCATTCCAGTTCCCTAGATAATCACCACCAATAAGTGTTTTTCTCTTTTATCCATATACAGAATACAAAAAAATGAAGATAAATGTTTGAAATAATGTTTAAGGTTACGGAAGCGAAACTGTTGGTACGATATTAATGGTAATAGTTATAATATAGTAATCTATCCATTCACGCTCTTCTCATTAGTTTCAGAAAATGGCGTAACTTATCTAGATTTAATATCTTTACATCATACACTCACTGGTCAAAGTTTATAATAAAGGTGACGCCAATCAACCAATATAGACGAAGAGAAGAGAATGTAATTAATTCTGTCTGGGCTCATCAAACTATAGGAGAAGAAAGCAAGGAATTGTGAGCAAGCACACAGTGTATCAATTAGTGATGCATGTTTCTTCCTATTGATTATTGATATTGTTGGCTAATAATTGCCTCATACATAACTCTTTCTTGATTAAACCGAGATAATTCAATAGGCAAATTTATTGACATGATTACCAACTGAAGAAGAAAGGTGCCAAACAATTGCATTATTGAAATAAGTGATGTAGAAATAATAAGCTGGCGACTAGGACAGGTTTATTGTTATAGATTATCTACAATACCATCTCTAATAATTTTGACTAATAAACTAATCTAAAGTGCAGTTGAGCATTGGACAGCCACAGGTACTGGTTGGGAGTTTAATCCCATAATTCCATGTTACACAGATTTAATCTTACAACTACAAACTCATTTTATTTTCCGGTGGATTTCCTACAAGTATTCCAGCTGCTAAAGGCTACTGAGCACAAGTAAGCTGTTAGTCCCAAAAAGACCTAGGTAAACCCCATATTCTCTGTATATCATAAGTCTGACAACAAATATATACTAGTTGGGACAAAATAGTTTTATCTCACTATTGAATAGAATAGAAACTTAATTGCATAAAAAACCTTACAAGGATATGTGCATATACAAATAATAATAATAATAGAAATATACATGAAACAAAATGGTAACTTCTTTCAAGATGTTTGCATTATACAGTAGATTTCAGAAAATTAAATATCCCATTTGATTGGGTGGTGTGGAGTTATGATGATGATATAATCAAGATGATTGTTGTTAAATTGGTTAACATTAGGTAGACAGATGAAAATAATTGGATTTGGGGTATGTACACCTTCAGTGCCAGTGTTATGAGAGCTTGATTTTATCCAACATCTCATATAATTGATTTGTGTCGTCTGCTATTGACATTGACCAGAAACCATGAAGTAATCCATCACTGACTGGGGTCTGCCCATGGACAGTCCTGATACTGTTTGATCCAACAATCTTTATAGAACCATTTCCTTTTGTCTCATACCATTCATCAGTCTCAAAGTGTAAATTAGAAAAGGAAATAACCTGTCACTATTTAAACCAGCAGTCACCATCATATAGTGGAACTATTCCAGACAGCCATTTCCTTTTGAGTGTTTTTTGCATGACTTCTGGGAGTCCTACTCACTCGGCAAGGTCTGAACCTTCCCTATGACATGTGTTTAATCAATCAAGTTTAATTTGTCACTGTCAGCTCTATAATCAAATATTATATCATTATTAAATTACAAGTACAGAGAGGACATGTTATAAGTCAACATTCTTTTTATCTTCTTTTGATAAAAACAATCATGTTATATTCATGTAATATACATCAGTATGATCTATGGAAATCTCGATACATATTTAATGGTGGAACCTTTCATCTGAACACACAAAACGGAAATGTACTTTTAGGAGAAAAGAAAAATGATTTAAGTATTAATTTGTTGAAAAGAAGTGCCTGCAGCTAAGGAAAGTAAGATAAAGGCCAATGTGCCTAGTATTGACTGAAGTATGTGTAAACTTAACACTACTCTCTTCATTTATCAGTCTAGAGCTGCATTCCAGCAGACCCGACTATTTGCATGTAAAAAACAGAAGATTAATATAGCTTTGTATGTTGGTGGATCAGGGAAGTAGAGTTCAGTTAATGTTCTCATTTATCACAGACCAAGGGTCTAATTTGAAACTTTATTAAACAAGGAGCCTGACATTTTTTAAATACCATTATTCTTTCAGTACAGTTCACTAGTTTATCTAAGGCTATGCTCTTCCATTTTAGGTCACGTCAACAGTGCCATTGTAGGTTAATTTCCATAAATGATTCCTGTCCAACCCTAATGCTGTGCCAAAATTACCAAATAGAGTGGATTTTTAACCACAATTTCTCTCTTATAAAGCAATGGAGTATTGGTAGTTGCTTAATAGAAAATCCAATGGTTGTCCAATTAATTGTACAACTAAAATCTGTACAAAAATATTAAATCTTGCATAGATCGATCCCCCCACCCCCAAAAGATATCCACAATATTAAATTTAACAGAATTCATATTGAAATATTTTTACACTTGTAGGGAGACAATCTGTCTTTAATGACTGTCTGTGATGAATTCTTTCTGTAGAATATCAACATGCTTTGACCCCTATTAAGAAATCTATATTCAGCCTTCATGAGCTCCTCAAACAGAGAGATTTGACATTGATCAAATAACACATTTATCAAGGGGCAGGCAATTCAAAAGTCTACTAGTTAGAAGGGATAACAGAAGAATTGGACAGAATTAGTTTTAGTTTTAAAACAGTGTTTTCTCTGCACTTGATTATCTTTGATTGGCTACCTGTGGTTACAGAAAGTATTAATCACAGTTGGGGTAATTTGCTCTATGCTGGTCCATCTCCGTCTTCTAATAGTTGATAATGGTGTGGTATGTTTGCAGTGGTTTCTGGTCACCTTTACCTGGTCTATTTGGGATCATAAACTTGTTACTTTTCATGGAGGTCTCTTTTTATCTGAATGCTTAGAAAGAAAGTTTGCTGTTTATTTTACTTACATACTGCTGAGATAAATTTATATATTCATTGAATTAGAATATATAAACGATACTATTTAGAGTCAATTTGATACATCTTACAATTAAAATATATATGCTGAGGGTGAATCTCAGGTTAGATGTTGGATTTTTATACGCCCACATTTTTATGTGGACGTATATTGTCGTCGCCCCTGTCCGGCCAGACGTCCGTCCGTCCACAATTTGTTTGTGGACTCTCTACAGGTCACAATTCTTATCTGATTTTGACGAAACTTGAAATATAGGTTTATCCCCGAAAGATCTCGGCTGCTTTCGATATTGGCATGTATCGGATCAAAACTTCATGGATTATAGCCCCTGATTGTACGAAAAATCACGTTTTTATCTTGTGGACACAATAGAGGTCACAATTTTGAACCGATTTTGATGAAACTTGACATGCATGTTTATAACCCAAAGATCTTGGTTCCTATTGATATTTGCGCCTATTGGAACGTAATTTCCTGAATTATGGCCCCTGATTGGCCGAAAAATCACCTTTTTTATACGCCCACATTTTCATGTGGACGTATTATGTCGTCGCCCCTGTCCGTCCGGACGTCCATCCACAATTTGTTTGTGGACTCTCTACAGGTCACAATTCTTATCCGATTTTGACGAAACTTGAAATATAGGTGTATCCCCATAAGATCTCGGTTTCTTTCGATATTGGCATATATCGGATCAAAACTTCATGGATTATGGCCCCTGATTGTACGAAAAATCACGTTTTTAGCTTGTGGACCCTTGACATGCATGTTTATAACCCAAAGATCTTGGTTCCTTTCGATATTTGCGCCCATCGGATCGTAATTTCCTGAATTATGGCCCCTGATTGTCCGAAAAATCACCCTTTTTAGCTTGTGGTCCCTCTGGAGGTCACAATTACTAATCGATTTAAAAAACCGTTTGATTATATCGATATTTGCGCCCATCGGATCGTAATTTCCTGAATTATGGCCCCTGATTGTCCGAAAAATCACCCTTTTTAGCTTGTGGTCCCTCTGGAGGTCACAATTATTAATCGATTTAAAAAACCGTTTGATTATATCATCGTTACAACCTATGGGAGGGTGAGTTGGAATTTCGAGAAAATCGGACCAAAATTTGCCATACAAAATGGCTGCCGTTTGTACGCGAATAGTGTGAAAATATGTTATATCAAGGTTGTGGACCCTATAGAGGTCACAATTTTGAACCGATTTTGATGAAACTTGACATGTATGTTTATAACCCAAAGATCTTGGTTCCTTTCCATATTTGCACCCTTCAGATCGTAACTTCCTGAATTATGGCCCCTGATTGTCCCAAAAATTGCCCTTTTTATACGCCCACATTGAAATGTGGTCGTATATTGTCGTCGCCCCTGTCCGTCCGTCCGTCGGTCCGTCGGTCCGGCCGTCGGTCCGGCGTCCACAATTGCTTGTGGACGCTCTACAGGCTAAAGTTAATATCCGATTGACTTTAAATTTATACACAGTGTTTAAGGTCATGAGACGAAGAAGCCTATTGTTTTTCAGCGATTTCCGATAATAACTACCAGAGTTATGGCCCTTGATCACTTCAAAAAATCTTGTGGACGCTCTAGAGGCCAAAGTTAATATCCGATTGACTTTAAACTTATACACAGCGTTTAAGGTCATAAGACAATGAAGCCTATTGATTTTCAGCGATTTCCGATAATTAGTGCCAGAGTTATGGCCCTTGATCTCTTTAAAATATCTTGTGGACGCTCTAAAGGTCAAAGTTAATATCCGATTGACTTTAAATTTATACACAGTGTTTAAGGTTATAAGACGAAGACGCCTATTGATTTTCAGCGATTTCCGATAGTTAGTGCCAGAGTTATGGCCCTTGATCACCTCAAAAAATCTTGTGGACGCTCTGGAGGCCAAAGTTAATATCCGATTGACTTTAGATTTATACACAGTGTTTAAGGTCATGAGACGAAGAAGCCTATTGATTTTCAGCGATTTCAAATAATTACTGCCAGAGTTATCTCCCTTGATAACTTCAAAAATTCTTGTGACGCTATAGAGGCCAAAGTTACCATCCGATTGACTTCAGATTGATACATAGAGTTTAAGGTGTTGAAACGAACAAGTATTTTGATTTTCAATGAATTTAGATAACTGAACAGCTAAATCCATGATATTAAATGTTTCATGTATATACTAATTGTTAGCTTGGGATAAAACTTTATAAAAAGCAATCAAATTCTAATGATTTTCTGATAATTACATAATGAGTTGTTACTCTTAATCAGTTTTTAGTGTATTACAAATGTTTCATTACCGAAAAAAGTAAAAATATGCGACAACCCTTGTTGACTGCCCAGACGATTTAGCTGCTGTGGGCGTATGTTTCGTTGCCTGGCAACCTATCTTTTAGCTTGTGGTCCCTCTGGAGGTCAAAATTATCATCCGATTTAAAAAACGGTTTGATTATATCACCGTTACATGGTAATAAAGGTTGAGTTTGAATTTCGTGAAAATTGAACCAAAATTGACGGACAAAATGGCCGCCGTTTGTACGCGAATAGTGTGAAAATATGTTATATCAAGGTTGTGGACCCTATAGAGGTCACAAGGTCACAATTTTGAACCGATTTTGATGAAACTTGACATGCATGTTTATAACCCAAAGATCTTGGGTCATTTCGATATTTGCGCTCATTGATTCGTAACTTCCTGAATTATGGCCCCTGATTGTACGAAAAATCACCCTTTTTAGCTTGTGGTCCCACTGGAGGTCAAAATTATTATCCGATTTAAAAAAACGTTTGTTTATATCACTGTTACATGGTAATTAAGACCAAAGTAAAATTTCGTGAAAATCGGACCAAAATTGACAGACAAAATGGCCGCCGTTTGTATGCAATTGGTGTGAAAATATGTAATATCAAGGTTGTGAACCCTATAGAGGTCACAATTTTGAACCGATTTTGATGAAACATGACATGCATGTTTATAACCCAAATATCTTGGTTCTTTTCGATATTTGCGCTCATTGGATCGTAACTTCCTGAATTATGGCCCCTCATTGTCCGAAAAATGACCTTTTGTGGTCCCTCTGGAGGTCAGAATTATTATCCCATTTAAAAAAACGTTTAATTTTATCACCGTTACATCATAATGAAGGTTGAGGTGGAATTTCGTGAAAATCGGACCTAAATTGACTGAAAAAATGGCTGCCGCTTGTACGTGAAGAGTGTAAAAAATGGCTGCCGCTTGTACGTGAAGAGTGTAAAAATATGGTATATCAAGGTTGTGAACCCTGTAGAGGTCACAATCTTCATTCAATTTTGATGAAACTTGAAACACATGTTTACAACTTAACAATCTTAATTTCTTTCGATATTTGTGCATATCGGATTGTAACTTCCTGAATTATGGCCCTTGATTGTACGAAAAATTACCTTTTTTATACGCCCACATTGAAATTTGGTCGTATATTGTCGTCGCCCCCGTCCGTCCGTCCGTCCGGCGTCCACAATTGCTTGTGGACGCTCTACAGGCTAAAGTTAATATCCGATTGACTTTAAATTTATACACAGTGTTTAAGGTCATGAGACGAAGAAGCCTATTGATTTTCAGCGATTTCCGATAATTAGTGCCAGAGTTATGGCCCTTGATCACTTCAAAAAATCTTGTGGACGCTCTAAAGGCTAAAGTTAATATCCTATTGACTTCAAATTTATACACAGAGTTGAAGATCATGAGGTGAAGAAGCCTATCGATTGTAAACAATTTCCGATAATTACTTCCAGAGTTATGGCCCTTGATCACTTCAAAAAATCTTGTGGCAGCGCTAAAGTCCAAAGTTAATATCCGATTGACTTTAAAATTATACACAGTGTTTAAAGTCATAAGACGAAGAAGCCTATCGATTTTCAGCAATTTCCGATAATTACTGCCAGAGTTATGGTGCCTAATCACTTCAAAAAAATGTTGTGGACTGTTGAGAGGCTAAAGTTATAAATGAATTTTGATAATTTGAACAGCTAAATCCATGATATTTAATGTTTCCTATACTAAACGTTAGCATGGGGGCAAAATTTTTAAAAAACAAGTAAATTCTAATTTAGTGTATTATAAATGTTTTATTACCGAAAAAGTAAATATATGCGACAACTGTTGTTGACTGCCCAGACAATTTAGCTGGCAACCTATCTTTCCATTTTATATAAATGTTAACACTGAATGTATTGAAAGCTTGTTTTTTTGTTTCAACGACATTATTTACAATAAACATTAGTTTGGAATTTGCTTGGGATGAATCAAGTTGGAGTTTTCTATAGTGGAGCTTGGTATTCAGCAACAACTGTGACGTTTAGTCATGTGGTCAGATGAACCTGGTAGAGGTGAATAGATATTGTTCCATAAACAGCTCTGCTTACTATTATTATTTAACAACGAGATTTCATTCCCAAAACAATGTAACATGCTCTCTGTCTGTCAGGAACAATCAAGCTTCTTGATGTTCTAGTAAAGGTAGTATAAAAGTACTACAAATATTACCTAAAAATAACAAATTGAAATTTGTGATGGACAAGGAATTTAGAATCATTGTGTTTGTGGAATGCCTTCGTCTTACAAAGCAAACATATACTTTATTTAACTGACTTCGTGAAAACAAATTCTGTAATTGAAAGAGGACCTTCTAATTGGAAAATTCAATTCAAAAATAGTACCAGGTATTTTGAAAATGATAAGCATACCCTGCTTCTTAGCATATTGTTTAAATTCAGCATAATCAAATTTGCACTAGAGAAGCATACTGGGTTAGGACACTGAACTAGAATTTTCTGAGCGTGAATCCAGATGTGGGTCAAAAAGAACCCTTGGGATACTTTCAAGTCTGGATACCAAATGCTATGTCTGGAGCCTTCCAAAATGAATATGGAAGTGTGTCTTGTCATTTGAATGGGACAAAAAAAACAAGGCCCCATATACAAATTGGCATTGCATGGCAGTTGGAATTAGAAGAATTCTGTTGACAAGACTTGAAATTCCTGTAAGTTAAATACAGCACAGGTGAAACATGGGTTCAGTACAGAAAAATGGTGCGAGGTTAAGACAACTTAAAATATAGGGTGTAATTTGTTATTGATAGATTGTACTCATTAGTTCATCTCCATAGATCTGATATAGATGACACTTTTATAAATAATTTGTATTACCGACTTGCTGGGTGTAAATCAATGTTGAATTTGTTTATGTCTTTCTACCCCACATGGTAATCTAGATGACACCTGTTTTAAGTGCACTATAAATAAAACAGACTTTATGGTTATCTGTAGATATAAATCAGTTTATATCTCGTCCCATCATTACCTACATGCTTAACTTGATTCATTTCTTGATAAGATTAGGAATCCCACGGCAGTGCTACTGTTACTGTATATCCCTATAATGAGTTATCAGAATATACCATTACTGGTGCTAATCAATGATGTAATAGATATTCAACTTTTCATTTACAGATTGTGTCCAGTATATAGTTACATATATATAGGTATACAACCCTTGAGACATTTATGCAAATTCAATAGGTTGTATTTCAGTATTGTTTCCACATCTTGATAATGCAGTGGTATAGGATTATATTACATGACCATCTTCCCTCCCAGAATTTAAAAGAAAAAACTTTTAGTCATGCAGCATGCTTGGGAGGAAGGGGAGGGGGACATACAGTAAATTAGAAACACGTGGGGACATTTGTCTTAGATGCTGATTCTCGTGTCCCCTCTCCTATGCCATTCATAAGAAGGTTAAACGCTTTCCAGTCAATTAGAGTAAAGTAGAAAAACACAGTGTTTTTAACCTTATGATGAAATGATTTTCAAATATATTAATCATGTTTGTCAAATGAGATAAAGATAGTGCAGGTGTATTGAAGAATCAAGATATTAGTTCCTGATAATATCATTCAACATATATTAAAATTTATCAGAGAAATGCCAAAAGAAGCCATTTTAAGCATCTTTCATTAAAGTGTAATTACGTCTACAAGAAAAAAAAAAGGTTAGTTCTACTATCTTGGCCATTCTTATCTATAACTAGCAACAAAAAATAGATAAAAATATTTCTATTTTACTTGGGGAATATAATCTAAGTTTTGTAAGCCTGGCTTGCTGGATGTTTTTTAATCTTCATCGATCTAAAAATCATAAAAAACACCCTACATACATATCACTGTCTAACACACATAGCATGAAATGTTTGAGAGGGAGACAAAAATATGTGAATTTGATTATTATGTGATAAATTGGAGTAGTCTGTTCAGTGGGTAATAATCGTACCACCAAATCTTTTATCAAATTTAATCCAGAACGTACATAGGTGCCTGACAAATATATAAAATCCAAGGTGTTTGTTTTATTTTTTTAAAAAAGAAAGTCTTTATATTTTATGCACAGTAAAAAAAATTATAGATTTTAAAGTGGCAATTTTCAAATCATTTCTGAATCATACTATCTGGTTTAATACCTTACTCTTGTTCTGAGAATAATTAATCTAGTACTTGTTTCTTTAAATATATACTATTCAAAAAAAGTAGGGGATATTTGATTTTGAAGTGTTATTAAAGTCACCTAATGAAACTGACGAAGAAACAAATGACAAAATGAAATAAAGTTCACATTCATCGATTTATTCCAAATGATCGTTAGACTAAGTAAGGCACAGACTGACCATTATATGGGTAAAATGATACCCGGGGTCAAAATGCAAAGTTACCACAGTATCACAACAAAGTCAGTAATGGGTAAATCCTCCTCTGTTTGCCAAACAAGCATTGTTCCGACGTGGCATACTCCTAATGAGACGTCTAAGGTCATTTTGGTCCAGATTGTCCCATTCCTGTTGCAACGCAGCAGCAAGTTCTTGGACATTGGCAGGACGTTGTTGACGTAACCTCTGTCCAAGCATGTCCCAGACATGCTCAATGGGGGAGAGGTCGGGACTCAGTGCTGGCCAAGGTAATGTGGTGATGTTCTGTTGTTGAAGGTAACCTGTAACAATCCTGGCCCTGTGACATCTTGTGTTGTCATCCTGGAAGATGAAACGGCGGCCATGACGTCGTGCGAACGGCACAACATGGACTGCCAAGATGCTGTCCCGGTAGTACTGGCCTGTAACACGCCCTGCAACAACATGTAAAGCCATTCTTCCAGCAACAGTGATGCCTCCCCACACCATAACAGAACCACCCCCAAATCGATCATGTCTGATGACGTTAACGTCTTGAAAGCTATCGTTTCGACGACGCCACACCCTCCTACGTCTGTCCAGAAAATCAACAGTGAACCGTGACTCATCTGAAAACATCACATTGCTCCAGCGTCGATTATGCCAGTGTTGACGATCACTACACCAACGACGTCTTGCCTGAATGTGATGATCTCTCAAACAAGGGATCTTGCGAGGACGTCGGGCACGAAGGTGACCCCTATGCAGTCGATTCCGAATCGTCTGGCCACTCACTCTCACACCAGTGTCTGTTTGAAGACGAGCGCTGATCTGATTTGCTGTGATGACACGATTTCTCAAGGCCAAGGTACGGATAAATCGATCCTGGGCTTGAGTTGTCGCCCTTGGTCGACCTGAGCGTGGTCTGTCCTGTACAGATTGTGTAACACGGTATCTGGACCATAGCTTGCTTATGACAGACTGAGAATCATTCATCGTCCGCGCCACAGTCGCCTGTGTTGTGCCGATCTGTAGCATGCCAAGGGCACGTAACCTTTCATTTTGGGTAAGCCGACGCATATCAAAATTTGTTTTCTGGTCACTAAAACAATTAAACTGATGTTTCCACCCTGGAATTCAATGCCACAATGACTGTAACATTCAAAGTCAGAGTCGTGCAAATCTTGGGTTGGACCCCCATGATGATCCCAAGCATCACCTGCATTCCATGCGGTAGCTATTGGTGCGTTTGGGCGTCACATGTAACTGGAAATGTTTCTTATGTTAGGTTCTATAGTGACTTTTTTCGTAGTCATTTGCATATTTTAGTATTATGCCCCCAAAATCAAATATCCCCTACTTTTTTTGAATAGTATAGTATATTTTTAGACAAAATTCCGGCAATACTATATACCAGAAAACAACCGGAAAACACCATGTTATACTGAATACCGGAAAACACTGGTAAAACACTAAATACCGGAAAACACACTCAATACCAGAAAGTGTGTGGGTTAGGGTTAGGTTTTTCTGTTGTGGGTTAGAGGTTTATTTTTATTTGTGACTCTAATTTGCCTGTTTAGGGTGTTTTCGGGTATTTAGTGTGTTTTCCTGTATTTAGTGTTTTCCCGGTGTTTTCCGGTATTTAGTATAGCATGCTGTTTTGTGGTTGCACGTTTTCGGTGTTTTCCAGTGTTTTCAGATTGTTTTCAGGTGTTTTACGGTGTTTTACGGTGTTTTACGGTATATAGTATAGCCCCAAAATTCTTTCACAAAGAAGTTTTAATTGTCAAGGATAAAATCAATACTAGTCTAAATCATGTTAATGCTCTGAAAGTTTGTTTATTATTAGTTGAAAGGATCTTTCCATAATTTACTGGTATCAATAAGATAGGGTATGTCATGACATGATATGACAAAGTCCAGTTCAAATGGTTAATGAAGTTGTTGCGATAAGCTTCACAACCTATAATGAGTTCTGACACCTTACTGTTGGTCAGTGTTGTAGATGATTTTATGTACTCTACAAACTACCATTGTCAGTATTTTTATCATAGACCATCCCTTTTCCTAACCATTCATCATAAGTTCATTAAGGTCAGTATCCTGTGGCTTAACACTAACCTGTACTGACCACCCCATTTATCATATGTACACCACTGAAGAAATCAAAACTTTCAGGTGGTCATGGTATAATTTGTGAGTTTCTTGGTCACTGGAAACCCCATAATTTACAATACTTCATTGAGTTCAGATGTAGAAACCTTTAAAAAAAAACCTGTATCATTTACCATAAATTCCATGGGTGATACATAAAATGCATTTATTATAATATCTGTGGTGGTTGAGTGGTCAGGGAAACTGGTATCTATCCAGAATGTCCTGGGTTAGAATCCCTGTATGGAGTAGCACATGTGTGCACATTGGCATGTACATAAAAAATCCATAACAGTTTGAATTTATAGAAGAATGTTTGGACAACACACCTCCCTAACAGAACAAAAAGTGACCATGAAATAATAGCCATATGTTAGTCCCATAATGCTTGAAGTATTCTATTCCATTTATTAAAATTAAATAGTAAGAAGAAATTGACATTTGATTAGCATTTCTAGAGCACTTTATTGCATGAATCCTTACAAGGTTATGTGCATATATAAATAAAAATAGTAGAAATACATATGAAAAAAAGGATACATACATGGACATAATTATACAAAGATACACAACTTTACAAATACATGAACGAATTGTATACAAAAGCTTCTAAACATTTTGAAATTTCTACAATAATTTTATTCATCATCAGTATTTTAAATTGTTTTAAATCATTTAGTTATATAAAAATTTGGCTCATGAAATAAAATTAATCTGAACAGTTTTTTTCTTTTTTTGTCATGTCTTTTGCAATTTGTTATCAAATGAATTTCATCTTCTACCTCCTGACATATATTACATGAATGATCGTTTACCTCTAATTTTAAATATCTCCATGTTTCAAGTTTCAATTTATGTGCTCTTATTCTAAGTGTTTAACATCGGCTTCCACCGAAGATGATATCGCGGACCAGAACACTTGGTACAACTTGATTCCATTTATGCCAATGGTCACAGTGTTGAAGATTGTATGGTTCCCAATAGACCACTTTGTGTGTAAATGGAAATTTGAGAACTGTGAAGTTCCTGGAACATAAATAATGGTGATATTTCAATATTCAACACATGTCCACTTAATAGTCAATCAGAGTAGCCATTGTATTAACACTGATCTGTTAAATATGAAACATTTTCATGATTAGAAATTAAACATTTGGTTGAAGATGTATATTATTTTCCGGTCGTAATGTTATGGCCCCCATTCATCAAATCATCGTGGGGCATATAATACGATTCCGAATCAAGTGATCAAGTCACTGAGTGACTTCAAAATTAGGTTTGGTGTAGCTCTGCTCACTTACAGTGGCGGATTTAACGGGCTCAATGAACTCCAGTCCCCTCCTCTAGAAATGCCATCATTTTATAGCACTTGCATGGATTGGTCCACTGAAATAACACCAGAATGCCCTAATTTTGTATCAGAATTTTATTTTTTTCTGGGGGAGGTACTTCTAAATGGCTCCGACACAAGTGCCTGAAATGCCATGAAAAATCATGTTTCCGGCCTCCAATTTCTGAAAATTTCTTGGGACAAAAAGCCCCCAGACCCCCTTGCGGGGCTTTGTGCTTTTGGCACTCATGGTCAGTGATCAGGGGCTCCCACATGTTCCAGACCCCAGGGCCCCCACCATGGTTAATCCGGCATTGATATGTATACTTACAAGTCTACCTCCAAAATGAAATTGCAAATTAAATATAAATTAAAGTTACATGAACAAAGTTTTAAAATACTGACATAATAACAAGTGTAGTTATAATTATTATAAATGTATCCAAAATGATTATAACAATATGGTAATAATATAATGTTTATAAATTAAATAAAAATTATTATAAGAACATATTTAACAGAAGTGATAATGATAAATGAAATAATATTTATTATAATAACTATCTCTGATTATGATCAATTTAACATAACTATAAAATAAATCTTTGTTCTTATGCGATCAAATTGGTTTAGTCAAAAGATTGTCAGGCTATTCATGTACCATGGACCAAGGTATCTAAGGAGGACATCATGTGTTCTTATTGATTAATTTGTGAAGGTTTTAGTTAGATGTTTTCTGTGTTATTTATTGAATTGATTAATTGTGTATTGTAACTGTTTGGGATGATTAAATCTTTTTGACATTATTGTATTGAACTCTTCTATCAGGACATGAAATATAACTTTGGTCGCAATCGCGAGAATTGTTTCTCATTGATAATGGTGGCTTGATTAGATGATTGTTTATTGATGAGCGTTTAGTGCCTTGTAAGTAGATATGTAATTTTTTTTCAAAAACAATATTTTTATTCAGGTTGTATTTATTTATGTACAGATGGCGATGTATATTATTTCTCTAAGTAATAAAGTTTCTTTTTTTTGTATGGTAACTAATTATGTTTTTTCAGTAAATATGTGATCTCTACTTTATGGCTGCCAATGGTATTATAACTAAAACGATGAAGAACTATGCACATGAAGTCTAGGCATATTGGAATCAAACATTAATAATAATTGATATGCACTACATAGAATTTATAAAGCAGATCCAAACAATCAGGGAAATGGGTATCTTTTGGGTGATAGTGCCTTTAATTTAAAGGCTTTAATATTTTCTATTTATTGGGTATCTAGTGATAAGGTAGCAGGTGAAATAGTGAGAACACTATTTTATCTTTGAAAAACCTTAAAAATCCTGCAGGTGCACTTTTCAGTCCTTCGTACTCCTTCAATTGATTTTGATAATTATAGGAACGATGAATATTTCGCACGTGTTGACAAAAAAAATTTTGGTTCAATTATAAATAGTACCATGTGAATGAATGTTCGTGCAATTATCTGTTATCTGTATAAATTTCGATAAAATTAAGCGGAAATTATTATGCAATCAACATTTTAAAATTGTAATTAATTTCGAATAATGATAGAAGCATTTTGAAATCAAAAAGTGAAGTGATTTTTTTTCTGAATGAGGTGTGAACACAATTGCTTTAATCCAAGGGCCGTGGAATTGAATAGTTTGAAGAATAAACCCAATTTTACACAGGGCTAGGTCTATACATATAATTTTCAGAAGTGGAGCGATCAGTTATTTGGTCAAAGGGTGGGTTCATGAGCTCTGTAGCCCCCCCCCCCCTCAGCCGGTGCTACAAGATTGAATTTATTTTAATTGTCTACCACCATCTGTCCGTCTGTCACACTTTTTGTGACACAATAACTTTCCTTCTTATTGAGATTGAATGTTCAAACCTGGTGTAAGTGTCTATTAAGTGAATGCCTTGATAGTGTTCAATCATGCACATTTTTCACCAAGGCTAAGACAAGATAAGCAATTTGATTAGTTGAGGCAACTTTGGTTCTAATTGGGTGAGAGCAATTAATGAGACTCTGAGAGTATAGATTTATTATATCAATAACTTGACTATCTTTGATAATGAGATTTTTTTTTGCTTAGACTAAGCAATTCGATTGGTCAAAACATTGGAACATAACAACTCTGCTTTTAATTGAAGTAGAATGTTTAAACTTGATGTGGGGGGTTGGGATGGCCTAGTGGTCTAGAGTGCTGTGCTTCGACCTCTAGCTGGCCGGTCACCTCTGGCTTGCTGCTGTGGTTTCGAGCCCTGGTGTGCTTCGACCTCTAGCTGGCCGGTCACCTCTGGCTTGCGGCTGTGGTTTCGAGCCCTTGTGTGAGCGTATGTGGCATGGAGGTAGGGGCGCCTTCTCAACCTCATGGGTTTCCTCCAGACACTCCAGTTTCCTCCCACTGCTAAAGACCCCTACGCAAGCGAATTATTGAAATAAAATTGAAAACCATATGTTAGTCCCGAAATGACATAGTTTGTGTTGAGTGGCCGTTAAACCCCATTTCTCTCTCTCTCTCTTTAAACTTGATGTAGATCTTTATTAGATGAATGTCTTGACTGAGTTTAATGATTAACATTTTCCTCTAAAGCTAAGTAGGGCTAAGCAATTTCATTGGTCTACCAGGTACTTTGGAATCTTGACTGAGTTTGATCATGGACATTTTGACCTTAGACTAAGTATGTATAGATAATCAATTTGATTGCCCGTTACTTTTGACAAAAGTAAATGTGCAATTAATTAATATGTATCATCTATTCAGCCTCACTGTTAGCTTGTTTGATGTACATGTAACTTGAAAAGGGAAGAATATGGTTGTTTATGTATTGCGCGTTGTTTTTGTTTTTGTCAGTTCACACCTCACCTAACCTTATTTACATGTATCTGTCAGTTAAGTTTTAGTTTAACAAACCAAAAGTCAACAATGTTAGTCAGGTTAGTCAATACAAGCATGACAATCCAGTGGTTCACATGTATTTAATCCTGTTGTTTTGTTGACAAGACCAGATAGTCAATGGCAGATAATTTCTCCTTCAATATTTGCTTTTGTCATTCAATCTAAATGAGATTATTTTATAATTGAGACAATTGTAGAAATTGGTTAACCAATAAACCTATGTATTCATACCTTGCTATAATTTTATGATTTGCAACGGCATATTCAAGTGTCATATATAATGCTGTGCACTAATTAATGATCAAACAGTCCACAAAAAGCATCATGCCTTTCATCCATTTTTATATGCCCACATGGAAATGTGGTCATATATTGTTGTTGTCCCAGTCCGTCCGTCTGTCTGTCTGTCTGCCCTCCACAATTTCTTGTGAACGCTCTAGAGACTAAAGTTAATATCCGATTGACTTAAGATTTATACACAGTTTTTAAGGTCATTCGACGAAGAAGCCCATTGATTTGAGTGATTTCAGATAATTACTTGCAGAGTTATGGCCCTTGATCACAGATATATCTGATTGACTTTAGATTTATACACAGTATATAAAGTCATGAGATGAAGAAGCCTATTGATATCCAATAATTACCGGTACTGCCAGACCCTTTATCACTTTGAAAAATCTTGTGGACGCTTTAGAGGCTAAAGTTAATATGCGATTGACTTTAAATTTATACGCAGTGTATAAGGTCATGAGACGAGGTAGCCTATTGACTATAAAATTTATACACAGTGTTTAAGGCTGTGAGACGAAAAGGCCCAGTGATTTTCAATGATTTTTGATTATTACTGCCAGAGTTATGGCACTTGATCAGTTTGAAATATCTGGTGGACGCTCTGAAGCCTAAAGGTAATATCCAATTGACTATAAAATCTATACACGGTGTTTAAGGCTGTGAGGCATAAAAGCCAAGGGATTTTCAATGATTTCCAATAATTACTGCCAGAGTTATGGTCCTTGATCACTTTGAAAAATCTTGTGGGTGCTCTAAAGGCAAAATATGCTATTGACTTTAAATTTAAGGTCATATATCAGATTGACTTTAAATTTATACACAGCATTTTTAAGACAAAGAATCCTATTGATTTTCAATGATATCCAATAATTACTGCCAGAGTTATGGCCTATGTCACTTTGAAATATTTTGTGGGCACTCTTGAAGCTAAAGTTAATATCCGATTGAATTCAGATTTGTACACACTGTTTAAGGTCATGAGTTATCATTCACTTGACTTCCGCTTGACTTCAGATTGATAAACAGAGTTTAAAGTTCCAATAGCATTTTTTTAAGTTATATTTTTAAAATTTATTAAAATAAAGCCCCAAAATAGATTGAACCTATACACAGTCCTACCTTGTTAAAGAATAATCCTATTAATCCTATAATTCACTATTGCCAGTTGAGAAATTGGCAAAAATATCATTTTCAACTTCAAATTCAAACGTTTGAAGATGGCCGTCCATGTAGAAGAATGGGAAAACAAGGGAGGTAATTGAGTAACTATTTCCTCAATCAACCAGTGTCACCCTTTTTAACCCCCCCAAAATTTTGTCCATGATCGTATAATAGTGAGTTGACAACCTTTTGAGCAAAAAACATAGAAATAATTATATTTTGACTTTCTTAGAAAAAGTGAAATTGGAACTTTAAGGTCTTGTGACAAAGAAGTATAATGATTTTCAATGAATTTTGATAACTTGAACAGCTAAATCCATGATATTATATGATGCATATATTAAACGTTAGCATGGGGCAGAACTAAAAGCCAAACATTCTAATGATTTTCTGATAATTACTTAATTTAGTGTATTATAAATCTTTCATTACCGACAATAGAAAAAATATGTGACAACTCTTGTTAACTACTCGGACGACTTAGCTGCTGTGGGCATATCTTTCGTTGCCTGGCAACCTATCTTTTCTGAATGTTTGAATTTATAGCAATGTTTTAGGATTATTAATTAGAAAAAATTTGCCGATTTATAAATATGTTTAAATAATATATACAGAATTCTCATGCTAGCATATTATTAATGCCAATGAGGCTATGGCATGCTAGAATATTATTAATGCCAATGAGGCTATGGATCCTTTGGTATTTCGTTTCTGGTGCACATCTATGAATAATGAAGGAACGGAAAACCAAGATTTCATGTACAGAATGGTAAAAGTTCCCTGATAGGTGGCATTAAGACATGGAAGTCATATGATGAAATAAAACCCATATTTATGTTAGTCTCAAAAATACTATGTTGTATTATATTGGCGAGTATTAAACCACATTGCATTTTCTTCCTTTACAGTATAGGATTACAAAAAATATTACTGAAACATGCATTTATCAGATTTTTATCTACGAACACAAATGGTTGAGTTCTATTTCAAACTTTTAGTTCTGACATTTGAACAGTTGATGAGATATAAGTGGTAAATTAGAAGAAATTAGTCCGATCTTATTTCCGTTTCACATGATGAATTATACTGTTAGATTAGTTTCAATAGTTCTACTAACTACATGCTTGTATCACTTCATTTTAAAAGGATGTTTAATCAAATTGTAATTTGCTTTTGTCACCCGGAAATGATACAGACATATCATTTCATGTCCAGACAGCTTATAGTGAAATGAATTTTAATTGACCAGTTTACATTTGACTATAAAACACATTATAATTTGTTGTCAATTTATCCATTGAGGACTTTTTTTATTCAAAGGCATGCCTAGCCACTTAGATTGTATGCAAATTTGAACAGTGGTGGAGAAAGGTTGCGGCAAGAAAACCCTGCTAGAGCACTGAAACTCAGTTACAAAGACACGGTAACACTCGAGGAAAGGTCAGAATTCATCAAACAACCTAAGAAAGTTAAAATAACAATATGTTAATCTCAACATGACCTAAGCAAGGTGTTGATGAGTTTAACCCCATCTGAATCCTGTATATGTCAATACTAGCATTGCCTGAAAGGAACCCTCCAAATTTTTAAAGTTGAGATTCTAACCATTTACAGTTTCCATAGCTATAAGTAAATTACAACAAAAAAAAACTATTTAAAAAAATTGACTAATTTACACCTAAAAAATAAAATACAGTAGAGATTATTGCGAAATTTAGAAAAGGTGTTTTAGATTATTCCCTAGATGAACAAACTAACACTTTTATATAATACATGGTAACGATAAACTTCATTCTCTCAGTCAAGTCTTCAGTAGATTTAATTATCACGTTATTGGTGTGAAAGTAATTTCTCTAGGGGATTTGGTCAGTATTTAAGACATCAGTTGGGAAATGAGGTGACAACAATTTCAGAAAATTGAACAACAAATGTGACTTTAATAATATATAAATAAATGTGTGAAGGAGCTATATAAAAGTTTTTAAACTTTTCGAATTAAAAGTAATGTCAGATTGTTCTTGAAAGAGTAAGCACATCAAATGTCTTCTTTTCTTTTTAATAAAATTTGATTTGGGGGTCTGAATCATCAATTTACACTTTAATGGTTGCTGTTCTAATGAGAATTTCTTGAAGAAACATTGATTATTATCAAAAAAATATTAATATTATAAAAGTAGAGAATTTATGCGTCTGCTTACGACAGCCAGACAGATGGGATCATGTCATCCAATTTTTAGGTTCATTACAATTAATACCAGATAACAATGTCATCCATCCCTAACATCATTAGAAGAGATTCACTTGGAATCTTTAATAAAGTTCATGTGAACAACATTTTACAGAATTTGGACTTGTTTTATTCAATAACTTTGGTAAAGCATTGACCATAATGGAACCAAAGATATTCTTTTTTTCTGTTGAAAATAAATTCCGCAACATTTATCTAATAGAGAATGCAAGAAAACTCCACATCAAAACATAGAGGGTACAGTAGAAAATTGTACCATAAGGTACCGGTACACACACCAAGACAAATAAAGACATTGGTTGAGTTTGTGTTTAAATACAAATTTATGGGCTATACCACTGATGGGATTTCACCTGTATATTCCGGACTTGTCCGGCGCTATTTTCCAAATGTCCAAAATCAAGACATGGTGAATAATATTCAAAATTCCAAAATTAATATAGTGTACTGAGTATAGAGCTATCACTGATAATAGTCTGGATTGATTAGGTAATTACACTAGGAACCGGGAATCTTCTAGTTTTTACGAAAAAAGGTAAGAAACTACCCTTATCATCTAGAATCTAATACACGTCAAGAATGTGTTATATACCGTCAAGATTCATCAAAAAACGTCCAGTTTGTGCTACCGTGATAATTTAGAAACACCGTCTAGTTTTGTCATCGATCGTCTACTTTACGACCGTCCAGTTTCTCGGGATGTTTTAGATTTGAAAGGGGTTTAGTTTTTAGACAAGGCCTTATTTTCCCGGACGTTGTCTAGAAATGAACAGAGTGTTTAATTACTAACGGCGTTTAGTTTTTACGCCAAATTACCACTTTACCGAGAGCCGTCTAGAAACTTACGGGTGATTAGAAATGCAATGCCGTTTTCTTTTCATGTCTTTTAATTAGTTTGCCGGGTGTCATCTAGAAAACGTACGGCGTTTGTTTTTGTGTGAAATATTTAATTTCTATCTCCCAATTTTAGAAACAATGATCCGATTTAGAATCTTAGCATATAGTGTCTAAAATTCTCGAATGAATTGCATATCTGTTGAATATCTTCTGTATTGCCGACGTCCGTTGGGAAACGTCCATTTGCAATGAATTGACAATTTTCCCGGCGTAAATAAAACTCAACAATTTATTTATTAGAAATTAACGAAACAAATGGACGTATATCTTATTTCTTATAATCTTGTTTTCTGGGTTATTTACCCGCTCCCGCCATCAATAACAAATGTATTTGTGAATTTACAAATTAATGTGTGCAGTACTCATTTCGACCACGAATGACGTAATTTTCGACATTTATCAAGGCGCATTCGGGGGACTGTTTTCATCAACATTTATTTACGCCGGGAAAATAATTCATTGCAAATGGACGTTTCCCAACGGAAATACACAGTGTTTAAGGCAGGGCTTCCACTTCAAAATTTTCCCAACCGGTCATTTTTCTCACGGAGAAAGCGGTGCTATTTTAAGCACATAATAAGAAGCCAAAAACTACATGCTATCGGAATGTCGATCGACTTTAATTGGGTCAAGGACAGTCACACAAAAAATCAACCTCACATCGACATTTATATACCCACCCACCTATCCCCCTAATAAATAAAAGAACACATGTAATCAATTATTATCATTTAGTTATTTATACATTCATAAAGTATAACAATAACAAGATGCATTCATTTATATCGAAAGTACAGTATTTTCTTTATTTGTTTACGACATCACCCGTATATACTCGTCGGTTTCTACAGGATTTCCATTTCTGTAAAGCACGTGCCGGTTGAAATTCTCATTAATTCGTCAAGATTTTTCATGCTCAAGGAACATCGTAAATTGGTTTTAATTATGTTTTGGTGCTAGAATCCCGGTTCTCAGTGGCGTACGTGACATTATTCGGCGGTTGACTATTTTCTCCATACACGGGGAAAAAGTAGTTCCGAATGATTAGCACACGTAAATAATTCAAAGTGATACACATGTACAATAATTAACATAATTCTTAAACTTATCAATTTATTAACTCGTATTGATATTTTGAGAGCTCAAATAATATCGTGCTAGTATTTTAACTCTTAACATGTAAAGATATTTGCACATATTTCAAAATGGCGGCGATCGTAAAAGCTCATTGTTTTAACCAAATGACGTCTACCGATTGTTATATAAATGGAATAAATGGATTAAAAACACACCTGGGAATACATATTTTTGTGTGGGAATATCATATCTTAACCACGGGAATATTTGTAACCATTTAGTAGAGAATTTACGGCTGACTTTGTTTTTCGGGGCGGAACTGTCATCCTCGTGGTTCGATGTTGAGGAGGGGAATCGGATTCATTGACAGCAATATCATCATCTCGCTTTCTTTTGTTATTCTGGGAGGTGAGGAATTTCAACATTTTGAAATGATATATAGAATGCTAACATTCTTGTATATATATATATCATTTGCAAGATTGACATGATTAACTCTTGTGATCAAGTGAAGACATCAAAGAAAAGTTTTTAATTTGTTTGATGTTCAAACAGTGAATTGCCGCACGAATGATGAAAGTCGGTAAATATGCTGTAACAACAACTCAAGAATGATCACGCTCACAGTATTACTAATTATAAAACAAAACAAAACTAAGTAAATTGATTAAATGTTGAGCTTTTAATCTGTTTGATGTAGCCCCTTTGTTAATTGTGATTAGAGCAATATACACAAGGATAATTGATTGGCAGTGGTTTCCATTCGTGGGCTACTGAACACTGTTAATTTTATTATACTCGATAGTTTACATCACGCCACGCACAGAGTTTCGTCGTCTCCCGGATTTTATGATTTAGCACAAAATATGCTATTTTTCCGGCGTGCAAAATGACCTACGGGTCTGATCCAGATTCGGTCATTTTCCAAAGCCGTAGGTCCCGACCGGCATATACGGCCGAAATGGAACCCATGGTTTAAGGTCAAAAGACGAAAGGATCCTACTCATTTTCAATGATTTCCAATAATTACTGCCAGAGATCTGACAATTACATGAGGGGCTATTACTCATGTGTTGTAAACGTTGTTCTTACTGACAAAAGAAAAAATATGTGACAACCCTTGTTGACTGCCCAGACGACTGAGCTGTTGTGGGCGTATGTTTCATTGCCTGGCAACCTAGGTACAGATCCGCAAGCTTTCATTCTATCATATTACAAAAACATGTAAATTTTAAAAGCTGCGGGTTTCCTATTTAGGGTGTTTTCTGGTATTTAGTGTCTTTCTGGTGTTTCCGGTATTCATTGTAACATGGTGTTTTCCAGTTGTTTTCCAGTAGTTTTCTGGTATATAGTATTGCCGCAAATTTATCTGATTCATGTAATTTATGCTCTCACTTTGTTCTTGTTATATTTTTACAAAACCTTAATATAAATGAAAAAAAACAGAATCAATGAACAACATTCATATGGTATCAGTTCCTACCAATCAAAGCTAATGATAGTTGCCATGTTATCAGAAAATTAAATCGCAAAGTGGATTTTATTAGCTGCTACTATCGTGCAATCGTCCATAAAATATCCTTGAACAATAAACAACTTGACAAAGGCTTTTACGCACTGTTGAACACTGCATGTAGTTTTATATAAAACAATTGTAGTATCTTTCTCAACAAATTCTTCACATTCATAAACATGTGTAGCTAACTCATTCATCTTAACACACAATGTTAAGTGAAATACAGCCCACTAATCTTGGTTTGATTTTGTATCAAATATTGATTAGCAAAAATTTAAAGAGCTAATTTTTGCTCTCGAATTTGTTGCCAGAGATGCTATATTGGTTCTACCGACTAAGATTGGTATATAGTGTTATTAGTTGAATAGGGTTGATATGGTACGACCAATGGAAAAAAATTATTATTAGAATGCTGGAATCTTGTGAAATGTTTATCAAAATTGATCAAAATGATTGGTCTTGTACCGGGTAATCAAAGTCTGTATGTGAAAAGTAAATTATTGTTAGTAAATATGAATATGTTTCATGTCTGTAGATGTATGCTGTGTCATGACTCAGTATTGTCAATTTACACTTAACTGACTAATACAGTTGACTACCATAGGGAAATGGTATGCAAAGCAAACTCAATGATTAGGGAGTAAAATCTAATGATAGTATATTTATTACAAGTGGTAATAGTTTTGGTTGTGTTGATGGTCTCACGATAGAATACTACTGGGTAATAGTTGTAACAGTACTATCAATAATTGTCTGTAAAATATATTCTAAGATTAGTTGGATGGCAGAGATTACATTTTGATAGTAATGATTACATGGTGGTAAATATTTACTGGTATATCAAAATTTTATTTTAGATTAAAAGCCTTGACTGAAAACTTGAAGTTGAACAGAGTCTACATAATCATAGTTTGGGAATGTTTTGCTTTATGCATATTGTACTTCAACCATTTCTCTATTGCTCTCTACAATGTGGACTCAAAAAATACTGATTTTGTAAAAATGGTGTGTTTAAAATTGATTTTCATTCAGAAAGCATAGAACTATTTTCCCATGAAACTTAAATGATTCCCTAACGAAAATCTTGTCTCACATTAAGTATTGATATGTTTACCGCATAAAATTGCATAGCTAGTCAAAAGTTTATAGAACAATATCCATATTTAGCCATGTGAACTGTCAGTGTGAAATAGTATCAGGAGTACTGAAATGGTGGATTTTGTTTTATATCTGACTTTGTGGTGATTACAAGATAGATGTGTTTGTTGGATTGAGACATCTTTATGTATAGATTAGTGTGAACCTGACAATCTCATGGTCAGTGAAATCTGTTTAAGTTTGGCTTGTCCAGCTTGATGGAAATATTGTAAGAAGGCAGGCTTCAGGGCTACAGTACAATAATTGTCATCTTCACAATCACAGAATAGCTCTTTCTGATTACTTTTGTTAACATGCTTTCCAAATCCAGTACTTGTGGAAACACAGACATCTATTGCAAATAAATTACATCAAATGGCTTCAACAAAATCTAAAAGGATTCCCGGTAATTGCCTTGTCAGTCTTAATAATATGATGTATTTAAGCTAGACCTCAATAGATTTTATAATTGCTTGACAAATGTTCCATTATAATTGATGTATGAATGATAAAATTTCTGTATTGTAAAGATGACATTAGAGAAATTGACCCAAGTTACAAGAAATTGACCTGAGTGATGTACTGAGTAGTATTATGGTAGTTCAAGGATTTGATGAGATACATCATATGGATTTTATTTGTGACCATATGCTTTCATTTTGACCCTTGGTCAGCGCAACTTTGTCACTCGGCATTTATTTCTATTAGCACTCATTCTCTCTACCGTCTTGTAAATGCATGCATCACACATATGTAGGCATTCTTGGGAGAAGTAGATATCTTGAGAAAGATGTAGGTATGTGGCGTCTATATTCATGTTTTGACATGTGATATAGATTTATAGCTCGATGATATATGCATGTGTGGTACACCTACTTATCACCAAAATCATCAGCTACATAACTCATCTGTGTACTAAATATAGATAGATGCATTTACCCAGCAGTCACTAAATGATTGTATTACAGGGCTAGGGCACCCTCCCTTAAAAGCTAATAATGATATGCATGCCACCTAGGCTAGGGAATATGTTGAATGAGTGATTAGAGTAAGTTCATGGACTGCACAAGTCATACCTGAGCAAAATCCTAAGATGTGTCTATGCAGGAGTACAATCGTAGATCAGATCAGCTTCTACATTACATAGTGTGATTCACCATCCGAAATTAAAGATCTACACTACTGCTCCACTTTGCTTTCTAGAACACCCAGTACCATATCTCAATTATTTGAAGAGTTTGTATAAATACTAAAAAATCTTTATTGTACATGTACAGAAAAAAATCGGTATTTCCTGTCTAACATATTGACATGTCCTACTATAACACAGTTTTTTCAGGATCTAAACCTATGAAAGTAAAATACTATCGATATAATGATCTATCGGCGAAATTGATACTGATGATTATTTATCAAGAACAAGATCGAGTACGGTACACGACGGATTGGCATAAATTAATTTTTATACGCCCACATTGAAATGTGGTCGTATATTGTCGTCGCCCCTGTCCGGCGGTCCGGCGTCCACAATTGCTTGTGGACGCTCTAGAGGCTAAAGTTAATAACCGATTGACTTTAAATTTATACACAGTGTTTAAGGTCATAAGACGAAGAAGCCTATTGATTTTCAGCATTTCCGATAATTAGTGCCAGAGTTATGGCCCTTGATCACTTCACAAAATCTTGTGGACACTGTAAAAGCCAAAGTTGATATCCGATTGACTTCAAATTTATACACAGTGTTTAAGGTCATGAGACGAAGAAGCCTATTGATTTTCAGCGATTTACGATAATTAGTGCCAGAGTTGTGACCCTTGATCACTTCACAAAATCTTGTGGACACTGTAAAAGCCAAAGTTGATATCCGATTGACTTCAAATTTATACACAGTGTTTAAGGTCATGAGACGAAGAAGCCTATTGATTTTCAGCGATTTACGATAATTAGTGCCAGAGTTGTGGCCCTTGATCACTTCACAAAATCTTGTGGATGCTCTAGAGGCCAAAGTTGATATCCGATTGACTTCAAATTTATACACAGTGTTTAAGGTCATGAGACGAAGAAGCCTATTGATTTTCAGCGATTTCTAATAATTAGTGCCAGAGTTGTAGCCCTTGATCACTTCACAAAATCTTGTGGACACTGTAAAGCCAAAGTTGATATCCGATTGACATCAAATTTATACACAGTGTTTAAGGTCATGAGACGAAGAAGCCTATTGATTTTCAGCGATTTACGATAATTAGTGCCAGAGTTGTGGCCCTTGATCACTTCACAAAATCTTGTGGATGCTCTAGAGGCCAAAGTTGATATCCGATTGACTTTAAATTTATACACAGTGTTTAAGGTCACAAGACGAAGAAGCCTATTGATTTTCAGCGATCTCTGATAATTATTGACAGAGTTATCATCCTTGATCACTTCAAAAAACCTTGTGACGCTATAGATGCCAAAATTATCATCCGATTGACTTCAGATTGATACAACGAACAAGTATTTTGATTTTCAATGAATTTTGATAACTGAACAGCTAAATCCATGATGTTAAATGTTTACTATACTAATTGTTAACTTTATGAAAAGCAAACAAATTCTAATGATTTTCAGATAAGAGTTGTTACTCTTAATCAGATTTTAGTATATTACAAATGTTTCAATCCCCAAAAAAGTAAAAATATGCGACAACCCTTGTTGACTGCCCGGACGATTTAGCTGCTGTGGGCGTATGTTTCGTTGCCTGGAAACCTATCTTTAAAATTCTTGCCATTTTATCCATTTATTAGTTATAATTATTAATTGATATAAACACAGTAGCAAATGAGCAAGAGTAAAAAATCGACATGATCTTAAAACGATATACAGTTTTCATTGATTACATTATATCATAAGCGTATAAGCCAGGGGGGCAAGCTGACTTTTCGGGCAGATGGGTAAAGTGAAAAAAAAATTGACTTGACAAAATATGGTGCCCAAAATCTAATAAAACACTGATTTTGCGGACTGTAATAGCAATAAAATGCATTTGCGGCCTTCAAATAATCCAAAATGTTCTTAGGGGGCCATACATGGTCGGCCCCACTTCATCACCTGGAATTTTTTCGGCCATTTCTAGTTTTGCTTCTGTAACTGTCATCGAGCTCTAATAAAACACTAATTTTACTTTTCTTTTAATTGAATACTACGAATTTGTACTGAGTTGACTATAGATTAAAACATTTTGTCTGGAGCCACTCTACTTCGTATGACATTTTTCGGGCATCGATTATTATTTGTGAATGCAGCTGCAACAGTCTTGATTGGATGGTTGGAATTCAGAGTGGGATTTCGGTTACAAAACCATTATATACTTTTGGAGTTGTTTACACAGGCTAGAATAGTAGAAAACGCATTTGCGGTGGTTAAATTTTCAAAATTTTCTCCAAGAGGGTGAGGTCCCCATACCCAGAGACGCTTGATTGGTTGTTCGAATTCGGGTCAGCCAGGTAGACTATATTGCACTGACTGGCAAAGTAGGAAAACACGTTTGCAGCAGTTAAATTTTCAAAATTTTCTCCCAACTGTCCCGTCTTTGTGGACTGTTAACGATTGATTGGAGTTTGAGTCAGCCACCTTAATTTGGCTATATTAGCATAGGCTTACAGGGAAATTTTTGACTGGGGAGGGGGGGGGTGCCCAAAAATTGTAGTTAGGTTCTTAATGTGTTACATAATAATGGGTAATGGCAACTACTATTAATACAAAATATATAGGTTCATGTACCAGGACTCTAGGATGGAAACGAAGTATGCAGATTCTGACTATATTTCAGATCCAAATGCTGCTAAGGGTGTCTGTGTTTTTTGTTTTTTTTACAAAATCAAAATCGCATATGAATAAATATGAATTTTAAGTGATTCAAGTTCAATTTTTAATTGAAGGCCCATGACAGGTTCTACAATCTCTCCTTTGCGATGAATAAGTTCTTAATTTCTAAATCATCAATAAAAGAGAAGTAAATTTTATTTACTTGTAATATACACAACTAAAAACGGTTGTTTATGTAACTGTAACTCGTGGCTTACTGTACTCCAAACAATAGAGGGTTCAAATACACAGTGTTTAAGGTCAGGAGACCAAGAAACCTATTGATTTTCAGCAATTTCTGATAATTAGTGCCAGAGTTATGGCCCTTGATCACTTCAAAAAATCTTGTGGCACTCTAGAGGCCAAAGTTAATATCCGATTGACTTTAAATTTACACACACTTTTTATGGTCATGAGACGAAGAAGCCTATTGATTTTAGCGATTTCAAATAATTACTTCCAGAGTTATCTCCCTTGATCACTTCAAAAAACCTTGTGATGCTATAGAGGTCAAACTTGTCATCCGATTGACTTCAGATTGATACACAGAGTTTAAACTGTTGAAACGAACAAGTAATTTGATTTTCAATTAAGTGAACAGCTAAATCCATGATATTAAAGCCCCAATAACACTCTTGTTGAAACTGAATAATATGTCCCAGTCTTCATTCTGGTCAACAAATCGTATTATTTTAGAATACTCCAATTAAATGATGATATAAATTTCATCTTAACACACCTATTTTAAAAAATTGGAAAAATTCAACCAATTGATTTGAAAAGTCTAACGTAAACCTTTTCAAATGTGACTTGGATTTTAAAATATTTTCGAACCCTCTGGACAAGTAAAATAGGTTGTAATGGATAATTTACACAACAGGTAGGACACTTAAACATCTTGTACTTAGAATAAGGGTATTATTTATTTTCTGGAGCTACCAAACCAGCAAGAATGTTATTGTCTCTTTAAATGTTTCCTATACTAATTGTTAGTGTGGGGCAAAACTTTATAAAAAGCAAACAAATTCAAATGATTTTCAGATAATCACATAATGAGTTGTTACCCTTAATCAGATTTTAGTGTATTACAAATGTTTCATTACCAAAAAAAGTAAAAATATGCGACAACCCTTGTTGACTGCCCAGACAATTTTGCTGTGGGCGTATGTTTCGTTGCCTGGCAACCTAACTTCAGTATAGTTTTAAAAGTTTAATAATGATGTTTCAAATAGAACAATTACACAATCAAATAACATCAATTGATCATATTCAGGAGAGGATTACAAATCCAGTAACATTGTTTAAAGAGGTGCAAACCATGGTCACTGTTTATTTGAAATTTATTTATTAGCATAGACAGAGTTAATACTCCTGAATAAATGAACACTCTACAGACTACATTTATTTTTAAATTGATATATGTTGTTTATATGAAGAATCC
The DNA here is from genome assembly GCA_948474765.1 of Patella depressa. Lineage (NCBI taxonomy): Eukaryota > Metazoa > Mollusca > Gastropoda > Patellidae > Patella > Patella depressa. The sequence goes on along the minus strand of OX419715.1, from coordinate 47,858,846 downwards.
TATTTATTTTGAGCAATTTCTGTTATTTTCTTCTAAAGTTATGGCCCTTGTTTCACTAACTTTGTTGAACCTTGTGAAAGCTCCAACGACAAAAGTTATCATCCGATCAGTATGAAATTATATGCAACAATTAAATTAGTGACACAAAGAACCCTATTGAATTTCAGCAATTTCCGTTTATTACGTCTAAGAGTTGTGGCCCTTGTTTGAGTTATTTTGACCTTGTGAACGCTCCAACAACAAAAGTTATCATCCTATCTGTATGGAATTTATATGCAGCATTTAAATTTATTACATCTAGAGTTATGGACCTTGTTTCACTGTGTTGAACCTTGTAAATCCCAATGACAAAAGTTATTGTTCGATCTGTATGAAATTTGTGAAACTAAGAAGCATATTAAATTTCAGCAAATTTCTGGTAATTAAATCTAGAGTTATGGCCTTTATTTCATTTTGTTAAACCTTGTGTATGAAATTTACATGTGTCATTTGAATTAGTGAAATGAGGAAGCCTATTTAATTTCATCAATTTCCATTAATTACGACTAGAGTTATGGCCCTTGTTTCACTTTGCTGAACGGTTTGATGCGCCAATGACAAAACTTTTAATCAGATCTGTATGAAATTGATATGTAACAATTAAATTAGTGACTCGAGGAATCCTATTGACTTTCATCAATTTCCGTTTATTGCATCTAGAGTTATGGCCCGTGTTTTACTTTGTTGAACCTTGTGAATGCTCTAACAACACAAGTTATCATCCAATCGATATGAAGTTTTATATGCAGCATTTAAATTTGTGACACAAAGAAGCCTGTTCAATTCCAGCAATTTCTGTTTCATAGAGTTATGGCCCTTGCTTCACTTTTTTTAAACCTTGTGAACACTCCAATGACAAATGTTATCATCCGATCTGTATGTAATTTATATGCATTAATTATATAAGTGGAACAAAGAAGCCTAATAAATTTCAGTAATTTTCCTAAATTTCAACAGTATCTGTAAATTGCTTTCAGAGTTAAGACCCTTATTTCAATTCGTAGAACCTTGTGAACCATCTGTATTAAATTGTCTTGCAAATGCCCCCAATTATCTACAAAAGAATAAATATCATTTTTATACGCCCACATGGAAATGTGGTCGTATATTGTCGTCGCCCTGTCCGTCCGTCGGTCCGTCGTCCACAATTGCTTGTGAACGCTCAAGAAGCTAAAGTTAATATCCGATTGACTTTAAATTTATACACTGTGTTTAAGGTCACGAAATGAAGAATCCTACACAGTGTTTAATCTTAGGCCTGCAGCCAAAATTTCTAGCTAGCTTAGAAACACAATTCCGCTACACGGTCTTCCCTAAAAGAAAAACTATACATTTTTGGAAAGCTTATGACACCAGGAACACAAAATCCGGGAGTTCCAAGCAAAATGTTTGCAATTTATTGATTTAGGGCCAGATGAAATTCGTCAAAATTGTCAAATAAATGCTATTTTTGTACTAACAATTCTGAAGTTGACATAAAATTAAATAGTTGCTAAAGCACCTCATGCCTTCATCCTTGGAAATGAACAGTTTATTGGATAGATTTTGGTGTAAATAAGAATTCTCAAAACACAAATGTAATGGGTGAATAAAGAATTCTGGAAATCCATTAATGGTAAAAAAAAGAGTTATCTCCCTTTCTGTCAAATGTCTGGAATTGATAGACTATCAGGCATATGGTGACTTCTAGTTTTGTATGACGCACAAGACCAGGCGTGGGCACACAAGCCTATTAATTATTTTGTTTCTTGGATCTCAGGGGCCTTTGAGGGTTGATTGTTGGATGTTTGCTCAAAATTTATCGCTTGTATGGAACATGCTAGAGTCGATTTGTAGCATATTCTAGCCAGGGGATATGTTTGACAGTAGTTGAGGGATATGCTTTTGAAATAATGGAGATCAGTACCACTTCATAACACATTGAACCACATGATTTTTTTCCACTAAGATAAACATTCTAAACCCACATACATGTTCCCTTTCAATTAGCCACTACAGTATTTTTACAACTGTACATGTACATGTAGCTGTGAACTACTGTTTCGGATATCATTAATGGTCAAATTACAAACATACATGTAGATATAAGTTAAAAAATATAATTCTGTATCTGGGCTGGTATGAAGGGAAAGGTTTTAAACAGGATGAACAGTTTCGAAATTATTTATTACAGTGAAACAATCATTGAAAATCAAAATTAAACAGTTACTCTGCACATCAAATGTCATCAAAGTTAATCTTAATCATCACTGTCACTAAATGTATTAACATCAAATTCGGTCATTTCAGGACTAACATATGGTTTAATTTTATTTCAATAATTCACTTGGACAGGCAACCGGGGTTTCGAAACCACGCCAGTTGACTCAATGGCTGGCGGTAGGCCTTATGATTTTACATTTTGAGCTAAATTGAAAACAATACATGTAATTTAATGTAAGGCTCAGTTTAATTCATTGCAAATTGGTCCCTGAACATTGCATTGAGAAAATAGGCCCTGACGAGCCATATGCAAATTGCCCCGGGGACATTATCAAAGTACACAAATTTGTAGGGTAAATTAGGTAAACATGTCAAAATTGTTGCTGGAAAAATATCTTAGGTGATGTAGTGACTGGACTAGTCCTAGTAAAAGCATTCGGCAGCTGACACACATTTGGGTGTACCAAGAAGCATAAATGAGACAAAACTAAAATGAATAATACATGTACATGTAACTATAGCTGGAAGCATCAACATTTACATGTTGACGAGCAAGGCGAACAAATATATCATAAAGCTTGACCATTCGAATGATTTCCTGGCCATTTCTGGTTCTTTCTCTTATGACATCTTCACAGAATATATTGTATGTGGTTAAATATTTGACGGAGGGCTTGTCACCTTTGCTGAAAAATATAAATAACCATATACATGTACACAATTAAAACAAAATTCTGGAGCTTGGTTTACTCTCATTAATTTCGTAGAACAGAGGAATAAGACACTTACACAGGGGTTAACATCTTATTTTCATGCAGAAACCAGCTAATGAAGACAGCAAGGCATTAGCCGTTCAAGGAGAGATAGAGAGGAGAATGGTGGTTTAACGTCAACTGGACAAAAACATATAGTAATTTCAGGACTGACCCATGGTTCAGTTTTATTTGAATAATTAATACCAGTGGCAAGAAGGATGAGAATACAAATAAAACAAAAACATCACAAATATTTACCTTTCTGATAACCGTCTAAGAAATTCAGTATATTGCTTATAACATTTTTGGTGATATCTGACCTCAATGGTCACACAATCTTGCCCTTAATCCTCTTTCAATTCAGCAGCTTTCAACGGTTTGCCTACAAACAAATTTGCAAGAAATTATACACCATATATAGCGTTGAATGTTGAGTGTGGGGTAGGGAATGTCACTTTGAGGCCTACATGTACTTGGCTCGTCAACTCTGGCATGCGGTTGTGGTACAGATCCTTTGTGTGAGCGGAAACCGTCTAGAGACAGATCGTCTTAGCAGGGAACCTGCAAGTGGGCCAAGAAAATAAAAAACAAGTTAACTTCTCTGTGTTTCATCCCTTGTCAGCTTGTGGAAGCGAATGTGCAACACTTTAACCAATGACTGTGCCAAATCAACAAATGAGGTAAAGGGCTTTACTGGCTAGCTTCATAACAATTTTACAGTGATCGCAGTAGCACTTTTGATTCCATTTACAACAAAAACAACAACAGAATAATTAAAAACTGTAGGACAGTGTATGATGAATATAATTAATATTTATTAGTAATAATTATACATTTGATTTAGTAGTAAGTAACATTAGGATTAGGCCTACCTGCTGTTTGGGTCTGAGTCTGGGTTAATAAATCCCTCTTCCTATTTTCTCCATCAGTGACAAATCTGTCATATAATACACACAACAGGCAGCACCGATTTACTCTTTGTTTTTTTGCTTCTGGAGCGGCTGAAGTGACGGTACGATCGTAATTTCTTTGGAGAGCTGGGTCACAGATCGTCTACACTCGCGCTACTCGAAGCTATCCATTTCCCTCGCCCATCAAGTTTTAGCCATTCATGGGCACATTCACGGAATTTATCCCAGCGAGATTTTGTAAATAATTGTTCTCGTTCCTTGCTTAATCCTTCGTAATGAACAATACAGCGTAAATTTGATGAAATATCAGTCGATTCACGTTCTTTCATGGGCGCAGCCATTACATGTGTGTTGTTGTTTACAACTTTCAAGGTCGGGTCAGCTGTTCACAATACGAGCTCCTGATTGGCCCATGGTGACCAATCACCAGTTATTTCCCTACGCCTTATAACAGCGCGAGTCAAATAAATCCCGAACGAATAAATTTTTATCACCCTTAAATTGCGCTGCCGAAGCTTGGAACACCAGTAAATTTTCTTTAAAACTTGACCAACTACTTTATAATAGTTGCAGATTATTTTATGGTGGACTGTGTAGCGGAGTTGCACGCTAGAAATTTTGGCTGCCGGCCTATCTCATGAGACAAAGAAGTCTATTGATTTTCAGTGATATCCAATAATTGCTGTCCGAGTTATGATCCTTATCACTTTGAAAAATCTTGTGAGCACTCTAGAGGCTAATGTTAATATGCGAATGTTTTTAAATTTATACACAGTGTTTAAGGTCATGAGACGAGGAAGCCTATTGATTTTCAGCGATATCCAATAATTACTGCCAGAGTTATGACCCTTGATCACTTTGAAAAATCTTGTGAACGCTCTAGAGGCCAAAGTTAAAATCCAATCGACTTTAAATTTGTACACAGTGCTTAAAGTCACGAGACAAAGAAACCTATTGATTTCAGCGATTTCCGATAATTACTGAAAAATCTTGTGGATGCTCTAGTGGCCAAACTTATCATCCAATTGACTTTAGATTGATACACAGAGTTTAAGGTCTTGATTTTCAATGAATTTTGATAACTGAACAGCAAAATCCATAATTTGAAACGTTTCTAATGATTTTCAGATAATTACTTTACGAGTTGTTAATCTTAATTTCAGAGTATTATATATGTTTCATTATTGAATAAAGTAAGAATATGCGACAACTCTTGTTGACTGCCCAGACGATTTAGCTGCTGTTGATGTATGTTTCGTTGCCTGGCAACCTATCTTTGACAACCCTTGTCGACACCTTAGACATTTTAGCTGCTGTGGGCGTATGTTTCGTTGCCTGGCAACCTATCTTTAATTGAGACAAGTATTTAATTTGGATATATTAATTTTTTTTAGGGTAAAGAATACGCAACAGCCTATCTATTGGAATATCAGAGAGAAGATGGAGGGAATTGGATCCGGTTTCGTAATAGAAAGGGTATTGAGGTAAACTTTAATCTGTTTTAATTACTAGTTGCTGTCCCGAAATATACTGCATATTGTTGTCCCCCGCCTTTCGAAGAAAGTTGGGGGACTATTAAAATGGGTTCGTCCGTCTGTCTGTCTGTCTGTCCTTCTGTCTGTCTTTCTGTCCATCTGTCCGTCACACTTTTTGGGACACAATAACTCTCTTCCTAATTGAGCTAGAATGTTCAAACTTGGTGTATGTGTTTATTAGGTCAATGCCTTGATGGATTCGAAGATGAGCATTTTCCGCTTAGGGTAAGCAGAGATAAGCAATTTGATTGGTTGATGCTTTGGGACACGATAACTTTAGTTCTAATTAAGTCAGATTGATGAAACTTGGTGTATAGTTTCATTACAGTAATACCTTGACTAAGTTCGATAATGAGCATTTTCTGCTCAGGGTAAGCAGAGCGATACGCAATTTGATTGGTTGAGACTTTGGAACACAATAACTCTCCTTCTAATTGAGTTAAAATGTTCAAACTTGGTGTATATGCTTATTAGGTCAATGCCTTGATGGAGTTCGCAGATGAGCATTTTCCGCTTAGGGTAAGCAGAGATAAGCAATTTGATTGGTTGATGCTTTGGGACACGATAACTTTAGTTCTAATTAAGTGAGATTGATGAAACTTTGTGTATAGTTTCATTACAATAATACCTTGACTAAGTTCAATAATGAGCATTTTCTGGTCAGGGTAAGCAGAGAGATACGCAATTTGATTGGTCGAGACTTTGGAACACAATAACTCTCCGTCTAATTGAGTTAAAAAGTTCAAACTTGGTGTATATGCTTATTAGGTCAATGCCTAGATGGAGTTCGAATATGAGCATTTTCCGCTTAGGGTAAGCAGAGATAAGCTATTTGATTGGTTGATGCTTTGGGACACGATAACTTTAGTTCTAATTAAAGGGACAATCCCGCTAAGAACAGAGTCTCAAAAATTAAAGTCCGAGAGTTTATGAAATTTATGGACCAAAATATAGAGGCATGGTGTATTTATCTCGTCTCAAAATTTCAGCTCAAAATATTGAGTCGTTTGGACGTGAACGTCAACACTGCTTATCCGGACACGTAACCCTTTTAAGATTTCGGGTCAATTTTTTCATTGGGGGACCTGATAATCGATTCACATTTCTTGAGAGGTCTATACAGTGAATGACCCATGTACTGTACTTGATAACAAAAGGTAAATTTCACCTACATATTATTTTTATAGAAAAAAGACTGGTTTTATCCAGATACTGTATAATACAACGGTCTCCATTTCTAGATGAAGACTGTCAGATTTAAGTTATTTACAAGCGTATCACAAATATTGTGTTAGTTGGTCGGCCTTAGGTAATGGGTTTTAATGCATTTTAACACAAAATTAAGCACTTTTATTCCTCAGAAAGCTATCGGGATTGACCCTTTAAGTGAGAGTGATGAAACTTGGTGTATAGTTTCATTACAGTAATACCTTGACTAAGTTCGATAATGAGCATTTTCTGCTCAGGGTAAGCAGAGCGATACGCAATTTGATTGGTTGAGACTTTGGAACACAATAACTCTCCTTCTAATTGAGTTAAAATGTTCAAACTTGGTGTATATGCTTATTAGGTCAATGCCTTGATGGAGTTCGCAGATGAGCATTTTCCGCTTAGGGTAAGCAGAGAAAAGCTATTTGATTGGTTGATGATTTGGGACATGATAACTTTAGTTCTAATTAAGTGAGAGTGATGAAACTTGGTATATAGTTTCATTACAGTAATACCTTGACTAAGATCGATAATGAGCATTTTCTGCTCAGGGTAAGCAGAGCGATAAGCAATTTGATTTGCCGAGACTTTGGAACCCAATAACTCTCCTTCGAATTGAGTTAAAATGTTCAAAATTGGTGTGTATGCTTATTAGGTCAATGCCTTGACTAAGATCGATAATGAGCATTTTCTGCTCAAGGTAAGCAGAGCGATAAGCAATTTGATTTGCCGAGACTTTGGAACACAATAACCCTCCTTCGAATTGAGTTAAAATGTTCAAAATTGGTGTGTATGCTTATTAGGTCAATGCCTTGATGGAGTTCGAAGATAAGCATTTTCTTCTTAGGGTAGGCAGAGATAAGCAATTTGATTGGTTGATACTTTGGGACAAGATAACTTAGGTTCATCTTGATTGATGATTCTTATGCCAATACAATGACTGCATTCTCATTCAGTAATGGATTCGACAGTAACAGTGTATAGAAACGATTGACTCGAACACGAGGGCCCTTTCCATTGGCCAGAGGGGCACTTTTGTCAAGCGTGGGGGGGCCCTTTTGTCTACCTTTAGGGTCCCCCTAACTAGGGTACATTTTCATTTTTCTCGTCGGTTTTAGCATTTTTCTTTATAAAACACTTTTGGATGACACTTTGTGTACAGTTTGATTGCTGGATACGTTTGAAAAAAATAAATGTGCGATTAATTAATATGTGTCATCTATTTATTTAGGGATTTCGGCGGGGGACATCAGCCTCACTGTTGGCTTGTTCCATATAGAAAAGCGTTCACAATTTTATATTAGACTACCTAACATTAGGATACCAGTTTAGATTCAGACTAGGTATAGTTACAATACTATGGTTCAACCATGGACATTATGTACATTATAAATAGGGCTGCAACGATCCATCAATGAACTGCGATATTTTAAAAATCCATGATGCGTAATATAAACAATGGCCATATTGCTATTTGTTATCCAAATAATAATTTCACAACAATAGACTGATATTCTTTTAAATGCGTAAATAAGTCCATGAGCAAAATAACTTTTTTACTTTCAGCAAGTGTTATTGGGTTTTCGACACACGAAGTCGCTATAGCTATTTCATCAAGATTAAAATATCAGTCTGGTTAAACAAGTCGTGCTGAAAATAAAGTTCCGTTCAAATTACACACTTGAATAATATGCGGGAATTCACCAATTGAAGTCGCACAATCGACAAAAGCAATATTGAGATCGAAATCCCCCATAATATAAGTCACAAGAAAAGTATGGGAGTTTCAAGACTATGAATCGTGATGCACATCGTATCGTGGCTTGGTGTATCGTTGCAGCGCTAATCATAAACAAGAATTTACCAGATCCACACAGATTATCATCTCATGTTTTGTTCAACTGCAAATGAAACAATAGATTAATCTTAGTCCCAAAATCGCTTTGTTTCTTGTTGTGTTTATTGGACTGTAAACCCCATTTCCTTTTCTCACTCACCAAGACAATGCCAGAGTCTGTTAAATTTTCAGTTATCTGAGAGATATTAAATTTATACACTGCTTCAGGTCACTAGACTTACAGCTATAATGTGCCAGCTTTGAAACCTGGTTTACCTTGTCATTTTGATTGGACATAAAAAAACAAGATTCTAGTATATAGATATTGGTTTGCAAATAAAGGAACCCTTGGAAATGAGTAAGAAGAAACACTGCTGTTCATGTAAAATTCACATACCTCACATTGCGCACATTAGCCTACCACTACCATAGAAATAGAAATTACTAGATGTTTATCTAAAAAATGATCAAAGTATTGTATTTACAATGTATGAAATTCCATTCCATTGCACTCCATTCGTGGCTAGTTTGGTTTTTATTTGCGTACCCTTACAAAACAGATGCTTATTACTACACATATAATGTTTAAGACTGCTAAACGGTTTGTATAAATAATACATCAATTGCATAATAAAGAAGCATATTTGAAGCCATTAGAAGAGCTAATGTTATTCTCTCGAGTCTTAAAGACCAAGAGGTTTAATTAGAATTGGTTCAGATGAATGCTATGGCAACATATCTGCCTACCAACAGAAATTACAAAATATATCAAAAACACATTGTGGCTGAGAGTAATGACAAGATAAATTTTGTTTAGAGGCTATTGTTAACCTTTCATACCTTAAACGACGCAGATAATCTTGACAGGGACATATATCTAATTCTTGCATTCTCACGATATATGTCTTACAAAATGTCCGTGAAATGGCCTACTATTGATTTTTCATTAGTTTTCAAGAAGAGTTATGCCAACTGCTTCCCTTCCACCTGACCTTGTATTGGCCTCCATTATTTCTCGTTCTACGAGAATGTGTAAAAAATATCTTGCTCTCCAATAGGATCACATCTTGCATGGATCAGTTTAATATCAACACATTTGTATAGTCTTGTATTTGGCATTAACTGACAGCCATGTTAGATTAACACATCAAAGCTAACTAAATTAAGGGGCTGAATTTAAGATAGATGAAATAGGAAAAAAGCAGTAGGATTTACTTTCACCTACAAAGGAAGGAAAGGATACTTCTGCCCTCTGCCATGAATCTAAATGAAGTCATTCTTTACTGTCAGTGTAATATTGGTTGTTGAATTCATTTTGCCTTATGTGGAAATTTGAACAAAAATCATTACTGCTGGCGATTTATGGACTTCATCAAGAGTAGCAAATATCACTATATATGTTAGGGTTAAGTTGCCAATCAGACATTTGAATTTTAAAGTGAACTTTTTGTTCAAGGTGTCTTATAAACAAAAATTTGATAGCATGATTCCTACCACAACCATATTGACTACCATTATAAATATATTGCATAACTTGGCCCCATTTTGAAGACTTTTAAAGAATTGTTAAATTTTTCCTCCGAAATTTATTGTAACTTCCTTTGTAGAGTGATACTGAATAATCTTTGTGTAATCTTAACAGAAGAAACTTTTTGTGCTCTCAAAATAATGATCAATATAGAAATTTTATATAAATCAAATTTATTGAACATATGACATCAATAAAATGACAGAAGAACAATGGACTGTGTTCAGTTTTTTTTAGATATACACTCTAAGGCCTTTGTAGTTTATCACTTTCTTCTTAATTTTGAAGATAACAATAGATTTGATGCAGGTGACCCTAAATTCCAGAAGAAGAGTATTGATTTTCTTGGCATGCAAATACTTAATGTGGTTTCACAGGAATTCTCCATTATTGATTCTTCTTGGTGCTATAATTCAGGCAATGCTTCAGTGACAAAGAACATTTGCTCGAGTATAGCATTCTAATCCTGGGGTGATTTTTGTAAGAATAACATAGAATCTGTTGGGTTTTAAGTAGATTGAAGTGGAAAATTTACTTTATATATGCCCACATTGGAAATGTGGTCGTATATTGCTGTCGCCCCAGTCCGTCTGTCCTTCCGTCATCCACAATTTCTTATGAACACTCTACAGACTACATTTATCATCTGATTGTTTTGAAATTAATATATGTTGTTTACATTAGTGAAATGAAGATGGAGAAGCCTAGTGATTTTCAACAATATCCAATAATTAATGCCAGAATTATGACCCTTGATAAATTTGAAATATCTTGTGGATGCTCAAAAGTCTAAAGTTAATATCAGTTATGGCCCTTGATCTCGTTGAAAAAGGGGGTGTGGATGGCCGAATGGTTAGCATGCGCGCGGGGTATCATACGGCCTGTCTTCTAGTCAACTGGCTTGGTTTCAAACAGGCAACCCTACTCCTTGACAACCTTGTGGGTTTTCTCCGGGTACTCTGGTTTCCTCCCACTGCTAATGACCCCTACGAGTGGACATTAAACCTGATTTCTCTCTCTTTGAAAAATCTTTCTGGACGCTCTAAAGGGTAAAGTTAATATACGATTGACTTTAAATTTGTACACATTGTTTAAGGTCATAAGACGAAGAATCCATTTAATTTTCAACAATATCCTGCCTGGCAGCCGCTAGTTAGTGATTTCAGGTAATTACTACCAGAGTTAGGGCCATTAATCACTTTGAAAAATTATGTGGACTACAGACCAAAGTTATCACCCGGTTGATTTTAGATTGATAAAAAGAGTTTAAGGGTCTTGAGACGAACAAGTATATTGATTTTCAATGAATTTTAAATGTTTTGTATATTAAACATTAGCATGGGCAGAACTAAAGGCTAAACAATTTCTAATGATTTTCGGATAATTACTTAATGAGTTGTTACTCTTTATCAGACTTATGTGTATTATAAATGTTTCATTACTAACAATAGAAAAAATTTGCAACAACACTTGTTGACTGCTCGGATGACTTAGCTGCTGTGGGTGTATGTTTTGTTGCCTGGCAATCTATCTTTTTTATAAATTTAAACTCATGACCAAAATTTCCGTTTGCTGTTTATTTTAAAATGTCATTAACCTGGTATTGCTTTGAACATTTATGTATGCTTTTTAAGTGAACCAACCATCAAGGGCAGGTATTAGAATGAAAATGAACCACATTTTTTGATAGGAAAGCCAGGATCTCCAGGTTAGTGAACCAGTGCCTTACTCACTGTGTCACCATACTGCTCCCATGTATAAAATACATTTATTGCCTTGCATGGAACTTTGTGATTGATTTAAACTTAATAATCCAAGTCTACAGTAAGGACAGATGGTCATTTTTCATTCTTCCTGCTTGTAGTTTGTGCAAGCTCCAACCCTTTTCCCTACATTCATGTTATGTAGTTCTAGGATTGACTAATTTATTTTAAAATCAGAAATTTTGCCTAGAACATTAATTTAGTTTTCCCCCTGCAACCCCCTTCCCCCCAAAAAAAATAAAGAAAAAGAAAAAAAGATTATCTGTGAATGGAAATTCTCACAATGTTTGATTTAAACTGAAAATTTATAGTTAAGTTTAGATTTATCAAGGGATATATTATATTAGATGTTTTAAAACAGATTGCTTGGTAAGCCAATATTAAATCTGCAATTTTATATTTTTAAGTTATTTTTTTTTAAAATTTGATAAAATAAAGCCTTAAAATAGATGGTATTTATAAACAGTCCTACCTTGTTAAAAAATAATCTTATAATTCACTATTGCCAGTTGAGAAATGTGCAAAAATGTCATTTTCAACTTCAAATTCAAACGTTTGAAGATAACTATTGCATGGGGGTAATAGAAAAACAAGGGAGATGATTGTGTTATCATTTCCTATGTTAATGAGTTATAAGAGTGGGGAATAATGCCTATGTTCGTATAATAGTGAGTTGACAACCTATTGAGCAAAAGACATAGAAATAATTATGATTTGACTTTCTTTGAAAATATGAAATTATTGCTTTAAGGAATTGGGTTTGATATTGAATCGATAGTAGAGCAGAAGTAGTTATTAATATCAATATGTCTCATGTCATCCTTGCTATAATAACTAATATCATTCAACATGAAGAAGCTTATAGAAATCTTCTCTAGAAGCGCGGAAATCTCCTCGTTTCTATAGAAACCCTGACTAAGGGAGGCTGTAATGGTTGAAAATATTTTCACCTTTTGGAGAAAGGAGTTTCGCTGTTTTATTATTGTAAGAAATATGACTCGCTGTTTTATTATTGTAAGAAATATGACTTAAGCATTAAGTAATGTATTTTTTTCTCTTAAATTCTGTGCCATGATGGTCACAAAAGCACATTGATATGGAAACACATATTTATTGTAATTATTCTTAAAGATGGTGTCCTTTATGAGGATGTGGACAATAATCCCTTCTTAATGGAGCCATTATTAAAAGAAAGAATTTAGAAATGGCATTAAGACCTACTACAACGCTTATATCCTTCTTTTTTCAAAATAAATCTCTCCTTATCATTGATTGTTATTAAGCTAGGTTTTTGTGAGTCTGTAATAAATTTGTGCACTTGATTAGAAATTGAGATGTTGCCGATTGATGTACGATATCGGTAAGGTAATGGCCATTTTCTGCAAAGCCATTGGGTCTAATCTACATGAATTAGAGAGTAATAATGAGCTGGTTCTAAGATTTACGACAGATTTCGATGGGCTTGAGGGAACTATTTTCCAATATTTATTTGGTACTGGTGGAAATGGCTCTACTTTGGAAATCAATGACTTCTAACTATAGGTATCAAAAGTCGTAATTTGTAGTCACTAAATTGGTAGAGAATAGGAAATTAGACTATCAGATATGTAACACAACTGTTATAAGTATGTTTCCTACTTGTGTTTTAACAGTATATTACCCCATTTTCAATTTAAGTAGACATCATGCCTAAGGCAGGGTATGTTTACTATTTCTATAACACTAGATACAACTTCTCATTTTGGAGTTTATGTAGCTAATAAATATTTTGAGAACTTGTACAGTATAATGTGGCCATGCCTGGTGTTCAGTCTAATTTAGTGTATTAAATGATCAATTTTGTTCTGCTTTGAATTAAATTTAATAAAAAACTATGTTCCTTGCATCATATGGACAATCACTTTCGTTAGTAAATTTCCAAGTTTAGAAGGTTTAACATGCATTACAAAAATATTAGATTAGAAAATGTTAGATAAATTATTATATTATTTAACTTCTTTTTGGTAAACCAATGAGGTTAGACATACAACTCTGTTCATTGTGTAACAGGGCTGTACAAACTCACAACCGCTGTAGCAGCAGGCAAAAAATCTGAAAAACAATTCTTGTATTATAATATATATATGGTAAAAAAAAATTGTGATTACGATACATATCTAATTTAACCAAAGGTTTAAAGAAAATCTATTTTATATTCCTAATTGTGAGTCAAAAAATATGTCTGTAATAATGAGTGAAACTGGGTTAATTGTTTGTAACCATGTTTCTGAGAATAATATATCTAAAATGGCTTTAAGATGTTTTGTAAGAATAGCTTCTAAAAATAAATATACTTGATACTTAACAAGAGTGTACACAATGGTCTGATAACTTCCCTCCAGACCTGCTGTCACGTGATGCAAGCACCATTATTGGTTTTTTTTGTGTAAACAAATGGTTTGAGGTCTGGTGAAAGGGACTATTTCAGAGCGGTGACTCAATAGCCTCATCAGTGTCCTTTACAGTCCCCGAGTTCAAGATTAAAATCTCCACTTCTTAAACAAAGGCGAGTTGTGATGACAAATGGTTACATGTCCCCTGTAAGAAAGAGACAGTGCATGAATCACTGGTCAAAATACTTGAAAACTTAATCAACTTTTGGAGGCAGGAAATTAAGCCAGCTGATGAGACTATCTGCTTGTATGATTTCTTGAAGTCCCTGGAGAACCGCGTCCAGTCCACTGTAGTTTGCCTTGGGTTCAAATTAACAATGCGTCTCTAACTTTACTTTTGAAGCGATGTTTTGGGGTGGGAATTGATCTATTTGGTTAAAGAAATGAATGTCTGACATTTAAATTATTTATAGTTTTGAAAATAACGGAATGATTTTTCTTACACATATGTTTAAACATGAGTAATTATTTTAGTTCTGATATGAATAGATTGAAGTCATCAACTTAAAGCATAGGTTCCCAACCTTTTTTGGGTGGCGACCCCATCACAGGATCAGATTGCGAACCCTCGAAGTACAAAGTCACATTTTACTAAGAAATCCCGTCAGAGAGAGAAAACAATGATAGACTGATGGAACAAATCGTGGCCATGAAAGGAAATCGAGTAGCAATGTGGCAAGAGCTGTATAGATCACTTGTTTCCGAAGCAATGGCCGCAGTTTTTCTATCCAGGGCCAGAATTGTCTGAAATTCCCGAACTTTTAGGTACCTTATTTCCCTTTACTGCAGACACGTGAATAATAACGTTGTCCAATCAGAGGTCATGATACAAACACATATCCAAATACTAACATTGCAATCTCCACCAAAAAAGAATAGATAAGTTTACAGCCGTTAAAAGGGTTTTTTTTTCCCGTTGAAAAACTTGCGGAAAAGCAATCAAACTGTTTTAGAGACTAGAGAAGTATTTATTTGCACAAAAATTAGCAGCGGCAAGTCTCTTTGTTTTGGAAATTTCCAGTAACCTTGACATTGAACAAACCTTGAACTTTGCAACTCGATAATCACAGGTAGATATTTCAGTTGGAAGACTTGGTATTCACAATGATATTTTCTATTGAGGAATCTGAGAGGTTAGAGCTGGGTCCTAGACCAATCGAAATTAGTGATGAAAAATGTAGATTGAAGAGTGTTACATGAAGGCCTTGATAAGATGTACAGTGTTAAAGCGAAATCAAGCCTTCTATTGAAGATGTATTGATACATTACATGAAAATATAGCATTTTTTTTTTAAGTTTTCTAACTAGACCATGACCCCACGAAAAGAGCTCAGAGGTTGGGAAATGCCGACTTAAAGAACTATCTCGATTTGAACAGTCTCAAAATAAATACAAAGTGTTTAAGGTCATGAGACAAAGCAGCCTATTGATTTTCAGCAATTTCTGATAATTACTGCCAGCGTTATGGCCCTTAATGACTTCAAAATATCTTGTGGACGCTCTAGAGACCAAAGTTAATATCCGATTGACTTTAAATTTATACACCGAGACGAAGAAGCTTATTGGTTTTCAGCAATTTCTGATAATTACAGCCAAAGTTATCTTCCTGGATCACTTTGAAAAATCTTGTGACGCTCTAGAGGCCAAACTTATCTGTTTGACTTCAAATTGATGCACAGAGTTTAAGGTCTTGAGACAAACAAGTATATTGAATTTTGATTACTGAACAGCTAAACCCATGATGTTAAATGTTTTGTATACTAAACGTTAGCTTGGGGCAAAACTTTATACAAACCAAACAAATTCTAATGATTTTCTGATAATTACATAATGAGTTATTACTCTTAATCAGATTTTAGTGTATTATAAATGTTTCATTACCCAAAAAAGTAAAAATATACGACAACTCTTGTTGACTGCCTGGACGATTCAGCTGCTGTGGGCGTATGCTTCATTGCCTGGCAACCTATCTTTATGTATGGTATTGTTCTCCTGTACATACTATGAAAACAAATATCTGCTGATTTATTTATTATTATTTCCTCCTACAAGTTGATTATCAATCAGTTACCATAGCAATGATCGGGAATAACTTGACCAGCAGTCAGTGCGTCAATTAATGATTTTTCTTGATGAATGGACAGAAGTCTGGACATGTGGCCGCATTGTGACAATAATGACCATTTGATTTCTTTGAGATTGTGATTGGCTGTTAATATATTTACACCACTCAAAGATTTTCATAAATTCCAGAAGCATTATAGAAGAAGAAACTTTATTGCATAAAAAAAACCTTACAAGGTTATGTGCACATACAGATGAAATTAATAAAATATAAATGAGACAACGAAGGATACATAATACATACATGTACATAATTATATAAACATACATACTTTACAGAGACATGAACAAATTGTATATAAAAGCTCCTAAACATTTCAAAATTTCTACATTTTTATTTATCATTAGTATTTTAAATTGTTGTGAAACATTCATTTTATAAAAATTTGGCTCTTGGAATAAAATTAGCCTGAACAGTTCTATTCTATTTTTGTCATGCAGTTTGCAATTTGTTAGAGAATGAATTTCGTCATCTACCTCTTGGCATATACAACACAAACGATCTTTTACGTCTAGTTTTAAATATCTTTCGGTTTCAATTTTCAATTTATGTGCACTTATTCTTAGATTTGTTAGTGCTTTTCTGTGTTTTAGATTTCTTATCACATCTAAATAATTTTCATAATTTATGTTATTTTTTATAAGTGCATATGCCCTTAACTTATTTAAGGAAGTTCCATCTGGGCCTTTAATATTATATGGGAGGCGGTAAGTAATCTTATAGGTTATTGTTGAAATTGTTCTAATGTTTGGTGGGAGATTACGCGCAGATTATCATACATCAATGTAAATAGCACAGATACCAACAAAGGATCATTAAGAAAGGATTTTTTTTCCTTTGTTGACATAGCCTTCAATTAATTTAAAATCTAATTTCATTCTTTCATTAGACAAAATTAGCATTTTTATAATCCTATAACTACTGAATTCATTGAATTTATCAAAGAATTGAACGTCTGCCTCTTCCTAAAATGTCTTTTGAGAAAGCAGACTTTCAATCAGTTATTTTTAAGCTGCAAATTAAGCATGGCTGAACTTCCGGGATCTTTTTACATATAACACTAAGAATCTTGTGTTGCAGAAAAAGTACTTCGTAAATTTCTTTAGCAAACATCATTTCCCTTTTGGCACCAGGAGATATAAACATCACTTACAACTTCCCCCAAAGGAATGGTTGTGTCTGGCGTGTTTGTTCAAAGACACCTGTAGACTTTCAAATAAACTGTTTTAAGTATCCCCATATTAATCTTCTTAAGGCAGACCCTTTTGAAAAAACTGAAATAAATATTATTTATTTTATTATCCATGGTATTTAGAACTAACTTATACTTTACATATATTTTGTTTATTTGAATGCATATCAACTGCTTGTTTATGTGGATTTGTGATGCTGATATTTTGGGTGGTGGGGGTGTCGGGTGGGGAGATTTGGGATTTGGTAGTTGATACTGATAAACAGAAACTTGCATGAAAAACATTTAAGGGGGGGGGGGGGAGAAATGTAAATATAGATTAAAATTAATATGAATGCACTTTTAAAGAAAGGATTAAAATTTTCAATATTTCTCTAGTTTGTTTTTTTAATACATAAGAATTTAACTATCTTCTTCAGCAGATTTAACATCTGTCATTTAAACACAGAGATATATAAAACTGTAGTTCTATAATAAAAAAGATAAATGTCATTTCATTGGTGTGTTTTGAAATCTTGAAACAATCAATTATATACATATTTCAAGAAATTTAAAAAAACTTCAAAATATTTAGCAAAAACACCTGCAAATTGGAAAATGCAATATCTCTTTTGACAGGGTGCAGTTACAATTAAAGAGAATTAAAAGCCGTGATTCAATTGTCTGTTAGTTAAACAAATGTAGAGGTTTTACCTACATCTATTGTATTAAATGTAGTTTAGTTCAGGACAGGTGTGATACCATCAGAATAATATCCTAGAAAATCTTGATCAACACTTCAACTATTTGTCCAGATGGGACCATCTTTGCCTGTCAGAGATTGAACAAACAACAGTTGAACATGTGGCCAGTAATCTAAGATCATTGTACAAAAGCCTGCACATAATATTTACTCTGCGTAAGATTTCCCTGAAAAATAAATTAAATATATCCCATCTTTACAACACATTTCTTTAGAACTTTTCTTTTATAAAAAAAATATGTGACATTTGGCACAGTCGGTGACTTTAATATGGTTGCAGATTGATGTTCCATGAATCTTGTGTGTCTTCTAATTCATGAGTATGAAGAAAATTTATTAGCTGAGTGGGCTTCCTAAAGAAGTGTGGGGATTGGGGAATGGTGTCATGTATATCTGGTCTTCGGAAAAGAATAAGCATACCCTGCTTTGTGTATGACCCCTTGACTTATTTATATTTATAATAATTGAAGTTGTAAATTCATTAAAAATGCCAACAGTAAAATACAAAAAGAAATATTTTCTTTAATTCAAACATACATTTATGATATCACTGTTTTTATACGCCCACATTTTCATGTGGACGTATTATGTCGTCGCCCCTGTCCGTCCGGACGTCCGTCCGTCCACAATTTGTTTGTGGACTCTCTACAGGTCACAATTCTTATCCGATTTTGACGAAACTTGAAATATAGGTTTATCCCCAAAAGATCTCGGCTGCTTTCGATATTGGCATGTATCGGATCAAAACTTCATGGATTCTACGAAAAATCACGTTTTTAGCTTTTGGACCCTATAGAGGTCACAATTTTGAATCGATTTTGATGAAACTTGACATGCATGTTTGTAACCCAAAGATCTTGGTTCCTTTCGATATTTGCGGCTATCGGAATGTAATTTCCTGAATTATGGCCCCTGATTGTCCGAAAAATCACCCTTTTTAGCTTGTGGTCCCTCTGGAGGTCACAATTATTATTCGATTTAAAAAAACGTTTGATTATATCACCGTTACACTCTAAGGAAGGTTGAGTTCGAATTTCGGGAAAATCGGACGAAAATTGCCATACAAAATGGCCGCCGTTTGTACGCGAATACTGTTAAAAAATGGTATATCAAGGTTGTGGACCCTGTGGAGGTCACAATTTTGATTCGATTTTGATGAAACTTGAAATTCATGGTTATAACCCAAAGATCCTTTCGATATTTGCGCATATCGGATTGTAACTTCCTGAATTATGGCCCTTGATTATACGCAAAATCGCCTTTTTTTTTAGCTTGGAGGTCACAATCATTATCCGATTTAAAAAAACTTTTGATTATATTATCGTTACACCGTAAGGAAGGTTGAGTTCGAATTTTGGGAAAATCGGACCAAAATTGCCATACAAAATGGCCGCCGTTTGTACGCAAATACTGTTAAAAAATGGTATATCAAGGTTGTGGACCCTGTAAAGGTCACAATTTTAATTTGATTTTGATGAAACTTGAAATTCATGGTTATAACCCAAAGATCTTGATTCTTTTCGATATTTGCGCATATTGGATCGTAACTTCCTGAATTATGGCCCCTGGTTATACGCAAAATCCCCCTTTCTTTAGCTTGTGGTCCCTCAGGAGGTCACAATTATTATCCAATTTAAAAAAACGTTTGATTATATCACCGTTACACTGTAAGAAAGGTTGAGTTTGAATTTCGAGAAAATCGGACCAAATTTGACAGACAAAATGGCCGCCGTTTGTACGTGAATACTGTTAAAAAAATGATATATCATGGTTGTGGACCCTGTATAGGTCACAATTTTAATTCAATTTTGATGAAGAAGGTTGAGTTCTAATTTTGTGAAAATCATACCAAAATTGCCGGACGAAATGGTCGCCGTTTGTACGTGAATAGTGTAAAAATATGGTATATCATGGTTGTGGACTCTCTACAGGTCACAATTCTTATCCGATTTTGATGAAAAGTCACATTTCTAGGTTGTGTACCGTCACACCATAATCATTGTCGGTTTCAAATTTCATTAATATCAGACTGGAACTGACCAACTAAATGGCTGCTCCCAATACAGTATGAAATACAGGACTTAAAGATGTAGGAAAAATCACTTTCGGTATTGCTTGTTCTCTGTCCATCTCTCGAAAATGTGGGCGTATCCTGCCTGGCAGTGCCAGCCTATCTTTTTTATCTAAATCTGTATAATTGATTTTAGGGTAGTCATGGTAGTCCATATTCCTAATATCTTCTAATTTATTGAAATAACCATGCCAGTTAAAGAGATGAGCAATCAGGTTAACAAGCAACCTGCTATTCTACTCACAGCTTGGCCAAAACCAGGCGCAAATAAATTTTTTTTGCACCTAAAATACTAGTGGTAAATAGAAACCCCGGCGATAAAGTGAGCTTTATGAGTTGAGCTCTGAGTCCAGAGCGAGTGGAATGTTTGTGGCCGTTTTTTGTTGAACAGCGACTCTAATATCAGTGAGCCCTGTAATCGCAGAAACACATTTTCTCTCAATTGTTATCACTGTCAAACTAGCAACAGCGAAAAAAGAAGGCCAAAAGGCCAGCTTGTGAATTTGTTTGGGAGTAAATTTTAACAATTATTTGTTAAGAACTGGCTACTTAAACATACATCATGCAAGAGCAAATTCTGCCTTTTGTATGTCTTTCTTTAGGCCTGAATTGCTATAAAAACTATCAATTAGTCATTAATTAACTTAGCCAGACCATAATCAACTCTCAATGTCAAGGCTAGCATGAGATTTTTGTTGGATTGTAGTTCAATTTGCTTTAAAATTATCTTTCCTGATTTACCAATTAAATGGATAACAGAGACTACAAGTTTTGTATTAACGACTTTAGTAATGATGACCGAGTCGAAGCGAAACTTTCATTCACTTAGTTCTAAGTTCATAGTGGATCAATTTGACAGAAATTTTCAGCAAATTGCCTTTACATCAGCAAATTTTTGTCCCCCGCCTTTCGTAGAAAGTTGGGGGACTATTAAAATGGGTCCGTCCGTCTGTCTGTCTGTCCATCACACTTTTTGGGACACAATAACTCTCTTCCTAATTGAGCTAAAATGTTCAAACTTGGTGTATATGCTTATTAGGTCAATGCGGGGTGTTGGGATGGCCTAGTGGTCTAGAGTGCCGTGCTTCGACCTCTAACTGGTCGGTCACCTCTGGCTTGCGGCTGTGGTTTCGAGCCCTGGTGTGAGCTTATGTGGCATGGAGATAGGGGCGCCTTCTCAACCTCGTGGGTTTCCTCCGGGCACTCCGGTTTCCTCCCACTGCTAAAGACCCCTACGCGCAAGCGAATTATTGAAATAAAATTTAAAAAAAAACAACATTTGTTAGTCCCGAAATGACCTAGTTTGTGTTGAGTGGACGTTAAACCCCATTTCTCTCTCTCTATTAGGTCAATGCCTTGATGGAGTTCGAAGATGAGCATTTTCCGCTTAGGGTAAGCAGAGATAAGCAATTTGATTGGTTGATGCTTTGGGACACGATAACTTTAGTTCTAATTAAGTGAGAGTGATGAAACTTGGTGTATAGTTTCATTACAGTAATACCTTGACTAAGTTCGATGAGCATTTTCTGCTCAGGGTAAGCAGAGCGATACGCAATTTGATTGGTCTAGACTTTGGAACACAATAACTCTCCTTCTAATCGAGTTAAAATGTTCAAACTTGGTGTATATGCTTATTAGGTCAATGCCTTGATGGAGTTCGAAGATGAGCATTTTCCGCTTAGGGTAAGCAGAGATAAGCAATTTGATTGGTTGATGCTTTGGGACACGATAACTTTAGTTTTAATTAAGTGAGAGTGATGAAACTTGGTGTATAGTTTCATTACAGTAATACCTTGACTAAGTTCGATAATGAGCATTTTCTGCTCAGGGTAAGCAGAGCGATACGCAATTTGATTGGTCGAGACTTTGGAACACAATAACTCTCCTTCTAATCGAGTTAAAATGTTCAAACTTGGTGTATATGCTTATTAGGTCAATGCCTTGATGGAGTTCGAAGATGAGCATTTTCCGCTTAGGGTAAGCAGAGATAAGCAATTTGATTGGTCGATGCTTTGGGACACGATAACTTTAGTTCTAATTAAGTGAGAGTGATGGAATTGGTGTATAGTTTCATTACAGTAATGCCTTACTAAGATCGATAATGAGCATTTTCTGCTCAGGGTAAGCAGAGCGATAAGCAATTTGATTTGCCGAGACTTTGGAACACAATAACTCTCCTTCTAATTGAGTTTAAATGTTCAAAATTGATGTGTATGCTTATTAGGTCAATGCCTTGATGGAGTTCGAAGATGAGCATTTTCTGCTTAGGGTAGGCAGAGATAAGAAATTTGATTGGTTGATACTTTGGGACAAGATAACTTAGGTTCATCTTGATTGATGATTTTTATGCCAATACAACGACTGCATTCTCATTCAGTAATGGATTCGACAGTAACAGTGTTGTTGAGGGCCCTTTCCCTTGGCCAGAGGGGCCCTTTTTTCAAGCATGGGGGCCCTTTTGTCTGCCTTTAGGGTCTCCCTAACTAGGGTACATTTTCATTTTTCTCGTCGGTTTTAGCATTTTTCTTTATAAAACACTTTTGGATGACACTTCGTGTACAGTTTGATTGCTTGATACGTTTGAAAAAAATAAATGTGCGATTAATTAATGTGTCATCTATTTATTTTGGGATTTCGGAGGGGGACATCAGCCTCACTGTTGGCTTGTTAACTATTGTAGTGAGAACTGCCAACTCATTATCTAATCTCCCATAATGTATCTTTATCTATATCACATTCAAGTACTTTAACTAGAGATTAGACATGGAACAGAAAGCTTGAATATAAACCTAATATTATTATACACTGATAATAATTATAAAAATAGAAACTTTTGATTACTAACTGGATCGAGAAATTTAAAATAAATAGGTACTGGTACACTTTAAAAAAAAAGAATGGATCGTCTGTGAAAATTACTAAATGCCAAACCACACTTATGGAAGCTTTTATGAAAATTAGTTTTGTGTGTTTAGATGGGCATGAGGTTGGGCTAAGAGGAAAAAATCGAATTTTGGTAATTTACATAGGTATGCATGCAGTCATGTGACATCATGGTGGAAATTTTAGATTTTTCATCTTTCACTAAAACTAACACGAAAACAAATTGTTGTTTAAATACTTATGGGATATTGTTTATTTCACAAGATTTTGATGAACATATATAAAATGAACAAAAATATCAATAGCAGCCATGAGCAATGCCACCATGAACACACACATCCGCAGCCATGACCATGTGCGGATTACAATACCTTGTTTTCACTTTCACTTTCATCCCAAAGTCCCGTATCATTATCACGTTCAGGACTCAGGAATTGCCTGCGTCTTTTACGATCAAGCAGGCCCGCATTATTATCAAAGGTCGCGCAACAAATCACGCACTTTATACTACCAATCACTGTGCTGACTACTATCATTATTAACTAACTGAAATAGAATTATGTGCAGGCTTTCAGAGCCAGCCACGAAATTGTCCACACTTCCACACTGTCTTGGTCAAGATGAGGAAGTATCATATCAGCTGAGCTGATGTAAATGCTACACTCTTGTGGCTTTCAAGCATAGGCCGTTTGTTTGTTTCAGGAGTTTTATGTCTCTTTCCATCAAGTGTTCAAGGGTGATATTGTAGGGCTGTCTGAACAGCACATTGGATAGTAACAGTCTACCTATGATTAATCACGATGTTGGTGTTTATCATCTGAAAATTTACTATTTCGATGGTAAAATGATGTGCAGGCGATTAGACGCAGTTTGTGCTCTATCTATTCTTTTCTGGTCCATCAAAATGGCTAGACAGAATTTCTTGGTCAGCTCCTCCTGAAAGTTAGGTTGCATATAAATGTTTCAGCTAGATTCAGTGTGAAGATGATGTTAGAATATTTATGTTTATAGCAGTTGTTTGTTAGAACTTTAGAAGATATAGTAACTAACTGGTATGTTAGGGTAATAAAGAGATCTAAAAGGTCTGATTAGTCGACATGTTACAAGTCCATAAATACAACTCATCAGTTTTGTAATTGAAATACTCTCACTTCTTTATGCTAACAATAAAATCCAAATAGTCATATCTTTGTTAGTTTTTTCATGCCAGGCAAAAATTGACCTATGGCTAGTCGCGCGACTGTACTAGGTGCTCATTAATACATTTACATAAATCTTTTCTTGATGGCTTCCATTTTGGAATTCTTTTCATGTTCATAATTTGATTTTGCCCTTGTTGGTAAATCAACCAAAAAAAACTGTTTTCTTTGAAACGTCCGTGCCTGTAGATTAGCCAGCTGGTTTAACTATCCCCAGGTTTTTTAAACCAGTTTAACTTAAGCGTCTCAACAGACTATTAGTAATTTTGTGTTCTACTGTCATGCAGTCAGCCAAAAATGAAACTAAAATTAGTAATCTAGCTGGTGCTGCTTAATCTGTTGAACAAAAAAACAATATTCAGAAAGAAACTTGTGCCTACACCAATCAATATAACATACCAGGCAATCTAATTCAAAAATTTTGACCTAAATCCAAAAGGTTTAGCTCCTTGACTTACAGGTAGCTAGCTGTTCAGTTAGAAATTTAGATAAATCTTGGTTTATGGTTTCCATTTTGGAATTGTTGGGATGTTTTTATTTTGGCTTCCATTAAATCATATAAGAATGATCATTTTTTGGCAGTGTCACACAAATATTAAAAGTGGTCAACGTTGTCTTATTCATAACCAACCATAAATAAATTCAGATAAATCTTAGGTTTATGCTTTCCATTTTGGAATTGTTTTGATGTTAATGTTAATACTTTGGCTTTCAATAAATGAAATATGAATGTTTTCTTTTCTGGGTGACGTCACCCAGATATAAAACAAGGTCAGAACCAAAGACTGTATGGGCACATTACAAAATATTATCACTTTGAAGATGACAGAAAAGCAAATGGAAGAAAGATATTGATAGAATTTCTGATTTAAAAAACGAAAAACCAACAGTGGAAAAAGGGACAAAGGACCTAATCAAGATGTCAGACAATATTCATGAAATGTAATACTAATCCTTTTCTCAAGTGGTTTATTCCCTGTGGCTAAATTTCAATCAACATAACAGAATGCCAGTCACACCCATGGGGGATGCCCATAGAATTCCTTTAGATCTTGCTTCAGTCTTGTCATCACTTAAAACCTCTGTTATTTCCACCTACAAGGCACTGTAAATAAATTTGCAATGAAAATCAAATAAAGTTTTGAGTGTCAGAATAAATCCTACACCTCCCATTTCAGTCTTCATTATCTCCTTTGGAAGATAATTTAAATATTTAGAAGTTAAATCTTAATTAAAAGGTTTAGTGTGTCAAATTTGATCTGATTGACTGTTAGCTGTAGACAGGTAGGATACACAGCAAATAAGAAATCACATAACAAAAGTAGTATCAAATGTACTTGGCCTTTAATATTGGAGGTTGAAATGAGTCAAAGCATTTAAAAAATTACTTTGTAATTAATTGTTTCTGTTAAGTTTATAGAAACTGGTAGATAAACATGAAGTCTGTCAACGAACACCTGTTTAATGATTATTAAAAAAGGGTGATTCTAACCTACATTGATAAATTAATGTTTAACATTAGTCTAAGCTGTTTCTAAGAAAAAATGTATTTTGAACTTACAACATCTAAATCAGCGTTGGGTCGTGGGCTAGTCTGAGAACTTTTAAAAAAAAATGCTATCTTTTCCTGTAATGTATCTATACATCTTCAATAGAAGGCTTGATCTCGCTTTAACTCCGTACATCTTATCAAGCCTTCACATATCACTCTTCAGTCTACATTTTTCGTCACTAATTTGGATTGGTCTAGGACCCAGCTCTAGACCTCTCAGATTCCGTAATAGAAAATATCATTGTGAATACCAAGTCTCGTGCTTTCCAACTGAAATATCTACCTGTGATAATCGAGTTGCAAAGTTCAAGGTTCATTCAATGTCAAGGTTTCTGGAAACAAAGAGACTTGCCACTGCCAATTTTCGTGCAAATAAATACTTCTCTTGTCTCTAAAACAGTTTCAATTGCTTTTCCGTGAGTTTTTCATCTAAAAAAACTTTTAACGGCTGTAAACTCATCTATAAATTTTTGGGTGGAGATCGCAATGTTTGTATTTGGATATGTGTTTGTATCATGACCTCTGATTGGACAACGTTATTATTCCTGTGTCTGCAGTTAAGGGAAATAACGTACCTAAAAGTTCGGGAATTTCAGACAATTCTGGCAACGGATAGAAGTTGTAAAACTGCGGCCATTGCTTCGGAAACATGTGATCTATACAGCTCTTAGCCAAGCATCCTAATTACTCTTGCATAATTGCGCACCCTACATCGCGGGCGCAATTCAGGTAGTTTTTGGGCCTAAGAGTCATCAGCATTTGGCAAGCGGCAAGCTAACCAGACCATGAGCGAATGATAATGATGTTTCATGGTAAAATGTGACTTCTAATGGTTTGGATTGTTCATACTTGGTTTTATTTTATTTGTTCGTCAAGGGGTCGCGATCTGATCCTGGGGCTGGAATGGGGTCGCCACCCAAAATAGGTTGGGAACCTATGATCTAAATCATAATTTATCAGACCTAAACCTTTTAATAAAAATTTTGTCCTGATTTAAGATCCTAATACTCTTCAACTTAAATCGGTACAACTAACAAACACCAATCCTCAGGCCAGGAAATAACGGTTTTAGATGTACCTGACAAAATGTCAGGCACTAATGAAATAGTACCTGACATTTTCAACTAAGTGCTGGACATGCATTCATAATATCAATAAAAAAGACCTTATTGGCCTGAATTTCTTATTCAAATTTTTATAATGTATTTTCTAAAAAGATGTCTCAACATCTTTTACCACCAAGGCTCAGACATTAAAAAACAGTTCCATAAATCATAAACAGTAATTTTGAAGACTAAACATTGAGAGAGGAGATTGAAAGTTAATGTACAGAGAGTTGATATAAAATATAGA
Source organism: Patella depressa (assembly GCA_948474765.1). Lineage (NCBI taxonomy): Eukaryota > Metazoa > Mollusca > Gastropoda > Patellidae > Patella > Patella depressa. The sequence goes on along the minus strand of OX419715.1, from coordinate 47,831,518 downwards.
CATTGAGGGTACCGGTATATAGGTTTAATTACTAGACAGGTGTATATTAGACTGGTAGATGGGATGAATGTGGACAAATATAATCATCATAATGTTTGTTGTTGATATAATGTCAAGTTGTCCATCACAGACTATTCTTCTTGTTTATATTCTCTTAGAATAGTGTTATTCTTTCTCAACTACTCCAAATTAACTCAGCCTTTAAGGTTACAGAGGTCAATGAGCAGTTTGTGTTGCTATTAATGACAGACAAAATGGCCGCCGTTTGTACACGAATAGTGTGAAAATATGTTATATCAAGGTTGTGGACTCTCTACAGGTCACAATTCTTATCCGATTTTCAGATTTTGACAAAATTTGAAATATAGGTTAATCCCAATTAGATCTCGGCTGCTTTTGATATTGGAATGTATCGGATCGAAACTTCATGGATTATAGGCCTTGATTGTACGAAAAATCATGTTTTTAGCTTGTGGACCCTATAGAGGTCACAATTTTAAGCCGATTTTTATATGCCCACATTGAAATGTGGTCGTATATTGTCGTCGACCCCGTCCGTCCGGCCGGCAGTCCGGCGTCCATAATTGCTTGTGGACGCTCTAGAGGCTAAAGTTAATATCCGATTGACTTTAAATTTATACACAGTGTTTAAGGTCATGAGACGAGGAAGCCTATTGTTTTTCAGCGATTTCTGATAATAACTACCAGAGTTATGGCCCTTGATCACTTCAAAAAATCTTGTGGACGCTCTAGAGGCCAAAGTTAATATCCGATTGACTTTAATTTTATACACAGTGTTTAAGGGCATGAGACGAAGAAGCCTATTGTTTTTCAGCGATTTCCGATAATAACTACCAGAGTTATGGCCCTTGATCACTTCAAAAAATCTTGTGGACGCTCTAGAGGCCAAAGTTAATATCCGATTGGTTTTAAATTTATACATATAAAGCTTGTGGATGCTCTAGAGGCCAAAGTTAATATCTGATTGACTTTAAAATTATACACAGTATTTAAAGTCATAAGACGAAGAAGCCTATTGATTTTCAGCGATTTCTGATAATTAGAGCCAGAGTTATGGCCCTTGATCACTTCAAAAAATCTTGTGGACGCTCTAAAGGCCAAAGTTAATATCCGATTGACTTTAAATATATACACAGTGTTTAAGGTCATGAGACGAAGAATCCTATTGATTTTCAGCGATTTATGATAATTAGTGCCAGAGTTATGGCCCTTGATCACTTCAAAAAATCCTGTGGACGCTCTAGAGGCCAAAGTTAATATACGATTGCCTTCAAATTTATACACAGTGTCTAAGGTCATGAGACGAAGAAGCCTTTTGATTTTCAGCGATTTCTGATAATTACTGCCAGAGTTATGGCCCGTGATCACTTCAAAAAATATTATGGATGCTCTAGAGGCCAAAGTTAATATCCGATTGACTTCAAATTTATACATAGTGTTTACAGTCATGAGACTAAGATGTCTATCGATTTTCAGTGATTTTCAATAACTACTGCCAGAGTTATGGCCCTTGATCACTTTGAAAAAATCCTGTGGAAGCTCTAGAGGACAAAGATAATATCCGATCGACTTTAAATTTACACACAGTGTTTAAGGTCATGAGACGAAGAAGCCTTTTGATTTTAAGAGATTTCAAATAATTACTGCCAGAGTTATCTCCCTTGATAACTTTAAAAAATCTTGTGGCGTTATAGAGGCAAACCTCAGATTGATACACAGAGTTTAAGGTGTTGAAATGAACAAGCATTTTGATTTTCAATGAATTTTGATAACTGAACAGCTAAATCCATGATATTAAATGTTTCATGTATATACTAATTGTTAGCGTGGGGTAAAACTTTATTCTCATAATTACATGAGTTGTTACTCTAAATCAGATTTTCGTGTATTACAAATGTTTCATTACCAAAAAAAGTAAAAATATGCGACAACCCTTGTTGACTGCCCGGACGATTAAGCTGCTGTGGGCGTATGTTTCGTTGCCTGGCAACCTATCTTTATGAAACTTGACATGTATGTTGATAATCCAAAGATCTTGGTTCCTCTGGATATTTGCGTCCATCGGATCGTAACTTCCTGAATTATGGCCCCTGATTGTCCGAAAAATCACCTTTTTATACGCCCACATAGAAATGTGGACGTATATTGCCGTCGCCCCCGTCCGTCCGTCTGTCCGTCGGTCCGTCCGTCTGTCCGTCGGTCCGTCCGTCCGTCCGTCTGTCCGTCCGTCCGTCCATCGTCCACAATTTTTTGTGAACGCACTAGAGGCCAGGGTTAATATCCGATTGACTTTAAATTTATACACAGTGTTTAAGGTCATGAGACGAAGAAGTCTATTGATTTTCAGCAATATCCGATAATTACTGCCAGAGTTATGACCCTTGATCACTTTGAAAAATCTTGTGAACGCTCTAGAGGCTAAAGTTAATATTGGATTGACTTTAAATTTATACACAATGTTCAAGGTCATGATACGAAGAAGCCTATTGATTTTCAGCAATATCCGATAATTACTGCCAGAGTTATGACCCTTGATCACTTTGAAAAATCTTGTGAATGATCAAGAGGCTAAAGTTAATATCCGATTGACTTTAAATTTATACACAGTGTTTAAGGTCATAAGACGAAGAAGCCTATTGATTTTCACGGATTTCCGATAATTAGTGCCAGAGTTATGGCCCTTGATCACTTCAAAAAATCTTGTGGATGCTCTTGAGGACAAAGATGATGTCCGATTGACTTTAAATTTATACACGGTGTTTAAGGTCATGAGACGAAGAAGCCTTTTGATTTTCAACGATCTCTGATAATTATTGCCAGTGTTATGGCCCTTGATCATATCAAAAAATCCTGTGGACGCTCTAGAGGCCAAAGTTAATATCCGATTGACTTTCAATTTACACACACTGTTTAAGGTCATGAGACGAAGAAACCTACTGATTTTCAGCGATTTCAGATAATTACTTCCAGAGTTATCTCCCTTGATCACTTCAAAAAAACCTTGTGACACTATAGATGCCAAACTTATCATCCGATTGACTTCAGATTGATACACAGAGTTTAAGGTGTTGAAATGAACAAGTATTTTGATTTTCAATGAATTTTGATAACTGAACAGCTAAATCCATGATATTAAATATTTCCTATACTAATTGTTAGCGTATGGCAAAACTTTATAAAAAGCTAACAAATTCTAATGATTTTCAGATAATTACATAATGAGTTGTTACTCTTAATCAGATTTTAGTGTATTACAAATGTTTCATCCCCCCAAAAAGTAAAAATCTGCGACAACCCTTGTTGACTGCCCGGACGATTTAGCTGCTGTGGGCGTATGTTTCGTTGCCTGGCAACCTATCTTTTAGCTTGTGGTCCCTCTGGATGTCAAAATTATTATCCGATTTAAAAAAACGTTTGATTATATCACCGTCACATGGTAATTTACCGTGGGGCAGAACTTAATAAAAACCAAACAAATTCTAATGATTTTCTAATAATAACTTAATATGCGACAACTCTTGTTGACTGCCCGGGCGATTTAGCTGCTGTGTGGGCGTATGTTTCGTTGCCTGGCAACCTATTTTTCTTATTTGATCTACACCATGACTACACTACTCATATAAATATTGTATACTTTGGTTTGTTTTACATACCTTTATTTTGCAATATTGTTGGATCGTAGATTCAACTCCGCATTTTATGATCGCTTTCGGTACGTTGTGCCGATTCATAATTTTTTATGGCGTACTACTATACGTAGTTTCACGCCCGTTTATGGCTATTTTCTAGGATAGATTTAGTAAATCTCCAAGCGATGATTTTGAAAAGGTTTGTCTGAAGAGTCTGTTTTCTATAAACCCTTTAGTCCCGGACATTCTCATCTTTGATGAAGGTAATACCTCTTTGTGTGCCTCAATCAAAGAATCAACAAACACATCTGGGTGTAGTGTAAAATGTCATTTATTATATATAAACATATAAATGACTGTAACAATAAAAAATAAGATATTAATCAACTGAGCATTATACATAAGTAATAATTAACATGCAAGCCACCCCTACCTATGACTCCTGTTGGGCTAAATTAGAGCCCCCATTTATGCCCCTAAGGCATATAAACAAGTCAGCATAGGGAGGAGGTAAGTGCTCCTAAGGCATATAAACAAGTCAGCATAAGGAGGAGCGTGGGGAGGCGGACGGTAAACACTGCAGAAAACACTAACACAAAGCACAATTCTTTCCCCAAACAAGCATGTGTACAACAAAAGCTAGAATGCCAGAGATCCCGTTGTCTCAAGTATGTAAATCTCGTGACCTAATTAATAGCGTCACTTGACTGAGACAACTGATTATAAAGATTCTGATTGGTTGAATCACACAAATTTTATTATTTCCATAATTTGTATTTGTGTGCCTCAATCAAAGAATCAACAAACACATCTGGGTGTAGTGTAAAATGTCATTTATTATATATAAACATATAAATGACTGTAACAATAAAAAATAAGATATTAATCAACTGAGCATTATACATAAGTAATAATTAACATGCAAGCCACCCCTACCTATGACTCCTGTTGGGCTAAATTAGAGCCCCCATTTATGCCAAAAGCATCCACCGCTGGACTCCAGCGTAGGATGTCTAGCCCAACTGTTACCTGTATATGGGATACGAAATCCATTAGTGAAACCATCTACCAAAAAGGTACATTCCTCGGGGTTATATCCGTCTAGGGCAGATAAGAGTCTAATTGGGTTAATTGGGGTGGGCACTTTTGCTGGCAGAGGCACCACCTTTCCGAAAGGAATAGCGTGAATTCGACGGATTAATGTAAGGTGTAGCTCTAGGCTGGTTTTGGGGAATTGGTGCAGTATTGGATGGAGGCACAGGGTATGATGGTTGCGTAGACGAATGAAGCGCAGTCGGGAGTTGAGGACGCAGCGGCGGAGGCATAGCAGGGTTTATCCCCGTATTTGACAAGGACGGACGTTTAGAAAAACACGACATCATAGGATGTTTATACGAACACAATCTACAAACATGCGGGTATTTACAATGGAGACGGCTACACCCCCTGGCTGAATTATAGTTAAAGCACACCGAATTGGCTGAGTTGGGTTGACCCCGTGAAGTGGTAGAACCTTTTGCTTCCACAGTACCATGGGTTTTTGCAGCATACACGGTGGATGCCTTCAGCCACAATTCGGAATGCATTTGATTCCAGGGCAGGTGGTATGCAGAGCTGAGCGTACGGAATTGGTGGTCATAGAACTGATAAGCTTTCACGCCAAAAGATGAATATAGATCTATAATAGATTGCAAATATGTCAACAAGCTAGATATACATTGGGGAAATTTTTGACAGTAAATATCCATAAAAATTAAAAAGGCTCTGCGCCATTGCTCGAAATTGATTGATTTTGTTTTTGGGGATGATGATATTTGAAAGGTGGAGCTATCATATCCTTCCGAAATATTTAAGGACAAGGTATTGGACTGTAATCCAGGCAACAGCAACGAAAATTCAATATACTTGTCCAACCAAATATCAGCCTTAACCTTATCCGACACATGGCTGGAAATGGATGTTGGGGGTATGGGCACTTGCGGATTTAAGGGAGCGCCGTTACCTGGATTAAATAATTCATCGGCCCGTACAGAAAAGACTGAAGGGCCTGGAGCAGCTGGGGTGACTTCTGGTGACCAACCAGACGTTGAAGCCGTTGTGGCAGCTGAAGCATTAACAGCTGCTGGTATTTCTGTATCTTCTAACGCCCCCTCTTCAAGTCGCATTTCTGTCGATGAAAGTGGTGTTGGTCCTTTTAATGTCTGGTCTTTTACTGACGCTGAAGGGCCACTTTTGGTTGTCTTTTTCATAACCATTCCCTTCTTAACTAATTTTCTAAACAAGATGTCTGTCAAACGGTCTTCCGCTGATGTCATTGGTGGAGAGGCATCTGCACATTCTTGTTCTGAATCACTGGAGGGGCATCTACGTTTAGGCATGACTCTGAAATAACAAACTATCATGCAGGAGAATTTTACACACATAACAAACACACACGGAAAGCAAAAGTTCCAAAAGGGAAACATAAAAGGGGAAAGTTAAAAGTTCCACCAGGGAATACAAAAAAAAAAATTCCAAAAAGGAAAAATAAAAATTTCCACAAGAAAAAGTAAAAGTTGCACCAAGGCAAGCAAAAGCATAAAGTTCCACATTGGAAAGCATAAAGTTCCCAGAGGGAAAGCATAAAGTTCCACAAGGGAAAGCATAAAGTTCCACAAGGGAAAGCATAAAGTTCCCAGAGGGAAAGCATAAAGTTCCCAGAGGGAAAGCATAAAGTTGTACATGAAAAGCAGGCATTTGCACTGACAAGGCAAAGCTTGATTGTATGGTTCAAGGAAAGCCAAAGTTCCAAAGAAACGCACAATTTCCATAGGTTTAGGTAGTTATACTAATTAAGTTGTGGTTATAACAGCAATTGACACCATCTCATGTGTCTTAGCAAAGCGTCCCTGATGCTCTTCATAAACAGGATACATCCCACGGAATCCGACAAATGAATGCCTTGCGAATCGTAAATATATACAATTGGCTGACATAAGCCAGCCTTATGTTTCCAAAAGGTTATTTTCGAAAAATGTTGACACAACAATGACAAACGATAATTAGTTTGAAAAACACGATCATTATATTGTTCATCAACAACGACGTGACGTTTTTTTATCAGTTGCGAGATTATCACACTTTGGGGACCGAACCTATCTAAAATGTCAGAAGCAAAGTCCACAATAGCCTGTGCTAAAACATCTGGCGACACTGACGTATCACACAAATCGTTAGAGCCTAAATGAAGATACACGATATCCGTGCTTAAAAAACGGTCAAAGCCCTTGTACAATCGCTGGAATCTGTCGTTCAAAACGCACAACCCACCAAATCCAAAACACGAAATAGAACACAAATTGAGAGGTAGGTGTAAATTAGGATGCACATCGCTTAATTGCGGGATTAAACGTTTTATATACGACGAACCAAACAGAGTTACCTTGATCGGAACCACAGGAAATGTGTCGGTATCTAAATCTAATGACGCAAAGGTCGGGTTGTACGAAGCACCCACTGCCATCTCACCGAGCGGCCATTTTGACAACGAACAAAGGAATCGGCAAATTATAGGCAAGCGAAAGTTTTTTAAAAACCGATACGGAGCAACACAGATTTAATCGCGTAAACAAAGTTGTGCAACCGACATTATATCCAATTTACCTTTGGATTACACGTGATTACAATGAATAATCTATGCTGCGATCTATGTTGCTATAAATAGACTCGCCATTGTGAACAGAACAAAGGAATCGTGCCAGTGCCGTGAAAGGCGACGGACAGAAGAAAGTTTAACGTAACCGACACGGAACTAATTATGTAAACAAAAAGTTTACACCGAGTACGTTATAATAAAGTTACCTCTGAAATAAGCGAGCAAAGCACAAGAGTTGAGATTAAACACTGCAGAAAACACTAACACAAAGCACAATTCTTTCCCCAAACAAGCATGTGTACAACAAAAGCTAGAATCAAAGAGATCCCGTTGTCTCAAGTATGTAAATCTCGTGACCTAATTAATAGCGTCACTTGACTGAGACAACTGATTATAAAGATTCTGATTGGTTGAATCACACAAATTTTATTATTTCCATAATTTGTATTTTTGTTTGATGAGAATATGATCGGTAGAAGTCACCATTAAATTATATCTAAACCGGATGTTTACACCATCAACGAAGGGGCTAAAAGGGACAAACAATAAATCATACTTTAAAAATAGAAAGGTAATGTGCCTTCTAAACCTTGTGACTAAAACAAGATTCGTAAATGTCCCAATCAGGTGGATAAATCCAGGCCGAGTGGTTTTGCCGTTACGGATACTGTGGATTCTTTTGTTTCACTATATTAATTTCAATCTACCCCGATCTGTCTGTTTACCGCAGTCATTTTGACATTTTTTCATGTCTGTAATTGGGACTAATAACCGTGCCTAAATCGAGGTGAAGATAATCATCTCCTCAGCCGTCTGTTCGGAGTGTATATATATATATATTCTAATGAAAATTCTGTTGTTGTTGTTTATTACAGATTTAACGTCCAATACATTTTATATGATATTATGGTCAGGTTGATTAATTTAAATCATTACGCTTTTTACTTATAATCTACCACTGACAAAGGTATAATAGGCCTGTTGCATCTAAGTCCTATAGGTAGATTTAAAATAGCAATAACAATTATACTCTACTGCCGATAAAGGTAAAGGGATATAGGCATGTTGTATATAAGTCCTATACCGGTAGTTTTAGTAGTAACAATGTCTACCGCCGACAAAGGGATATAGGCCTGTTGCATCTAAGCTCTATACCGGAAGTAACTAATAGTCTTATAATGACACAGTACCCTACCAATTTAAAAACATAGGTAAGAGATTATCTTAAAATCAATTAAATTTTTTAACGAATCTGTTTACAGACAATACTGTTAATAATAATGTCATTGATGAGAAATAAAATGAAATGAAATGAATGAAGTTTAACTTCCTACTGTTCTTCTCTGACTGTGTTGATGAAGACAGGGTCATTGACGAGCACAAGACTCATACAGGCAAAGGCGTCATAGTGTTCATACCAATCTGTGGAACCTATGGTTCATAATTTTTTACCCTAAATCAATAATGTATAATGATTTTAGTACTGACCAGGGGTTCAATGAGTTTGATATTTTCCCCGCTCTTTGGGGTGACAGTGCTGTAAATGATTCGATCGTTAATCTTTAAACTAGTTAGTGTGTTTACAACGAAACGTTTTGAGATCAATTAACTGGCCGTTACAAATCCTATTCAAGGAAACTGCAAATGCATGTGGCCAGTTTGCCCCTCCGGTGGATACCGTACTCACATTTAGTCAATTTTACCCCGTCAAGCACAGTCACAAGATGTGGTTATTCAGGATGTATAGAAGATATTAGCCTTAGTGTTTCACCCTTATTGTCATTGCTGTCAAAACATCTGGATCAAGACACAAAAAATTATATTGCTGATTCAGTAGTGATCCTCATGGGTAATAAAATACCCACTTGGAATTGTCTTTTAAAACGTAGGCATTCCCTTAAACGCATTAAAGTCGTTGATATCACCCACTCTGTTCTTTTAATCGGCAAGTCGACATGACTTTATGAGGGGCCAGATTTGACTATCATGTTCGAGAGATAGATCAATCAGAGAATTATATAACATTACATGTTTTATTTGGTAATCATATTGTGTCAGGTACTAATCAGCAATTTTCAAGGCAGCATCAACCCGGCTACAGTAACATCTGTAGATTATACTTTTGTAGCCAGTCAGATTTCAAATATTTTTAGGCAGTTGGTCTATCATGACATCAGATAAATGGAATCTTAATACATTTAATGGGTACTGCTTTAAGTTTTTTTTCTACAACGACCTTTTCAACCTCACTTGCCTAACCACCTCTATATAATTCAGAGTAGATGGAGTTATAGTTGATTAATTAAATGTTTAGTAAGAGGGCTTTATGTCCAGGTTGTCCCTGGTTTATTTCTAATATCCTTTTAGTTCAGAAAAAGACTGACGATTATCGTCCTGTTATAAACCTGAAAAATTTACACATTTATAAGTTATGAACATTTTACACAAAAGAACTATGCTATGGATAGTACATAGAGATAATTTTCTATCATTCATGGATCTAAAAGATGCCTTTTTTCTATTCGTCCAGATTGTCATGAATATTTACGTATTATTTGGTGAAATCAAATGGTTGAGATAATTTGTCTCCCTGTCAGAGTTTCCTCAGCTCAAAGAGTTTTTTCTAAGTTTTCAAATCAAATTTTGCAAGCCTTCACAAGCAGTGGATACATTGTTCATATTATATATAAATTTCATTTTTTCCCCCCTCTAACAACACTGCAAAAGAATGTGTATATACACACAGTAAACTGTTAGATATTTAAATTTTCAAAAGCTAGGCTTATGTGTAAATGAAAAAAATCAAAAAAAAAAAAAAAAAAATCCTGTTTTTTAGGATTTACTATTAATTGTCATTTATTTACTGATCTCTTACTCAACGAAATATAGATAAAGTAAAACCCAAGGCATAAAACTGGGCTCCTTTTCTCGACCAGTAATACTGTTAGTATTTTTTTTACATAGATAAAAGAGTAATCAGGGGCTTTAACAGAAGGTATTTATTCATATATATGGGTATTTCCCTCAACGGTTGACTTAAATTGGTGGTTACATAACACCCTCACTCTTGTGTCTTTATTTTGGATGCTTCTCTTTATGCATGCGATGCTCACTCCTTATGATTTCATGCCAATGATCTTTGGAATAGTTCAGAATCTCTATAAATTATCTTAAACTGCTTGATTGAGATCTTTATGCAGCTATTTATCTAATACACATATACTTGTTCAATGTGATATTAAAATATCCTTATACTATGTTTATCATATATTTATAAATTTGGGGAACTATAGATAAATTGTTTTAAAATCAGCAAACAAATTTGGAACTGTCATGCTTCTAGAAATAAACTAGTGTCCAAAAGAAATGATACCACCTGTTTGCAACGACAGAAAAGAAAAACTAAACAAAGCATCAGTTTAGGATTAGTGTTATTCTTTTGAGAAATCCTTTCGCAACATCTGTACACAAAATCATTTCAATCAAATCTGTACAATCAATATGACAAGCCATTAAAGATCGGTGGGGTTGAAAAATAAACATTTCGTTAGAACACTGATCACAGAAACAACGGGAAATGACACACCACATGTCTAAAAGTCAAGTCAGTAGCAGGTATGTCCACCGTGAGCATCAATACATGCCAGAACATGCCTGCGGACTGATGACGTCAAACGTCTGATGACTTTGAGAGTGATTTGTTGCCATTCCTCGAGGAGACATCGTTCCAAGTCCTGCACGTTGACGGGAGGCACAAGGCGACGTCAGATTTGCCAATCAAGGTGGTCCCATAAGTGCTCGTTGGGATTCAGGCCGTAAGATGTCATCACAATAAGGCTGTGCATTCAGGTTTCCACGAATTACGACAAGCCTCGTTGTGACATCACCACATATGCCACCCCAAACCATTAACCCTCCACCTCCAAATGGCAGGACCTGTTGGACAGAGTTAGGCGCCAAACGTTCACCAACTCTTCGGTATACAAGCTGCTGTCCATCGTTTCGGAACATGAGGAATCTGCTCTCATCAGAGAACATAACACGTGCCCAGTCCCGGCGTTGCCAACGTCGAACTCGCCTGGCCCATATCAGTCTGTCGTGCCGGTGTCGATGCGTCAGGTGCGGTCCGCGGTAAGGATGACGTGGTCGGATACCATACTACTGTAGCCGGTCTGTCGACTGTCCCAGTGCTGTGGCCGCCGTGGATGTTGCTGTTACGGTTCCTCAGGTGTAATACCGGATTTAACGTTCCTAGTTGGGCGTGGTTACTCGTGATCTTCCACTCTTGGGCCTGTCTGACGTATGACCTGTCAGAAGGAACCGCTGCATCAACCTGGTGATAGTGATGCGTGCGCAGCCCAACCTTCTGGCGACGTTGACATGTGACGCCTCTTTTTGAACCATTCCAACGGCTCTCTCTCTCGATGGCTGTCAGACGTGGCATATATTGTGTTCTTTTTGTTGCTGTGATATCAACTTGCCTGATCAGCCGTTTTATATAGTTTTCATGCACATGCAGAACATGCTAGAAAGGGAAATGTCACTTTCACGAAATTTACGTTTTTTTCCTGAAGTGATCAAGTGTTCCCGGTATTTTTATGGACTATGCTGTGTTAGGGATGTGCAATACGAATCGGCATGTTTTCATACTAAAAAATTAATTGGAAAGAAAGTTGGTATCGTTTCTTTTGGACACTAGTTTATTTATTTATCTGCTAAATATAGATCAATTATGTCTTAGAGCATAGCTGATGAATTATCTAGACATTTTTCTGATTTCACAGAATTGATGTTGAATAAGCACATTTTTATACGCCCACATTGAAATGTGGTCGTATATTGTCGTTGCCCCCGTCCGTCCGTCGGTCCGTCGTCCACAATTGCTTGTGGACGCTCTACAGGCTAAAGTTAATATCCGATTGCCTTTAATTTATACACAGTGTTTAAGGTCATAAGACGAAGACGCCTATTGATTTTCAGCGATTTCCGATAATTAGTGCCAGAGTTATGGCCCTTGATCACCTCAAAAAATCTTGTGGACGCTCTAGAGGCCAAAGTTAATATCCGATTGACTTTAGATTTATACACAGTGTTTAAGGTCATGAGACGAAGAAGCCTATCGATTTTTGGCGATTTCCGATAATTAATGCCAGAGTTATTGCCCTTGATCTCTTTAAAAAATCATGTGGACGCTCTAAAGGTCAAAGTTAATATCCGATTGACTTTAAATTTATACACAGTGTTTAAGGTCATAAGATGAAGAAGCCTATCGATTTTCGGCGATTTCCGATAATTAATGCCAGAGTTATTGCCCTTGATCTCTTTAAAAAATCATGTGGACGCTCTAAAGGACAAAGTTAATATCCGATTGACTTTAGATTTATACACAGTGTTTAAGGTCATAAGACGAAGAAGCCTATTGATTTTCAGCGATTTCCGATAATTAGTGCCAGAGTTATGGCCCTTGATCACTTCAAAAAATCTTGTGGACGCTCTAGAGGCCAAAGTTAATATCCGATTGACCTCAAATTTATACACAGTGTTTAAGGTCATAAAACAAAGACGCCTATTGATTTTCAGCGATTTCCATTAATTAGTGCCAGAGTTATGGCCTTTGATCACCTCAAAAAATCTTGTGGACGCTCTGGAGGCCAAAGTTAATATCCGATTGACTTTAGATTTACACACAGTGTTTAAGTTCATGAGACGAAGAATCCTATTGATTTTCTGCGATTTCAAATAATTACTGCCAGAGTTATCTCCCTTGATAACTTCAAAAATTCTTGTGACGCTATAGAGGCCAAAGTTACCATCCGATTGACTTCAGATTGATACATAGAGTTTAAGGTGTTGAAACGAACAAGTATTTTGATTTTCAATGAATTTAGATAACTGAACAGCTAAATCCATGATATTAAATGTTTCATGTAAAACTTTATAAAAAGCAATCAAATTCTAATGATTTTCTAATAATTACATAATGAGTTGTTACTCTTAATCAGTTTTTAGTGTATTACAAATGTTTCATTACCGAAAAAAGTAAAAATATGCAACAACCCTTGTTGACTGCCCGGACGATTTAGCTGCTGTGGGCGTATGTTTCGTTGCCTGGCAACCTATCTTTCTGAGGGTTTGTAACCTTGTATTTGTACTGGACACAGATCCATTTACATCACAGCTAATTTTCCAAGTTGTAAAGTCTGATCCATTTTGTTTGGCTCAATGATGTATTTAAGATTTGTTGATTAAATTTTCACCCATGCTTTTTCCTCCACTCACTGAAAGTTTCAGTGTAGGTACATATAGTATCTCAACAAAGTAATCAGAGACCATTATAATTATAGTGCCAGGATGGCCAACACCGGTATGGTATTCTTGACTCTTAGCAATACTTATTTCAAACCCCATTCATTTGCTCCTACCGAAGGACCTCTTGCGTTTAGTTCAACATGGCATGTGCCACCCAATGGGAGGCAAAAGTTTATACATGAACGCTTGTCTCATATTAAGCAATACCTCACTAATAGAGGACTATCACAACACCGACACTATTACACTATTGTCAGGTCCTGGAGACCAGGAATTTATAAACAGTATTATCTAGCCATGAGACGATGGAATTTTTAGGCAGATCGGAAACAATTTGATGCTTTGGGATTCCACTGTAGAAAGTATTGCAAATATTTTAATCTTGATCCTCCCAAATCTGGTTTTGAAGCAACCTGGAGTGTTTCTATTTAATTTTCTTTTGCAAGTCTTATTCGATTTAGAAGATATAATTTTGGATTTTCTCACTTCCGGACATTAACAGCATTTAGTTTTAGTCGCTTTCTAGATTATGGCAATGCTATTACCTTAGGAGTTTGCAGAATTCTGAAAATTTCTGGTCAATCTTCTCCTCTATACCAAGTCAAATTGGGTTAGTTTTACTGATAAAACTTTATGTCTGTGCTATATTGTCCATGCTATACTCTGCAGTATTATCTTAGTTTAACTCCAGATGTTAGGAAGTCTTCTCAAACTTTTTGTATCTCATACATGTATTACGCTCAGAGCAGTTATGCCATCTTCCTTTGGACGTTGACTTGAGATACTTTTATACTGGCAAAAATTGATATTTCTGTATTTAAGCCTCATTCAATTCATTCAACTTCCTAATCTACATTTTTTAAATTCTGGATGCTATTTCAGACAATTTAAAACAGTATCATGGAACTATGATAAGTTTGTTTTTTTACAAGTTCTACTATAGATCTACAGAAAATAATGTATTTTTTTAACTATATGGACAAATTTTAACAGCCTACTATTTGTTTTTCTTTTTTGTTGACAACCCTTTCAATGATGCAATTAATCTGAGATGCCCGAAGGGCATATAGTGGAATATAAGGGCGCTCAGATGAGAAGGATTATATAATAAATAATAATAATAATAATAATAATTTATTCATACTTTGAGGCCTTCAGCCCATTGTACATTGTAAAAATTAATTTCATTGAACATGTATACTGCTAAATATGGTAAACAAATACATAAACAATAACATGGCTTGTGCCATACATAGGAAGACTTACAAAGTTAACATTTCACACCTATACAGTAGTGCTTTCTTTATGTATAATGCTAGACTACTTTGACAGGACATATCATTAAATAGACACACCATATTTACTAATGATGGATTTTGGACTAGGCTATGAGGTAGAAAATTGTTCCTTATATCTGCTAACATAGGGCATATCATAATAAAGTGGTATTCATCCTCAACCTGTCTTAAATTACAGATTTTACAAACCCTATCTTTATATTCTACACCACTTCTTCTCCCAACTTCAACCTCTAGGTTGTGGGTTGAACACCTTAGTATAGATAAATAGAATCGCAGATATTGGGGCACAACAGACAAATATTCTGCAACTCTTATACCCCTGTCATTAATTTGGGTATAAAACCTATATTTGTTTGATTTTTGTAAATTTGCACTCACTTCTTGTATATTAATATCTCTTAGTCTTTGCTTAAGGATCACTCTAAAGGCCTTAATACTTCCCACCCCTTGAGCTTCCCAAACATAACCAAAACCTATCTCATACAATAGTGAGCGAACATTGGTACACCAGGTTTTACGCCCAGCTTCATCTAAACTGTATAACATATTATAACAATGCCTAGGAAGTCTATCTTCATGCATTTCTTGGATTTTTAAGAAATAGATTATTGGTTTAGCCATATATATTACATGCAATTCATGTCTCCCACATTCTTGTCTTGCCAAGATATTTGGAGTTTTATTGTCCCCCGCCTTTCGAAGAAAGTTGGGGGACTATTAAAATGGGTTCGTCCGTCTGTCTGTCTGTCCGTCTGTCTGTCCGTCTGTCTGTCCTTCTGTCTGTCCGTCTGTCTGTCCGTCACACTTTTTGGGACACAATAACTCTCTTCCTAATTGAGCTAGAATGTTCAAACTTGGTGTATGTGTTTATTAGGTCAATGCCTTGATGGAGTTCGAAGATGAGCATTTTCTGCTTAGGGTAAGCAGAGATAAGCAATTTGATTGGTTGATGCTTTGGGACAAGATAACTTTAGTTCTAATTAAGTGAGATTGATGAAACTTGGTGTATAGTTTCATTATAGTAATACCTTGACTAAGTTCGATAATGAGCATTTTCTGCTCAGGGTAAGCAGAGCTATACGCAATTTGATTGGTCGAGAATTTGGAACACAATAACTCTCCTTCTAATTGAGTTAAAATGTTCAAACTTGGTGGATATGCTTATTAGGTCAATGCCTTGATGGAGTTCGAAGATGAGCATTTTCCGCTTAGGGTAGGCAGAGATAAGCAATTTGATTGGTTGATGCTTTGGGACACGATAACTTAGTTCTAATTAAGTGAGAGTGATGAAACTTGGTATATAGTTTCATTACAGTAATACCTTGACTAAGTTCGATAATGAGCATTTTCTGCTCAGGGTAAGCAGAGCGATACGCAATTTGATTGGTCGAGACTTTGGAACACAATAACTCTCCTTCTAATTGAGTTAAAATGTTCAAACTTGGTGTATATGCTTATTAGGTCAATGCCTTGATGGAGTTCGAAGATGAGCATTTTCCGCTTAGGGTAGGCAGAGATAAGCAATTTGATTGGTTGATGCTTTGGGACACGATAACTTTAGTTCTAATTAAGTGAGATTGATGAAACTTGGTGTATAGTTTCATTATAGTAATACCTTGACTAAGTTCGATAATGAGCATTTTCTGCTCAGGGTAAGCAGAGCTATACGCAATTTGATTGGTCGAGAATTTGGAACACAATAACTCTCCTTCTAATTGAGTTAAAATGTTCAAACTTGGTGGATATGCTTATTAGGTCAATGCCTTGATGGAGTTCAAAGATGAGCATTTTCCGCTTAGGGTAAGCAGAGATAAGCAATTTGATTGGTTGATGCTTTGGGACACAATAACTTTAGTTCTAATTAAGTGAAAGTGATGAAACTTGGTGTATAGTTTCATTATAGTAATACCTTGACTAAGTTCGATATTGAGCATTTTCTGCTCAGGGTAAGCAGAGCGATACGCAATTTGATTGGTCGAGACTTTGGAACACAATAACTCTCCTTCTAATTGAGTTAAAATGTTCAAACTTGGTGTATATGATAATTAGGTCAATGCCTTGATGGAGTTCGAAGATGAGCATTTTCCGCTTAGGGTAAGCAGAGATAAGCAATTTGATTGGTTGATGCTTTGGGACACGATAACTTTAGTTCTAATTAAGTGAGAGTGATGAAACTTGGTGTATAGTTTCATTACAGTAATACCTTGACTAAGTTCGATAATGAGCATTTTCTGCTCAGGGTAAGCAGAGCGATACGCAATTTAATTGGTCGAGACTTTGGAACACAATAACTCTCCTTCTAATTGAGTTAAAATGTTCAAACTTGGTGTATATGCTTATTAGATCAATGCCTTGATGGAGTTCGAAGATGAGCATTTTCCGCTTAGGGTAGGCAGAGATAAGCAATTTGATTGGTTGATGCTTTGAGACACAATAACTTTAGTTCTAATTAAGTGAGAGTGTTGAAACTTGGTGTATAGTTTCATTACAGTAATACCTTGACTAACATCGATAATGAGCATTTTCTGCTCAGGGTAAGCAGAGCGATAAGCAATTTGATTTGCCGAGACTTTGGAACACAATAACTCTCCTTCGAATTGAGTTAAAATGTTCAAAATTGGTGTGTATGCTTATTAGGTCAATGCCTTGATGGAGTTCGAAGATGAGCATTTTCTTTTTACGGTAGGCAGAGATAAGCAATTTTTGGACGACACTTCGTGTTCAGTTTGATTGGGCGATATACGTTTGAAAAAAATAAATGTGCTATTAATTAATATGTGTCATCTATTTATTTTGGGATTTCGGCGGGGGACATCAGCCTCACTGTTGGCTTGTTTCCTAAATTAAGAATCCACTTGCACAGTTTATTTTGGACAGTCTCAATGCTTTCTCAGGGACATGTACCCCATATTTCTGCTCCGTATGTTAATATTGGGATAATCATTGCATCAAACAGTTTGAAGGCAACCTTAACAGATTTATTACCTATCTTTGATATACAATGTTTCAACATGTTTAATGCTTTGGAGCTTTGTGAGGCTAAAGTTTTACAACACACTGACCAATTTAGCCTACAAGAGAATACTAAACCAAGATATTTATAATATGACACTGTTTCAATGGCTTCACCTTTATAGCACCACTTTTCAGTTTTTGACAAATGCCCACCATTTTTAAAGACAACAATTTTTGATTTTTCTAAATTGACTGACATATCATATGCATCACAATATGTTTCTAATATTGTAATTCTTTTTTGTAATTCCATAATAGTATCTGCTACTAAACAAAGATCATCAGCAAATAATAACATAAGTACATCCTCAATATTTTGGCCAATAAAAATACCTGATCCATCCGACAGCTTCATGCTCAGGGCTAACTCATTGATGTAAATGGCGAAAAGCCATGGGCTCAAAACACAACCTTGACGTAGTCCGGCTGAGCATGGAAAGGTGTCGGATAGTTGGGATTCACATCTTATCCGTGCCTGGACGGATCTATATATACTCCTTAATATAACAATCATTCTACCATG
Source organism: Patella depressa (assembly GCA_948474765.1). NCBI lineage: Eukaryota > Metazoa > Mollusca > Gastropoda > Patellidae > Patella > Patella depressa. The sequence continues at coordinate 47,813,086 of OX419715.1, read as the reverse complement.
TATATTATTATTTATGAGTTGATACATAAGTTTTTCTCGTTGTACTCTGTCATACGCCTTCGAGAAATCAACATAGAAACAATAAAATTTGCCACCCTTTTTTGACAGATACTTTTGGATCATGCTACTTAAGGCAAAAATATTATCTATAGTGGAATACCCATGCCTGAAACCGGCCTGTTCTTCGGTAATTAATACTTGCTCATCAGACATTTTTGTCAAACGTTTATTTAGGATAGACATGAAAATCTTGCTGATTACATTCAGCAAGGTGATACCTCTATAATTATCAACACAGCTTTTATCACCTTTCTTAAATAAAGACAAAATGATACCTTGTGACCAAGATTCTGGAAATTCCCCTGAATGGAAAATGGAATTAAATAGTTTTACCAAAACAGGAGATATAACATCGACTGAAAACTTAAAAAACTCTGCCGGAATAGCATCAATTCCAGCTGCTTTTGAAATCTTAAGATTGTTTATCTGTTCTCTAACTTCTGAAATTAAAATGTCTGCATTAATGTCATTATCAATATCTTGACAACATGTGTGACAATTTTTGTCATGATCATTTAAATAATCAGTCACATTTTGTGTAAATGTACTATTGTTACTTTCTACACTTGGGTTAAGAAGTTCAGAAAAGTGGTTATACCACTGGTTTAGGGAAATATTGTTTTTTTGAGAATTTTGCCTGAACGCAAAGTTTTTCACACATTTCCAAAAGTTTTCGGACTCCATACTTTCACAATAGTCCTGTATTTTTTTCTGGATATCAAGTTTATACTCTCTCTCCTTACTTCTACATTGGGATTTAAAGACTTTTTTAGTATCTAAATAGTCATTTAACACCTCATTGTCATTTGTAGCTCTAAACTTATTAAGAAGTTTGCATTTCCTGGATTTAAGATTTGAGCATGTATTATCAAACCATTGGGCTTTGGGGGTGTCGGATATTTGACGGTTTGGGGGATTCCAAGCTATACCGAATTCTAAACCAGTATCTTTTAACAATATTATTAATTTGTCTATCGCAACGTCCACACTCTCATCTATAGTTTTATCAACATCTATGATTTTGTTTGTAAATTTATCACTGTTTACTACCTGTCGAAACTTATCACTGTTTTGAGGTTTCCATTTAAGTCTGTTTATATATGAATGTAAATTAATGTCCTGTCCAGCATCACTTACCATTTCCTGAATGTCACTACCCATTATTTGTATATAACACTGCAATGGAAAGTGTTTGTTAATATCTAAATCGAGCACAGTCATATTTACATTATGCCAAAGTGATTGAGATACTATCACATAGTCAATAACACTGCGCGCACCGGCCGATGTGAGATAAGTAAACTCACCATGTTTGTCTCCTTTGCACCGACCATTTAATATCACTAAATTGTTATTAGCACATATATCAGTTAAACTTTTTCCAAAATTATTGACGTTTTTGTCTTTGTTACTTCTACATGGAATGGCACTTGTGGTTTCCTGGTTGTCATAGATGAACTCAAGTTGTGGAATAAACTCAGGGCTGTCATCGATTATATAATCAAGAAGGTGTCCTGTTCGAGCATTTAAATCTCCAGTGACAATGATGTCACACGGATTGTGTTTTGACTCAATTTCAAATAATGCGTTTTCAAGGATATCTACACCATTTTCAGTCTCTTTATTTTGATAGAAGTGGGACCCTTCTGGTGGTAGGTAAACAGAGCCAAAAACTAATGGTTTATTATTGGATCCATCCTCAGCCTCCATTTTTACCCATACCATATCTTGAAATTTGTGCAGTATCTGTGTACTTTTGTACTTCAAGCCTTTTTTAACCATAAGCAATGCACCACCCGATGCCTTAGAAAAAACATCACCAACTGTTCGGAATGACTCAAAACATGTAAAGTTACTATTGATATTATTAAATTCACCGGGGTATTTTTGGAATTTCTCCTGTAGACACACAATATCATAGTCTTGAATAAATACACTAAAGTTAAATGATTTCAGTTTTAATTTAGCCTGAAGGCTTTCAATGTTCCATGATAGTATTTTAAAGTTAGAGTTCTCTATTTCTGATGTATATGGGCCTTGACCTTTGCATCATGCCTGCAGGCTTGAAGGGGCATGACTAGTAACACACTGAATATCTTGTCGCTGTTCATCAAATACATACATTTTCCCCTCAATTAAAAGTCTATCTTGTCTCACTCACCTTCTTGCCTTCTTTGTATGCCTTATCTCGAAATACTGCCAACTCTTTTCTTGCCTTCCTTACTTTAACCGTAAAGTCTTCTCCAATTCTGCAATCTCCCTTTAAGGTTTTTTTTCCTTCTATAAGGATACTGTTCCTTTTCTTCTGACTTATAAGTCTAACCAGAATGGGTCTCCCACCTTGATTTTGGCTACCAGAGGTAATTCTTTTGCCCAGTCTGTACGATTTATCAATCTCATTCTCCGCTAGTGTTAACTTTAGGTTCGTAGCAATAAAGTCGATAATCACTTCTTCTCGTTGCGTACTATTTTCTTCAAACTCTTCCTTTAAACCGTAGATGATCAAATTATACTTTCTCGAATTTTGATCACTGTTTTCATTTACTTCTTCTATCTGCTGCAGTCGCTTACGAAGGTAAGAATTTTCTTTCTCGATTTCTGCCATACGACCAGTTACATTTTCTAGTTTATCATTTATCTCTAACAGCCTATTGTCCATTACTGTAAGCGTTTCTTTGTGTTGTGCCTTCATTTCTAACAAAATACCCGCTTTCAGCTCGTCCATGGCCTCTTTCAAATTGAAGTCAGTCGACGGGTTGTCTCCCTTAGTATTCGATCTCGTCCGGCTTTCTGTTGGCATTCTAATACTTTTATTTATTGGCGATAAAAAGTTCTGTACACTTTACCTGCTACCATCAATGAAATTCACTGGTTCTCACAGTTGAAAGGCACAAAACAAGCCAAGATCTACCTATCTAGACTCCAGATTTTACAATTTTTTTTCGAAATTGTTGAGAGCTACAACAAAACGTCACTCGGCCATGGAACTCGACCTTGACCTTGGCTTGTATGAAGGATTATATGAATATATACATGTATAGTCCGAGGGCTCGAGGATTTATATACCCTCCCTTTAATCCCTCCCAGTGCCATATATGGTTGCCAAATGCCAACAAAACTTTAAAGAGAGAACTAGAGCCGAGTCTTACCTCGTATTTATAGTAGGCGGATGTTGACACAGTGCTGCACGTGCAACTGTGCTATTTTTAGACTTTGAATGTTGAGTTAGTATACATATTTATTAAGATCAATGAGAAATATGCAATATAAATCCTTGAGCCCTCGGGCTATATATATTCATATAATCCTTCTCATCAATTGCGCCCTTCGGGCGCTCGGATGAGAGGAGAATTTCCTCTTACCCATTTTTATACGTAAATTTTCAGTTTTGTGTTGCTTTTTTGAAGAGTATAGTTAAAAACTATAGTTAAAAACTAGATAATGTTAAGGCAATTTGCTGAAAATTTCAGTCATATTGATCCACTATGAACCGAGAACTAATGCGAATGAAAGTTCCGCTTAGCCTCGATCATCATCACTGAAGTCGGTAAGACAAAACTAATAGTCTTGATTGTCCATTTAATCGATAAATCAGGAAGGAAAGTTTTGCAGCAAATCAGACTATAATCCAACAAATATTGCAGGCTAGCCTTGACATTGAGAGTTGATTATGGTCTGGCTAAGTTAATTGATGTCTAATTAATAGTTTTTATACAATTGCTTGTGGACGCTCTAGAGGCTAAAGTTAATATCCGATTGACTTTAAATTTATACGGGGGGGTTGGGATGGCCTAGTGGACTAGAGTGCCGCGCTTCAACCTCTAGCTGGCCAGTCACCTCTGGCTTGCGGCTGTGGTTTCGAGCCCTGGTGTGAGCGTATGTGACATGGAGATAGGGGCGCCTTCTCAACCTCGTGGGTTTCCTCCGGGCACTCCGGTTTCCTCCCACTGCTAAAGACCCCTACGCGCAAGCGAATTATTGAAATAAAATTAAAACCATATGTTAGTCCCGAAATGACCTAGTTTGTGTTGAGTGGACGTTAAACCCCATTTCTCTCTCTCTCTCTCTCTCTTAAATTTATACACAGTGTTTAAGGTCATGAGAAGAAGAAGCCTATTGATTTTCAGCGATTTCTGATAATTACTGTTAGAGTTATGGCCCTTGATCACTGATAATTACTGCCAGAGTTATGGCCCTTGATCACTTCAAAAAATCTTGTGAACGCTCTAGAGGCCAAAGTTAATATCTGATTGACTTTAAATTTCTACACAGTGTTTAAACCTGAACTCCGATTATAAAACTACCGAAATAATTAAATAAAAAAAGGTAACGTCCAAAGCAACCGCCATACTTGTTTTCAATTTACTGAACTAACATGGCGATCGCTTTGAGCAAAAACACACAGGCAGGCCACGCCAACTTCCACTATATACCTTGTCAAGCGAGGTGTGCACATCCGGCTAGATGGTCACAGCCAATAACCTCCTGACTGATAGAAGTTTTTTTTTACACTATCGGTTCACAGAAGATATTATTGCTACACAGTTATTTTGTCTGATCAGGTATATTACTTTACTAATTATACGAAATAAGTTAATCACAACGTACTTTTGCTCTAAAGATAACAGAAAACTACCTTTCCCCAAACAATAACCAATAAAGGATTAGTAATGTCCCTTTGTTGTAATGTCCAGAAAAATATAAGTTATGTCCTTTGATCTCCATTATAACAATTCGAAGTGAAAACATACTTACATACTTATTTGATGGAGAGGACTACAGTTTTATTGCTGCTTTGGAGATATTTTGGAATGATATTACTAGACTTTATGACGCAGAAAAGTATTTGGTGTTTCTACTCTTTTGTTGTGCAAAACATTTCACGAAATAATAAAAAAATGGTTGGTGCTGCAGATTTGTTATTGTTTTGGGGTAAGGCAGTTTTTCTGTAATTTTTAGTAATTTTTGAGCAAAAGTACACCGTGGTTGACTTATTTTGTCTAATTAGTAAAATAATATGTACCTGATCAGACATAATAATTGTGTAGCAATAATGTTTTCTGTGAGCTGATAGTGTGAACAAAAACTTCTATCAGTCAGGAGGTTATTGGCTGTTGACAAGTGTTGACCACCTAGCCGGATGTGCACACACTTTAGAGGCCAAACTTATCATCCAATTGACTTTAGATTGATACACAAGAGTTTAAGGCTTTGAGAAAAACCAAACAAATTCTAATGATTTTCTGATAATTACTTTATGAGTTGTTAATCATAATCAGATTTCAGAGTATTATAAATGTTTCATTACCGAAAAAGATTAGAATATTCGAAAACTCATGTGGCAACTGGTAAACAAACCTTTGAAAATATCAAATCCTCTTAGATACCTGACCTTATTTCTACAATCGACAAACTTTTTGATATGTCATCAATAAGTAAAAATATTTATGGTGCCCTGTTAATATCAGATCATACTACTTAGGATCTTGAGGACAATGATTTTGGATTTGTCCAAATAAGAACACTAGCAGAACAATTGTCTGAACCTTTGTCTTTCTTGGATTCAATTTGGACTTGTGTCTTCGAGAATATAAACATTTGAAGTTTATAGTGAAACAGAAATATACATTTTTTGTAGATTGTTTCAAAACAAAATAGGATTTTGAAAATCTATATTTGCCTACCATCAAGAATAACATCCCCATTTTCTACTTCTTTTTGAATTGTGTTTAACTTGAGCCTGGTCATTTGCTACAGTAGAAAGAGGTTTGAGCACCACCCAGAGAATTTTAACAGATTCTAGAATTAGTCTGAAGAAAGACTCAATCAATGACCTGCTTATCATTCGTATCAATATTTCATTCTGTTGAGGGGGGTTGGGATGGCCTTGTGGTCTAGAGTGCCGCGCTTTGAACTCTAGCTGGCCGGTCACCTCTGGCTTGCGGCTGTGGTTTCGAGCCCTGGTGTGAGCGTATGTGGCATGGAGATAGGGGCGCCTTCTCAACCTCGTTTCCTCCCACTGCTAAAGACCCCTACGCGCAAGCGAATTATTGAAATAAAATTAAACCATATGTTAGTCCCGAAATGACCTAGTTTGTGTTGAGTGGACGTTAAACCCATTTCTCTCTCTCTCTCTCCATTCTGTTGATACAAATGACTTGGTCTTCGTCAGGTTGAATGTTTTGGCGAGATGATATTAAATGGGGTTTAACGTCAAAATGTTCTGCTCCTTCTTCTGGGCTATTAGGAGAAAGGCTTATGCCATACAATGTGCTATGAGAGAAAATCGAACTGCCATGGGATCTTTTACGTGCATGCCAATGTGTAATTTACGGCTCCTCAGTTTTTCGTCCCACCCGAACCACTAGACAGCTGTCCTTTTCAGGCCCCCGGTCCTGCACCACTGACTCAGGGAAACCCTCTGGGAATTGCATGAACTTTCTCGGCCAATGCAGGGGTTCAAACAAGCTACCTCGAGACTAGTGAGCCAGCATCTAACCCACTTAGCCACCGTGCCTCAGGAATGGTTTGGCGGAGTGTTAAAATTGAAAACAACATTGAGTGAGAGAGGGGGACCGGGGGTGGCGGGTAAAGTCCACTTGACACAAAACCAGGTAGGGGTCTTTAGCAGTGGGAGGAAATCGGATGACCTGGAGAAAACCTACGAGGTTGGACAAGGCGGCCCTACTCCTTGTCACATAACAACCAGGGAATCGATACCACACCAGTTGACCTGATGACAGAACTTATGATACAGCGGCAACCCCCAAACAACACTGAATGTGACATGGTTTGCAAATACTATTTCTTTTAAAGACTAGTGCAGGATTTAGTGAATTTAATTTAATTTTTTTTAAACGTTTAGCCAATTAATATTTGTATACTGTTGGTCTACCTTAACACAGTGTACAATTTTATGGATACACAATTTCTGAGTTTCTGCGTTTGGAGGAGGATGCTCTTGTCTTTATCAAGCATCTCTCTCTCTCTCTCTCTCTCTCTCTCTCTCTTTCTCCAATTTTCAGCACTCTGTCCAAACTTCAACCAGGCGAATAGCGAGTCAATGTTTCGTATACTAAACATTAGCATGAGGAAGAACTTTATTAAAACCAAACAAATTCTAATGATTTTCTGATAATTAGTGTATTATTATAAAGGTTCCATTACCAAAAAGTAAACATATGTGACAACTCTGTTGACTGCCCTGACGATTTAGTTGCTGTGTACTTAGCGTATGTTTCGTTGCCTGGCAACCTATCTTTATAACATTTCAGACCTAATAAGATCTACAATAGGCAGATTTTGCTCTTGCATGGTGTATGTTTAAGTAATTATGGGTGTGTACACAAAATATGGAGTTTGTCGATCAAATCGAAAGTGCCACCATCTTGAAACGTGAAAAATCCCTAAGGCTTTTGCGATATTTTAATTAATACATTTCAAGACAGCCCGTCTCATGGTCAAATCTTTGGTATTTCAATATTTCAAAAAATTGAACTTCACCTTTGACTTTTTTGTGCCGACAAAGCTATTTACGAGTGAAAAATTCCTATTAACAGCTTGAAAATTATCAAAATTAGCTGCCGTTTTCCTGAATTCTCATTAACGGCTTGAAAATAATCGCAATCAGCTGGCGTTTGGTGAATTTGTTTCTTATTTCTGAAATTAATACATTTCTGGTTAGCCTCTTTCAAAGAACGGGTGATGGGTTTGGAATCAATATATTTTCAAAATGTTTTACGAATTCAAAATCAACGAAATTCACTGCTATTTTTGATTTTTGAAATTCAAATATTACATCCTTGAACATGACAACTTCTTAAAAATTAGTAAGATTTTCATGAATTTAGAAATGCAAGTAGATCTATTTGATCCAACTTCAACAGTGTCATTAGAAATTTTGTCAAAGTTGTCAAAACTATCGATAGGATTGCCTTGAAATTTGTTTTCTTTACTACCTAAGACATTACTGATGTGTACACAAAATATAAAGCTTATCGATCGAACGTGTACACAAAATACGAAGTTTATCAATCGGACCGAAATTTGAAAAATCACTAAGGCTTTTTCGCTATTTTACCTTAGGTAGTTTCATCCCGGTTCAATTCTTTTTGAAGCTTAGCGAACTAAAATGTAAAATTTAGAAAGATATCCAGTTAAAAAAGTCACCACCTTTAATTTAATTGATGTTTCACCTTTTGACGAAATCAAAACTGTGGCTTGGTCATTTTACATTAAAAAAAAAAACAATTTAATTTTCATTGTTTTGTCTTTTTCAGATATTTAAAGGCAATCTTGATACATACAGAGCTGAACTACGTGATGTGTCACCACCAGTAATAGCGAAACGAATTCGCTTCATTCCTTACAGTCAGCATCCTAGAACTGTTTGTATGAGGGTTGAGATGTATGGGTGCCCATGGGAAGGTAAATAACATCAAAAAGACATTATAGTCCAGTTGCCAAACCCCATTTAAGCCTTAAGGTGGAAATATTTTCCACCTAATGTTTTTTTGAAAGAAATAAATTATGTGTGATTAATTAATAGGTGTAATCTATTTATTTTGGGATTTCAATGGGGGACATCAGCCTCACTTTTGGCTTGTTAATGTAAAGTTTAGACTTGACATGGTTAAAAACTGCATTATAGTGAAATGTTGATGTATAGAATATAACAGTCTTTAATGTGTTATATAATTTTGATTTAACATCACTAATCCTAAATAAGAAGTTGTTAGGTTGTCAGAAACTTCCTTCAAAAGCTACAATGCCACAAAACTCACAATAACTATTGGGAACTATTTGAGATAATGATTTATATAAGAATTGTATGTATTTTGGCAAAAGAAGTAGTACTATCTATAATGTATATTGAAGCTGTTTATATGATTGGTAGACAACAGTTGACCTTCACTAACAGTTGAGCAGTAACTAAGAAATGAGATGAAATTAAATGGGGTTTAACATCCTACATTTCTGAAACCCTATTCTTACTTCGAATTCCAACTCCCTGATGTACTCTTCGAAAGGCGGGGGACTATTAAAATGGGTTCGTCTGTCTGTCTGTCTGTCTGTCCGTCTGTCTGTCCGTCACACTTTTTGGGACACAATAACTCTCTTCCTAATTGAGCTAGAATGTTCAAACTTGGTGTATGTGTTTATTAGGTCAATGCTTTGATGGAGTTCGAAGATGAGCATTTTCCGCTTAGGGTAAGCAGAGATAAGCAATTTGATTGGTTGATGCTTTGGGACACGATAACTTTAGTTCTAATTAAGTGAGATTGATGAAACTTGGTGTATAGTTTCATTATAGTAATACCTTGACTAAGTTCGATAATGAGCATTTTCTGCTCAGGATAAGCAGAGCTATACGCAATTTGATTGGTCGAGAATTTGGAACACAATAACTCTCCTTCTAATTGAGTTAAAATGTTCAAACTTGGAGTATATGCTTATTAGGTCAATGCCTTGATGGAGTTCGAAGATGAGCATTTTCCGCTTAGGGTAAGCAGCATTTTCTGCTCAGGGTAAGCAGAGCGATACGCAATTTGATTGGTCGAGACTTTGGAACACAATACCTCTCCTTCTAATTTAGTTAAAATGTTCAAACTTGGTGTATATGCTTATTAGGTCAATGCCTTGATGGAGTTCGAAGATCAGCATTTTCCGCTTAGGGTAAGCAGAGATAAGCAATTTGATTGGTTGATGCTTTGGGACATGATAACTTTAGTTCTAATTAAGTGAGAGTGATGAAACTTGGTGTATAGTTTCATTACAGTAATACCTTGACTAAGTTCTATAATGAGCATTTTCTGCTCAGGTTAAGCAGAGCGATACGCAGTTTGATTGGTCGAGACCTTGGAACACAATAACTCTCCTTCTAATTGAGTTAAAATGTTCAAACTTGGTGTATATGCTTATTAGGTCAATGCCTTGATGGAGTTCGAAGATGAGCATTTTCCGCTTAGGGTAGGCAGAGATAAGCAATTTGATTGGTTGATGCTTTGAGACACGATAACTTTAGTTCTAATTAAGTGAGAGTGATGAAACTTGGTGTATAGTTTCATTACAGTAATACCTTGACTATGATCGATAATGAGCATTTTCTGCTCAGGGTAAGCAGAGCGATAAGCAATTTGATTTGCCGAGACTTTGGAACACAATAATTCTCCTTCGAATTGAGTTAAAATGTTCAAAATTGGTGTGTATGCTTATTAGGTCAATGCCTTGATGGAGTTCGAAGATGAGCATTTTCTTCTTACGGTAGGCAGAGATAAGCAATTTTTGGATGACACTTCGGGTTCAGTTTGATTGGTCGATACGTTTGAAAAAATAAATGTGCGATTAATTAATATGTGTCATCTATTTATTTTGGGATTTCGGCGGGGGACATCAGCCTCACTGTTGGCTTGTTTTTTTTTCTTGTCATTGCTACATTAGGATTATTTTTTAACAATTGTCAACATTTTGTGTAGAGTTTTAAATATTATCTCCCCCTACGTACAGACCACGTATGATGCAGGTGGTTGTAGGAATCAAGTAAGGCTGAAATATCTTGATTGATGAGTCTCCCCATAGACTTTAAGTACCTTATACCTGATACAAACCTTTGTTTTTCTCCAGCCTTTTGTTGATTTATTTCAAGTAAGCTTCATGAGAAAATAATAAGGTTTCTATCTGTCAGTCAGCAGGTTAAGTTTGGCAGTGATGAAAAGCAAGTTAAATATTGATATAAGTATAAGATAGGAGAAGATGATTAACTAAGATATAACTAAACACTCGTCATTTTTTGACATCATACACAATTCCCTCATATCTACTAAGGGATGTTAGGTGATGGGGGGGTCTAGGGTTTTTAATCTATTAAATCCTTCATTAGAAAATTTAATCTTCTGAAAAATACAGGAAAAGTGTACAAAAACATACAGACAGAACAAATGATACAGAAACACAATATAGATAAATGTGCATCAAGTTACGAAGGGAAAAAAAGAGACTTGAAAAAAAAGAAAATTGTCGTCTGAATTTGAGTCATTATTTCTTCAAAATTTGTGCAACCACGAAAGAATACTTAAATGGTCCTGCCTACATATGAATTTTCAGAATTGGCACTACCATATGGAATGCTCCAAATTATTTTGATCTATTATTATATAAAGTAATTCATGGATTCCAAGTCAGCATTACATCTCAATAATATGGTTGTCTTTAAAAAGATGTAAAAAGGTTCTGATGAGATTATGATAAAACACACTCATCAGAGTTTTTTTGGTTGATCTTTTTATTTAAAACATTTATTTTAACGTTTTAGAATCAGTAAATCTTAAAAATGTAGACAAAACAAATTCTCTTGTCAAAATTGTGCCTTATCCTCTTATCTATAGAAATTTTGTCAATGCCAATGTTGAAGGATGTGAAGGATTTTTGTCTGCCAAACTCTATTTCGATTCTGTTAAGAATATCGGTGGTAGGGTATTCATGTAGACTTGGTTCTTATAGATTTGAAATCTGTATTTTAGTTTAATTGGATAACAGAAATTGTTGGTACCAGGCTATGACAGGGTGTGCTTACTCTTTGAAGAACAACTGTGACTGTATCTCATTTGATACTCATCTTCATTAGCCCAATCGGTGCCGATAAGTAGTACATAATCATGTCTCATTGCATATCCATTGTAAATTTTTGTTCAATTTTTAGTTTCAAATGCAGGGGCTACTATCTTAAAGATGTTTGACATTTTGGACAAATATTACATCTGATCATTTTCACCATGTTTTCAGTGTAAATGACCTCATTTGACCCCGAATATCTCTAAAATGCTCCTGCAGCAGACTAATTACCACTCATCAACATATTTTGTGCAAAATTTTACTACAGAAAAGTTGGGTCTGGTTTTGTGCTCATTTGATGAACTGAGCCTCCAGACTAAAATGGGGTTTAACGTCCGTCCTACTGTTCTGCTCCAACTGTGTTAATGAAGACGGGCATATGCTATACAGTGTGCTATGAGGGAAAGTTTGCCCGGACAATGGTACTACAGCCTACTCTTATAACGAATTCCAACTGCCAAGGGATCTTTTACGTGCACGCAAATGTGTACACAGCACCTTAGTTTTTCATTCCATTTGAACGATTACACTTTGTCCCTTGCCAGGCCCGATGAACTTTCTAGGCCTATGCAGGGATTGAACAGCCAACCTCCAGATTAGCGGGCCAAGTTCTTACAAGCCTAGCACTGTACGTGGCTCGCCCCACTTGTCAGGGGTAATGCCTGACAGGTAGAGTGTTGCCTGGTAATTTGGATGGAACAAAAATGCAACCACGGTCCATCCGATTAAAAATTGATTTGCACATGAGAGAATGATTGACAGTTAGCATTCAATGATGAGTAGCCAAAAACGCTACAGTTAATTCACTCCCACAGCACTGCACACCTGACTATAGAAATAAATATAACTGTGCGATAGCCTTCATTATGTAGTAATCTACTAGATGATGAATGGATCATCTGCATTGGTTGACTGTCTGTAGTAATTAACTTATTTTTATACGTCCACATTTTCATGTGGACGTATATTGTCATCGCCCCTGTGCGTCGGTCCGTCAACAATTTATCTGTGGACACTCTACAGGTCACAATTCTTATCCGATTTTGACGAAACTTGAAATATAGGTTTATCTTCAGAAGATCTCTGTTGCTTTCGAAATTGGCATGTATCTGATCAAAACGTATGAATTATGTTCCCTGATTGTACGAAAAATCATGTTTTTTGGTTGTGGACACTCTGGAGGTCACAATTTTCGTCTAATTTTGATCAAACTTATAATGCATGTTTATAACAGAAGGATCTTGGTTCCTTTCGGTATTTGCACATTATCGAATGATAACTTCTTGAATTATGGCCATTGATTGTACTAAAAGTCACGTTTTTAGCGTGTGTTCCCTTAAGGGGTGACAATTTTTATCTGAATTAAAAAAACGTTCGAATATATCACCGTTGCACCCAAATGGTGGTTGAGTTCGAATTCTGTGCAAATCAAACCAAAACTGCCGGATAAAATGGCTGCCCCTCGTACGCAAATGTTGTAAGTATATGGTATATCAAGGTGAGGAGCCTCTAGGTTGATCGGATTGTGATGAAACTTGAAATACATGTTTATAACCCAAAGATCTTAGTTCCTGTCGATATTGGATCGTAATTTCCTGAATTATGGCCTTTGATTGTACAAAAGTCTTGGTTTCTTTCAATATTCACACATATCGGATCGTAACTTCCTAAATTATGGCCCTTGATTGTACAAAAAATCGCTTCTTTTTTTTTAACTTGTGGCCGCATGTGGTAAAAATCAATTTGATTTTTCCTTATTATTATTATTGTGGAGAAAAGACAGTTTTAAGTTAAAGAAACAAATTTTAACTCTAGAATATATCTTTAAGTTAAAGAAATAAATTTTATCTCTCGAACATAAAGTTGGTTTCCCGGATACAAACTGGGTGATATAATGATATATTAGGACTAAAAACATATTCAAACTAATTAATTTATCATAATTTTGCTTCAAATCCTTCTCAAAACACTGTAAGTATATCCCGCTGTGAAAATCGATCAAAAGAGGCCATGTTTGCGTCAGGGGATTACCCTTCTCCATCCCTATGGCAACCGCGGGTGGAGACGGGTGAGAATTCATTGCAAACAAGACGTCTGTAATCGCTGACTGTTCATTACAAATATTGAATCCTAATTAAATTCTCGGATTACCCACTGCCTGCATCTTCGCTGTCCGTGGAATTTATCTCAGAAAGTGTTGTAGGTCTAACTCTTTATAGAGTTTATCAACATGTACACAAACCGCCCAATGTGCTTGTGCAGCCTTCGACGTCACACGTGGGTATAGCCCTAATCGTCGGGCTGTCGATTAGGGGAACCCTTACATTTTTGTCCTGTCTACGCTCAATGAGTGTTTTTCAGGGAACCCAATATTTTTCTAGTAAGATTAGATATCTCTACTTTCCATATATACCAAAATTGACATACTTTTATTGGCAATAACCACCCGATAAATACTTTGCTGGGAACCCATCTTTAAGTGAAAGACACAAAGTTTAATATGAGTACATCAAAAAATTAGATAAATATGTATTAGGATAACATCAATCAATTTAATTTCCAGTAAAATATTGATTTTTTTAAGTACATACATCAATATTACAACCTTGGTTAAATGCACAAACAAATAACTTAAATTACTTATCAGATGTCATTAAGTTCAATAAAAATTAGAACAAATAACTGGCTTTGCTTACACAGAAATCGACTAATGGGGCAAAAATACTGAAATTTGACATGATGGATATTACTAAATTGTACCGCTTAACTTAAACAAGAAATTTATGATTCAAACAGGTTTAATATCGTCAAAGCAAAAAATGTGAACTAAAAAATGTATTTTAGCTATATTTCAGCCTAAATATGTCATTCAAAACTTAATAAAATTTTCTATAGTGTACTAGTGTTACAGATGTTCTTCGAAAACCAGGATTGTACTCATTTTTTTTTTTTTTAAAAATGTGCATAAGTATTCCTCTGCATATGGATAGCTTCTGGGTAAATCTGATGTAAAAGGCCTGTTTACATGACAAAGTAACTATAAATATTAATGATCATGGATACATTTTTCTGTTTTTGGAAAACCACCAGTTTTGCTTTATTGATGATCATACTACAGATGAGACCTCTCTAATAGCATTACATTGAATCTATTTATTCTACTAAGATATATGAGATACTCACTACTTTCTTTTAATTTCCTTAATCTGGCTGAAAGACATTTCTGTTTGAAAATAATATGTCTTAAATCTGTTTTTTGTTATCAATAATTCCTAATATTGCGATATAGAAGACTATAGTGAAGCCCAAGTATATGAATTTTATACGCCCACATTGAAATGTGGTCGTATATTGTCGTCGCCCCCGTCCGTCCGTCCGTCCGTTGGTCCGTCGGTCCGGCGTCCACAATTGCTTGTGGACGCTCTAGAGGCCAAAGTTAATATCCGATTGACTTTAAATTTATACACAGTGTTTAAGGTCATAAGACGAAGATGCCTATTGATTTTCAGCAATTTCCGATAATTAGTGCCAGAGTTATCTCCCTTGATCACTTCAAAAAATCTTGTGGACGCTCTAAAAGCCAAAGTTAATATCCGATTGACTTTAAATTCATACGCAGTGTTTAAGGTCATAAGACGAAGAAGCCTATTGATTTTCAGCGATTTCCGATAATTAGTGCCAGAGTTATCTCCCTTGATCACTGCAAAAAATCTTGTGGACGCTCTAAAAGCCAAAGTTAATATCCGATTGACTTTAAATTTATACACAGTGTTTAAGGTCTTAAGACGAAGAAGCCTATTGATTTGTATCAATTTCCGATAATTAGTGCCAGAGTTATGGCCCTTGATCACATCAAAAAATCCTGTGGATGCTCTAGAGGCCAAAGTTAATATCCGATTGACTTTAAATTTACACACACTGTTTAAGGTCCTGAGACTAAGAAGCCTACTGATTTTCATCGATTTCAAATAATTACTTCCAGAGTTATCTCCCTTGATCACTTCAAAAAACCTTGTGGCGCTGTAGATGCCAAACTTATCATCCGATTGACTTCAGATTGATACACAGAGTTTAAGGTGTTGAAACGAACAAGTATTTTGATTTTCAATGAATTTTTCTAACTGAACAGCTAAATCCATGATGTTAAATGTTTCCTATACTAATTGTTAGCTTGGGGCAAAACTTTATAAAAAGCAAACAAATTCTAATGATTTTCAGATAATTACATAATGAGTTGTTACTCAGATTTTAGTGTATTACAAATGTTTCATTACCAAAAAAAAGTAAAAATATGCGACAACCCTTGTTGACTGCCCGGACGATTTAGCTGCTGTGGGCGTATGTTTCGTTGCCTGGCAACCCATCTTTTATGTATACTGAATCTAATATGAATTTTTTTTGTGTATTTGTAGATGGTTTGGTGTCGTATGATATGCCACAAGGCAGTAAACGGGGGAATGAAGTCGACTTGTACGATTTTACTTACGATGGAATGATCAATGAGCAGTTATCGTCAGGCTTAGGTCAGCTTACAGATGGAGAAATGGGTGACACCAACTTCCGACTGGATTCTTTAGGTCTTGGTATGAAAGGCTATGAATGGGTCGGCTGGAAAAATGAATCTGGAAAAACAAAACCAATAGAGATTATTTTCAAATTTGACACAGTCCGTAACTTTAGTGGATTAAGTCTTCATTGTAACAACCATTACAGTAAAGATGTTTGGGTATTCCGTAAAGCCGAAATCTTCTTTAGTATTGGAGGGAAATATTACAACACAACCCCGATCGTGTTTGAATTTGTTCGAGATGAATACTTTGAAAATGCTCGACCTGTACTGATCCGATTAAATCATCGTGTTGGAAAATTTATCAAATTGAACTTGTATTTTGAATCACGATGGATAATGATCAGTGAGGTGCAGTTTACATCCCGTAAGTTCTGTTTTTTTTTTATCATGTTTTCTAGCTGTTTTATTCTGAGCAGAGCCAGAGATTTGATCAGTAAATTGCGACTGTTCAGCCATTATATACAAACTTGGTGTGACCATTGATCTGCAATAAATGAGAATTTGTATCATTGGAAGCTACAAAGTTATGCAACACCTTGATTTCAGAAATAGCCAAGATCTGAATGCAGGCTCTAAGTGTTGACAAAGTCTGGTTTTAACCTTTATTTATCAACTATTTTACCTACAGCGGTCTTAGAATATTATATCTTACTCAAACACACACAATGTTCAAAAAACATAAAATAATGACTTTCACATGCACAAATATTTATGTTTGTAAATTCTGAATTCTATGTTTGACTGATGAAGGTGAATGTATATTTATGACTAAACAATTGCTTAGATTTTTTTCTACTGCTAAGAAATGCATTTTGATGTAGAAAAAAATATCCTGAGAGTACACATTCCTTTTGTACATATGCATTTGCAGATGCCCTTGTTACTGACCAAAGAAATTATGTTTAAAGGGGAATAACTCTGTTTAGAGCATGTTACTGTGGTAATCAGGGATAGGCCTACTCCAAATAACAATGTGTTGTCAGAGATTCCTTATTCCTCTACTCAATGATATTTTAAATGTTGATATTATTTACTAAGAGATTAATCTATATACGGCAACACTGAACTCTGGTTTTATATTTTATATTGCTATATATCGTCCATAATTCCATGTGAATACTCTACAGACTACAGTTATGATCGGATCTGTTTTATATTTGATTATATTTGTGGAATGAAGAAGTCTATTGCATTTCAACAATGTTGGCTCATCATTTACGAGTAAGGTTACTTGTTGACTTTGTAAGATATTGCGATTGTTTTAGTGACAAAAGTTAGCATTCGATCTGCATTGTTTCAATTAGCAACTCAAACAATCAGATCAAATTGCAATAGTTGCTTTCCTTGCAATTACTTACTGATTTATTGTGCTTGATTAATTATGTTATAAAACCATGTCAGTGGGGACCAATGGGCATATGGGACCGATGGGCCACCCCTTGTATCAGACATGTGAATGGCAAAATCAAATTCTATCGGTCTTCATTATGTAACCATGACCTAGCCTGGAATACATTGCTGATTTGCCTAGAGTGCTATCAACACATTGCCTTACAGCGTCACAAGTACATTTAACCATAGTAAAAGTATTTTTTTCATATTTTGCAATATTTGTTCATGTCCTAATTAATTAAGTGTCATCAAGATGTGCTTTACATCAACACATATGCCTAGTAGTTATCTAGGCTTTGCACTTAAAATCAAATGCCACAGTGACTGACTCTAAAGTTGATAAAGCCAAATATATATTTCAATGCTGTGGGGACTGATGGACCACCTGCAGGTCGGTTCCTATGGCATGGCCCATGGGTCCCCAGAGGCATGCTCCATAGATCCTGATCACATCATTATGAAAATTGCGCGTATGATAGGTTTCTAATTTATAATCTAGAGTTTTATAATGCCAAGAAATAGAACGGGAACAACAGAGAAGAATGTTTGATGCAGAAACTATGCGACAGATTGGCTGTGTAATTTTTATGAACAAATAATCCCAACATCACAAGGTTGGACGGGTGATCCTACTTTTCATGTGTAAGTGGGGAATCGAAACATGCTACTTGACTCAATGTCAGATCTTATGGATCTAATGCGCATGTTTTAACCATTTGCACACCTCTCCCCCTCAGCCTCCCACCCCTGACTACGTTGGTATTATCAAGAATGGTGATAAAAATGGTGGCTTTGAAGTAAAATTTTTCATAAGAGCCCAAAAGCACACCATCTGTGCATTCATCGAGACAATAATTGAAGATACTGACACACTGTAACACGCTGAAATATAGTAGCCATGTTTCCCAGAACCAATAAAAAGAAAAACTACAAAAAGACCCCAAGGAATTATTCCCTCTCGATATTTCCATTGATAACTATAATGGTATTGAATCTGCCAGTTATTATGATCTTACTACAATAAAAATACGCCAAAATTATAGTTTTTATTTATTCTTTAATTAATTTAAGTGAAAGCTCTTAAATGTTTGTTCATCTCATTGTAACCATCGAAGGGTCCATTGGTCCCCATGGGTTGGTCCATCGGACCCACACCAGTAGGCCCGATGGGCCATCCTGAGTGATGTAAGAAAAATAAGTATAATTCCACTTTTCTTTAAGGTATAGCATTGAAACTCTGTATGTTTATAGGTTAGTACCTGATGATTGAAGTAGCAAAGATTAGTTATCCTCGTTGATTTGTAACTAAAGTTATTTGTAAAATAAAAAAAATCGGCCAGTCAGACCCCACTCTCCCCTACCAATGATATTTAGGGTTTCACACAAGCTACGCAGGGTGAAACCCTATTGTTTTTGTTCGGATTATTCTTCTTATTAAGCTTTCATATGTATTACATATAAAAGCTTATTGTCTCAGTTAAGATTATTATTATTATACGCCCACATTGAAATGTGGTCTTATATTGTCGTCGCCCCCGTCCGTCCGGCGTCCACAATTGCTTGTGGACGCTCTAGAGGCTAAAGTTAATATCCGATTGACTTTAAATTTATACACAGTGTTTAAGGTCATGAGACGAAGAAGCCTATTGTTTTTCAGCGATTTCCGATAATTAGTGCCAGGGTTATGGCCCTTGATCACTTCAAAAAAATCTTGTGGATGATCTAGAGGCCAAAGTTAATATCCGATTGACTTTAAATTTATACACAGTGTTTAAGGTCATGAGACGAAGAAGCCTATGGATTTTCAGCGATTTCTGATAATTATTGCTTCAAAAAATCTTGTGGACACTCTAGAGACCAAAGTTAATATCCGATTGACTTTAAATTCATACACAGTGTTTAAGGTCATGAGACGAAGAATCCTATTTGATTTTCAGTGATATCTGATAATTTCTGCCAGTGTACTATGGCACTTGATCACTTTGAAATATCTTGTGGACGAAGGCCTTGAGACAAACAATCAAAACTATTCTAATCATTTCTGATAATTACTTAATGGGCTATTACTCGTAATAAGATTATCATGTGTTGTAAATGTTCTACTTACTGACAAAAGAAACAATATGCGACAATCCTTGTTGACTGCCCGGACGACTTAGCTGTTGTGGGCGTATGTTTCGTTGCCTGGCAAACTATCTTTTTTGTTACCGGTAGAGTTTCCTGTCGGCACTGGAAGTGGCGTAAATTTAGCAAAAACTACAATTTTGACAGTACGGTACCACTTTTTGAAAGCGGAAATTATTTTTTTCAAATTTAATATTACTGAAAAGATGTGCCATGTAAAGGCGCACTAAACATCGTGCTCATTTTTATACGCCCACATTTTCATGTGGACGTATTATGTCGTCGCCCCTGTCCGTCCACAATTTGTTTGTGGACTCTCTACAGGTCACAATTCTTATCCGATTTTGACGAAACTTGAAATATAGGTTTATCCCCAAAAGATCTCGGCTGCTTTCGATATTGGCATGTATCGGATCAAAATTTCATGGATTATGGCCCCTGATTGTACGAAAAATCACGTTTTTAGCTTGTGGACCCTATAGAGGTCACAATTTTGAACCGATTTTGATGAAACTTGACATGCATGTTTATAACCCAAAGATCTTGGTTCCTTTCGATATTTGCGCCTATCGGAATGTAATTTCCTGAATTATGGCCCCTGATTGTCCGAAAAATCACCCTTTTTAGCTTGTGGTCCCTCTGGAGGTCACAATTATTATCCGATTTAAAAAAACGTTTGATTATATCACCGTTACACCCTAAGGAAGGTTGATTTCGAATTTCGGGAAAATCGGACGAATATTGCCATACAAAATGGCCGCCGTTTGTACGCGAATACTGTTAAAAAATTGTATATCATGGTTGTGGACCCTGTAGAGGTCACAATTTTAATTTGATTTTGATGAAACTTGAAATGCATGGTTATAAGCCAAAGATCTTGGTTCCTTTCGTTATTTGCGCATATTGGATCGTAACTTCCTGAATTATGGCCCCTGATTGTACGAAAAATCGCCTATGGTCCCTCTGGAGGTCACAATTATTATCTGATTTGAAAAAACGTTTGACTCTATCACCGTTACACCCTACGGAAGGTTGAGTTTGAATTTCGAGAAAATTGGACCATAATTGCCAGAAAAAATGGCCGCCGTTTGTACGCGAATAGTGTAAAAATATGGTATATCATGGTTGTGGACTCTCTACAGGTCACAATTCTTATCCGATTTTGACGAAAAGTAACATTTCTAGGTTGTGTACCGTCACACCATAATCATTGTCGGCTTCGAATTTCATAAATATCAGACTGGAATTGACCAACAAAATGGCTGCTCCCAATACAGTATGAAATACAGGACTTAATGATGTAGGAAAAATCACTTTCGGTATTGCTTGTTCTCTATCCATCTCTCAAAAATGTGGGCGTATCCTGCCTGGCAGTGCCAGCCTATCTTTTAGCTTGGAGGTCACAATTATTATCCGATTTAAAAAAACGTTTGTTTATATTACCGTTACACCGTAAGGAAGGTTGAGTTCGAGTTTTGGGAAAATCAGACCAAAATTGCCATACAAAATGGCCGCCGTTTGTACGTGAATACTGTTAAAAAATGGTATGTCAAGGTTGTGGACCCTGTAAAGGTCACAATTTTAATTCGATTTTGATGAAACTTGAAATTCATGGTTATAACCCAAAGATCTTGGTTCTTTTCGATATTTGCGCATATCGGATCGTAACTTCCTGAATTATGGCCCCTGGTTATACGCAAAATCCCCCTTTCTTTAGCTTGTGGTCCCTCTGGAGGTCACAATTATTATCCAATTTAAAAAAACGTTTGATTATATCACCGTTACACTGTAAGGAAGGTTGAGTTTGAATTTCGGGAAAATCGGACCAAAATTGACAGACAAAATGGCCGCCGTTTGTACGCGAATACTGTATATATCATGGTTGTGGACCCTGTATAGGTCACAATTTTAATTCGATTTTGATGAAGAAGGTTGAGTTCTAATTTCGTGAAAATCGTACCAAAATTGCCGGACGAAATGGTCGCCGTTTGTACGCGAATAGTGTAAAAATATGGTATATCATGGTTGTGGAGTCTCTACAGGTCACAATTCTTATCCGATTTTGATGAAAAGTCACATTTCTAGGTTGTGTACCATCACACCATAATCATTGTCGGTTTCGAATTTCATTAATATCAGACTGGAACTGACCAACTAAATGGCTGCTCCCAATACAGTATGAAATACAGGACTTAAAGATGTAGGAAAAATCACTTTCGGTATTGCTTATTCTCTGTCCATCTCTCGAAAATGTGGGCGTAT
The DNA here is from genome assembly GCA_948474765.1 of Patella depressa. Taxonomy (NCBI): domain Eukaryota; kingdom Metazoa; phylum Mollusca; class Gastropoda; family Patellidae; genus Patella; species Patella depressa. The sequence continues at coordinate 47,791,068 of OX419715.1, read as the reverse complement.
CCTGCCTGGCAGTGCCAGCCTATCTTTTTAAATTTTGATTTCGTTTTTGTGCCATTTGGATTAAAAGGTGAAAATGGTGTCAAAACAATCAAAACAAGCTATTTACAACCCATCCAGCGTATTCATATTTAGAAATATTTCTTTGTAACTTTTATAAACTCGCAAAAATAACTCATACGAAGAGAATGTATGCAAAAATTAATTTGTGATAAACGCAAGCTATTTACAACCCATCCAGCGTATTCATATTTAGAAATATATCTTTTTAACTTTTATAAACTTGCAGTAATAACTCATACGAAGAGAATGTATGTGAAAATTAATTTGTGATAAGTGCAATTGCGGAGAAATAGGCGACTTTGCATGAGTCACTTTTCATGTCATTTTGGCTGTAAAAGAATCAATTATTATCCAATTTTCAATTTTCTTTCCTCATTTGATGCCCAGTGCCACAGTTGATTAGTCCAAACCTTTTTATCACTGTCACCGGAAATGACGTCATTTGCCAAAATTTTTAGCCTTCAAAACAAATATTTTATTCAAATGAGTCGTACTTGTTATTTGTTTCAAATTATGATATTTGATTCTAATCAACAAATAGAATGAACACATACGATTATACAGATACCACAAAATGCTTTCAAACTTGTACGGTTGCAGAGAAGTGAACGATTTTCCACAAGTCACTTTTCAAGGATTTTGGTCTATAAAAGTGGCAATTATTATTCGATTTACATAAAATTTTCACCACATGATGCCTTATGCCATTACTGATTTCATAAAACTAATTGAACATTTTCATTATCGCAGGAAGTACTGTAATTTTGTCATGATCACTTACATGTATAAAATGAATTGATATTGCTGGATTTGGTTGATTCTGCGACTGATGTGTGGTGTGCAATCAGTATGTGGAAACCTGTTTAATGGTTTCATTAGTACCGGAAGTGACATATGTTCATGGGTAACGTGGCACCGAAAGTGACATATGTTCAAGGGTAACGTGGCACCAGTGAAACCAGTCATTCCTGCTTCGCAGGTCTAAATACTTTTTATTTTTCTAAATTTGTGGACTGATTGGACCACTAACCTGCTGTGGGCATGGTTTTTGTTGCCTGGCCACCTATCTTTAGATAAATTGTGATAATTTTTTTACTATTTTCTAGAAATTGCCCATGGTAATTTTACTCCTGAATCAGCTCCATTGACGACACTTCCACCAACTTCTAACCCAGGTGAAAAATCAGAGAATAATATAAATGAGGATTTTGACAAGTTATCAATAGAACCTGATGGTTAGTAACCTAGATATTGTATTTAATTGTCTACATTATTTACATGGAAACCTGAAAATTTGTCATATACGTAAGTCTCTTGCCCATCCAAACGATTTTCTGATTAAAACGATTATAACATCCATCATGTGATTTGAGTTCATGAATTAGTAGAAACTCTGTTTGGAACAAAATGGTTACCGCACCAAAATAACGTCAGTTTTTTTAAGGTAAATATTCTGGAAACTCAAAACATGTAAAAACACATATCTAAAATAATTCGTCAGTAGGCAGACGAAGCGGTGTATCTTCATACTGTAACTAAATGACCATAAGTCACCTCGTCTGCCTACCGACGAATTGGCATTTCATTTAATCAGAGTGGCAGTTACCACAGGTTCAAATGGTGTTATGTGTTATCCTGTTTTGTGATCAATAAATAACATAAACCCTAAATGATTTTTTTTTAAAATGGCAAAATGAAGTAGTCAAGAAGCGGGGTGCTTGATTGTTAGTCTGGAATTTCCAAATTGAAAGAACAGCGGTAGTGTGTGTACAATTAAACACAACAACAATGTTTCAGTGTTATTTACCTTTCACATAATTTCCAATATTAGATTGAGATTGAGAGAATTCAAAGTGTCTTTATACGCCCACATTTTTATGTGGACGTATATTGTCTTTGCCCCTGTCCGTCCGTCCACAATTGTTTGTGAACAGTCTACAGGTCACAATTTTTATCCAATTTCAATGAAACTTAAAATATAGGTTTATCACCCTAAGATCTCGGTTCTTTTCGATATTGGCATGTATCGGACTATAACTTCATGGGTTATGGCCCCTGATTGTACGAAAAATCACATTTTTAGCTTCTGAACAGTGTAGAGATCACAATTTTGAACCGATTCGGATGAAACTTGAAATGGTTCCTTTCGATATTTGCGCCCAGTGGATCGTAACTTCCTGAATTATGGCACTTGATTGTCCGAAAAATCACCCTTTTTTAGCTTGTGGTCCCTCTGGAGGTCAAAATTGTTATCCGATTTAAAAAAAACGTTTGAGTATATGGCACCTGATTGTCCGAAAAAATAACCCTTTTTAGCTTGTGGTCCCTCTGGAGGTCAAAATTGTTATCCGATTTAAAAAAACGTTTGATCATATCACCGTTACATGGTTATGGAGGTTGAGTTCGAATTTCATGAAAATAGGACCAAAATTGACAGACAAAATGGTCGCGGTTGGTACGCGAATAGTGTGAAAATATGTTATATCAAGGTTGTGGACCCTATAGAGGTAATAATTTTGAACCGATTTTCATGAAACTTGACATGTATGTTTATAACCCATAAGTCTTGGTTACTTTTAATATTTGCACCCATCGGATCGTAACTTCCTGAATTACGTCCCCTGATTGTCTGAAAAATCGCCTTTTTATACGCCCACATTGAAATGTGGTCGTATATTGTCGTCGCCCCCGTCCGTCCGTCCGTCCGTCCGTCCGTCCGTCCGTCCGTCCGTCTGTCCGTCCGTCCGTCGGTCCGTCGGTCCGTCCGTCGGTCCGGCGTCCACAATTGCTTGTGGACGCTCTACAGGCTAAAGTTAATATCCGATTGACTTTAAATTCATACACAGTGTTTAAGGTCATGAGATGAAGAAGCCTATTGTTTTTCAGCGATTTCCGATAATAACTACCAGAGTTATGGCCCTTGATCACTTCAAAAAATCTTGTGGACGCTCTAGAGGCCAAAGTTAATATCCGATTGACTTTAAATTTATACACAACGTTTAAGGTCATAAGACAAAGACGCCTATTGATTTTCGGCGATTTCCGATAATTAGTGCCAGAGTTATGGCCCTTGATCGCTTTAAAAAATCTTGTGGACGCTCTAAAGGTCAAAGTTAATATCCGATTGACTTTAAATTTATACACAGTGTTTAAGGTCATAAGACGAAGAAGCCTATTGATTTTCAGCGATTTCCGATAATTAGTGCCAGAGTTATGGCCCTTGATCACCTCAAAAAATCTTGAAGACGCTCTGGAGGCCAAAGTTAATATCTGATTGACTTTAAATTTATACACGGTGTTTAAAGTCATAAGATGAAGAAGCCTATTGTTTTTCAGCGATTTCTGATAATAACTACCAGAGTTATGGCCCTTGATCACTTCAAAAAATCTTGTGGACGCTCTAGAGGCCAAAGTTAATATCCGATTGACTTTAAATTTATACACAACTTTAAGGTCATGAGACAAAGACGCCTATTGATTTTCGGTGATTTCCGATAATTAGTGCCAGAGTTATGGCCCTTGATTGCTTTAAAAAATCTTGTGGACGCTCTAAAGGTCAAAGTTAATATCCGATTGACTTTAAATTTATACACAGTGTTTAAGGTCATGAGACGAAGAAGCCTATTGATTTTCGGCGATTTCTGATAATAACTACCAGAGTTATGGCCCTTGATCACTTCAAAAAATCTTGTGGACGCTCTTGAGGCCAAAGTTAATATCCGATTGACTTTAATTTTATACACAGTGTATAAGGTCATGAGACGAAGAAGCCTATTGATTTTCAGCGATTTCCGATAATTAGTGCCAGAGTTATGGCCCTTGATCACTTCAAAAAATCTTGTGGACGGTCTAGAGGCCAAAGTTAATATCCGATTGACTTTAAATTTATACACAGTGTTTAAGGTCATGCGACGAAGAAGCCTATTGATTTTCAGCGATTTCTAATAATTAGTGCCAGAGTTGTGGCCCTTGATGACTGCTCTAGAGGCCAAAGTTAATATCCGATTGACTTTAAATTTATACACATTGTTTAGTGTCATGAGACAAAGAAGCCTATTGATTTTGAGCGATTTCAAATAATTACTTCCAGAGTTGTCTCCCTGAATCACTTCAAAAAAACTTGTGATGCTATAGAGGCCAAACTTATCATTCGATTGACTTTAGATTGATAAACAGAGTTTAAGGTGTTGAAATGAACAAGTATTTTGATTTTCAATGAATTTTGATAACTGAACTGCTAAATCCATGATATTAAATGTTTCCTATACTAATTGTTAGCGTGGGGCAAAACTTTTATCAAAACAAATTCTAATGATTTTCAGATAATTACATAATGAGTTGTTACTCTTCTTAATCAGATTTTAGTGTATTACAAATGTTTCATTGCCAAAAAAAGTAAAAATATGCGACAACCCTTGTTTACTGCCCGGAAGATTTTGCTGCTGTGGGCGTATGTTCCGTTGCCTGGCAACCTATCTTTTAGCTTGTGGTCCGTCTGGAGGTCACAATTATTACCTGATTTTAAAAAATCATTTGATTACATCACCGTTACACTGTAATGAATTTTCAGTTTAAATTTCGTGAACATCGGAGCAAAATTGCTGAACAAAATCTTCGCCACTTTTACACAAATAGTGTAGAAATATGGTATATCAAGGTTGTGGACCCTGTAGAGGTCACAATTTTAATTCGATTTTGGTCAAACTTGAAATGCATGTTCATAACTCAAAGATCTTGGTTCCTGTCGATATTTGGACATATCTGATCGTAACTTCCTGAATTATGGCCCCTGATTGTACGAAAAATCGCCATAATATTAAATGTTTCGTATCCAGTGGAGGTGACAGCTAATTCCATAATATTAAATGATTCGTATACTTAACGTTAGCATGGGGCAGAACTTTATAAAAACCAAACAAATTCTAATGATTTTATGATAATTACTTAATATGCGACATCTCTTGTTGACTGCCCAGACGATTTAGCTGCTGTGTGGGCGTATGTTTCGTTGCCTGGCAACCTATTTTTTATACGCCCACATTTTTATGTGGACGTATATTGTCGTCGCCCCTGTCCGTCCGTCCGTCCGTCCACAATTGTTTGTGAACAGTCTACAGGTCACAATTTTTATCCGATTTCAATGAAACTTGAAATATAGGTTTATCACCCCAAGATCTCGGTTCCTTTCGCTATTGGCATGTATCGGACTGTAACTTCATGGATTATGCCCCCTGATTGTACGAAAAATCACGTTTTTAGCTTGTGAACACTGTAGAGGTCACAATATTGAACCGATTTTGATGAAACTTGAAATGCATGTTTATAACTCAAAGATCTTGGTTCCTTTCGATATTTGCGCATATTGGATCATAACTTCCTGAATTATGGCCCCTGATTGTACGAAAAATCGCCCTTTTAGCTTGTGGTACTTCTTGAGGCCAAAATTATTATCCGATTTGAAAAACCGTCTGATTATATCACCGTTACACCATAAAGAAGGTTGTGTTCGAATTTCGTGAAAATCAGACCAAAATTGACGGACAAAATGGCCGCCGTTTGTTCGCGAAAAGTGTAAAAATATGGTATGTCAAGGTTGTGAACACTGTAGGGGTCACAATTTTGAACCGAATTTGATGAAACTTGAAATGCATGTCTATAACTCAAAGATCTTGGTTCCTTTCGATATTTGCGCATATCGGATCGTAACATCCTGAATTATGGCCCCTGATTGTACGAAAAATTACGCTTTTAGCTAGTGGATATTATAGAGGTCACAACTTGACGGACAAAATGGCCGCCGTTTGTACGCGAAAAGTGTAAACATATGGTATGTCAAGGTTGTGAACACTGTAGGGGTCACAATTTTGAACCGAATTTGATGAAACTTGAAATGCATGTCTATAACTCAAAGATCTTGGTTCCTTTCGATATTTGCGCATATCGGATCGTAACATCCTGAATTATGGCCCCTGATTGTACGAAAAATTACGCTTTTAGCTAGTGGATATTATAGAGGTCACAACTTTGAACCGATTTTGATGAAACTTGACATGTATGTTTATAACCCAAAGATCTTAGTTCTTTTGATATTTGCGCCCATCGGATCTTAACTTCCTGAATTATGGCCCCTGTTTGTCCGAAAAATCACCCTTTTTAGATTGTGGTCCTTCTGAAGGTCAAAATTATTATCCGATTTAAAAAAAACGTTTGATATCACCGTTGCTTGGTAATGAAGGTTGAGTTCGAATTTCATGAAAATCAGACTAAAATTGACAGACAAAATGGCCATCGTTTGTAAAGATATGTTATATCAAGGTTATGGACCCTATAGAGGTCACAATTTTAATTCGATTTTGATAAAACTTAAAATACATGTTTATAACCTAAAGGTCTTGGTTACATATTTGCGCATATCGGATTGTAACTTCCTGAATTATGGACCCTGATTGTCCGAAAAATCGCCTTTTTATTGGAGGTCACAATTATTATCCAATTTAAAAAAAACCATTTGATTATATCACTGTTACACTGCTGCTTGTACGCGAATAGTGTAACAATATTGTATATCAAGTGGACCTGTAGAGGTCACAATTTTAATTTTATTTTGATGAAACTTGAAACAGAGTTTAAGGTCTTGAGACCAACAAATATATTGATTTTCAATGAATTTTTATACGCCCACATGGAAATGTGGTCGTATATTGCCGTCGCCCCCGTCCGTCCGTCTGTCGGTTCGTCGGTCCGTCCGTCCATCGTCCACAATTTCTTGTGAACGCTCTAGAGGCTAAAGTTAATATCCGATTGACTTGAAATTTATACACAGTGTTTAAGGTCGTGAGACAAAGGATCCTATTGATTTTCAGCGATATCCGATAATTACTACCAGAGTCATGACCCTTGATCACTTTGAAAAATCTTGTGAACGCTCTAGAGGCTATAGTTAATATCCGATTGACTTTAAATTTATACACAGTGTTTAAGGTCATGGGACGAAGAAGCCTTTTGATTTTCGGTGATATCTGATAATTACTGCCAGAGTTATGACCCTTGATCACTTTGAAAAATCTTGTGAACGCTTTAGAGGCTAAAGTTAATATCTGGTTGACTTTAAATTTATACACGGTGTTTAAGGTCGTGAGACGAAGAAGCCTATTGAATTTCGGTGATATCTGATAATTACTGCCAGAGTTATGACCCTTGATCACTTTGAAAAATCTTGTGAACGCTCTAGAGGCTAAAGTTAATATCGGATTGACTTTAAATTTATACACAGTGTGTAAGGGCATGATACGAAGAAGCCTGTTGATTTTCAGCAATATCCGATAATTCCTGCCCGAGTTATGACCCTTGATCACTTTGAAAAATCTTGTGAACGCTTTAGAGGCTAAAGTTAATATCTGGTTGACTTTAAATTTATACACGGTGTTTAAGGTCATGAGACGAAGAAGCTTATTAATTTTCAGCGATATCCTATGATTACTACCAGAGTTATGACCCTTGATCACTTTGAAAAATAATGTGAACGCTCTAGAGGCTATAGTTAATATCCGATTGACTTTAAATTTATACACAGTGTTTAAGGTCATGAGACGAAGAAGCCTATTGAGTTTCGGTGATATCTGATAATTACTGCCAGAGTTATGACCCTTGATCACTTTGAAAAAACTTGTGAACGCTTTAGAGGCTAAAGTTAATATCCGATTGACTTTAAATTTATACACAGTATTTAAGGGCATGAGACGAAGAAGCCTATTAATTTTCGGTGATATCCGATAATTACTATCAGAGTTATGACCCTTGATCACTTTGAAAAATCTTGTGAACGCTCTAGAGGCTAAAGTTAATATTCGATTGACTTTGAATTTATACACAGTGGGTAAGGTCATGATACGAAGAAGCCTGTTGATTTTCAGCAATATCCGATAATTCCTGCCCGAGTTATAACCCTTCATCACTTTGAAAAATCTTGTGAACGCTCTAGAGGTTAAAGTTAATATCCGATTGAATTTAAATTTATACACGATGTTTAAAGTCATGATACATAGAAGCCTATTGATTTTCAGCAATATCCGATAATTACTGCCAGAGTTATGACCCTTGATGACTTGGAAAAATCTAAAGTTAATATTCGATTGACTTTAAATTTATACACACTATTTACGGTCATGATACAAAATAGCCTATTTATTTTCAGCGATATCCGATAATTACTGCCAGAGTTATGACCATTGATCACTTTGAAAAACCCTGTGAATGCTCTAAAGGCTAAAGTTAATATCCGAATCCGATTGACTTTAAATTTGTACACAGTGTTCAGGGTCATTAGACGAAGAATCCTATTTGATTTTCAGTGATATCTGATAATTTCTGGCACTTGATCACTTTGAAATATCTTGTGGACAAAGGCCTTGAGACAAACCATCAAAACTATTCTAATCATTTCTGATAATTATTTAATGGGTTATTACTCGTAATAAGATTATCATGTGTTGTAAATGTTCTCCTTACTGATAAAAGAAACAATATGCGACAACCCTTGTTGACTGCCCGGACGACTTAGCTGTTGTGGGCGTATGTTTCGTTGCCTGGCAACCTATCTTTGATAATTGTACAGCTAAATCCATAATATTAAATGTTTCGTATACTAGACATTAGCATGGGTCAGAACTTTATAAAAAACCAAACAAATTCTAATGATTTTTGATAATTACTTAATATGCGACAACTCTTGTTGACTGCCCGGACGATTTAGCTGCTGGTGGGCGTATGTTTCGTTGCCTGGCAACCTATTTTTCTTTGTGTATTTATTTAGGTCATTTAAAAAGTGAAATAATTCAAGGATGAATTGTAACAGAGAAATATATATTTTCAGGAAGTACAGAAACAGAAGATATACAGAAAGAAAAAGAAGAGAAGGAATATGATGATAGTTATATTGGTGTTATTATTGGTGCTTTAGCGGCCCTTATACTCATCCTTATAATTGTCATCTGTATCTTCTTCTATCGACATAAACGTAATAAAAACAATAATAATCGACGAGCTCTGAAACCAGTCGTAGATAGACACGTCACCATCAATCTCAATGATCTCCGTGGCAGCACTAACGGTAAAGTTTCAAATGGTAATATGTACAACAGTATAGCAACCGAGGACATGGACTCAGATAAGGAGCTGACGTGTAATGGCGGAGACAAAAATGGCAAGAGCCCCGCGTACTTGGAACCAAAAGATACCATCCAGACTAGATCATTGCCAGATGTCCCTGCGAGCCGTGATTCGGGTGGTTCGTACCTTTACCCCTCACTCATAATAAATTCTCAGTGGGCAGACTTGACCTTGACCTTCCTCTAAGTGCATGTCGTCAGGTCTATACTGATCTTTACTTCAAGAAATGTTTTTTTTGGTTACCATGGTGGTACAAAAACATTTTTTAAATGTTTAATAATAAATTTTAACCTACTTATAAGTTGTTTGGATCAATATATAATTTTGGAATTAGAAAACGTGAAAAGACACCTAATGGCAACTAACTAAAGAATTTCTTGGGAAACTTATTCTATCTTCTCTTGTATATAATATCTTTCTCGCAAAATTAGAATTCAATCATAAATGGGCATTGATGATTCTAATTTATTAGGAATATTTGTCTACTAATTTAAAATTGCTTGAGGAGATCTTAATATTCCATCCAATGATGTAATTTACATGTACTTTAAACTTACTATGGTCTATAGGTGAAGTTATCTGTCATATTGTTGTGTATGCAATGCTATGTAGTGTAATAATCAAGTTAATCTGAATATTACGGAAAATTTTCTATGTTAGAAAAGTTCTGCATGGTATTATTTTTTGTTGAACGCTGCTTGAATATTTGTAAAATTTTTCCAAAAACATTAGACTATGCCTTCTTACGATTTTATTAGTAAATTCAAGTCATTGTTTACTGACTGTTCCCTTCATCAAATGAATTAAAATTTGAATTTCATTAGATTGAAAAGTGTCTGTTTCTATAAGAAAACTACCCAAAAGCTTGATTTGAGCTGTTCTGTTATTCGTTTATTTAGTTATTTATACTTTAAAGTTCCAATAGCATTTTTTTAAGTTATATTTTTAAAATTTATTAAAATAAAGCCCCAAAATAGATTGAACCTATAAACAGTCCTACCTTGTTAAAGAATAATCCTATTAATCCTATAATTCACTATTGCCAGTTGAGAAATTGGCAAAAATATCATTTTCAACTTCAAATTCAAACATTTGAAGATGGCCGTCCATGGAGAAGAATAGGAAAACAAGGGAGGTAATTGAGTAACTATTTCCTCAATCAACCAGTGTCACCCTTTCTAACCCCCCCAAAATTTTGTCCATGATCGTATAATAGTGAGTTGACAACTTTTTGAGCAAAAAACATAGAAATAATTATATTTTGACTTTCTTAGAAAAAGTGAAATTGGAACTTTAAGTTTGCATGATAATGTGATAATAAGCTATAAATAGGGCACATGAATCTATTCTTCATTTGCTGTGGGATATATGGATGCCAGACGGACGGACTGACCGACGGACGTACAGGGGAGACGACAATGTACAACCACATTTCAATGTTGGTGTATAAAAACAATGGATAGAACGGACCATTTCTATTTTTCTCGTGTTCTCTTATCTAATGACACTCGATTACATTATTGAATTGTCAGATATCCTCTTGCAGTCCCATATAACGACTTTTGGTCTTTGAAGGAATTTTTAGTGAGCAGAAATTTGGTCGTGTATCTGTTATCACTCCCCTTTAGTCAGTTATATAGAGTTATAACTCATGTTTTCCTATCCTGTTCGTCACTTTCGATTGTTGAAAGCTTTATTACTCCTCTATCGTAGCAATGATCTCTGTGTTAAAATTATATTTGGAATGTGTTTAACTAGTACTATCACCTATGTGATAATGATTGACACCAATATTGTCCTTTAATAGTCTTTATTAATATAATAAAACATAGCAATGATTATTTTTATACGCCCACATTGAAATGTGGTCGTATATTGTCGTCGCCCCCGTCTGTCCGGTCCGTCCGTCCGTCCGTCCGTCGGTCCGGCGTCCACAATTGCTTGTGGACGCTCTACAGGCTAAAGTTAATATTCGATTGACTTTAAATTTATACACAGTGTTTAAGGTCATGAGACGAAGAAGCCTATTGTTTTTCAGCGATTTCCGATAATAACTACCAGAGTTATGGCCCTTGATCACTTCAAAAAATCTTGTGGACGCTCTAGAGGCCAAACTTAATATCCGATTGACTTTAAATTTATACACAGCGTTTAAAAGGTCATAAGACAATGACGCCTATTGATTTTCGGCGATTTCCGATAATTAGTGCCAGAGTTATGGCCCTTGATCTCTTTAAAAAATCTTGTGGACGCTCTAAAGGTCAAAGTTAATATCCGATTGACTTTAAATTTATACACAGTGTTTAAGGTCATAAGACGAAGAAGCCTATTGATTTTCAGCGATTTCCGATAATTAGTGCCAGAGTTATGGCCCTTGATCACTTCAAAAAATCTTGTGGACGCTCTAGAGGCCAAAGTTAATATCCGATTGACTTTAAATTTATACACAGTGTTTAAGGTCATAAGACGAAGACGCCTATTGATTTTCAGCGATTTCCGATAATTAGTGCCAGAGTTATGGCCCTTGATCACCTCAAAAAATCTTGTGGACGCTCTAGAGGCCAAAGTTAATATCCGATTGACTTTAGATTTATACACAGTGTTTAAGGTCATGAGACGAAGAAGCCTATCGATTTTCGGCGATTTCCGATAATTAATGCCAGAGTTATTGCCCTTGATCTCTTTAAAAAATCATGTGGACGCTCTAAAGGTCAAAGTTAATATCCGATTGACTTTAAATTTATACACAGTGTTTAAGGTCATAAGACAAAGAAGCCTATTGATTTTCAGCGATTTCCGATAATTAGTGCCAGAGTTATGGCCCTTGATCACTTCAAAAAATCTTGTGGACGCTCTAGAGGCCAAAGTTAATATCCGATTGACTTCAAATTTATACACAGTGTTTAAGGTCATAAAACAAAGCCGCCTATTGATTTTCAGCGATTTCCATTAATTAGTGCCAGAGTTATGGCCCTTGATCACCTCAAAAAATCTTGTGGACGCTCTGGAGGCCAAAGTTAATATCCGATTGACTTTAGATTTACACACAGTGTTTAAGTTCATGAGACGAAGAATCCTATTGATTTTCTGCGATTTCAAATAATTACTGCCAGAGTTATCTCCCTTGATAACTTCAAAAATTCTTGTGACGCTATAGAGGCCAAAGTTACCATCCGATTGACTTCAGATTGATACATAGAGTTTAAGGTGTTGAAACGAACAAGTATTTTGATTTTCAATGAATTTAGATAACTGAACAGCTAAATCCATGATATTAAATGTTTCATGTATATACTAATTGTTAGCGTGGGGTAAAACTTTATGAAAAGCAATCAAATTCTAATGATTTTCTAATAATTACATAATGAGTTGTTACTCTTAATCAGTTTTTAGTGTATTACAAATGTTTCATTACCGAAAAAAGTAAAAATATGCAACAACCCTTGTTGACTGCCCGGACGATTTAGCTGCTGTGGGCGTATGTTTCGTTGCCTGGCAACCTATCTTTCATTGTATATTTAAAATATTTGTTTTTCAGAATCTCAAGATTACGCTGTTCCTGATATTACGAAGTCGGCTCTTATAGTAAATCTACCGCCTCGCCCACCCCAGTCATTACCAAATGTAGAACCTGTTATGATGAATGGTCCGCCACCAAATTATGATGCTCTGTACGCAGCTGCTGATGTGGTTAACGTTCAGAATGTGTCCAGTTTACAGGGTGTGAGTGGTAATAATGTCTACGCTGTACCTAATGCAGACCTACTGTTAACTATTGACTATTCTGTGATGGAGTTCCCGCGTGAAAATCTACGTTTCTTAGAAGTACTTGGTGAAGGGCAGTTTGGTGAGGTAAGACAAATTGACATATTTCGTAATAAAAAGGAAGTTATTTCTAATAGTTCAGCAAAACAGTACCAGAATAACTCACAGATAATTCAATATTTCAATGTGAATTGATTGCAAATCCTGAGCATTGCTTGGCAGACCTTTTGCTTGTCATTGGTGGGTTAAATTCTAGTAACAAGTTGTAGATTCTATTGTCGTACCATGTGTCTCAACTATTAATGATCACAACACACAAGTGAAATATATCAGACGAATGCTTGTCACTATTGATCATTTTCTGCAAGTCCTTTCGTTTGATCATACCCCTACTTGCAGGTGAATTATTGAAATAGCTAGTACCAGTGTATTATGGACCAGGAACTGAGTATGAAGTCATTGCAGCCATCTTGGAATTATAACTTCATATCATAAGTCTGTCAATCAATGCAAAATTGTCCAAGACACAAGTATGCTAAGTTTTGTGTTGATGGTACATTTATTGGCAGAGCCTCAGGCTTTTATCAAGGAGGATTGCCCACAAGAACAACAAGATGATAGCAGGTGGGGCAGAGTTCCTGCACCAGAAATGTACCATATTATTATGTTAATCCTGAAATGAACTAATTTATGTTACGTGGATGTTAAATCCAATTTCTCTATGTGTGTATGTTTTTTTTACTTAGTATTTTTAAAAGAATACGATATTTTCAGGTACATTTATGTGAAGCTGTTAGAATCAATGAACTACTCAATGATGACTACTTGACGAATCGAACACTCTCTCGATCTATGCTAGTAGCAGTTAAAATGTTACGACCAAATGCCGATGATCGAGCAAGGTTAGCTATAGAGTCTTCTTTTTTACTTGAAAAACATAAGTCAGGCTTTAAGTATCCATTTAATACAAATTGTTTCAAAGTATTATTCAGATTATAATAAACTAAATAAACTAACATATATTGAGATCAATATCATTAATAAATCGGTGTTTGTCAAGTCTAGGATCTTTCATATGAGATATGCAATCCCTTGACATTCTATTGGCTACATTATAAGGATACTTTTAAGTTCCCATTCAAAGCCAATTAATTAGGATGTCAATCAATGAAAGCAAGCATGCTGCACAGTCATGTGTCAGATAGTGAACTATTGAAGTTTGTTATGTAGGATTTCTACAGATATTTGTTATCAAAATTTTTCCTATATATTTGCTTTAACTAAGATATTATAAATTTAGGAAATCCTTCTGACTTTAAAATATGAAATTTTCTTCCAATTTTGTACTGCTGCCCTTCTCTTGTCTGGTGATCTGTTGGGCATGCTCTTCTGTGTGTCCATCAAACTTGGTTGTGGATGTTGGCAATCAAATCCTAGGAGAAGGATAAAAGCTTAACAGATATCAATATTTGATTCTTTGACTTCCATATTTTACCAATGTTATAATAATTGTTTTTCAAATGGTATTTTCCAGATCAGACTTCCATAAAGAAATCAAGATAATGTCTCAATTGAAAGATCCTAATATTGTACGAGTATTAGGTGTGTGTACGAGAGAAGAGCCGTTATGTATGATTGTGGAATATATGAAATATGGTGATTTGAATCAGTTCCTATTGGAACATGTAGCCGAATCACCAGTTGCAGAAGCTACCAATGCTAAAACCCTTAGGTAATATTTAGATGTTATCATTAATGATGTGTTATATTGATAAGCAGGATCTAATTGATTAAGATTGGCTTCAAAAGATTTATCAGAAATCAGCATGTTTGCAAGTTTCATTTTTGGCTATAGTGGACAGCAGAAAACAAAATCTATTGCATTTATTTAAAATTTTATAACTTGTATAATGTATATAAATTACAATGTATTTGTATAAGGTACTTAATGTGTATTTTATTTTGTAGTTATGGCTGCTTGATATATATAGCCACACAAATTGCTTCCGGAATGAAATACTTGGAATCGTTGAACATGGTACATCGTGATCTTGCTACTAGAAATTGTTTAGTTGGACATAATTTCTGTATTAAGATCTCAGATTTTGGAATGAGTCGAAGTTTGTATAGTGCTGATTACTATAGGATAGAAGGACGAGCTGTTCTACCTATTAGATGGATGGCCTGGGAAAGCATACTTTTGGTATGTTGACTTTTTATACGCACACATTGAAATGTGGTCGTATATTGTCGTCGCCCCCCCGTCCGGCAGGCCGTCCCATTGTGGACATCTAGAGGGTAAAGTTAATATCCGATTGACTTTAAATTTATACACAGGGTTTAAGGGCATGAGACGAAGAAGTCTATAGTTTTTCAGTGATTTCCAATAATAACTACCAGAGTTATGCCCTTGATCACTTCAAATAATCTTGTGGTCGCTCTAGAGGACAAAGTTAATATCCAATCAACTTTAAATTTATACACAGTGTTTAAGGTCATAAGACGAACAAGCCTATTGATTTTCAGGGATTTCCGATAATTAGTGCCAGAGTTATGGCCCTTGATCCCTCCAAAAAATCTTTTGGATGCTCTAGAGTCCAAAGTTAATATCCGATTGACTTTAAATTTATCCACAGTCTTTAAGGTCATGAGATGAAGAAGCCTATTGATTTTCAGCAATTTCCGATAATTAGTGCCAGAGTTATGGCCCTTGATCACTTCAAAAAATCTTGTTGACACTCTAGAGGCCAAAGTTAATATCCGATTGACTTTAAATTTATACACAGTGTTTAAGGTTATGAGACGAAGAAGCCTATCGATTTTCAGCAATTTATAATTACTACCAGAGTTATGGCCCTTGATCACTTCGAAAAATACTGTGGACGCACTAGAGGCCAAAACTAATATCCGAATGACTTTAAATTTACACACAGTGTTTAATGTTATGAGACGAAGAAGCCTATTGATTTTCTGCGATTTCAAATAATTACTGCCTGAGTTATGGCCCTTGATAACTTATAAAATCTTGTAACGCTATAGAGACCAAACTTATCATCCGATTGACTTCAGATTGATACACAGAGTTTAAGGTGTTGAAAAAGTATTTTGATTTTCAATGAATTTTGATAACTGAACAGCTAAATCTGTGATATTAAATGTTTCGTAAACTAATTGTTAGCGTGGGGCAAAACTTTATCAAAAGCAAACAAATTCTAATGATTTTCTGATAATTACATAATAAGTTGTTACTCTTAATCAGATTTTTGTGTATTACAAATGCTTCATTACCGAAAAAAGTAAAAATATGCGACAACCCTTGTTGACTGCCCAGACGATTTAGCTGCTGTGGGCGTAAGTTTATTACAGCACTATGATAGGATACCGGTATGTCCAATTCGATGTCAAAAGCGATGTCTAGTGCCAAATTTTATGCCATTTGGAATAGTTTTGTGTCATTAATCAGCCTTTAGTCATACTTATTGATAATTGATTCTAGCAGTTTAATACTAATTATGAGAATTTTGCTCAGGCAGTGGTATTTCTGCCTACTCTTTATTCAATTCCAGCAGTCAAGTGTTATTTGCACCATCAATATTTTTTCTCTCTTTTTATACGCCCACATTGAAATGTGGTCGTATATTGTCTTCGCCCCTGTCCGTCCGTCCTTCCGTACGTCCGTCCGTCCGGCGTCCACAATTGCTTGTGGACGCTCTAGAGGCTAAAGTTAATATCCGATTGACTTTAAATTTATACACAGTGTTTAAGGTCATTAAGGTCATAAGACGAAGAAGCCTATTGATTTTCAGCGATTTACGATAATTAGTGCCAGAGTTATGGCCCTTGATCACTTCAAAAAATCTTGTGGATGCTCTAGAGGCCAAAGTTAATATCTGATTGACTTTAAATTTATACACAGTGTTTAAGGTCATGAGACGAAGAAGCCTATTGATTTTCAGCAATCTCTGATAATTATTGCCAGAGTTATGGCCCTTGATCACATCAAAAAATCCTGTGGACGCTCCAGAGGCCAAAGTTAATATCCGATTGACTTTAAATTTATACACAGTGTTTAAGGTCATGAGACGAAGAAGCCTATTGATTTTCAGCGATTTCAAATAATTACTTCCAGAGTTATCTCCCTTGGTCACTTCAAAAAACCTTGTGACGCTATAGATACCAAACTTATCATCCGATTGACTTCAGATTGATACACAGAGTTTAAGGTGTTGAAGCGAACAAGTATTTTGATTTTCAGTGAATTTTGATAGCTGAACAGCTAAATCCATGATGTTAAATGTTTCCTATACTAATTGTTAGGGTGGGGCAAAACTTTATAAAAAGCAAACAAATTCTAATGATTTTCAGATAATTACATAATGAGTTGTTACTCTTAATCAGATTTTAGTGTATTACAAATGTTTCATTACCAAAAAAAGTAAAAATATGCGACAACCCTTGTTGACTGCCCGGACGATTTAGCTGCTGTGGGCGTATGTTTCATTGCCTGGCAACCTATCTTTATAAAATATCATACAATTTTGCTTACAATATTTGACATGTATCAAAGGTGTAAAGGTAATGAGATTGTTGTCAACCCATCCTTACTATAACACATGTTCATGGCTTTGACATGGTCACAAATTTGTCATTCTTGAAAACAAAGGTAGGAGAAATGATTGCAGATAACATTTTTTTTACAGTAATTGCTGATGACTGTTAAAAATTAACACTATATAGACCTTTTCTGATAGGATTTTGCCTGAAATCGTGGTCGGTACTGAATTGATTTTTAGTAACAAATTATTTTTTTATTGTTTTCAGGGAAAATTCACAACGAAGAGTGATGTATGGTCTTTTGCTGTAACTCTGTGGGAAGTTCTTACTTTTGCCAAGGAGCAGCCATATGAATCATTAACAGATGAACAAGTTATTGAAAACGCTGGACATTATTATCGTAATGATGGACTTCAAATAGTTCTACCTCGACCCTCAAATTGTCCAAAGGAAATATTCGATTTGATGCGGGAATGCTGGAATCGACAAGAGAGTGAGCGTCCCTCGTTCCGTGAAATCCACATGTTTCTTCAACGGAAAAATATGGGATACAATCCGAAAGACGAAAAAATGAACCAAATAAAAGTTCCTATTTGTTAAAAAAAAAAGTCCCAGTGTGAACTTTTATTGGAAGGAGACAAAGCTAGTCAAGAAAGCACATATCAGCTATTTAGAGATGATATGTGTTTTAATATATTGGTTGCCATTTTTCATGGTTGTGCACTTGTCTCCCTTCATTAATGAAGATTTTTGTGAAGGGAGATAAAGAGATTTTAGGGTGCTATCATATTTTTATCTCTTGTGTGGATTCATTGATACCAAAGGTTCTATTAAAAAAAAAAAAAATTATTTACCATAATAAAAATAATGATAACAAGACTTATCTTGCATTCTATATAAGCTTAAAAATGCAAAGATATAGAAGTTGGGTGGTACAAAATAAAACAACAGAGAGAGAAAAGATATTAGGATGTGCTGTATCTAGATTCCTGTCATTAATCTGTGATTGTCTTGCTCAACTTGTGCAAGGGATATCGTTTCCATAGTAACAAAGTGATAAATATGAACGACAATATTTCTCACAGATGCTGATGATGACAATTTTGTGTTTTTAATTTGATTTTAATTATATTATTATATGATACATGTGAGCGGATATAATTTGAGAGATTAAAATCTATATTTCTGAGATTATTCCAATTTGATAATTTTTATATTGGCTGATAGACCTTGATTTATAGTATATTTAGCTTCATCATGTGAATAAGATTATTAGATATTATTTAAACATATTGCTAGTACTTAACTGCATGTCAAAATGTAGTCCTATCCATAGACCTATTAATATAGTTAAATATCATTAGCTTTTGAATATAGCGCTGAATGCATTTGTATGATGAAAGACATATTTTATGCTTCGACTTGTGCTCAAGTTTAAAATCAGATATGAAGAAACTTTTGCGATGCTGATGAAAAAGTTAAATTATTTAAAGTTATTAATGACAAAAAATAAAATTGTTACACTATTTTAAAAATATCATGATATATTCACATTATTGAAACATTTTTACAATGTAGAAATTGATCAATCATTTCTTACAGTATATAAAATCATTATCAATTTTGATCAAAACTTAATTGTTTAAAACATGCTTACTGCCAGTCAGAACCTTATTCACCATGTATCATTGTACTTGAGATATAACAAACACGAAGCAGAGTTTTCTAACTTGCCAGTTTGGATAGAATATGTACACTACAATATTGAGTGCTAGAAAAATCAGTAATCTGGCTGAGATCTTTGAGATACATTTGGATTCTCTAGAAAAGCGAGTTTTATGTTGGACAACCCGATCTTATATGTAGCATAGTAATACACTGCTTTATTATACATTGACTGTTGCCATCTATTTGTTATTAGCCAGAATTAATTCATCAATGGCAAATGTTTTTAAAATTATCCATATGCTGCGGACAGATTTATAAAAGGACATTTCTTCTGTTAGTTGCTTGTGATCACCAATGCTATCTGTGTGCAATAGAAATCAACAGTTTGGTAAACCATTTAACCTGTGCTCTAGTAGACGAAAAGGGATTAAATAATTGAAAATTGTGACTGGCAGTCAATATGTTCAAAGAGCAATGATGTGTATGAAGACTGAAAATATTCATGACTAATGCCAAATAATAGCGATCACCTTGGATTTACTAGTATTATTAATTTCAAAATATTTTTGCATGTATATATGGCTGTAATGAATTTGTCCTCATTTAATTGTGAAAATTATCACCAAAATATGTAAATATAAGTCACCTTCAATCCTAAATATGTTGATGGTATTCTGAATGGTTCACATTAATTTTTCATATTCTATGCCAAATATTTCAGACTAATTCAGGGTTGTTCACTAATATATATAAGATAAATTAACAGATATACGAAACCACTGCACTTATTATGTAGGTATACCATGGCTTCAAAAATAATAGACCATATAGAGCAAATTTGATTGAGATATCTGGATTTACAATCTTGAATTTGTTGATGTATTTACAATCTAGAATTTTATGATGCATTTACAATCTGGAATGTAATGATGTATTTACACTCTGGAATCTCAGGTACTTGAAAGGATTGAAATAAAACTTCTTCATACTTTATTAACAAGTGTATCAGCTGCCATATTGTTTTGACTTGGTGACGACATTTTATCTGCTATCATCTCAAAATATTCACTAGTTCTAACACTTCCCATCGTTTTTATTGCCAACGAGACCTTATTTGATCCTTATACACCTTCCAATGTAATTAAATTATCGATTTTAAAAGTTAAAAATGCAGTTCTTGACCAAATGGCGTCACTTCCGGTGTCAATTTTAAATTATAATCAACTTGATATGACGCATACTTGCTTTTTGAATCAAATGATGTCACTTTTGCAAATATCCATTAATAATTGACTATGTTACAGGCAAAATTACGAAAACAGTGACTTATGCAAAACTGCCCTTATATGAACTTTGTTTTATACAAATCGAACAATAAATAATTAATCTAGGGCTGAAAAACTGAATTAAACAATGGCGACCAAGAAAAATTACTGAGACAAAAAAATTTCACATTATTGCTCAAGTCAGATGAATCTTTAATTCTGTGTAAAACACGACTAAAAAATATTCATAAATAAAAAAGTTTTTTTTTAAAATTTAGATTTTGCGACATTTGGCGGTGATTTCGGACATTTCGCATTGTCGTAGACCGATCAAAATAGCTTTATCCTCTAAGTCACACCCACTTTTCCAGTAAAACCGAAGAAATCGTAACGATGCGACAAGTAGTTGCTGAGATCTACTCAAAGTGGAATTGGAATAATAATAAGAATAATAACCCTAATTATTGTTTATACCAATGTTTCCAACCATTCTTGTCGCGAGCCATTTTGATATTTTTCCAATTTTTTGAAAATCTGTGTTTTGGGTCATTCCATGTCAATTATCACCCAACAAGTTAAACCATACCCCCTTCGATTTTGCCGAAATTTGGTTTATATCAATTTTAGGGCTGAAAAAGCTGATATTCCAAATTTTAACTTGGTCCGGTTCCTAAGATACGATCCACCAAATTTGGGTGATTTTATGCTAAAATGGGTTTGACCGACATTATTCAAATGACCATAACCCAGTAACCAATAGGTTAAAATTGCTGGAATAAGTGTTTTTGAAATGGGAAAGATAATGACGTGCTGTTTGAATCATAGATATCGTTCTTTAGGAAGGTCGGCTGAAGTTTACTATGTATCCTCAAGAGTTTAATGAACACAATCCTGATTTTCAGTCTGAAGTGTGAATATTTAACTTGATTTTACATGCTTATAAAAGATATTATACCTCCAGTTGTTTGACATTGTGTGGAAAGCATGTTGAGCTAAAGTTTTCATAGAAGTTTATCTCAAGGTCACATGGTCTATAAGGTCAAATTCAAATTCATAAGTTCTTCAGTCTTTTAAAACACACCTGGATGTCAAAAATAAGTGCAGATTTAGAATTCTTGTAGAATTCCCATCCCTGGAAGACATATTGCAGAAAATTTGACCAATCGGTTACTGGGTATGGTCATTTGAATAATGGCAGCCATGCCCATTTTTGTTGAAATCCCCCAAATTGGGTGGACTGTATCTCAGGAACTGTTAGTCAGATCAAGCTAAAATTGGGAATATCAGCTTTTTTGCCTGAATAAACATATAAACCAAATTTCAGCAAAATGAAGGGGATTCGGTTTAAGGAATGACCCATAACACAGATTTTGAAAAAAAATTAAAAAATATTGAGATGACATTGGATAAGAACGGTTTTAACATTTGTTAGAGACATTAGTACAAACTATTAGGCGGGTAAAAATAAGAATGCACCTAGAACAAATTGCAACAGAAATCATTTCTTTGGGAACTGTTCAGGCATAGTCTCTGGTACTCCCATAACAAAAACGGCCATTATTGGTCTTGGGGAAATTTGCATAATTAACATAAATCCAAGATAGCCGCCAGTTGACCAGAAAATCGCATAAATCTCCAAAACCGTTGACTTTAGTGCCAATAAATGTATTATCTATAGGAAATCGATACTCGCGAGTTAAAAAATGGCGACAAATTTTTTCTTACGATCTTAATGTAACGTCATAATGTCATTTTGACGGCATTATGTTGTTCTCGTTGTGATGTCATTATCAAATTTTATTGTGACTGCCTTCTGAAAATTGCTGGAAACTACGAACCACTGTGTAATTTGTATAAAAGAACACATCTTCACCCAAACTGAAACTAAATATCACCGTTGATCTATAGCCGGAAGCCATGGTGGCTCAGTGAGTAAGACGTTAGCTTGCTTACCTGGTGATTCAGTGTTTGATCTAAAAATATTTTGATGTCTATCCCCAGGGTTTGGGGGTCAAGAAACACATTAAGAAAACTTTGGATATCACTGAGCTGTTGCATAATTGAAATGGGGTTTAACGTCCTACTGTCCTGCTCCTAACCTGGGCTAATGAAGACCTAATGCACAAACACTCCTGTCCATAGAATAAGTTTCAGGGCCTTCAGTTTTAAGTGTCATCTCCTTGGTATCGTCCTCATGAGTGTCGTTTGGTTTGTCACAGTTTTCAGCTTTGCAAGGGCCACATACAGTTGAGGAGTCAATAGCATCTGTTCCAAAAACCTAGGGATAGATATCCACTATCACCTAATGCACAAACACTCCTTTCCATAGAATAAGTTTCAGGGCGTTCAGTTTTAAGTGTCATCCTCCTCGGTATCGACGACATGAGTGTCAAGGGCCACATAGCAGATGATTTGCACCCCACCCCTCCACCCGAACCGTTGCAGCAGATTATTTTCATGACCAACATCATTAAAATGTGTTCTCTGCTCCAAAAAACCCCAAGGTTAGATATCAAGATCATCAAATATAGGATAATAGTTACCTAGTTATGATCATTAAGAGGTTTCGGTGGCCATCTTGGGAAAAAACACTTTTCCAGGTATGTTAAAAAGTGCAATAAAGCCTAAGAATCAGTTGAGCAACCTTTTGTAGCAATCTTTTTAGAGTTAGACTGTATTTTGACCTGACTTCTGTAGCATCTTCAGTTGGAGGTAGAGACTTTACTTGTACAGGTGAAGAACTTTGTAATTACCTTTTTCTGACCACTTCTTGTAACGCAGTATGTTCAAACACGGAAACTCCAGATAAGCGAGCCAACGTCTTACCCATTGAGCCAGCGTGGCTTCAGGCTATAGATGAACGATGACATATAGTTTCAGTTTGGGTGAAGATGTGTTCTTTTATACAAATTATACAGCAGTTCGTGGTTTCCAGAAGTTTTCCGGGCACAGTTACAATAAAATTTGATAATGACGTCACAAGAACAACGTAATGCCGTCAAAATGACGTTACGACGTTACAATAAGTTGTAGTAAAAAATGTTGGCATTTTTGAACTCGCAAGTATCGATTTCCTATAGGTCGGTAATATATTTATTTGCACTAAAGCCAACAATTTCAGAGATTTCGGTGTTTTTCTGGTCTACTGGTGGCCGTCTTGGATTTATGTTAATTATGCAAATTTCCCCAAGCCTGATAATGGCCGCTTTTGTTATGGGGGTACAACAGACCGTATCGGAACAGTTGCCAAAGAAATGATTTCTGTTGCAGTTTGTTCTAGGAACCCCCTCTCATATTGTTATCTTTACCCACCTATATATAGTTCCACCTAGTTTCAAATTTTTAGGTGCTCATCAAACAGGGTTCAATCGGCTCTTAAATATGATTGTTGACATAGATTAACCCAAAACACAGATATTCAAAAAATTGAAAAAATATCAAAATGGCCCAGGACAAGAATGGCTTTCACATAATATTGAAGACATTAGTACAAACTATAATCAGATTTTTAGATGCTCATCTACCAGGTTATATCGGCTCGAAAATATGAGACAATTTTCGAAAATTTGTGTCTGAAACCATATTCGAGGTCAATTTTCTGGGAATCTATGTAGTACTACTGGCAATCTCTGGATAGACCAATATTTGGGTTTATATAATATATATTACTTTGTAGCTCCTGCCCTTGATCACTTTGAAAAATCTTGTGAACGTTCTAGAGGCTAAAGTTAATATCAGATTGACTTTAAATTTACACACAGTGTTTAAGGTCATGGGACGAAGAATCCTATTGATTTTCAGCGAATTCTGATAATTACTACCAGAGTTATCTCCCTTGATCACTTTGAAAAATCTTTTGTAACGCTCTAGAGGCCAAACTTATCACCCATTTGACTTAGATTGATACACAGAGTTTAAGGTCTTGAGATGAACAAGTATATTGATTTTCAATGAATTTTGATAACTGATCAGCTAAATCCATGATTTTAAATGTTTCGTATAGTAAGCGTTAGCATGGGGCAGAACTTTATAAAAACCAAACAAATTCTAATGATTTTCTGATAATTATTTTATGAATTGTTAATCTTAATCAGATTTCAGAGTATTATAAATGTTTCATTACTGAAAAAAGTAAGAATATGTGACAACTCTTGTTGACTGCTCGGACGATTTAGCTGCTGTGGGCGTATGTTTCGTTGCCTGGCAACCTATCTTTAACTATTATACTGAGAAATGCCAACTCTTTCTCTAATTCCCATAATGCATCTTTAAATTTAAACTAATTGTGATTCAGATTCAGCACAAGTCAAATGCCACTTCTATAGTATCAAAGTAGACAAAATGGTTGCCATCTTTAGGTGTGACCTAAATAATTTGTGATTATGTTATAGTAATTGTCACATTTATGTTCCAAAAGTTTCAAGCCTTTGCACATCGGTATTGTAAAGTCCATTAGCATAATTCACTTAAGACATGGATATAGTTTTAGAAATGTGAAAAATATCAGTGTTTTTTTTTTTTATTAATATAAATTCCTTCCTGGAGTTAGAGGAATTAAAAAAAACATATAAATGGTTGTGAGGTACATGTGTGTGTGTACGATATTAACTATAGAAACAAGAGTGGTTTTTTACAAGCTGGATAATAAACTATACTAAATTTTATAGTGTAAATCAGAGCCTTATATAAGGCTCTGGTGTAAATGAAAGGATTAGATACTCAGATATTCTCTTGATTATGATTTTTGGGATACTCTAAAAGGTATGTTTTAAACATACACGATTTAGAGCTCCCATAAAGGCCACAAAATGCAGATCAAGAAAAATCAAAGAATTCTACAGAATCTTCTACTCTCTTTATTTGTTTGCTCAGAATTTACTATAATTGATGGTGTGACAATATTAATGGTTGTATTGTAATCAGCTACCAGGCTACTCTTGTTGTTAAGATGTGTAGAAGAAAAACATTCGATGAAAAGAAAACATTTCATAATGTTCATGTTTCTTGGGGTATATTTTTATATGTGAAAATTAGCTGTGTACAAAATGTGATCTAAACCTTTTATGATATTCTACTGTTAAATATAAATGTTATAATACAGAAGTTGAAGCACACCTATGTAAGTGACTGTAGATTTTGTAATATAGATGTTAATTAATTAAGATATTATCAAATTTTTAATAATAGATAAATAAAGCTTTCTACTGTTGTCTGAATTATGTGGTATATATGTTCTCTTCCTATCTTTTTTCATTTGAAATTCCACAATAAGTGTGTTATCGTGAATCGTTATATCCTCATCTAACTAATACTGAATTATAATAGATTTGGGTATTTTATGAATTTAATATGCAAGTTTTAATGATTTTGATGTAGATGTATTCAATCGAATTTTAAAACTTGATTAAAATAGCTGATGGTTAAGTGGAGTATTCAGGCCCTGAAACTAGATTATTTATATTGTGATTATATATAGAACGATATGTAAATGTATTGCCATTGATCCATCTAAAGTTGTACATGTGAATTTGAATCTCCTAATTTAAGGCTTAACAGTATTTCTGAAAATTGATATAATACTAAACTATTGTATTTCACGATCATTAATGGTTTATACTGTGTTTTTAATCTGCTCCTAAATTAGATTCTAAAATTTGACTTTGTTATTTAATCAGTGTGATTTTTATACGCCCACATGGAAATGTGGACGTGGATCTATATTGCCGTCGCCCCCGCCCGTCGGTCGTCCAAAATTTCTTGTGGACGCTCTAGAGGCTAAAGTTAATATCTGATTTACTTTAAATTTATACGAAGTGTTTAAGGTCATGAGACAAAGAAGTCTATTGATTATAGAGATTCATTTGTTGTAAACGTCCTCCTTACTATGCGACAACCCTTGTTGACTGCCCTCACGACTTAGCTGTTGTGGGCATATGTTTCGTAGCCTGACAATCCAATCTTGGTGAAAGGAATAGGGGCACATATGACCTGTACAATGATCATTTAATTTTTATACGCCCACATTGAAATGTGGTCGTATATTGTCGTTGTATTGCTTGTGGACACTCTACAGGCTAAAGTTAATATCCGATTGACTTTAAATTAATACACAGTGTTTAAGGTCATGAGACGAAGAAACCTATTGATTTTCAGCAAATTCCGATATTACTGCAAGAATTATCTCCCTTGATCACTTTGAAAAATGTTTTGTAACGCTCTAGAGACCAAACTTGACTTCAGATTGATACACAGAGTTTAAGGTCTTGAGACGAACAAGTATATTGATTTTCAATGAATTTTGATAACTGAACAGCTAAATCCATGATTTTAAATGTTTCGTATACTAAGCGTTAGCATGGGGCAGAACTTTATAAAAACCAAACAAATTCTAATGATTTCCGCTAGCCCTCCCCCCCCCCGATCCATTTACTCTTTTTGAATTGTTTTTGTTTCTGAGTACGATGTCTTGTCCATATATTTGTTTTTGTGTAAAATTGTGTGTGTTGCAGTCCCCCTGCACTTACTAATATATTAATGAGTTGTTACTCTTAATCAGATTTTAGTGTAGGCTATTATAAATGTTTCATTACCGAAAAAAGTAAGAATATGTGACAACTCTTATTGACTGCCCAGACGATTTAGCTGCTGTGGACGTATGTTTCGAGCCCCCCCCCCTCTCAGAAATTGCTAACAAGCATTAAAGTATACACAGTTCCTTATATTAACCTAAAAAAGCCAATTTTTTTTTTTGTTTGAATACTTATTTTAAAATGCTTATTAGACGCCTAGGTAACTACATAGCATGATGATTACAACAGTCTGTTAGAATGACCTTTCTGAAAATTTCCTCAAAATGTTCGCCGCCCTACCGAAAGGTAATGCCCCCCCGCTTAATGGTGTCTAGATACGGGTCTGCTTTGCCTGGCAACCTATCTTAAACCTTTCACATTGTAATGTCTCCTCCATCTTATTTGTTGTTCTAGTAAAATAATAGTTTAGCATTAGAGCCAGGTTGGATCAGGAAAAACTTCTCAAATATAACCCTGTAATTTTTAAATGCCCGATTGACTTTAAATTTATACACAGTGTTTAAGGTCGTGAGACAAAGAAGCCTATTGATTTTCAGCGATTGCCGATAATTGATGCCAGAGTTATGGCCCTTGATCACTTAAAAAAATCTTGTGGACGTTCTAGTGGCCAAAGTTAATATCCGATTGACTTTAAATATATACAGTGTTTAAGGTCCTGAGACCAAGAAGCCTATTGATTTTCAACAATTTCTGATAATTACTGCCAGAGTTATGGCCCATGATCACTTCAAAAAATCTTGTGGTTGCTCTAGAGGCCAAAGTTAATATCCGATTGACTTTAAATTTATACACAGTGTTTACAGTCATGAGACAAAGACGTCTATTGATTTTCAGCGATTTTCAATATTTACTGCCAGAATTATGGCCCCTGATCACTTCAAAAAAATCCTGTGAACGCTCTAGAGTTATCTCCCTTGATCACTTCGAAAAATCTTGTGATGCTATAGAGAGAGAGAGAGAGAGAGAGAAATGGGGTTTAACGTCCACTTAACACAAACCAGGTCATTTTGGGACTAATACATGGTTTCATTTTATTTCTATAATTCGCTTGCGCGTAGGGGTCTTTAGCAGTGGGAGGAAACCGGAGTGCCCGGAGGAAACCCACAAGGTTGAGAAGGCGCCCCTTTCTCCATGCCACATACGCTCACACCAGGGCTCGAAACCACAGCCGCAAGCCAGAGGTGACCGGCCAGCTAGAGGTCGAAGGGCGGCACTCTAGACCACTAGGCCATCCCAACCCCCGTGACGCTATAGAGGCCAAATTTATCATCCTATTGACTTCAGATTGATACACAGAGTTTAAGGTGTTGAAACAAACAATTATTTTGATTTTCAATGAATTTTGATAACTGAACAGCTAAATCCATGAAATTATATGTTTCGTATACCCATTTTTAGCATGGGGCAAAACTTTTTAAAAAGCAGAGAAATTCTAATGATTTTCTGATAATCACATAATGAGTTGTTACTCTTAATCAGATTTTAGTGTAGGCTATTACAAATGTTTCATTACCGAAAAAAGTAAAAATATGCGACTACCCTTGTAGACTGCCCGGACGATTTAGCTGCTGTGGGCGTATGTTTCGTTGCTTGGCAACCTATCTTTATTAAATGAAAATGTCTGGTTTTATCCAGACACCGCATAACAGCTTGGGACACTGGTCTACATTTCCAGATGAAGACTGGTGGCTTTAAGTGGTTTGAAAATGTATCACAAATATTGAGTTAGTAGCTCGGCTCTTAGGTAGAGGCTTTTATGGGATTTTAACACAAAATTAAGCAGTTTTATTCTTAAAAAAATTGATTAGCCCTTTAAGTGGTGGTTCATAGTAGATCAATTTGAATGAAATTTTCAGCAAATTGCTGTTACAGTATCTAGTTTTTAACTATTAAAATGAGAACTGCCAACTGGTTATCTAATCTCCGATAATGTATCATTAATGAGTTGTTACTCTTTATCAGATTTTAGTGTATTATAAATGTTTTATTACAAAAAAAAGTAAAAATATGTGACTGCCTGGTTGTATGTTTCGTTGCCTTGCAACCTATCTTTTAGGTTACACAATATTATTCTTAATACCGGTACATGTATATTGCAACTGAACATTAATCTATCACTTAAAAATGATTTTAGCTAAGAAAAATATCTGCCACAAACAGATCTAAGTCATCATTTTATATTATGTATAATGTATACTAGTCAGTTGAATTGTTAGTAGTCAGATGGTAGTCATTAAGAAGGTGTTTAGAGGGTGACAAATAAATACACAACTATTGGTTGCATTTGTGTATTCAATATTAAAATACCGGTAGAAAGTGATTGGAAATTATACAGTATTGACTACTGTATAATTTCCAATAACTTTCTATACATACTAAACATTTATTTAGAATTAGGATGACTTGTTTGATTTAATTGCAAAATTGATATTTAAAAAAGCTAAAGGTCAGTTAAACAACTTTATTTATTGCCATGTTTGGTTTATTAAGATTCTATCAATATATTTAGTTTGTTTTAAAACTTATTTCATCATGCCTTTGATTTTTTAAAATTAAACTAATTATCTAGCCAAAAATTATTTATGATTAATAGAAAAGCTATTTATCAACTATTCATCATCCATCATCAATAATTTTAGAATCTCGCCAGTATTAGCTTTGTATATCCCACTTCTTTCATGGCTAATAATATTCATAAAAAAAATAATTATGATCTATTTCTATTTAAATATCATATGTTATAAGTTCTTAACGACAACTCTTTATATCAGTTCTACTATCTTTTATGTCAACTTTTTAATTTATTTTACTCAAAAAGTTTTTGTAGTTATTTTACCAAATTTAAGTATACTATAAATAGTGGACACATTTTTACCTGCATGACTATTTTTTAAAAAGAATTATTTTAATCTTCTGTATTTGAAGTCTGAAATCTTCTGTATTTGAAGTCTGAGCAAATTTCAAGTTGTAATTTTTGAATCTGTGTTTTATTTGCCAAGACTGAATTATGGTGAGCTTTGTTCTTAACTGTAAATAAAAGCATTGTATAATGAATATATTGTATTTGTGATATTTGATCAGTGTCTATGGAAGAAAAGACAACTCAGCTTAAAAGAGAAAGATATTTAAAGATACATTAGTTAAGAGTTTACTAAAGAGTTGGCCATTCTTGTTATTATAGTTCGAAAATAAATAATGTAAAATTAATAATTTGAAAATTTCATTCAAATTACTCTTTTGTGAGTGAAGATATTAGCCTGAGAAAGTTTGACAAGACGTGCTATAATTGCAGCTACCGTCCTGGTTATTCGAAGCTAAGTCTAGTTCATCCATTTTTATACGCCCACACTGAAATGTGGTCGTATATTGTTGTCGCCTCCATCCGTCAGTCCGACTAAAGTTTAAACTTAATATCGGATTGACTTTAAATTTATACACAGTGTTTAAGGGCATGAGACGAAGAATCCTATTGTTTTTCACCGATTTCCGATAATAACTACCAGAGTTATGGCCCTTGATCACTTCAAATAATCTTGTTGATGCTCTAGAGGCCAAAGTTAATATCCGATTGACTTTAAATTTATACTCAGTGTTTAAGTCATAAGACGAAGAAGTCTATTGATTTTCAGCAATTTTCTGATAACTAGTGCCAGAGTTGTGGCCCTTGATCAATTCAAAAAATCTTGTGGACACTCTAGAGGCCAAAGTTAATATTCGATTGACTTTAAATTTATACACAGTGTTTAAGGTTGTGAGACGAAGAAGCCTGTTGATTTTCAGCGATTTCCGATAATTAGTGCCAGAGTTATGGCCTTTTATCACTTCAAAAAATCCTGTGGACGCTCTAGAGGCCAAATTTAAAACACACAGTGTTTAAGGTCATGAGACGAAGAAGCCTATTGATTTTCAGTGATTTCAAATAATTACGGTCAGAGTTATCTACGCAAAAAAATATTTTTATCTCAAGCGCTCGAGATAGTTAATTCGAGTGCTTGAGATACTAAGTCAAGCGCTCGAGATAATACAACCGAACACGTCTCTACCGATGTTTTAAGCTATATGATTTGTGCATTATATTCAATGAAGACAGAAATACGCCACACAGTGTGCTATGAGGGAAATTGTGTCCGGGCTACGGCCTACTCTTATATCGAATTCCAACTGCCAAGGGACCTCGGTTTTTCGTCCGATCTGAACAACTAGACAACTGTCCTTGTCAAGCACTCCGCCCTGTTCTAGATAAGAGGAAATGTCAGTCTCTCATAGCAAAACTCTGTAACATCGATATATACAATTACTAATTCGTATAGTAACATGCGATATACTCCCCCACTTGGAAGGGGGTAAATATAAAGGGAAATATTTAGTGGAGGTGATGCGCATGGGGTGGAGTGTGCGTGTGTGTGTGTGTGGGGAGGGGGTGTATCCGCTCCGTAACTGCAGCTTTGGATGAGCTTTGGATGGGCTGTAAAAATAAACAAATGAATCTTTATTCTACAAGTTTATCATTGAATATAATGCACAAATCATATAGCTTAAAACATCGGTAGAGACGTGTTCGGCTGTATTATTTCGAGCGCTGGACTTAATTATCTTGAGCGCTCTACTTAATTATCTTGAGTGCTCGACTTAATTATCTCGAGCGCTCAACTTAACTATCTCGAGTGCTCATCTTAATATCACGAGCGCTCAACTTATTATCTTGAGCGCTCGAGATAAAAACATTTTTTTGCGTTTCCTAAATCAGCCACCGTAGTTATCTCCCTTGATAACTTCAAAAAATCTTGTGACGCTAAGAAGCCAAACTTATCATCCGATTGACTTCAGATTGATACACATCAGTTTAAGGTGTTGAAACAAACAAGTATTTTGATTTTCAATGAATTTTGATAACTGAACAGCTAAAAATCCATGATATAAAATGTTCCGTATACTAATTGTTAGCGTAGGGCAAAACCTTATAAAAAGCAAACAAATTGTAATGATTTTCTGATAATTACATAATGAGTTGTTACTCTTAATCAGATTTTAGTGTATTACAAATGTTTCATTACCGAAAAAAGTAAAAATATGCAACAACCCTTGTTGACTGCCCGGATGATTTAGCTGCTGTGGGCTTATGTTTCGTTGTCTGGCAACCTATCTTTAAATTTATCAAGATATGGTTGAACTTGTTCATTTCAAACTCGGACCGAACTGAATCTCTCACCCGTATTCCAGCACCCGGATTCGAGATCAAGTTAGTACACATATTCCTAACGCCAAGGAAAAACTAGATACAATTATCACAAAAATAATTGTTATCTTTATATTAGAAAATAAAATTTTAAAACACATTAATGCAAAGTATATATCTAACAGATCCCCCGACCCCACCACGCACCCAAAATATACTATTACCGTAAACATACTAAAACATCGCACACCTAAGCATGCAAATTTTGCATCAAAAAGCACCCAAACCGGTTTTGGTGGGAAAATGTTTTTTGTTTCACGGAATCAAGACATGAATAAACTACTAGAATACAAAATTTCAGAAGGCTCCTATGCTGGCGTTTCGAGATATATTAACGTAAACATACTACAATATTGGTGAATCGTGTTAGGGTAGGGTCACTGCACACGCAATAACTTCTGAACTAGCTCAGGTAGCTTCAATATCTTTATTTCACTAAATCGACAAATGCATAAGGTATGCACATGCAAAATTTGATTAACGTTCTATGTTGGGGTATCGAGTTATACCACCGCAAAGTTCCTTACACCCGGATTCGAGGCGGAATTTGTGGGTTCAATATTAACAACGGGTACGTTCACGCTGCATCAAAAATCGACCCAAACCAGCTTTGGTGGGAAAATGTTTTTTAGTTCATGGAATCAAGAGATGAATAAACTACTAAAATACAAAATTTCAGAAGGCTCCTATGCTGGCGTTTCGAGATATATTACCGTAAACATACTAAACATATTCCATGATTTGGGGGAATCGGGTTACGGTAGGCTCACTGCGCACTAAATAACTTATAAATTAGCTCTGGTGGCTTCAATATCTTTATTTCGCTAAATCGACAGATGCATAAGGTATGCACGCGCTAAATTTGATTAACGTTCTATGTCGGGGTATCAAGTTATACCACCGCAAAGTTCCTAGCACCCGGATTTTGTATTTTAGTAGTTTATTCATCTCTTGATTCCATGAACTAAAAAACATTTTCCCACCAAAGCTAGTTTGGGTCGATTTTTGATGCAGCGTGAACGTGCCCGTTGTTAATATTGAACCCACAAATTCCGCCTCGATAGGGGTGTAAGGAACTTTGCGGTGGTATAACTCGATACCCCAACATAGAACGTTAATCAAATTTTGCATGTGCATACCTTATGCATTTGTCGATTTAGTGAAATAAAGATATTGAAGCTACCAGAGCTAGTTCAGAAGTCATTGCGTGCGCTGTGAGCCTACCCTAAGCCGATTCCCCATATCATGGTATATGTTTAGTATGTTTACGGTAATATATCTCGAAACGCCAGCATAGGAGCCTTCTGAAATTTTGTAGTCTAGCAGTTTATTCATCTCTTGATTCCATGAAATAAAAAACATTTTCCCACCAAAGCTGGTTTGGGTCGGTTTTTGATGTAGCGTTGGCATACCCGTTGTTTATTGAACCCACAAATTCCGCCTCGAATCCGGGTGCTAGGAAGTTTGCGGTGGCATAACTCGATATCCCAACATAGAAAGTTAATGAAATTTGGCATGTGCATACCTCATGCACCAGTGCAGTTGATGAAATAAAGATATTGGAGCCTCCAAAGCTAGTTTAGAAGTTATTGCGTGCGCAGTGAGCCAACCCTAACCCGATTCCCCCATATCATGGTGTATGTTTAGTATGTTTACGGTAATATATCTCAAAACGCCAGCATTGGAGCCTTCTGAAATTTTGTAGTCTAGTAGTTTATTCATCTCTTGATTCCGTGAATTAAAAAACGTTAAAAAACCAAAGCTGGTTTGGGTCGTTTTTTGATGCTGCGTGGGCGTACCCGTTGTTTATTTATTGAACCCACAAACTCGACCTTGCATTCAGGTGCTAGGAACTTTGCGATGGTATAACTCAATAGGTCTTCTGAAATTTTGCATTTTAGCAGTTTATTTATCTCTTGATTCCGTTAATAAAAAAACAGTTTCCCACCAAAGCTCGTTTGGGTCGTTAATTGATGCAGCGTGGGCGTACCCATTGTGTATTGACCCCACAAACTCCGCCTTGAACCCGGGTGCTAGGAACTTTGTGGTGATATAACTCATATGCCAACATAGAAAGTTTATGAAATTTGGCATGTGCATACCGTATGCACCACTGCAGTTGATGAAATATACATATTGAAACCAAAGCTAATTTAGAAGTTATTGCGTGCGCAGTGAGCCTACCCTAACCCGATTCTCCAATATGTTTAGTATGTTTACGGTAATATATCTCGAAACGCCAGCATGGGAGCCTTCTGAAATTTTGTATTCTAGTAGTTTATTCACGTCTTGATTCCGTGAAACAAAAAACATTTTCCCACCAAAGCTGGTATGGGTAGCTTTTTGATGCAGCGTTGGCCTACCCGTTATGTAGTGAACCCACAAACTCCACCTTGAATCCAGGTGCAAGGAACTTTGTGGTGATATAACTCGATAGACCAGTTCCAGTATATGAATACTATTTGATATCGAATTGTTTTGCAGCTGAAAGTTCAAAAATAACTTATTTGGATCTTTTAAAATATTGAATTTCTCATCTTCAACATGGATTTTAAGTAGAAAAGCCTCAACAGCTTTATATTGGTTTGTCAAAATTGATACTTTTCTTTATAAATCTGTGATAAAGGATTCGATAGAACATTAAAATCTAAATGTTTATCAAAATTTTAATTGAGTGTTTCAAGATGTTTCTTTATTTTTGTACTATTTCTGGTAAACTGCTTGCTTACTCTTATTCCAATGTTTTGCCCATCTGAAAAGAAAAAATACATTATTTAAAACTTGTATGGAGCAATACATTACTGCAAATATTAGTGGTAATAGGGCATTTGTTATATGTTCTGGTGTTACACATCTATATATATATTGTTAAGAGTCCTCATTCATACCTGCATACTTTTTCATTTATGTTGACAAATACTGTCTTTCTATAGCTAACTGGTGTAATGATTTCAATGTCTTCAGTCTCCACTTTTTCTTGCCATTTCTCGGTACCATCAGTCCGGTCTCCAAACTAACATCTAAACATCTTTTCTTAAAACTGGATTTGGATTTTCTAATTAAGCTCTCCTTTACTAACCTACAAAATATGTCAAAGTACAGATTAAATATTTTCAATAGAACACCGATGATCTCCTTGAGGATAGGGCATATGTACACGCACTTTAATTTAGGTAAATGAGGCACATTTTCTACATTAAAATTTATATATTTTCTAAAGAATAACGTCTCAGGAATTTTTCTAGTATTCCTTATCTGTCTTGATCCTTGGTCAATTTTGATATGACACTACTTGCATCCCTTGCTGTAGACAGTAGTATACTTAAGAACATAGCATAGATACTGTAAAATATAAGAATATAAACCACATATTACGAAGAAATATTTTTTATAAATATTAAGGACAACAATATTCCTTTAATTTCAACGTACCTTTTCAAAGACAAATTTTCATCAGAAGTTAAATTATTATCTGCAAAGTATAACAAAGTAAAAGGTTTAGATATACGAGGCATCAGCAAATAAAGATGTTCTAGATTTAAGCTGCTACCTGATGCCGTTGCACACATAACCAAAGTAAAATAACAAACTAACTAAATGTATAACAAAGCTGCAAATTCTGAAAATTAACAAACCAAATTATTTTGATATTATATAATGCCTTACCTTTATGACTTTTGCAGTTGGCATGAGTGTCTAAGATTTTGTAACCATGCATCTGGTTTACCATTAAATTCTTCAAAATATGCATTGGCTAAAAATTGAAGACATAAATAATGAATTGACCATTGCGACATCTGTATGTTTTTCATCCACATGTCTATTTATGTACAAGTACATGCAAGATAACTTTTTCAAAGAATTATACAGGCAGATAATAAAGCTGCACTGTTAATGTTATACTCAAAGCTAAATTTCTAAGTAAATGTACACATGGAATTCAGATTTCTATACAATTAATTCTTCTTCTATCCAATGCCCAATATTGTCCAAAAACTTATGTCTTAATTGCATGGTGTGTCATCTAGATTTTTTTTTATTTTTGCCAATGGAATTAGACTTACACTATAAACCTCAGAATGCCTCGTTCGGCATTTCTGTCCAAACGAGGTAAAAAAAATGACTCGTTGTCTGGAGGTTTATAGTGTTACCATGCTCTGTGGATAAAATTTCAGTAATTTTTTTTATCAGATTCTTCAACAAGTTTCTTTGCTTTAGAAAACTTTTCCTCAAGTCGAATACCTGTAAAAATATTTGCTTTGATATTTTCCAAATTAATATTGCATATCTTTGTTTCACCAATAGTGAATTGTTTTAATATCAAAGATCTGTCATATAACAAATATATTTCTTAGTAAAATAAGAGCTGTTTCACTTTAATGCATGCCTAGTCATTTGATTCCAACCAGTAGCAAAGCACTAGTGTAAATCAATATCTTATAAAATCTGATATTTAGTTTGGGTAGTGGTGGTGGTGTGTATGTGTTCACAATGTAGCATAATATATGCAAGCATTCCTCAACAAAACATTCTAAAGATATGTTGCCAGACAACAAAACATACGCCCACAGCAGCGAAATCGTCCGGGGAGTCAACAAGAGTTGTCGCATTATTCTTACATTTCTCGGTAATGAAAATCATCAGAATTTGTTTGGTTTTTGTAAAGTTCTGCCCCATGCTAAAGCTTAGTTTACGAAACATTTAGCATCGTCGATTTAGCTGTTCAGTTATCAAAATTCATTTAAAATCAATATACTTAAACTCTGTGTATCAATCTGAAGTTAATTGAATGATAATTTTGGCCTCTAGAGCCTTACAAAAGATTTTTCAAAGTGATCAAGAGAGATAGCTCTGGAAGTAATTATCTGAATTTGCTGAAAATCAATAGGCTTCTTATTCTCAAGACCTTAAACACTGTGTATAAATTTAAAGTCAAACCGATTGTCCGATATTAACTTTGGCCTCTATAGGCTTTTTTGTCTCATGACTTTAAACACTGTGTATAAATTTAAAGTCAATCCGATGTTAACTTTGGCCTCTAGAGTGTCCACGAGATTTTTTGAAGTGATCAAGGGCCATAACTCTGGCAGTAATTATCAGAAATCGCTGAAAATCGATAGGCTTCTTCGTCTTATGACCTTAAACACTGTGTATAAATTTAAAGTCAATCCGATGTTAACTTTGGCCTCTAGAGCGTCCACGAGATTTTTTGAAGTGATCAAGGGCCATAACTCTGGCAGTAATTATCAGAAATCGCTGAAAATCAATAGTCTTCTTTGTCTCGTGACCGTAAACATTGTGTATAAATTTAAAGTCAATCCGATGTTAACTTTGGCCTCTATAGCGGCCACAAGATTTTTTGAAGTGATCAAGGGCCATAACTCTGGCACTAATTATGAGAAAATTGCTGAAAATCAATAGGCTTCTTCGTTTAAAGTCAATCAGATATTACTCTGGCAGTAATTATCAGAAATCGCTGAAAATCAATAGGCTTCTACGTCTCCATACTCCGCGCAGTGTTGCGTTTGATTAGAGGTAATCCTACTACACACTGCTAGTGTGTGTGGATATTGTTGTTTTAAATTTTGATTGGTCAGTAGTCCGTCTACCAACCAATCACTAGCTGCCCTACAAAAAATTTACATTTAAAACGAGTGCCAATATTGGACCAAATATGTTTACATAACGTTACGTCATGACTCGCGATTTTATTATGCCTAATTAACCCGTGCATAGCAGAATATTGCAGT
Organism: Patella depressa; assembly: GCA_948474765.1. Lineage (NCBI taxonomy): Eukaryota > Metazoa > Mollusca > Gastropoda > Patellidae > Patella > Patella depressa. The sequence goes on along the minus strand of OX419715.1, from coordinate 47,753,012 downwards.
AATACTAATTGCGTGACAAACGAGGCTATCAAGTCGAATGAAATGTAAACAATACTGTTTGGAAACGAACATACTTTCACTGTTTTTAATACCTTAAATCACTGTCTAAAGTTTTAGGGAGACCCAGATTAAACGAAGGACTGTCATGTTGCTGTACTTAAGTGATAGCTTTCATTGAACGGAAAGAATAGACACACTCTCGCATAATTTCAAGAAACAGACGCTATTCCAGCAATGGCCAGAGAGGGATTTCTTGGGTAATTGCTTCGGGAATATGGTATGTCTCATGACCTTAAACACTATGTATAAATTTAAAGTCAATCGGATATTAACAGCAATTGTGGACGCCGGCCGGCCGGCCGCAACGCGACAACAATATATGACCACATTTCAATGTGGGCGTATAAAAATGAAACTAATTTACCTGTTAGTTTGAATTTTTTGAATTGAATGAAGCATATTTTCTGACAAAAGATCGTTTCTGTTGTTGAGGTTCATTTCCTTTGTTACTTTCTTGAAGGGTCTAAGGTAGGAACAAAATCTTTCAATACCTTCACCATCTGTGAGGCCAGTTCCTTGGACAAATCTCTGACCATAATCAATCTGTAAAATAAAACAATATACAAAGATGAGAGAGAGAAAGAGAAATGGGGTTTAACGTCCACTAAACACAAACTAGGTCATTTCGGGACTAATATATGGTTTAATTTTATTTCAATAATTCGCTTGCGCGTAAGGGTCTTTAGCAGTGGGAGGAAAGTGGAGTACCCGGGGAAAACCCACGAGGATGGACAGGCGACCCTACTCCTTGTCACGTACAACCATTCGGCTACCCCCCCCCCCAATATACAAAGATAAAACCATATCTAGCTGAATGCAGTTCAATGTCATTAAGAAAGGTTACACACCAATTCAATGCATCTATGATTTTAATAAAATATTATATGAATATGTAAGCATATAATTTACATATTATACAATATTATACAGTATCTTAGCAAAACTCTTTTAAAGCACAACAATTTCGCAATACCTACTCTACCAATAACACACTGCACAGAAGATATCACCTATCATATCAATGTCCACAGTTATCTAGTCAATATAGTGCTTATCAATAAAGTAAATGTCCTCACTCAGAGCTTCATATGTTTTACATTATCAATTAATTGTGCCGATATATATATTTCATATCAATATATAATTGATTGGCACATGTATGAAGCTTTATACTATTACCTGACAAGACAAATTATGGGCAAAACTATGAAAAACAGGTACTGCAAATGTACACTTTTCAAATACAGAAGACTTCGAATTTTTCTGGAAAACAAATATAAATGTACTTTATTTAATTGTGGGTCTGATTGCTCAGTAATCCCAGCGCCAGAATTTGGCTATTTTTTAAATTTGTGTTAAAGTTTAAAATATTTGTTTTAGAACTGAAATAAATTGACTATAAGTCAATCCCCATCCTAAAAACATCAACAGAATTGATTGTGTATATCTGAAATAGACATGACCGATGCACACGCTGTCATTTTTTTTTGTATAAACATATTTTATTCAAACAACATGAATAGGATTGGGTAACAGGCAGAGCCTATGTGAAAACCCTCTCCCTGTATGCAGTTTAATTTACAATAATAAAGTATTTATATACAACTTATTTACAGTACATGTAATTATATTATATAAGAAATGAAATACTTGGAGTATAATATCTATTAAATTAGGGAATTTTAATGAAAAATGAAATTAATAATTTTCTAGAATCGTTGAGAAAGGTTAAAAAAACTCATGTAGGGTCTTAAAAATGGTAATATTTTCAGCAACGGAAAGATTATTTGATCCAAATAACAGGTGATTGCTATTTCTGTATTCGAGAGGCAAGGTGTTTATCGTTCTGTGGCGTGCATCTGAGTGGTTTGTACATATGAAAAGAAAATGTTCAGTATCTTCAAATGGATGACCACATGTACAAGCTGGATCATCTGATATATGTCTCGAAAACATGTGACCTTTAAGTTCACTACATCGTAGTCGTAATTTTGAATGAATAATTTTGTTTTTTCGCGAACCAAAAAAATAATATATCGGAATGTTTATGTCATTTTTGGAAAGTTTTTGTTTAAAGCCAGATAGTGATGTTGTTCTACGAAACGAGGTGTCTAACTGGTTCCATTCCCTGATGGAGGACGGTATAAATGTATTAGAAAAGAGATGTGTTCGGGATTTACATTCCGTAAAATTATTATGGTTCCTTAATGAATATGGTAATGTTGGCGATTTTTCAAAAAGATTTAAAAGAAATTTAGGAACAATATTATTGAAGACCTTGTACACAAGATGCAATTTGTGACGCTTCCGTCTCTCCATCAAAGGAATAAAACCAGTTTCTCTGTACAGTGATTCGTGATTGGTTCCTTTAACCGCCCCGCAAATAGTCCTAAGTGCATCAAGTTGAAGGCTTTCTAATTTATTAGCTAGTACATTTGAACAACCGTCCCAAATAATATCTGCGTAATCAAAATGAGGCAAAATAAAGGAAGTGTATATTGTTTGTAGAGTTTTCCGTTTTAGTCTGTATTTTAGTGATTTTAGACAATTTGTCAATTTTGAAATTTTCTTACATAAATTCTCAAGATGGACATTCCATTTTCCGTTACTTTGAAAAATTAAACCAAGATGTTTGTGACAGGTGACCTCTTTAATCTGTGTTGTGCCAAAGAACAAAGGTGGATTAGTTGTTTGTGATTTTGTGCTTATGGTCATTGTTTCCGTTTTTAGAGGGTTAAAGGTTACCAACCACAAGTCTGCCCAGTCATTTATTTTCTTTAAATCATTATTCAGAATATCCGAATTTGTACTAGGGTCATCCATTTTTACAAATAGTGAAGTGTCGTCTGCAAATAGTCTTACATTGGAATCAAGGTTGTTCATAATATCATTAATATAAATTAAAAACAATAGAGGTCCCAAAACAGATCCTTGTGGTACACCAGCATGGATGGTTCTTGGATCAGAGGATATGCCTTCTAAAACAACTGATTGTTGTCTACTACAAAGATAATTTTTAAACCAGTCTAAGAGGCTACCCCTGATCCCAGCTCCATCCAGTTTCCAACAAAGTCCGGCGTGTCAGACTTTGTCGAACGCTTTGCTGATGTCACAAAAAACAACTCGAGTAGAACAATGTTGGTCAATGGCTTGACAAAACATATGTGTTAGTTCTATTAGTTGAAAGATGGCGGAGTCGCCGCAAAGAAAACCACTTTGAAAAGACGTTAGTATTTTGTTCCCTCTCAAAAAGTTAAAGACATGTTTGTATATAACCTTTTCAAATACTTTTATAATGATACTAAGAAGAGAGACTGGCCTATAGTTACAACAATCGTTTGGTGATCCTGTTTTGAAAATAGCTGTGACATTTGCAAATTTCCATATACTGGGTACTTTACTTACTTTTAATGACAGTTCAAACAAGGAGCATAGCGGAGATGAAATTTCGGTGGATATTTGCTTTAGTAATTTGGCACTTATGTCGTCCGGACCGGAGGCTTTTGAGGTGTCTAAACTGTCGATAATGTCTTTAACTTCTTGGGGGGTTGGTACGATCTGTCAATGGAGGGTAAAGATTTATTAGCATCATTAAGTTTAGATTGTTCAACAAAAAAGTAATTCAGTGCGTTTGCCTTGTCTTGTCTCATTGAGGACGACGTCAATTCTATGAGTTATAGATGTTATTTTTGTGAAAAATCATTGGAAGAAGAGAAAACATGTTGGGACTGTACAAATTATATAGTCCTAATGGGTGCAAAGGAAATAATTCTGAAAATAAACCTATTGTTTACAATGTAGCGTGTTGTTGACTTCATGACCCATTAACATCCATGGATATGGCCTGTGATGTGGATATCATGGCTATTGACTGCGTCTGAGATATTTCTCCGCAGGTAGCCTGTCTCAAATGGCCCGTTATTTTTGAGTGGAAAAAATGCCCACAAAGACTAATTTCATACTAGTACTGTAAAATACAATTTCCAACCTAAACTATTTTTGTTCTCCTTTCCCGCAAGAATATATGGAGCTAAAAATTGTTCGCCACCTCAAAAAAAGAGTTGGGCGTACGCCGGGTGCGCCCCACTCTGGATCCGCGCCGTGTGTAGTCTATGAGACTATAAATAGCCATGGCCCGTGCAGTTCTCTACAAACATATCAACTATTACAGCTGCAAAAAAGTAATATTTATCCAAAGGGGTAAATAGAATTTACGGTGATTGACAGAAGGGAGCTAACTCTCATATATCAGAGGGCGCCTCAGTCAGTTCATGGCTGGGCAGTAATAACACATGTCACTGTCAGTAGCATTGCAAACGGGTTTTCAAATACTACCAATGACTCAAAAATGACAGTGATACTGTAATTATGAACTATCTAGAATGAATAATCTGAAAAAATTTCCTAAAAATATTGAAAATTAAAAAAGTTATAGCGTTTTTAAGATGGCAAACTGGGGGCACAAAAAAACGGCTTTTTTCAAAAACGCAAAAAAAAAACTGACCGAAGTCAATATCTCAGTAACTATACAAGATAGGCCTATGAAAATTGCACTAATTAAAGATCTCGATGTACTCAATAAAGCCAAATTGTCGCTATAATATTCTGGCATATATTTTTTGTGTTACAGACATTCAAAGTTGAGGTCCGTGCCAATTACGCACAAATCACAGCAAAAAATTGACAAATTCCTGTATACGGTACTTAAATTGCAGCACTTTGACATTCATACAGTGGCTTATTTTTAAATGAATATGCACAAACAAAGTGTTTTCAGTCGGTTCTGTTATTTATTTTTTGCATGACAACACCTTAAATCACAATTTTTGACCGATTGATGTCAAGGTCAAAGAGAAACAACTTTTTACATGTATGTATGCAATTGGGCATCTACTGGTCTAGAGACCATTGACAACTGGTCACTCACAGTCATAAAAGAATTATAATTCATAAACAGGTTATACTGTAGATATTTTCAAAAATTATCAAAAGTGTGTGGTAAAATGAGAAATATACATGTACATGTAAGCTTTTGGTGGATATGCCACTTTTTCCACACCAATTGTGTGTACATCAATTTGAGATTGTATGTTTCAGGAATGAAAATTAACAAATAAACTATGATTTATATAACAGCTATATTTTGGTGATCAACATCATTACAATTTCAAATAAAAACAGTTACATAGACATAATTAAAATATTTAAATATCTTAAAAGAGTCCAAATAACCCTAAACAATGAGTATCATGATCACTTCAATTGTCTGATAAATATGCAAAATGATAAAAACAAAATGTAGCCTACTCTGCTAAAAAATAAATAAAAAGGTAAACTACTAAAAGTAAGGTATGATCTACATGAAAGAGTATTTAAAATAAATCAAAATTGTGATACATATGTGCATTACGATATACTAGATTATAGTATTAGTGGTAGAAATATAGCTTTCTTGTTTAGATATTATCCCAAGGAAAAAAAATATAAAAATTCTTCGTCAGTAAAAATGTCTGGGAATTTTCTTCTTCCATTTCAATAATCACAGTATGAGCTATACTGCTAAATTAAACAATTCTGAAATGAAAAAAATTTTGTTGTAAATTATTTGAGGCCTAAGGCTAAGATACCTAGCATGCTAAGCTAACTGGCTTCAACAAAGGACAGTAATACTAATTTTTCAGCTGCATTTCATGAAAAAAATATCCAAGGTGGTCAACAACATTCACGATTTTTATCCTTTGTTAGTGAAATATCTGGCAAAAGTTTGGTAGGTAGCTTTAGTAACATTCAATATAAGAAAAACCCTGTCCAAATCTATCATTTGTTTATTTACACATTGAAGTCTGTGGCGTTTTCAATTGTGGTCTGAACCCTGATCAACCACGAATTACCTCCCTTTAACGCCACATGGTAGAGTGGTTCAGGCTAAAAATGTTTTATAACAAACAGACACTATTTCGGGACATTATATATGATAAGACTTACTATAAAAACTTCATTGATCAACAATGGAAGTCTGGCCACTTCTGATTTTTGAGGATATATAACCATTTGGACATATGGTCATATGTTATAAATGGCTCAAAATCTGCCCGGCTTCCATAATCAAAGGAGTTATCTCTTAGTGAGAATAAGAGCTATGTCCCTTGGCATACGATTACATCATGTGTACCTACTTCAAGAATACACATGATGGCAAATGGCCGCCATTTAAAATACTACGCCCGCCTCTTAGAGACGATAACTTAACTCGCTATAAATTGTAAAAAAATTTACTTCGGCTAGAATTAAAAAACACCTAAGATTAACATTTGCTAAAAATTTCTAAAAAACAACCTAAATTTATGGAAATGGGGCCAAATCAAATCAGGCAAATTACATCAAATAGTCCATGTTAAACGTATAGCAAAAATTTTAAACTAACGCGAGCACGCGCGTTTCTAGACAACGCCATAGCGGGTCATAGCAACCAGTGAGTATACATTGGAAATCCCCAATGACGTAGATATTATAAATTGGAAAGCCGAGTCTGTCTTAAAATAAGTAGTACCGTCAGTAAACAAGATGGAAGCCATCTGCTATCGTGTTTGATCATGGAGTAGGCAAGCACAGGTGTGTCGTATGGTCCCTTGGTTGTACTAAAAATATGCTCCAAGCAGTATCTGTCATTGGAGGATGAATTATGTTGTTCATCGCATGCGCGAAGTCCACAGAACCTAAGTTACTTCCGGTCGAAGGCTTTGCTATTGTTTATAATGAAGCGGAGTCGTGTGAGCTAATTTGTAATAATTGTAATTGAGATAGCGACTGGAAATTTTGAGACAACGTTCCTATATTTATGAAGCTAATAATAACACGAAGACCGTATTTTTTACTTCGGTATTTATATTTTTAAAAAGTATTTAAATATAGATCCCATACTATGGGCCATATAGATAGCAGTAGATTGCAAAGCCTATGCATGCGTGAACTGATATTTGATGTTTTTGTTATTATTTTGTAATAATTTTGAAATAGCGACTGGAAATTTTGAGACAACTTTCCTATATTTATGAAGTTAATAATAACATGAATACTGTATTTTTTTACTTCATTTTTTATATTTTATCGATCTACAGATTTTCTTGAATTGTTTTGTTTTGGGTCCATTATTTAAGGATGTAATGTAAATATCATGTGTATTTTTGTAACCAAGCTGATTCTTTAAATTTATTTTCACAGAGAAAAAAAAAGATGCACTTAAAATATTTTCGTTTATAAATAATTTTTTATATTTTATCGATCTACAGAATTTCTTGTAAAAATAAAACTACTTTTTTGTTTTGGGTCCATTATTTAAGGATGTAAATATCATGTGTATTTTTGTAACCAAACTCATTCTTCAAATCTATTTTCACACAAAAGAAAAGATGCACTTAAAATATTTTCGTAGCAAAAATAAAAATCTTGATATTAGAATCATTGTTTTCATACTTAATCTTTTTAATTCAAATTGATTCATTATAATTTTTTCCAAAGAAAAAAAATACCAATCTGAATATATAAGGATTATGTATGCTGGTGTTATTCAATAAAGTTCTCCAGCATTTTGCAGCATGGTTTCTCCCAGTCGGTCGTGTAGGAGGGACAACATGGCAAAGAACAGTGTCTAGTTGTTTAGATGGGACAAAAACACAAGCTCATTGGTACACATTGGCATCATAATTTTGTAAACAAACTGATTCTTCAAAACAATTTTCAATGAAAAAAAGGAAGGAGAGTTTTGCCTGGACAGCATCTGTCTGTCCATGCTTCTTCAATTTTGAACTATATGGAATTGGGTTTTAACATTATCTTGTCAACACATGCAATCCTTCAGTATTTCGTTACGATAACATATGGTAGTCTTTATTCTATGACTATTTGCAAAATCCAAGGAAGGAGAATTTTGCCCGTACAGCATCTTCCTGTCCATGCTTCTTCAATTTTGAACTGTTGTTCTTAAGAGTTAAACGACAACTTCCACCGAAGGTGATATTTTGCATTGTTATTATCAAAGCGCACACGCAGGTGTCTTTCGTGTGGGAGTAACCCATGAATTTGAGAAGGCGCCCCTATCTCGAAGCCACATACGCTCACACCAGGGATCGAAACCACAACAGCAAGCCAGAGGTGACCGGCCAGAAGAGGTTGATGCACAGCACTCTATACTATCACAACCTCCCAATTTTGAAGTACATATGTACAGGGGTCTTTTCTTGTTAGAAGAATATTACTAACAAATATTTCAACAACAATAAGATACATAAAAAAAAGAACCCCTTTATTTATTTTAACAATTACAGACATTAAAAAAAAAATAACCTGAAAACCTCTGAATAGCAATAGAGGATCAGTTTTTTCTGAACACGATAGAGGCTGCATATTTTAACAGATGGAGGTTTATCTCCTATTTTTCTGCATGGTTTGGCAAATAATGACAAGTGTTTGTCATACAGTGTGCTATGAAGTAAATTTTGTCCAGACAGCAGACTAATTAATTATCTACTCTTATTTCGAAAATTGTCAAGGATTCTTTTACATGTACTCCAACGAATCGAATAGACAATGACCTTGCCAGGCCCTCTTCCGAAATTACTGACAAAGTATTTTTCACACTTTATTATTTATGGAAGGTTGTAGCAGTGAAGAGCTTATCTTATATTCAGAGGCCTACAAAAGAAAGAAAGTACAGGGTAACGGGTATTAACATTTTCATAAAGAAATTGAGGAGTTTAAAGGGGTATTAATAATAATATTTTCAACATAATCCTAACAGACAGTTTTCAGATCCAATAATTATGTATCATTAAATAAATATGGTGTAAGAATGAAAAAAAAGATGACACTATCAGACATTTAGATTTACATTCATGCAAATTTTATAATGTCAATACGACCAATAGTTAAAAGAATTATCCTAATTTGAACATAGTCGGAAAAATAAAGGTCTGGGTACCTATGAAATTTCAAGGTAAAAATATAGAGCAATGGTGTATATACCTTGTCTCAAAATTTGAGCTAAAAAAATTGAGTTGTTTTGACTAAGAATGGCTAAGTTGCTTATCCGGACACGTAACGCTTTTAAAATTCCGGGTCATTTTTTTTCGTTGGGTGACCTGAAAATCGATTCCCTAAGATCTATAATACAGTGAATGGCCTATGTGCTGTACTTGATAGCGATCGGTATTTTTCACCTACACATATAATGTCTTCAATATTAAATGAGGGCTTAGAAACAGAACATCCATTCAAATGATTTGTAAGTAATATTTGCTTGCGAATACACCGGTCAAAATTGTAAAATCTGGCAAAATTACTTCACTTCCGGTGCCAAAAGAAATCATTATCGGTAACAAATAAGTTGAGAATTCGCAATTGAGAATTGTTTTATACACACCAGGCAATAAATAATAAACTTGGAACCCATAAACTGAAATTAAAAAGGTAAAAAACTTTTTTGAAAATCTCTTAAAATAAAAAAATAGCAGAGCATTTTCCATAATTTGTCTAATCCATTGATATCGAACGGAGAAATCGCGTTTTTCCCAAAAAACCCATTTTTTGCATTTTTTTTCAAAATATCGGACATAATTTCGACCACTTCCGGTGTACAGATTATTGTTGAAATTGCTTTATTCCTTGCAATGGTCATTTGGCTTCATGCCTCAGAAGTTTCAGAAACGTCAATTCTGCCATAAAACGAAACCCGAGCTCACAAAATGGGTAGAAAATTAGAAAAAAAAACGAAAAATAAAGGGCGATAACTCGGAATGAAACTTATATTTCTGGAATCGGATGGTTTTCAGGTATCCAAAAATGTAGGTCAAATTTGAAAATTTTGAAAAATAACAAAAATTGTCTCTCAAACCACATTTTTCATTTTTCGATCGCAAGAAGTCAGCGATGAAGTTTCGAAATATCGAAATTTTCAACTGCTATCGTCCGAGAAAAGACTCAAGGTTTCCGAAAATGTCATTTGTATGAAAATAGGTACAGAATTGACGAATCTACGGCCGTTTTTTAATTTTTTGACACAGCACAAAATTCGACCACTTCCGGTCTGCGCAGAAAATAGGTACAGAATTGACGAATCTACGGCCGTTTTTTAATTTTTTGACACAGCACATAATTCGACCACTTCCGGTCTGCGCAGAAGTTTCAAAAAGCCAACACATGGTTTCCCAATAGAGAATTAGGTCCCAGATCGGTATCTGTTACAGGCACTGAGAAATAGGCTCCGGCGAAAAAAAAAAATAATAACTAGACCTGCAAGCAGCACTGAACCGGCTTTCAGGAATCATACAGGAAGTTTAATTCTACCATAGCCAACCCATTGAGCTACCGAACTATACTTTAGTTGTTTTGCTTCAGTGACACCCTCTATCATATGTAAAAGTAATATTTGCTGGCGAAAAGACCGGTCAAAATTGTAAATTATGGCAAAATTACGTCACTTCTGGTGCTGAAAGAAATTTTTATAGGTGAAAAATAAGTCGAAAATTTGCAACATACAAAATTTGTTTAATACATATCGGGCAATGAAAAATTAACCTATAACCCATAAACTGAAATTAAGAAGGTAAAATAATTAAAAGTGACCCTTGGAAAATTGGCTATTATTCGACAAGGGAACATGCTAGAAGTCTTTTCTTGATATCAATGTGATGGTATTGATTCAATCTTACTGCCCATTAGAGTCAGACTTTGTAAAGTTAAACAAATAATAAATATAAATCCCTTCAAAAAAATGTTTGTTTTGAAGGCTAAAAATACGTTTTTTGCAAAAATTACATTACTACCGGTGATATTGAAAATGTTAACTTGGTTGATAGAAGTCATAAATGGCATAAGGCATCAAATGGTAAAAAAATTATAAAAATCGAATAATAATTGACACTTTTATAGACCAAAAACCTTGAAAAGTGACTTATAGAAGATCGCCTATTTCTCTGTAACCGTACAAGTTAGAAACCATTTTGTGGTATCTGTATGGTCGTATGGTTTCATTCTATTCGTTGATGGGAATCAAATATCATAATTTTAAAAATATTATAAGGCAGACTCATTTGAATAAAATATTTGTTTTTTAGGTTAAAAATACAGTTTTTGCAGAAATGACGTCATTTCCGGTCACAGTGAAAATGTAAAATTGGCTTGACCTAGTCCACATTGACATTAGGCATCAAATGGAAAAAAAATATTGCAAATCGAATAATAATTCACTCTTTTATAGGCAAAATAACGTGAAAAGTGATGCATGCAAAATTGCATATTTCTCGGCAACTGGTCATATTATTACAAACTAATTTTCGCATACATTCTCTTCGTCTGGATTATTGCTACGAGTTTATGAAAATCACAAATAAATATTTCAAAATATGAAGACACTGAATGAATTGTAAATAATTGAATTTTACACTTTATTTTACATTTTATTCGAAATTGCCCGAAAATGAAATTGAAATTTAAAAAAATCTGAGCTAAAGATTTTATACACCTTTGCAGGGTGCATCCTTTTAGTTATATCAGTTTTGAAAAAAAAATATTTGCTTTCAAAAAGTGGTACCGAACTGTCAAAATTGTAATTTTTGTTAATATTACGTCACTTCCGTTGCCGACAGAAAAATTTCACCGTAACAAAAAAAATTGCAATTGGGACCACGGAGCATATGAACTTTGTTTTATACAAATTGAACAATAAATAGTTTTTCTGGTTACGAAAAACTAAATTAGCCGATGGCAGCTAACGCAAATTACCGATACATTTTTTTTAATCATTTCTGCTCAAGTAGGATGATATTTTAACCCTGTGTAAAATACCATCAAAGGTTTTCGTAAAAAAAAATTTTTTTTTCAAAATATCGGACATTTTTTCGACTACTACCGGTTTTACGATCATTGTCGTGACAGCTTTACGAAGTTCTTTGGATACTTAACTTTCTGTACCAGAAGTGTCAGAAACATCCATTGAGTAGTTTTGGAAAAAAAGATAAATTAAAGAGCGTTTCCAAAAATTTAACGATTTTTCAATTTTTTTCAAAGTTTGAGGCCATTTTTGGACCTCTTATATTATTTCAATGCTTTTCATTTTGGATTCACTATATAGACAACCGATAGGACTTTGAGTACGAAAAGTTTAAGAAAAATCTGCGGCGTTGTTTTCGCGAAAAGGGTGTCTCAGAATGTTAAAAATTCGGAAAATACTAGATTTTTGGCATACAATAATTTATTTCCTTATCATCGAAATCGTATTATTTAGACACCATATGATGGTCCATTAATAGGGCTATCCAGCGACACTTTAGTTCTTTTGGTCCGTTATTACCTAAAGGAGAAATCAAGTTTTTCGCAAGTGCGACAATGTTTTTAACATTTTTTTTTCATTTTTTGAATACTTCCGGTATGGCTATTATTGTCGGAATAGTTTTAATAGCCGGTTTGGGCACTAAAATAGCCACAGGGCTCTGTAATGACATATTACATTATCTGATCAGATAAAATGCCCCTGAGAAATCCTATGTTCAAAAGTGCCAAAAATGCAAAAAAATTAAAATATCGAAAATTAAATTTCAATAACTACATACGTATTATACATCGTTAGAATCGTAATTAGGTCAGCTATCTGAATATACAATCTTTTTTTGAAAATCTCTTTAAAGAAAAAAAAAGTAGAGCATTTTCCAAAATTTCACGATTTTTCGACTTTTTTCGATTTTCAGTCCGTTATTTCACCTATTCCAGATATTTCAAAGTCTTATTGGATGGCTTCATGCAAAAAAACTCCGAAAGGACTCTCGATAGAAACAATTTAAAAAAAAGTTGCGGTTAAGTTTTCGAGATACAGGCGTCCAAAAATGCTAAAAATCAGAAAATACTTGATTTTCAGCGTGCCATATTTTGCTTCCTGCTAATCGTATCTGTGCGAATTGGGTATTATTCAGTGGTCCAATCACCGCCCGAACAAATGATACCTTAATTTGTTTAATCCGTTGATATCGGACGGAAAAATCGTGTTTTTACCCAAAACACCCATTTTTCACTTTTTTTTCAAAACATCGCATATTATTTCGACTACTTCCGGTTTACGGATTGTTGTTGAAATTGCTTTAAACGGTGGTTTGACCATATTACTTCATGTTCCAGGAATTTCAGAAACGTCGATCTGGCCGTAAAACGAAACCTAAGCTCACAAAATGTGAAGAAAATTCGAAAAAAATCGAAAAATAAAGGGCGATAACTCTGAATGAAACTTATATTACTGGAACCGGATTGCCTTCAGGTATCGAAAAATGTAGGTCAAATTTTAAAATTTTGAAAAATAACAAAAAATGTGTCTTAAACAACATATTTTCATTTTTCGAACGCTAGAAGTCAGCCGCGAAGTTTCGAAATTGCAAAACTGCTATCGTCCGAGAAAAGACTCAGGGTTTCCAAAAATGTAATTTGTATGAATTTCCCAACCGCTTCGAAAAAGGCCAATTCAGTGTGAAAAGCACCAAGTTGGACAAATACAGAATCAAATGTTGGTGATTTTTCAGCTTGGTTTTGTAGTGCAACCTTTGCAATAACTAAATCATATGTAACACAGATGCATGTTTTTCCACATTCATCAGCAATTTTAAGAGACCTTCGAAGAAATGCAAATATATTTAGATGACATAGAAAGGGTGGGTGGGGCTGCAATTTTAAAGCCCATCTTTCTTGGGGAAAGCCCCAACATTTATGGTTCGATTTTCAAAAAAATACATTTGCCATGCATGGAACAATATTTCTGGTAAGTTTTGGCCATGTAACTAATGACCATTGTTAGGGCGTGGTCAGGTGGACTTTAGGACGATCTGACGCGAGGAAAGCCCCAAGATTTTGGGTTAGATTTTTGTTTTTGGTAAGTTTCAGCCATGTAACTGATGACCATATAAAAAGTCACATTTTTAGGGTGTGGTAAGGCATACTTTGCAGCGATATGACTTTGGGAAAGCTCCCAAGATTTTGGGTTAGATTTTTGAAAATTGTATTTACCAAGTGGGAATCTTTGTTTCTGGTAAGTTTCAGCCATGTAACTGATGACCATATAAAAAGCCTAATTTTTAGGGCGTGGTCGGCCATACTTTAGAGTGATCTGACTTGGGGAAAGCCCCCAAACTTTTGGTTAGATTTTTGAAAATTGTATTTACCAAGTTCGGATCTTTGTTTCTGGTAAGTTTCAGCCATGTAACTTATGACCATATAAAAAGTCCTATTTTTAGGGCGTGGTCGGCCATATTTTAGAGCGATCTGACTTGGGGAAAGCCCCCAAACTTTTGGTTAGATTTTTGAAAATTATAATTCCCAAGTGTGCATCTTTGTTTCTGGTAAGTTTCAGCCATGTAACTTATGATCATTTTTAGGGCGTGGTCGGCCATACTTTAGAGCGATTTGACTTGGGGAAAGCCCCCAAACTTTTGGTTAGATTTTTGAAAATTATAATTACCAAGTGTGGATCTTTGTTTCTGGCAAGTTTCAGCCATGTAACTTATGACCATAATAATTATTGGTCCCGTGAGGCGATATTGGGCGTTGTCTGACTTGGGGAAAGCCCCGGAAATTTTGGTTAGATTTGTGTAATATTTACTCCGACTAAGGATACCATTGTCCCTAGAAAGTTTCAGCTATGTAACTTATGACCTAATTTTAGGCCCCCTGGGCGCTACTTTAAGGTGCTGCTGGGGCTAAACGCCCAGCAGTGCACGATCTGACCAATTGATTTTTACTCGTACGGACACCTGCTACAAATTTGGGGGGTCAAACCTTTTGTAACTTATGACCATATTATCTTGTCATTAGCTCCTGGACTAGGGAAAATGGTTTGTAGTTTGATAATCCAATTTTCTTCTGCGTGAGTTCTAACAGCAGGATCAATTTTGCCATTAGTGAGGTGTCCAGAACCGGGAAGTTTTTCAATTATTTGTATACTATATCCAAATTCTTTACAGGGATTTTGTTTAAAATGTTGATATAATAATTTGTGTGTATTTTCAGAATTTCTTGCAGATCTATGATTATTAAATCTAGTTTTACATGATTTACTTGTTTCTCCAACATACCCGGATGAAAACAATTATGGCGGTTGATTTTGGTACGTGTAGCCATTTTGACAGAAGTGATGACAGAGCTGTCAAAGTTCGCTGGGGAAAAGGTCAAGGTTCATTCGGCGCTTGCGCAGTAATCCGTTCTCAGACGGGTTAGCGTTTACACTACTAAAATTTAAAGCGAGCCGTTCTTGACATGATTCTGAGACCACCTCACTTCAGTGGCCCAGATTGGCACGGTACTCAGTGCGGCACGCATGTGTTTGACCTGTTTACACTACAAAGAAAATAACGGTGCCGTACCAGGATTAACTGTACCTGGCACGCTTAAAGGGCCAATCCCGATAACTTTTGGGGGAATAAAACTGCTTAATTGACCCGAAATCTTAAAGGGGTTACGTGTCCGGATAAGCAGTGTTGACGTACACGTCCAAACGACTCAATATTTTAAACTGAAATTTTGAGACAAGGTAAATACACCATGCCACTATATTTTGGTTCATAAATTTCATAAATACTCGGACTTTAATTTTTGAGACTCTGTTCTTATCGGGATTGTCCCTTTAACATTTGTAATGTAAACGGGGTAAATGATTGACGCCACCTGAAGTCAATGCACGTGTGGTAGACAGTCATCTGTGACAGACATGGGCGTCACAAGTGGGGGGTGTCTGAATATACTTGCCCCCCCCCCCCACACACACACACACACACACACGTAATTTGGCAAAATAAAGTGCCCGAAATCTAATAAAACACTAATTTTAGGACTGGAATAGCAGTAAAACGCGTTTGCGGCCATCAAATATTCCAAAATTTTCTTGGGGGTCCATACAAGGTCATCTCCGCTTTTTCGCCCTGCGAAGAAAACAAACTGGCCGCAGCCCGTAAACCTGCTTTGGGCATTTCTAGTTTTGCTTCCCTAGCTTCCTAATAAAACACTAATTTCACTTTTCTTTTAATTGAATACCACGAATTTGTACTGAGTTGACTATTGATTAAATCATTTTGTCTGGGGCCATTCTACTTTGTGCGACATTTTTCGGGCGTCGATTATTACTTGTGAATGCAACTGCAACAGTGTGATTGGATGGTTGGAATTCAGAGTGGGATTTCGGTTTTTGGATTTGCTCACACAGGCTAGAATAGCAGAAAACGCATTTGCGGTGGTTAAATTTTCAAAATTTTCTCCGGGAGGGTGAGGCTCCCATAGCCCGCGACAATTGATCGGTTGTTTGGAATTCTGGGCAGCCAGGTAGGCTATATTGAACTAAATTGAAGTTGCTGTATTCACAGGTTACAGACTGGAATAGCAGGAAAACGCGTTTGTGGCAGTTAAATTCTCAAAATTTTCTCCCAACGGTCCCGTCTTCATGGGTGTAATCGATTGATTGGAATTCGAGTCAGAAAGTCGCCTTAATTAGGTAATATTAGACCACTTTGAAATTGCTTTGTTCATGGGCTGAAATAGCAGGAAAAGGTGTTTGCAGCCGTCAAATATTCCAAAATTTTCTTAGGTGGGGGTAAGCCAAGCTTCTTCGTCTCTCGGGGAAGACCAGTGCCAATGTCCGTAAACATGATAAACGTTGTATTGGTGTGATGTTTTAGTTTAACCCCGTAAAATATGCCAAACAATGTTTACAGAAGACTGAGACTTTAAACAAAATTTATGGGGGTACCCCCCACCCACCATTGCGGACCCCCTCAATATATATTTCACGGCTACGCCCCTGGTGACAGAAATAATTCGTAAGTAGGTCTACTTCTCTGTGAAACAGATTGGGGACTCTCATGTCCCATCATATAGTGAATACAATGTTGCAATGCATATGTGGATTATGGTCAGTATTTCATTATAAGTCAGTTTTAGGTAGGTCTAAGGTTGGTTTGAAGTAGTGCAAAAAAATGTAGAGTGGCAATTCAATGTCAAACACAAAATCATGTTGATGTTTTTTTGTTTCTTGAATGCGCAGAGAAAGTTCAAAGTAAGTAAAATGATTGTGAATTTTTTTCATGAAACTATCCAAAGCAAAACACTTTCATAAAATTTATATAAAAAAAACGGGTAATATTTGCAATTACTGTCATATTTCTTTTTGATGGGACGTGTCCTGGGACTCTGAAGTACCAATGCGTTTTTTATACGCCCACATTTTCATGTGGACATATATTGTCGTCGCCCCTGTCCGTCCGTCGGTCCGTCCACCATTTGTTTGTGGACTCTCTACAGATCACAAATAGGTTTATCCCCGTAAGATCTCGACTGCTTTCGATATTGGCATGTATCGGATCAAGCCTTCGTGGGTTATGGCCCCTGATTGTACGAAAAATCACGTTTTCAGCATGTGGACCCTATAAAGGTAACAATTTTGAACCAATTTTGATGAAACTTGACACGTTTGTTAATAACCCAAAGATCTTGGTTCCTTTTAATATTTGCGCCCATCGGATCCTAACTTCCTGAATTATGGCCCTTGATTTTCCGAAAAATAACCATTTTTAGCTTGTGGTCCCTCTAGAGGTCAAAATTATTATCCGATTTGAAAAACCGTATGTTTATATCATCGTTAAATGGTAATGAAGGTTGAGTTCGAATTTCGTGAAAATCGGACCAAAATTGACGCCGTTTGTACGCGAATAGTGTCAAAATATGTTATATCAAGGTTGTGGACTCTCTACAGGTCACAATTCTTATCCGATTTTGACAAAACTTGAAATATAGGTCTATCCCCATGCGATCTCAGCTACTTTCGATATTGGCATGTATCGGATCGAAACGTCATGGATTATGGCCCCTGGTTGTACGAAAGATAGGCTGGCACTGCCAGGCAGGATACGCCCACATTTTCGAGAGATGGATAGAGAACAAGCAATACCGAAAGTTGACTTTTCCTACATCATTAAGTCCTGTATTTCATACTTTATTGGGAGCAGCCATTTAGTTGGTCAGTTCCAGTCTGATATTCATGAAATTCGAAGCCGACAATGATTATGGTGGAATCTCTACAGGTCACAATTCTTATCCGATTTTGACGAAACTTGAAATATAGGTTTATCCCCAAAAGATCTCGGCTGCTTTCGATATTGGCATGTATCGGATGAAAACTTCATGGAGTATGGCCCCTGATTGTACGAAAAATCACGTTTTTAGCTTGTGGACCCTAATAGAGGTTACAATTTTGAACCGATTTTGATGAAACTTGACATGCATGTTTATAACCCAAAGATCTTAGTTCCTTTCGATATTTGCGCCTATCGGAATGTAATTTCCTGAATTATGGCCCCTGGTTCAGTGATTGTCCGAAAAATCACCCTTTTTAGCTTGTGGTCCCTCTGGAGGTCACAATTATTATCCGATTTAAAAAACCGTTTGATTATATCACCGTTAGGGGCCTACACCCTAAGTGGCCTAAGGAAGGTTGAGTTCGAATTTCGGGAAAATCGGACCAAAATTGCCATACAAAATGGCCGCCGTTTGTACGCGAATAGTGTTAAAAAATGGTATATCAAGGTTGTGGACCCTGTAGAAGTCACATTTTTAATTCGATTTTGATGAAACTTGAAATTCATGGTAATAACCCAAAGATCTTGGTTCCTTTCGATATTTGCGCATATCGGAACGTAACTTCCTGAATTATGTCCCCTGATTATACGCAAAATCGCCATATTTTAGCTTGTAGTCCCTCTGGTGGTCACAATTATTATCCTATTTAATAAAACGGTTGATAGTATTACCGTTACACCGTAAGGAAGGTTGAGTTCGAATTTCGGGAAAATCGGACCAAAATTGACAGACAAAATGGCCGCCGTTTGTACGCGAATACTGTTAAAAAATTGTATAAGTCACCAGATCCAGTCGGCCAACGTATGTGAGCCGTGTGTATACTTTATCCATGAAAGTTATTATTATAGGCCTTCATTCAGTCGGCCAACGTTTGTGAGCCGTGTGTAGACCTGATCGATGGATGTTATTATTATAGGCCTATATTCGAGGTCTGTGTTTAAGCCTTATGGTGTATTTTCTAAACTGGTGGATGTTTTTATATTGTTAGCCTTTTGGCAAAGGTTAACGGGATGATGTTACTGACCTTCTCTAGTAAGGCAGTGTATTGGAACTATGGTACGACGACAGCAAGCCTAGCAGCGAAGTCAACGATGTACAGAGTGATGTCCATGTCACAGTAACATTACCACGCATAACGCGAATAGAAATAATAATCACTTACTTTGATTGTTATGATGTCCATTCTTATTTATGAATTAGCATATATCCGTTATTTATTGTAACAGTTAAAGTCATAAAATGTAAATTGTATGTCCATATCATTAGTAGAACACAGGTTAAACGAAGTAACTTTATCTAACTCATGACTCCTCGTCACCCACCGTCGTACTCGTACTACTCGTAGAAATGTAAACAAATCGTATTCATGAACCATAATTAATTTATGTGGTTAAGATGCTTATTTTATTAATTGTTGTGTAAGGAACGACTTGATAAATCAATGGACATCGTAGTTTTGCTAACACGTAATTTTATATAACTAGAGATACGGATTGGCATAGGGACTATATTGTACCACGTCACTTAGCGACTGTTCCGCGTGACGCATTGTTGTGCATTTTTGTTGATGTTTTTATTTGTTTCATAATTTATTTATTACTTGTTCGAATTTCATATGCATGTTCGCAAAATGTACATAATAGTTAATAATGTAAAAGGGCGATAAAAGGGCAAGTTAATAGTGGGGGAATAACGTTTTATGTACGAATTAAAATATTGCGCCGAACGGGACTTAAAAATGGCAAGTAATCATTGGTCACGACGTTCACGTGACACCCTAACGAAGGTTATAAATAGAACCCCGTGACGGCAGTATGGCAGATAACGTCTCAGCGTCTTACGTGAAAGACTTGTCCTCTCAACAGCTTTTTACAATCTATTCAGTTAAAATAGCAAATTTATTATAAACCTGAAGGTGAGATAGCAGGTTCTCAACAAGTCAATTATGATAAATACGAAATAGTAATTTAATACATCTGTAATGTATGACAATCTTGGGCTTTCGTATATATTATTTTATACTGGGTACCGTTTGTTTATCACTGCACCATAGATCGTAAGTAAAGTTCTATGACTGCACGGTACGCTAGTTAGTATGGAGGACCCTTAGGGACAATGTAAGACGTTATCTTCCACCACGCCGGACGCCATTTCACTATTTTTATAGATTTTCATAATATTATAAGCGTTGTTGTATTGATATTTTAATGAATCCAGCTTAATTATATAAAAGCCATTCCATTAGGCCTACTGGAGCAGAAACCTACAAACTTGTATTGTTGTAATATGTTCATACACGGCGAGGGAGCACTGACGAGTTCGAAGTGTGGTTCCCTGGGGAACACATAGGTTGGAGCTGAATTGTAATTAATAATTGGGATGGGAATACAACGAGATTTCAATACGATAGACTTTATTATATCCGCCTGACAAAATGAGGAATCCCGTAAACCAACCAGCTTTGACAGGGTGCTTGGGGTGGCTTACAATATCATGGTTGTGGACCCTGTAGAGGTTACAATTTTAATTCGATTTTGATGAAACTTGAAATGCATGGTTATAACCCAAAGATCTTGGTTCCTTTCGTTATTTGCACATATCCGATCGTAACTTCCTGAATTATGGCCCCTGTTTGTCCGAAAAATCGCCTATGGTCCCTCTGGAGGTCACAATTATTATCCGATTTAAAAAAAAACGTTTGACTCTATCACCGTTACACCCTACGGAAGGTTGAGTTCGAATTTCGAGAAAACTGGACCATAATTGCCAGAAAAAATGGCCGCCGTTTGAACGCGAACAGTGTAAAAGTATGGTATATCAAAGTTGTGGACCATGTAGGGTCACAATTTTAATTCGATTTTGATGAAACCTGAAATGCTTGTTTATAACCTAAAGATCTTTATTCTTTTCTATATTTGCGCATATCAAATTGTAACTTAATGAATTATGGCCTTTGATTGTAGGAAAAATCACTTTCGGTATTTCTTGTTCTCTGTCTATCGCTCGAACAATTATTATCTGATTTTAAAAAAAACCCCTCTGATTATATTACTGTTGCACCGTAAGGAAGGTTGAGTTCGAATTTCGTGAAAATCGTACCAAAATTGCCGGTCGAAATGGTCGCCGTTTCATCAAAATCGAATTAAAAATGTGACTTCTACAGGGTCCACAACCTTGATATACCATTTTTTTAACAGTATTCGCGTACAAACGGCGGCCATTTTGTATGGCAATTTTCGTCCGATTTTCCCAAAATTCAAACTCAACCTTCTTTACGGTGTAACGGTGATATAATCAAACGGTTTTTTAAATCGGATAATAATTGTGATCTCCAGAGGGACCACAAGCTAAAAAGGGTGATTTTTCGGACAATCAGGGGCCATAATTCAGGAAATTACATTCCGATAGGCGCAAATATCGAAAGGAACCAAGATCTTTGGGTTATAAACATGCATGTCAAGTTTCATCAAAATCGGTTCAAAATTGTAACCTCTATAGGGTTCACAAGCTAAAAACGTGATTTTTCGTACAATCAGGGGCCATAATCCATGAAGTTTTCATCCGATACATGCCAATATCGAAAGCAGCCGAGATCTTTTGGGGATAAACCTATATTTCAAGTTTCGTCAAAATTGGATAAGAATTGTGACCTGTAGAGAGAGCACAAACAAATTGTGGACGGACGGACGTCCGGACGGACAGGGGCGACGACAATATACGTCCACATAAAAATGTGGGCGTATAAAAAGGTGATTTTTCGGACAATCAGGGGCCATAATTCAGGAAATTACGTTCCGATAGGCGCAAATATCGAAAGGAACCAAGATCTTTGGGTTATAAACATGCATGTCAAGTTTCATCAAAATCAGTTCAAATTTGTGACCTCTATAGGGTCCACAAGCTAAAAACCTGATTTTTCGTACAATCAGGGGCCATAATCCATGAAGTTTTCATCCGATACATGCCAATATCGAAAGCAGCCGAGATCTTTTGGGGATAAACCTATATTTCAAGTTTCGTCAAAATCAGATAAGAATTGTGACCTGTAGAGAGTCCACAAACAAATTGTGGACGGACGGACGGACGTCCGGACGGACAGGGGCGACGACAATATACGTCCACATAAAAATGTGGGCGTATAAAAAGGTGATTTTTCGGACAATCAGGGGCCATAATTCAGGAAATTACGTTCCGATAGGCGCTAATATCGAAAGGAACCAAGATCTTTGGGTTATAAACATGCATGTCAAGTTTCATCAAAATCGGTTCAAAATTGTAACCTCTATAGGGTCCACAAGCTAAAAACGTGATTTTTCGTACAACCAGGGGCCATAATCCATGAAGTTTTCATCCGATACATGCCAATATCGAAAGCAGCCGAGATCTTTTGGGGATAAACCTATATTTCAAGTTTCGTCAAAATCAGATAAGAATTGTGACCTGTAGAGAGTCCACAAACAAATTGTGGACGGACGGACGGACAGGGGCGACGACAATATACGTCCACATAAAAATGTGGGCGTATAAAAAGGTGATTTTTCGGACAATCAGGGGCCATAATTCAGGAAATTACGTTCCGATAGGCTCAAATATCGAAAGGAACCAAGATCTTTGGGTTATAAACATGCATGTCAAGTTTCATCAAATTCGGTTCAAAATTGTGACCTCTATAGGGTCCACAAGCTAAAAACGTGATTTTTCGTACAATCAGGGGCCATAATCCATGAAGTTTTGATCCGATACATGCCAATATCGAAAGCAGCCGAGATCTTTTGGGGATAAACCTATATTTCAAGTTTCGTCAAAATCAGATAAGAATTGTGACCTGTAGTGAGTCCACAAACAAATTGTGGACGGACGGACGGACAGGGGCGACGACAATATACGTCCACATAAAAATGTGGGCGTATAAAAAGGGCGATTTTTCGGACAATCAGGGGCCATAATTCAGGAAGTTACGATCCGATGGGCGCAAATATCGAAAGGAACCAAGATTTTGGGGTTATAAACATGCAAGTTTCATCACAATCGGTCCAAAATTGTGGCCTCTAAAGGGTCCACAAGCTAAAAACATGATATTTCGTACAATCAGGGGCCATAATCCATGAAGTTCCGATCCGATACATGCCAATATCGAAAGGAACCGAGATCTTGTGGGGATAAACCTATATTTCAAGTTTCGTCAAAATCGGATAAGAATTGTGACCTGTAGAGAGTCCACAAACAAATTGTGGACGGACGGACGTCCGGATGGACGGACGGACAGGGGCGACGACATAGTATAAAAACATGTTAATTACGATCAGAGGCCATAATTGTGACCTCTACAAGGTCCACAACTTTGATATACCATATTTTTACACTGTTCGCGTACAAACGGCGGCCATTTTTTCTGGCAATTATGGCCTGATTTTCTTGAAATTCGAACTCAACCTTCCGTAGGGTGTAACGGTGATAGAGTCAAACGTTTTTTTTAAATCGGATAATAATTGTGACCTCCAGAGGGGCCACATGCTAAGAAAAGGCGATTTTGCGTATAATCAGGGGCCATAATTCAGGAAGTTACGATCCGATATGCGCAAATATCGAAAGGAACCAAGATCTTTAGGTTATAACCATGAATTTCAAGTTTCATCAAAATCGAATTAAAATTGTGACCTCCACAGGGTCCACAACCTTGATATACCATTTTTTAAAACAGTATTCGCGTACAAACGGTGGCCATTTTGTATGGCAATTTTGGTCCGATTTTCCCGAAATTCGAACTCAACCTTCCTTAGGGTGTAACGGTGATATAATCAAACGGTTTTTTTTAAATCGGATAATAATTGTGACCTCCAGAGGGACCACAAGCTAAAAAGGGTGATTTTTCGGACAATCAGGGGCCATAATTCAGGAAATTACATTCCGATAGCCGCAAATATCGAAAGGAACCAAGATCTTTGAGTTACAAACATGCATGTCAAGTTTCATCAAAATCGGTTCAAAATTGTGACATGCCAATATCGAAAGCAGCCGAGATCTTTTGGGGATAAACCTATATTTCAAGTTTCGTCAAAATCGGATAAGAATTGTGACCTGTAGAGAGTCCACAAACAAATTGTGGACGAACGGACAGACGGGTGGACGGACGGACAGGGGCGACGACATAATACGTCCACATGAAAATGTGGGCGTGTAAAAATCATGTTTTTAGCTTGTGGACCCTATAGAGGTCACAATTTTGAACCGATTTTGATGAAACTTGACATGTATGTTAATAACCCAAAGATCTTGGCTCCTTTCGATATTTTTGCCCATCGGATCGTAACTTCCTGAATTGTCCGAAAGATCGCCCTTTTTAGTTTGTGGTCCCTCTGGAGGTCAAAATTATTATACGATTTAATAAACCGTTTGATTATATCACCGTTATATGGTAATGGAGGTTGAGTTCAAATTTGGTGAAAATCGGACCAAAATTGATGAACAAAATGGCCGCTGTTTTTGTACACGAATAGTGTGAAAATATGTTATATCAAGGTTGTGGACTCTCTACAGGTCACAATTCTTATCCGATTTTGACAAAACTTGAAATATAGGTTTATTCCCATAAGATCTTGACTGCTTTCGACATTGGCATGTATCGGATCGAAACTTTATGGATTATGGCCCCTGATTGTACGAAATATCATGTTTTCAGCTTGTGGACCCTATAGAGGTCACAATTTTGAACCGATTTTGATGAAACTTGACATGTATGTTAATAACCCATATTTTTACCCATCGGATAGTAACTTCCTGAATTGTCCGAAAGATCGCCCTTTTTAGTTTGTGGTCCCTCTGGAGGTCAACATTATTATCCGATTTAATAAACCGTTTGATTGTATCACCGTTATATGGTAATGGAGGTTGAGTTCAAATTTGGTGAAAATCGGACCAAAATTGACGGACAAAATGGCCGCTGTTTGTACACGAATAGTGTGAAAATATGTTATATCAAGGTGGTGGACTCTCTACAGGTCACAATTCTTATCCGATTTTGACAAAACTTGAAATATAGGTTTATCCCCATAAGCTTTCGACTGCTTTCAACATTGGCATGTATCGGATCGCAACTTCATGGATTATGGCCCCTGATTGTACGAAATATCATGTTTTCAGCTTGTGGACCCTATAGAGGTAACAATTTTGAACCGATTTTGATGAAACTTGACATGTATGTCAATAACCCAAAGATCTTGGCTCCTTTCGATATTTTTGCCCATCGGATAGTAACTTCCTGAATTGTACGAAAGATCGCTCTTTTTAGTTTGTGGTCCCTCTGGAGGTCAAAATTATTATCCGATTTAATAAACCGTTTGATTGTATCACCGTTATATGGTAATGGAGGTTGAGTTCAAATTTGGTGAAAATCGGACCAAAATTGACGGACAAAATGGCCGCTGTTTGTACACGAATAGTGTGAAAATATGTTATATCAAGGTTGTGGACTCTCTACAGGTCACAATTCTTATCCGATTTTGACAAAAATTGACATATAGGTTTATCCCCATAAGATCTCGACTGCTTTCGATATTGGCATGTATCGGGTCGAAACTTCATGGATTATGGCCCCTGGTAGTGATTGTACGAAAAATCATGTTTTTAGCTTGTGGACCCTATAGAGGTCACAATTTTGAACCGATTTTGATGAAACTTGACATGTATGTTAATAACCCAAAGATCTTGGTTCCTCTGGATATTTGCGCCCATCGGATCGTAAATTCCTGAATTACGGCCCTGATTGTCCGAAAAATCGCCCTTTTTAGCTTGTGGTCCCTCTGGTTATCCATTTTGATGAAATTTAAAATATATGTTTATGTCTTAAAGATCTGTGTCTTCCCATTTTTGCGCAATTCAGACCATAACTATCTGGATTATGGCCCCTGTTTGTGAGAAAAATCGCTTTTGATTTACTTTGTTCTCTATCCATCTCTTGCGATGTGTTGGCGTATCCTTCCTGACAGCCACTGGTTCCAAATTAATGTGACTTTTCCTTTGCAAATTGTTTAATATGTCTGAATTTATCCCTTAAATAGAGGGGAAACATAGTACAGAAACAGCATAAACTCGTGTGAATAATGATATCCTTACTAGCCTTGACAATAAAAATGTTGTGTTACTTGTTCTTCTTGATTTAAGTGCCGCCTTCGACACAATCGACCAGTCTGCATCTGCAGAACTTAAATTCGGCGTGCCACAGGGATCGGTAATCGGACCGTTGCTCTTTACCGCTTATACCACTCCTCTGGGGCGTATTTTGAAATCATTCAATCTGAATTATCATATTTATGATGATGACACTCAACTCTACATATCAATTAAACCAGAAAATGAATCCCTGCGAGTGTCTAAACTTGAATCGTGCATTGATGCTATTAAGTGCTGGATGAAAAAACAGAGTTCGTGCAAATCGGTTCTAATCATCTTTTATCCAAAATATCTGTTAGTAATATCTCTATCGGTAATGTTGTTGTTAACCCAGTTAATAGCGTTCGAAATCTTGGTGTAATTTTGGATAAGAATATGAACATGAATGCTCACATCTCCTCAATCTGTAAAGCTTCCAACTTCCAACTTCACAAAATTGGACGGATCCGCAATTTCCTCGACATTGACTCTACAAAACTTTTAATCAACTCTTTGGTGACCTCACGTCTCGACTACTGCAACTCGTTACTCTACAACTTACCAGCATATCAAATTAATCGACTACAGAAGATTCAAAACAAAGCTGCAAGAATTGTTACAAGAACTAAATTATACACCAATATTACTCCCGTTTTGAAAGAACTCCACTGGCTACCGATTAAGACCAGAATTGATTTTAAAATTCTCATGCTGACTTTCTGTGCTTTGTCATGTGATGACTCTCTTCTATATATTAAAGAATTAATTCAACCCTACCAGAAATCTTCGTTCTGAATCTAAGTACCTTATTAAATCAGTAACTGCAAACTCTTCTTTCGGTAGACGCTCCTTTGGTTTTGCGGCAGCAGAACTGTGGAATTCAAATGATTTTCCCATATAACTCAAGTACTGTGCATCAATTGACAGTTTTAAAAGGAATCTTAAAACCCATCTTTTTAGAAACGTTTTCTTTTAATTGTTGATCGCATACTCCTGTTAACTAGTGTTTTCTTTTAACTGACCATAATGTTACCAAAGAGCAGCTTCGGTTGGATTTTAGGACATTATTATTATTATTATTATAGTGGTCTAGAGTGCCGCGCTTCGACCTCTAGCTGTGGTTTCGAGCCCTGGTGTGAGCGTATGTGGCATGGAGATAGGGGCGCCTTCTCAACCTCGTGAGTTTCCTCCGGGCACTCCGGTTTCCTCCCACTGCTAAAGACCCCTAAGCGCAAGCGAATTATTGAAATAAAATTAAACCATATGTTAGTCCCGAAATGACCTAGTTTGTGTTGAGTGGACGTTAAACCCCATTTCTCTCTCTCTCCCTTAAATAGATGCAAAAGAGTTTTTAAATTACAACTGGGCCCTGTTTCACAAAAACTTAAATCTCCTTAAAATCATCTTAAACTAAAATTTCATCCTAACATAAGATAGATGAGTTTCACAAAACGATTTTAAGCATTTTAGTTAAAATCCACTAAAATAATATTTTAAGTTAAAATAGTCGCGTTTCACAAACTCATTTTAAGGACAATTTGAACTAAAATCAATTTTAACTTAGGATAGCCGTCACCCTGTCACGAAAACAATTCTCATTCAAATTTTTTTCACATCATGAGAAATACAGGTGCGGTCATAGGCGTACGGGAAAATTTTTGACTGGAGGGAGGGGGGGGTGGTTGGTGCCCCAGAAATGTTGTTAGGTACTTAGTATGTAAGTCGTGGCTTACTGTACTCAAAACAATAGAGGGTTCTAGTCTTAAAGGACAATATTGGTGCCAGTCATTATCACATATGTGATAGAACTGATTAAACACTTTCCAAATATAATATTAACACAGAGATCATCACTACCATAGCGGAGTAATAAAGGATTCATGAATCGGAAGTGACGAACGCCAAAGGAAAACACGAGTTATTCATCTATATAACTAACTGAAGTGACTAGTGGGAACAGATACATGGGCGAATATCTGCTCACTAATAATTCCTTCGAAGACCTAAAGTTGCTGTGTGAAACTGTGAGAGAATATCTTACAATTCATAAAAAGAATTGACTGCCACTAGATAAGAGAACAGGAAAGAAAAACAGATTAAAAGTCCGTGCATTACCATGTTTTTATAAGGTAGGGGAGACCGGGGCACATTGAACCACCATGGATATATCCTTTATAAATAACACTATACAACCCAACACTATACAGAAGTGAGATAACTTCTTAGACCCATTTCTCCATTAATAAGCCACATGCTGTCAATTATTTTCTTAGGCAGTGAATTTTTCAAAAAAGCGCTTAAAAGAGAAAATTTTTCCATACATGTTAACTTCTTAGCGTAGAAAATTCTTGTACTTAAGTTCATATATGTCTAATCTATACAATCCAGATAAACCGGGGTTTGATCCATATTGAGGGCATATTGATTTTCTTTTAAATTTTGATCATGAAATAAAGAGATCTTCTAATAAAAACAATTGATATGAAATGAGGACAAACATGTATGTGAACAAAGTGGTTCAATGTGCCCCGGTCTCCCCTATAGAATGAATAAAAACAAGGGGCTGTACGGAGTATTTCTATTTTCCCGTGTTCTCTTATCTTATGACACTTTATTACTTTATTGTTTCGTCAGATAACCTCTTGCGGTCCCATATAACAACTTTTTGTCTTCGAAGGAATTATTAGTGAGCAGAAATTCGGCCGTTTATCTGTCATCACTCATCACTTCAGTCATTCACATAGAGAGATAACTCGTGTTTTCCTTTGGCATTCGTCACTTCCGATTCATGAATCCTTTATTACTCCTCTATGGTAGCGATGATCTCTGTGTTAATATTATATTTGGAAAGTGTTTAATCAGTTCTATCACATATGTGATAATGACTGGCACCAATATTGTCCTTTAAGATTTCTATTTAATTGCCTAACTATAGACACTCTGAATTTAAATTCGCTGTTAATTGGACACATTGAAGAACATAATATTTTTTTTATACAACTTTTACTAAGTACAATTGTGTGCCCAAATTTTCCCAGCATTTGGTGCCCAAAATGGAGGGGGGGGGCAGCTCGTTTATTTTATTGTAAGTCAATTTAAGCCTTTGGATGGAGCTCCATATTAGAACTCCAAGAAAAAAAAAGACACTCAAAACCCCAGAAACACTTAAAGAAAATCATTTATTCATATCCAATGTCTTGGAGAGAAGAGCTCTCTTATCCACAAAGATAATATACTCTTCAAAAAAAGAAACGCACAACCCATTTTTCATCATTTTTTTATTTGAACGAGGTCGTCGTTTCGGTAAATCTTACTTGTTTTCAATGCCATTATGTAAGGATAAAGGAAATTCATTATTGATTTTAAGGGTAGGGTCATTAATTGTGACTGGTCATCCTTTTTGTCGAAATTTTCTTTCGCTTGATTGCACCAAGAAACATGAATTTAACAACTTCGCGATCTTTTCGCATGGAACCTAAATCTACGGTCTTTAAAATACCGGGGTTCTCGGTTCCCAAATCAGTTGCACATCTAAACACACAACGAACCAAGTGATGCCACATCTGAACGAAGACCAACGCATCAACGCTATTGGTCGATTACAAGCAGGTGAATCCAAGACAGATGTAGCCAGGCTGCTGAATGTTTCCCTTAGTTCCATTTCTCGCCTTTGGGGTAGGTACCGACAGCGAAGTTCAACACGTAAACGCCCTAGCTCAGGCCCAAACTGATCCCGCAGTGAATATTCGCTTGGCCGCTACAATCACTGATAAGCATGACATTGACGAGGATTAATGAGTACGGCATATTAACTTTTTTACTCCGACAAATTAAATTCTCAAACATTTTTTTGAGGTAAAAGAAAAATAAATAAAGACGTTTGAAGTATTTGTAGTTAAAAAATATTTCCTATTTAGTGTAAATGGGTTTTAAAATGAGTAAAATGCATCATTTTGCCCGAAGCAGTTGGTGTTAAGTAAACATTGCACGAGCCGTTGAGCCAATGACTACGAGGCGTGCAAGTCAACGCACGTGTTTTAGACAGCCATGCGTTACAGGGATATTTCGTTAGTAATTCTCTGTGAAACAGGTTGGCTCAGGCCAAGCAAGAGTGGCATCACATGTCCTGGATCGTCACTTCCGGTTACGTCATTGGCGTAAATGGTTTTCAACAGCGACCTCTACTGCAGCAGCAATTCCCGGACGGCGTAGAATCTCGTACAAGACAGTAGGCAAACGCCTACGTGAAACCGAATAACGAGGCAGACGCCCCCCCCCCCCCTTTAGAGCTTGTTTTGAAATACGCCGACACCATGAAATCCAACTTTAATGGAATCAGGCACTGAGGGTATGGCCACAGCAACACTAGAGAGCCGTTTGGTTCAGCGACGTGTCGCGGTTCTTGTTGCAACTAGGCGACAGTAGCACGAGGATATACTGACGACGAAATGTAACTTTGCGTTTCTTTTTTGGGAGAGTATATATTTGTGTACAATGGTTTAATATGACCCATTTCTTGGTTTTAGAAGGCCTAAAGGCCTATAATACTAGGCAAACCATGTAGTATTTACGCATACTTTTATGGGTTATGATGATTTGTAAAAAGATAAATCAATAATCGCAAATGTGTTTATATTGAAAAATGTTACAGGCCTATTTGAAATTAAATTTTATTATAAATTTATTATTATTTCTTAATGAAGTCTTACGTTAATAAAACAACAAAAATAATTGGCATTTTAGGAGTCAAAGCTATTTTATCTTGGGAGAAAAATCATTTAATTGAGTAAGTATCATTTTCAAAGTATCATTGAAAGGGTGGGTCTATTGGAATGACATGTCAAATCTAGGCATCGGAACATTGGTGTTGGGGAATTTTGTTCTGGCGGCATAAAAACCCTGGATCGATGATTCAATGACTTTATTTTTGAAGGACTGTAACTACATACATATGTTGACAATCGAGACTAGCCCGGTAAAAATATATAAACCAAAACTAAACTTTAACCGTAAAAGAAACTAATAAGGGAGACAATTCTTAGTCTCAGATATCAGGTCTCACAAATTAGTAAATGTCTGACACTCCCCCCTGATGACCTGAGGTTGTTCTAATCGAAGGTCATCACCAATTCACAGTCACACTGATTATGAAATTTGAATAAACTTTGACCAAGTATTGATATTAAATGTCCACAGTTACGATTTCCCCAAGAAAATAAACAGTTCAAACACTCTAAGGTTTTGTTTTGTTCTTTTTTCACTAGTGCAAGTCCTTTAACCACAAATGTCTCTTTTCATCAGATTTTACGGCTGCCTTTCGCCTTGGTCTAATGTTGCTTGTGTCATCTGTGGGTTGTTGTTCTTCCTGAATCCTTTCATGATCAGTCTGGGCAACCGAATCCCCTTGATTAGCACGGGTATCGATATTATTATCTGGAATATTAATTTCAAGTGGATATAACAACCTTAATGGACGATTTATAGTTGTTAGTTTTCCTGATGAAGTTGTAGTACGAACAACTGCACCGCGTACAATATCATCATGTCCTGGTAAAAGATCAATGACCTTTCCTAGCCTCCACTGGCCTCTGGGTAAATGTTCGTTGGATACTATGACAATCTGTCCAATGCCAATGGTTTGGTTTGTTTCACCATTTTGGTTGTGGGTAGATCTTAATTCAAGCAAATATTCAGTGCTCCAGCGATTCCAGAAATGCTGAAGAATAACAGATAAATGAGTCATTCGCTTAGTTACGTCATCGTGTGATGCATGGTATTCCGGGTCTGCGATATCATCTTGCTGTACGTCTGGTAAATTCAGAATTCGACGACCCACGAC
Organism: Patella depressa; assembly: GCA_948474765.1. Classification (NCBI taxonomy): domain Eukaryota; kingdom Metazoa; phylum Mollusca; class Gastropoda; family Patellidae; genus Patella; species Patella depressa. The sequence goes on along the minus strand of OX419715.1, from coordinate 47,720,812 downwards.
CAAGTGGGATGGTGTTAATGGCTCCTCAAATTCTTCAGTAGAAACATACGTAAGTGGTCTTGAATTGAGGGTTGCTTCAACCTCACACAAAACTGTGCAAAGTTCTTCAAATGAAAGTTTGGATTTGCCCAATATCCTCTTGAGACACCTTTTCATGGACTGGATTAATCGTTCGAAAAGGCCTCCAGACCAAGGAGCCTTCTCTAGATTGAACATCCATTGAATGTGTTTTGAGTGGAAATAAGTTGATACATCTTGACTGTCTAATAAGTTCTTTAAATCATTTGAAGCTGCAATAAACGTTTTGGCGTTATCTGAGATTACACGCTGTGGTACGCCTCTGCGAGCAGTAAACCTTCGGAAACATCGGATAAAAGACGCAGTTGTCAGATCTGGAACCAATTCAAGGTGCACAGCTCTCGATGCACAACATGTAAATAAACAGATCCATGCTTTGTTTGTTGAAGTTTCAGAACCGGTGCCTTTAGTGAATAGTGGACCTGCAAAATCTAAGCCGATACTGCTGAATACTGGAGACTGTTGCACCCTAAACCCCGGGAGTGGTGGGGATACCATAGACTTAAATGGCTTTCCATCAAACCTTCGACAGGTAATGCATTTGTGTAGGATCTTTCGAACATACTGGCGTCCCTTTATTAACCAATAGTTGGATCTGAGTTCTGTAAGTGTGGATTTCACGCCCTCGTGTGAAACTCGTTCGTGGCATTGATAAACTATAAGTTCTGTTAGGTGGTGAACCTTATTGAGCAGAATTGGACATTTCGTCGAGTTTGGAACATCAGCCTTGGATATTCTACCTGTACAACGTAAAATACCATCTTCCCCAGTGAAAATACCAAACTGTTTCGTCCAGCTATCATAGTTACGATGAGATTTCAAATCATTCTGAACATCCTTTAGCCATTCAACCTCTGCTCGAACCATAGCCATATTCGGATCTATCTGTTTCTTGTACTTAAGAATGTGTATGAATTTATATACAAGAGCACTAATTCGTATAAGTTTAATGAAGCTGCTATATTTTGTCGAATCAATCACAATACTGATTGAATGGGAATATTGTTGATCTGTTAGAAGAGTGGTACTGGTGGGAATTTCCCTTGAACTGACCTTCATTTCTGTTACACATTCCTTAAGTGGTTCATCATCAAGTTCTTGAGAATTAGGAAAAGATCGATCTGTCTTCAACCATGGAGGCCCCTCCTTCCACAGTTGGCTGTGGCATAATTCTGACAAGTCCACACCTCTTGAAGGTAGGTCCGCTGGGTTATCACATCCTGGTGTATGACTCCAAATGCAAGTGGATGTTAAGGTTCGAATCTCATTCACTCGATTTTGTACCCATTGCTTCCACTCTTTAGTTTGATTTAAGATCCAATACAAAGTGACCCTTGAATCGGTAAAACATAAGATCTGATTGATGCTGACTTCAAATTCCAAAGACTTCTGTACACTGACAATCAAACGGGAAAGTATAAGTGCCGAGAGAAGTTCTAGTCTGGGAATGGTTGTTGGGTTGGTTGGGGCTACTCTGGTTTTAGAAGCAACAAATCTTACGTATACACCACTTTCTGTTTGGATCCTTAGATAAATTACAGCTGCATAAGCCTGAGTCGAAGCATCGCAAAATCCAACCAAGGTGATGTTTGTTGGGACCTCATCAATGGATGCTTGATAAAATCGTGGAAGGGTTACAGTGTTCGTGTTTGACATTGAAGTAACTAGATGATTCCATTTGGTCAAAAGGTTGTCTGAAATAGGTTCATCCCAATCGATCTTGGCCTTGCACAACTCCTGGAATAAAACCTTGAACTGGATTATAAAAGGGGAAATGAATCCTAGCGGGTCAAAAAATTTGGCAGTAATGCTTACAATATTTCGCTTAGTTGGTACTGTGGTTTGGCTTGATTTGGCTATATCCTGTAGATTAAATATTAGTTCATCCGTGATATAGTTCCATTCCACACCTAAAATCCTTTGGGTAGAGTATTCTTCTAATACTGATTTGGGGTGATTACCGAGAGTCGATTTGACAAAGGTCTGGTCATCCTCTTGTATTGTGGTGTTGGTTGGCTGGTTATTATGATCATTGGTTTCGACTCCGTTAATCCTATCCTGCAAAGTAGTGGAATTGGTTTTGAACTTTCTCATATTGAAACCGCCCTCCGATAGACAGGACTTCGACAATTGATATAACTCAAATGCTTCCTCCTCGCTATTTGCTCCACTGGTCAGATCATCTACATAGATAGATCTCATAAATCTTCTTACGAATTCTGGATAGACGTCATTATACTTCTCCATGTGGTATTTGATTGTCGCATTCAACAAAAATGGCGAAGACGAAACTCCAAATACAACCCTAGTGAAGCGAAGTGTGATTAGATCTGGTACATCCTTGTTAATATCATCATACCATAGGAAACGCAGCACATCTCTGTCTGCCTCAGGTAAAGTAATCATTAAAAATGCTTTTTCTATATCCCCAGTCAAAGCTATTTTATGAGATCTAAATCTCAGAATGACGTCAAAGATCTTCTGATTCATGGATGGCCCGGTATATAGACATTCATTTAATGACGGATTTGATTCAGTCTTGGCAGACGCATCGTAAACAATACGAATCTTGGTTGTCGATTTATCAGATCGTATTACTGGGTGATGTGGTAAGTAATGGATGGTTCCCAAATTACTAGTTCCAGGCGACTCAACTAATTCGACAATCTTTTGGTTTCTCTGTTCTTGAATAATCTTATCATAATCTTGGAGAAGAGCGGGATTACCCTTCAGGCGTTGAAAACAACCATAAAGCCTCCTTAAACATAGCTGGTAGTTGTCTGGTAGAGTGGGATGAGGGTTTTTCCATGGAAGTTTAACTTCATACCGACCCTTGGTAAATGTGATGGTTTCTGTCAATTCTTCATAAATGGAGCTTGGTTTAAGTCCAATGGCTTCCAGATCCCAAAACTGACGGAGTTGTTCATCAAGTCCAACTTGTAATGTGGTAATGAGAATATGGTCTGTTGGGGTGTCCGTGCCGAAAGAAGGTCCAGAGAGTATCCAACCCAGTGACGTTTCTATACCCACCGGCCCCTGCTCCCCCCGTTTCACTCGTCCTGTTATGAACTCCCAGTAGTGATCTAAGCCGATAAGAATGTGGATTGTGCCATTTGATCTTGGTTCTGGATAATCAGCAAGTTGTAAATTGTGTAGGTGAGGATAACGACTTTTTACTTCTACCACATCCTGGTATTTAATGAGCTGACAGATTACAGGAACGACAAATGCTGTAATTTGTATTCTCCGCCCTGACGTGGTTCCAATAAAAATCCTTACAACATCAGCTTCTTGTGGGGTTTCCAATGTAGATCCGAATGTGTTAATTGTAACTGAGGTCCTACTAATGGTTGGTAATTGAAGAAAATCTCGCAGTTGTGTGGTAACATATGACCTCTGACTACCCGTATCAAATATTACACGACAGTTCGTTGAATGTACAGTTGATGTTGGGTTAAAAATATGAGCTCGGGCAGTTTGCAGTAAAACGGTATCCATACTGGTATTGGTATACATGACGGATGAATGAGTAATTGACTTAGTCATGCTGGTGTCCTTTGGGGAATTTATTGTCGGTGTTTCCAACGACCTGGGTCTATGTTCCTGTGGATTGACATGGAGAGATTCTGATTTAAAGTCACCGTGCAGATGTGGGCATATGCTTATGTGATGACGACTATGACATTTTTGGCACACCCTTCCTGGAGTACATTCGCGACTGATGTGGTCTTTACGCAAACATATGAAACATCTCTTATGTTTTTGAAGAATTTCTTTTCTTGACTGTAAACTGGAGACTATCTTGCATGAATTTGACGGATGTTGACCAGAACAGTAAGTGCAGGTAGGTGACCACTGGCCACCCGTTAATAAGGCTGCTGCGGTTGATTGATTGTTGTTGTTGTTTGGAAATCTTCTATATAAACCATTGGATCTTGATGGATTAACAGTGACATTTGAAGGGGGATAATTAGTGGTTCTCTCCCTTGCTTCTACTTCCTTCTCGATGATCAACAGCATCTTATCTAAATTCCAATCCTGGTCCTCGATTGCTCTACTAACAATTAAACGCAATTCAGTTGGTAGTTTATTAATGATTATGGAAGATAACAAGCTACCATATGTGGTCGAAGGAATACCTAAAGACTTTAAGCTCCTGACGTTAGCTTCTACAGTATCGTAAAGTTGGCGTATACCCCTCAAATTGTGCATGTCTGTTACTGTGTGGGTATTTAAAAGAATATTCATATGCCGATTAACAATTTGCTGTCGATTCCCAAATCTTTTCTGTAAAATCGTAATGGCCTCTTGGTAATTGGGAGCTGTAAGTGCTAGCCCTGCGATAGATCCTGCAGCAACACCATCTAACAGAGAGTTTAGATAATTAAATTTATCTATGTCCGATAGGTTGGAATTTTCATGAATTGAAGTGGTAAACGTATCCCAAAATGATTGCCATTTGGAATGATCTCCGTTAAATTTGCGTAAGTCAAGCTTTGGAAGTTTTACATGTGGTCGTGCTACATCGGATGAAATTGGATTTCTTGTTGGTGAAACTGTTGGATTCGCAATAGACGAATCAAGCCCCTGTGGTGTGTCTATGTTAATTCCTGGACTACTTTCTGGTTCAGTCGATACACTGGCCTGGTACTGGTAGGTGTGGTTATCAGGGACTGGGTTAAATTTGGGTTTGGGGCTCAAATTTTCTAGGGCTGAATCCAACCTCAATGACATTAAAGTAATGGTGTCCTTTAAATTATCGGATTGCTCAATTTCACCCTCAATGTCCTCGTCCTCGGTGCATTCCAATATTTCATGATCTAATTCTTGTATGATAGTAAGTTTCTCGAGTAATGCTGCTCTTAGTTGTGCTATAAGAACCTTGTGTTCATTTATTTCAGTTGGATGCAGATCAGTGATACTCCTACTCAAAGCCTGTTCAGCCTTTGACAGGTTTTTTTAAGGGATGAACGATGACCTGCTCTCACCCTGATCGTTCGTTTACATTTGTTTACATTTTGGTTTTTACCGTCTGTCGTGGTCGCCATGTTGATTGGGTATGTATGAATGAATGAGAGACTAACACAGCGCCTGTATGGATTTATGACCGTGTGTTTTTGGTTAATTTTGGATGATTTACCATTATTGCTTACTTGGATTGTTGACCACTTTACTCGGATCCGTCTCGTCGGACCATGTTGGGGAATTTTGTTCTGGCGGCATAAAAACCCTGGATCGATGATTCAATGACTTTATTTTTGAAGGACTGTAACTACATACATATGTTGACAATCGAGACTAGCCCGGTAAAAATATATAAACCAAAACTAAACTTTAACCGTAAAAGAAACTAATAAGGGAGACAATTCTTAGTCTCAGATATCAGGTCTCACAAATTAGTAAATGTCTGACAATTGGCAATTTGGTGTATTAATTTCAAAGTTGATAAATACTTTTAAAATGCGATGAAAAATTACAACCTACATTAGCCGTTTGTGTCACAAATATCATAATATGTTTGTGACGATTCTCCATAAAACTACAAATCCATGCGTTTTAGTTTATCGATACACATTATATCCATTGAAGCTTGCGAGTAAATCAAATTCCCATGTCACGAATCAAATGCCAAGTTCAAGGCCTACCCACCGTTACTTTTCGAATGACATATTACGCAGTAAACTCGTTTATTTCACCTCTCTACGAATGTCTGACCGTGCGCTAACATTCCTTCAACGTATGAAACTCCCCCCATTGATATTGCAACCGTTAATTCAACCTGCCAACAGTTTTCAGTTTCGAAGCGTATTTGCTTTCACCATAAGTACCCGCAGCGGAAATGTGCACTGCGCGGGCGCATGCGATTTAAACTAAAATCTATTAAAATCGCATTTTAAGTAATAATATAATCAATCTTCGTGAAATGCATAAAATTTCATATTTTAGTGATTTTAGCTAAAGTTTTTGTGAAACTGTAAAATGATATAGGTTTTCATAAAATAGTGGTGGATGTGAGGTTTATTCTAAGAAAAACATCGAATCTCGCCCTTTTAAGAGTAAATCTGTTACATCAACATGTAATGTATTCTTATGCTGTAATTAATCAAGAAATTGTATTGCAGATTTTGATGGTGCGGTTTGAAATAAGCTATACATTAAAATTGTTTACGCATTTAGTTGAATGAATTTAACCATCAAATTGTTGAGAAAATATAGTTTTCTTTGTTTGAATTGTCTGTTTAGTGTTGCGGATTGAAGTTATGATGAAAATACTTATTTTAGGAATAATTAAAAACTTTTTTTGTCTTTTTTGTATTGAAATTAATTCATTCCTTCCTTTAGCCTACCGTCCGTCGGGACTTTCAGGTCCCACTCCACCCACGTCAGGAAAATTTGTAAAACTTAAAAATATTTTTTTGGCTACTCTAATCAAACCCAAATCATCTATAAAATACCATAAAACAAGAAATTATTTTAAAAATTTATACCACTTGGGCCCGAAAGGGTTAAACCAAACGTATTAATATAGTTAAAAGCAGTATACGCTTTGAAGGACCAAAACTATGGAATTCATTGCCACCCTCTTTAAAAACTTTAAATAACTGGATTCTTTTCAGGAAAAAACTTCTTCTTTACCTTAAATCTACACCAAATGTATTATCCTAAATAGCCCCTAAATACGTGTATTCTGTAAATCACCATATTATAATTATGAACATATTGTACATTTGTTGATACATGTTATATCTTTTTATTCAAACTTTCTGTTTTATGAAAGCTCATATGCTTAAATTAATCTTTTATGTGTTCCAAAGTCTCCGCCAATCAAATTGCTTATGGCTCTGCTTACCCTGGGCAGAAAATGCTCATTATCGAACTTGGTCATTGTACTGATGTAACAAAAGTATACACCAATTAAGTTTCATCACTGTCACTTAATTAGAACTAAAGTTATCGTATCCCCAAGCATCAACCAATCAAATTGCTTATCTCTGCTTACCCTAAGCAGAAAATGCTCATCTTCGAACTCCATCAAGGTATATATATCTTCACCAAGTTTGAACATTCTAGAACCTAACAGAATAGGACAGTGGAGTAAGGGGAGGTCACGATAAGACGGGCCTGGCACCTAAACACAAATCCCACAGATGACATGTACCAAACTAAGCAGGATAGTGGAGTTTCGTTCAGACGTACTCGGCACCTAAACACTATTTCGTAAATAAAACTGATACCAAACCCATTGAGCGGTATAGTGGAGTAAGGTGAGGCCACGATAAGACGGGCCTGGCACCTAAACACTAACCCCAACTGATGACACCAACCAACCCAGAAGCAAACGAGATCATCTACCAAATGATATGCTTTTTAATAAATAAAGGGAAGAACTTCCCACTAAACCCAATCCATGGCTTAAAGCCAAATAGAAAGATTGCAAAATCATATTCTAAAAAAACAGGAATCAGCTTCGGCTCTCCTAAGTCTTGTCTGCGATATCACTTATGTGGAAGCAGACGTTAAACACTAAGTAGTAGTAGTAGTAGTGAACATTCTAGCTCAATTAGAAAGGACAGACAGACGAACCCATTTTAATAGTCCCTACTTTCTTCGAAAGGCAGGGGGACAAAAAAAAAAATCAGAGGATAAGTGTATATACCTCAAATATAAACCACATAAATAACACATTGTCAACCATTTAATCTTTTTTTTTTTACTGTTTTGGTGCAAAGGGCAGCAACTTTGGGAATGATAAAATATCCCACAAGGTCTAAATGTCAAAGGCAATAACTTTATGATTGATTCTAATAAACTTCATTTTTATTTTTTTTTTAATTGAAAACTACATGGTTTAAGTGACAATTACATGACAATAAACATTTTAAGGACAAATAAAAATTGTTATATTTTCTTTTAAAAATAAGTAATGACACATCTAAATACATTACACGGTATATCCTTGGTCTTTCTTTGTAGACAATATAATAAATTGTATATTATAATTTATCACCCAATAACACATTTGACAGTAGATATCGCTTGTGTGATAAATTACATAGGAGATATCGCTGGATTAGATTCTTATATGCTGCTGAACGGCCATTGATAATTAAATCTATAACGTGGATAACCGAGACTATGCTGTTTATATAAACGATTTTTGTTATGATGACCGAGGCTAGACAAAGATTTCACCTGCTTCGTTCTCGGCTCATAGTGGATCAATGTGACTGAAATTTTCAGCAAATTACCTTTACACTATCTTGTTTTTCTCTATTATAGTGAGAACTGCCAACTCTTTATCTTATATCCCATAATGTATCTTTAATCAACCTTGAAGGAAATAATGGGTCAATATATTGGACTTTGCAATAGGTAAACTGATGTATCACTACGCTGAAATGTAATCAGATTCAGTAAAAGTCAAATCTATAGCAAAGTATTATATTTATTTATTTGTGCATGTAAGAAAGGATTGGGCAATAAATAATCTCTCCAATTCGTCTTTTTTGATATCAAATAAGACTATATATCTTAAAGTATATAGTGTATTTTAAGTTTATCTACATTCAATACAATGTAAATCATATACAGTACAATATATTGTGCATCTTTATAATTGGTTATCATCATATGCCTTACACTTTACTTTGTATCTGTAGTTTATGTTTGATACAGTACTTTGTGTATTTTTTTCAGTTTATACATTACCTTGTATATCTTTTGTTTATTCCTGTATATAACACAATGTGCCTATACTTTTAATACAGTACATTATATATCTGGGGCGGATCCAGAGGGGGTGGGGTCCCCCCCCCCCTGCTCCCCCCCCCCCCCTGCTCAGCTACAAAAAAAAAATATGCTTTGCATCAATGAAATTACATCACAAAGTGATCCTACATCAGTAAAAAAAACGATTTCTCTGTTTAAAAAGCTCAATTTGTATGTATGCCTATGCAATTTAGAGACTATGATGGCAGATTTCCGTAACCGAAACCTGGCAAAAATTCCTGGATCCGCCCATACATATATTTATATACTTTATAATGTGTATACATTGTATACATTGTATTTAGGTATCATTAAACACATTACAATACATTTTATGATCTTTAAATGGCATTAAGTAACTGGATGGAGTAGTGTATTTATGCATATGAGGCGCCGATTGTGACTTTATTGTCAACTCAAAATATATATGCTAAACTCTATAAATATGACAAACTTGGTTTTATTTCTATGGTAAACTTTAAATCGATGCTAAACTCCAAATCTATTTGACATGTAAACTTAGACTTGATGTTAAACTCAAAATTTATTTATATGGTCAACTCCAAATACATGACGTTCTTATTTTATAGATGACAAACTAAATATATATATGCGGAACTTTCTAAGACTCGGATTACCGGTCTTAGGAGTTTACTTTGTCTACGGTTTGTTATTCGTGTCTAGGAGTCGTTTCGCTTCCCAAACTTGTTAGGCTTTGACGTCATATACTCAGCCAAATTAAGAACTTGACACTGATGAATTTCAACAATTTTTTTTTCTGGTAGGCCTAAGTCAAATAAATTTTGAAGTGTTTCTAACGATAGTAAGTAGTAAGAAGCCTTTAATTTCATAAAATTGTAAGTCACGTGGATCACGTGACTCTTGGGCATATAATGATGAAAAACCTGAAAAACACGTGCAAACACAAACTCGTGAGGTAAATCGATGCAAGTTTGCTTAAACTGAACACGCACACATAACTTGAACTGGAAAAACAAAATAAAATTGTTATTTTCATCGTTGTTAGAAAATGCCGCGCCTTTCAAATGTAGAACGTCTACGTACTATAGGTAGGCTCTATGCTGGTCAATAATTAATCTTAGAATGAGAGTGCTTCAAACTGGCACTACTGCCGACCGCCCAAGGGCGGGAGCACCACGTGTGACGTCACTCCAGGAAGATCAAGCGATACGACCAATATTGACACCTCTTCATCGCCGTAACCGACTTGTGTGGGCCACAAGACACATAAGATTTACTCAAAGACAGTAGAATTCGGTTGTCTTTAGTGATGAATCTCGATTCACTTTGAGATTTGCCGATGGCAGGGTCCGAGTGTACCGCAGACGAGGTGAACGTTACGCCCAAGTATGCGTCAGAGAAGTTGACCGATTTGGTGGCGGCGGCGTCATGGTTTGGGGTTCTTTTTGTGCACATGGACGTTCTCCTCTTGTTGTTGTCCAAGGGAACTTAAATGCTGTCCAGTACAGGGATCAGATTTTGCAACCTGTTCTTCTTCCGTTTATGCAGAGACACGTTTCAACAAGACAATGCTCAACCCCATACTCCAATTGCTACCCAGAATTTTTTAAGAAATGCCTGTGTCCAAGTCCTGGATTGGCCGTCGCTTAGCCCCAACCTTAATCCTATTGAACACATCTGGGACGAACTGAGTCGACGTGTTCGTGAGCAAGTGAATCCACCACTGACGTTGCAGGACCTTCAACATGCTCTCACTGAGCAGTGGTGACGTCTTCCTCGGGTACTGTTTACTAATGTTCTGAGATCAATGAGAAGACGTTGTGTGGCAGTACGAGACGCTAGCGGAGGCCACAACCGTTACTAAACACTTTATTCCGATTGTTCTCCAAGTCTGTAAATATCATTTTTGGGGGGGGGGGGGGTACTGTGACATCACGAACGTTATCAATGTCAAGGACTTTCGGCGAGACGTATTCTTGCTTTCTGTTGTCAAGGTCGTCTGTGCACAACATAACACTAAAATAGTTGCCTTAAACCAAATATTAAAAATCTAGTCCCAAAAATCCTGAGTGTCAAGTTTTTTCATTTGGCTGAGTATATATCAAATTGAGTCTAATACATGACCGTAGTATAAAATTATTATAATCCTAAGTTTAAAAGATAGGTTGCCAGGCAACGAAACATACGCCCACAGCAGCTAAATCGTCCGGGCAGTCAACAAGGGTTGTTGCATATTTTTACTTTTTTCGGTAATGAAACATTTGTAATACACTAAAAACTGATTAAGAGTAACAACTCATTAATGTAATTATCAGAAAATCATTAGAATTTGATTGCTTTTTATAAAGTTTTACCCCACGCTAACAATTAGTATATACATGAAACATTTAATATCATGGATTTAGCTATTCAGTTATAAAAATTCATTGAAAATCAATGTGGGCGTATAAAAAGACTCCATAATATGCGTCGGCAATACTCAACTCAGACCATAGATGACATTGATGTAGTGTACAGGGCCTTATGGAGGACTTTAAGAGTGGGGGTGCAGCAGAGTGTAAGTGCGCCAATATAATGCCCAAATTTCCACGCACTTGGAGCCGCAATCAAAGTTGATAGCAAGTGATCCTGTGTGTCAATTACGGTCGCGTTATTTCTTATTTTGATGGGAAACGCGCCAAAATGAGAAGCCTCTTGTTCTCTAAACTAGAACTAGTCAGAAACACCAATAAGGTTTTGTGCATAGGGAACCATAACAAGAATCTCGAATAATTTCATTTGGTGGCTACACCCCCAAAGACCAATAAGGCTCTATCAAATGTGGATAGTGCGACCAAAACTATTCCTCTAATGTCATGTGGTGTCGCAGACGCGGACCCAGAAAGGGTAATAGGAGGAGCACTTCGCCTGTTGGGTTAGGATTATAATAATTTTATACTACGGTCATATTAGACTCCATTTGGATCCAATAGCCCCTCACCGTCATCTCTATATGACGTCAAAGCCTTACAAGTTTGGAGAGCAAAACGACTCCTAGACTCGAATAACAAGACATAGACAAAGTAAACTTCTAAGAGCGGTAATCCGAGTCTAACTTAGCATGTATTTAGAAAGTTACGTATATATATTTAGTTTGTCATCAAAAAAGTAAGACCGTCGTGTATTTGGAATTGACCAAAAAATAAATTTTGAGTTTAACATCAAGTCTAAGCATAGAAATAAAACCAAGTTTGTCATATTTACAAAGTTTAACATATATATTTTGAGTTGACAATATAGTCGTCATCGGCGCCCCATACAATAACGTCGAGAGAACCCTTGCCAAAAATACACTAGTAGCTGTTTTCCATAAGTATGTGTTTTGTTGTTAAACATTTTATATTTTCATCCATATGTAAATTCTGGTACATGGTATATCTTCATATAAATTACAGTACATTGTATATTATCGGTTTATGGATACATTTTTTTTTAATCTTCTGAAAATTAACAATCTGGCTCAATAAAACATTACTTAATAAATAATAAACTAAAAATGCTTCTCAGCATACAAACTGGGAAATTTTTTAAAATCTAAATCGATTCTTGAACAAATATTTAATCAAATTTACATCTCAAACCAAATTTACATCTCAAATTTAAATCCATTCTTGTACAAATTCATTTCAATATTAAATAAAAACAAGCCAACAGTGAGGCTGATGTCCCCCGCCGAAATCCCAAAATAAATAGATGACACATATTAATTAATCGCACATTTATTTTTTTCAAACGTATCGAGCAATCAAACTGTACACGAGGTGTCATCCAAAAGTGTTTTATAAAGAAAGATAGGCTGGCACTGCCAGGCAGGATACGCCCACATTTTCGAGAGATGGACAGAGAACAAGCAATACCGAAAATGATTTTTCCTACATCTTTAAGTCCTGTATTTCATACTGTATTGGGAGCAGCCATTTAGTTGGTCAGTTCCAGTCTGATATTAATGAAACTCGAAACCGACATTGATTATGGTGTGACGGTACACAACCTAGAAATGTGACTTTTCATCAAAATCGGATAAGAATTGTGACCTGTAGAGAGTCCACAACCATGATATACCATATTTTTACACTCTTCGCGTACAAACGGCGACCATTTCGTCCGGCAATTTTGGTACGATTTTCACGAAATTAGAACTCAACCTTCCTCATCAAAATCGAATTAAAATTGTGACCTATACAGGGTTCACAACCATGATATATCATTTTTTTAACAGTATTCAAACTCAACCTTCCTTACAGTGTAACGGTGATATAATCAAACGTTTTTTTAAATTGGATAATAATTGTGACCTCCAGAGGGACCACAAGCTAAAGAAAGGGGGATTTTGCGTATAACCAGGGGCCATAATTCAGGAAGTTACGATCCGATATGCGCAAATATCGAATCAAAATTGTGACCTCCACAGGGTCCACAACCTTGATATACCATTTTTTAACAGTATTCGCGTACAAACGGCGGCCATTTTGTATGGCAATTTTCGTCCGATTTTCCCGAAATTCGAACTCAACTTTCCTTAGGGTGTAACGGTGATATAATCAAACGGTTTTTTAAATCGAATAATAATTGTGACCTCCAGAGGGACCACAAGCTAAAAAGGGTGATTTTTCGGACAATCAGGGGCCATAATACAGGAAATTACCTTCCGATAGCCGCAAATATCGAAAGAAACCAAGATCTTTGGGTTACAAACATGCATGTCAAGTTTCATCAAAATCGGTTCAAAATTGTGACCTCTATAGGGTCCACAAGCTAAAAACGTGATTTTTCGTACAATCAGGGGCCATAATCCATGAAGTTTTGATCAGATACATGCCAATATCGAAAGCAGCCGAGATCTTTTGGGGATAAACCTATATTTCAAGTTTCTTCAAAATCGGATAAGAATTGTGACCTGTAGAGAGTCCACAAACAAATTGTGGACGGACGGACGTCCGGACGGACAGGGGCGACGACATAATACGTCCACATGAAAATGTGGGCGTATAAAAATGATAAAACCGACGAGAAAAATGAAAATGTACCCTAGTTAGGGGGACCCTAAAGGCAGACAAAAGAGCCCCCACGCTTGACAAAAGGGCCCCCTCTGGCCAAGGGAAAGGGCCCTCGTGTCCGAGTCAATCGTTTCTATACACTGTTACTGTCGAATCCATTACTGAATGAGAATGCAGTCATTGTATTGGCATAAAAATCATCAATCAACATGAACCTAAGTTATCTTGTCCCAAAGTATCAACCAATCAAATTGCTTATCTCTGCCTACCCTAAGAAGAAAATGCTCATCTTCGAACTCCATCAAGGCATTGGCCTAATAAGCATAATATACACCAATTTTGAACATTTTAACTCAATTAGAAGGAGAGTTATTGTGTTTCAAAGTCTCGACCAATCAAATTGCGTATCGCTCTGCTTACCCTGAGCAGAAAATGCTCATTATCGAATTTAGTCAAGGTATTACTGTAATGAAACTATTCACCAAGTTTCATCACTCTCACTTAATTAGAACTAAAGTTATCGTGTCCCAAAGCATCAACCAATCAAATTGCTTATCTCTGCTTACCCTAAGCGGAAAATACTCATCTTCGAACTCCATCAAGGCATTGACCTAATAAGCATATACACCAAGTTTGAACATTTTAACTCAATTAGAAGGAGAGTTATTGTGTTCCAAAGTCTCGACCAATCAAATTGCGTATCGCTCTGCTTACCCTGAGCAGAAAATGCTCATTATCGAACTTAGTCAAGGTATTACTCTAATGAAACTATACATCAAGTTTCATCAATCTCACTTAATTAGAACTAAAGTTATCGTGTCCCAAAGCATCAACCAATCAAATTGCTTATCTCTGCTTACCCTAAGCGGAAAATGCTCATCTTCGAACTCCATCAAGGCATTGACCTAATAAACACATACACCAAGTTTGAACATTCTAGCCCAATTAGGAAGAGAGTTATCGTGTCCCAAAGCATCAACCAATCAAATTGCTTATCTCTGCTTACCCTAAGCGGAAAATGCTCATCTTCGAACTCCATCAAGGCATTGACCTAATAAACACATACACCAAGTTTGAACATTCTAGCTCAATTAGGAAGAGAGTTATTGTGTCCCAAAGATAGGTTGCCAGGCAACGAAACATACGCCCACAACAGCTAAGTCGTCTGGGCAGTCAACAAGGATTGTCGCATATTGTTTCTTTTATCAGTAAGGAGAACATTTACAACACATGATAATCTTATTACGAGTAATAGCCCATTAAATAATTATCAGAAATGATTAGAATAGTTTTGATGGTTTGTCTCAAGGCCTTTGTCCCCAAGATATTTCAAAGTGATCAAGTGCCAGAAATTATCAGATATCACTGAAAATCAAATAGGCTTCTTCGTCTCATGACCCTAAACACTGTGTACAAATTTAAAGTCAATCGGATATTAACTTTAGCCTTTGGAGCATTCACAGGGTTTTTCAAAGTGATCAAGGGTCATAACTCTGGCAGTCATTATCGGACATCGCTGAAAATAAAGAGGCTATTTTGTATCATGACCGTAAATAGTGTGTATAAATTTAAAGTCAATCGAATATTAACTTTAGATTTTTCAAAGTGATCAAGGGTCATAACTCTGACAGTAATTATCGGATATTGCTGAAAATCAATAGGCTTCTTTGTATCATGACTTTAAACACCGTGTATAAATTTAAATTCAATGGGATATTAACTTTAGCCTTTAGAGCGTTCACAAGATTTTTCAAAGTGATCAAGGGTCATATATAACTCGGGCAGGAATTATCGGATATTGCTGAAAATCAACAGGCTTCTTCGTATCATGACCTTAAATACTGTGTATAAATCTAAAGTCAATCGGATATTAACTTTAGCCTCTAGAGCGTTCACAAGATTTTTCAAAGTGATCAAGGGTCATAACTCTGGTAGTAATTATCGGATATCACCGAAAATCGATAGGCTTCTTCGTCTCATGCCCTTAAACACTGTGTGTAAATTTAAAGTCAATCGGATATTAACTTTAGCCGCTAGAGCGTTCACAAGATTTTTCAAAGTGATGAAGGGTCATAACTCTGGTAGTAATTATCGGATATCGCTGAAAATCAATAGGCTTCTTCGTCTCATGACCTTAAATACTGTGTATAAATTTAAAGTCAATCGGATATTAACTTTAGCCTCTAGATCTTTCACAAGATTTTTCAAAGTGATCAAGAGTCATAACTCTGGTAGTAATTATCGGATATCGCTGAAAATCAATAGGCATCTTTGTCTCATGACCTTAAACACTGTGTATAAATTTCAAGTCAATCGGATATTAACTTTAGCCTCTAGAGCGTTCACAAGAAATTGTGGACGATGGACGGACGGACGATGGACGGACGGACGGACGGACAGACGGACGGAGGGGGGCGACGGCAATATACGACCACATTTCCATGTGGGCGTATAAAAAGTGTGACGGACAGACAGACGGACGAACCCATTTTAATAGTCCCCTGCTTTCTTCGAAAGGCGGGGGACAATAATAATATATTAAATTTAAAAATTGATTCATTTAAATCTTTTAATAAAATTACCAATATCTTCAATATAAATTGATTCTTTAACAAATTCATTTAAATATTTAATAAAAGTACCAAATTCGCATATCTCAGTCCAGGAGTTTATAATCATTAAAGGAACTAAGTCGCTAATATTTAGGTCCTGGAAATTAAAACAAATGGGTCGCAACGCATATAATAATGTAACATGAATGTATATAAACTGATTTACATTCGATCGTTTCTGTTTTACTCTGATTTCAAATACTTTATGTTCGGCGAAAAACGGCAGTAGTCTCAATCGAAAAGCATTCTCTAGCATCTGGTTATTCTAGTCTACACCGATAGTATTTATTGCGCATGCTCTCCAGATAAGAATATGGTATCACCGTTTGACATGATTTGTGGGATATGTCTAACCTCGTTCTTCGAGTCCCTTGGTACGAATGGCACTGAAACGCATTATGCTACACGATTCGTGTACCAATGGTAAAATGTTTATTTTGTCTTAAATATTGGATATCAGAAGCCCATCTTTTACCGGTAAGATCACAACATCAATGTTGATTTAAATTGACAAATCATTCGTGTTTTCATTGTCGAAGATTTTGGATGATATTGAGTTAGAGACTTAGCTACTTTAACATATGGTACATGTCCATTACGTTGTAACAAGTAATATAAAGTTCACTGTTAGGATACTCCAATTTAATCAGCTGTTAAAATGGTTTGGCCTCAGTAAGGGCAATTTAAATATTTATAATTACAGAGGTGTTTTGTTAACTGTAATACATGGCAATAATTCAAGATTCTATGCTGAAAGTGCTACTAGATGTAAATAAAATAGAAAGTTGAAGTAAAAACAAATTAAAGGGTCCATTGGACCAATAACAAATGTCATGGAAGGTTCATCCATATAATCGAATTCCTGTACAAATTCCTGAAATCAGTTAAGGACACTAGATTTGGGTGGATGAAATAAATACATACAAATCGAAATGCTTGTCTATGGTTTATTTTCACGTAATTCTGGGATGTTCGAATTTGCATACAGTCACAGTTCTGTCAGATGTAGTGTGGGGAGGATTGTGACATAATCAAACTCAGTGTACATGTTTCCACTGAATTATTTTGTTGGCACATGCTTTACTGTAACAAATTCTCATGTTCAACTGTCACTGATCCTGGGATTTTTTTTTCTAAACAATATTTTTATTCTTTAATTCTGAATTTGGATTGGGGAACAGGCTATACCTACGTGTAACCCCCCCTCTCTGATTTAGATACATGTACACAGTATAAATATTTACATACATACATAATTACATAAATATAGAGCATATATTATGATACATCATGGATAATATAGAGACTTAGATGATTGTACAGAGTGCAGGGTTTGGAATAACTAAAGAGTTGTTTATGGAGATTTAAATCTTTTTGATAAGAGAATAAATAGTTGGACTTCTTGGAAAATAAGTGGGTTTATCTCAGGACTAAATTTTGTTGACCCATACAACAGACAACTAATTCAATTGTTTTATGATTATGTTGAAGGTTATGGATTGTGTGTTTTCTTGCATCTGAATATAAGCGGCATACAAGTAAATAGTGTTTGGTATCTTCAATTTGTGACCACAGAAGCAAGCAGGGCTATCATTGACGTATCTGTGGAATTTATGGCCTTGTAGGTTCGAGCAGCATAATCTGAGTTTAATTTAGTGGATTTTTTGTAATTTTCGTATCCCTAGATAGTAATATGATGGCACGATGGTATCAAATTCAGACATTTTAATTTCACTTATCGATATATCGATGATGTTCTATCACTGAACAATCCAAAATTTAGTGATTACATAGAATTCATATATCCTGATGAGCTCGAAATTAAAAACACTACTGACAGTGACAATCACGCTTCCTACTTGGATCTGCGTCTCGATTTTGACAATTGCCATAAACTTAGTGTTAAATTGTACGATAAACGTGATGACTTTGACTTTCTGATCGTTAACTTTCCATTTATTAGTAGTAACATTCCAAAATCACCAGCTTATGGAGTGTTTGTGTCTCAGCTAATACGTTACACGAGAGCTTGTTCCTTTTATTCTGATTTTTTAAATAGATCGAGGCATTTGTCATCTAGGCTTCAACTACAGGGATACTTGCGCACTAAACTCATTAAAACCTTTAAAAAGTTTTATGGACGTCATATTGACTTGATTGGTAAATATAACATGTCTCTCTCGGCTATTATTCAAGATATATTTTATTGACTCGTAAAGTATTATCTTCCTAATTATGTCTGTCTATTACATCGTTAACACTGTTCATCACGTGCATTTTGTATACCGATAGTACATTGGCCAATCATGCTATTTCATTGAGATTTCGTCTAATAGTTTGGATGCAGCGATGGCGGGTGTGGCGCCAGGCAGGGTAAGCTTACTGTTCCGGATACCTGTTACCTCTGCTGATTACACTATTTTGCCTCAACCGTTTTTATTGGACTTCGAATTTTGACTAATGGTTTAGATTGTTCGTACTTGGTTTTATTTTATTTAGTGAATTTCCAAAGATAGCAAGGGATCAAGAGTTTCTAATTTCAACGTTTAGTTTGTTCCATTCTCCTATACCGGAAGGGAAGGCGGACTCAGAGAAAATTTTGGTTTCTAAGGGTATAATTGATAGGTGTAGAGGACAGTACTAACAGGTAAGAGAAATATGATGGCACGATTGAGGGACTTTCATTTCATAACATACAATTTGACAAGTACAGTAAGGATAAATGAACTATATGTAATGCTGACAACCATTGCTTCAGGAAAAAGACTATTGACATCTTACAATACAATTAGAAGGTATAATTTCATCATGACATAGATAAATATACCTTTAACCGTGGCAACAAACAAACCTATGTTTCAAATATACAGTAGACTTGGGTTGGTTTTTTTTTATCTTTTTTCAAAATGAAATCACTTAAACATACCTCATTCATAAATAAAAAATGATCAGAGTACTCAATGCACTTAAAATCTTCAGCAATCTCACATCAGCTTCACCATACTCCCAACACACCTGCAACTTACCACAAAACCTTAAACTCAAGTTATAACAAATTTTCTTTCTTAAAGAGTTCTGGGTGATAACATATACTCCTTTTGATGATATTCAACAGCATCTTGATGTGGTTATTTTAGTATTTTATATAGAAGATGTTTATATCCATCTATATAATAATGTGGTGTGTATATATAATATTGATGTTCCATATGATATTCTTACTACTATTTTTCTTGTTCCACAGATCTCATCCTGTAATATAACATCAACAAAGTTAAAAGAACAAATATCTAATAACTTAGCTAACCCTATTGACACCAGTTTTGCACAATTACAGCCGAAGTAAAACTACCTGTCCATCAAATGGTATAAGGGTAGTTGTACTGTTTCCACTAATAGATTAAAGGGGAAATCCAAGAGTTCAAAAGAAACAATAAATATTAGTTTCTATGTGACATAACATAAATTTCAAATTAAATAAATAGTTAATAGTCATTTAATTCTCTAATCATATAAATAACTTGGTAACTGTGACAATCATTTCAAACATATTTTGCTGAAGTTTTGTGCACTATAGCGATGGCTACTGAAAGTTAATCTATTTCTGATGAACACTCTAAATCCATCCAGGTAAGTGTGTACAAATAAATAAACAAGGATATAACAATGATGTGATAAAGAATTCTTGCCAAAAAATAAGAAATTGCTAATAGAACATCTGTGTGAGTAGGCTTATAGATACTAACCATATATAATAATTTAAGGTAGAAATATCTTATCAGGATGTAATACCATGTGTACACTTTTCAGTTCTTTGTAATGTTTCAGCATACCATGCCGCTACATTTACATGCTGTTTAGTGTATCTTTTGATAAACTGGTGATCCTTCAAATAAAAACATAAATAGTATAACTACCGTAAACACTTTAAGTTCTATCTTGGCCGATGTGCACTTTTGATCATAAGGTCTGTCAATGAGTCAAGTGGGGTGGTTTCCATTCCCAACTTACATGTGACAAGGCATAGGATCGCCTCTCAAACATTTGGTTTTTCACCAGGTCCTCTGGGTTTCCTCGCAATGCTAAAGATCCCAATGTGCAAGCAAATTAAATTCTCTCTCCTCACAATGTCACAATTCATTCTGAAATTTTTTGAAGTTAAAATTCATCACGAAAATATAAGTAACACTTTGTTTCATTCTTTCTAAATATGCTCCTTCTTTTCTACACATTTTGCCTTTGGGCAGATTGATTTAGCATTGAATACTGTACATGTATTATCTAGGAACCTATTGTTAGTTTTTGCAATCAAACACAACAACTTACCAGTAATTTTTTGTACTTAGGTCTTTTTTTGTAATCTTTTGTCAAACTGAAAAAAGAATTCCAACATACTACATGTACATTGGTCATTGGTACTTGAAATATCTGATTCATCAGAAGCATAATGGTAAATATGAATGGAAATTCATTTCCTACCCAATATTAACAAGAGGACTATTAATCCCTTTTATGTTAAAAAATTTGTTTTAGAATGGGAGATATGCGTTGTCATATCTACAAAAATGAGTTAGATAGGATGCCAAGCAACGAAACATACACCAACACCAGCAGCTAAGTCATCCAGGCAGTCATCAAGAATTGTCGCATATTCTTAATTTTTTCAGTAATGAAACATTTATAATACTCTAAAATCTGATTGAGATTAACAAATCATAAAATAATTATCAGAAAATCATTAGAATTAGTATACGAAACATTTAAAATCCTGGATTTAGCTTTTCAGTTATCAAAATTCATTGAAAATCAATATACTTGTTCTTCTCAAGACCTTAACTCGGGCAGTTATTATCGGAAATCGCTGAAAATCAGTAGCCTTCTTCGTCTCATGACCTTAAACTCTATGTGTAACCTTAAGGTCAATCGGATATTAACTTTGGCCTCTAGAGCGTCTACAAGATTTTTTTGTAGTATTCAAGGGCCATAACTCTGGCAGTAATTTTCGGAAATCGCTGAAAATCATTAGGCTTCTTCGTCTCATGACCTTAAACACTGTGTATAAATTTAAGGTCAATCGGATATTAACTTTGGCCTCTCGAGTGTCCACAAGATTTTTGAAGTGATCAAGGGCCATAGCTCTGGCAGTAAATAACGGAAATCGCTGAAAATAAATAGGCTTCTTCGTCTCATGACCTTAAACACTGTGTATAAATTTAAAGTCAATCAGATATTAACTTTAGCCTGTAGAGCATTCACAAGATTTTTCAAAGTGATCAAGGGTCATAACTCTGGCAGTAATTAACGGATATCGACGGATGGACGGACAGGGGTAACGACAATATACGACCACATTTCAATGTGGGTATATAAAAATTCATACACATCTGTTATATTTTGTATATTGTACCATAATAACTGTACAATCAATAACCATTAAATTAGTTTACTGTGCTTATAAAATTAAAGACAATAAATGGCAATTTTTAAAATATCTTTTGATCATTAAGTCTTGCATGCAGCCTTAATCATAATCTCGAAATTTCAGCAATATCTCAGACTTTGGACATTATGTGTCACTTATTCATGAAAAAAAAACATTCTTTGATATTCCAACATTGATATAGCATAGTTTATGCACGAAGGGAGATAACTCTAAATTTACCAAGAAAAGCTATATATATAACCCAACAAAGTGGAAATAATTTAATTAAATTAACCTGTCCATAATGTCATATATAATGAATTGGACGTTGAATCTTTAATAATAAAAAAACAACACGCTGAACTGTTATCTAAATTATTAATAAAACATTAATTAACTGCTCCAGGCTATAATAATCAACTCTCGATGGCATCGGGTTCAGCCATATCGTAATTAATTTAACCAGCGTCAGCCAGGCAGGATACACGCACATTTTCCTAGATATTTGGGTTACAAAGATAAATTTCAGAGAGAAAGACTGTTGCTGGAAGTGCCGTTAACTTTAATGTGTCGTTAACTTGGGTTATATTTAACGGAAGTTTGGGGCTCCGTTATCTGTTTAATGATGGCATTAGTTGGCTGTAGCAAAAAGTCATAGATTACCAATGTAGTTTTCTATAGAACATTCTAGAGGGTTGGGCGATGCGGGCCTATTCCATTTTCTATAGGATGAAATTCCATACTATTCTACAGAATTTTGGTGGACTCTAGGAAATAATGGCCCCATAATTCAGGGGCCTATTGCACGAAATTTTAACTAAGATAAGATCCCAATTTTAGTAATTTGATTGGATAATATTAGATTGATTTTAGTGCTTAGCCAATCAAAATTGAAGTATCTACTAAAATTGGATTTTATCTTAAGTTAAAATTTCGTGAAACAGGGCCCTGTAGTGCAAATCCCATAATTTTTCCTACAGATTTACGCTAAAATTTCTAAAGGAAAAAATAAAGTATTCTCTAGTTTTTTCTTTTGTAAATTCTACAATCATCTTTTTGTCTTAAATCTAGTTTTGTGAACAGAATGCACAGTTTTCTCGCTGTCTTCAGTTTCTTGTTAATACTTTTAATAGTAACGTCTATGAAGTTGTTATACATGTACATTGAAATTAAAAATTTTAAATTCAGCCGATGAACAGTCTTCTCTTGGATTAACTTTAATGAATGCGTTAGCTAACGGATAATGAAATTGACTTTCCAGCAACAGAAATTTAACGGACCGTTAACAAACGACACGTTACAAAGATAACGATCCGTAAAGAGTTTAACGGATCGTTAAAATAACTTAGTTTTGAGCAACCGGGCCCAGGTGTTTACACGCACATTTTCCTAGATATTTGGGTTATAAAGATATATTTCAAGTTTCATCAAAATCGGAACAAAATTGTGACTTTTAGAGTGTCCACAACTTTGATACACCAGATGACATACCAGGTGTTTACATTATTTTATCCGGCAGTTTTAGTCTGATTTTCACGAAATTCAAACCTTACCTTGTAACAGTGATGTATTCAAACATTTTTTTAAATTGGATAATAATTGTGACCTCTGGAAGGCCCACAAGCTAGACGTAATTTTTTTGTACTATCAGGGGCCCAAGCGCGGACAATGTCCGGGCGAATTGATCCCCTTTGACAGGCCAAATTGCCTTTCGTCCGGACATAATTACTGTCCGACCGAGTTTGGGTAAAACAGTAAGCCAAAAATTCGCGAATTTGAGTCGATCGCTAATTATTACTTGACTCGAAAATCCAGCCACAAAAAATATCAACGACCCGAGTCCTAATGAAAATGTTACTATTTATATCTAGGCTGCGTGCAGATAAAATAAAATTAATAATTTTTAGAATCGGCTTTTTGACGCTGGTTGTATCAACGACCCGAGTCTTAGTGAAAATATAACTATTTTTTATAGAATCGGCTCAAAATCCAGGCCCAAAAATATCAACGACCCGAGTCATAGTGAAAATGTTACTATTTATTATATCTCGGCCGCGTGCAGATAAAATAATCAATAATTTTTAGAATCGGCTTTTTTATGCTGATTATATGAACGAACCGAGTCATAGTAGCCTAAATATATTACTATTTTCTTTGGAATCGGCTCTTTCACACTGGTTATATCAACGACCTGAGTCATAGTAAAAATATCACTATTTACATGTATCTCGGCAGCGTGAAGATAAAATAATGAATAATATTGAGAATCGGCTCTTTTACGCTGGTTACACTCGGCAAACCTCGTAAGATTTCGGACAATCTAAACTCAGCTGTATGATGAATTCCGCCATATTGGAACTACTTTAAAGGTCCCGGATGAAACATGGCTGCGCCCATTCCAAACACAAGTTGGCGACCTATTTGGCTAGCGACCTATTCGACCGATCCAGCTGTAAGATAATGACGAAATTACACTTCTATTCTGAGCTGAAGGAATGGATAAAAAATAATATATTCTACTTTCATTTGATAGACATAATGTTGGATTTTATTGGTTGATAAATAGAGACTGTTGTCTTTACTCTAAATAGGTTTCCAACGAACAGGTTGCAGCTCGATCGGTCGAATAGGTTGCTAGCCGAATAGGTTCCCAATTTGTGTAATAGCGTCAAGTTTTCCTGTTAAAGTAAACCGGTAGCCGCATCGCAAATGTATGGGCGTAGGTACATATCACTTACTGTCATACATCCGAGACTAGATGTAGTTTACGGAATCTGTCGAGATTAGCCGAGTGACGCTGGTTATTCGAGTCTACGTGTAGTAGCTAGCTTTCGTTACTTTCGTATATGATTAGCTCTAAATCACACCGAACAAGACATGTAATTATACAAATTATTAGTAATATTTAAAATGTTACAAGAAAATGTTCAAGTTGACTATGGGTGTAATTAGGGAGAGACTTTTTATACGAAAATTAAAATATCTCACTTTACTGGACACTTCCGATGTGAATGTAAATGGGCACGATACTGGATCTTTCCGAACGGAGAAATATTTTTCCGTGTTTATAGCCACAATTCTAACCCAAACTCTTCAGAATAGTTTTAGATAAACCTAACCCGAACCCTAACCCAAACCCTTCAGAATAGTTTTAGATAAACCTAAACCGAACCCTAACCCTAACCCAAGGGAAAATGTATTTTGCTGCAAATGGAAGAGCCTTGAAAACATGTTGAATAAAATAACTTCTTATCATCCCGGCTAGTAGGACCGTTTCAGAAAATTTTAAGACTGGTACTGTGTCTAATGTCTCTCAAAATGACACTTCACTAGTTCAAAAATTACATACAATAAGAACCGTAGAAAAGTGGGTCAAAAATGACGTAGCAAAATCCAATGCTGACGTGTGGTTAACATATGAAAAAGATGATGGTTTTGTGACTACACTAAAATGTGAACTCTGTAAAGTATTTTAAAATATCAAATATATGAGAGAATTTTCTACAGTATGGAATAATGGTATTTGTCAGGCTGAAAATCTGAAATGTCCGGCCAAAAATCAGTTCAGTCTGACATGATGTCAGGCTGAACCTTAGCATTTATTTCAAGGCTTGCAGGGGCCATAACTCATGCAGGAATATCGACAGCAACAAGATATTTGGGTTATAAACATACATTTCAAGTTTCATTAAAATTGGATTAAACCTGTGACCTCTGCAGGCTCCATAATCTTGATATACCATATTTTTTTTACACTATTTGCATACAAGCGGTGTCCACTTTACCTGGCAGTTTTGGTCGGATTTTCATGAAATTCAAATTTCATTATGGTTTAACGGTGATATATTCAAACGGTATTTTAAATCGGATAATAATTGTAACCTCTAGAGGAACCACAAGCTAAAAAAGCGATTTTTTGTACAATCAGGGGCCATAATTCAGGAAGTTAAGATCTGATATGCGCAAATATAAAAAAAAAAAACCAACACGATCTTTAGATTATAATCAAGCATGTCAAGTTTCATCAAAATCAGATTAAAATTATGACCTATACAGGGTCCATAACCTTGATATACCACATTTTTATATTTTTCGCTTACAAGCGGTATCCATTTTGTCCAGTAGTTTTGGTCTGAATTTTTAACAGAATTTGAACTCAACTTCATTAAATCTGATAATAATTGTGACCTCCAGAAGGACCACAAGCTAACAAAGGCGATTTTTCGGACAATCAGGAGCCATAATTCAGGCAGTTACGATCCAATATGCGCAAATATCAATCGGAGCCAAGATCTTTCAATTGTAAACATGCATTTCAAGTTTCATCAAAATTGGATTCAAATTGTGATCTCTACACAGGGTCCACAACCTTGATATACCATAGTTTTTACACTATTTGCATACAAGAGGCGGCCATTTTGTCTGACAGTAATTCTACCTTAACCTTCATTACGGTGTAACGGTGATATACTCAAAACCTTTTTTTTAAAATCAGATAATAATTGTGACTTACAGAGGGACCACAAGCTAAAATTGACAATTTTTTTGTATAATCAGGGGTCAACATTTAGGAAGTTACGACCTGATATACGAATATACTGAAAGGAACCATGATCTTTGGGTTATCAACATGCATTTCATATTTGGTCCAATTTGGAGCTCTGTTTAAAGGGTATGGATATTTTTATGCAGTTAGCTACTAAATGTTAATCAGACTATTGACCAATCATAATTTAGAACAGAAATTTTTTTGCTTCCATTACAGCAGTGTTAAGTGGGATTAGGCCTAATCAACTGGAACACTGCAAGGGGTATGGTTGACTTATTGTATACCAGCTTGATCTCGGCCCCTATCTATGTAACTTGACCTTGTAGATTGATCGCGTAGATAATAAATTTAGGTCCTAGTCCAGCTTTTTTTCTGTGTGCGAATGAGATTCTATATAAGGTATAAGTTCTTATATGCTAAGTTCTATTATGCATTTGTCTATAATGCAAAAAGCACAATGGAGCAGTGTAATGTGCAAAATAACTATTATACTGTATTTTGTATTATTGAAAAGTGTATTCTGAATTTTAACACTGTGACATTGGTATTGTGGGGCACTAAAAATTGTAATATGTAAAACTAAAATAGATATTTTGAACTGCTGAAATTTGCATTTTGCACCGTTAACAATGACATAATATTGTTAACGTTATTGGGTCATCATGCCATACAAACATATGACTACTTGATGCTGACAATTTTACAAAATGATATTAAAACAACATGTCAAACTCACCTCATTTTACCTTATAGTAAATGCAGGAGGACCATCCCACACACAAACAGAAATCCACAAGACAAACCCACAGACATTGCAAGTAATCAGAGGTAACGCTGTTGGTCATTAAAGTCGCAATTTTGTGACAAAAATATGAAAGTGGCAATTAAAATTTGCTTTTGGCAATGTTTTGTGGTACTGGCGATTCTATTTAAGAAGTGGAGGAAAAAAATTCTAATCGTATTGAAATGGCCTGGGCCATTCTTGTTGTTTATGTTTCACTCGTTCGCTTGTTGACGTTCGTGAGCCTTTATTCTAATTATAGTAACATAGGGATGTCTTTCGTTTCTTTATGATAAGGTATGTTGTCGGTGATTATTTACAGTGATTGTAATGATAAATTTTATAGAAACTACGATTAGCATAAGTAATATTAATTGTTGAGTGATGTAAGCTATTAATCGTGTTTAATGCCATCATGTGTTGTCTAAATTTAGAGTTAGTTTATACCTATAACGAGTGAAGATGGTCCTAGTATTTGTGTCCGCTGAACGACACGTCGTTTACTACATGAATTTTGATGCGTATCGTCATTTCAATAACATTAAATGTGTCAATTAAATCTCAGTAATTTACCTTACCTTCATATTATGTTCACTATATTATATTATGTTCACTGCTATAATCCTGATTCATAGAGTAAATCCTTTAAACTTCCTCTCGATTTCTACGAGGGTCTGGGAAGCCGCCATTTTCGAAAACGGTTGTTAGAGCGAGGTCGATGACGGGGACACAAATACTTCATATTTCTAGTTATAACAAATAATAAATGAATGTTTAAGAGAGAGAGAGAGAAATGGGGTTTAACGTCCACTCAACACAAACTAGGTCATTTCGGGACTAACATATGGTTTAATTTTATTTCAATAATTCGCTTGTGCGTAGGGGTCTTTAGCAGTGGGAGGAAACCGGAGTGCCCGGAGGAAACCCACGAGGTTGAGAAGGCGCCCCTATCTCCATGCCACATACGCTCACACCAGGGCTCGAAACCACAGCCGCAAGCCAGAGGTGACCGGCCAGCTAGAGGTTGAAGCGCGGCACTCTAGATCACTAGGCCATCCCATAAATGTTTAAGAGATGATCGCTAATAAAGTGATACTTATAAAGGGTTGTTAGATTATCAAATCTAGGTTCAATTAAGTCTATTGTGCTTAGATTAAACATTATGCTCGGTTCAAGCAAGGCCTTGCTTGACTTGTTTGTGTAGAACTAGGAAATTCATACGCCGTGATCAACTTGGCAACAGTGATTGTGTTAATATTTTCAGGGCTAATCATATAATTATCCGTTAATTTACCTTTTCATCTTCATTGGAATTGGATGGAGTATGTTATTCCTTGCATAATTTGTAACGGTTGTATATAGCGATATTGAGTTCTACCTTGTTAAAATTAGTCTTTTGTATTTGAGGCGTAATGTTCGGTCATGGTAACGTCGTGGGACGTAATCGAGATGTAATCAAGGACGCATTGTTATTACATTAATTTTATTATTATTCTGTACATCAATTAGTATTCTAAGAGTTGTTTATTAGTCAGATTAGCTATATATCTGTATTGCCTCCTCAAAGAGTAGTTGTTTATTGATAATGATTACATTTCAGGTACCAGTATTGTAAAGTAGATCCTTCCTAGGCAAAATACGTCCCCTTTTTACGTGATTTGATTGGTCGAGACAGTCGCGTGACACCTAAAGCGAAGGTATATAAGGCCCGCAGGCTTTCCATTGTCATTCACTCATTGGCGCTTGCCTGGTAAGAGTCAACAGCACTAACTCCTCCCTCCCCAATTCTTAGAACCTCGTCTTAAAGGGCACATTCCATGATTATTTTTCAAGTAAAGTAAATTTTCCCAAATTACATATAAAGTAAATCACAAATACATTTTCATAAATTACATAATTTCCCTCGATTAAATAGCCATTATTTTTGTATACTATTCTGATCGCTAGTCCTAAATTCAAAGCCACCGGAAGGAAAGCCCACGAAGGATCTACTAAGTTATATTTCCAAGTGTATGTTCAATAATTGATGACCAAGTGAACCTGGAATAAAATTTCATATTGTTTTGTTACCGAAAGTCGTATTTTCCTTCTTTAAGGGCGAGACCACCCTTGCCGGGGCTGCTACAGTATTTATCCTGGATCGACCTTTACAAATACACAGAGTGTCAATCACGTGGCAGATCAACTGGCAGATTATCCGGATCGCTTCAATAAGTAATACTAATCAATTGCTTAGATTAATGATTAGTTGATTGATATACATAAAGCCTATCTCAAGTTATTATTTACTCCTACTGATTAATCCAAGCAGTGATTATTTGATGTTTCGTTTCGTCTTTAACAAAAATGGCCAACAGTTCATTTTGAAGAGAATTGAATATTTTCATAGTTGAATTCCGTTTACCGTGGCTTCATATGGCATGTAAAATAAACAAGCATGTCGTTCGGACATTATTATTTCAAATTATATTATCGCGACGCAAGAACGGGTTGAATAGCGATGATTTTTGAGCGAGAAAACAGTTGAATAGCAACGATTCTTGAGCGAGAAAACAGTTCGCCATTTGTACTATATATATCCCTCGCCAAAATGTTCTAAAAGTAAATTGAATGATGAATAAGCATCTCATATACAAATAATCTGAAACTTGTACTATGGCTTCAGATTCTGATACCTTTACGGTACCTCAAAATAACAATAGGCCTATTGTTATAGAAAATTGGCAATCACTGAATGAGATCTGACATAAATTCTGAAAATTGTGCAATACGGTGTTGGGTATTTCCAACTTTTTATGCATGTTTATATACATTTAAAAAGTGATAAACTAAAAGTATTGACCTTTCATAAAATATCGAAATATAGTGATTATATCGCGATAATTTTTGAAAATATCGTGATACCTGTTTCTAGGTATATCGCCCAGCTCTACCTGACAAAATGTCAGGCACAAGTGAAATAGTACCGGACATTTTCAACTTAGTGCCGGACATTAATATCAATAAAATAGACAAATCAGTGTCGGAACAAAATGCCAGGTACCAGAGGTTTTGTGCCTGACAAATCATGAATCTGTGGCTGACATTGTCAGTGACAGGTGCCTTATTTCCAGGCTTGGTACTATGTACTGTATGGTCACTATATACACAAAAATCCTGATCCACTGCAACTAAAATGCGGTGGTAAATAGATGAGTTTTAAATTTTGTTTTAAAAGATTGAATTGATGGAGCCGTTTTAAGATTATGGGGTAAGGAATTCTACAAAGATAGGCTGGCACTGCCAGGCAGGATATGCCCACATTTTCGAGAGATGGATAGAGAACAAGCAATACCGAAAGTGATTTTTCCTACATCATTAAGTCCTGTATTTCATACTGTATTAGGAGCAGCCATTTTGTTGGTCAGTTCCAGTCTGATATTCATGAAATTCGAAGCGGACAACCTAGAAACTCGGATAAGAATTGTGACCTGTAGAGAGTCCACAACCATGATATACCATATTTTTACACTATTCGTGTACAAACGGCGACCATTTCGTCGGGCAATTTTGGTACAATTTTCACGAAATTCAAACTCAACCTTCCTTACGGTGCAACAGTAATATAATCAGAGTTTTTTTTAAAATCGGATAATAATTGTTCGAGAGATAGATAGAGAACAAGCAATACCGAAAGTGATTTTTCCTACAATCAAAGGCCATAATTCGTTAAGTTACAATTTGATATGCCCAAATATCGAAAAGAATAAAGATCTTTAGGTTATAAACATGCATTTCAGGTTTTATCAAAGAAAAAAGATCTTTAGGTTATAAACATGCATTTAAGGTTTCATCAAAATCGAATTAAAATTGTGACCTCTACAGGGTCCACAACTTTGATATACCATATTTTTACACTACAAACGGCGGCCATTTTGTCTGGCAATTATGGTCCGATTTACTCGAAATTCGAACTCAACCTTCCGTAGGGTGTAACGGTGATAAATCGGATAATAATTGTGACCTCCAGAGGGAACATAGGCGATTTTTCGGACAATCATGGGCCATAATTCAGGAAGTTACAATCCGATATGCGCAAATAACGAAAGGAACCAAGATCTTTGGGTTATAACCATGCATTTCACGTTTCATCAAAATCGAATTAAAATTGTGACCTATACAGGGTTCACAACCATGATATACCATTTTTTAACAGTATTCGCGTACATATCGAAAAGAATAAAGATCTTTAGGTTATAAACATGCATTTCAGGTTTTATCAAAGAAAAAAGATCTTTAGGTTATAAACATGCATTTAAGGTTTCATCAAAATCGAATTAAAATTGTGACCTCTACAGGGTCCACAACTTTGATATACCATATTTTTACACTACAAACGGCGGCCATTTTGTCTGGCAATTATGGTCCGATTTACTCGAAATTCGAACTCAACCTTCCGTAGGGTGTAACGGTGATAAATCGGATAATAATTGTGACCTCCAGAGGGAACATAGGCGATTTTTCGGACAATCATGGGCCATAATTCAGGAAGTTACAATCCGATATGCGCAAATAACGAAAGGAACCAAGATCTTTGGGTTATAACCATGCATTTCACGTTTCATCAAAATCGAATTAAAATTGTGACCTATACAGGGTTCACAACCATGATATACCATTTTTTAACAGTATTCGCGTACAAACGGTGGCCATTTTGTCTGTCAATTTTGGTCCGATTTTCCCAAAATTCGCACATGGCCTTCCTTACGGTGTAACGGTAAAACAATCAAACGTTTTTTTAAATCGGATAATAATTGTGTCCTCCAGAGGGACCACAAGCTAATAAAAGGCAATTTTGCGTATAATCAAGGGCCATAATTCAGGAAGTTACAATCCGATATGCGCAAATATCGAAAGGAACCAAGATCTTTGGGTTATAACCATGATTTTCAAGTTTCATCAAAATAGAATTAAAATTGTGACCTCTACAGGGTCCACAACCTTGATATACCATTTTTTAACAGTATTCGCATACATACGGCGGCCATTTTGTATGGCAATTTTAGTCCGATTTTCCCGAAATTCATACGCAACCTTCCTTAGGGTGTAACGGTGATATAATTGAACGTTTTATTAAATCGGATAATAATTGTGACCTCCAGAGGGACCATAGGCGATTTTTCGGACAATCAGGGGCCATAATTCAGGAAATTACGTTCCAATAGGTGCAAATATCGAAAGGAACCAAGATCTTTGGGTTATAAACATGTATGTCAAGTTTCATCAAAACGGTTCAAAATTGTGACCTCTATAGGGTCCACAAGCTAAAAACGTGACTTTTCGTACAATCAGGGGCCATAATCCATGAAGTTTTGATCCGATACATGCCAATTTCGAAAGCAGTCAAGATCTTTTGGGGATAAACCTATATTTCAAGTTTCGTCAAAATCGGGTAAGAATTGTGACCTGTAGAGAGTCCACAAACAAATTGTGGACGTCCGGACGGACAGGGGCGACGACATAATACGTCCACATGAAAATGTGGGCGTTTAAAAAGGCGATGTATGGGACAATCAGGGGCCATAATTCAGGAAGTTATGATTCAATATGCACAAATATCGACGGGATCAAAATTGTGACCTCTAGAGTGTCCACAAGCTTAAAAAAGATTTTTCGTACAATCAGGGGCCATAATCCATGAAGTTACGTTCTGATACATGCCAATATCGAAAGGAACTGAGATCTTAGGAAGATAAACCTATATTCTTTGAAATCGGATCAAAATTGTGACATGTAGAGTGTCCACAAACAAATTGTGGACGGACGGATGGACAAACAGGGGCATTGACAATGTAGCTGGAATGGAAATGCACACAACTTGATCGTTGCTTCGTGTATTTAATCATTAAAAAAGTTTAAAACAATTCCCATAAATATAAAGGCTATGAATAATTTACAAGACAATTTGATAAAATCAAATCATCAGGTCGGAAAAATATCTTGTATATAAATTATAAATATAATTTGTAGTGTAAATATAGCCCCGATATGTGAGAGACGGGAATTACAGGTGGCGTTGTCTTACACACCGGTACATTTAATACTGTGCCATGCACAGGTGTGATTTGTGTTTTGATATTCAATTTAATACGGATATTTGAAAATTTGAGTTCTACACCTCAATGGCGAAGTATTCGATTTACTTTGCGGAATTCACATGGATACACGTGATATGCGGTTTTTCGGTTTAACCGTACGGTATCGGTTTTTACATATAAACCGAAAATCGAACCGATAAAAAAAAATAACCGTAGTCCTAATATTGTGGCCCTGTTTAGTAGATATTTACAGTCTAATAACAAGTTTTATATATCTTTCATGATTGTCTGTTCATTGAATTAATATATTTGATATTTTATTTTCAATTTATTATTATTTTTCTTTATGCCTGCATCAGCAATCACTCTTGTTCACTTATACAAACACACATCCCTGTATTTTATTGTTTATCTATACTACAGCTCAAGTTAATTGGTTTTCCATAAATAGTGTCAATACACTGATCTTTATAAATAATAGCATTCACCTCCCTTAAATCCCTATAAGAGTTTTCCGTTGTGTAGGTTTAGCACTTAATGGTCATCACTATTCACAGCAGTTAATAAGAACCAACCAAATAACTTATGGGTAACCAGGTACTATGTTACAATTTTTCAGTTAAAGTTCTTCAAAAGCTGTTTTTGAAAATTTGGGTCAAATTTCAAGCTGCCAACCAACAAAAATAGCGATTACTTTTTTTTAGAATTGTGATTGTAGTACTACATGGTACTATATGTTAAAAAATTAGAGAATTTGAAGGTGGTCAGACTTCGCAACAGTGTCACTGGTCCTAATATTGTAGCCTTGTTTAGTAGATATTGCTCTTTATTCTGAAAACTAATGATTGATTGTTATTTACTAAAAGATTTGAGATAATTTATGACCTTAATCATTAAGCTCTGGTTTTAAAAATTAGACACAACTACATGGCAAATAGAGATATTTTGCAAGCGGAGAGGACTGGACTGGAGCTCAATTAAAAAAAAATCTGTTATATATACATGTCTATATGACTTTTATGTAAGATATAGCTGTTTGTTTTGTTCCAAAGTTTTGAGCCAATCAATGAAATAGTAGTACAAATGCAAATACCCAAATAATAGGAAATGAAATGGGGTTTAACGTTCTACTTTTCTGTACTTAACCTGGGCTAATGGAAGACGGGCATACGCCATACAGTGTGCTATTAGGGAATTTTGCCCGGGCAGCGGCAATTAATGCAGGCAATCAATACCAATTTTACATATCGATATCGGCAACTGTTTGGGAGATATCGGTATCGATATATCGGAAAAAACGGAAATTGTATGCAAAAAATGTACCGGGTATTTAAATGTGTTATTGATCAAATAAAAGAAAAAATAAACAAACTATGATTCTTAGCTATTGTTTCATAATATTCTTTTTATTCAAAGCTTAAACTTGATGCTGCAATGGTGTCAGTAATAAAATAGTTTCGCAGCTTCGCGCTCGCCATCAATCATCCACGAGTCATTTTGACGATTTTCTTTAGTCGCTTATAGCAATAAACAAACTTATTAAAATGGAGTTGTTCCCCCTGAACTTAATTACTTTTCGTCATTGTTGTAAGCGACATCGAAAATTACCGAAGCGATGGTTGAACTGCGAGGTGTGTGTGTTTTTAATTTTAGCGTGATTTGAATTATCTAACGCTGAATATTTGATACCAAACATTCCATTAATCTTATTTTATTGAAGTCCATTTATATTTATACGTGTATCGATGTCACGAAACTGAATATCGATATCGATATTTTCCATAAGTCGCCGACGATTATCGGCAATATCGATATTTTTTGCCAGCACTAGCGGCAATACAGCCTCCTCTTATATCGAATTCCAACTGCCAAGGGATCTTTTACGTGCATGTCAATGTGTACACGGGACCTCAGTTTTTTCATCCCATCCGAACGACTAGACAGCTGTCCGTGTCAGGCCCTCTGACTGTCCTGCATCACTGACACGGGAAAAACCATGTCGGAAAATCTAGATGAACTTTCTCGGCCAATGCAGGGATCGAACACCCGACCTCCAGACTAGTGACCCAGCATCATATATACTATAATTTATGCAAAGTATCATTAGGATTTTATTGCAGACATTTACACTAAAATGTAAATGATTTGGTACAATCATCACATTTATTCACGTTTCCTCCTCTCTGCAACACTAATAATGTACATGTATGTACATAATTCATTACAAGCAAGATTTTTAAAATTAATGATAAATAATTGAATGAGCTTTATAAGGCACAACTACAGTAATAGGTTGATATATGTACAAAGTTTCATGAAGATATCTTGCATGGTTTATGAGATATGCTCCGGAAACAAAATTATACACCAAAAACTAAGTCAAATTTGTTTGCATGGAAACTCGAAAAATATAAATCCCTTAATAACAAAAGGCACAACTACTGTAATAGGTTGATGTGTGTACAACTTTTCAGAAGGATATATCTCAAACAGTTTATGAGATATGCTCCGGAAACAAATTTATACACCAAAAACTAAGTCAAATTTGTTTCTATGGAAACACAAAAATATAAATCCCAGATATTCCTAAATAGCAAAAGGCACAACTACTGTAATGGCTTGATGTGTGAACAAAGTTTCAGAAAGACATCTTGAACAGTTTATGAGATATGCTCCGGAAACAAAATCGTTTCAATATGCCCCCCCAACCCAACTTTGTTCTGTGCGGGATAATAATAAAAATATTATGAATTGATTTCTGTTTCTTTGCTTTTCATCTTAATACAGGTAATTGCGCAAAGGGGGGGTAATTTTATATTTGTCACAATTGTAAGGTCTGCTTTTTCGAAATTGCCTGTCCATCTATAGATGGTCCATGGTAATACTAGAAGTCAAATCTATAATTAATATCATTACTGAACTTATAAAACCTACCATTCTGTCACAAAAGATTGGAACTCAAAAGAAAACTCATCTGCAGCTGGCAATAAAGGAGGATCTTCTTCTAAGACTTTTGTTAAAACTTCAAAATCAGTTTTACAGTTTCTATATGGAAATTCACCAGTAGCCAGTTCAACCTAGTATTGTATAATATAAAGTTTAAAACTTAAAATATCAATGACTTTGTCCTTCCATCTTCTTTTCTGTTTAGCACTCATGGTTTATTCTAGACCTATTATAATGCTAAAACAGGTTAACAAATTAAGGAAAGTTTTGACCATAATCATATATGGAAATTTTGGGGTACCCAATCGTCTAGTCATCACTAGTGCTGATATCAAGTATCGATGCATCACCGATGCATCGATTCGGCCGACATCGATGTAATTCTCAGCCTTTTTTTGTAGTATCGATGCATCAGCAAAAATACCAATAATTACCTTTAAGTGTCTGAGGAGTTCATAATTCGTCCACTAGAAAAAATAACACATTTTCCATAGGATTTTTTTTTAATTGAAAATAAAACAATATACATTGTAACAGAATAATTCATTGAATCCCGCACGTAGTATTATTAGGCTTGCGTTACGCTTCCATTATGTTTGTCTCGATTTCCCAGTGACTACTAGAACTGTCTTTGTTGGTTACTTCCGCTGACTATCATGCCCTTCGACCCCGAGGTCAAATTCACTACATCTGTCCATAGCCCAATGAACTTAGAACTGTGTCAGGAGGATAATATTTCCCGGACGGTTTTTAATGCTAGTGTTAAAACGTTTTAGTCTTATTTTTTGTAACGGGCTATAAAGAATGTATTTCATACATGTAAATCCCTATAGAGTATAGACAGGCTTTGATATGATCTGCAAAGCGCCTCTGGCTCATGTTATCACCTTAAACTTACAGTTACACATGCCCTCACGTCGACAGTCACAACAAAGGCTAACGAGTGTCAAGTGAATCGAACGATATTTGAAGAATATTGTTGAAATAAATTATTCAAATAATCAACCTTTCTATAATAATGATAATGTTGAGGAAATCTAAGTTTCCATCATAAATACTAATGTTATTTCTGAAATTTTTGAAAAACAAAATGGCGGCAAAAAATCCTGATGCATCTATGCGAGTATCAATGTTTGCATCCGATGCATCGATGCATAAAATTTTACTTGATATAAGCACTAGTCTTTACACACCAGTGTCACCACTTAATTTCTAGATGACAATGACCAGGTATTGTGAATTAACTATTGAAGAACTTAGCGGTTATATGACAGCATCACTAAGTCCAATTTCTTAAAATAAAATTAGAGTAGTAATTAGATATAGTAGTAAAAAAAGCGTTATAAATCAAAGTAGATTTATTGAAAGTCTAGATTGATTTTAATTTTTAAAGATAAATAGCATCTGAAAAAGCATCTGCAATATGCAATCTAATTTTTCTTTATGCACAAGAATGTAAATGTTCTCACTTCTTATAGCTTTAATTAACCCATTGTATCTCAAAAACTATTTCACACCTCACATTAGCTTACAGCGAATAACTGCACTGGCTAATCCATTGTCGACATTGGCATTAGCAAAGTACCATGCAAGCTCAAATAATTGTTTTCGATTGTATTTATTTCTTAAATCCATGCTGATTGGGTGATAAAAATAAATCATCCAAAGAAAAAAATTCAGTGATGTAGAGGAATATTATAATGTTGAAGATTTGAACTATATTTTTTTTTTTTATATTCGATGCCATGAAGCAATACCCACAAAATATCTGAAAGCAGGAATGTTGGTGGTGATGAATAAATACCTTGAACTCGTCCCATCAAATTGTGTATTGCTCTACATACCCCCAGCAGTAAACGCTCATTATCGAACTTTGTCAAGGTATTGATGTAATAAAACTATACACCAAATTTCATCACTCTCACTTAATTAGAGCTAAAGTTATCGTGTTCCAAAGCATCAACCAATCAAATTGCTATCTCTGCTTACCCTGAGCAGAAAATGCTCATCTTCAAATTCCATCAAGACATTCAACTAATAAACACCTACACCAAGTTTGAACATTCTAGCTCAATTACAATGAGTTATTGTGTCCAAAATTGTGTGACGGACAAACTAGGGCTGTACGATATTGCAAAAAGGGACGTTTTCAACGAAATAGTTAAATATCACGATATTTAATAATAATGCCACTTTGCTATTTATTTAATAAATTAAATATTTACAGCGTGAGGTAGGTAAAAATTACTTTATTTATTCACTTTAAACTTTGCTTTTAAAAAAAATATAGATTTATTAAAATGTACCAACCAAGGCGCACATCCAGAGGGGGGCCCATGCCCCCTCTTTTTTTTGAGGTGGCGAACAATTATTAGCTCCATATATTCTTGCGGGAAAGGAGAATAAAAATACGTTAGGTTGGAAATCGTAATTTACAGTATTAGGATGAAATTGGTCCTTGTTGGCATTTTTTCCACTCAAAAATCACGGGCCGGGCTTCACACTCCCAAGTGGGTGCAGCACGCCCCCCCCCCTGTTCTGAAAATCCTAGATCCGCCCCTGCAAACATCCCTTTTGGATAAAAATGTTTCACCACCAAACACGACTTGTGCATTTTCGTTTTGGTACTAATTTCTCTTTTTCAACTTGGCCCTGTGGGTCTACTAGTCTAAGTTTTCCATAATTAAATTTAATACAACCGCGGATGTTAAAAATAGCATCTGCTTGTGGTCTTGTGTAAGTAGATGCGGTCTTCAAGTCTTCATGCGTGCGTAGGGGAGTCGACTCAATATTTTCTGTGACTTAATCCTTCGTATAATAATACAATAGCGTACATCGGTCACTTTATATTTACTTCAAATTCTCAATCTCAATGTAGCCTTTTTCCCCCCCAAAAAAGTTGAAATAAATTCGCCCTCATTTCATTAGAAACAATAATCGCCATATCATGGAATTCGCTAAATTGGATATACCCGGATGTGTAAATAACCCCAACATTTTCCCCTTTCAGAATTCGTCTGCTCATTATAAATGACTGATAGATGATAAAAGCTTTTGTATTTCTTCATTCGGAATCAAGGCTACATTATTTTAATAATAATAAACAATTTACGAATTCATGATATGTTATTTTATTTAGTCTATTGAATTTTTTCTTTAATTTTTGCACGCGAATTGACATATCGCCATATCATGGAATTCGCTAAATTGGGTATACCCAAATGTGTAAATAACCCCAACGTTTTCCCCTTTCAGAATTCGTCTGCTCATTATAAATGACTGATAGATGATAAAAGCTTTTGTATTTCTTCATTCGGAATCAAGGCTACATTATTTTAATAATAATAAACAATTTACGAATTCATGATAAGTTATTTTATTTAGTCTATTGAATTTTTTCTTTAATTTTTGCACGCGAATTGACAACGAATTGTCTGCCATGTTGGTATTGGTCGCGTTCATGTACGCAATGTTTTTAATAGACTCGTGCTCATTTTATTTTGGTTCCTTCAAGATACA
Source organism: Patella depressa (assembly GCA_948474765.1). Lineage (NCBI taxonomy): Eukaryota > Metazoa > Mollusca > Gastropoda > Patellidae > Patella > Patella depressa. The sequence goes on along the minus strand of OX419715.1, from coordinate 47,681,041 downwards.
ATAGTAATTCATCATTCAGAGCCAAGGCTCAGGACTCGAAACGAAAGGCGCGCGAAAGCGCTCGCGCACCTACCACGCACCTAAAGTGAAACCCAGGTACATATTTTTAGACGCATCCGAATTTTATATACAACGTTCCTCGTACCGAAGGCTAACTCATGGTTCTCTTTTTAAAATATTCCCTGACCTTTTAAACGAATTAACGCGAACGCTTTTAATAAAATTCTCGTAAAGATAATCTATTTTTATTTAACGGTCTCATGCAAGGCTCGAAACTGCCGTCAGCCTCAGCGGCAATTGCTTCCAAATTTTAGAATTTGGCAGCCGATTCGTGGCCGACTTTTAACTATCCATGGCCATGCATGGTCGCAGATTTGTGTTGGGTATCAATAGTTATTTGTACTATCGATAATCGGCATTGAAATGTCGATAGATAGTATCGAAACAATCTTATTTTCACGGTCGTAACCAAGAATGGGTTACGTATTTAAAAGTCAAAACCATACGATGTTGCGATAGATTTTTTTTGTTTGTCTAAGTAATAATAAAACGTCTTATATTACGTATAAATTGTACTTAATTTCTAAATAATGTAGCCTTGGTTCTGAATGACGAAATACCGTTGATGTGCGTGGAGGAAACAAAATAAAATGAGCACGAGTCGATTCAAAACATTGCGTACATGAGAGCGACTAATACCAATATGGCATACAATTCGTTGTCAATTCGCGTGCAAAAATTAAAGAAAATATAATAGCCTAAATAACTCATTATCACGAATTCGTAAATTGTTTATATTATTATCGAAATAATGTAGCCTTGTTGATTCCGAATGAAGAAATACAAACGTTTTTGTCATCTATCAGTCATTTATAATGAGCAGACGAATTCTGAAAGGGGAAAAACTCCAGGTTATTTAATCATCCGGGTATATTCAATTTAGCGAATCCCATATGGCGATTATTGTTTCTAATGAAAGTATTGTTTAAATGGGGGCGAAATTATTTATACATTTTGGGGGGAAAAAAGCTACATTGAGACTTTGAGGTAAATATAAAGTGACCGATGTAGGCTATCGTATTATTATTATACGAAGGATTAAGTCACCGAAAACAATGAGTGGACTCCTCTATGCATGCACGAAGAATGCATTATTTTTGTAAAAGTAATAAATATATTGAACGGGTTGTGATAGTCAGGCCTATAACAACCGTTTGACTGAGAAAAAAGATGTAAAATAAACAGATTTATAACATAATATTACATATTAAAACCTTCTAAATCAGTACAACTGAATTTGGGCACTTAATATAAGCAAAATCTGCTTTTGAAAAACACTCTCCCAGAATATCTGAGGTGCAGGTTTTTAGGAGAGCGATTTTCTGAATTTGTAATTTTAGATGCAGCTTTTAGAGCTCTCCATGATTTTATTCCTTTCAACCCCTGAAGGCTACATTATTTAAAGAAAGGTTGCCAGACAACGAAAAATACACCCACAGCAGCTAAATCGTCTGGGCAGGGTTGTCGCATATTTTTACTTTTTTCGGTAATGAAACATTTGTAATACACTAAAAACTGATTAAGAGTAACAACTCATTATGTAATTATCAGAAAATCATTAGAATTTGATTGCTTTTTATAAAGTTTTACCCCACGCTAACAACACTGTGTATAAATTTAAAGTCAATCGGATATTAACTTTAGCCTCTAGAGCGTCCACAAGCAATTGTGGACGCCGGACAGACCAACGGACGGACCGGACAGGGGCGACGACAATATACGACCACATTTCAATGTGGGCGTATAAAAATTAAGTACAATTTATACGTAATATGAGATATGAAAATACCATACCGCGATAAATGACTATATCGAGAATATCGTACAGCCCTAGGACATACAGACAGACGAAACCCATTTTAATAGTCCCCTGTTTTCTTCGAAAATAGGCCGTAGGGTATCATGGGTTACAATTCGATATGCACAAATATCGAAAGGAACCAAGATCTTTGGATTATTAACATGCATTTCAAGTTTCATCAACCTTGATATACCATATTTTAACATCATTCATGTACAAGCAGCGACCCTTTTGTTTGGCAATTTTGGTTTGATTTTCAGGCAATTTGGATTCAACGGTGATATAATCAAATGTTTTTTTAAATCAAATAATAATTGTGATCTCCAGGGGGACCACAATCAAAAATGAAGATTTTTTGTACAATCAAGGGCCATAATCCATGAAGTTACAATTCAATATGCACAAATATCGAAAGGAAACCAGATCTTTAAATCATAAACATGAATTTCAAGTTTCATCAAAATCGAATTAAAATTGTGACCTACACAGCGTCCACAACCTTGATATACCATATTTTTACACTATGGGCGTACAAGCGGCGGCCATTTTGTTTTGGTCGAATTTTCACGAAATTCAATCTTAACCTTCCTTATGGTGTAACTGTGATATAATCAAACGTTTTCTTAAATCGGATAATAATTGTGACCTCCAGAGGGACCACAAGCTAAAATAGGTGATGTTACGTCCAATCAGGAACCACAATTTACACAAATATCGAAAGAAAACAAGATCTTTGGGTTATAAATATTCATTTCAAGTTTCATCAAATTTGGATTAAAATTGTTACCTCTACAGAGTCCACAACCTTGTTATACCATATTTTAACACTATTCACATAAAAGTGGCGGCCATTTTGTACGGCAATTTTCCTCCAATTTTCACGAAATTCGAACTCCACCTTTATTAGGGTGCAACGGTGATATAATCAGACGATTTTTTTTAAATCTGATAATAATTTTGACCTCCAGAGGGACCACAAGCTAAAAGAGGTGATTTTTCGTACAATCAGGGGCCATAATTCAGAAAGTTACAATCGGATATGCGCAAATATCAAAAGAAACCAAGATCTTTTGGTTATAAACAAGCATTTCAAGTTTCATCGTGAATTTTTCGTATAATCAGGGGCCATAATGCATGAAGTTACTTACAGTCTGATACATGCCAATATCGAAAGGAACCGAGATCTTAGGGTGATAAACCTATATTTTAAGTTTCATTGAAATCGGGGGGGGGGGGGGGGGGGGAAGGGATGGCCTAGTGGTCTAGAGTGCCACACTTTGAACTCTAGCTGGCCGGTCACCTCTGGCTTGCGGCTGTGGTTTCGAGCCCTGGTGTGAGCGTATGTGGCATGGAGATAGGGGCGCCTTCTCAACCTCGTGGGGGCCCTCCGGTTTCCTCCCTCTGCTAAAGATCCCTACGCGCAAGCGAATTATTGAAATAAAATTAAACCATATGCTAGTCCCGAAATGACCTAGTTTGTGTTGAATGGACGTTAAGCCCCATTTCTCTCTCTCTCATTGAAATCGGATAAAAATTGTGACCTGTAGCTAGACTGTTCACAAACAATTGTTGATGGAAGGACAGGGGCGGAGCCAATTTTATATCAACTTATCTGAATATCAATTGCATCATTTTGACTTTGTCATAATCGATCCCATCAAATCGTATGTATTTGGTTTGTGTTTCCTGTTTCTATTGATTGGAAGTTTCACATGAAAATGTGGACGTATAAAAAAAAAAAAAAAAAAAAAAGCCTTACTAAAGAGATGCCAAGACTCCAAACATCAGCTCTTATATCATAATCTGGCTTAGTAGGATCTGGTGGATCTATTCTTTCGGGCTGTAAAAAAATATAAAAAAACAAAGCCTTACTAAAGAGATTCCAAGACTCCAAACATCAGCTCTTATATCATAATCTGGCTTAGTAGGATCTGGTGGATCTATTCTTTCGGGCTGTAAAATAATATACTTAACATAGATTTCTAGGATTCCATGCCACACATGATAAATGGAGGAACATAACACAGTAACATGCATTGTGTGTAGAACTGCTGTCAGAGCTTTTAGTAACAGTAACAGGCTTCTGCGTTATAAAATCCTGGGAGCAAGTAGAAAAGCTTAATATATGTGAGAAATATATGTGTTGTCAATAGTCGCTTAGACCTGTCAGTACTTGTACCGTATGTCAGTATTCCTATAAATGGTCAGTAATTATCATACAGTGACAGTGAGTATTAAGTTAATTGGTCAGTATTCCTTACTTGTGTCAGGATGTAAAGATAGGCTGGCACTGCCAGGCAGGATACGCCCACATTTTCGAGAGATGGACAGAGAACAAGCAATACCGAAAGTGATTTTTCCTACATCTTTTAAGTCCAGTATTTCATACTGTATTGGGAGCAGCCATTTAGTTGGTCAGTTCCAGTCTGATATTAATGAAATTCGAAACCGACAATGATTATGGTGTGACGGTACACAACCTAGAAATGTGACTTTTCATCAAAATCGGATAAGAATTGTGACCTGTAGAGAGTCCACAACCATGATATACCATATTTTTACACTATTCGCGTACAAACGGCGACCATTTCGTCCGGCAATTTTGGTACGATTTTCACGAAATTAGAACTCAACCATCCTCATCAAAATTGAATTAAAATTGTGACCTATACAGGATCCACAATCATGATATATCATTTTTTTTAACAGTATTCGCATACAAACGGCGGCCATTTTGTCCGTCAATTTTCCCGAAATTCAAACTCAACCTTCCTTACAGTGTAACGGTGATATAATCAAACGTTTTTTTAAATTGGATAATAATTGTGACCTCCAGAGGGACCACAAGCTAAAGAAAGGGGGATTTTGCGTATAACCAGGGGCCATAATTCAAGAAGTTACGATCCGATATGTGCAAATATCGAAAAGAACCAAGATCTTTGGGTTATAACCATGAATTTTAAGTTTCATCAAAATCGAATTAAAATTGTGACCTTTACAGCGTCCACAACCTTGATATACCATTTTTTAACAGTATTCGCGTACAAACGGCGGCCATTTTGTGTGGCAATTTTGGTCTGATTTTCCCGAAATTCAAACTCAACCTTCCTTACGGTGTAATGGTAATATAATCAAACGTTTTTTTTAAATCGGATAATAATTGTGACCTCCAAGCTAAAAAAAAGGCAATTTTGCGTATAATCAGGGGCCATAATTCAGGAAGTTACGATCCGATATGCGCAAATATCGAAAGGAACCAAGATCTTTGGGTTATAACCATGAATTTCAAGTTTCATCAAAATCGAATCAAAATTGTGACCTCCACAGGGTCCACAACCTTGATATACCATTTTTTAACAGTATTCGCGTACAAAAGGCGGCCATTTTGTATGGCAATTTTCGTCCGATTTTCCCGAAATTCAAACTCAACCTTCCTTAGGGTGTAACGGTGATATAATCAAACGGTTTTTTAAATCGAATAATAATTGTGACCTCCAAGCTAAAAAAAAAGCCGATTTTGCGTATAATCAGGGGCCATAATTCAGGAAGTTACGATCCGATATGCGCAAATATCGAAAGGAAGCAAGATCTTTGGGTTATAACCATGAATTTGAAGTTTCATCAAAATCGAATCAAAATTGTGACCTCCACAGGGTCCACAACCTTGATATACCATTTTTTAACAGTATTCGCGTACAAACGGCGGCCATTTTGTATGGCAATTTTCGTCCGATTTTCCCGAAATTTGAACTCAACCTTCCTTAGGGTGTAACGGTGATATAATCAAACGGTTTTTTAAATCGAATAATAATTGTGACCTCCAGAGGGACCACAAGCTAAAAAGGGTGATTTTTCGGACAATCAGGGGCCATAATTCAGGAAATTACATTCCGAAAGCCGCAAATATCGAAAGGAACCAAGATCTTTGGGTTACAAACATGCATGTCAAGTTTCATCAAAATCGGTTCAAAATTGTGACCTCTATAGGGTCCACAAGCTAAAAACGTGATTTTTCGTACAATCAGGGGCCATAATCCATGAAGTTTTGATCCGATACATGCCAATATCGAAAGGAACCGAGATCTTATGGGGATAAACCTATATTTCAAGTTTCGTCAAAATCGGATAAGAATTGTGACCTGTAGAGAGTCCACAAACAAATTGTGGACGGACGGACGTCCGAACGGACAGGGGCGACGACATAATACGTCCACATGAAAATGTGGGCGTATAAAAATGATGTGAGTAATTAAGCAAACGTGGGTTTATCCGAACATATCACTAGATAGGCGTGACTTATTAAGAAAACGTCACTATTTGAACTACAGCTCACTATCTGTGTGAAACTGCCAGTTATCTTTGATGAGTGATCATAATATTTATATTAGTAACCTGTAAAAATGATTAAGTATTTATTAATATTTTTGAATTGCGTTGCAATGAATAAAGGAACTATTTGTCAGCGATTTCGATTACCGCCGAGGTTTGCAAAAGAAGATGGTTAGATAGATCGATCTATAAATACCTTTATATTGAAATATTAATTTAAATGCTTGGTGGCAAGGTGTCTCCTTGAGGAATGGCAACAAATCACTCCCAACGTCATCAGACGTTTGACGTCATCAGTCTGGCATGTATTGATGCTCAAGGTGGACATACCCTATACTGACTTGACTTTTAGACGTGTGGTGTGTCATTTCCCGTTGTTTCTGTGATCAGTGTTCTAACGAAATGTTTATTTTTCAACCCCTTCGATCTTTAACGGCTTGTCATATTGATTGTACAGATTTGATTGAAATGATTTTGTGTACAGATGTTGTGAAAGGATTTCTGCTTTGTTTAGTTTTTCTTTTCTGTCGTTGCAAACAGGTGGTATCGTTTCTTTTGGACACTAGTTTATGTATGGATTATTAAATTTGGACTCACAACTAATGGTTAAAAACAGATCTTCAACATCAATCTGTTTTATTGAAACAGATAATATGATAGCAGATAATAATGAACTTCATACACATACATATATATACAAGCTGAAGTTCTGAGCACTGATGAATCATGTGAATATTTATTTACATTATTATTTGTAAATTTGACCATATAACCAACCCCATTCCTGATTTTAAAAAATAGGTTGCCAGGCAACGAAACATACGCCCACACAGCAGCCAAATCGTCCGGGCAGTCAACAAGAGTTGTCGCATATTAAGGAATTATCAGAAAATCATTAGAATTTGTTTGGTTTTTATAATCAAACGTTTTTTTTTAAATCAGATAATAATTGTGACTTCCAGAGGCACCACAAGCTAAAAAGGGTGATTTTTCGTACAATCAGGGGACATAATTCAGGAAGTAATGACCCGGTGGGCGCAAATATCGAAAGGAACCAAGATCTTTGGGTTATAAACATACCTGTCAAGTTTCATCAAAATCGATTCAAAAATTGTGACCTCTATAGGGTCCACAACCTTGATATAACATATTTTCACACTATTCGTGTACAAACGGCGGCCATTTTGTCCGTCAATTCTAGTCCGATTTTCACGAAATTCAAACTCTCTCTTCATTACCATGTAACGGTGATATAGTCAAACGTTTTTTTAAATCGGATAATAATTTTGACCTCCAGAGGGACCAAAAGCGAACAAAAGCGATTTTTCGGACAATCCAGGAACATAATTCAGGAAGTTATGATCCAATGGGCGCAAATATCGAAAGTAACCAAGATCTTTGGGTTATAAACATACATGTCAAGTTTCATCAAAATCAGTTCAAAATTGTGACCTCTATAAGGTCCACAACCTTGATATAACATATTTTCACACTATTCGCGTACAAACGGCGGCCATTTTGTCCATCAATTTTGGTCCGATTTTCACGAAATTCGAGCTCAACCCCCAAAACTATGTAACGGTGATATAATCAAACGTTTTTTTGAATCGGATAACAATTTTGACCTCCACAGGAAACACAAGCTAAAAAGTGTGATTTTTCGGACAATCAGGGGCCATAATTCAGGAAGTTACGATTCGATATGCGCAAATATCGAAAGGAACCAAGATCTTTCGGTTATAAACATGCATTTCAAGTTTCATGAAAATCGGTTCAAAATTGTGACCTCTATAGGGTCCACAACCTTGATATAACATATTTTCACACTATTCGCGTGCAAACGGCGGCCATTTTGTCTGTCAATTTTGGTCCGATTTTCACGAAATTCGAACTCAACCTTCATAACCATGGAACGGTGATATAATCAAACGGTTCTTTAAATCGGATAACACTTTTGACCTCCAGAGGGACCACAAGCTAAAAAGGGCGATTTTTCGGACAATCAGGGGCCATAATTCAGGAAGTTTCGATTTAATTGGCGCAAATATCGAAAGGAACCAAGATCTTTGGGTTATAAACATGCATTTCAAGTTTCATCCAAATCGGTTCAAAATTGTGACCTCTACACTGTTCACAAGCTAAAAAATAGGTTGCCAGGCAACGAAACATACGCCCACACAGCAGCTAAATCGTCCGGGCAGTCAACAAGAGTTGTCACATATTAAGTAATTATCAGAAAATCATTAGAATTTGTTTGGTTTTTATAAAGTTCTGCTCCATGCTAATGTAAAGTATACGAATCATTTAATATCATGGAATAAGCTGTCACCTCCACTGGATACGAAACATTTAATATTATGGCGACTTTTTGTACAATCAGGGGCCATAATTCAGGAAGTTACGATCAGATATGTCCAAATATCGACAGGAACCAAGATCTTTCAGTTTGACCAAAATTGAATTAAAATTGTGACCTCTACAGGGTACACAACCTTGATATATCATATTTTTACACTATTCGTGTGAAAATGGCAGCCATTTTGTTCATCAATTTTGGTCCGATGTTCACAAAATTCAAACTGAAAATTCATTACAGTGTAATGGTAATATAATCAAATGTTTTTAAACTCCATAAAGGCAATTTTCTGTATAATCAGAGGCCATAATTCAGGAAATTACAATCCGATATGCGCAAATATTGCAAGGAACCAAGATCTTTAGGTTATAAAAATGTATTTCAAGTTTCATCAAAAACGTATTAAAATTGTGACCCCTATAGGGTTCACAACCTTGATATACCATATTTTTACACCATTCGCGTACAAGCGGCGGTCATTTTGTTTGTCAATTTTGGTCCGATTTTCATGAAATTCAAACTCAACCTAGATAACCCTGTAACGGTGATATAATCAAACGTTTTTTTAAATCAGGTAATAATTGTTACCTCCAGAGGGACCACAAGGTGATAAAGGCGATTTTTAGTACAATCAGGGGCCATAATTCAGGAAGTTAAGATCCAATATGCGCAAATATCGAAAGGAACCAAGATCTTTATGTTATAAACATGTATTTCAAGTTTCATCAAAATCAGTTCAAAATTGTGACCTCTATAGGGTCCACAACCTTGATATAACATATTTTCACACTATTCGCGTACAAACAGTGGCCATTTTGTCCGTCAATTTTGGTCCAATTTTCACGAAATTCCACATCATCTTTTATAACAATGTAACGGTGATATAATCAAATGTTTTTTTAAATCGGATAATAATTTTTGACCTACAGAGGGGCCACAAGCTAAAAGATAGGCTGGCACTGCCAGGCAGGATACGCCCACATTTTCGAGAGATGGATAGAGAACAAGCAATACCGAAAGTGATTTTTCCTACATCATTAAGTCCTGTATTTCATACTGTATTGGGAGCAGCCATTTAGTTGGTCAGTTCCAGTCTGATATTCATGAAATTCGAAGCTGACAATGATTATAGTGTGACGGTACACAACCTAGAAATGTGACTTTTCATCAAAATCGGATAAGAATTGTGACCTGTAGAGAGTCCACAACCATGATATACCATATTTTTACACTATTCGCGTACAAACGGCGACCATTTCGTCCGGCAATTTTGGTACGATTTTCACCAAATTAGAACTCAACCTTCCTCATCAAAATCGAATTAAAATTGTGACCTATACAGGGTCCACAACCATGATATACCATTTTTTTAACAGAATTCGCGTACAAACGGTGGCCATTTTGTCTGTCAATTTTGGTCCGATTTTCCCGAAATTCAAACTCAACCTTCCTTACGGTGTAACGGTGATATAATCAAACATTTTTTTAAATCCGATAATAATTGTGACCTCCAGAGGGACCACAAGCTAAAGAAAGGGGGATTTTGGGTATAACCAGGGGCCATAATTCAGGAAGTTACGATCCGATATGCGCAAATATCGAAAAGAACCAAGATCTTTGGGTTATAACAATGAATCTCAAGTTTCGTCAAAATCGAATTAAAATTGTGACCTTTACAGGGTCCACAACCTTGATATACCATTTTTTAACAGTATTCGCGTACAAACGGCGGCCATTTTGTATGTCAATTTTGGTCCGATTTTCCCGAAATTCGAACTCAACCTTCCTTACGGTGTAACGGTAATATAATCAAACGTTTGTTTAAATCGGATAATAATTGTGACCTCCAGAGGGACCACAAGCTAAGAAAAAGGCGATTTTGCGTATAATCAGGGGCCATAATTCAGGAAGTTACGATCCGATATGCGCAAATATCAAAAAGTACCAAGATCTTTGGGTTATAACCATGAATTTCAAGTTTCATCAAAATTGAATTAAAATTGTGACCTCCACAGGGTCCACAACCTTGATATACCATTTTTTAACAGTATTCGCGTACAAACGGCGGCCATTTTGAATGTCAATTTTGGTCCGATTTTGCCGAAATTCAAACTCAACCTTCCTTAGGGTGTACCGGTGATATAATCAAAAGGTTTTTTAAATCGGATAATAATTGTGACCTCCAGAGGGACCACAAGCTAAAAAGGGTGATTTTCGGACAATCAGGGGCCCCATAATTCAGGAAATTACATTCCGATAGCCGCAAATATCGAAAGGAACCAAGATCTTTGGGTTACAAACATGCATGTCAAGTTTCATCAAAATCGGTTCAAAATTGTGACCTCTATAGGGTCCACAAGCTAAAAACGTGATTTTTCGTACAATCAGGGGCCATAATCCAGGAAGTTTTAATCCGATACATGCCAATATCGAAAGCAGCCGAGATCTTTTGGAGATAAACCTATATTTCAAGTTTTGTCAAAATTGGATAAGAATTGTGACCTGTAGAGAGTCCACAAACAAATTGTGGACGGACGTCCGGACGGACAGGGGCGACGACATAATACGTCCACATGAAAATGTGGGCGTATAAAAAGGCAATTTTTCGGTCAATCATGGGACATAATTCAGGAAGTTACGATCAGATGGGCGCAAATATAGAAAGTACCCAAGATCTTTGGGTTATAAACATACATGTCAAGTTTCATCAAAATCGGTTCAAAATTGTGACCTCTATAGCTTGATATAACATTTTTTCACACTATTCGCGTACAAACGGCGGCCATTTTGCCTGTCAATTTTGGTCCGATTTTCACGAAATTCGATCTCAACCTCCATTACCATGTAACGGTGGTATAATCAAAGCTTTTTTTAAATCGGATAACAATTTTGACCTCCAGAGGAACCACAAGCTAAAAAGGGTGATTTTTTGGACAATCAGGGGCCATAATTCAGGAAGTTACGATCCGATGGGCGCAAATATTGAAAGGAACCAAGACCTTTGGGTTATAAACATACATGTCAAGTTTTCGTGAAAATCAGTTCAAAATTGTGACCTCACAATATTCGCGTACAAACGGCGGCCATTTTGTCTGTCAATTTTGGTCTGATTTTCACGAAATTCGAGCTCAACCCCCAAAACTATTTAACGGTGATATAATCAAACGTTTTTTTGAATCGGATAACAATTTTGACCTCCACAGGGAACACAAGCTAAAAAGTGTGATTTTTCGGACAATCAGGGGCCATAATTCAGGAAGTTACGATTCGATATGCGCAAATATCGAAAGGAACCAAGATCTTTCGGTTATAAACATGCATTTCAAGTTTCATGAAAATCGGTTCAAAATTGTGACCTCTATAGGGTCCACAACCTTGATATAACATATTTTCACACTATTCACATGCAAACGGCGGCCATTTTGTCTGTCAATTTTCACGAAATTCGAACTCAACCCCCATAACTATGTAACGGTGATATAATCAAACAGCTTTTTGAATCAGATTACAATTTTGACCTCCACAGGGAGCACAATCTAAAACCCAGTAAACATGGATGGTTAGATTTACGTTACTTTTACGTCATTATGGTTAGATTATGGTTAGCGTCCAATAATGGTAAAATTTTACGTTTAAATTTACGTTACTTTTACGTCATAATGGTTATGGTTACTTTTACGTCAGAAAATGACGTAAATCTAACGTAAACTTTATGACGGTTTTCTTACCAATTTTTGTCGCTTTAAATACTTCTTGATTAAGTACCCATATCAGTGTGTGCACAGTCTAACAATTGATAAATAGTCAGAATTCAGACAAAATAATTATACATGTGTTATTGGTGATAATTCTAACGTTAATCTAACATAAATTTTACGTCATGTATCTAACCGTTAGATTATGGTTAGTTTTTTTACGTAAATCTAACGTTAATTTTCTAACGTTAATATAACGTTAGTTATCTAACGTTAATGTAAGGTTAGTTTTATGTCATAATTTTAACATAAGTTTCTAATGTGAATGTAACATAAACCTAATACGTGTTCTCTATCGGAAATGAAATGCAATGAAATGGGGTTTAACGTCCTACTTTTCTGCACCTAACCTGGGCTAATTGAAGTTTAAAGGGTGATTTTTCGGACCCTCAGGGGCCATAATTCAGAAAATTACGTTCCGATACGCGCAAATATCGAAAGGAACCAAGATCTTTCGGTTATAAACATGCATTTCAAGTTTCATTGAAATCAGATCAAAATTGTGACCTCTACACTGTTCACAAGCTAAAAACGTGATTTTTCGTACAATCAGGGGCCATAACCCATGAAGTTACAGTCCGATACATGCCAATATCGAAAGGAACCGAGATCTTAGGGTGATAAACCTATATTTTAAGTTTCATTGAAATCGGATAAAAATTGTGACCTGTAGACTGTTCACAAACAATTGTGGACGGATGGACGGACGGGGGCGACGACAATATACGTCCACATAAAAATGTGGGCGTATAAAAACGTGATTTTTTGTACCATCAGGGGCCATAAACATGAAGTTACAGTCCGATACATGCCAATATCGAAAGGAACCAAGATCTTAGGGTGATAAACCTATATTTTAAGTTTCATTGAAATTGGATAAAAATTGTGACCTGTAGACTGTTCACAAACAATTGGCTTGTTGTTCGTTATTCACCAATACCGAACAACAAACTGGCTTGTTGTTCGTAATTCGCCAATATGTAACAGCTCTTTCTTCGGATAGAAAGAGAAGTTGTTAGAATTATAATAGAATCTATTTTCCAGAAGTTTGAAGTTTTATTATCCATTTAGGCTCATAAAAACCCGCCTGCGGCGTGTTCCCTACAAAAGTACCTTTATTATATTACTAATTCCATATACGGTGAATACCGAACAACAAACCAGCTCGTTGTTTGTTATTCACCAATATGTAACAGCTCTTTCTTCGGATAGAAAGAGAAGTTGCTAGAATCTATTTCCCAGAAGTTTGAAGTTTTATTATCCAGTTAGGCTCATAAAAAACCTGCCTGCGGCGTGTTCCCTACAAAAATTATTTTATTAGATTACTAATTCCATATCTGGTGAATTCCGAACAACAAACCAGCTCAATGTTCGGTATTCGCCCATATGAAACAGCCCTTTCTTCGGATAGAAAGAGACTCCGTTAAAATCTTTTCCCCAAGACTTTGAGGTTTTATAACCCAATTGTGCTCAAAAAACCCACCTGTGGCGTATTCCCTACAAAAGTACCTTTATTATATTACTAATTCCATATCTGGCGAATAACGAACAACAAACCAGCTTGTTGTTCAGTATTCGCGAATAACAAACTGCCTCGTTGTTCAGTATTCGCCAATATGAAAGTGCTCTTTCTTCGGATAGAAAGAGAGTTAGTTAAAAAAAAATTCCAAAGACTTTGAAGTTTTAAAACCCAATTGGACTTAAAAACCCACTCCCGGCGTATTCCCTACAAATGTTTCTTTATTATATTACTAATTCCATACCTGGTGAATAACGAACAACAAACCAGCTCATTGTTTGTTATTCGCGAATACCGAACAACAAACTGGCTCGTTGTTCCTTATTCGCCAATATGAAAGTGCTCTTTCTTCGGATAGAAAGAGAAGATGTTATAATCTATTTCCCAAGAGTTTGAAGTGTTATAATCCATTTAGGCTCATAAAAAGCCACCTGTGGCGTATTCCCCACCAAATTTTCCTTTATTATATAACTAATTCCATATCTGGTGAATACCGAACAACAAAGCAGCTCGTTGTTCATTATTCGCGAATACCGAACAACAAACTGGCTCGTTGTTCGTTATTCGCCAATATGAAACAGCTCTTTCTTCGGATAGAAAGAGAATTAGTTAAATTCTTTTTCCAAGGACTTTGAAGTTTTAAATCCCAATTGGGCTTAAAAACCCACTCCCGGCATATTCCTTACAAATATTTCTTTATTATACTACTAATTCCATATCTGGTGAATAACGAACAACAAACCAGCTTGTTGTTCGTTATTCGCTTCACGCCGCTTGTAATATAAAACATTCCAATTCAGACATGTCATCAATGGACAGCAGTGAATTCTTAAAACTTTTAGCATCTAAGTTACCAGTTTCATTGCAACAGCAATGGATTGGTCCTGTAGGCGATTTAAGAGAAAATGGTAACAGGGTTCCAGTGTTGGAAGATTTAGAGAATATCATCAGTAAGATTTCAAGAAACGAAAACGACCCCAGAGTGAGCGGTTTGGGTTATCAATTACGTACACCCACATCAACTTTCCCACATCTTACTAGTAATAAGACTACACATCAGTCGCGTAAAATATTTTCGACTCAAGTCAGTAAAGTTAATTTAGCAGCGCAAGCTCCCTGTTTATATTACACAGGTATGCATTCCCTGTTCTCATGTCGTAAATTTAGTAATTTGAATAACAGTGACAAATCATTAAAAGTTAAGAAAAGGGGACTTTGTTTTGCATGTTTGAACCCTAAGCATATGAAATTCTGCAAGTGGTGGCCCCTTCATAGAAATTCTCATTAATTCGTCAAGATTTTTCATGCTCAAGGAACATCGTAACTTGGTTTTAATTATGTTTTGGTGCGAGAATCCCCGTTCTCACTATTCTCAGTGCGTATGTGACATACTCGGCGGTTGACTATTTTCTCCATACACGGGGAAAAAGTAGTTCCGAATGATTAGCACACGTAAATAGTTCAAAGTCATACACATGTACAATAATTAACATAATTCTTAAACTTATCAATTTATCAACTCGTATTGATATTTTGAGAGCTCAAATAATATCGTGCTAGTATTTTAACTCTATAACATGTAAAGATATTTGCACATATTTCAAAAAGTCGGCGATTGTAAAAGCTCATTGTTTTAACCAAATGACGTCTATCAATTGTTATATAAAAGGAAAAAATGGATTAAAAACACACCTGGGAATACATCTTTTTGTGTGGGAATATCATATCTTTACCATGGGAATATTTGTGACCACTTAGTAGAGAATTTACGGCTGACTTTGTTTTTCGGGGCGGAACTGTCATCCTCGTGGTTCGATGTTGAAGAAGGGGTATCGGATTCATTGTCAGCAATATCATCATCTCGCTTTCTTTTGTTATTCTGGGAGGTGAGGAATTTCAACATTTTGAAATGATATATAAAATGCTACTACTACTACTACTTAGTGTTTAACGTCTGCTTCCACATAAGTGATATCGCAGACAAGACTTAGGAGAGCCGAAGCTGATTCCTGTTTTTTAGAATATGATTTTGCAATCTTTCCATTTGGCTTTAAGCCATGGATTGGGTTTAGTGGGAAGTTCTTCCCTTTATTTATTAAAAAACATATCATTTGGTAGATGATCTCGTTTGCTTCTGGGTTGGTTGGTGTCATCATTTGGGGTTAGTGTTTAGGTGCCAGACCCGTCTTATCGTGGCCTCCCCTTACTCCACTATCCCACTCTATGGGTTTGGTATCAGTTTTATTTACGAAATAGTGTTTGGGTGCCGAGTACGTCTGACCGAAACTCCCCCTTACTCCACTATCCTGCTTAGTTTGGTAGATGTCATCTGTGGGATTTGTGTTTAGGTGCCAGGCCCGTCTTATCGTGACCTCCCCTTACTCCACTATCCTATTCTGTAGGTTTGGTGTCTGTTTTTTTGGCGGAATAGTGTTTAGATGCCGAGTCCGTCTGATCGTGACCCTCCCTTACTCCACTATCCTGCCAGTTTGGTATAAATCCCCTATGTAGTGTAGTGTTTAGATGCCGGGCCCGTCTAATCATGACCCCCTCTTACTTCACTATTCTACTTAGTCCAACTGTGTCCATTAGGGCGTGGATTTGTTCAAAGATTTGCAGATTCAGATCTGGTCTAGGGAAGAGTAGGTTCTTAGTGTTGAATGGTATGTTGTTGTTCTCCATTATTCTCACTAGTTCCCTTCTCTCCTCCTTGTATACCTCGCAGTCTACCAGGACATGGTTGGTGGTACATTCTTCCCCGCACTCACAGACGATGACTTGGTGTTTGTGGTCTCGCAGCCGCTCTCTCACCCTTAGTTTCAATATAAATCTGCATATATCTCTTCTAGGGTGATTGATTGCTGTCTTCGTGTAGATCTTGTCATCCAGCCGGAATCTGTATGTGTCAAGTTCAACGAGTTGTAATTCCCAGATTGAATTGACCTGTCTTTTAACCATACTGTAGATTTCCGTGGTGCTGTAGTCTATGGTGCGGAGTGGTGCTGTATCCTTGAGACCTTCGTTTGCGAGTCGATCTGCCTCCTCGTTTCCTCTAATGTTGACATGTGATGGAAATATAAAATGCTAACATTCTTGTATATATATATATCATTTGCAAGATTGACATGATTAACTCTTGTGATCAAGTGAAGACATCAAAGAAAATTTTTTAATTTGTTTGATGTTCAAACAGTGAATTGCCGCATGAATGATGAAAGTCGGTAAATATGCTGTAACAACAACTCAAGAATGATCACGCTCACAGTATTACTAATTATAAAACAAAACACAACTAAGTAAATTGATTAAATGTGGAGCTTTTAATCTGTTTGATGTAGCCCCTTTGTTAATTGTGATTAGAGCAATATACACAAGGATAATTGATTGGAAGTGGTTTCCATTCGTGGGCTACTGAACAATGTTAATTTTATTATACCCGGTAGTTTACATCAGGCCACGTACGGAGTTTCGTCGTCTCCCGGATTTTATGATTTAGCACAAAATATGCTATTTTTCCGGTGTGCAAAATGACCTACTCGTCTGATCCAGATTCGGTCATTTTCCAAAGCCGCAGGTCCCGACCGGCATATACAGCCGAAATGGAACCCATGATATGCCTGTTGACATGTGTGATGTACCCAGAAAAGATGACCTATATGGTTGGAAACATTTAAGTCACATTAATGTATCAAATATTTGTGAATATCCTAATAATGTGAAAAATGTTAAAATTAAAGTGAAATCTCAAGTTTAGATCCATTTCTTAAAGACGGAATCTTGCGTGTAGGTGGAAGATTGCACAATGCAAATGTACCTTTTAATTTTAAGCATCAAATTATACTGCCTAAAAGTTGTCATGCATCAAATCTCATTGCTAAATATTGTCATGTTAATGTAGCCCATATGGGTAGAAATCATACTATTAGTCATATTAGAAAAAATTATTGGATAGTTAAATGTGGTGTATTAGTTAAGTCTATTTGAAGTAAATGTGTGATTTGTAGAAAATATCAGTCTAGAGTTAGTGAACAAAATGAAAGTGATGTATATTCAAAGAGACGATGGCGTCAAATTTAATATTTGACTGATCTATTTTGGAAACGTTGGACTGATGAATATTTGCATTCATTACAGCGTCGTGAAAAGTGGCTCAATCCCTCCAGAAATATAAAAGTTGGTGACATTGCTCTTATAGTCGATTCAAGTGCGCCACGTGGATCATGGCCCATGGGTGTCGTTGAAGAAGTGTACCCAGACAAGCATGGTCTTGTACGTAGTGTAAAATTAAAGACAAAAACAAGTATTTTAACTCGTCCTATAGCTAAATTATGCTTAATCTTAGAAAGTGATTAGATTTAATGTTTGTGTTACTATAAGTAAATTTTTGAACTATGTTACTGTAGAATTAAAATGGTTAAGTACTTTAATGTTATTTGTACATCCATTTTTTTTATATATATTACTCATTTTTTAAATTTTGTATTTATATAATTAAGTGACCTTAATTTTTTCTATATGTATTATTATTTTTATAATCCCAGTATAGGGATTAAATAATCCTAGTAGTTTAGGGATTATTAATTCGCAACGTTATGTGCATGCGCAATAATTCTATTGTCTATATATACCCGGTAACAGGATTATTTTTGTAACCAGTTGATAAAGGGCGAACGCCCGAAATGCGTGCTGGATAAAACCTTCTTATATCTACACAGTCTTGTCTAGTTTGTTACCGGGGATTTTTTTTACTATGATTTATCTACAAGGAATGGTTCCTGCTTCTCCTCGGATGCATCACTGAGATCCAAACTTGCCTGCACTGTTATGGGGACTCTTCCGCCCCTCTATTCCTATCGTGTGTGAGGTTTTATCGTCCTCTTCTTGGGATTATTATATACTTTATTTTTACGGACGATTTAGCATCCTCTGTGGATCCCTTCACACTTCAGAGACACCCGAACGCCAATGGCGCACTATCTCACAGCCTCAACCTACCAGCATGGAAGAAGAAAATCCAATTAAAAACACCTAGAATGATACCAAATCTGAAACGATTTTTCAACTGCTTTTATTATCAGCTAGAAACTTCAAGAAAACCAAGTTAAAAATGCCGTACTCTCCTCGGCTATATACCGCCATTTTTTTCGACACAATTTGAAAACTGATACTGAATATTATCATATTCACCTTTTTTAAAAGCAGAATAGATTTAATGTTTCGACAATACCAATAACAAAGAAATAAGAAGATTAATCTATACACACTTGGGTTTTATTTAGAATAACCTACTTCATCCTCAAGAAAAATAAAATACAACCAGTGCATACCAGATCAAGGAATAGCTCATTTTTTACAGCATCCGTTGATGCGATAGATTTTAGAGAAACTGTTATTCGGACAACTCCACCTTTTAACTATACTTCGTCCTTCTTTTCTCCCGTGGCCCTCTAATTATAGAATCCACTTTGATTCATAGAGGTGACCAACAACCTTCCTATTTACCCGTAAAAACGATCTTTCGTCCTTCAGCATCACTGATTTCACCATCCAGAGTTAAACCACCTACTACGCATTTTAGAGTTGATCGCAGCAAACTCGTTACGTATAGGCCCATTCTACCTCTGCACGTTTGAAGACTAGGAGGTCCCGGATGATCGAGTCTATACGTATTCATCTCTACGGAAACCACCACCATTGATATTACCTGACAACAGTCACTTGATGATAATCGGTATTTGAATATATTTATTGTTTTGTTTAATTTTTTAAAAAAATAACTTTAATGTTATTTGTACATCCATTTTTTTATATATTTATCATTTTTTTAAATTTTGTATTTAGATAAGTGACCTTAATTTTTTCTATATGTATTATTATTTTTATAATCCCAGTATAGGGATTAAATAATCCTAGTAGTTTAGGGATTATTAATTCGCAACGTTATGCGCATGCGCAATAATTCTATTGTCTATATACCCGGTAACGGGATTATTTTTGTAACCAGTTGATAAAGGGCGAACGCCCGAAACGCGTCCTGGATAAAACCTTCTTCTATCTACACAGTCTTGTCTAGTTTGTTATCGGGGATTTTTTTACTATGATTTATCTACAAGGAATGGTTCCTGCTTCTCCTCGGATGCATCACTGAGATCCAAACTTGCCTGCACTGTTATGGGGACTCTTCCGCCCCTCTATTTCTATCGTGTGTGAGGTTTTATCGTCCTCTTCTTGGGATTATTATATACTATAAGTATGTTTAAATGTGAATCTTAGAAATATTTTGGTGAAAAAGATTTCAAATGTGAATTTATCTTAATTTTTCTATTGCATTATTGTAATATGGTGTGAATGTTTGTATTCTGTACGGATATAATAGGGTACATTGTATAAGCTATCTTAGTATTATGTAAGAAACTGATTATTTGTATAACAGTCTTTGAATTCTGAAGTTAAGAATATGGTATATTTAGTTTGTGTCTTTGAACATATTATGTTATTATCTCATTTACCTTTCGATAGGGGCCGGTGTGTAATGTTCAAAATGGTCCACCATAGTTTTTACTGGATAAGAGAGTCTTCTTTTATTTGTATAGCAGTATGTGTGTAACTGGTGTGATTGTGTCTACTTCCGATTATTATAGTTTAGTAAAAGCGTGCTTGGAAACACAGTGAAAATGGCGTGAATGTGAATGTGAATACGTGTGAAGCCATCTTCTCGAACGGTGGTCGTGATATCGTTTTTTTACTGAGACACTGTATGTAATTTAGTGTAATGTCAATGTGTTAGTGACTAGCTTTCAGGTGATATCGTGAACTGTCAAAACAGAATATGTGAAGTGCGAATTTAACTTTTTATTCTATTTAACTTTCATTATAAATATTTATCTGATTTATTATTAAACCGTCAATTCGTTTAATCAACATAGAACTCTGTTATTTTGTTCAAGTGACTTAAAACGCTGCTGTTCAGTATTATGCTACTGACTTATAGCTCCTGAAGTGACTCGTTGCTTTATATACAGTGTCTGGCGTAAAAACGGTGTCGTCAGAAACGCCGGGAGAGAAACATGTTACGACGGCCCTCACAGTGAACATAAATTGTAAATTCATTAACAATACACATTGCGCCGTATTTTGCATGGGAACACGTTCTAAGAATAGGTACGAATCAAACCTTGCCACCGAGAGAGAGAGAGAAATGGGGTTTAACGTCCAGTCAACACAAACTAGGTCATTTCGGGACTAACATATGGTTTTTAATTTTATTTCAATAATTCGCTTGCGCGTAGGGGTCTTTAGCAGTGGGAGGAAACCGGAGTGCCCGAAGGAAACCCACGAGGTTGAGAAGGCGCCCCTATCTCCATGCCACATACGCTCACACCAGGGCTCGAAACCACAGCCGCAAGCCAGAGGTGACCGGCCAGCTAGAGGTCGAAGCGCGACACTCTAGACCACTAGGCCATCCCAACCCGCCCCCCTTGCCACCGAGCATTTAAATTTGTATTTAAATATGAAGGTATTTATAGACTGATCTATCTAACCATCTTCTTTTGCAAACTAATAGTCCCTTCATTCATTGCCACCCATTATTGTTTAAAATTTTTCCTCCGATTCAAGAATATTAATAAATAACAAGCCAACAGTGAGGCTGATGTCCCCCGCCGAAATCCCAAAATAAATAGATGACACATATTAATTAATCGCACATTTATTTTTTTCAAACGTATCGAGCAATCAAACTGTACACGAAGTGTCATTCAAAAATGTTTTATAAAGAAAAATGCTAAAACCGACGAGAAAAATGAAAATGTACCCTAGTTAGGGGGACCCTAAAGGCAGACAAAAAGGCCCCATGCTTGACAAAAAGGCCCCTATGGCCAAGGGAAAGGGCCCTCGTGTCCGAGTCAATCGTTTCTATACACTGTTACTGTCGAATCCATTACTGAGTGAGAATGCAGTCATTGTATTGGCATAAAAATAATCAATCAAAATGAACCTAAGTTATCTTGTCCCAAAGTATCAACCAATCAAATTGCTTATCTCTGCCTTCCCTAAGAAGAAAATGCTCATCTTCGAACTCCATCAAGGCATTGACCTAATAAGCATACACACCAATTTTGAACATTTTAACTCAATTATTGTGTTCCAAAGTCTCGGCAAATCAAATTGCTTATTGCTCTGCTTACCCTGAGCAGAAAATGCTCATTATCGATCTTAGTCAAGGTATTACTGTAATGAAACTATACACCAAGTTTCATCACTCCCACTTAATTAGAACTAAAGTTATCGTGTACCAAAGCATCAACCAATCAAATTGCTTATCTCTGCTTACCCAAAGCGGAAAATGCTCATCTTCGAACTCAATCAAGGCATTGACCTAATAAGCATATACACCAAGTTTGAACATTTTAACTCAATTAGAAGGAGAGTTATTGTGTTCCGAAGTCTCGACCAATCAAATTGCGTATCGCTCTGCTTACCCAGAGCAGAAAATGCTCATTATTGAACTTAGTCAAGGTATTACTGTAATGAAACTATACACCAAGTTTCATCACTCTCGCTTAATTAGAAGTCTAGGCAAATCAAATTGCTTATTGCTCTGCTTACCCTGAGCAGAAAATGCTCATTATCGATCTTAGTCAAGGTATTACTGTAATGAAACTATACACCAAGTTTCATCACTCCCACTTAATTAGAACTAAAGTTATCGTGTACCAAAGCATCAACCAATCAAATTGCTTATCTTTGCTTACCCAAAGCGGAAAATGCTCATCTTCGAACTCAATCAAGGCATTGACCTAATAAGCATATACACCAAGTTTGAACATTTTAACTCAATTAGAAGGAGAGTTATTGTGTTCCAAAGTCTCGACCAATCAAATTGCGTATCGCTCTGCTTACCCAGAGCAGAAAATGCTCATTATTGAACTTAGTCAAGGTATTACTGTAATGAAACTATACACCAAGTTTCATCACTCTCGCTTAATTAGAAGTCTAGACAAATCAAATTGCTTATTGCTCTGCTTACCCTGAGCAGAAAATGCTCATTATCGATCTTAGTCAAGGTATTACTGTAATGAAACTATACACCAAGTTTCATCACTCTCACTTAATTAGAACTAAAGTTATCGTGTCCCAAAGCATCAACCAATCAAATTGCTTATCTCTGCTTACCCAAAGCGGAAAATGCTCATCTTCGAACTCCATCAAGGCATTGACCTAATAAGCATATACACCAAGTTTGAACATTTTAACTCAATTAGAAGGAGAGTTATTGTGTTTCAAAGTCTCGACCAATCAAATTGCGTATCGCTCTGCTTACCCAGAGCAGAAAATGCTCTTTATTGAACTTAGTCAAGGTATTACTGTAATGAAACTATACACCAAGTTTCACCACTCTCGCTTAATTAGAAGTCTCGGCAAATCAAATTGCTTATTGCTCTGCTTACCCTGAGCAGAAAATGCTCATTATCGATCTTAATCAAGGTATTACTGTAATGAAACTATACACCAAGTTTCATCACTCTCACTTAATTAGAACTAAAGTTATTGTGTCCCAAAGCATCAACCAATCAAATTGCTTATCTCTGCTTACCCAAAGCGGAAAATGCTCATCTTCGAACTCCATCAAGGCATTGACCTAATAAGCAAATACACCAAGTTTGAACATTTTAACTCAATTAGAAGGAGAGTTATTGTGTTCCAAAGTCTCGACCAATCAAATTGCGAATCGCTCTGCTTACCCAGAGCAGAAAATGCTCATTATTGAACTTAGTCAAGGTATTACTGTAATGAAACTATACACCAAGTTTCATCACTCTCGCTTAATTAGAAGTCTCGGCAAATCAAATTGCTTATTGCTCTGCTTACCCTGAGCAGAAAATGCTCATTATCGATCTTAATCAAGGTATTACTGTAATGAAACTATACACCAAGTTTCATCACTCTCACTTAATTAGAACTAAAGTTATTGTGTCCCAAAGCATCAACCAATCAAATTGCTTATCTCTGCTTACCCAAAGCGGAAAATGCTCATCTTCGAACTCCATCAAGGCATTGACCTAATAAGCAAATACACCAAGTTTGAACATTTTAACTCAATTAGAAGGAGAGTTATTGTGTTCCAAAGTCTCGACCAATCAAATTGCGAATCGCTCTGCTTACCCAGAGCAGAAAATGCTCATTATTGAACTTAGTCAAGGTATTACTGTAATGAAACTATACACCAAGTTTCATCACTCTCGCTTAATTAGAAGTCTCGGCAAATCAAATTGCTTATTGCTCTGCTTACCCTGAGCAGAAAATGCTCATTATCGATCTTAATCAAGGTATTACTGTAATGAAACTATACACCAAGTTTCATCACTCTCACTTAATTAGAACTAAAGTTATTGTGTCCCAAAGCATCAACCAATCAAATTGCTTATCTCTGCTTACCCTAAGCGGAAAGTGCTCATCTTCGAACTCCATCAAGGCATTGACCTAATAAGCATATACACCAAGTTTGAACATTTTAACTCAATTAGAAGGAGAGTTATTGTGTTCCAAATTCTCGACCAATCAAATTGCGTATAGCTCTGCTTACCCTGAGCAGAAAATGCTCATTATCGAACTTAGTCAAGGTATTACTATAATGAAACTATACACCAAGTTTCATCAATCTCACTTAATTAGAACTAAAGTTATCGTGTCCCAAAGCATCAACCAATCAAATTGCTTATCTCTGCTTACCCTAAGCGGAAAATGCTCATCTTCGAACTCCATCAAGGCATTGACCTAATAAACACATACACCAAGTTTGAACATTCTAGCTCGATTAGGAAGAGAGTTATTGTGTCCCAAAAAGTGTGACGGACAGACAGACAGACAGACAGACAGACGGATGAACCCATTTTAATAGTCCCCCAACTTTCTTCGAAAGGCGGGGGACAATTAATCATTTATTCAGGTTACTAATATAAATATTATGATCACTTATAGTAACAATACTCACCAGAAATTTATATAGGTAAAGATTTCCCAATTTACTGGCGTCGGGTCCAATTACTGACACACATCAAAGATAACTGGGGTTTCATTCAGATAGTGAGTGGTAGCTCAAAAGTAATCACAATTAAGCTTTTCTACTTGCTTGAAGGATATTCTAACGCAGAAGCCTGATACTAAAAGCTCTGACACCAGTTCTTCACACTATGCACCGAGCAGTTTAAGGTGGCTTGTTATATAGCAGCAAAATTAATCATTTATTCAGACGTTGTTATTATTCTGAGGCACCCTAATTACAGTTTTGTTTCTGAATTTTATCAATTTCATGATTTTTAACAACAGACTGGAGATTGTGTAAAATTACTAAAATAACATTTATAGTCACGCATAG
Organism: Patella depressa; assembly: GCA_948474765.1. Lineage (NCBI taxonomy): Eukaryota > Metazoa > Mollusca > Gastropoda > Patellidae > Patella > Patella depressa. Next base: position 47,655,844 of record OX419715.1, on the reverse strand, counting down.
GCATTGGAACAAGGGTTCCACTCCGGCTGTATATGCCAGTCGGGACCGAGGGCTATGGAAAACAAGCCAACAGTGAGGGTGACGCCCCCTGCTGAAATACCAAGATAAATAGATGACACATATTAATCAATCGCACATTTATTTTTTTCAAAAGTATCGAGCAATCAAATTGTACTAGAAGTTTCATCACTGTCAAACAGAATCAAGGTTATCTTGTCCCAAAGCATCGACCAATGAAATTGTTAATCATTGACTCGGTCAAGGCATTCACCTGGTGAACATCTACATCAAGTTGTTATGTTCCAAAGTGACCAGTCAAATTGCTTATCACTCCCTAAGCCTAAGCAGAGAATTCTTACCATCAAACTTAGTCAAGGTAATGACATAATGAATCTACATTTGGAGTTTTGTCGCTCTCAATTCACAATAATCAAAGTTATCGTGCCCCAAAGCATAAACTAATCAGATTGCTTATCTCTGCTTACCGTAAGTAAAACAAGCCAACAGTGAGGCTGATGTCCCCCGCCGAAATCCCAAAATAAATAGATGACACATATTAATTAATCGCACATTTATTTTTTTCAAACGTATCGACCAATCAAACTGAACACGAAGTGTCATCCAAAAATTGCTTATCTCTGCCTACTGTAAGAAGAAAATGCTCATCTTCGAACTCCATCAAGGCATTGACCTAAAAAGCATACACACCAATTTTGAACATTTTAACTCAATTCGAAGGAGAGTTATTGTGTTCCAAAGTCTCGGCAAATCAAATTGCTTATAGCTCTGCTTACCCTGAGCAGAAAATGCTCATTATCGATCATAGTCAAGGTATTACTGTAATGAAACTATACACCAAGTTTCATCACTCTCACTTAATAAGAACTAAAGTTATCGTGTCTCAAAGCATCAACCAATCAAATTGCTTATCTCTGCCTACCCTAAGCGGAAAATGCTCATCTTCGAACTCCATCAAGGCATTGACCTAATAAGCATATACACCAAGTTTGAACATTTTAACTCAATTAGAAGGAGAGTTATTGTGTTCCAAAGTCTCGACCAATCAAATTGCGTATCGCTCTGCTTACCCTGAGCAGAAAATGCTCATTATCGAACTTAGTCAAGGTATTACTGTAATGAAACTATACACCAAGTTTCATCACTCTCACTTAATGAGAACTAAAGTTATCGTGTTCCAAAGCATCAACCAATCAAATTGCTTATCTCTGCTTACCCTAAGCGGAAAATGCTCATCTTCGAACTCCATCAAGGCATTGACCTAATAAGCATATACACCAAGTTTGAACATTTTAACTCAATTAGAAGGAGAGTTATTGTGTTCCAAATTCTCGACCAATCAAATTGCGTATAGCTCTGCTTACCCTGAGCAGAAAATGCTCATTATCGAACTTAGTCAAGGTATTACTATAATGAAACTAAACACCAAGTTTCATCAATCTTACTTAATTAGAACTAAAGTTATCGTGTCGCAAAGCATCAACCAATCAAATTGCTTATCTCTGCTTACCCTAAGCGGAAAATGCTCATCTTCGAACTCCATCAAGGCATTGACCTAATAAACACATACACCAAGATTGGACATTCTAGCTCAATTAGGAAGAGAGTTATTGTGTCCCAAAAAGTGTGACGGACAGACAGACGGACAGACAGACAGACAGACAGACAGACGAACCCATTTTAATAGTCCCCCAACTTTCTTCGAAAGGCGGGGGACAACAATACTCATCTTCGAACACATAGTTTCAACACTATCACTTAAAGTTACATTACGGGAGATTTTTATAAAAAGTTAGCCATTCTTGCTATAACAGTTCAAAAACAGATCATGAAACTAGAATATATTGAAAATTTCAGTCAAATTCCTTTATTTTGAACAAAGTTATTACCACTATAATTTTTACTAGAAAATGGCATTGACACCCTTTTCGGATTATGGCCAATCGTTGATTGACAGGCATTAACTCCACCTACATAGTCTCGATTATCAAGTAATGTTTACCATGACTGGTACTGTTAGCATATTTGGTTTGAGACGGGGCTGCAATTCAATTCGTATTACATTTATTATTTACTACAAATTAGAATTAAGACTTTTAATATATATATAAGAAGAGAAAGTCTGCGACAGGATTTTAAAGTTTGAAATGAATGGACCAAATCAACAAGAGAGAGAGAGAGAAATGGGGTTTAACGTCCACTCAACACAAACTAGGTCATTTCCGGACTAACACATGGTTTAATTTTATTTCAACAATTCGCTTGCGCGTAGGGGTCTTTAGCAGTGGGAGGAAACCGGAGTGCCCGGAGGAAACCCACGAGGTTGAGAAGGCGCCCCTATCTCCATGCCACATACGCTCACACCAGGGCTCGAAACCACAGCCGCAAGCCAGAGGTGACCGGCCCGCTAGAGTTCGAAGCGCGGCACTCTAGACCACTAGGCCATCCCAACCCCCCCAAATCAACAAGGCAGTATTGTAAATAAGTTATAATGAATAGCCGACTTCTTGCATTGCCTGCGTGTACTCTTTTGTACTTCAGGCAGGGCTAAATGAATCCCTAAGCAGACGAATAGAAAACAGTGATCCCATGGGTTTGCAATTCAACTGGGGTGATGCTAGCTGCGATGTTTATCAATCTCCATAATTTTTCTGAAATGCAAATGACAGAAACGCGTATAATAACGACAGTGTGTATTTTAGGGAAGGCAGCATGATGAGCTGCTTATTTCCGGAAGTATTATGATGTCAACGTCATGAAGAATCTCTGCCCATGACGCCATTGTGATTAAATCAATCAACGAAATCCTGTTTAAATCCGAGCCCAATCCAAGCCATCTGTGGGTATACAGAATTGATTTTTGGCTTGTTGTTTAAATAAAGATCTAATTTATAATTTCTATGACATCTGAGGCCCAAAGGAAGACCGACAAAAGTCAGTTTTTGCTCTCCAATAATTTATCTTTAATTAGAACTAAAGTTATCATGTCCCAAAGCATCAACCAATCAAATTGCTTATCTCTGCTTACCCTATGCAGAAAATGCTCATCTTCGAACTCCATCAAGGTACTGACCTAATAAACACCTACACCAAGTTTGAACATTCTAGCTCAATTAGAAAGAAAGTTATTGTATTTGTATACCAAAAAGTGTGACAGACAGACAAATCCATTTCAATGAAATGAAATAAAATGGGGTTAAACGTCCTACTCTTCTGTACCTAACCTGGGCTAATGGAAGATGACCGTAACTACATCTGACCCATATGTCATTTTGCACGCTGGAAAAATAGCCCTTTTTTTTTCAAACTTATAAAATTGTAAGGCAAATGCAGAGCATACTTGGTGCAGTGTTTCGTTTGATTAGAGGTAGTCCGACTACCAACCAATGACTAGCTGCTCTACAAAAGCTTTACATTGAAGATGGGTTGCCAGGCAAAGAAACATACGCCTACAGCAGCTAAATCGTCCGGACAGTCAACAAGGGTTGTCGCATATTTTTACTTTTTTTGGTAATGAAACATTTGTAATACACTTAAATCTGATTAAGAGTAACAATTCATTATGTAATTATCAGAAAATCATTAAAATTGGTTTGCTTTTTATAAAGTTTTGCCCCACGCTAACAATTAGTATACGGAACATTTAATATCATGGATTTTGCTGTTCAGTTATCAAAATTCATTGAAAATAAAACTACTTGTTCGTTACAACACCTTAAACTCTGTGTATCAATCTGTCAATCGGATGATAAGTTTGGCCTCTATAGCGTCACAAGATTTTTTGAAGTTATCAAGGGAGATAACTCTGGCAGTAATTATGTGAAATCGCTGAAAATCAATAGGATTCTTTGTCTCATGCCCTTAAACAATGTGTGTAAATTTAAAGTCAATCGGATATTAACTTTGGCCTCTAGAGGGTCCACAGGATTTTTTTAAGTGATCAAGGGCCATAACTCTGGCATGAATAATTGGAAATCGATGAAAATCAACGTCTTTGTCTCATGACTGTAAACACTGTGTATAAATTTGAAGATAATCGGATATTAACTTTGGCCTCTAGAGCATCCACAAAATTTTTTGAAGTGATCAAGGGCCATAACTCTGGCAGTAATTATCGGAAATCGCTGAAAATCAATAGGATTCTGTGTCTCATAACATTAAACACTGTGTATAAATTTAAAGTCAATCGGATATTAACTTTGGCCTCCAGAGCGCCCACAAAATGTTTTGAAGTGATCAAGGGCCATAACTCTAGCAGTAATTATCGGAAATTGCTGAAAATCAATAGGGTTTTTCGTCTCATGACCTTAACTCTAAGGGCTATAACTCTAGCAGTAATTATCGGAAATTGCTGAAAATCAAAAGGGTTTTTCGTCTCATGACCTTAAACACTGTGTATAAATATTAACTTTAGACTGTAGAGCGTCCACAAGCAATTGTTGACAGCCGGACAGGGGTGACGACAATATTAGACCACATTGCAATGTGGACGTACAAAAATGACTTGTTGTGAAAATTTTGAAGTGGAAGACCTGCAGTGGAGTATGAGAAAGGTGGTTCTTCCATACATTATTTGAATACTTACAGCCATATATGCTGCACAACCTGCACTTCTAGTTTTTGCTTTAGAATCGACTAGACGACCACTTATACCAAAATCACAGAGTTTGACTGTACCTTTCTCATCTAACAGAATGTTGGAAGGTTTTACATCTGTAAACATGAAAACATACATTGGTATCAGTCAATGGAAGAGAAAAAAATGTTGAGAATAATTCTGTTCTTTACTTTTTTAAAATGTAATTTGCCTAGTTTTGTTTTTCTTTTGGAGATACTGGTTATAAAAGGACTGATTTATTTTACAGAAAGCATTCTAAACAAGCCAACAGTGAGGCTGATGTCCCCCGCCGAAATCCCAAAATACATAGATGACACATATTAATCAATCGCACATTTACTTTTTTTAAAACTAAGGAGCAATCAAACTATACACTAAGTTTCATCACTTTACCAGAAAGAATCAAGATTATTTTGTCTCAAAGCACCGTCCAATGAAATTGATTAGCTCTGCTTTCCTTCAGCTCGAAATGTTAATCATTGAACTCAGTCAAGACATTCACCTAATGAACATCTATATCAAGTTTAAACATTCTACCTCAATTAAAAGTTATTATGTTCCAAAGTCTTGACCAATCGCTCCTTAGCCTAGGCAGAAAATTCTCACTATCAAACTTAGTCAAGGTAATGATATATGAATCTATATTCTGAGTTTCATCGCTCTCACTTCATTATAACTAAAGTTACCGTGCCCCAAAGCATCAACCAATCAGATTGCTTATATCTACATCAAACTCCATCAAGGCATTCACCTAATAAACGCATACACCAAGTTTGAACATTTTAACTCAATTAGAAGGAGAGTTATTGTGTTCCAAAGTTTTGGCCAATCAAATTGCTTATCGCTCTACTTACCCTGAGCAGAAAATGTTCGTTATCGAACTTAGTCACGGTATTGATATAATGAAACTATACACCAAGTTTCATCACTCTCACATAATTAGAACTAAAGTTATCGTGTCCCAAAGCATCAACCAATCAAATTGCTTATCTCTGCTTACCCTATGCAGAAAATGTTCATCTTCGAACTCCATCAAGGTATCGACCTAATAAACAACTACACCCAGTTTGAATATTCTAGCTCAATTAGGAGGAGAGTTATTGTGTCCCAAAGAGTGTGACAGACGGACGGACGGACGGACTGTCGAAGCCATTTTAATAGTCCCTCAACTTTCTTCGAAAGGCGGGGGACAAAAAACTAAAGCGTATTTGCAGGTGGAAATTGATCACTTACTCTTACCACACAATCAATACATCACAAGTTCTCATGCATTACATTAACAAAGCTTTAATCCTTATGTATTTAGTGGGTTTTCATCTTCTTAGTTAGCAGCAACATTTGTTTTTATTCCCAATTATACCGAGCACAGTTAACGAATTGAATTCAAATTCATAATCATTAATCACATTATATACAATAGACACACATTAGGATAACTCCAAGAACTGAATGACAATATTAGCTGGACTCATTTCAATAATTATTTCAATAAGTCAATTCAATCGACAAGAAGCAGAATCTAACAGCTCTAGTGCTTATACATTCAAAGCCATTAAAGATAGGTTGCCAGGCAACGAAACATACGCCCACAGCAGCTAAATCGTCTCCAAGAACTGAATGACAATATTAGCTTGACTCATTTCAATAATTATTTTAAGAAGTCAATTCAATCGACAAGAAGCAGAATCTAACAGCTCTAGTGCTTATACACTCAAAGCCATTAAAGATAGGTTGCCAGGAAATGAAACATACGCCCGCAGCAGCTAAATCGTCCGGGCAGTCAACAAGGGTTGTCGCATATTTTACTTTTTTTGGTAATGAAACATTTGTAATACACTAAAATGAGTAACAACTCATTATGTAATTATCAGAAAATCATTCGAATTGGTTTGCTTTTTATAAAGTTTTGTCCCACACTACCAATTAGTATACGAAACATTTAATATCATGGATTTAGCTGTTCATGTATCAAAATTCATTGAAAATTAAACTACTTGTTCGTTTCAACACCATAAACTCTGTGTAGCAATCTGAAGTCAATCGGATGATAAGATAGGCCTCTATAGCGTCACAAGATTTTATCTTGTTATCAAGGGAGATAACTCTGGCTGTAATTATTTGAAAATCAATGGGCTTCTTCGTCTCATGACCTTAAACACTGTGTGTAAATTCAAAGTCAATCGGATATTAACTTTGGCCTCTAGAGGGTCCACAGGATTTTTTAAAGTGATCACGGGGCATAACTCTGGCAGTAATTATTGAACATAACGCTAACGCTACAATATACGTCCACATTTCTGCTTTGATTGATATGGTACTTTGTCAAGAAGGCTAGGCGTTTGGTTTGTTTAGGGTTGAGGGTCGTGCCTCAATATCAGTAGTTGCTGTCCTTAGAGTAAAAGGAATAAGTATACCAAGATAATCCATTCAGAATTGTGGCTTTCAGATGCTAAAGGCAAAAAGTGAGCGTGGCTCTGCCCCTGGGGGTCGGGACATTCACCAAAATCAATAGTGGACGCCCTCAGGCTACAAGGAATACATATATGTCAAGTAACAAGCTGATTCATTCAGAATTGCGGCCTGTAAACGACAAAAAAAAAAAAAAAATGGGCGTGGTTTGCCTCAGGGAGTCGGAACATGCATTTGTCATCCTTAGACTATAAGGAATACATATCCCCAGTTTAAAGACGATCCATTAAGAACCGTGGCCTGTAGACAACACACACAGACACGAAGTAAAAATGGGCATGGCTCTGCCCCTGGGGATTAGGAAATCACCAAAAACAATAGGGGTCATCCATAGTGTATAAGGAATAGGTATGCAAAGTTTTAAAAGGATCTGTTAAAGGGACAATAACACTTTTGCTGGCTTGGCAGCCCCAGAAAATAAATAATAGCCTTATTCTAAGTACTAGATGTTTAAGTGTCCTACCTGTTGTGTAAATTATCCATTACGACCTATTTTACTTGTCCAGAGGGTTCGAAAATATTTTAAATCAAAGTCACATTTGAAAAGGTTTACGTTAGACTTTTCAAATCAATTAGTTGAATTTTTCCAATTTTTTAAATTAGGTGTGTTAAGATGAAATTTATATCATCATTTTATTGGAATATTGTAAAATAATACAATTTGTTGACCAGAATGAAGATTGGGACATATTATTTAGTTACAACAAGAGTGTTATTGGGGCTTTAAGAATTGCATCCTGTAGGCGAACACAAGACACAAAAACATTGGGTGTGGCTCTGTCCCAGGGGATCCGGCATGCACCAAAAATAATAGTGGTCAGCCTCAGGGTATAAGGAATAAGTACAAAAAAGTTTTCAAGACGATCGATTAAGAATTGTGGCCTGTAGGTGACACACAGAAACACATAAAGAAAATGGGCGTGGCACTGTCCCCGCGGGTCAGGCATTCACCAAAAACAAAAGGGATCTTTCATAAGGTACCAAGAACAAGTACGCAAAGTTTCAAGATGATACGTTAAGAAATGCAACCTGTAGACGACAGACTAACAAATACAAGAAATGGACGTTGCTGTCCCAAAGGGTCAGGGATGTCCCCAAAACAAAAGGGATCATCCTTAGGGTATAAGGAATAAGTATTTAAAGTTTCAAGACGATCGATTAAGAATTGTGGCCTGTAGGCAACACACAAAAAGAAAATGGGCGTGGCTCTGCCCCTGGGGGTTGGGCATGCACCCCAAATGATAGGGATGTTCCTTAGGGTACAAATAATAAGTATTCAAAGTTTCAAGAAGATACGTTAAGAAATGTGGCTTGTAGACGACTAACAAATAAATACAAGGAATGGGCGTGGCTCTGCCCCTGGGGTAGGGCATGCACCAAAAATCAAAACAGGTCATCTTTAGGGTGTAAAGAGTAAGTATACAAAGTTTTAAGAAAATCCAGTAAGAATTGCCCCCTGTAGGCGATACACAGGTAGACAAAAAGAAAATGGGCGTGGCTCTGTCCCTGGGGGTTGGGCATGCACCCCAAACGATAGGGATCATCCTTAGGGTATTAATGGGTAAATATACAAAGTTTGAAGAAAATCCAGTAAGAATTGCGCCCTGTAGGCAACACAAAGACACACGAAAAGAAAATGGGCGTGGCTCTGCCCATGGGGGTTGGGCATGCACCCCAAACGATAGAGATGTTCCTTTGGGTAAAAAGAATATGTATGCAAAGTTTCAAGAAATGTGGACTGTAGACGACAAACAAACAAATACTAGAAATGGACGTAGCTCTGCCCCTGGGGGTTGGGCATGCACCAAAAACATTAGGGATCTTCCTTTGGGTATAAGGAATAAGTACACAAAGTTTGAAGAAAATCCATTAGGAATTGCGCCCTGTAGGTGACCCACAGACACACACACAGACAGGGGCAACGGCATAATACATCCACATTATAAAAATCAATAGACGTCTTCGTCTCATGACTGTAAACACTGTGCATAAATTTGAAGTCAATCAGATATTAACTTTGGCCTCTAGAGCATCCACAAGAATTTTTGAAGTGATCAAGGGCCATAACTCTGTGTATAAATTTGAAGTCAATCGCATATTAACTTTAGCCTCTAGAGCGTCCACAACATTTTTTGAAGTGATCAAGGGCCATAACTCTGGTAGTTATTATTGGAAATTGCTGAAAAACAATAGTCTTCTTCGTCTCATGACCTTAAACACTGTGTAAAAATTTTAAGTTAATCAGCTATTAACTTTAGCCTCTTGCTTGTGGACGCCGGACCGCCGGCCGGCCGGACGGGGGCGACGACAATATATAAAAAATAGGTTGCCAGGCAACGAAACATACGCCCACACAGCAGCCAAATCGTCCGGGCAGTCAACAAGAATTGTCGCATATTAAGGAATTATCAGAAAATCATTAGAATTTGTTTGGTTTTTATAATCAAACATTTTTTTTTAAATCATATAATAATTGTGACCTCCAGAGGCACCACAAGCTAAAAAGGGTGATTTTTCGTACAATCAGGGGACATAATTCAGGAAGTAATGACCCGATGGGCGCAAATATCGAAAGGAACCAAGATCTTTGGGTTTAAAACATACCTGTCAAGTTTCATCAAAATCGATTCAAAATTGTGTCCTCAACCTTGATATAACATATTTTCACACTATTCGCGTACAAATGGCGGCCATTTTGTCCGTCAATTTTGGTCCGATTTTCACGAAATTCGAACCCGACCTTCATAACCATGGAACAATGATATAATCAAATGGTTTTTTAAATCGGATAACAATTTTGACCTCCAGAGGGACCACAAGCTAAAAAGGGCGATTTTTCGGACAATCAGGGGCCATAATTCAGGAAGTTACGATCCAATTGGCGCAAATATCGAAAGGAACCAAGATCTTTGGGTTATAAACATGCATTTCAAGTTTCATCCAAATCGGTTCAAAATTGTGACCTCTAAACTGTTCACAAGCTAAAAAACGTGATTTTTCGTACAATCAGGGGCCATAACCCATGAAGTTACAGTCCGATACATGCCAATATCAAAGGAACCGAGATCTTAGGGTGATAAACCTATGTTTTAAGTTTCATTGAAATCGGATAAAAATTGTGACCTGTAGACTGTTCACAAACAATTGTGAACGGACGGACGGACGGACGGACGGACGGACGGACGGACGAACAGGGGCGACGACAATATACGTCCACATGAAAATGTGGGCGTATAAAAATGGAATATCTTGTGTAACTCTTGTGGTAAAAAACACCACAGGCACAAAACACTCTATGAATATTATTCTACGTCGAAAATCTTGTGGAATGTGGTACCACACAGAAATATAGGGGGTCTGAGAAGAAATTTTTGAATATCTTGTGGATAAAATTTTGAAGAATATATTTTCGCCACGTTTTACAAGATAATAGGATAAGCTATTATTGTACAAGAAAATTTTTCATGGTCCACATTTCCAAACGCCCCCAAACCTTGCCATGTCTACAAATGCACAAAACTTAAAGGTCAGGGAACCATGAAACAAAGTTGGGGTCAGCTGAAGTCAATATCGGGTATGTCCACACTGAGCTCTTACACATGCCTGAAGTCACCTTGGCATGGACTGGCACTGACGTCTCACTACACGCTGTGAGATTGTTTGCCAATGATTTTGGAGTGCCTGTGCCAACTTTGCAACAGTTCGTGGAGACATAGCGGGCGAATCCATAACACAGACATGATGACTGTTCAGAAAGACTCTCGTCAGCCTGGCAGTGTGGGGTCGGGTGTTGTCAAGCCGGAAATCCATCTGTTGATGGACACCATGTTGAGTCAGAAATAGAAGCAAATGTTGAGTGTTGAGATTGCTTTGGACCACGTTGATAGTGGCCCAAACCATGACGCAATCTCCCCTGAAACGATCCCTTTCCAGCACGCAGTTACAAGCAAAGCATTCATGTCGACGTTGGTAGGTATGGTGACGTCCATCAGGAAAACTGAGGTTGAATCAGGATTCATCTGAGAAGATGACATTTCGCCAAAGTATGTTGCGCAGATACCCCTGATCTGTGGCCCATTGATGCCTGGCAAGTCGATGACAAGAAAAAGGATTTGACTTTGGTACGGTTGACCGCAAAATAACCCAAGATCAGCCAGGCACCTTCGATCTGTTTGACGGCTGATCTGACGTTGCCCTGTTCCAACAGTTCCCCTGGCAGTAGCAGTAGCTGACTGTAACATGTGCCGATCCTGGGCAGTGGTTTGTTACAAAGGGTCCTCCCGGGTCGGGGTCGAAAATCAAACTCTTTCAATGGCGTGGAAGAGCTGTCTGAGGCGAGCAATGGTTGATGAGTGGACATTAAAGTTTCTGGCAACTGCTACCTGTGAAGCCCTCAGATTGAGCATGCCAATAGCTGTTTCCGTTTTCTTGTGCAAGGCGTGGTATTTTCCGAAGTGATGAATGTTGAAATTTTGATATGTATTTAAAGGGCAGGGAATGCACGAAACATACGCCAACAACAGCTAAGTCGTCCGGGCAGTCAACAAGTCGCATATTTTTTCTCTTTCAATGGCGTGGAAGAGCTGTCTGAGGCGAGTAATGGTTGATGAGTGGACATTAAAGTGTCTGGCGACTGCTACCTGTGAAGCCCTCATATTGAGCATGCCAATAGCTGTTTCCGTTTTCTTGTGCAAGGCGATGAAAGTTGAAATTTTGATATGTATTTAATGGGCAAGGAATGCACGAAACATACGCCAACAACAGCTAAGTCGTCCGGGCAGTCAACAAGTCGCATATTTTTTCTTTTGTCAGTAAGGAGAACGTTTACAACAGATGAAAATATTATTACGGGTAATAGCCCATTAAGCAATTATCAAAATTGTTTTGATTGTCTCATGGTCTTCGTCCACAGGATAGTTGAAGTTGATCAAGAGTGTCTACAACATTTTTCAAAGTGATCAAGGACTATAACTACGGCAGTAATTATCAGATATCAATGAAAATCAATAGGAACCTTTGTCTCATGACCTTAAACACTGGTACAAATTTAAAGTCAATCAGCTATTAACTTTAGCCTCTAGAGCGTCCACAAGAAATTGGATATTAACTTTAGCCTCTAGAGCGTTCACAAGATTTTTCACAGTGATCAAGGGTCATAACTCTGGCAGTAATAATTGGATTTCGCTGGAAATCAATAGGCTTCTTCGTAAACACTGTGTATAAATCAAAAGTCAATCAGATATTAATTTTAGCAAACAGAAGGTTCACAGGATTTTTCAAAGTGATCAAGGGTCATAACTCTGACAGTAACTAACGGTTATGGCTGAAAATCAATAGGCTTAATCGGATATTAACTTTAGCCTCTAGAGCGTTCACAAGATTTTTCAAAGAGATCAAGGGTCATAACTCTGGCAGTAAATAACGGATATCGCTGAAAATCACCAGACGTCTTCGTCTCATAAACCTTAAACATTGTGCATAAAGTCAGATATTAACTTTAGCCTCTAGAGCCTTCACAAGAATTTTCAAAGTGATCAAGGGTCATTACTCTGGCAGTAGTAATTGGATATCGCTAGAAATCAATAGGCTTCTTCATCTCATAACGTTAAACACAGTGTATAAATTTAAAGTCAATCGGATATTAACTTTAGCCTCTAGAGTGTTCACAAGATTTTTCAAAGTGATCAAGGGTCATAACTCTGGCAGTCATTATCGGATAACACTGACAATCTACAGGCTTCTTCGTCTCATGACCTTAAACACTGTGTATAAATTTAAAGTCAATCGGATATTAACAAGATTTTTCAAAGTAGTACAGTGTAGACAGCATCAGATTTCATTGATACAGTTGTGGATGAAAAGAAAAAATCTTCCAAAAATAATAATACACAGGTAATAAATTCCCTTTACATAACTATTATATCACAATAAATAAATAAAGATATTACCTCGATGTATAACACCATGTGATTCTTTTAAATAATTCAGAGCATTCACAACCTAACAAAAAAAATTATATTATTATTAATACATAATGCATAGCATTTATAACCTATAGTCAGGTCAAAATACAGTTTAACCCCCCAAAAATTGCAACAAAAGGTTTCTCAAATGAGTTTAGTGTACTTTATAAAATAGTAAAAGTTTACCTAAGTAGGACCCCCGGAAAAGTGTTTGTTGAAGATGGCGTCAAAATGGCCACTGAAACATCTTAAAATGATCATAAACTATGTAACTATCAACTCAAATTTGATGATCTTGATGTTTTTCCTAGGTTTTGGGGGCAAAGAACACGTTAAGATAATTAAAGATAGGTTGCCAGGCAACGAAACATACGCCCACAGCAGCTTAATCGACCGGGCAGTCAACAAGGGTTGTCTCATATTTTTACTTTTTTTGGTAATGAAACATTTGTAATACACTAAAATCTGATTAAGAGTAACAACTCATTATGTAATTATCTGAAAATCATTAGAATTTGTTTGTTTTTTATAAAGCAAATTAGTATAGGAAACATTTAACATCATGGATTTAGCTGTTCAGTTATCAAAATTCATTGAAAATCAAAATACTTGTTCGTTTCAACACCTTAAACTCTGTGTATCAATCTGAAGTCAATCGGATGATAAGTTTGGCATCTATAGCGTTCACTAGATTTGACAAGACAAGCCAACAGTGAGGCTGATGTCCCCTGCCGAAATCTCAAAATAAATAGATGTACATATTAATTAATCGCATATTTTTACTTTTTTTGGTAATGAAACATCTGAAAATCATTAGAATTTGTTTGCTTTTTATAAAGTTTTGCCCCACGCTAACAATTAGTATAGGAAACATTTAACATCATGGATTTAGCTGTTCAGTTATCAAAATTCATTGAAAATCAAACTGCTTGTTCGTTTTAACACCTTAAACTCTGTGTATCAATCTGAAGTCAATCAGATGATAAGTTTGGCATCTATAGCGTCACAAAGTTTTTTGAAGTGATCAAGGGAGATAACTCTGGAAGTAATTATTTGAAATCGCTGAAAATCAGTAGGCTTCTTTGTCTCATGACCTTAAACACTGTGTATAAATTTAAAGTCAATCGGATATCAACTTTGGCCTCTAGAGCATCCACAAGATTTTTGGAAGAGATCAAGGGCCAAAACTCTGGCACTAATTATCAGAAATCGATGAAAATCAATAGGCTTCTTCGTCTTATGATCCTAAAACACTGTGTATAAATTTAAAGTCAATCGGATATTAACTTTGGCTTTTAGAGTGTCCACAAGATTTTTTGAAGTGATCAAGGGCCATAACTCTGGCACTAATTATCGGAAATCGCTGAAAATCAATGGGCTTCTTTATCTTATGACCTTAAACACTGTGCATAAATTTAAAGTCAATCGGATATTAACTTTGGCTTTTAGAGCGTCCACAAGATTTTTTGAAGTGATCAAGGGCCATAACTCTGGTAGTTATTATCGGAAATCGCTGAAAATCAATAGGCTTCTTCGTCTTAAGACCTTAAACACTGTGTATAAATTTGAAGTCAATCGGATATTAACTTTGGCCTCTAGAGCGTCCACAAGATTTTTTGAAGTGATCAAGGGCCATAACTCTGGCATTCATTATCGGAAATCACGGAAAATCAATAGGCTTCTTCATCTTATGACCTTAAACACTGTGCATAAATTTAAAGTCAATCGGATATTAACTTTGGCTTTTAGAGCTTCCACAAGATTTTTTGAAGTGATCAAGGGCCATAACTCTGGCACTAATTATCGGAAATCGCTGAAAATCAATGGGCTTCTTTATCTTATGACCTTAAACACTGTGCATAAATTTAAAGTCAATCGGATATTAACTTTGGCTTTTAGAGCGTCCACAAGATTTTTTGAAGTGATCAAGGGCCATAACTCTGGCACTAATTATCGGAAATCGCTGAAAAACAATAGGCTTCTTTGTCTCATGACTTTAAACACTGTGTATAAATTTAAAGTCAATCGGATATTAACTTTAGCCTCTAGAGCGTCCACAAGCAATTGTGGACGCCAGACAGACGGGGGCCACGACAATATACGACCCTTGATGTATATTCCCAGGTTTTAGGGGACAAGGAACACATTAAGAGAACTTTGGATGTCACTGAGCTGTTCAGTCATTACGAAATTGAATTCATGACCTTCAGCTGTCCACTATCACCTAATGCACAAACACCCCTGTCCATAGAATAAGTTTCAGAGTGTTCAGTTTTGAGTGTCATCCTCCTCCTCAGTATCGAACTATTGAGTGTTGTTTGAATTGTCACAATTTCCAGTTTGACAAGGGCTACATACAGCAGTGTAGGGGAGTCCATAAGGTCTGCAGCTGCATCAAGAGAACTTGTGAAACCCCGAAAAGTTGCAATGGATAATTTTAAAGAGTTTGCCAGGCACAGCAATGTTTTGGGTCATAATTGAAATTAACTGATAATTTTCAAGAGTTCGTTATGGACAGCATTGTTTTGGGGCCATAATTGAAATTAACTGCTTCCATCCCTATTCAGTTAGGTCCATTTCTTTTGCCATCCCCGTCCATACCATAATTTGAAAGTATGCACGTTAGCTATGAAATCTTTTTGCAGGTGATGTTGGGGGGAAACGGTTAAGGAATGACAGATGCTTCAGCAGTTGCATGTTCCTTAGGCAACGTCCACGAGTTTTACAAACATCTAACCTGTAGACATGGACTTAGTAGGGTGCCATAGCATTAATCGACACAACATTTGGTAACTAGGCCAGGAGACAATTCATCACAGAAATAGTGGTCTGATTCCCAAAGTGGTTATGGAAGGGAGACAATCAGTCAACAACACCAAGAACGTCTAAAATTTGAAAGCATTTATATGACGAAGACAGTTACTTTACATATGTAATTGTAAATAGAAATAAACGTAAATAAAAGAGTTCACAGTTGCGTTGTTTCATTCACTTACGAGTTCAATACAGAGTGTTCCACAGGTTTATGGAATGTTCACGAACTTCACGGCTCACTAACTAAGTAACTGGTCAGTGTTGACAATTTCATGACAGACTTTACATAGGGTTTATCACTGGATATCCCATCATAACCCACTTGGCACGATTCACAAATGTTCACGTATCACCTGTTCATAGATTCACTCACATAATTTTCACTTGTCGCCGTTCGTCACCATTTGTCGGTGAAAAAACGATACGAGACTGGCCCTACCAAGCCATGATGGCTGGATCACAACACGTGAAGCCTGCTGCTTAGACTAATGCGCAGGCGTCCCGCAAATAGCCTCAACTGACTAGACGCTTGACAGACAAAATAAATATAGACTACACGAGTTCGTTACAAGACATCAAATTCGTACTGTAAACCTGGGGAACTTTGAACACCGAGGTAACTTTGAACACTCTTCGCAGAAAAGTTGGGATATTGTTTTTCACATTAAAGAAATTTCATAATATTATTATATGTGATGGACTGCTTCTGAAAAATGTTTTTTGACTATATCTAATCATAATATAATGACATGGAATTAATTAATGACAATTTTCTTCTCTGCAGGCCTCATTTTCAATATGGTGGTTGAAACATGTGAGATTTCTTATTTTTTGTACACTTCAAACTTTTCATGAGATGTAAACAACTTACATGACTATTTTCAAGAAACTTAACCAAAATGCATGTCAAAGTATCTGGAATTTGTAAAACAAAGCATAAAATGTTTACTCGTTTATTTTCGGATTCCACTGAAGAATGTTGACAGCATTGTTATATTATTGCTCTTGGTGTTACCCCATAGGGAATATCTCGAAAAGCACGAGACAAATGTCTATTAAAAATTGGTCTAGATACTTAACACAGTTTATAATGCAATTTTTTGTTTTTTCAGATCCAAAATAATTAAAGAGCACATCAAATGGCCTCAATTTTTTTTCTAGATTGATAGTCCATGGTTATTTTATCCACTTTACGGCAAATTTACATCAATCCGACTAAAATTAATTTAGCTATCTTCACTCAAAGTCGTATCCCGTAAAAACGACTTTGCCAGTTATCAAAAACACTCTTAATCCCCTCAGACGCCAGTGACGTCACAGTGACCGAATGCATATTCGGAATGTTTATTCCTTAATTACCTATATACACCCGGCGTGTGTATTCATTAATGCCTGACTGATTCCTTAATCCCCCTAATTAAATAAAACAATTGACTACGGGATAATATGTTTTGTAATTCATTTTAATTCAATCTCCAATTTAAAATTTGTTTCATAATGCACGGTCGTTCGGTTTTTCCATGGCAGCGATTTTAATACACTCTACCATCGTGTGCAGTCAAAACGATTCGAGATACATTCTCACCAGAAGAGTATTGTTGTTCTAATTTACAATTTGTTTCATTATGTACGGTCGTGAGAAAACAGAACGACCATAAATAATGAAACAAATTCTAAATTAGAACCCCAAAACTCTTCTGACGAAAATATGTCTCGTAACGTTTCGACTGCACACGATGGTAGAGTGTATTAAAATCGCTGCCGTGAAAAAACAGCACGACCGTACATTATGAAACAAATTCTAAATTGAATCTTGAATTGAAATGAATTATAAAACAAATTATTCCGTAGTCAATTGTTTTATTTAATTAGGGGGATTAAGGAATCAGTCAGGCGTTAATGAATACACACGCCGGGTGTATATAGGTAATTAAGGAATAAACATTCCGAATATGCATTCGGTCACTGTGACGTCACTGGCGTCTGAGGGGATCAAGAGTGTTTTCGATAATTGGCAAAGTCGTTTTTACGACTTTGAGTGAAGATAGCTGAATTAATTTTAGTCGGATTGATGTGAATTTGCCGTAAAGTGGATAAAATAACCATGGACTGCTCACACAGAAAAATTTACAAAACCATTTTATGTGCACTTTAATGTTTTGAATTTTTAATTGTAATATGGCACGCTCCTATAAAAGACGGGTCGATGCTCGTGCATATTAACACTATACAGAAGACACTTTAAAAACAGCTGTGAATCAAATTGTATCAAAGAAAATGTCATTACGAAAAGCAAGTCGTCATTTTGGTATACCTACTGGAACACTGAGTAATCGATTGAACAAGAAACATAACAAAAAACCAGGTCACCCTCCCAACTTTACTGATGAAGAAGAAAAATCATTTGTCAAACATATCCAAGTAGTAGGGGAATGGGGTTTCCCCTTTGATAATTTCGACATCAGAATCTTAGCAAAAAATTATCTTGCTTCAAAAGGAAAGAAAATTCTAGCAGTGAGTACTGTGAGGCTGATGAATGTACACCAACTGATGAATGTACACCAACTGAACGGAATGAAGAGACATAAGAACCAATAAATATTGCAGTTGCAGTTGGTAATTTTGTTAAAGTCCATTATGAGGGTTCTAATTTTCCAGGAACAGTCACATCAATTGAAAAGACTGGTGCAATAGTGAATGTTTTGACGAAGTGTAAAGGTCAAGGGCGGAAATGGCCGAACACTAAGGATGAAGTTTTGTATTTGTGGAAAAATGTAAAAAACATCATTCCAGAAAAAAATGTAAAACCTATAAACAATAGAGGTGTTTACAGAATTGTGAACATGGAAGATGATTGGGGGATATAACAATTTCTGCTTGCTCTTGATATTATTTCTTTTCAAGTTAATGAAAATTTTGTTGTTTTTTATGTTAATGTTACAAGTGGCATGAGATGTCCATCTATTTTAAACTGTTGCATGTTCAAGTATTGAGATTAAAGTTTTTTGTATGCTAATGTTGGAAATATTTTTTAAAATTCATTCAATTGTTCAAATAAACCCCTGAGGAACATCATCATTGATCAGTCTTTCACGTGAATTATTTGTTCAAAGTTACCCCATTTTTAGGGTAACTTTGAACACCATTATTTTTTTTAAAAAAATGTACAAAAAGTGTATCAGGTATCATGGCATTTAATGTATTGACAGTATTGCAAAACCCCCATATTTTGATAACAACAAGCCAACAGTGAGGCTGATGTCCCCCGCCGAAATCCCAAAATAAATAGATGACACATATTAATTAATCGCACATTTATTTTTTTCAAACGTATCGACCAATCAAACTGAACACGAAGTGTCATCCAAAAATTGCTTATCTCTGCCTACCGTAAGAAGAAAATACTCATCTTCGAACTCCATCAAGGCATTGACCTAATAAGCATACACACCAATTTTGAACATTTTAACTCAATTCGAAGGAGAGTTATTGTGTTCCAAAGTCTCGACCAATCAAATTGCGTATCGCTCTGCTTACCCTGAGCAGAAAATGCTCATTATCGAACTTAGTCAAGGTATTACTGTAATGAAACTATACACCAAGTTTCATCACTCTCACTTAATTAGAACTAAAGTTATTGTGTCCCAAAGCATCAACCAATCAAATTGCTTATCTCTGCTTACCCTAAGCGGAAAATGCTCATCTTCGAACTCCATCAAGGCATTGACCTAATAAGCATATACACCAAGTTTGAACATTTTAACTAAATTAGAGGGAGAGTTATTGTGTCCCAAAGTCTCGACCAATCAAATTGCGTATCGCTCTGCTTACCCTGAGCAGAAAATGCTCATTATCGAACTTAGTCAAGGTATTACTATAATAAAACTATACACCAAGTTTCATCACTCTCACTTAATTAGAACTAAAGTTATCGTGTCCCAAAGCATCAAACAATCAAATTGCTTATCTCTGCTTACCCTAAGCGGAAAGTGCTCATCTTCGAACTCCATCAAGGCATTGACCTAATAAGCATATACACCAAGTTTGAACATTTTAACTCAATTAGAAGGAGAGTTATTGTGTTCCAAATTCTCGACCAATCAAATTGCGTATAGCTCTGCTTACCCTGAGCAGAAAATGCTCATTATCGAACTTAGTCAAGGTATTACTATAATGAAACTATACACCAAGTTTCATCAATCTCACTTAATTAGAACTAAAGTTATCGTGTCCCAAAGCATCAACCAATCAAATTGCTTATCTCTGCTTACCCTAAGCGGAAAATGCTCATCTTCGAACTCCATCAAGGCATTGACCTAATAAACACATACACCAAGTTTGAACATTCTAGCTCAATTAGGAAGAGAGTTATTGTGTCCCAAAAAGTGTGACGGACAGACAGACGGACGGACGAACCCATTTTAATAGTCCCCCAACTTTCTTCGAAAGGCAGGGGACAAAAAAGTTACAAAAAAATAAGAATCCTGAATGTGGCAATGTTTTAAACCAAAAAAGTGTCCAAATAATGAAACTCAAACATAACATTCCGGCCCCTATCGAATTGTAATTGTCTACGTACAATACAATTAGATATATGTATACATCCAATAACTGAAATATAAACTTAATTAACACCACAGACTCTTATCTAAAGAGTAACTCAACAGGAAAGTTTGGAAATTAAGGAAATCATTAATTATCAAGTACATAAAGTATTCTTAATTAAGGCTGTCATTAATTCAGATTAAGAGTTCACAAAGTCACCGTCCCTTTGAGGGTTTAAGATTCAAAGTCCCACAGTTAATTCAGTTTCCTTTAGATTTAATTCACACAAAGTCTAAAGTTAAAGCACATATCATGTTCACTAGAGCAGTTTCTATAATTTACTCAATGGTTCACATATAATTAGCTAGATAAATGTTCATAGTGACATAGTATTTAGATTATTTCACATTTCACATAAAAGTCACAATTTAATTTAAGTCTTGGCCTCACTAAATAAGTTGTTTTAGTTTTTAGTTTAACACTTCTCACAAGTCCATTTTTATCCTTATAAATTTCCACACCTCTTCCCATGGGTCATCAACTATTAACACGATATCATCAACTCTTAAACTTCATTTCGGGTGTGTCCATTTCTGTCGGGTTTGAAGCGCAGTCAGATATTCCTTAGTCCATCTACGCCAGAATAAGTCGGCCAAGTATTGGACTTGACGCCAACGACGTCTTGAATACAGATCCCTTTCACAAAATACTCCAATCGGAAAGTCAGAAGTAGGTTTGAGAAGTAACAACGAATTTGGGGTAATCACTTGTAAGTCATTTGAATCTTCTGACACCCGAGTCGGAGGCCTACTATTAATCACAGATTCGATTTCACAAAATAGTGTTCTTAATTGTTCTTCACTTTTATTAGTTTTAATAAATTGTTCACTCAGGATACATTGCATAATCTAATAGTTTCAATCTGCCTTTCCCAAATTCCACCAAAATGAGAGGCGGTGGGTGGATTGAAAATCCACTCAAAACTGTGATCACAAGCAAATCGGTTAAGTTTATGTTGATCTAAAATTTTCAAGGCTTCTTTTAGTTCGTTATAGGTACCAACCAGATTGGTTCCATTATCAGAATATATCACCTTGACTGACCCTCTCCGCGCTATGAATCGCCTAAGGCCATCTATGCATGAACTAGTATCTAGTGATTCAGCAATCTCTATGTGAATCGCTCTAGAAGACAAACACGTGAAAAATACCTACACATGTAAAAGTGGGTTTGTCAGGCCTTAAACGATTAGCTGGTAAGTCAGCCATTTTTAAATGCCTTTGCGTTGATGTTGCCGCCTACAAATAACACATTTGTTCACAAAGTCCTTCACTAACACATCAGACTTAACAATCCAGTACTTTCGTCTTAAATGTCATAAAGTATGAAACGATTAAGTTTGAAACATGACAGTTCTTGGGTAAGATCAATTGATGTTTAGCACTTTCAGGAATTTTAGCATTACGTAAGCGCCCACCTACACATAATACTTCATTCTTCACAAATGGATCCAAATTTGAAATGTCACTACCAACATTTACTACTTTGTCTCTTTCACAAGCTTCTAACTCACTCGGAAAATGTTCTCTTTGTACAAATTTGATTATCTCACTTTCAGCAGTTTCAATTTCAATTGATTCTAAAATGCCTTTATGTTTTTCTTTGGGTATTTCACATTTCTTGCTTTTCAAATATAAAATGTTTTTCAATCTAAGCCACCAAGCGACACCTCTCTTTAAGCGATTATAGTTTGAATAATGTTCAAATAACTGATTGACACATTTTTGTGATTGTTCTGATAATTTTACAGCATAAACAGTCGTTTCCAAGTCTGTACTGTCTTCTCATTCTATACAGTTTTCCGACCAATTACTTTTATCATTCCAGAGAAAAGTTGGTCCTTTTAGCCACTTTGTGGAGGTTAGTTCTGCAGTGGTTAAACCTCTTGAGCAATAATCAGCACAGTTTAGTTCGGAGGGTATATACCGCCATTGACAAATCGATGAGCCATCACGAATTAATGTGATTCTGTTAGCCACATACACTTGGTAACGAGCTTTCTCATTACAAATATATTTTAATACAGTTTGACTATCTGTCCAATAGTAAGTGTCATCCACAGGCAAAGTCATTTCTCTATTCAACATGTTATTCTGTTTTACAGCTGAAGTAGCAGCAGCTAATTCAAGTTTCACAATACTATGTGGTTTTATGGGTGCGACACGTGACCTTCCCATAAGGAATGAACAATGAATAAGGCCATCGCTATTTATTAAACGAATGTAAGTCACTGTGCCATATCCATCTTGGCTGGCATCTACCAGATGGTGTATTTGAATGTTCATCACATTACCAAAGTTCTGAGGTTTTATACACCTGTTTAGTTCTACATGTTGTAAGTTTGGGAGATCATTTAACCATTTAGACCATTCGAGTTCATACTTGGTTGATCCCAAGACAGTTTCTCGCAACACAGATCTTGAAGTATTATTCAGGATTTCAACACGAATGGGGAACAAATACCATAGGGATCGTAGACAGAGCTCATTACGGATAAGATGTTTCGATGTGTGGCAGTTGACTTCATTTCTGATATACATAATTTTAATTTGTCTGTTTCTGTACACCATTGCACACCTAAGGCTCTCTTCACTGGTAGACTATCCTGAGTAAGATCTAAGTTCTTTACTTCATCCACTTTAGAGATATCTGGGATGGTGTTAAGGAGTTCTCTGCTGTTAGAGACCCACTTGGTTAAATTAAAACCACTTCTTTTCAAAAGATCACATATTTCACGAACCAATTCAATGGCTTCACCTTCACTTTTCACCGTAAAAGACATTATTTATGGCTTCAATGACTTCAGATCTGTAATTATGAACGTTGTCACTTGCTGCTTTTCGTAGTGCATAGTTTGCACAACTTGGGGAACTTACAGCACCGAATAAATGTACACACATTCAGTATTCTGTTAATGGATTTGACAAGTCCTGACTAGGCCACCATAAGAATCTCATCATGTCACAATTATCTTTCTCCACACGAACTTGATAAAACATAGACTCTATGTCTGCTGTCATCGCGATGGGTTCTTGACGCCATCTTAGTAGCACACCAATCATTCTGTTCGTGAGATCTGGTCCCTGCAACAGTTCGTCATTTAAAGATCTGTTATGATACGACAATGGGCAGTTGTACACGACACGTGTTTTGTCAGGTTTCTTTGGGTGTGACACGTTGTGATGTGGGATAAACCAGACACGCCCATCTTTACGATTTAATTCAGAGTCAGGAACTGTTTCTGCATACCCTCTGATTTCTAGATTTTCCATGAAGTCACAATATTGTTCACGTAACTGCGTATTGTTTATCAGCTTTGAAGCAAATAGTTCTGCTTGTAGTTTATTATCTGGCATCACAGTCTTACTGTCTCTAAAGGGAAGTTGTGTTTGATAATGGTTGTTCACAAATTTCACCGATTTGTCCATTATGTTGAGAAAACATTTATCTTCGATAGATAAAGATTTAGTGTCATCACTTAAGTTCTCGCTGAACTCAAGATTAAAGTAACCACGCAATTGATCCTCTAATCTATTGTCTACTTCACAAAAGTTCACACAAATAGGCTTCATGTTTGTAAATTTACTGGGTATACCATAAAAGAGCCATCCAAGTGGGGACTTGATAGCGTAAGGTTCACCTATTCTACCGGTTCTTATTTCTAGCGGGGTTGTGGCTGCTGGCATGTTTACACCGATCATCAGCGTTACTCTTGGAATGCAAGGTCCTTTGAGTTGAGGTAACACAAGATCTTTAAAATGTTCATATTTGATCAAATCCTCATCCTTCATCGAAACTGGTAGTTCACTTTTGACGTAAGTTATTGGCAAGTCGATAAATTCTTTCTGATAAGCATTGCTCACTTGTAGTGCATCTGTTATGATTTCAGTATCTCAGCCTTTTCTAAATTGAGAGTTTTCAATAAGACAGAAGTTTTCTTAGTGCGTACCTTTAACGCATTAACCATTTCAGATTCAATAAACACTGCTCCACATCCGTTATCTACGAATGCATATGTTCCAATAGATTGATTACTTGACTTCGGCTTAATTCGTACTGATACAATAGCCATTAATGTATTTGACCCAGTAGATAAACAACCTGAAGTTATTTTGGCTTTAGGTTCTGCAAAGTCTTCACGTCGTGACTGATCATGATATCCGGTTTCACAATTCACTGTTTCACGATTTGGAAATTCACGTCTTTCACGATAAGGGTTTTCACTATAGTTTCTATCACAATCTTTGTTGGAGTCATGTAGAATGGTTATTCGTACAGTTTGGTTTCACATGCCCAGGGTTCAGGCAAGCAAAGTCCCAGTTTTTTACAACTTTTAGATTTGTTTTCCGAAGATAGAACACCAAATCGTCTGTACTCGGTCAGAGGATGATGTGACCATTCACCGCAAAATAAACGAGGAGGTTTAGCAGCACGATTTTCTGTTCCACGAACATTATAGTCAACTTTCACTTGATTTGAATAGACTTTACGTTGTTGCAACGTAGATGAGGAAGCTTGAGGTTTATGTCGAGAGGTCTGAAATTGGTATCCTAAACCACTTATTCTAGGGTCATTTTCGTTACGAGAGATGCGACCCACAAAGGTTTCAAAATCTTCCAATGTAGGCGATTTATGTTCTACTTCACGGAATCTTCCCACTTCCTTTATCCATTGTTGTTGAATTCCTGTTGGCAACTTTGAAACTAAGATTTTCAGAAATTCAAAACCATCCATTGTTGACATTTCAGAGTTCCCTTGTTTAGCACTGACACAGTTTATCAAAAACAAGGAAAACTTCCTTAAATTTACTCGGTCACCTGATGAAATGCGGTTCCACTCCTCAGCTTTACGTATGAAAGCAGCAGCTAGGATAGGCTCATTACCATAATCACGATGTAACAGCATTTTTGCTCAAAGGAATGCCTTTTGAGCTGGAATTATCATAGGGCACTGCTTAATTAGTTCATATGCCTCACCACGTGTGTATTTGATCAGTAGTTCAAGTTTCCGTGCATCATCACTAGTATTGTTTCCAACGACGTACTTGAAGTTTTGCATAAAAGTCATATACTCAAGCACATTCGATCCATCAAATGGTTTAATCTCTTGAGAAGGAAGGGCTTGTTCCATGGGTTCCATTTCGGCCGTATATGCCGGTCGGGACCTACGGCTTTGGAAAATGACCGAATCTGGATCAGACCCGTAGGTCATTTTGCACGCCGGAAAAATAGCTTATTTTGTGCTAAATCATAAAATCCGGGAGACGACGAAACTCTGTGCGTGGCGTGATGTAAACTATCGGGTATAATAAAATTAACAGTGTTCAGTAGCCCACGAATGAAAACCACTGCCAATCAATTATCTGTGTGTATATTGCTCTAATCACAATTAACAAAGGGGCTACATCAAACAGATTAAAAGCTCAACATTTAATCAATTTACTTAGTTTTGTTTTGTTTTATAATTATCG
This sequence comes from Patella depressa, assembly GCA_948474765.1. Lineage (NCBI taxonomy): Eukaryota > Metazoa > Mollusca > Gastropoda > Patellidae > Patella > Patella depressa. The sequence continues at coordinate 47,629,887 of OX419715.1, read as the reverse complement.
TTTTCTTGGTTCACATTGTTTATATTATTGTATTCACCGGCCCCGTTTGGGACGTTTTGATCAGTTACAGGATTTTCGGTATTGTTCATTTGGTCACCTTCAGTTGTAGGATCATTGTCTGCCACACTACATTATCATGATCTTTGTTCGAGGCCATGATTTCACATTCACAAAATTCACTGTTTAATGTTATAGCACGTCCACGTTTTTTCACTTTTATGTAGACATGGACTTATTAGGGTGCCATAGCATTAATCGACACAACATTTGGTAACTAGGCCAGGCGACAATTCATCACAGAAATAGTGGTCTGATTCCCAAAGTGGTTATGGAAGGGAGAATCAGTCAACAACACCAAGAACGTCTAAAATTTGAAAGCATTTATATGACTAAGACAGTTACTTTACATATGTAATTGTAAATAGAAATAAACGTAAATAAAAGAGTTCACAGTTGCGTTGTTTCATTCACTTACGAGTTCATTACAGAGTGTTCCACAGGTTTATGGAATATTCACGAACTTCACGGCTCACTAAGTAACTTGTCAGTGTTGACAATTTCATGACAGACTTTACATAGGGTTTATCACTGGATATCACATCATAACCCACTTGGCATGATTCACAAATGTTACATAATGTTCACGTATCACCTGTTCAAAGATTCACTCACATAATTTTCACTTGTCGCCGTTCGTCACCATTTGTCGGAGTAAAAACGATATGAGACTGGCCCTACCAAGCCATGATGGCTGGATCACAACACGTGAAGCCTGCTGCTTCGACTAATGCTAGGGTGCCCCACCCTAAATGAATATCTCCAAATATCTCGACAATTACACCACAATACTAATATATTTAGAAAGCCTTAAATCTGTTTCACTCATTTATAGTCACTAAATAAACGACCATGCTGTACTTCATAAGCTATGATCATTAAACCATACATAAATAATACTGAAAAATAGTTTGGAGTGGCGTCCATAACATCCAGACACTTTTGAGTAAAAGATAGATTACGTGCCCTTGTTTTGAAATTAGTCTTGCTTAACTAGTCTACCGATCATTCTACGTCTAATTGACGGGTCGGGATAATCAAGACTACCTTTTTTACGAAACATGGAACAAGAAATTGAATTTAGAAGCACCAACATCAGGCAACTCAACAATATTTTTAAGAACCTTGTAAAAGTAAAATGAAACTACTGCTTTGATCATATTCTTGCATTACAGATGTTGAGTCATAGATATTATTTGTACTTAACCAAAATATGCAGCTTCTAATGGTACAGCTATTTATAAGGCAATTTAAAAAATAAAACGAGCGTAATAAAGATGCCGTAATAACCAAAGATAGGTTGCCAGGCAACGAAACATACGCCCACAGCAGCTAAATCGTCCGGGCAGTCAACAAGGGTTGTCGCATATTTTTACTTTTTTCGCTAATGAAACATTTGTAATACACTAAAAACTGATTAAGAGTAACAACTCATTATGTAATTATCAGAAAATCATTGGAATTTGATTGCTTTTTATAAAGTTTTAACCCACGCTAACAATTAGTATATACATGAAACATTTAATATCATGGATTTAGCTGTTCAGTTATCTAAATTCCATTAAAATCAAAATACTTGTTCGTTTCAACACCTTAACCTCTATGTATCAATCTGAAGTCAATCGGATGGTAACTTTGAACTCTATAGCGTCACAAGAATTTTTGAAGTTATCAAGGGAGATAACTCTGGCAGTAATTATTTGAAATCGCTGAAAATCAATTGGCTTCTTTGTCTCATGACCTTAAACACTGTGTATAAATCTAAAGTCAATCGGATATTAACTTTGGCCTCCAGAGCGTCCACAAGATTTTTTGAGGTGATCAAGGGCCATAACTCTGGCACTAATTATCGGAAATCGCTGAAAATCAATAGGCGTCTTTGTCTTATGACCTTAAACACTGTGTATAAATTTGAAGTCAATCGGATATTAACTTTGGCCTCTAGAGCGTCCACAAGATTTTTTGAAGTGATCAAGGGCCATAACTCTGGCACTAATTATTGGAAATCGGTGAAAATCAATAGGCTTCTTCGTTTTATGACCTTAAACACTATGTATAAATCTAAAGTCAATCGGATATTAACTTTGGCCTCTAGAGCGTCCACAAGATTTTTTGAGGAGATCAAGGGCCATAACTCTGGCACTAATTATCGGAAATCGCTGAAAATCAATAGGCGTCTTCGTCTTATGACCTTAAACACTGTGTATAAATTTAAAGTCAATGGGATATTAACTTTGGCCTCTAGAGCGTCCACAAGATTTTTTGAAGTGATCAAGGGCCATAACTCTGGCACTAATTATCGGAAATCGCTGAAAATTAATAGGCTTCTTCGTCTTATGACCTTAAACACTGTGTATAAATTTAAAGTCAATCGGATATTAACTTTGACCTTTAGAGCGTCCACAAGATTTTTTAAAGAGATCAAGGGCCATAACTCTGGCACTAATTATCGGAAATCGCCGAAAATCAATAGGCGTCATTGTCTTATGACCTTAAACGCTGTGTATAAATTTAAAGTCAATCGGATATTAACTTTGGCCTCTAGAGTGTCCACAAGATTTTTTGAAGTGATAAAGGGCCATAACTCTGGTAGTTATTATCAGAAATCTCTGAAAAACAATAGGCTTCTTCGTCTCATGACCTTAAACACTGTGTATAAATTTAAAGTCAATCGGATATTAACTTTAGCCTGTAGAGCGTCCACAAGCAATTGTGGACGCCGGACCGACGGACGGACGGACGGACGGACGGACGGGGGCGACCACAATATACGCCCACATTTCAATGTGGGCGTATAAAAAGTTAAATATTATTGCTATTCAGAATCATCAACAATAGATTTTTTTACGGCTGTAGTAGTGTTTGGTGTTTTGAACATTTCCGCATGCTGTTGCTATTTATAGCCTCAACGAGTGTGCGAGACTGTTAGAAATCAGTAGTAAGTCATTGAACTAAAACGTGCAGGATCAACGTGTCAAGAACAACTTTTCAGTTGGCACGTGGGGCACCCTACTAATGCACAGGCGTCCCGCAAATAGCCTCGACTGACTAGACGCTTGACAGACAAAATAAATATAGACTACACGAGTTCGTTACAAGACATCAAATTCGTACCAAATAATGAAACTCAAACATAACATAACCGTTTCTTCAATACTCAGCAATTCCTGAACTTTTATGCCCGTTGTGTTTACATGTGACCAATTAGCATTGTCCAATCAGAGGTCATGGCACATAACACACTGTAAACAAACATGGCGACACGTTGACAGCCGTTGAAGAATTTTTTTTTTCAATTAAGAAACTCACGGAAAACCAAAAAGATAGGCTGGCAATGCCAGGCAGGATACGCCCACATTTTCGAGAGATGGGCAGAGAACAAGCAATACCGAAAGTGATTTTTCCTACATCTTTAAGTCCTGTATTTCATACTGTATTGGGAGCAGCCATTTAGTTGGTCAGTTCCAGTCTGAAATTAATGAAATTCGAAACCGACAATGATCATGGTGTGACGGTGCACAACCCAGAAATATGACTTTTCATCAAAATCGGATAAGAATTGTGACCTGTAGAGAGTCCACAACCATGATATACCATATTTTGACACTATTCGCGTACAAACGGCGACCATTTCGTCCGGCAATTTTGGTACGATTTTCACGAAATTAGAACTCAACCTTCCTCATCAAAATCGAATTAAAATTGTGACCTATACAGGGTCCACAACCATGATATATCATTTTTTTAACAGTATTCGCGTACAAACGGCGACCATTTCGTCTGTCAATTTTGGTCCGATTTTCCCGAAATTCAAACTCAACCTTCCCTACAGTGTAACGGTGATATAATCAAACGTTTTTTTAAATTGGATAATAATTGTGACCTCCAGAGGGACCACAAGCTAACGAAAGGGGGATTTTGCGTATAACCAGGGGCCATAATTCAGGAAGTTACGATCCGATATGCGCAACTATCGAAAAGAACCAAGATCTTTGGGTTATAACCATGAATTTCAAGTTTCATCAAAATTGAATTAAAATTGTGACCTTTACAGGGTCCACAACCTTGATATACCATTTTTTAACAGTATTCGCGTACAAACGGCGGCCATTTAGTATGGCAATTTTGGTCTGATTTTCCCGAAATTCGAACTCAACCTTCCTTACGGTGTAACGGTAATATAATCAAACGTTTTTTTTAAATCAGATATTCTGACCTCCAAGCTAAAAAAAAAGGTGATTTTGCGTATAATCAGGGGCCATAATTCAGGAAGTTACGATCCGATATGTGCAAATATCGAAAGGAAGCAAGATCTTTGGGTTATAACCATGAATTTCAAGTTTCATCAAAATCGAAAAAATTGTGACCTCCACAGGGTCCACAACCTTGATATACCATTTTTTAACAGTATTCGCGTACAAACGGCGGCCATTTTGTATGGCAATTTTCGTCCGATTTTCCCGAAATTCGAACTCAACCTTCCTTAGGGTGTAACGGTGATATAATCAAACGGTTTTTTAAATCAAAAAATAATTGTGACCTCCAGAGGGACCACAAGCTAAAAAGGGTGATTTTTCAGACAATCAGGGGCCATAATTCAGGAAATTACATTCCGATAGCCGCAAATATCGAAAGGAACCAAGATCTTTGGGTTACAAACATGCATGTCAAGTTTCATCAAAATCGGTTCAAAATTGTGACCTCTATAGGGTCCACAAGCTAAAAACGTGATTTTTCGTACAATCAGGGGCCATAATCCATGAAGTTTTGATCCGATACATGCCATTATCGAAAGCAGCCGAGATCTTTTGGGGATAAACCTATATTTCAAGTTTAGTCAAAATCGGATAAGAATTGTGACCTGTCGAGAGTCCACAAACAAATTGTGGACGGACGGACAGGGGCGACGACATAATACGTCCACATGAAAATGTGGGCGTATAAAAAAGCAATTGTAGCAGTTTTAGGAACTAAAGATGTGTTTATTTGCACGAAAACCGGAAGTGGCAAGTGTCTTTGCTATGAATGTGTTCCGATAATTCTCCGATATTTTTAACGAAGGAATCCAATAGGCTCCCCAGCTGGGCTTGTTACCCAATCAAACTTAGTGCTGAGATATGCGGGGTATTACGTGAAGGGCTTGATAAGATGTATGTAGTTAAGGCGAGATCAAGCATTCTGTTGAAGATGCAGCAGTTGCCACTTTCTTGGTGAAAATAAAATGGCACAGTGATGATAGCGTATCATTCGATTTGCCATTAAATAGATCAACCATCAGGTCTTTGCCAAGGTCTGATATGTCCTCTTGAGATTTGTTTTCAAGGGTGAATGCACTAGCGCAGGACTTCATGACAGGATCACTAATTTCCGGTAGGCGGACTTTTTTCCGATGCCTAAAATCCTTGAAATTGGATCCAGCCTGAGTTGAGATGTACAAAGAGCAACTCGTTGTACGCATCGTCTCATAAAGTTTCTTTCAACAAGTTGATGTTATACACTTTGTGTTCTTTTGACTGCTTGTTTGAATGGAAGTAGATGATCTCATAGTCTGTTCGGGAGTAATGAAGGATCAAGATCAGCAAATCTGTGACAATTCAAACAACACTCAAGAGGTTGATACTGAAGAAGAGGATGACACTCAAAACTGAATGCTCCGAAACTTATTAGGGCTGCAACGATACGCCAGGCTACGATACGATGTGCATCTCGATTCATACCCCACGATACGATTAATATCGCGATGCAGGAAATAAATTTAAAAACTGCTGTTAAATTTTAAAAGTCTTTATTTTTTTACGTTAAACATAATATTTTCAAAGGTTTGTATAGATTTAAATGTGTGTAATAAACCCTTTATCACATACTTGCATTATATATCAATAATTACTACTATGAATGATAATTATCAACTTTGGCCAAAGCCCAGCTTAACCGGAGCGGGGCCCTTAGCGTGACGAAAAGATAATTTCATATCCCTCTGAATAGCATGCTTTGGTAACACAAAGTTAAACGGTTTGCAATACAAAAATAATTACATAATATCTGATCAAATAGGAAATCTATTCAATTCCGAACGACATACAAAGTCTAGCAGCCTAGGCCGATAACCGAGTGGAACTACACAGAGAAGGTAGTTGAAGGTTGGTGGATAGCTCAGACTCGACACTTCGCGCAACTAGATCGATTCCTGTGAAACTGTCATCTGATATTTTTTCTTTTTGCCATGAACCGCGGGGCCCTGGGCCCCTCAGGCCCATGCCTTAGTTGGGCTTTGACACATTGAATTTGTTGACGAATGCATTATTATTATAAAAATTCAGCTGCAGAATCAATATGACTGGCTCGTATTGCCACAAGTTCAGCCAATGAAAAGCTTTCTCGTTGTCAGGTCAGTCGCAGATGTGGCAATGGCGAAGAAAATAACAGTACGGAATTTTGAATGTCAAAATATTATTATACATTAGAAATATAGAAATGATAATTGTGCTGACCAATGTATGCACCAATCGCCAATCTCGTGGATTAATCTTAGCACAATTCGCATATTACTGACGTATTTATAATAATATGCTCTATGTTTTTCCGTATATTATTCAAGTGCGTAATTTGCAAGTTACTTAATTTCAAGCTCGACTTGCTTATCCAGACTGATATTATTTATTCTTGGCGAAATAATTAAAGTCCGTGTGTCGAGAGTGTGATAACACGTACTCGCTTACAGTAAAAAAAGTAATTTTGCTTATGGAATTATTTACGCATTCCACGTTAGGATATTTAAACGACAGAACGCTGGTCTTTTTTTGTGGATTTTTTGGATAATGAATCGCGATACGGACATTGATTGTATCGTGCATCGTGGATTTTTACAAAATCGCGGTTCATCGATTCATCGATGAATCGTTGCAGCCCTAAAACTTATTCTAAGATAGTGGATAGCTGAAAATCATGAATTCAATTTTATAATGATTCAACAGCTCAGTGATATCCACAGTTCTCTCAATGTGTTCCTTGTCCCATGAAAATAGACATCAAAGTCATCAAATTTGAGTCAATAGTTATAGACTTTCTGTCATTTAGAGGTGTTGGCGGTTATTTTTGACATAATATGCCAACATCATTTTTAATGATCTTAATGTGTTCTTTGCCCCACAAAACCTAGGAAAAGACACCAAGATCATCAAATTTGAGTTGATAGTTATACAATTATGATCATTTTAGGACGTTTCGATGGCCATTTTTGACGTCATCTTGAAAAAACACTCTTCAGGGGGTCCTACTTTGGTAACTTTTAGTATGTTATTCAGTACACTAACTAAACCCTGCTAGAATCAAGTGAGAAAACTTTTGTTGAAATCTTTTGTGGGTTGAGGGGGGATTTTCCATATATTGATCTGACTACTAATACAAAAGCATCGCTAAGAAATTTCATCCAAGAGACAAAATTTGGGGTTTATTTTAACATAATATGATAAGGCTTACCATAAAAACTTCATTCATCAACAATGAATGTCATGCCATGCTTGATTTTCGAAGACATAACCATCTGGACGTGTTTTTAAAATGCTAAAAAAAGTTTTCAGCTCCCATTCTCAAGGGAGTTAACTCCTAGTGACAAAACAAGTTATGGTTTTTGGTAGGGGTGTAACGATACATCGAACAATCGATGCATCGCGATAGTTTGACTGTCGATAGTATGTATCGATAGTAAAAAGAAACTATCGATAAAAATTGCGATAGGCAAACTATCGATAGTTTCGATAGTTTGTAATAGCGAAGTAACATGGCTCAAATTCACTCGTATTTGTCGAATAATTACTCTGTATTTATAACAAAAAGCTCCGTTATCACTCAAATAGCGTTACACGATCTCAATGTCACATGGAAATCTTCGTCTACCATATTAGGTATGGCGTACTAAGAAATGTGTAAAATGGTTGATTTTGGCGCGAAAAAGCTGAAAATGGTCACGTACGCCAATAACAGACATGCTGCATGCCGCATATGACAGGAAAGTTGGCTATGCCTTTTTTACAAGTTACTAAACTACCAATGTAATATTAATAATATACAATTTTATATAATATAAAGAAAAAAACCCAATCTACTTTATTATTTAATTCACAATCAGAATGCGACGTTACCGTGTACCTGAGATATCAGCCAGGAGGCTCTTCTATTCGCCCCCTCCCCTTTTGCCGCACCTTTAGAAGACACATGTTGTTTTTATCTGCACCGTCTTGTGTCGCTTAATTCTGTCGGTTTATTTGTCGATATGACTACCGATATCCGTGTTAAAATATTACGTACTGATTTACGGGCTGGAGATGTTGATCAACTAGTGAATTGTAATCTATTGCAAGTACTGGATTTTTAATTAGCAGTTAAAGCAGTAGGGGTAAGTCAGAATGCGGGAATGTCTTCCACAGCCCAACCGATACGATTTTTGGCGAGCCGATTACCCGATTCAAGAATTTTGTAATTGTGACAACACTAAAAATCAGTATGGTTATTTTCTGGGAAAAGTATTCCGGTCACCGATAATATAATCAGAAACATCATTATTTTGTTCTGCTTATACGAGAGTCCGTAATAAAAATGGACTCTTACATGTCCGTAATAAAAATGGACTCTTACATCGAGTGTCCGTTATAAAAAGACTTTGAAAACAAGAAATTTTTATTACAAAAATCGGGACCAAACTTTTCTGTCCGTATAAGCGATTGTCCGTTATATTATTGGGAGTCTACTTGTATTATATTATCTAACATTACCTGGAACTTTCTAGTGTTTCAAAATTTTTAGTTTGATTAAATGTTATAATAAATGTATACATGACAGTGTGTTTTAAACCTAAACTAATAAACAGATCAAACTATCGCAATAGTCCAATAGTATCGCAATATTTAATCCCCAATAGTAATAGTATTGCAATAGCTGTTTACCCAATAGCAATACTATCGCAATAGTGAATATTACCAACAATAGTCACCCCTAGTTTTTGGTTACAATAAAATTTGAAACTTTTTTCTGGAAAGAATAAATAATTCGGAATTCTTCCGTTTTTAGACTACATTGAAATAACGATTACATTTACTACATTTACTGGTGGAAAACGTGATTTGAGATAATGATTATACATTTGATTTTATTAGTTTTTTAAGTAGATCTCATCATTCTTCTCACAAAACTTTTTTACAGATTCAAAATCGGATGAAATTTTTTTATTTTATTGAGGTTCAAAGCTGCGATTTTTGACTTTCCGCGGAAGAAAGGTTTTTTAACACATTGAACAGGTCATTTTTGGCGTTTTTGTGATGCCATAGTTCATTTCATATCGAAACTATCAAAAATGTAGATGTATATTCATGAAATACAACTTTAACCCTTCCTGAGCTAACCACTTCATACCCATAGAGGGCTATGCAAATATTGAGTAAAAGTCAAGTTTTAGACCCTGTTGTGAAAAAACCTTAATAACTTGAATATGAATGCGACCACAACTGTAAAATAGCAGATGTATATGCATTGTATATGACTTGTGGTTTTTGCATATTTTCGGTTTAGCTTTTATGGTTACCACTATGTTTTAAGATAGGTTGGCACTGCCAGGCAGGATACGCCCACATTTTCGAGAGATGGATAGAGAACAAGCAATACCGAAAGTGATTTTTCCTACACCATTATGTGCAAATATTGAAATGAATTAAGATCTTTGGGTTATAAAGGTTCATTTCAGTAGGCTTCAAATTCGACTGGGGATCATGTTGCTAAGTGGGTAAGATGCTGGCTCGGTAGCCTTGAGGTTGGGTGTTTGATCCCTGCATTGGATGACAAAGTTCATCTAGATTTTCTGGCGTGGTTTCCCCTTGATAGTGATGAAGGATGGATGGCCTGACAAGAACAGCTGTCAATTTTGGTCCGATTTTCACGAAATTCGACCTCAACCTTCACATTTTTGAGGGATGGATAGAGAACAAGCAATACCGAAATTGATTTTTCCTACAATAAAAGGCCATAATTCATTAAGTTACAATTTGATATGCGCAAAAATCGAAAAGAATAAAGATCTTTAGGTTATAAATAAGCATTTCAGGTTTCATCAAAATCGAATTAACATTGTGACCTCTACAGAGTCCACAACTTTGATATACCATATTTTTATACGCCCACATTATGTGGACGTATATTGTCGTCGCCCCTGTCCGTCCGGACGTCTGTCCGTCCGTCCACAATTTGTTTGTGGACTCTCTACAGGGTCACAATTCTTATCTGATTTTGACGAAACTTGAAATATAGGTTTATCCCCAAAAGATCTCGGCTGCTTTCGATATTGGCATGTATCGGATAAAAACTTCATGGATTATGGCCCCTGATTGTACGAAAAATCACGATTTTAGCTTGTGGACCCTATAGAGGTCACAATTTTGAACCGATTTTGATGAAACTTGACATGCATGTTTATAACCTAAAGATCTTGGTTCCTGACGATATTTGCGCATATCGGAACGTAATTTCCTGAATTATGGCCCCTGATTGTCCGAAAAATCACCTTTTTAGCTTGTGGTCCCTCTGGAGGTCACAATTATTATCCGATGTAAATAAAGTCAATCCTGTGAAAGTCGTAAAAAATGGATTTTAACTATGTTATTTATTTCCAGGCAAGTCTTTTATACATATAACATAACGCTTACTTCATAAATTAACATCGGATTTGCCTTTCGACGTAATTTACATATTTTATACATATAACATAACGCTTACTTCATAAATTAACATCGGATTTGCCTTTCGACGTAATTTACCACGAATATGAGTCTTAGGAACTTGGAATACATTTTAGTTTTGGCGTTGAAATGACGTCATAACAAGGCAAAAACTATGCGATTTATTTTGGACAAAATTGCTCATTGTATACAATTTTCAAATGCTCGGCGGAGGTTCTTAAAATGCTCCGATTTTGTTGATTTTAATAGCATTGAAACGACAATAAAACTTTCGATCGGCGGGGGGTGATATCCTGGCATCGTCACAAAAAAATATTACGTGAATTAAAGCCTTCAACTTAAAAAAAAGGCATGGTATTTCGAAATACCAACAAAGCATCCCCCGCCGATCGAAAGATCGTTCAATTATCTTTCTAATGATATTAAAATGAATAAATAATATTAAAAACAGAAACCTCCGCCGAACACATGAAGTGGGGTACCCTCGTTTAAAAACGTGACAAAATTTTTTAGCGTAACGTCAAAACACGCAAAATTGATGTTTTTTAATTTACGTTTTTGAAATTAATATAAGGAACAAAATTATATCAAACAAAAAGAACAATTTATCTGCTTCCAAAATATTATTAAATTATTACAAATGATGAAATAGCGACTGTTAAGTTGAAGAAAGGTTACAAATCCGAAAAAAAAAACGATTTTCTTTCAACGCGAGCAATGGAGCTGTGACACCTACATTTATAGGAATACTGACGTACGGTATAAGTACTGACGGGTTTAAGCGACTATTGACAACATGTATATTTCTCACCGGTTTCCATGAATAGTAATCACAATAAAGCTTTTCTACTTGCTCCCAGGATTTTTTAACACAGAAGCCTGTTACTAAAAGCTCTGACGCCAGTTCTACACACTATGCATGTTACTGTGTTAGTTATCATGCACAAGTTATTGTGTGATATCAGACAGTTTGAGACACGAAACAAATACCATCCATGCTTTTTTATATTTGCTAACCCAGGACTTCAAAATCAAATGTCCCAATTTAAAAAAGATTATATATGGCGACGGTGCAGCAAGCAAGTATAAAAGATAGGTTTCCAGGCAACAGAACATACGCCCACAACAGCTAAGTCGTCCGGGCAGTCAACAAGGGTTATCGCATATTTTTTTCTTTTGTCAGTAAGGAGAACACATGAGAATCTTATCAGAAATGGTTGGAATTGTTTTGATGTTTGTCTCATGGCCTTCGTCCATTAGATATTTCAAAGTGATCAAGGGCCATAACTCTGGCAGTAATAATTGGAAATCCTTGAAAATGACTGGTATTTTTTTTCTTATGACCTTAAACACTGTGTATAAATTCAAAGTCAATTGGATATAAACTTTAGCCTCTAGAGCATCCACAAAATACTTCAAAGTGATCAAGGGCCATAACTCTGGCAGAAATTATCAGATATTACTGAAAATCAAAGGCTTTTTCGTCTCATGACCTAAAACACTGTGTATAAGTTTAAAGTCAATCAGATACTAACTTTAGCCTCTAGAGCGTTCACAAGATTTCTAAAAGTGATCAAGGGTCAAAACTCGGTAGTAATTATCGGATATCGCTGAAAATCAATAGGCATCTTCGTCTCATGAACTTAAACACTGTGTATAAATTTAAAGTCAATCAGATATTAACTTTGGCCTCTAGAGGGTCCACAAGATTTGACAAGCCAACAGTGAGGCTGATGTCCCCCGCCGAAATCTCAAAATAAATAGATGACACATATTAATTAATCGCACATTTATTTTTTTCAAAAGTATCGAGTAATCAAACTGTACACGAAGTGCCATCACTTACTATCAGATAAAAAGATAGGTTGCCAGGCAACAAAACATACGCCCACAGCAGCTAAATCGTCCAGGCAGTCAACAAGGGTTGTCGCATATTTTTACTTTTTTTTGGTAATGAAACATTTGTAATACACTACAATCTGATTAAGAGTAACAACTCATTATGTAATTATCTGAAAATCATTAGAATTTGTTTGCTTTTTATAAAGCAAATTAGTATAGGAAACATTTGATTACATGGATTTAGCTGTTCAGCTATCAAAATTCATTGAAAATCAATATACTTGTTCGTTTCAACACCTTAAACTCTGTGTATCAATCTGAAGTCAATCGGATGATAAGTTTGGCATCTATAGCGTCACAAGGTTTTTTGAAGTGATCAAGGGAGATAACTCTGGAAGTAATTATTTGAAATCGCTGAAAATCAGTAGGCTTCTTCGTCTCATGACCTTAAACAGTGTGTGTAAATTTAAAGTCAATCGGATATTAACTTTGGCCTCTAAAGTGTCCACAGGATTTTTTGATGTGATCAAGGGCCATAACTCTGGCAATAATTATCAGAGATCGCTGAAAATCAATAGGCTTGTTTGTCTCATGACCTTAAACACTGTGTATAAATTTGAAGTCAATCGGATATTAACTTTGGCTTTTACAGTGTCCACAAGATTTTTTGAAGTGATCAAGGGCCACAACTCTGGCACTAATTATCAGAAATCGCTGAAAATTAATAGTCTTCTTCGTCTCATGACCTTAAACACTGTGTATAAATTTGAAGTCAATCGGATATCAACTTTGGCCTCTAGAGCATCCACAAGATTTTTTGAAGTGATCAAGGGCCATAACTCTGGCACTAATTAGCGGAAATCGCTAGGCTTCTTCATCTTATGACCTTAAACACTGTTTATAAATTTAAAGTCAATCGGATATTAACTTTGGCTTTTACAGTGTCCACAAGATTTTTTGAAGTGATCAAGGGCCATAACTCTGGCACTTAATCGCTGAAAATCAACAGGCTTCTTCGTCTTAAGACCTTAAACACTGTGTATAAATTTAAAGTCAATCGGATATTAACTTGGGCTTTTAGAGCGTCCACAAGATTTTTTGAAGTGATCAAGGGCCACAACTCTGGCACTAATTATCAGAAATTTTTGAAAAACAATAGGCTTCTTCGTCTCATGACCTTAAACACTGTGTATAAATTTAAAGTCAATCAGATATTAACTTTAACCTCTAGAGCGTCCACAAGCAATTGTGGACGCCAGACGGATGGACAGGGGGCGACGACCATATACGACCACATTTCAATGTGGGCGTATAATGAAGATTATCTTGTCCCAAAGCATCGACCAATGGAAGTGGTTAGCCCTACTTAGCTTCAGCTCGAAATGTTAATCATTGAACTCAGTCAACTCAAGACACTCACCTTATGAACATCTACATCAAGTTTAAACATTCTACCTCAAATAGAAGCAGAGTTGTTGACCAATCCTGACCAATCAAATTGTTTATCAATTCTTAGCCTAAGCAGAAAATTCTTAGGGTAATGATATAATGAACCCATATTCTGAGTTTCATCGCTCTCACTTCATTAGAAGCAAAGTTATTGTGCCCCAAAGTATCAGCCAATCAGATTGCTTATCTCTGCTCACTGTAAGCAGAAAATGTTCATCATCGAACTCCATCAAGGCATTCACCTAATGAACGCCTACACCAAGTTTGAACATTCTAGCTCAGTAAGAAAGAGAGTCATTGTGTCCCAAAGTATCAACCAATCAAATTGCTTATCTCTGCCTACCCCAAGCAGAAAATTTGCTCCTCTTCGAACTCCATCAAGGCATTGACCTAATAAGCACATAAACCAAGTTTGAACATTTTAACTCAATAAGAAGGAGAATTATTGTGTTCCAAGGTCTCGGCCAATCAAATTGCTTATCGCTCTGCTTACCCTGAGCAGAAAATGCTCATTATCTTTAGTGACATTCATTTCATATCATGTTTGACCTTCAAATCCAGGAATGGTAGCCACAGCAATGTTTTCTATCAATTTGTAGGGGTTTTTTTACCCTTTCACCAGTGCAACCGAACCGTGACCCGTTAACTGTGTAGCCCTTTACTTTGTCGAACTATGGACTAGTGGATATTAATGCCGGGCTGGTGCAGAATACTAGCCCGGGGCTAGTGGATTAAAGAAATTTTTTACGCCCCTGGTCAAAACTCTGGTAGTAATTATCGGAAAACGTTGAAAATCAATAGGCTTCTTCGTCACATGACTTTAAACACTGTGTATAAATTTAAAGTCAATCAGATATTAACTTTAGCCTCTACAGCGTTTACAAAAAATTAGGGACGATGGACACGGCGACAACAATATATAAAAAACTATAAAAATTTAGCTAATGTATGCTTTAATTCAGACCATTTTGGTATTACAACTGAGTGGCATTTCTTTGCCACAAGTCATGAGAAAAGTCCTTGTGATGGAATAGGGGGTTATGAAACTTATGACCTTGTGTTGGCAAAATATTTCTGACTTTTTTGTATCCAAAATTTTAAACGATATGATGTAGATGCAAAATTTGGCAATGAGGTACTATAAATAGTCACATTTGAGGGGTATAGGCCATTCAGAAGTTCTTTTAAAATCAATGTGAAAGTCAACAATTTTGATAATAGCCATTGAAACTCCATTACCGCTCAGATTTCAAATGCGAATTCAAAATATAAGACCAAAAATACACCAGATTCACTTTAATGTATGTTATAATAGGGTAAATGAAGTTTTATTTTCAATCTTTTTCCAAATTTCAATTTCTGTCCCAAATTGAAGGAGAAAATGGGTAAATTTTGTATATTTTCCGTGTGATTGAATTTCGAGGCTGAATATTTTGGAAAGTATATTCAATCGACTCAGAATCTTTTGTAAATTTGGGAGGTTATGTATACAACAGTGGCTTTGCCAGAGACTGTGGAAATCGTGAAAAAAAAGTGAATTGTTCATTTGTTCTGCATTTTGCCATTGTCTTAGATTACAAAGTTAGAGAGTTCTATTCCAATTAGAAATGTGAGTTTAAAAAGCAATTGAAAACCTGAAAAAATATTTTCAATTTATAGTCCATTTCAGTAGTACCCTTATTTAAATGGCCATATCTCAATGAGTTTTTGACCTAGAGGGGCAAAATTTCAGATTTGTTAGTTTAAGACCACGTGACATACTATAACATATGTTTTTTATAATATTTTATTGGAGGGAGTCATGTTCCCAACTTTGCGAAATTTGGTCCAGTTGACATTGAATGACCCCGGTAGTTTCGGTCCGATTTTCACGAATTTCAACCTCAACCCTCCTTACGGTGTAATCAGAGATTGTAGTCACGCAAAATCTGTGTATTTCACACATTTTTTTCAAAATCTCCACGACATGAGAATAATTAGATTATTCTATGTCATAGTTTGTACAATTTATGTGCTTCACGCCTCACTTACACACATCTACTGCACATGGTCTCCGTAAATTTTTAATTCATATTCCCTCTTATTCCATTCATAAGCTCATGGCAGTAGGCTAAGCCTTCTATACGTAGCAATCCTGAGACACCCCTATTTTGCCGCATTGGAAGCAATAAAGCACACTTCATACAAGACTTTGGATTGGCTAGTATCTGTTTACATTTGCCCAATCAAATGTTGGCTTTCATAGCGATAGTTTTCTCTTTACTTCTTGTCGAAGTGATATATTGAAATGACTGTGCCGTCAACCATAGATCTAAGATATGCCAACGCCATTAACCTCCAGTCGTCATTGTACTAACTACAGTAGGCCTATCAATGAAATGAGGACACTTAAAATAGGGTTGTTCACATAACAACTTGACTTATAGGGCAATTCCACGGTAACGGACGTACATTTTGTACTCATCATATTTTAAATACTTCAAATATTATCTAACCATGAATAATTAACTGTTTGGGTTTTATATAGTATTAAAGACATATATTTCAAGTATTAATTGACATATGATTTTATTTATTCCTGAACACCAGAAATAAATATTGACTCCTCAAAGTATAGGTAACGGATGTACAGAAATGAACACCATGATTTACCTGCAAGAACATAGATGCAAAACTCTGTGAATTGTCCTGTGGAATTCAACAGTTTTTATCCCTGTAAGAAAGGGCACTAATACTAGATGTGATCTGTATGATCACTTCTCACATTTGCATTCTTGTAATCCAGTAAATTAGAAATTATTGTGGTAACGGACGTACATATTTTCCGGTAACAGACGTACGAGTGCAAATTGCTAACCCATTACATGAGATATGTAAACTTTCAAGTAATGGGACTGATAGATAATACTAATTATTAACTCATTTGAATTAATGGAGCAGTTACTTTCCTGAGAACATTACTCCTTACATAAAATATTGCAACCTTAAAATTTTGGTAACGGACGTACATTTTTACCCTAAAATTTTAGTAACGGACGTGCATACATCTATGAAACCCCAAATGATTCAGAGAATTTGGTCAAAATGTTTTCTTTTTACAGTCATAATATCAAGAATGGGTGATGTACGCTTTATATATGAGTTTTTGAACAGTTCCATAAAAAAATATGAATGAGAGGGATAAAATGTAAATATTTGATAACATGAAATATCGTAAAAAGTAACGGACGTACATGTACGAAAACCAAAGTTATTCTGAGAATTTTTGCAAATCTTTTCTATTGTCGGTCAGTATAATAAGAATGGGTTATATTAGCTTTAGATATGAAATTCTAAACAATTCCATTCATAAATATGAATGAGAGAGAAAAAAATAGGTTGCCAGGCAACGAAACATACGCCCACACAGCAGCCAAGTCGTCCGGGCAGTCAACAAGAGTTGTCGCATATTAAGGAATTATCAGAAAATCATTAGAATTTGTTTGGTTTTTTATAATCAAACGTTTTTTTTTAAATCAGATAATAATTGTGACCTCCAGAGGCACCACAAGCTAAAAAGGGTGATTTTTCGTACAATCAGGGGACATAATTCAGGAAGTAATGACCCGATGGGCGCAAATATCGAAAGGAACCAAGATCTTTGGGTTTAAAACATACCTGTCAAGTTTCATCAAAATCGATTCAAAATTGTGACCTCTATAGGGTCCACAACCTTGATATAACATATTTTCACACTATTCGTGTATAAACGGCAGCCATTTTGTCCGTCAATTCTAGTACGATTTTCGCGAAATTCAAACTCTCTCTTCATTACCATGTAACGGTGATATAGTCAAACGTTTTTTTAAATCGGATAATAATTTTGACCTCCAGAGGGACCAAAAGCGAACAAAAGCGATTTTTCGGACAATCCAGGGACATAATTCAGGAAGTTATGATCCAATGGGCGCAAATATCGAAAGGAACCAAGATCTTTGGGTTATAAACATACATGTCAAGTTTCATCCAATGGGCGCAAATATCGAAAGGAACCAAGATCTTTGGGTTATAAACATACATGTCAAGTTTCATCAAAATCGGTTCAAAATTGTGACCTCTATAAGGTCCACAACCTTTATATAACATATTTTCACAATATTCGCGTACAAACGGCGGCCATTTTGTCCGTCAATTTTGGTCCGATTTTCACAAAATTCATACTCAACCTTCATAACCATGGAATGGTGATATAATCAAACGTTTTTTTTTAAATCGGATAACAATTTTGACCTCCAGAGGGACCACAAGCTAAAAAGGGCGATTTTTTGGACAATCAGAGGCCATCATTCAGGAAGTTAAGATCCGATGGTCGCAAATATCGAAAGGAACCAAGATCTTTGGGTTATAAACATACATGTCAAGTTTCATCAAAATTGGTTCAAAATTGTGACCTCTATAAGGTCCACAACCTTGATATAACACATTTTCACACTATTCGCGTACAAACGACGGCCATTTTGTCCCTCAATTTCACGAAATTCGAACTCAACCTTCATAACCATGGAACGGTGATATAATCAAACGGTTTTTTAAATCGGATAACAATTTTGACCTCCAGAGGGACCACAAGCTAAAAAGGGCAATTTTTCGGACAATCAGGGGCCATAATTCAGGAAGTTACGATCCGATTGGCGCAAATATCGAAAGGAACTAAGATCTTAGGGTAAAAACATGCATTTCAAGTTTCATCCAAATCGGTTAAAAATTGTGTCCTCTACACTGTTCAAAACCTTGATATAACATATTTTCACACTATTCGCGTACAAATGGCGGCCATTTTGTCCGTCAATTTTGGTCCGATTTTCACGAAATTCGAACTCAACCTTCATAACCATGGAACGGTGATATAATCAAACGTTTTTTTAAATCGGATAACAATTTTGACCTCCAGAGGGACCACAAGCTAAAAAGGGCGATTTTTCGGACAATCAGGGGCCATAATTCAGGAAGTTACGATCCGATTGGCGCAAATATCGAAAGGAACCAAGATCTTTGGGTTATAAACCTGCATTTCAAGTTTCATCCAAATCGGTTCAAAATTGTGACCTCTACACTGTTCACAAGCTAAAAAACGTGATTTTTCGTACAATCAGGGGCCATAACCCATGAAGTTACAGTCCGATACATGCCAATATCGAAAGGAACCGAGATCTTAGGGTGATAAACCTATGTTTTAAGTTTCATTGAAATCGGATAAAAATTGTGACCTGTAGACTGTACACAAACAATTGTGGACGGACGGACGTACGAACAGGGGCGACGACAATATACGTCCACATGAAAATGTGGGCGTATAAAAATGTGAATATTTGGTAACGAACGTACATTCTCATAGCGATATTTTTCAATGTGGTTACTTTCACGAAAATATGTTATTTTCATATTTTAATGTATAAATATCATGTTTATATACATTGTCAGATAACTAATGCCAAATCATTCATTATGACTCAGAATTATCCAACAAACACAAAGTAAGAAAATACATAAAAATTATAAATTCAACATTTACAAATTACAACATACACCTCGACAAAAGACCAAATAAAAAATAATTGGGAACAATTTCCACCAAAATTTGAGTTTGTCTTTAAAATATAGATTATTTCTCACCATAAAACACTATTTTTGTCCACTGATCAACTAATTAAATTTTTCACCTAATTGTATACTTTGGTGTGGAATTGCCCTATATTGAGTATTTTGAGAGCTAAGTTATGCAGATGTAGACAGCAAAAATGTGAAATTTTGAAATGTTTGCACATTTTTATGCAACTCAAAATTGATCCACTGCGATATATAAATGAATGTTTTGTTAAATTGAATAAATCGTGACCTCCAGAGGGACAAGAAGCTAAAAACGCAAATTTTCGTACAATCGGGGGGGGGGGGGGGGGGATAATTCAGGAAGTTAAGATCTAATCAAGCCTGGACACAACTCAAGAATTTGTGCCTGACAAAATGTCAGGTACAAATAACTTTGTGCCTGACATGTGACAGGTTGTGCCTGACAAACATATTGCAGCATGTGTTTCCATGAAACTAAATAAAACTGTACTACTGTACTAAATGGATGAATCCCCTCTGTTTACCAAAAAGAACCAAACACTTAACCTAAGTCTAAGTCGAACTCGTCGTCTGGCAGGTCACTAGTGACTAGTACTAATAATAGCATTATTTATTATTATTATCGTCAGACACAACTGTGTGATGATCCACAGAACTCCCTTGTTCTTCATAGAACAACCATCAATGTGGATCTATTTTGCAAGATCTTCTCGTAGCCATTTGAGCACCGTAGCTATCTTCAGGAGGCGACTTTGATTAGAATTAGTAGACGTATCGTATTGTCATTTGCTTCCTAGAGCCGAGACGACGTTGACCCTCAGCCTCAAGATATCTGGCTGACAATGACTCTCCTGTTGAAGAATTATTCGTTGCTAAATCTTTGTATATCATCCTCCAATAGTTTGAAGAAAGATGATATTGTTGGCAAAGTGCAAGCCTACAAATTTGGACTGTATTATGTGTTTTTATGTAATACCAAGGCCGGGTGACTTACGGAGGATTTATCGTCTGCTGAGGTCGGGGATTGCGCTCTCGTGTGAAATAGCTGCGTCTAGGGTGATCAAGACTTTGATTTTCCGGATGTTTACATTCAGAAACATCGTGGAACTGGCTGCCCAGACATCAGTTACGATGATTTAATTTTCTTTTTAAAAAATTGTGACGCACAAATTGACAGGAACAATGAAAATTGTGCCTGACATGGCATAAAATTGGGACAGACAATGTCCGTGTCCGGCCGCTTGTGTCCAGGCTTGGATCTAATATGCACGAATATCGACAAGAGGGAGAGAAACAGCGTTTAACATCCACTCAACACAAACTAGGTCATTTTGTGACTGACATATGGTTTTTGCTTACGCATAGGGATCATTAGCAGTGGGGGGACTCGAAGAAAACCAATGACATTGGACAGGCGACCCTACTCCTTGTCACGTACAACCGGGCATTTGAAAACACGGCAGTTGACTCAATGAGAGCTTTATAATATAGCACGTATATGTGCTAACCATTAAGCAGCCATCCAACTCGCCCATATCAAAAGAAATCAAGATCTTTGGATAATAAACATGCATTTCAAGTTCCATTAATCAAATTTGTGAGCTCAAGAATGTTCACATTCACTAGCTCAAAACTGGATTCGAATATCGAAAGGAACCAAGATCTTTGGGTTATAAACATGCATTTCAAGTTTCATCAAAATCGAATACAAATTGTGAGCTAATTTTGATTACAAGCTAAAAATGTGATTTTTCAGACAATCAGGGGCCATAAATTTCCATAATCAAGTTACGGTCCGATACAATATCGAAAGTAACCGAGATCTTAGGGAGATAACCATATATTTCAATTCTTGTTGAAATCGGATAAAAATTAAGACCTGTAGAGTGTCCACAAAAGAATTGTAGACGGAATGGGGCAATGGCATAATACGTCCAAATGAAAATGTGGGCTTATAAAAATTCATCACCCACCATTTGCCGATCCCTGCAAGGTTCTCTCGCAAACACATTCTTAATACACCTACCGCTATAGCTGTTTTACCAAGAATGTTTTCTGGTATTGGTTGACAGGATGATTTGAGTAATTTATCAAAACAAGTAGCCATTATCTCCATACAGATCCATACTTCACTCTACAATCAGAAATACAAACTTACAAACAAGACATATCTCATTCACAATAAAAATAAAAATAGATTACATTTTTGTTTTTTACTGGAATCCAAAATATTTTCCATCACCACCTTTTTTAGTAAGACAGTTATTTTATCAATCCATGATCATATTGCTAAACCAAACAGAGTTGCTTTTCTGTAAAATACACTAAAAGTAAGATGAAGCCCTGTGTCAAATCCGACATCGTACAGGATCGTTACAACTTACAATATGTCGGAACACGCAGAGTGTCGGAATACCCATTTTTGTCAAACCGGAAATATTGTAACTTCGAAAACCGGAAGTATTAAATTAATATGTAGCTTTGTATCACCAGAGCATTATTCCCTTTAAAAATGATGAAATTTTCTGTACATTCAAATTTTTCTTACATTAATTTGTATTTCATTTAATATGCATAGGAATTTTGGATAGGTCAAGTCTGTCGATAATGGGGCATTCCATGTCAAGTGTACACAAAATTTGGGCGATTTTGACATGACCATCACAGATTTTGATGATTTTTGGTGTGCAAGTTAATCATGACGAAAAAACATGATGTGCAAAATTTTAGCGCTGGGGGCCCCATGGGGCCCCTTTAGGGACATCCCAAAATTTTGGCCTTTTCGACTGACCTTCAAACTTTGAAAATCCATAACTTCGCCCCTAGTCATCCTACGTACATGAAATTGGTACCAAATTGTTCAGAAAACATGGATCTTTCTAATGACCAGGAGCACAAACTCGACAACAAAATCCAGGCAGATGTTGTTGACCTTGACCTTGGAAACCACGCCCATAAAAAGGGGCAATTTCGATTTGGCCAATTTTTCGTGTGAACATTGCCCCACCTATATATTACGAACACACAAAAAATCAAAGTGGGATCTCCATGGGAACAGATTTGATGGACATGAAGTCTATCTTGGTCGCTAAAACAGACGTCGATTTTATTCGAATTCACTGTAGGTTGTTTTGTGCAAGCTGACTTCTGATCACTAATTTCACTATGATAACTTGTACTCTCTGTTTTTTATACGCCCACATGGAAATGTGGACATATATTGCCGTTGCCCCTGTCCGTCCGTCCGTTTGTCTATCCGTCCGTCGTCCACACTTTCTTGTGGACACTCTAGAGGCTAAAGTTAATATCCGATTGACTTTAAATTCATACACAGTGTTTAAGGTCATGAGACAAAGAATCCTATTGATTTTCAGCGATATCCAATAATTATTGTCACAGTTATGGCCCTCGATCACTTTGAAAAATCTTGTGGATGTTTTAGAGACCAAAGTTAATATCTGATTGTCTTTAAATTTATACACAGTGTTTAAGGTCAATAGATGAAGAAGCCTATTGATTTTCAGCAATATTCGATAATTACTGCCAGAGTTATGGGCCTTAATCACTTTGAAAAAAAAACTTCTGGATGCTCTAGCGGTTAAAGATAATAGTCGATTGACTTTGTATACACAGTGTTTAAGGTCATCAGACGAAGAAACCTGTTGATTTTCAGCGACATTCGATAATTACTGCCAGAGTAATGGGCCTAGAAAAATCTTGTGGATGCTCTAGATGCTAATGTTAATATCCGATTGATTTTGAATTTATACACAGTGTTTAGACGAAGAAGACTATTGATTTTCAGTGATATCCGATAATTACTGCAAGAATTATGGCCCTCGATCCCTTTGAAATATTTTGTGGATGCTGTAGAGGCTAATGTTTTTATGCAATTGACTTTAAATTTATACACATTGTTTAAGGTCATAATTACTGCCAGAGTTATGGTCCTTGATCACTTTGAAATATCTTGTGGACGAATTCTAACTATTACTTAATGGGCTATTACTAGTAATAAGATTTTCATGCATTGTAAACTTTCTCCTTACTGACAAAAGTAAAAATATGCGACAACCCTTGTTGACGCCAGGACGACTTAGCTGGGCGTATTTTTCATTGCCTGGCAACCTATCTTGTCACTGGACAATCCATTAATAGTGTACAGACCTCAAATTTTTACCGCACCTCGAAAATAGAACCACATTTTTCCCCACATGAATTTGTGAGTAATGAGAATGCAACGTTACGAGCTTAAAGCACTATAATAAACAACACTGTGGCCGATGTCACTACTATAGGTACTATGTTAGTTGGACACCGCGTGTTGCTCATCGTTGGCATCTCTTTCCACGGCCGAAATCAGGTTCGCTGAGTTGTTGTTACGACGTCATGTCGTGGTGATAAGGTCGCGTGCACTTGAATAACTGTGTAGCACCGGACTTGACCGGCTCCTAAAATCTGTTCCCATGGAGATCCCATTTTGATTTTTTGTGTGTTCGTTAATCATAGGCGGGGCAAAGTTCACACGAAAAATTGGCCAAATCGAAGCTGCCCCTTTATGGGGGCGTGGGTTCCAAGGTCAAGGTCAACAACATCTGCCTGGGTTTTGTTCTGTCGAGTTTGTGCTCCTGATCTTTAGAAAGATCCATGTTTTCTGAACAATTTGATACCAATTTCATGTAAGTAGTATTACTAGGGACGAAGTTATGGATCTCCAAAGTTTGAAGGTCAGCCGAAAAGGCCCAAATTTCGGAATGCCCCTGATGGGGCCCCATGGGGCTCCCAGAGCTAAAATTTTGCACATCATGTTTTTTCGTCATGGTTAACACCAAAAATCATCAAAATCTGTGATGGTCATGTCAGAACCTTGTGTACACTTGAAGTGGAATCCCCCTAATTTATCTTCTTCGTCATCTTCAGTTGATCGCACACTTATGTTTGCTATCGTGTGTGAATCATTGATTATCTGTTGTTCTATGTCAAGGTCGTCGAAACTTAGATTGTGCAGTAATCTGCCGAGATTTGTCGAGTGCAAACTTACGTTATTCAGGTTCAACCAGTGTTTCTAACAGGTGCAAGGAATATTTTTATGACTGTGAATTTGCTGAGAAATTTCGTGGATATGCTTGAGTATTTGTCACACCTGTCTTACAAGAGATTCTAAAATTATCAAAGTAATCAAGAAAGACCTACATACGGTAGCGAGTTTTAATCTCACCAATTATTGATTGATAATCTTTTGTGGCTTCACACCTGTCAAGTTTTAATCTCACCGATAACTAATTGGTAATAATTGCTTGCTTCAAACCTATCGATTGACGGCCGGCTTATACTGTGTCGATTCAATAGAAATCATGCGACGGGACGGCTGATTGATGTCGTAATCCGGAACATACAGAGTCCGGAATTTACCAGAGATTTTATGGCTGAAGTAATAAGGAAAAAAATCGGGACAAGAAAATCATGTTGGATATCACAGAGTGCCAGAGTGATAAGAGTTCGGATGTGACAGAGTCCACTGTAGATGCTTATTCCATCCTAAGCAAAGGGATTTTATTGTTTTTAACCAGACTAGTGTTTAAATTAATAAATTTTATTGTGTTTGAATGAAATTAGTGTTTAAATAAAGGTTTTGAATGTGCTTTAAAATGAGGTTAGAGTAGCATGTGCCAACCAAAATTCAACCAAAAACCTGGGAATCATTAATCTGTTCAGAACTTTTATTTTTGTAGCTGATTTTATATACCCATTGGTAAGCAGCATTTTGCAAAATTCCGTCAAAAACGGGCAAAATTGATAAAATGATAATTTGACTGTCTAAATGACTTTGGAGCTGGCTCAGATTTTACACATGTGTGCTTGATATACACATCAACTACAATCAAACACAAAAATATTGTTTTTAACATTTATTTGGACAAAATTTAAAGGAAATAGGCCATATTTCGTACAGAAAAGTAATAAAAATAACTATATATATTACAATATCATAAAAACAATCATTTTGATCATGAAAATTGGTTTCTGAATATGGAACAATAAAATCAAACTAGGAAGTATGTTTTCTTTGACCAGATATGGAATATTGAATAAAATATGGAATTTGATAACAGGAAAAAACAAACAAAATGTCTAACTATAATATTTACTAAGTTTAAATCAACAATAAAAATATTTCAATAATTTTAATGGGATAAAATTAATTAAAATCTTTCTTATTTCTGGCTGGAATTGAAAAAAATAACAATATCACAATAACTAAAAAATGTATTAGATTATTTAGATCTTAGAAACTGGCTTTCTTTCTGATGTGGAAATGATAAAATCAAACCATAAGTATAAAATAACACTTATTTATGTATCATTTAAATGTACAGTGATTTTATTTAATTATAAATTATCAAAAAAAATTTTAAAAATAACACGTGACAAATGAACCATATAGTCTCCACAATTAAATTTCAATCAAATCTTTTACCAAGTCCTAGGAACCTGAAAAATTACAGTAAATATGATTAAACGATATTGATAATAAATAATCAAATGAAATGAGATATAACGTCTTACTCATTTCTGTCAGTATTATTATTATTTTTTTTTTTGACATAATCTTGAAATTCTTGAATGGTGTTGATAAATTAATGCATAAATGAAGATTGGCATACGCCGGGCGGTGAAGAATATTTTTATTAAAACATGAAATTCATAAAATAAACAATTCATACTAATTTTATTTCGTCCGTAATTAACAAATTCTGTCTCAAAGAATTAAAATTGTTAATATTTCAAGTATTTTCTCGCATTTGCACGTATCTAACGGTCGTCTAACTGTATAGTCTCGGTCACAGTACTTCCTAGTGTAATGCGTACTGGGAATAGTTGTCTGAATGATAGAGACTACATTTAACACGCCTTCCGCCATTACAGTATGGCCGATAAAATTTCGGTCAACTCAGAAGAATTAAATTTTTACTACTTTCACGTCCACTTATGGAAATAAATGAAGGTGGATCATATATAGGAATATTTCGTACATAATTTAGCAAGTTTTTTTCTCCGGTGCTTCCACGAAAAAAGTTATAAAATTCCAAACTTTTCAATCAGAGAAAAAAAATATTCTTACCTTGCCATGTGTGACAATCTTTCCATGCACCGCAATCTTGACTTCTTAACTAACTGTTTTTGGTTGAATGGAACCGATATCAGTTGCAGGAAACCGACACGAGGCCGTAATGCAAGACCTACTTTTCGCGAAAAAAATGCGCCATATTTATGACAGCCAATTAAGAAAAATGAGTTACGTCCCTTTTTCGGTTGGCACACGCTAGTTAGAGTTCAAAAATCGTCTCGGCAGTCAACAAGAGTTTTTACTTTTTCGGGAATTGAAACATTTATAAATACACTAAATTAGAAAATCATTAGAATTTGTTAGGTTTTTATATAGTTCTGTCCCATGCTAACATTTAGTATAACGAAACATTTAATATCATGGATTTAGCTGTTCAGTTATCAAAATTCAGTGAAAATCAATATACTTGTTCGACTCAAGACCTTAAAGTCTGTGTATCAATCTGAAGTCAATCAGATGACAAGTTTAGCCTCTAGAGCGTCAGTAATTATCGGAAATCGCTGAAAAATCAATATTAGCCTTCTTCGTTTTATGACCTTAAACATTACCTTTGGCCTCTACACCGTATAAAAGATTTTTTGAAGTGATCAAGGGCCATAACTCTGGCAGTAATTATCGGAAATCGCTGAAAATCAATAGGCTTGTTCGTCTCATGACTTTAAACACTGTGTATAAATTTAAAGTCAATAGGATATTAACTTTGGCCTGTAGAGCGTCCACAAGCAATTGTGGACGCCACACCAACGAACCAGCTCATAGAATTTAGTGGATCAACAGAATTTTTTGGAGGGGCCGAGGATGTGGCCACCTAAGCCGGCCACTAACAAGCACTCTCTCCTCGCATCTTAGTGCATTCCTGGGCCTCAAATTGAAGTGTGCCTAAGACAAGGTTTTATGGCTGAATTTTGTGAAAATTCCTTCTTCGACTCATCAACTTGAGGGTAATACTAATAGAGAGTGTACATAAATGCAAACATTTGAACTGGTGCCGATAGGACAATGCAAGATGAGAGGGGCCGCAAGTGTGTAAGTGTGATGAGCGAGTACACATGTTAAGTGACAGTAGACCAAAACGCCCCACAGCAGATATGTACAATGCACATATGGAATCAAGACAAGAGGATCAGGAGGTGATGATGACAGACAGGCCTCAGTGTACCATGCTACTAGACTACCAATTTGAACACTGCTAAGAAATCATTATCATTGTCGGTGAAATATTCGATATTTCTTTTGGGGAGGGGGGCTATGCCCCCCATGGCTACAGACCCGAAGGTAGTTACAGTGGACTCTTGTCACATCTGAATCTGATGTCTGATCACTCCGGATTTCTGTGACATCCGACATGATTTTCATGTCCCGATTTATTTCCTTATTACTTCAGCCAAAAAAATCTGATAAGTCCGGATTCTGTCAGTTCCTGATTTCGACAACAATCAGCCGTCCCGTCATTATAATTTGCATTGAATCGTCACCGTATAATCCGGCCTTAAATCGGTAGGTGTCAAGCAATTGCTTGTTAAGATTAAAACTTGATGGGTGTGAAGCCACAAAAGATTAACAAGCAATCACCAAATCAATTATCGGTAAGATTAAAACTCGCAATCGTGTAGGTCTTTGTTGATTACCGTGATAATTTTATAATCTCTTGTAAGACAGTAATTGTGACAAATACTCACGGATATCTACGAATTTTCCCCACAAATTTGGTCGTACTAGAAACATTCGTTGTGCATGCCGATAGAACCTGAATAACGTTATTCAGCTTTCGCCGATGAGTGTCAAGGTCATAAAACGGCCGCTGAAAACGTAACGTCCGCTCACTTCAGTCCATTGTTTGTTCACCCTACGACGGATCTCACCGAACCTTATGACGACGACCTTGACATAGAACGAAAGATTATCAATGAACACGTGATAGCAAACACAAGCGTGCGACCAACTGAAGACGACGAAGAAACTCGACCTATTAAAAATGCCTATGCATGTTGAATGAAATAAATATTAATTTTGAATGTACAGAAAAGTTTATTATTTTTAAATGGAATAACGTTCTGGTGATTCGAAGCAAAATTATTATAATACTTCCGGTTTTCGAACGAATTTACAATATTTCCGGTTTTGACAAAACTGGGTATTCCGGATCTCTGTGACATCCGACATATTGAAACGATGCCGTGCGATGTCGGATTTAACAGAGTCCACTGTACACTACTAAAAATTTGACTCTAAAAAAATGCGCACACATAGATATTCACCTTACCGTGGCTGTACTATATATTATCCATTAGCCTATAAAAATAGTATTCCACCATTGACAAATACGTCAAAAATCGGTAAATCACGATATTCACCTTACCGTGGCCGTACTATATATTATCAATTATCCTATAAAAATAGTATTCCACCATTGACAAAAACGTCAACAATTGGGAAATCTCGTCCCGGGTAATTATACAATCAGAACTTGGTAAATCACACAGGTAATGCATCTTCATTGAATCACAAATGAATCAACGTGTACATGTGGCCAGAAGTCAACCCCACAATGGCAGTGCGATAGACCCGCGAGAGAGTTAGCCATGTACTGGCGCCAAACGAAGTCACCCATGAAATACGCTTCAATGATTAGTGCCTTGATGTTACGTAATTGCGGGATTTGGGTCAATGAAATGTTGACTTCAGTACAACGGTTTTTGTTACACCTAAATCAAACCATATTGCATTATATCAGAGGTACATTTATCACAAATAATGCAGGTAGAAGTTATAAAACAAAAGCATTCCAGCAATCAAACAATTAATCAATACTGTAATAACGGCGTGCGTATTCAAAAACATGGTTTCATATGGTACCCAGGCATGTGATCATAGTAGGGGTGTCTATTGTTGGTAATTTTCACTATTGCGATATTATTGCTATTGGGTAAACAGCTATTGTAATACTATTACTATTGGAGATTAAATATTGTGATACTATTGGACTATTGCGATAGTTTGATCTGTTTATTAGTTTAGGTTTTAAACACACTGTCATGTATACATTTATTATAACATTTAATGAAACTAAAAAATTTGAAACGCTAGAAAGTTCTAGGTAATGACTCCGAAAAATATAACGGATGCGCATATAACGAACAATCATTTATACGGACACAAGAGTTTGGTCTCGATTTTTGTAATAAAAATTTTTTGTTTTCAAAGTATTTTTATAATGGACACTCTATAACGAGCGGACAATCGTTTATAACAGATGATTTTCATTGGTCCGTAATCGACAAATCAATGTAAGAGTCCATTTTTATAACGGATTCTCGAATAAGCATAACAAAATAATGATATTACTGATTATATTATTGGTGACCGGAATACTTTCCCCAGAAAATAATCATAGGCCTACTCATTTTTAGTTTTGTCACAATTACAAAATTCTTGAATCGGGCAATCGCCTCGCCAAAAATCGTATCAGTTGAGCTGTGAAAGACATTCCCGCATTCTGACTTACCCCTACTGCTTTAACTGCTAATTAAAAATCCAGTACTGGCAATAGATTATAATTCACTTGTTCGACATCTCCCGCCCATAAATCATTACGTAATATTTTAACACGGATATCGGTAATCATATCGACAAAAAAACCCCGACAGAAGCGACACAAGACGGTACAGATAAAAAAATAGGTTGCCAGGCAACGAAACATACGCCCACCAGCAGCTAAATCGTCCGGGCAGTCAACAAGAGTTGTTGCATATTAAGTAATTATCAAAAATCATTAGAATTTGTTTGGTTTTTTATAAAGTTCTGGCCCATGCTAATGTCTAGTATACGAAACATTTAATATTATGGATTTAGCTGTACAATTATCAAAAATTCATTGAAAATCAATATATTTGTTGGTCTCAAGACCTTAAACTCTGTTTCAAGTTTCATCAAAATAAAATTAAAATTGTGACCTCTACAGGTCCACTTGATATACAATATTGTTACACTATTCGCGTACAAGCAGCGGTGTAACAGTGATATAATCAAATGGTTTTTTTTAAATTGGATAATAATTGCGACCTCCAGGGGGACCACAAGCAATAAAAGGCGATTTTTCGGACAATCAGGGGCCATAATTCAGGAAGTTACAATCCGATATGCGCAAATATGTAACCAAGACCTTTAGGTTATAAACATGTATTTTAAGTTTTATCAAAATAGAATTAAAATTGTGACTTCTATAGGGTCCATAATCTTGATATAACATATCTTTACAATCGACGGCCATTTTGTCTGTCAATTTTAGTCTGATTTTCAAGAAATTCGAACTCAACCTTCATTACCAAGCAACGGTGATATCATCAAACGTTTTTTTAAATCGGATAATAATTTTGACCTTCAGAAGGTCCACAATCATAAAAGGGTGATTTTTCGGACAAACAGGGGCCATAATTCAGGAAGTTAAGATCCGATGGGCGCAAATATCAAAAGAACTAAGATCTTTGAGTTATAAACATACATGTCAAGTTTCATCAAAATCGGTTCAAAGTTGTGACCTCTATAATATCCACAAGCTAAAGGCGTGATTTTTCGTACAATCAGGAGCCATAATTCAGGTTGTTACGATCCGATATGCACAAATATAGAAAGGAACCAAGATCTTTGAGTTATAGACATGCATTTCAAGTTTCATCAAATTCGGTTCAAAATTGTGACTCCTACAGTGTTCACAACCTTGACATACCATATTTTTACACTTTTCGCGTACAAACGGCGGCCATTTTGTCCGTCAATTTTGGTCCGATTTTCACGAAATTCGAACACAACCTTCCTTACGGTGCAACGGTGATATAATAAGACGGTTTTTCAAATCGGATAATAATTTTGGCCTCAAGAAGTACCACAAGCTAAAACATAATGCTAACACTACAATATACGTCCACATTCCTGCTTTGATTGATATGGTACTTTGTCAAGAAGACTAGGCGTTTGGTTTCTTTAGCATTGAGGGTCATGCCTCAACATCAATAGTTGCCGTCCTTAGAGTATAAAGAATAAGTATACCAAGGTAATCTATTCAGAATTGTGCCTTCCTAACGCTAAAGGTAAAAAGTGGGCGTGGCCCTGCCCCTGGGGGTCGGGACATTCATCAAAATCAATAGTGGACGCCCTCAGGCTATAAGGAATACATAAGCCAAGTACTAAGCTGCTTCATTCAGAATTGCAGCCTGTAAACGACAAACACAAAAATTGGGCGTGTCTTGCCTGTGTGAGTCGGGACATGCAGTTGACGTCCTTAGGCTATAAGGAATACATATCCCAAGTTTAAAGACGATCCATTAAGAATCGTGGCCTGTAGACAACACACACAGACACGAAGTAAAAATGGGCATGGCTCTGCCCCTGGGGGTTAGGAAATCACCAAAAACAATACGGGTCATCTTTAGGGTATAAGGAATAGGTATGTAAAGTTTTAAAAGGATCTGTTAAGAATTGCATCCTTTAGGCGAACACAAGACACAAAAGCAATGGGCGTGGCTCTGTCCCAGGGGGTCCGGCATGCACCGAAAATAATAGGGGTCAGCCTTAGGGTATAAGGAATAAGTATAAAAAAGTTTTCAAGACGATCGATTAAGAATTGTGGCCTGTAGGTGACACACAGACAGACAAAAAGAAAATAGGCGTGGCACTGTCCCTGGGGGTCGGGCATGCACCAAAAACAATAGGGATCTTCCTTAAGGTACCAAGAATTAGTATTCATAATTTCAAGATGATACATTAAGAAATGCAGCCTGTAGACGACAGGCAAACAAATACAAGAAATGGGTGTTGCTGTCCCACGGGGGTAGGGCATGCACCCAAAACAAAAGGGATCATAATAATTGTGACCTCCAAGCTAAAAAAAAAGGCGATTTTGCGTATAATCAGGGGCCATAATTCAGGAAGTTACGATCCGATATGCGCAAATATCGAAAAGAACCAAGATCTTTGGGTTATAACCATGAATTTCAAGTTTTATCAAAATCGAATTAAAATTGTGACCTTTACAGGGTCCACAACCTTGATATACCATTTTTTTAACAGTATTCGCGTACAAACGGCGGCCATTTTGTATGGCAATTTTGGTCTGATTTTCCCCGAAATTCGAACTCAACCTTCCTTACGGTGTAACGGTAATATAATCAAACCTTTTTTTAAATCAGATAATAATTGTGACCTCCAAGCTAAAAAAAAAGGCGATTTTGCGTATAATCAGGGGCCATAATTCAGGAAGTTACGATCCGATATGCGCAGATATTGAAAGGAAGCAAGATCTTTGGGTTATAACCATGAATTTAAAATCGAATCAAAATTGTGACCTCCACAGGGTCCCACAACCTTGATATACCATTTTTTAACAGCATTCGCGTACAAACGGCGGCCATTTTGTATGGCAATTTTCGTCTGATTTTCCCGAAATTCGAACTCAACCTTCCTAAGGGTGTAACGGTGATATAATCAAACGGTTTTTAAAATCGAATAATAATTGTGACCTCCAGAGGGACCACAAGCTAAAAAGGGTGATTTTTCGGACAATCAGGGGCCATAATTCAGGAAATTACATTCCGATAGCCGCAAATATCGAAAGGAACCAAGATCTTTGGGTTACAAACATTCATGTCAAGTTTCATCAAAATCGGTTCAAAATTGTGACCTCTATAGGGTCCACAAGCTAAAAACGTGATTTTTCAGACAATCAGGGGCCATAATCCATGAAGTTTTGATCCGATACATGCCAATATCGAAAGCAGCCGAGATCTTTTGGGGATAAACCTATATTTCAAGTTTCGTCAAAATCGGATAAGAATTGTGACCTGTAGAGAGTCCACAAACAAATTGTGGACGGACGGACGGACGGACAGGGGCGACGACATAATACGTCCACATGAAAATGTGGGCGTATAAAAACAATAGGGATCTTCCTTGGGGTATAAGGATAAAGTATACCAAGTTTGAAGAAAATCCAGTAAGAATTGCTGGGCATGCACCCCAAATGATAGGGATGCTCCTTAGGGTACAAAGAATGTGTATGCAAAGTTTCAAGATTATGAGTTAAGAAATGTGGCCTGCAGACACACAATTCGAACACAACCTTCTTTACGGTGCAACGGTGATATAATCAGACGGTTTTTCAAATCGGATAATAATTTTGGCGTCAAGAAGTACCACAAGCTAAAACATAACGCTAACACTACAATATACGTCCACATTCCTGCTTTGATTGATATGGTACTGTTATGTATCATATTACTTGTTTGACCTACATATGTGTATTCAATAGTTTTACGTATCGTACTATATTAATTAATATTATTCAAAGGTAGTATACTAATAACTATATACTATTTCATTTTTGTCAGGGTTTATTTTTATGTATTTTGTGAATTTAGATGCAAATTGTGTGTTTGACCTGTATAATTATTTCCCTTTCTTTTACCATTTTTTTTGTGAAACTGACCTAGAAATTGGCGTCAGTAGAGAAAATTCCTTTGTTCTGAAAAGACGTGTTTTTATATCGCTCTTATTACACCCATTGTTTTAGGGTTTATACATATTATGTTATAATTTTACTCTTATTTTGTATATATTAGAAGAGTTTGTATATATTTGGAACCTTGTTGGGTAATATTTTAAGACCGGTATTTCGATTGTTCTGTTCTTTTCTGTTCGTTTAACGTACCACGGTTTAACACGTAACAGAAAATTGGGGGCTTGTGTCCGGGATTTGAACATAACAAAGCTAACTAGTTCATTTCATAATTTCATATTTACTTTTATTTAAATCACACTTGTTTTTTAAAATGGTATTTAATATCGAAGAGTTTATTCAAAATCCAACTGTAGGGAAATTGAACGCCCTGCGTAAAGATAACTTGTTAGAACTAGGTCAGCACTTTATTTTAGACATTAATGGTGACATGAGAAAACCAGAGATAAAGTCTGCCGTTCGACAGCATCTTATTAAGGAAGGTTATCTTCAAGTGGTGGAAGATACTGTAAATTTAGATACCGCTACTGGTACCGATCTTTTAAAATTAAAAGAATTAGAACATCAACACAAAATTCGAGAAATGGAAAGAAAATTTGAAATGGAATTAAAGCTTAAAGAATTAGATATTCAGGCAAAAGCACAAGAAATACAATTAAGACAATTAGATCAAAGAAATAAACCAGATTCAAACAAATTCGACGTGGCTAAATATATTAGATTTGTTCCACCTTTTGACGAAAAAGAAGTGGATAAGTATTTTTTACACTTTGAAAAAATTGCAAAAAGTTTAGATTGGCCAGTAGATTCATGGACTATACTATTACAAAGCGTGCTCGTTGGCAAAGCCAGGGAGATATATAGTTCGTTATCTGTTGAGCAAAGTTTAAAATATGACAAAGTTAAAGGAGCAATTCTAAACGTCTATGAGTTAGTTCCTGAGGCTTACAGGCAGAAATTTCGAAGTTGTAAGAAGTCTGATTCTCAGACATTTGTCGAATTCGCTCGAGAAAAGGAAAGATTATTTGAACGTTGGTGTGATAGCAAAAAGGTTGCTAATGATTTTGAAAATTTAAAACAATTAATTTTAGTTGAAGAATTTAAAACATGTGTTAATGGAGATATTAAAACACATCTAGATGAACAGAAAGTCGAAAGGTTGTCACTTGCTGCAATTGCAGCAGATGACTATTCTCTCACCCACAAGGTCACATTTAATACCGTCAACAGACAAAGGAATCACAACCCAAATCCTACTCACAATAAAACATTAAGTTTTTCAAATGATCATTCGGACAGAAATAAACTCAGCAATAAAGCTGGCTTTTCTGGTGCTGAACCAGTTAAGAAATTTGGACCAGTTTGTTCCTACTGTAAAAAGCCTGGTCACCTTTTGTCCGAATGTTTTATACTTCAAAGGAAGGAAAAGGCGAAAGACAAAACTTTTCCCGAATCAATTGGATTTATTCAAAAGGAGTCAACCAAATCTGATACACCCGATATTTTCGGAACCTATAAACCTTTTATTTCCGAAGGTTTTGTATCGTTGATAGACGATAACGCCAACCTACAACCTGTAAAAATTTTACGAGATACAGGAGCTACTCAGTCTCTTTTACTACAGGGCATATTGCCACTGGCTGAGGAGTCATCGGAGAAAAGTGTCTTATTGCAGGGCGTAGAGTTGGGCTTTTTTAGGGTTCCATTGTATGAAATTTTCATAAAATCGGATATTATTACGGGGCCTGTCACTATAGGTGTCCGACACTCTTTGCCAATGGATGGCGTTACCCTTTTATTGGGAAATGATTTGGCTGGCGATAAAGTGGTAGTTAATCCACTCATGTCCAATAAACCGATAGAAGACGATAGTGTCGAAACTGGCATTTTCCCTTCATGTGCTGTAACTCGTGCTATGGCCAAGGCCGATGATGCAGATACAACTGTTTATGAGTTGTCAGACACAATTTTTGAAAAATGTATACATAATTCTCCTGATGTGGAAACACTAAATGTGGAATATTCCGATTTTCAAAACACTGGGGTTGAAAAGTTGTCAAGAGAATTATTAATTCTGGAACAAGCAAGTGATCCTGATATTAAGGCACTTTTTGATAAGGCAGTTCCGAATGATGAAATAGCCAATATCCCAGTAGGTTATTTTTTTGAAAGTGGGGTACTCATGAGAAAGTGGAGACAGCCAGATGTCTCCTCAGATAATATATGGAAAACATATTTCCAAATTGTGGTACCACCTATATATCGTAATGATATTTTAACTTTGGCTCACGATACTCCGACGTCTGGTCATTTAGGAGTAACTAAAACATATACCAAAATCCTTAGTCATTTCTTTTGGCCCAAATTGAAGCACGATGTTGCAAATTATTGCAGATCGTGTCACACCTGCCAAGTTGTAGGAAAGCCAAATATGAAGATCCCAGCATATCCTTTGAAACCCATTCCAGCATTTGACGAACCTTTCAGTCGTGTAATCATTGACTGTGTAGGGCCATTGCCAAAAACAAAAGCTGGAAATGAGTATTTACTAACAATGATGTGCGCTTCAACAAGGTTTCCTGAAGCGATACCATTAAGGAACATTAAGACTCCGAGTATATGTAAAGCTCTTATCAAATTCTTCACTTTCGTAGGTCTTCCAAAGTCAATTCAATCTGACCAAGGAAGCAACTTTATGTCGGGTCTATTTCAACAAGTGATGCACCAGTTAGGCATTAAACAATATAAATCGAGTGCCTATCATCCAGAGTCACAAGGTGCCCTTGAGCGGTTTCACCAGACATTGAAGAACATGATTAGGTCTTACTGTTTTGAATTTGAAAAGGATTGGGACGAGGGTATTTGTTTACTTCTTTTCGCTACCAGGGAATCTGTACAGGAATCTTTGGGATTTAGTCCGTATGAACTAATATTTGGTCATACTGTTCGTGGACCACTAAAAATGTTCAAAGAGCAGTGGCTCGTTGACGATCAACAGTATAGTTTATTGAATTATGTAACTGAATTTAAAACCAAACTGAATAAAGCTTGCGAGATAGCAAGAGCTAATTTAAAACGAAGTCAATCTAAAATGAAAGTTTGGTATGATAGGAAG
The DNA here is from genome assembly GCA_948474765.1 of Patella depressa. NCBI lineage: Eukaryota > Metazoa > Mollusca > Gastropoda > Patellidae > Patella > Patella depressa. The sequence continues at coordinate 47,592,454 of OX419715.1, read as the reverse complement.
TCAAGGGAACGATCATTTAATCCAGGTGATAAAGTTCTGATTCTTTTACCTATTCCCAATAAGCCTTTGCAGGCAAGATATTACGGGCCATATACTGTTGATCAGAAATTAAGTGACGTAGACTATACAGTCAATACGCCCGGACGACGTAAAAATAAACAATTATGTCACATCAATATGATAAAGCCTTATGTTGACAGGGACGACCCACCTGTTACCACTGTGGCTAGCTGTGTCAATGTAGAGTCAAATGATTCTTTTGTGGTAGATACATTTGATTTGGATAGAAACGTCAAATTGCTTAACTCTGATGTTCTTGCAAATCTTCAGAGTAAGGTAGCTCATTTGTCTGTAAGTCAACAAGTTCAACTGAGTGAATTAATTATTAAATATGAAAATTTATTTCCTGATTCTCCAAATAAGACTACTTATATATATCATGATGTGGATGTAGGAGATGCAAAACCAATTAAACAACATCCATATCGGTTGAATCCCATAAAAGCAGGATACTTAAAAGAAGAAATTGATTATATGATTGTAAATGATCTTATAGAACCAAGCATTAGTGATTGGAGCTCGCCTTGCTTGTTAATACCAAAACCTGATGGTTCCTTTCGATTTGTAACTGACTTCCGTAAAGTTAACTCAATGACTGTGACCGATTCGTTTCCTATTCCACGCATCATAGATTGCATCGATAAAATAGGCAATGCAAAATATATCAGTAAATTTGATTTATTAAAAGGTTATTGGCAAATACCTTTAACAGAAAGAGCAAAACGAGTGTCAGCTTTTGTCACACCTAAAGGGTTGTACCAATACAAAGTAATGCCTATGGGCATGAAGAACTCTGCGGCAACATTTCAGCGGTTGATAAATGAAATACTAGGCGACCTTGAACACTGCGAAGGATATATCGATGATATTGTTGTGTATAGTGATACATGGGAAGAACATTTGATATACATTGAGCAATTCTTCAGTCGATTGGCAAAGATAAATTTAACGGTTAACTTAGTTAAATGCGAATTTGGACATGCTAGAGTTAAGTTTTTAGGTCACGTTATAGGGGGTGGTGAAATAAAACCTATTATGTCTAAAGTCGAAGCAATTGATAATTTTCCTGTTCCTACTTCAAGAAAAGAGCTTATGAGATTTTTGGGTATGGTAGGATATTACCGAAAATTTTGCCATAATTTCGCTCACATAGCAGAACCTTTAACCAGGATGCTTCGGAAAGGCATTAAATACTTGTGGAATGATGCTTGTCAGTTTGCATTTGAACAATTAAAAGCCCTTTTAACCATTGAACCAATTTTAATTGCTCCAGATTTTGGAAAACAATTTAAGCTGGCAGTTGATGCTAGTGATTTAGCTATGGGATCAGTTTTGATTCAAGAAGATCAAAACGGTATTGATCATCCTGTTGCCTACTTTTCCAAAAAGTTTGATAAACATCAAAGAAATTATTCAACTGTGGAAAAGGAGGGTTTAGCATTAATGTTGTCTTTACAGCATTTTGATATTTATGTTAACGTTGCTAATTATCCAGTTTTGGTTTATACAGATCATAACCCGTTAACATTCATTAACAAAATGAAAAGTAAAAATCAAAGACTTTTAAGATGGAGTTTGATGCTTCAAGAATATAACTTGATAATTGAACATATTCCTGGTAAGTTCAATATTATACCAGATGCATTATCAAGGATTGTTTAAAGTGTGTACAAAGTTATATGTTATATTTCTGTGTAAATAACTGCCATAAAATAAAAAAATAAAATAAAAAATACGTTTGTGCATAGTTTTAATTCTTTGATTTGTGTAAATATCTATGATTTATTTGAACTTGTTTTGTAATAAACATTTGTATCAAATGTTTTCTTTAAGAGGGGGTGTGTGTTATGTATCATATTACTTGTTTGACCTACATATGTGTATTCAATAGTTTTACGTATCGTACTATATTAATTAATATTATTCAAAGGTAGTATACTAATAACTATATACTATTTCATTTTTGTCAGGGTTTATTTTTATGTATTTTGTGAATTTAGATGCAAATTGTGTGTTTGACCTGTATAATTATTTCCCTTTCTTTTACCATTTTTTTTGTGAAACTGACCTAGAAATTGGCGTCAGTAGAGAAAATTCCTTTGTTCTGAAAAGACGTGTTTTTATATCGCTCTTATTACACCCATTGTTTTAGGGTTTATACATATTATGTTATAATTTTACTCTTATTTTGTATATATTAGAAGAGTTTGTATATATTTGGAACCTTGTTGGGTAATATTTTAAGACCGGTATTTCGATTGTTCTGTTCTTTTCTGTTCGTTTAACGTACCACGGTTTAACACGTAACAGTACTTTGTCAAGAAGACTAGGCGTTTGGTTTGTTTAGCATTGAGGGTCATGCCTCAACATCAATAGTTGCCGTCCTTAGAGTATAAAGAATAAGTATACCAAGGTAATCTATTCAGAATTGTGCCTTCCTAACGCTAAAGGTAAAAAGTGGGCGTGGCCCTGCCCCTGGGGGTCGGGACATTCATCAAAATCAATAGTGGACGCCCTCAGGCTATAAGGAATACATAAGCCAAGTACCAAGCTGCTTCATTCAGAATTGAGGCCTGTAAACGACAAACATAAAAATTGGGCGTGTCTTGCCTGTGGGAGTCGGGACATGCAGTTGACGTCCTTAGGCTATAAGGAATACATATCCCAAGTTTAAAGACGATCCATTAAGAATCGTGGCCTGTAGACAACACACACAGACACGAAGTAAAAATGGGCATGGCTCTGCCCCTGGGGGTTAGGAAATCACCAAAAACAATACTTTAGGGTATAAGGAATAGGTATGTAAAGTTTTAAAAGGATCTGTTAAGAATTGCATCCTTTAGGCGAACACAAGACACAAAAGCAATGGGCGTGGCTCTGTCCCAGGGGGTCCGGCATGCACCAAAAATAATAGGGGTCAGCCTTAGGGTATAAGGAATAAGTATAAAAAATAGGTTGCCAGGCAACGAAACATACGCCCACACAGCAGCCAAATCGTCCGGGCAGTCAACAAGAGTTGTCGCATATTAAGAAATTATCAGAAAATCATTAGAATTTGTTTGGTTTTTATAATCAAACGTTTTTTTTTTAAATCAGATAATAATTGTGACCTCCAGAGGCACAACAAGCTAAAAAGGGTGATTTTTCGTACAATCAGGGGACATAATTCAGGAAGTAATGACCCGATGGGCGAAAATATCGAAAGGAACCAAGATCTTTGGGTTATAAACATACATGTCAAGTTTCATCAAAATCGATTCAAAATTGTGACCTCTATAGGGTCCACAACCTTGATATAACATATTTTCACACTATTTGCGTACAAACGGCAGCCATTTTGTCTGTCAATTTTGGTCCGATTTTCACAAATTTCATACTCAACCTTCATAACCATGAAATGGTGATATAATCAAACGGTTTTTTAAATCGGATAACAATTTTGACCTCCAGAGGGACCACAAGCTAAAAAGGGCGATTTTTTTGGACAATCAGGGGCCATAATTCAGTTACAATCCGATGGGCGCAAATATCGTGAGGAACCAAGATCTTTGGGTTATAAACATACATGTCAAGTTTCATCAACATTGGTTCAAAATTGTGACCTCTATAAGGTCCACAACCTTGATATAACATATTTTCACACTATTCGCGTACAAACGGCGGCCATTTTGTCCGTCAATTTTGGTCCGATTTTCACGAAATTCGAATTCAACCTTCATAACCATGGAACGGTGATATAATGAAACGTTTTTTTAAATCGGATAACAATTTTGACCTCCAGAGGGACCACAAGCTAAAAAGGGCGATTTTTTGGACAATCAGGGGCCATAATTCAGGAAGTTACAATCCGATGGGCGCAAATATCGAAAGGAACCAAGATCTTTGGGTTATAAACATACATGTCAAGTTTCATCAAAATTGGTTCAAAATTGTGACCTCTATAAGGTCCACAACCTTGATATAACATATTTTCACACTATTCGCGTACAAATGGCGGCCATTTTGTCCGTCAATTTTGGTCCGATTTTCACGAAATTCGAACTCAACCTTCATAACCATGGAACTGTGATATAATCAAACGTTGTTTTAAATCGGATAACAATTTTGACCTCCAGAGGGACCACAAGCTAAAAAGGGCGATTTTTCGGACAATCAGGGGCCATAATTCAGGAAGTTACGATCCGATTGGCGCAAATATCGAAAGGAACCAAGATCTTTGGGTTATAAACATGCTTTTCAAGTTTCATCCAAATCGGTTCAAAATTGTGACCTCTACACTGTTCACAACCTTGATATAACATATTTTCACACTATTCGCGTACAAATGGCGGCCATTTTGTCCGTCAATTTTGGTCCGATTTTCACGAAATTCGAACTCAACCTTCATAACCATGGAACGGTGATATAATCAAACGTTTTTTTAAATCGGATAACAATTTTGACCTCCAGAGGGACCACAAGCTAAAAAGGGCGATTTTTCGGACAATCAGGGGCCATAATTCAGGAAGTTACGATCCAATTGGCGCAAATATCGAAAGGAACCAAGATCTTTGGTTTATAAACATGCATTTCAAGTTTCATCCAAATCGGTTCAAAATTGTGACCTCTACACTGTTCACAAGCTAAAAAACGTGATTTTTCGTACAATCAGGGGCCATAACCCATGAAGTTATGGTCCGATACATGCCAATATCGAAAGGAACCGAGATCTTTGGGTGATAAACCTATATTTTAAGTTTCATTGAAATCGGATAAAAATTGTGACCTGTAGACTGTTCACAAACAATTGTGGACGGACGGACGGACGGACGGACGGACAGGGGCGACGACAATATACGTCCACATGAAAATGTGGGCGTATAAAAAGTTTTCAAGACGATCGATTAAGAATTGTGGCCTGTAGGTGACACACAGACAGACAAAAAGAAAATAGGCGTGGCACTGTCCCTGGGGGTCGGGCATGCACCAAAAACAATAGGGATCTTCCTTAAGGTACCAAAAATTAGTATTCATAATTTCAAGATGATACATTAAGAAATGCAGCCTGTAGACGACAGGCAAACAAATACAAGAAATGGGTGTTGCTGTCCCACGGGGGTAGGGCATGCACCCAAAACAAAAGGGATCATAATAATTGTGACCTCCAAGCTAAAAAAAAGGCGATTTTGCGTATAATCAGGGGCCATAATTCAGGAAGTTACGATCCGATATGCGCAAATATCGAAAAGAACCAAGATCTTTGGGTTATAACCATGAATTTCAAGTTTTATCAAAATCGAATTAAAATTGTGACCTTTACAGGGTCCACAACCTTGATATACCATTTTTTTAACAGTATTCGCGTACAAACGGCGGCCATTTTGTATGGCAATTTTGGTCTGATTTTCCCCGAAATTCGAACTCAACCTTCCTTACGGTGTAACGGTAATATAATCAAACGTTTTTTTAAATCAGATAATAATTGTGACCTCCAAGCTAAAAAAAAAGGCGATTTTGCGTATAATCAGGGGCCATAATTCAGGAAGTTACGATCCGATATGCGCAGATATTGAAAGGAAGCAAGATCTTTGGGTTATAACCATGAATTTAAAATCGAATCAAAATCGAATCAAAATTGTGACCTCCACAGGGTCCACAACCTTGATATACCATTTTTTAACAGCATTCGCGTACAAACGGCGGCCATTTTGTATGGCAATTTTCGTCCGATTTTCCCGAAATTCGAACTCAACCTTCCTAAGGGTGTAACGGTGATATAATCAAACGGTTTTTTAAATCGAATAATAATTGTGACCTCCAGAGGGACCACAAGCTAAAAAGGGTGATTTTTCGGACAATCAGGGGCCATAATTCAGGAAATTACATTCCGATAGCCGCAAATATCGAAAGGAACCAAGATCTTTGGGTTACAAACATTCATGTCAAGTTTCATCAAAATCGGTTCAAAATTGTGACCTCTATAGGGTCCACAAGCTAAAAACGTGATTTTTCAGACAATCAGGGGCCATAATCCATGAAGTTTTGATCCGATACATGCCAATATCGAAAGCAGCCGAGATCTTTTGGGGATAAACCTATATTTCAAGTTTCGTCAAAATCGGATAAGAATTGTGACCTGTAGAGAGTCCACAAACAAATTGTGGACGGACAGACGGACGGACAGGGGCGACGACATAATACGTCCACATGAAAATGTGGGCGTATAAAAACAATAGGGATCTTCCTTGGGGTATAAGGATAAAGTATACCAAGTTTGAAGAAAATCCAGTAAGAATTGCTGGGCATGCACCCCAAATGATAGGGATGCTCCTTAGGGTACAAAGAATGTGTATGCAAAGTTTCAAGATTATGAGTTAAGAAATGTGGCCTGCAGACACACAATTCGAACACAACCTTCTTTACGGTGCAACGGTGATATAATCAGACGGTTTTTCAAATCGGATAATAATTTTGGCGTCAAGAAGTACCACAAGCTAAAACATAACGCTAACACTACAATATACGTCCACATTCCTGCTTTGATTGATATGGTACTTTGTCAAGAAGACTAGGCGTTTGGTTTGTTTAGCATTGAGGGTCATGCCTCAACATCAATAGTTGCCGTCCTTAGAGTATAAAGAATAAGTATACCAAGGTAATCTATTCAGAATTGTGCCTTCCTAACGCTAAAGGTAAAAAGTGGGCGTGGCCCTGCCCCTGGGGGTCGGGACATTCATCAAAATCAATAGTGGACGCCCTCAGGCTATAAGGAATACATAAGCCAAGTACCAAGCTGCTTCATTCAGAATTGAGGCCTGTAAACGACAAACACAAAAATTGGGCGTGTCTTGCCTGTGGGAGTCGGGACATGCAGTTGACGTCCTTAGGCTATAAGGAATACATATCCCAAGTTTAAAGACGATCCATTAAGAATCGTGGCCTGTAGACAACACACACAGACACGAAGTAAAAATGGGCATGGCTCTGCCCCTGGGGGTTAGGAAATCACCAAAAACAATACTTTAGGGTATAAGGAATAGGTATGTAAAGTTTTAAAAGGATCTGTTAAGAATTGCATCCTTTAGGCGAACACAAGACACAAAAGCAATGGGCGTGGCTCTGTCCCAGGGGGTCCGGCATGCACCAAAAATAATAGGGGTCAGCCTTAGGGTATAAGGAATAAGTATAAAAAAGTTTTCAAGACGATCGATTAAGAATTGTGGCCTGTAGGTGACACACAGACAGACAAAAAGAAAATAGGCGTGGCACTGTCCCTGGGGGTCGGGCATGCACCAAAAACAATAGGGATCTTCCTTAAGGTACCAAGAATTAGTATTCATAATTTCAAGATGATACATTGAGAAATGCAGCCTGTAGACGACAGGCAAACAAATACAAGAAATGGGTGTTGCTGTCCCACGGGGGTAGGGCATGCACCCAAAACAAAAGGGATCATAATAATTGTGATCTCCAAGCTAAAAAAAAAAGGCGATTTTGCGTATAATCAGGGGTCATAATTCAGGAAGTTACGATCCGATATGCGCAAATATCGAAAAGAACCAAGATCTTTGGGTTATAACCATGAATTTCAAGTTTTATCAAAATCGAATTAAAATTGTGACCTTTACAGGGTCCACAACCTTGATATACCATTTTTTTAACAGTATTCGCGTACAAACGGCGGCCATTTTGTATGGCAATTTTGGTCTGATTTTCCCCGAAATTCGAACTCAACCTTCCTTACGGTGTAACGGTAATATAATCAAACGTTTTTTTAAATCAGATAATAATTGTGACCTCCAAGCTAAAAAAAAAGGCGATTTTGCGTATAATCAGGGGCCATAATTCAGGAAGTTACGATCCGATATGCGCAGATATTGAAAGGAAGCAAGATCTTTGGGTTATAACCATGAATTTAAAATCGAATCAAAATCGAATCAAAATTGTGACCTCCACAGGGTCCACAACCTTGATATACCATTTTTTAACAGCATTCGCGTACAAACGGCGGCCATTTTGTATGGCAATTTTCGTCCGATTTTCCCGAAATTCGAACTCAACCTTCCTAAGGGTGTAACGGTGATATAATCAAACGGTTTTTTAAATCGAATAATAATTGTGACCTCCAGAGGGAACACAAGCTAAAAAGGGTGATTTTTCGGACAATCAGGGGCCATAATTCAGGAAATTACATTCCGATAGCCGCAAATATCGAAAGGAACCAAGATCTTTGGGTTACAAACATTCATGTCAAGTTTCATCAAAATCGGTTCAAAATTGTGACCTCTATAGGGTCCACAAGCTAAAAACGTGATTTTTCAGACAATCAGGGGCCATAATCCATGAAGTTTTGATCCGATACATGCCAATATCGAAAGCAGCCGAGATCTTTTGGGGATAAACCTATATTTCAAGTTTCGTCAAAATCGGATAAGAATTGTGACCTGTAGAGAGTCCACAAACAAATTGTGGACGGACGGACGGACAGGGGCGACGACATAATACGTCCACATGAAAATGTGGGCGTATAAAAACAATAGGGATCTTCCTTGGGGTATAAGGATAAAGTATACCAAGTTTGAAGAAAATCCAGTAAGAATTGCTGGGCATGCACCCCAAATGATAGGGATGCTCCTTAATGTACAAAGAATTAGTATGCAAAGTTTCAAGATTATGAGTTAAGAAATGTGGCCTGCAGACGACAAACAAACAAATACTAGAAATGGGCGTGGCTCGGCCCCTGGGGGTCGGGCATGCCCCCAAAACAATAGGGATCTTCCTTGGGGTATAAGGAATAAGTATACCAAGTTTGAAGAAAATCCATGAAGAATTGCGCCCTGTAGGCGAACCACAGACACACACACACACACACCATTACATGTAAAAGGTGGAAAACGAGGACAGCTGCATCAACCCCCCATACCGAGGGCTGGTTAAATAATGCTCTGAGAGCAGAATTAGGGTCATGTTGGAGTAACCCCGTTTCACCTGATCATGAAATTGCAAATTAAAGTTCTGTATCGGTTTATTTTAGGTATGTGAATTTTTATAGAATTATGTAGGACACACACGTTACAACAATGACATGCGTGTGTGTGCACACATGGAATATATCGAGGACACGGAGACAAGGCTTATAATCGAGGTCACACCATTTGTGTCCACAGGAATGCTACAAAACGAGGTCATTAGTTCTGGAGTTAACACTCGCGGACATCACAGATTTACGTGAAAATAACCTCGAATTAACTCTCCATTGACCACACGAGACTATATGAAAAAAGGTGTAACATACAATATCCGTGTCATTTAGTTTTTCACAATAAATGGCTAACACACAACTACTAGAATAATATAAATTGGGGACGTCAGAACAATTCGCCACGACAACACTGGCATTCCCCTCCATCCCCACCCCCACCCCCAAAGAGAAACAATCGAAGGCTGTAATTAAAAGATAATTGGATGGAAGTTCATTAGTACAGTGTGTGTCGGATTACTGCAGATATATGACATTTTTATTAACAACTGTGGACGTTATCTGTCCCCGCTAGGTGGGACCGATGTCAGATGTCATTAAACACATGTACATTAAACAGCGGTCCCGCTAATCGAGGACATTATTTATCAAATGGTTGGACTGGTCTGTTCTCGGCCTTTTGTGTAACAATATCAAATCTATACTGCCAATAATGTAGTTGAATTAAAAAAAAAAAAAACAGTGTCAAATACCTAAAGTACTGGGGTTAACAATTATAATTCTAAAGAAACACACGTGTGTGATTTGGATTACTATAAATCGAAAACATATTGATTTATGTATGACCAATCGTGGACGTACGTGTTGTCTCCCCTTTGACCACATGTCGAACAAATGTCGTTCTCCGAAGACAGGCCAATATTAAAAATTACAAAAATATTTATTAAATTGTGATTATAATTCCGGATACATTCCCCTTGACATTGCCATTGTAAAGTGTGGACACACAACTGCTCGAATGATAGCAAATGAGGACAAACGGGTGTGTGTGTAGGATTAAAATACATCGAGGACATATCGATTCATGTATTACCAATCGGAAGCGTGATCTGCCTACATCTGAATCAATTACGTTCTCTGATGACTGGTCAGTATTGTAAATTACAAAATTTAATAAAATGGGGTCATTGTCTGATACCACTTAACACACTGGAACTAAACATCGGACCCCCACCGTGGACATTATTTGATAAAACGCTGATTGATCTGTTAAGAGGTTTATTTATTGCAACAACAAGTACGGAATTTCATCAGTATAGCCGAAATCTTACTTAACCAGACAGTTCCAAAATGTATTAAAGACTTTGGTTACACCCGCGTGTGTGTCCAATTACTACGGATAGAGGACATTTTGGCTCTTTTATGTTATCTGTCCTCAGTAGTTGGGGCCGATGTCAAATGTAATTAAACACATGTGCATTAAACAGCGGTCCCGCTAATCGAGGACATTATTTTTCAAATGGTTGGACTGGTCTGTTCCCGGCTTTCAGTGTATCAATATCAAGTCTACACTGCCAATAATGTAGTTTAATTTAAAAAGAAAACAGAGTCAAATATCTAAAGTATTGGGGTTAAAAATTATAATTCTAAAGAAACACAAGTGTGTGAGTTGGATTACTATAAACCGAGGACATATTGATTTATGTATTACCAATCGTGGACGTACGTGTTGTCTCCCCTTTGACCACATGTCGAACAAATCTCGTTCCATGAAGACAAGCCAATATTATAAATTACAAAAATATTTATCAAATTATGATTATAGTACCGGATACATCCCCTTTGACACTGCCATGGTAAAGTGTGGACACATAACTGTTCGAATGATAGCAAATGAGGACAAATGGGTGTGTGTGTGTAGGATTAAAATAAATCGAGGACATATCGATTCATGTATTACCAATCGTAAGCGTGATCTGCCTACCTGAAAAGCCACATTTTGTCCCCCATTTGACTACATAATCAATTACGTTCTCTGATGACTGGTCAATATTATAAATTACAAAATTGAATATCATAACTAAAAGTGGGGCCATTGTCTGATACCACTGAACACACTGGCACTAAACATCGGTCCCCATCACCGAGGACATTATTTGATAAAACGCTGATTGGTCTGTTACAGGTCTATTTATTCCAACAACAAGTTCTGAAATTCATCAATAAAGCCAAAATCTTACTTGACCAGACACTTCCCAAAATATATTAAAGAGTTTAGTCATACACGCGTGTGTGTCCAATTACTACAGATAGAGGACATTTTGGTTCTTTTATGAACAACTGCGGACGTTATCTGTCCTCGGTAGGTGGGACCGATGTCAGATGCTATTAAACACGTTTACATTAAACATCGGTCCAGCTAATCGAGAGTAGTATATAAAAATGGTTGGAATGATCTGTTATCGGCGTTCTTTGTAATAATACCAAGATCAGACTGGCAATAATGTATTTGAAATTTTAAAAAAAGACAGTGTCAAATACATCAAGTACCGGGGTTGAAAACTATAATTCTGAGCAAACACACGTGTGTGTGTGGGGGGGATTACTATAAATCGAGGACATATTGATTCATGTATTAACAATCGTGGACGTACGTGTTGTCTCCCCTTTGACCACATGTCGAACAAATTTTCATTCTTTGAAGACTGGACACTATTACAAATTACAAAAATATATACTAAAACATGATTATAATACGGGATACACTCTATTTGACATTATCATTGAGAAATGTGGACACACAACTGTTCGAATGATAGAAAATGAGGACAAACGTGTGCCTGGTAGGGAAATATCTGCTCCCTCAATGGGCGCCAAAGGACGCAATACGAGGCCAACGACCAACGTCCCCATATTGGTATGGCGCCACGTATAGCCGAGTGACTTTGGTAGGGCGCCCACGACAAGATTGGCGCACAACCAATGTCAATTAACAACTGATGGGGCGCGCAAAAGGCTTTGATCTGTGGTGCACCTTATCCCAGAGAGGCGTACATGATTGGTGGGGCGCCCACAACTAGTGCATAATGGCGAATCAGATTGGTTGGGCGCCCATGACTTGATCATGTGGGATGCCTTATTGATCAGGGGAGCGCCCATAATACCGAGATCACGGGCGCCATTAATATAATGCTAATGAGATTGGTTAGGCGCCCATGAATGAATTGGGGCCCAAAACGGCGTGATAATCTTCAAAATACAAACGGCATGTTTCGTGGGGTGCCTCATCCCGGAGGTCACCCTTAATTGCGTGTTCTTGGGCTGCCATAATATTGGTTAGGCGCCCACTAATGTATTGGGCACCCAAAACTGCGTGATAATCTTCAAAAGTCTCGCATCCTAACCCGATTCCGAACTTTTCATTTTTCTTATAAATTATTATAGGTATGTTAAAGTCGGTTATTTCTTTCAAATGTTATAATTGTCATATCAAAATATCATAATACGCGAGTAATGCGAAATCGGCATCAAAATTGAAATTTTCCGTCATTTTCAGGTGGAAACACTATTTTCGAGGGGGTGGGGGAGAGCCCCATAGGCAATCTGGCCGTTTGGGCAGACGGGTAAAGTGAAAAAAAATAATATTATCTGGTTGGCAAAATAGAGTGCTCGAAATCTGATAAAATACGTAATTTTCTTATATTTTAATTGAGTACAGCGAATTAGTACTAAATTGACTATGGATTAAAACATTCTGTCTGGAGCCACTCTACTTTGTGCCACTTTTTTCGGGCATCAATTATTATTTGTGAATGCAGCTGCAACAGTCCGATCGGATGGTTGGAATTCAGGTCTGCATAGAGTGAGATTTCGGTTAGAAAACGATTGGAAAATGAAAGTTGATTTACTCTTGGCTTAAAACAGAAACAGATGTTTAAAAATCCATATGCGGCGGTTGTTTGGGATTCAGGTAAGCCACCGTATTATTCTTCCTGAAGCAATGGTCTAAGAACTCCGTCTCTGGTCATTGTTGACCAACAACATAGCAGCCGTTCGTTTAATCTCGGGTCTTCCCTGAAACTTTGAATAGTGATTTATGGTATTGAATCCGTTTAGATAGCTTCGTTTGTCACGCAATTACTTTTTTGCAACACTCAGTTATGCATTGGTTAATTGGGTATAATAAAACCGCGAACCACGACGTAACGTTATATAGACATAATTTATTTTGTCCAATTTGGAGCTCTGTTTAAAGCGTAATGTTATTGTTATGTAGTTGTTAATCGGATTTTTTTACCAGTAATAATTTGCAATATAAATTTGCTTCAAATACAGCAGTGTTAAGTGGGTTTATCGCTCTAACCAAACGAAACACTGTGAGGAGTATGGTACGCCATCACGCGCTTGTGAGTACGATTAATACAGATAGAGGACATTTTGATTCTTTTATTAACAACCGTGGACGTTATCTGTCCTCGGTTGGTGGGGCCGATGTCAGACGTTATTAAACACATATGCATTAAACATCGGTCCAGCTTATCGAGGACAGTATTTAACAAACCGTTGGATTTGTGTTATCGGTTTCTGTGTAACAATATCAAGACTAGACTGGCAATAATGTATTTGAAAGAAAAAAAAAACAGTGTCAAATTAAAAAATAAATGTCTCAATTAAATACCTCAAGTACCGGGGTTAAAAATTTAATTCTGGGGAAACTCACGTGTGTGCGTGTGTGTGAAGGATTACTATAAATCGAGGACATATTGATGCATTTGATATTGTCATTGTAAAGTGTGGACATACAACTGTTCGAATCATAGAAATTGAGGACAAACGTGTGTGCAGGATTAAAATAAATCGAGGATATATCGATTCATGTATTACCGATCGTAGGCGTGATCTGTCTTCCTGAAAAAGCCTCATGTTTCTCCCATTTGACCACATTCGATTTAATTTTGTTCTCTGATGACTGGTCAATATTATAAGTTACAAAATTACCTATCATTATTAAAGGTGGGGCCAATGTCCGATACCACTGAACACACTGGCACTATAATTGTTCCCCTAACCAATGTCATTATTTAATAAATAGCTGATTGGTCTGTTACCAGGCTTATTTATGCCAATGAAAAGTTCGAAATTTTATCAGTATAGCCGAAATCTTACTTAACCAGACAGTTTCAAAATATATTAAAGACTTTAGTCACACGCGCGTGTGTGTGTCCAATTACTACAGATAGAGGACACTTTGGTTCTTTTATGAACAACTAGGGACGCTATCTGTCCTCGGTAGGTGGGGCCGATGTCAGATGTTATTAAACACATTTATATTAAACATCGGTCCAGTCAATCGAGGACAGTATATAAAAACGGTTGGATTGGTATGTAATCGGCGTCCGTGTAACAATATCAAGACCAGGTCGACAATTGTCACGTAGAGGAGTTAACTTAAGAGAAATAAACTTTTAATCAAAAAACAATCCGCCATTTTATAACGACGTAACGTAATGATCACGTGATTGTGTGTACACGTTCAAAACAGCTCTATCGAGGACAATGCTCCAAACATGTACATATTCAAATGAACGAGGACGTAGATTTTCAAGAGAATACACACCATAAATTTTTAGGCTATCACACAACACACCTTACATGTACTGTACCGTCAACCGAGGAAAAAAATAGAATTACAAGAATTTCAGATATATCTCTATATTTAGGCTCTCCTAAACATCCTCAGCAAGTCAGTTCTAACCGAGGACGACCGAGGACGTCCTCGATTCGACCCAAGTCCTCAATAAGAAGGTGTGTACCCACGTGTGTGTCCTCGTTTTCCACCATTTACATACGCACACATACACACATACATACACATACACACACAGACAGGGGCGACGGCATAATACGTTCACATTATGAATGTGGACTTATAAAAAGGCGATTTTTCGTACAATCAGGGGCCATAATTCAGGAAGTTATGATCCAATATGCGCAGCAAATATCGAAAGGAACCAAGATCTTTGAGTTATAAACATGCATTTCAAGTTTCATCAAAATCGGTTCAATATTGTGACCTCTACAGTGTTCACAACCTTGACATACCATATTTTTACACTTTTCGGGTACAAACACCGGCCATTTTGTCTGTCAAGCTAAAAGATAGGCTGGCACTGCCAGGCAGGATACGCCCACATTTTTGAGAGATAGATAGAGAACAAGCAATACCGAAAGTGATTTTTCCTACATCATTAAGTCCTGTATTTCATACTGTATTGGGAGCAGCCATTTTGTTGGTCAGTTCCAGTCTGATATTCATGAAACTCGAAGCCGACAATGATTATGGTGTGACGGTACACAACCTAGAAATGTTACTTTTCATCAAAATCGGATAAGAATTGTGACCTGTAGAGAGTCCACAACCATGATATACCATATTTTTACACTATTCACGTTCAAACGGTGACCATTTCGTCCGGCAATTTTGGTACGATTTTCCCGAAATTCGAAACTCAACCTTCCTTATGGTGCAACAGTAATGTAATCAGAGGTTTTTTTTAAATCAGATAATAATTGTTCGAGAGATGGACAGAGAACAAGCAATACCGAAAGTGATTTTTCGTACAATCAAAGGCCATAATTCATTAAGTTACAATTTGATATGCGCAAATATCGAAAAGAATAAAGATCTTTAGATTATAAACAAGCATTTCAGGTTTCATCAAAATCGAATTAAAATTGTCACCTCTACAGGGTCCACAACTTTGACATACCATATTTTTACACTGTTCGCGTACAAACGGCGGCCATTTTTTCTGGTAATTAGGCTTTCAGACTTTCGTGTGAAAGCCTATTGTGATTACTAAAATTATTATTTATTATTATTTTTTTCGCCGGAGCCTATTTCTCAGTGCCTGTAACAGATACTGATCTGGGACCTAATTCTCTATTGGGAAACCATGTGTTGACTACTTGATAAACTATTTTTGAAACTTCTGCGCAGACCGGAAGTGGTCGAATTTTGTGCTGTGTCAAAAAGTTAAAAAATAGGTTGCCAGGCAACGAAACATACGCCCACACAGCAGCCAAATCGTCCGGGCAGTCAACAAGAGTTGTTGCATTTTAAGTAATCACCAGCAGAAAATCATAATTCAAACTCACCCATAACTATGGTGTAACTGTGATATAATCAAACGTTTTTTTTAATTCCGATAATAAGGGTGACCTCCAGAGGGACCACAAGCTAAAAAGGGTGATTTTTCGTACAATCAGGGGCCATGATTGAGGAAGTTACGATCCGATGTGGGCAAATATGCAATGGAACCAAGATCATTAGGTTATAAACATGTATTTCAAGTTTCATCAAAATCAGTTCAAAATTGTGACCTCCATAGGGTCCACAACCTTGATAAATCATATTTTTACACAATTCGCGTACAGACAGCGGCCATTTTATCCGTCAACTCTGGTCCGATTTTCACGAAATTCAAATTCTCTCTTTATTACCATGAAACCGTGATATAATAAAACGTTTTTTTAAATCGGATCATAATTTTGACCTCCAGAGGGATCACAAGCTAACAAAAGCGATTTTTCGGACAATCAGGGGACATAATTCAGGAAGTTACGATCCGATGGGCGCAAATATCGAAAAGAACCAAGATCTTTGGGTTATAAACATACATGTCAAGTTTCATCAAAATCAATTCAAAATTGTGACCTCTATAAGGTCCACAACCTTGATATAACATATTTTCACACCATTCGCGTACAAACGGCGGCCATTTTGTCCGCCAATTTTGGTCAAATTTTCACGAAATTCGAACTCAACCTTCATAACCATGGAACGGTGATATACTCTTACGGTTTTTTAAATCGGAAAACAATTTTGATCTCCAGAGAGACCACAAGCTAAAAAGGGCGATTTTTCGGACAATCAGGGGCCATAATTCAGGAAGTTACGATCCGATGGGCACAAATATCAAAAGGAACCAAGATCTTTGGGTTATAAACATACATGTCAAGTTTCATCAAAATCGGTTCAAAATTGTGACCTCTATAAGGTCCACAACCTTGATATAACGTATTTTCACACTATTCGCGTACAAACGGCGTCCATTTTGTCCGTCAATTTTGGTCCGATTTTCACGAAATTCGAACTCAACCTTCTTAACCATGGGACGGTGATATAATCAAACGGTTTTTTAAATCGGATAACAATTTTGACCTCCAGAGGGACCGCAAGCTAAAAAGGGCGATTTTTCAGACAATCAGGAGCCATAATTCAGGAAGTTACAATCAGATTGGCGCAAATACCGAAAGGAACCAAGATCTTTGGGTTATAAACATGCATTTCAAGTTTCATCCAAATCGGTTCAAAATTGTGACCTCTACACTGTTCACAAGCTAAAAAACGTGATTTTTCGTACAATCAGGGGCCATAACCCATGAAGTTACGGTCCGATACATGCCAATATCGAAAGGAACCGAGATCTTAGGGTGATAAACCTATGTTTTAAGTTTCATTGAAATCGGATAAAAATTGTGACCTGTAGACTGTTCACAAACAATTGTGGATGGACGGACGGACGGACGAACAGGGGCGACGACAAAATACATCCACATGAAAATGTGGGCGTATAAAAATGTGGTTTGAGAGACAATTTTTGTTATTTTTCAAAATTTTTAAATTTGACCTACATTTTTGGATACCTGAAAAACATCCGATTCCAGAAATATAAGTTTCATTCCGAGTTATCGCCCTTTATTTTTCGAATTTTCTACCCATTTTGTGAGCTCGGGTTTCGTTTTATGGCAGAATTGACGTTTCTGAAACTTCTGAGACATGAAGCCAAATGACCATTGCAAGGAATAAAGCAATTTCAACAATAATCTGTACACCGGAAGTGGTCGAAATAATGTCCGATATTTTGAAAAAAATGCAAAAGATAGGCTGGCACTGCCAGGCAGGATACGCCCACATTTTCGAAAGATGGACAGAGAACAAGCAATACCGAAAGTGATTTTTCCTACATCTTTAAGTCCTGTATTTCATACTGTATTGGGAGCAGCCATTTAGTTGGTCAGTTCCAGTCTGATATTAATGAAATTCGAAACCGACAATGATTATGGTGTGACGGTACACAACCTAGAAATGTGACTTTTCATCAAAATCGGATAAGAATTGTGACCTGTATGGAGTCCACAACCATGATAAAAATCGGATAAAAATTGTGACCTGTAGAGAGTCCACAACCATGATATACCATATTTTTACACTATTCGCGTACAAACGGCGACCATTTCGTCCGGCAATTTTGGTACGATTTTCACGAAATTAGAACTCAACCATCCTCATCAAAATCGAATTAAAATTGTGACCTATACAGGCTCCACAATCATGATATATCATTTTTTTAACAGTATTCGCGTACAAACGGCGGCCATTTTGTCTGTCAATTTTGGTCCGATTTTCCCCGAAATTCAAACTCAACCTTCCTTACAGTGCAACGGTGATCTAATCAAACGTTTTTTTAAATTGGATAATAATTGTGACCTCCAGAGGGACCACAAGCTAAAGAAAGGGGGATTTTGCATATAACCAGGGGCCATAATTCAGGAAGTTACGATCCGATATGCGCAAATATCGAAAAGAACCAAGATCTTTGGGTTGTAACCATGAATTTCAAGTTTCATCAAAATCGAATTAAAATTGTGACCTTTACAGAGTCCACAACCTTGATATACCATTTTTTAACAGTATTCGCGTACAAACGGCGGCCATTTTGTGTGGCAATTTTGGTCTGATTTTCCCGAAATTCGAACTCAACCTTCCTTACGGTGTAACAGTAATATAATCAAATGTTTTTTTAAATCGGATAATAATTGTGACCTCCAAGCTAAAAAAAAGGCAATTTTGCGTATAATCAGGGGCCATAATTCAGGAAGTTACGATCCGATATGCGCAAATATCAAAAGGAAGCAAGATCTTTGGGTTATAACCATGAATTTCAAGTTTCATCAAAATCGAATCAAAATTGTGACCTCCACAGGGTCCACAACCTTGATATACCATTTTTTAACAGTATTCGCATACAAACGGCGGCCATTTTGTATGGCAATTTTCGTCCGATTTTCCCGAAATTCGAACTCAACCTTCCTTAGGGTGTAACGGTGATATAATCAAACGTTTTTTTAAATCAAATAATAATTGTGACCTCCAAGCTAAAAAAAAGGCGATTTTGCGTATAATCAGGGGCCATAATTCAGGAAGTTACGATCCGATATGCGCAAATATCGAAAGGAAGCAAGATCTTTGGGTTATAACCATGAATTTGAAGTTTCATCAAAATCGAATCAAAATTGTGACCTCCACAGGGTCCACAATCTTGATATACCATTTTTTAACAGTATTCGCGTACAAACGGCGGCCATTTTGTATGGCAATTTTCGTCCGATTTTCCCGAAATTCGAACTCAACCTTCCTTAGGGTGTAACGGTGATATAATCAAACGGTTTTTTAAATCGAATAATAATTGTGACCTCCAGAGGGACCACAAGCTAAAAAGGGTGATTTTTCGGACAATCAGGGGCCATAATTCAGGAAATTACATTCCGATAGCCGCAAATATCGAAAGGAACCAAGATCTTTGGGTTACAAACATGCATGTCAAGTTTCATCAAAATCGGTTCAAAATTGTGACCTCTATTGGGTCCACAAGCTAAAAACGTGATTTTTCGTTCAATCAGGGGCCATAATCCATGAAGTTTTGATCCGATACATGCCAATATCGAAAGGAACCGAGATCTTATGGGGATAAACCTATATTTCAAGTTTCGTCAAAATTGGATAAGAATTGTGACCTGTAGAGAGTCCACAAACAAATTGTGGACGGACGGACGGACGGACGGACGTCCGGACGGACAGGGGCGACGACATAATACGTCCACATGAAAATGTGGGCGTATAAAAATGGGTATTTTGGGGAAAACGCGATTTCTACGTCCGATATCAATGGATTAGACAAATTAGGGTACCATTGGATTGCACTAGGATTGTGCTATCATATGATACCCAATTCGTACGGATACGATGAGCAGGAAGCAAAATATGGCACGCTGAAAATCAAGTATTTTCTGATTTGGAGCGTTTTTGGATGCCTGTAGCTCGAAAACTTAACCGCAACTTTTTTTAAAATTTTTTCTATCGAGAGTCCTTTCGGAGTTATTTTGCATGAAACCATCCAGTAAGACTTTGAAATATCTGGAATAGGTGAAATAACGGACTGAAAATCGAAAAAAGTCAAAAAATCGTGAAATTTTGGAAAATGCTCTGCTATTTTTTTATTTTAGGAGATTTTCAAAAAAAGATTGCATATTCAGATAGCTGACCTAATTACGATTCTAACGATGTATAATATGTATGTAGTTATTGAAATTTAATTTTCAATATTTTAATTTTTTTGCATTTTTGGCACTTTTGAACATAGGATCTATCAGGGGGATTTTATCTGATCGGATAATGTAATATATCATTACAGAGCCCTGTGGCTATTTTAATGCCCAAACCGGCTATTAAAACTATTCCGACAATAATAACCATACCGGAAGTATTTAAAAAATGAAAAAAAAATGGTTAAAAACATTGTCGCACTTGCGAAAAACTTGATTTCTCCTTTAGGTAATAGCGGACCAAAAGAACTAAAGTGTCGCTGGATAGCCCTATTAATGGACCACCATATGGTATCTAAATAATACGTTTTCCATGGTAAGGAAATAAATTATTGTATGCCAAAAATCTAGTATTTTCCGATTTTTTAACATTCTGAGACGTCCTTTTCTCGAAAACGACGCAACAGATTTTTCTTAAATTTTTCTTACTCAAAGTCCTATCGGTTGTCTATATAGTGAATCCAAAATGAAAAGCGTTGAAATAATATAAATGGTCCAAAAATGGCCTCAAACTTTGAAAAAAATTGAAAAATCGTTAAATTTTTTTGGAAAAGCTCTTTAATTTATCTTTTTTTTCCAAAACTACTCAATGGATGTTTCTGATACTTCTAGTACGTAAAGTTAAGTATCCAAAGAACTTCGTAAAGCTATCACAACAACGATCGTAAAACCGGAAGTAGTCGTAAAAATATCCGATATTTTGAAAAAAATTAATTCTTTTACGAAAACCTTTTTTATTTATGAATATTTTTGGATGATATTTTACACAGGAATTATTGATATAAAATTAAACCATGCTAGTCCCGAAATGACATAGTTTGTGTCTAGTCGACGTTAAACCCCATTTCCCTCATCTCGGTAGTGCCGGTTAATTTGAGATATAGTTTGTCTCCCTTTAAGTTTTTTACCTTTTTAATTTCAGTTTATGGGTTCCAAGTTTATTATTTATTGCCTGGTGTGTATAAAACAATTCTCAATTGCGAATTCTCAACTTATTTGTT
The DNA here is from genome assembly GCA_948474765.1 of Patella depressa. Classification (NCBI taxonomy): domain Eukaryota; kingdom Metazoa; phylum Mollusca; class Gastropoda; family Patellidae; genus Patella; species Patella depressa. Next base: position 47,570,986 of record OX419715.1, on the reverse strand, counting down.
ACCGATAATGATTTTTTGGCACCGGAAGTGAAGTAATTTTGCCAGATTTTACAATTTTGACAGGTGTATTCGCAAGCAAATATTACTTACATATCTGATAGAGGGTGTCACTGAATCATAACAACTACAGTATCGTTTGGTAGCTCTATTGTATGACGCACTTCCTGTCCGATTCCTGAAAGCCGATTCAGCACTGCAGGTCTTCAGGTCTAGTTATGGTCCAATTTTCTCGAAATTCGAACTCAACCTTCCGTAGAGTGTAACGGTGATAGAGTCAAACGTTTTTTCAAATCGGATAATAATTGTGACCTCCAGAGGGACCATAGGCGAATTTTCGGACAATCAGGGGCCATAATTCAGGAAGTTACGATCGGATATGCGCAAATAACGAAAGGAACCAAGATCTTTTGGTTATAACCATGCATTTTAAGTTTCAACAAAATCGAATTAAAATAGGTTGCCAGGCAACGAAACATACGCCCACACAGCAGCCAAATCGTCCGGGCAGTCAACAAGAATTGTCGCATATTAAGGAATTATCAGAAAATCATTAGAATTTGTTTGGTTTTTATAATCAAACGTTTTTTTTTTAAATCATATAATAATTGTGACCTCCAGAGGCACCACAAGCTAAAAAGGGTGATTTTTCGTACAATCAGGGGACATAATTCAAGAAGTAATGACCCGATGGGCGCAAATATCGAAAGGAACCAAGATCTTTGGGTTTAAAACATACCTGTCAAGTTTCATCAAAATCGATTCAAAATTGTGACCTCTATAGGGTCCACAACCTTGATATAACATATTTTCACAATATTCGTGTACAAACGACGGCCATTTTGTCCCTCAATTCTAGTCCGATTTTCACGTAATTCAAACTCTCTCTTCATTACCATGTAACGGTGATATAGTCAAACGTTTTTTTAAATCGGATAATAATATTGAACTCCGGAGGGACCAAAAGCGAACAAAAGCGATTTTTCGGACAATCCGGGGATATAATTCAGGAAGTTATGATCCAATGGGCGCAAATATCGAAAGGAACCAAGATCTTTGGGTTATAAACATACATGTAAAGTTTCATCAAAATCGGTTCAAAATTGTGACCTCTATAAGGTCCACAACCTTTATATAATGTATTTTCACAATATTCGCGTACAAACGGCGGCCATTTTGTTCGTCAATTTTGGTCCGATTTTCACAAAATTCATACTCAATCTTCATAACCATGCAACGGTGATATAATCAAACGGTTTTTTAAATCGGATAACAATTTTGACCTCCAGAGGGACCACAAGCTAAAAAGGGCAATTTTTCGGACAATCAGGGGCCATAATTCAGGAAGTTACGATCCAATTGGCGCAAATATCGGAAGGAATCAAGATCTTTGGGTTATAAACATGCATTTCAAGTTTCATCCAAATCGGTTCAAAATTGTGTCCTCTACACTGTTCACAACCTTGATATAACATATTTTCACACTATTCGCGTACAAATGGCGGCCATTTTGTCCGTCAATTTTGGTCCGATTTTCACGAAATTCGAACTCGACCTTCATAACCATGGAACAATGATATATTCGAACGGTTTTTTAAATCGGATAACAATTTTGACATCCAGAGGGACCACAAGCTAAAAAGGGCAATTTTTCGGACAATCAGGGGCCATAATTCAGGAAGTTAAGATCCGATTGGCGCAAATATCGAAAGGAACCAAGATCTTTGGGTTATAAACATGCATTTCAAGTTTCATCCAAATCGGTTCAAAATTGTGACCTCTAAACTGTTCACAAGCTAAAAAACGTGATTTTTCGTACAATCAGGGGCCATAACCCATGAAGTTACAGTCCAGTCCAATATCGAAAGGAACCGAGATCTTAGGGTGATAAACCTATGTTTTAAGTTTCATTGAAATCAGATAAAAATTGTGACCTGTAGACTGTTTACAAACAATTGTGGACGGACGGACGGACGAACAGGGGCGACGACAATATACGTCCACATAAAAATGTGGGCGTATAAAAAGCATGCAATTCTTTGTTAAAGGCATGGTGCTATTTAAGGAATGGTGCATGTGCCGATATAAAATGGCTTGGAAGCGGGTGTAAAATAAAGTCATTTCACACATGCCCAATATAATAAAGTAATCGTGGAAAATACTTGACTCGTACATACACCAATTGTATTGAATAAATATGTTTTACTTGTTTAGGTTTTTTTTTTAATTCACCCATCTTCAATCATAATAATATACATATTACAGAATAATAGTACAGTATAGCACAACCAGAATACACTAAAGTACATACATAGATCAATTACACTATACGAGTAGCATTGTTGACCACCTTATGTATCAGTGTTCAAAATCAAATTACTAAATCCGTTAAAATCACAAATCCATTCAGTATGCCGTTTTAAATTTATTTATTTTCTGTAATTGGTGTTATTTTAAATATACAGAGAAGTCATAAATGTCCGTTATTACAATATAGATTAATATTTGATTGGACGAAAACTATTGTTTTATTAATTCCCACCTGTGATCACATGTCTGGGTGCCATATGAAACCATGTTTTTGAATACGCACGCCGTTATTACAGTATGGATTAATTGTTTGATTGCTGGAAAGCTATTGTTTTATCACTTCTACCTGCATTATTTGTGATAAATGAACCTCTGATATAATGCAATATGGTTTGATTTAGGTGTAACAAAAATCGTTGTACTACAGTCAACATTTTATTGACCCAAATCCCGCGATTACGTAACATCAAGGCACTAATCATTGAAGCGCATTTCATGGGTGACTTCGTTTGGCGCCAGTACATGTCTAACTCTCTCGCGGGTCTATCGCACTGCCATTGTGGGGTTGACTTCTGGCCACATGTACACGTTGATTCATTTGTGATTTAATGAAGATGCATTACCTGTCTGATTTACCGAGTTCTGACTGTATAATTACCCAGGACGAGATTTACCTATTTTTGACGTATTTGTCAATGGTGGAATACTTTTTTTTATAGGATAATGGATAATATATAGTACGGCCACGGTAAGGTGAATATCATGATTTACCGATTTTTGACGTATTTGTCAATGGTGGAATACTATTTTTATAGGCTAATGGATAATATATGGGTCATTCCATGAAGTTGACACTTTGTTACCAACGATAATTAATGTGATGATAAAATACTCAAGAAATAGAATTAAATAAATGAATTGTTGATAATTATCTTGGGGGTCTGATGTAAAGATAATATTAAAATGTCATTTTGTGAAATAAAAAAAATTCACTTGAAAAAAGGATGTGTCAAATGCATTTTCTGCAGTTTGACATGCACCAAAAGTGTGACATTTTCACCCCCCTGAACTTTGATTTGATCCCAACTTTTTATTATGTGTTTAAATCATCTATCCGAGGTGCAGTTGCAAAGATTTAACTTTCAATTTTTCAAATACAGCACAACAAGAGCATCGATATGACTTTTTGTTGAGATATCGTCACCCAAAAATACAGAAAAAATCGTAACTATGTCTGTCAACTTTGTTACGTACGCTAATGACACGATGAGACAGAGCGCTTTCGTGTGACGTACTTAAATAATGTCGTAAAATGTAACCACTCTTATTTCATCTCGGAAAAGGGAAAATGTTTATCGGCTAGACTTTTCAAATGTTTTAAACTGCAGTCATTGCGAAAAGTGTTGATTGTCTGTCAATTTTACGTTAGCGCGATTTCCATCTCTTTTTATGCCGGCGAAAGTGATCGAAAATTTAAAGACACCACACAACTCATTTACAGCATAGACGACTGGTTAATGGCAACATGGCGGAGAAAGCCGTAGAAAATATGGAATTCGGTAAGGAAAATGGAATTTGTCAATTTGTTACGTACATTTGAATCGCTTGTGTCAAGTTACGAACAACATATGAATACTTATTCAATATGAATGTTCCTTTTCTTTATATACATAAGTATAGAATGCTGTTATGCAAACTTTTTGTCCGCAAAACAAATGGTTGTCATTGCCGATCTTGGGAACAAATCGGGATTGCATTGGTTGGTAACTTGACACGGTTAAGCTTTCAGTTGAATGTCAAAATTACTAACAACCTCTGTCTGGCACATTTATTTAATTATTTGTTAGATATTTACAAAAGCTTATCTTTTGAAATAGTTCATGGTTCTATAATGCCATTACGACTTCGTTGTCATCCTTATATGTACCTACACCTGTTTAAGACGTTGATGAAAATGATAATGACTGTTGGTAACAATGACCAAACAACTGCCCTTGAGAAATTTTTGTTACCAACACAGTTATATTTCTTGTTTAGATTTTATTCAATAATGGCTGTACTTATTTAATTTGCATGTTCTGAACACGTTGTAGGCTATTTAACATTGAATTGCAAAATAGTGTAGAATTAACCTTGTGTTTAAATTAATTTCTTTCTAGGTTGTTGGTTGTTCGTGTGTCAAGTACTACAAACCAGCAGAGAATTTTCGGTTAGAAAGTGAACTGTTATTTGAATCTCTAATAGGAATAGCAGTCCGAAATTGATTTGATTCTGTTGACAACTTGAAAATGCTTCTCCCTATGTAAACAAGCCTTCCGTCATCTTTGTTTCGCAAAATATGATGACCAAAAGAGCTTTTCGTCATCTTTGTTTCGCATTTAATCTGATTGAATCTATGCAGGGAAATTATCTCTTGCTGATGTTTTGATTTCTTAGTTATACTATTAAGTCAGTCAATGTTGAGTTTCAGCATTGGTTATGAAGAAGAAAATATTTTTTGAAAAATGCAAATCTCATGTCGTTACTTTAATTAAATCAGTATTGATGCTTTATCAGTCCAATTTAATTGAATAGTATTGATGCTTTATCTGTCCAATTTAATTAAATCAGTATTGATGCTTTATCTGTCCATTTTAATTAAAGAAGTATTGAGGCTTTATCCATCCAATTATTTTACCATTATTGTAATGTCATTTACATTAAACCCTATTTTATTTGTTATGTCATTTTTATTTTGTCTTTGTTTTTACACTGATCACTATGTTACATGTTGAATAATAAATGAAATATTAAATCATATTTCCAAAGTCGTTACTTTTTTAATGATGGTTGTTCGAGAAAGATGTAAGATGGATTTTAACGGTCACTTGACTCTAGGTTATTTCAACGAGTGGCTTGTGAGGTCTTTAGCAGTGGGGATAAATGATAGTCCTTTGCAAAACTCACAAGTCACAAGGTTAGACAAATGACCCTTGTGCTTGTCACATACATGTCTAAAATCAACGTTATCATTTGTATTTGAAGGCCATAGCTTCTTCGAATGGTTAACACAATTTTTTATCCCTGATTACTGAACAATATATCACGATTCCAAAAGAATTTGATATGGTCAATGTTACCAACTCTTTTTACCCAGGATATGTATTTTTTTTAATTATTGTTAGACAGTACAATCAACAGGTCAAAAACTGTACAAGGCAAATAGATGTACAATATTAGGAATTGATTTCCAAAGGAATTTGATGTGGTCAATGTTACCAACTCTTTTTACCCAGGATATGTAGTGGTTTTTATTTTTAGATGGTAAAATCATCAGGTCAAAAACTGTACAAGTCAAATAGATGTACAATATTAGGAATTGTTTTCGCATTTTTTTTATGAGTATTGTTTTATAGAACTTTAACGTGTGTTTTTGGTCATTGTTACCGCCGACTCATTTTGAGAGATGATGTAAAATAAATAACATTTTTTTTACATTTTGATACCACCAAATGATAGACACTTTGGTCTTGAGTACTGAGTTGCCTTTGATCATGATTTATTTATCTTAACAAGAAGAAAAAGAGGACAATATTTTGTCAATGTTACACACATTCATTTTGGTTTGTCAGCGTTTTTGCAAAAAATTGTGAAGTTTTTATCTTTTTACCACATTGGTACATCAGGTGACATTGAAAACAAAACAAACAAAGTGTTATTTTCTCTCCAAATACATTTTGAAATTTTAATGCCCATGTCACACTTTATATAGGTACCAACTTCATGGAATGACCCATATAGTACAGCCACGGTATGGTGAATATCTATGTGTGCGCATTTTTTTACACTCAAATTTTTATTCGTACTTTGTATGTAAATAATCGTAATCAAAATGAATTGATCGGATAAATGGCACACGGGAAATTACAAGTTTTATCTTATAATTAAACACTATAGATAAATTATTTGTATGTTGATTTATATCTCGGGAAATTCGACGTATCTCGGGAAATTTGACGCCTCGCCTAATAACTGAACACCATAGATAAGTGAACGGGAAGTCCATTTTTAAACCCATCTCGGGGAAACTCAACGGTTGGGCCAATAAATGATCGCCATAGATAAGTGCACGGATCGTCCATTTTTAAACACATCTCGGAGAAACTAAACCCGTTGCTATTAATCTAAACCATTGTACTAATTAAACCATTTTTGTTATTTTTCAATGAGTTTTATTATTTATTGAACGATGTTTTGAAATTACACGGTATGAATAGAAACTATCGGTAACACTACCATTTTAGACGATACCAAATAGATTTGTGTTGTAAAGTGGTCAGTGTTTATTAAATAGATATTAATTTGTTTTAATGAGGTTAGCATTTAAATAAATGGATTTTGTTGTGTTTCAATGAAATAAGTATTTAAATTTTATACTTACATTTGTAATAAATGTTCCTATACATTGAACTATGTATGGACAATCATGAGACTTTAAAACAACATCCAAATCCATAATGATTCGTTTATTTTCTTCTCTGTTACCTGATCGACGCATTTGCTAAAATCAACAAAGATAGTATACCAGGCAATGAAACATACGCCCACAGCTGCAAAAATGTCCAGTAATGAAAACATTTACGTCACACTAAAATCTGATTAAGAGTAACAACAATTATCAGAAATCAGTAGAATTTGTTTGGCTTCTATTTCTGCCACATGCTAACATTTAGCTTACAAAACATTCAATATCAAGAATTTAGCTATTCAAGGTAATTAGGGGGCATAACTCTAGCAATAATAATTATCTGAAATTGTTAAAAAAAAAAAAAAATCAATAAGGTTTGTCGTCTCAGTACCATAATATACAATGTATGTATAAATTGAAAGTCAATCGGATAATAACTTTGGTCTGTAGAGTGGGAACAAGAATATTAAAAAAGGTCAAGGGCTATAACTCTGGCCGTAATTATCGAATGTTGGAATCTGTCTCATGACATTAAACATTGTGTATAAATCTAAAGTTAATTGGATGATAACTTTGGTTTGTAGAGCATCCACAAGAGTCAACAGGTCATAACTACAACAAAAAGTACTGGAAAATGTTGAAAATTAATAGGTTTCTTCGCCTGTATAAATTTTAAGTCAATTAGACATTAACTTTAGCCTCTAGATCATTGTGACCTCCAGAGGGACCACAAGCTAAAAAGATAGGTTGTTTGCCAGGCAACGAAACATATGCCCACAGCAGCTAAATCGTCCAGGCAGTCAACAAGAGTTGTCGCATATTCTTACTTTTTTTTCGGTAATGAAACATTTATAATACTCTGAAATCTGATTAAGATTAACAACTCATAAAGCAATTACCAGAAAATCATTAAAATCATGGATTTAGCTGTTCAGTAATCAAAATTCATTGAAAATCAAAATACTTGTTCGTCTCAAGACCTTAAACTCTGTGTATCAATCTGAAGTCTCTAGAGCATTACAAAAGATTTTTCAAATTGATCAAGGGAGATAACTCTGGCAGCAATTATAGGAATTCGCTGAAAAACAATAGGATTCTTCATCTCATGACCTTAAACACTGTGTATAAATTTGAAGTCAATTGGATTTCTACTTTGGCATCTAGAGCGTCCACAAGATTTTCCAATGTGATCAAGGGCCATAACTCTGGCAGTAATTATCAATAGGCTTCTTTGTCTCATGACTTTAAACATTGTGTATAAATTTAAGGTCAATCAGACATTAACTTTGGCCTCAAGAGCATCCACAAGATTTTTTGAAGTGATCAAGGACCATAACTCTGGCAGTAATTATAGGAATTCGCTGAAAATCAATAGGATTCTTCATCTCATGACCTTATACACTGTATAAATTTAAAGTCAATTGGGATTTTACTTTGGCATCTAGAGCGTCCACAAGATTTTTTGAGGTGATCAAGGGCCATAAGTCTGGCAGTAATTATCAAGAGATGGATAGAGAACAAGCTACGTCAACATGAAAATATACGTCAACATGAAAATGTGGGGGTAAAAAAAAGCAATTTATTGTAGAATAATTCAGGGGCCATATTTCAGGAAGTTACGATCTGATATGCGCTAATATTAAAAGAAACCAAGATCTTTGGGTTATTAACATGCATTTCAAGTTTCATCAAAAAAAGATAAAGATAGGTTGCCAGGCAATGAAACATACGCCCACAGCAGCTAAATCGTCCGGGCAGTCAACAAGAGTTGTCGCATATTTTTACTTTTTTCGGTAATGAAACATTTATAATACACTAAAATCTGATTAAGAGTAACAACTCATTATGTAATTATCAGAAAATCATTAGAATTTGTTTGCTTTTTATAAAGTTTTGCCCCACACTAACAAGTAGTATAGGAAACATTTAATATGATGGATTTAGCTGTTCAGATCAGTTATCCAAAATCATTGAAAATCAAAATATTTGTAAGTTTCAACACCCTAAACTCTGTGTATCAATCTGAGTCAATCGCATATTAAGTTTGGCCTTTAGAGCATCCACAAGATTTTTTGAAGTAATCAAGGACTACAACTCTGGCACTAATTATCAGAAATCGCTGAAAATCAATAGGTTTCTTCGTCTCATGACCTTAAACACTGTGTATAAATTTTAAGTCAATCGGATATTAACTTTGGCCTCTAGAGCGTCCACAAGATTTTTTGAAGTGATCAAAGGCCATAACTCTGGCAGTAATTATCAGAAATCGCTGAAAATCAATAGGCTTCTCATGACCTTAAACACTGTGTATAAATTTAAAGTCAACTGGATATTAACTTTAGCCTGTAGAGCGTCCTCAAGCAATTGTGGACGCCGGAGGACTGATGGCCCGACAACAATATACGACATTTCATTGTGGACGTATAAAAAAGCGATTTTTTGTATAATCAGGGGCCATAATTTAGGGAGTTACAATCTGATATGTGCAAATATTGAGAGGAAACTAGATCTTTGGATTATAAACATGTATTTCAAGTTTCATCAAAATCAGATTTGAATGGTTATCATATTTTTACAATACTCACGTACATGCAACTGCGATTTTGTTCGTCAATTTTGGTCTTAATTTCACGAAATTCGAACTCAACCTGTATTATGGCGTAACAGTGATATAATTTGACGTTTTTTAAAATCAGATAATAATTGTGACCTCCAGAGGGACCACAAGCTAAACCAGCAGCTTTCGTATAATCAGGGGCCATAATTTAGGAAGTTGCAATCTGACATGTGCAAATATTCAAAGGAACCAAGATCTTTGAATTATAAACATGCATTTCAAGTTTTATCAAAATCGGATTTGAATTGTTACCATATTTTTACAATATTCGCGTACATGCAACTGCCATTTTGTTCGCCAATTTTGGTCCGATATTCACGAAATTTGAAATTAGAAGTCTTTTAAAATCAGATTATAATTGTGACCTCCAGAGGGACAGCAAACTAAACCAGCAGCTGCCAGGCAGTATACGCCCACATTTTCAAGAGATGGATAGAGAACAAGCTAAACAGAAAGCAATTTTTTCGAACAATGAACTTTGGATTATAAACATGCATTTCAAGTTTCATCAAAATCAGATTAGAACTGTGACCTCTACGGGGTCCACAACCTTGATATATCATATTTTTACACTATTCGGGTACAAGCGACAGCCATTTTGTCCAGCAGTTTTGGTCCGAATTTTAAGAAATTCAACCTCAGACTTCATTACGGTTTATAATATCGAAGGGAACCAAGATCGTTTGGTTATAAACATGCATTTAAAGTTTTATCAAAATAGGTTAAAAATAGGTTAAAACTACACTGGTTCACAAGCTAAAAACATGATTTTTCGTACAATAATTGGCCATATCCATGAAGTTACAGTCCAATACATGCCAATAGCAAAAGCCACCGAGATCTTAGGGCCGACAACAATATACGTCCGCATGAAAATGTGGGGGTAAAAAAAAACAATTTTTTGTAGAATCATTCAGGGGCCATATTTCAGGAAGTTACGACCTGATATGCGCTAATATTAACTGAAACCAAGATCTTTGGGTTATTAACATGCATTTCAAGTTTCATCAAAAAAAGATAAAGATAGGTTGCCAGGCAACGAAACATACGACCACAGTACCAGCTAAATCGTCCGAGCAGTCAACAAGAGTTGTCGCATATTCTTACTTTTTTCGTTAAAGAAACATTTATAATACACTGAAATCGGAATAAGATTATCAACTCATAAAGTGATTATCAGAAAATCATTAGAATTTGTTTTGTTTTTATAAAGTTCTGCCCAGAGGTCGCAGTCATGCAAAAATTTGTGTTTTCCACAAAATTTCTTCAAAATAAACGCAAATACTGACGAACGTTGCGTAATTTACACGCAGAAAATTTCCTGACGTGACTCACGTGAGAATAATAATGTTATGTCAAGATGAAAGATAAAATGTTTAGGCAACCGATAAAATTATTCTATTTATATCTTTGTTGTAGTGTGTCACTACGTCATCAATCTATGCACTTCACGTGGCTTACACACCGCTACTGTAGTCTCCGTGGGTTTTTATATCTAGACATTCAATAACTACACTATTGTGCCAAAAAAAAGACTGGATAAGTTTTCGAAAATTCGTCTGCTTGTTTACGATACTTCTCTGTGTACAAAATCATCCATTTTCTAACACTTACTGTAGTAATTGAATTGATTATATCAAAAGTATGGCTTCTTATGAACCGAGACAAAAAACATTAACAAATTTTTCTTAAAAAGCCAATTCCGAAAGTAATCATAACGAAAATGTGTCTAAAGACGATCGAAATGACAAAGTCATTGTTGGGGAAAGTGAGGAGGTGTCTCAAGATAGCCAAGGCCCCACAGTATGGCACAGGGTTCGTACACTAAAATGAGAATGAAATTCCATGACTTTTCCATGACTTTCCAGGACCAAAAAGGGCATTTTCCAGGACCAATATTAGAGCATTGCACTGAAGTTTGTCTTTGAATTAAATCTGCACGAATAAGCTAATCTACACTCACATATGCAAAGAAATCAAAATTTTCCAAATTATGAAATTTTCCCTACTAAATTAACTTTTTGATTCAACAAACAATTGGCAAACATTGTTTTACTTCTTGCAATACATCAGCAACTATTTTGCAGGCTTCAAAAAAAAAAAAAAAAAAAAAAAATTCTCCGATTGCAAAAAGTCTGTATAGGAAATGGTTCCAAGTTTCAATAAAATCTGACCATAACTTTCAGAGATATAATTTGACTAAAACTGGAGAAAAAAAAATGATTTGGGATCTGTTAGTTAGGCAGATATGTTCCATTTATTTATTTTACTTTAATAAAATGATTTTTTATATATTTGGATTTCTTATAAATTATACAATATTTCAATATTGACTTATTTTCTGTGTGTATATTTATTACATGCATGTAACTTTGACACATACGTATGTAAATGTAACTTTGACTGACATAAATGTTATTCAAAACAGAAATTAGTAATGGTATTACTATTATTTATTGAATTATGAGTGTCTGTCAAACTTGTCGAGTGATCTAAAAAAAAATTAAAGCCAGAATATCGACAAACAATGAAATATTTATCAAGAATATTAGTGATAAACCAACGAGAAAGCATACCTGGGACATCAGCTCAGTGCGCATGCCTAATAACCTAACCTGGAGAATTGCTTGTTTCTGATTGGACACTTCAACCATTGACCTTAGCGACCGACCAATCAAATAACTTATTCTTAAAATAACCTCATTAGGTATGCAAAAACATGGTTTTCTTTCGTACAAGTTTTACAGATTGAATAAATGGGATCAAATTTCGGAGAAAGGGTGATTTACTCGACGGTGAATATTCCATGACTTTCCATGATAAAATACTCATATTCCAGGTTTTCCAGGCCTGGAATTTTCATACGTGGAATTCCATGACTTTCCAGGTTTTCCAGGTAGCGTACGAAACCTGATGGCAAAACACGACATGCCTAATGACTTTACAACCATAATGGATCTCCAGCGTCGGAACGGTGTACCCAAATTACAAAACTCAAATAATCACATCTATAAGCACCATTACAAAGTTACCGAGATGCAGGATGCTATTGCTGAAATGATTAGAGAGAAACAAAAAGACGAAATCAAACAAAGTCCTTACATAGGTCCCCAGAGAAAATGATACTGAAATTTGAAAATTTTGCCCAATCTCACTGAAATGACCAAATTTCACTGAAATCTCACCAAAATTTCACTGAAATCTCACCAAAATTTCATTGAAATCTCATCAAAATTTCACTGAAATAAAAAAATATTTTGGTCTATTACTGAAATTTCACTGAAATAAACAAAAATTTTGATCTTCTGAAATTTCATTGAAATAAAATATATTTTGGTCTATTGAAATTTCACTGAAATATTTATATTGCAAAATTCATTGAAATTTCATTGAAATTACAAAACATAAAAATGTCATATTTTTTTTAATTTTTTTTTATTTTTTATCACAAATAGGCCTATCTTAATAACTGCATATACAGATTTATTCTTTGTGAAAGAGAGAACTTTGAAATTTTCAGTGTCAGAAGTGAGAGAAGACTAAATGTTTTTAATTTCCATTATTAGTTATTATCACGTTTATTTCCTGAAGTACTCAAGTGGACAATTTCATTGAAGTTTATTTTATTCGTCAATCACCGTGCGTAATTCACGAACTCGTGTTGAGTAGCCTAATGTTAACTACATGTATATAATGATCAAAAATGTTTCAGATATGTTTCGATAATAATAATAATTGCAATGTGATAGAATGGCTATTTTCTCGAACGTAACTCACGTGTGTTTCAATAGCTATATTTGGAAACGAGGTCACCAATTGTGGCTCTCGTAAATTTCATTTACAGTAAATATTTTACGATCAATTAATATAATCATGTTTTGAAATCAACCTCTTTTATTGTGAAAAGAAAAAAATAAATCTAAAGTTAAGTTATGAGGTCACAACCGATTAGCGTAAACGATCTAATAAATCTAAAGTTAAGTTATGAGGTCACTGCCGATTAGCGTAAACGATCTAATGAGTATCGTATTTCAGACGCGCGGCATGGTTTTTAAAAATTTTGGAATGGAAAACAAACGAACAAATTTTTAATTCTATAATGGTTGTAAATATATGAAACTCGCATGCAAACAAAAATGAACCTCGCGTGCATGTTTCATTGCTAAATTGATATACTGATGCTGCTATTTTATACAATTAACGGGCTAATTACTATATTATGGTACGTTCGTTTCGCGTAAATGTTCCGCATTTATAATCGAAAGATTAAATTACCGTAAACGGGCGCGAATTAGCAATAATAGAGTTGTGTTTGTACACGTTATTTTCTGGTTTATATGATCCCAAAACACCTATCAAAGAATGTTTTGTTGGGTGAATTTGGACGTTGTTAATTATAAAATGGATGTACTGAGTGATAAGGCGTATTACAATTACAATACAGTCATATGGTGAGTATAATATAGGTACGTTACAAAAAAATGAGATTTGAATATTCCAAAACAAACATTTCGATACCAGAAAAATCAAAATAGCTTAAAGAATAAGGAAGTTATGACAAAAACTAATAAAGACAATGGGTCCGAAATTTTCCTTTGATTTCCATATAAATTGCAACGAAAATTGTGACCTTTTTTCTAAAATGGTCATAACTTCCTTATTATCCAAGATATCTTCATCAAATTTTGAGTGTGAAAAGATGTTTGGCCATGGCTTCAATCTAAATGCTTTTGGGAATTATAATTTTAATTACTTAATTAATAATTAATTAATATAATTAATAATTAAGTAATTAGATACCAGCAAGATAACAATCGTTGATGCAATCTTTATTAATCATTTTAATTTAGTTAATGAATAATGTCTTAATACCACAGCTAATCCGCCAGCATTACACTATCCTCAAGCATGTCTGATCGCAGTTCATATTTGCTGAGGTCAGTAATAATCAGCTATATCTCTCAAGTCGATTTTATACTTTTTTAAATGTACAAACAACAATGAATAACGGGATTTTGCAACTGTCACTTGCGATTTCCTACATCCGGGTTACTTCCCCATGTTCGCGGGGGGTCTAAATCAACCAGGATGGCCATGTCATTTTGCGCATCAAATAATAACTTTCAGCAACCATGAATCATACCCAAATTTCACAAAAAGGAAGAATAATGATAACATTTGCATCCTGAAAAGTTTCATGAGATCCTATAAAGATTTCAACGCTGAGCAACGTTCCAAAATTGTCATAAAAAGAAAACAGGTAGTTACGTATTGTTTCACAGAGTGTAAGTTTGACTGGATAACAATATCTTCTAGAAGGGAGACCACGCTCTCTTTTAAAAAAAAAATATAAAAAAAGACCAAAAAATAAGGAAATAATCGGCTTTTTCGTGGAGCCGCTCAGTGCACGTTTGTCAAATCGGTTGCAAAAAATTATGGAAATACACAGCTGTGATAATCTCATTTTTGTAACGTACCTAACTGGGTATAGACTAGTTGTTTAAATTCTGAGCTAGTGTGGATCGGCTATTGGTAGTAATTTCCATCATTCAAATTATATGTGTGACCTGACTATGTTTAGTTTTTAAAAAAATATGGTAAAACCGTTCTGTCCATATAGGCTACCGATCCACTAAAAATAAATCGAAAGATATTTTAAGACTAAGAGTAAATTATCAGTGTTATAAATCTTGTGTGGGCTATTCAGAAGTAAATGTAAATGCTTGCTTTTTCAAAATTTATATCTACATGCTTTCTTTTTGACACATATGCCTATCTTTATTTACTATTATTTTGATTGTGTCATTTCAGGCCATACATTTTTATTATGGAAGAAGAAAAGCACAACACCAGAAGAAAAAGAAAATTAGAAAATGGAATACAGAAATTTGAGGGATAATTAATAATATAGTAATGATATTGTAATTGTTTGCAGTTTTTTTTCAGAATGCATGTCAATAAACACTTTGAAATAGTAATAAGATTTCATTAAAATTTCGGTGAGATTTCAGTAAAATTTCAGTGAGAAATGTAGTCAAAATATTATTGAAATTTCAGTGAGATTTCACTGAAATTTCAGTGAGGGATTTAGTCAAAATATTATTGAAATTTCAGTGAGATTTCACTGAAATTTCAATGAGATTTTACTGAAATTTCAGTGAGATTTTACTGAAATTTCAGTGAGAAATTTGGTCAAAATTTTATTTCAGTGAAATCTCATTGAAAAGTTTCATGAGATCCTATAAAGATTTCAACGCTGAGCAACGTTCCAAAATTGTCATAAAAAGAAAACAGGTAGTTACGTATTGTTTCACAGAGTGTAAGTTTGACTGGATAACAATATCTTCTAGAAGGGAGACCATGCTCTCTTTTAAAAAAAAAATATAAAAAAAGACCAAAAAATAAGGAAATAATCGGCTTTTTCGTGGAGCCGCTCAGTGCACGTTTGTCAAATCGGTTGCAAACAAGCCAACAGTGAGGCTGATGTCCCCCGCCGAAATCCCAAAATAAATAGATGACACATATTAATTAATAGCACATTTATTTTTTTCAAACGTATCGCCCAATCAAACTGAACACGAAGTGTCGTCCAAAAATTGCTTATCTCTGCCTACCGTAAGAAGAAAATGCTCATCTTCGAACTCCATCAAGGCATTGACCTAATAAGCATACACACCAATTTTGAACATTTTAACTCAATTCGAAGGAGAGTTATTGTGTTCCAAAGTCTCGGCAAATCAAATTGCTTATCGCTCTGCTTACCCTGAGCAGAAAATGCTCATTATCGATCTTAGTCAAGGTATTACTGTAATGAAACTATACACCAAGTTTCATCACTCTCACTTAATTAGAACTAAAGTTATCGTGTCCCAAAGCATCAACCAATCAAATTGCTTATCTCTGCCTACCCTAAGTGGAAAATGCTCATCTTCGAACTCCATCAAGGCATTGACCTAATAAGCATATACACCAAGTTTGAACATTTTAACTCAATTAGAAGGAGAGTTATTGTGTTCCAAAGTCTCGACCAATCAAATTGCGTATCGCTCTGCTTACCCTGAGCAGAAAATGCTCATTATCGAACTTAGTCAAGGTATTACTGTAATGAAACTATACACCAAGTTTCATCACTCTCACTTAATTAGAACTAAAGTTATCCTGTCCCAAAGCATCAACCAATCAAATTGCTTATCTCTGCTTACCCTAAGCGGAAAATGCTCATCTTCGAACTCCATCAAGGCATTGACCTAATTAGCATATACACCAAGTTTGAACATTTTAACTCAATTAGAAGGAGAGTTATTGTGTTCCAAAGTCTCGATCAATCAAATTGCGTATCGCTCTGCTTACCCTGAGCAGAAAATGCTCATTATCAAACTTAGTCAAGGTATTACTATAATGAAACTATACACCAAGTTTCATCACTTTCACTTAATTAGAACTAAAGTTATCATGTCCCAAAGCATCAACCAATCAAATTGCATATCTCTGCTTACCCTAAGCGGAAAATGCTCATCTTCGAACTCCATCAAGGCATTGACCTAATAAGCATATCCACCAAGTTTGAACATTTTAACTCAATTAAAAGGAGAGTTATTGTGTTCCAAATTCTCGACCAATCAAATTGCGTATAGCTCTGCTTACCCTGAGCAGAAAATGCTCATTATCGAACTTAGTCAAGGTATTACTATAATGAAACTATACACCAAGTTTCATCACTTTCACTTAATTAGAACTAAAGTTATCGTGTCCCAAAGCATCAACCAATCAAATTGCTTATCTCTGCTTACCCTAAGCAGAAAATGTTCATCTTCGAACTCCATCAAGGCATTGACCTAATAAACACACACACCAAGTTTGAACATTCTAGCTCAATTAGGAAGAGAGTTATTGTGTCCCAAAAAGTGTGACGGACAGACAGACGGACAGACAGAAGGACAGACAGACGGACAGACAGACAGACAGACAGACGGACGAACCCATTTTAATAGTCCCCCAACTTTCTTCGAAAGGCGGGGGACAAAAATTATGGAAATACACAGCTGTGATAATCTCATTTTTGTAACGTACCTAACTGAGTATAAACTAGTTGTTTAAATTCTGAGCTAGTGTGGATCGGCTATTGGTAGTAATTTCCATCATTCAAATTATATGTGTGACCTGACTATGTTTAGTTTTTAAAAAAATATGGTAAAACCGTTCTGTCCATATCGGCTACCGATCCGCTAAAAATAAATCGAAAGATATTTTAAGACTAAGAGTAAATTATCAGTGTTATAAATCTTGTGTGGGCTATTCAGAAGTAAATGTAAATGCCTGCTTTTTCAAAATTTATATCTACATGCTTTCTTTTTGACACATATGCCTATCTTTATTTACTATTATTTTGATTGTGTCATTTCAAGCCATACATTTTTATTATGGAAGAAGAAAAGCACAACACCAGAAGAAAAAGAAAATTAGAAAATGGAATACAGAAATTTGAGGGATAATTAATAATATAGTAATGATATTGTAATTGTTTGCATTTTTTTTTCAGAATGCATGTCAATAAACACTTTGAAATAGTAATAAGATTTCATTAAAATTTCGGTGAGATTTCAGTAAAATTTCAGTGAGAAATGTAGTCAAAATATTATTTAAATTTCAGTGAGATTTCACTGAAATTTCAGTGAGGGATTTAGTCAAAATATTATTTAAATTTCAGTGAGATTTCACTGAAATTTCAGTGAGATTTCACTGAAATTTCAATGAGATTTTACTGAAATTTCAGTGAGATTTTACCGAAATTTCAGTGAGAGATGGGGTTGGGAAAAAGTTAAACGATTTTAAAAACTCCTACTTGATCCATATCCATTGTTGGGCACATCATGTGGCATTAGCCTCAAACGATGCAAGTAAACAATCAAACAAAATAACAGACTACAAAAAGAACATAAATTCGATCTACAGATATTTTGAACACTCCGCAAATAGACATAGTCGTTTGAAAACACTCAATCAAATTCTTAATAACGATAATGTATTGAGTCTTAAGTTGACGAATTCAACAAGGTGGCTCAGTCTACACAAAGCCGTTAAAGGCATTTATACAAATTGGCCAGCGATATGCAAGGTATTAGAGGAAGATGCCGTTACAAATGCTACGACTGATGGACTATGTCGGTTGGTGAATTTTTATACCTTTATTGCCATAACTTGTCTTTTGATGAATATCCTACCAATTTTAGACGGATTATCACTTATTTTTCAAAATGAAAATGTCATTATCTCTACAATAAAGCCTGTGGTGTCGTCGTCAATCGAAGAGTTTGAAAGACAATTTAGGACAATATGAGAAACAATTTTCTGATGAACTAGATGCCTGTGGCAGTTACACAAATCGCGTTCCGACATCTATTCAAAAACCTGCGTTCTATGTCGAAAGGATTCGATTTATCAATCATTTAATTTCATCTTCTTTTAAAACTTCGTTTTCCAAATGAAGATTTATCCGTCCTTAACTCACTGGACATATTTTTATATCCAATTCATTATCCAACCAATATTTCTATTAGACAATATGGTAATGCACAATTAGAAGTCAACTGTGAACATTTTTCCGAGATTCTGAATATTCTTGAATTAAAGGCGGAATTTTCCCAGATAATCTGGGGCAGATAATCTGCTTTCTGCATGTAACCTGCTGCTTTCTGATATGAAGGAATTGCTTCCCCAATTTACCAAGTTGGCGGCCATTGTACTTGTCATACCCATCACGAGCGTTCCCGCTGAACAGGGATTTAGTTGTCAAAACAGGATCAAAAGTGAACTTAGGAGTCATTTAACGGAAGCCCATGCAGAAAATTTGATGCTAATATCAATGGAAGGTCCTTCTGATTCAGACTTAGATGATGTCAAACTGAATCGAGCTGCACATATATTTAAATCCAAAACACCAAAAATAATATAACATCACATTTTATTACTATGCATTGGTCTGGCTGTTGGCGTCTGCAATTGTGCCATGCTCAGCCAATTTTCTCGATTTAAGCATGCAAGAGGGATGTGATGTTAAGTCTGAAATATATGGGGGTTGAATTAATCTTTTGACCACGGATTTCTTTATTACATGACTTGGACTTCCATCCACATTAAACCGCACACCTATGTCTCTTTTTCGGGGACTGCGAGTTTGATTTCTTTATGTTTGACTAATTGTCCAAGAAGGTCATTTATCGTATCCGATTTTCTAAAAGAAGGGAACCAAACACACCCTAATGCGAACATTAAATCGTGTGTAAATACGACTACAACAATACAATAATATGATGGCTGGTGCTAAAGATAGGTTGCCAGGCAACGAAACATACGCCCACAACAGCTAAGTCGTCCGGGCAGTCAACAAGGGTTGTCGCATATTGTTTCTTTTGTCAGTAAGGAGAACATTTACAACACATGATAATCTTATTACGAGTAATAGCCCATTAAATAATTATCAGAAATGATTAGAATAGTTTTGATGGTTTGTCTCAAGGCCTTTGTCCACAAGATATTTCAAAGTAATCAAGTGCCAGAAATTATCAGATATCACTGAAAATCAAATACGATTCTTCGTCTCATGACCCTAAACACTGTGTACAAATTTAAAGTCAATCGGATATTAACTTTAGCCTCTAAAGCGTTCACAAGATTTTTCAAAGTGATCAAGGGTCATAACTCTGGCAGTAACTATCAGATATCACCGAAAATCAATAGGCTTCTTCGTGTCATGACCTTAAACACTGTGTATAAATTTAAAGTCAATCGGATATTAACTATAGCCTCTAGAGCGTTCACAAGATTTTTCAAAGTGATCAAGGGTAATAACTCTGGTAGTAATTATCGGATATCGCTGAAAATCAATAGGCTTCTTCGTCTCACGACCTTAAACACCGTGTATAAATTTCAAGTCAATCGGATATTAACTTTAGCCTCTAGAGCGTTCACAAAAAATTGTGGACGATGGACGGACGGACCGACGGACCGACAGACGGACGGATGGACGGACGGACAGGGGCGACGACAATATACGTCCACATAAAAATGTGGGCGTATAAAAAGAGCTTGCCAGACAAGGTAACATCATGCCCAGCAGCAGCTGTAATACGTATAGATTGACCAGGGATATCCTTGGCCAATACCTTTACTGCTGGACTAGGACAGTAAAGAGTTGAGTTGTGTACCGGTATGTCAACAGTTATTATAGGTTGACATACATCACAAGATACATGTAGAAATGTCAACATCTGTAAGGTATTATCTAAATCTACATACATGTACCATTAGATGTATTGTAAAAATATTCAAATCTCAGAAGAGCCTTGACTGAAATCTAAGTGTAAAGATAGGCTGGCACTGCCAGGCAGGATACGCCCACATTTTCGAGAGATGGATAGAGAACAAGCAATACCGAAAGTGATTTTTCCTACATCATTAAGTCCTGTAGTTCATACTGTATTGGGAGCAGCCATTTAGTTGGTCAGTTCCAGTCTGATATTCATGAAATTCGAAGCCGACAATGATTATGGTGTGACGGTACACAACCTAGAAATGTGACTTTTCATCAAAATCGGATAAGAATTGTGACCTGTTGAGAGTCCACAACCATGATATACCATATTTTTACACTATTCGCGTACAAACGGCGACCATTTCGTCTGGCAATTTTGGTACGATTTTCACGAAATTAGAACTCAACCCTCTTCATCAAAATCGAATTAAAATTGTGACCTATACAGGGTCCACAACCATGATATACCATTTTTTAAACAGTATTCGCGTACAAACGGCGGCCATTTTGTCTGTCAATTTTGGTCCGATTTTCCCAAAATTCAAACTCAACCTTCCTTTCGGTGTAACGGTGATATAATCAAACGTTTTTTTTAAATCGGATAATAATTGTGACCTCCAGAGGGACCACAAGCTAAAGAAAGGGGGATTTTGCGTATAACCAGGGGCCATAATTCAGGAAGTTACGATCCGATATGCGCAAATATTGAAAAGAACCAAGATCTTTGGGTTATAACCATGCATTTCAAGTTTCATCAAAATCAAATTAAAATTGTGACATTTACAGGGTCCACAACCTTGATATACCATTTTTTAACAGTATTCGCGTACAAACGGCGGCCATTTTGTATGGCAATTTTGGTCTGATTTTCCCGAAATTCGAACTCAACCTTCCTTACGGTGTAACGGTAATATAATCAACGTTTTTTTTTAAATCGGATAATAATTGTGATCTCCAGAGGGACCACAAGCTAAAAGATAGGTTGTCAGGCAACGAAACATACGCCCACAGCAGCTAAATCGTCCGGGCAGTCAACAAGGGTTTCGCATATTTTTACTTTTTTTGGTAATGAAACATTTGTAATACACTAAAATCTGATTAAGAGTAACAAATCATTATGTAGTTATCTGGAAATCCTTAGAATTTGTTTGTTTTTTATAAAGTTTTGCCCCACGCTAACAATTAGTATAGGAAACATTTAACATCATGGATTTAGCTGTTCAGTTATCAAAATTCATTGAAAATCAAAATACTTGTTCGTTTCAACACCTTAAACTCTGTGTATCAATCTGAAGTCAATCGAATGATAAGTTTGGCATCTATAGCATCACAAGGTTTTTTGAAGTGATCAAGGGAGATAACTCTGGAGGTAATTATTTGAAATCGCTGAAAATCAGTAGGCTTCTTCGTCTCATGGCCTTAAACACTGTGTATAAATTTGAAGTCAATCGGATATCAACTTTGGCCTCTAGAGCATCCGCAAGATTTTTTGAAGTGATCAAGGGCCATAACTCTGGCACTAATTATCGGAAATCACTGAAAATCAATAGGCTTCTTCATCTTATGATTTGAAACACTGTGTAAGAATTTAAAGTCAATCGGATATTAACTTTGGCTTTTAAAGTGTCCACAAGATTTTTTGGAGTGATCAAGGGCCATAACTCTGGCAGTAATTATCGGAAATCGCTGAAAATCAAAAGGCTTTTTCGTTCTTCGTCTTATGACCTTAAACACTGTGTATAAATTTAAAGTCAATCGGATATTAACCTTGGCTTCTAGAGCGTCCACAAGATTTTTTGAAGTGATCAAGGGCCATAACTCTGGCACTAATAATCTGAAATCACTGAAAATCCATAGACTTCTTCGTCTTATGACCGTTAAACACTGTGTATAAATTTAAAGTCAATCGGAAATTAACTTTGGCTTTTAGATAGGGCTGGACGGTAATTTCGATAAATCAATATATCGCGGTTTGGAAATTATATTGACGGTAATTTTAAGACCCTCAGAAAAACTGCAATATTCCAATATATCGTTTGACGCCATATACCGCGGTATGCACTGCAATATTCTCTTAATTTAGTCCCGAACTTGCTTTAGAAACCCCCGAATAACTAAAGTTAATTGGACTAATTGAGAAATATACATATTTATCGGGTGAATCCGGACCAGTCAATGTCCAGTCACACAGTATACAATGAGACCTCGTGGCTGGTACATCGAGACAACAAAAAAGTCGAAAGTGAAAATAAAAAACCTCGGAAAAAAACGATGCTATTTTCGGCATTTATCTAGTCTTGATTATCAATGTTCAATTTTAATTTGTAAAGTTGCGGCTGGTCGTCGATGTCTATAAAGCTATCGGTAGATTTACAAAATGGCGGACGACGTAGTTGAAGTTGGAAGTTGAAGGGACAACTTCAGAGTCCCGAAGAGAAACTGTACAAGCCAGATTCGGCATTAGGGCCTACTTCGGATTGACGTAAACGATACTGGTCAAAATAAAATTTTATGTAGACTATGTAGAAGAAACGTAGCTACCAAGAATGGAAACACAAGTAATTTGTAGGACTACGCTCTCTTCTCGGGTTTTAATATTTTGAAGAAGACATAATTTATCACGTCTTGTGTTATTTCATTTTAAAATCAAAGATTAACAAGCGTGGTTCGTAAACTGGGGGTTTACTCCAGTGCATTACAAAACTGTAAAAAAAAAATTTTTGTTTTTAAAATGATTTAATTTTATTTTATTTTAAAACCCTTCAAATGCAGTCGTGTTTTGTTTAATTTTTTGTATAATTGTTTGGTGATACAGAACTGAAAATAACTGTAGTGTGGATGAATGATTGATAAATGTTATATTGTAACAAAATTAATTTCATTATTCACTTTTTGTGTTCATATGATCAACTGTTTTTCTGAACTCGGAACGGAAAATGACATGGTTCTAGATAAATAAAATATATATTTAGTATGATGCAGGATGATTAATTAAAACAACCAGTAAGGTAATCAACTCAAGGGGTGCCTCATTGCTGTTGGAGAGGATTAGCACCCCCTTTTCTAAGGCTTTTCGACAACACTTGCTTGGTGCACCAAAATATCGCAATACTGACAATACATGTATATTGAAGAATTTTGAAAAAATATCGCAATATTGAAATTTTCAAATATCGTCCAGCCCTACTTTTAGAGCATCCACAAGATTTTTTGAAGTGATCAAGGGCCATAACTCTGGCACTAATTATCGGAAATCGCTGAAAACCAAAAGGCTTCTTCGTCTTATGACCTTAAACACTGTGTATAAATTTAAAGTCAATCGGATATTAACTTTGGCTTTTAGAGCGTCCACAAGATTTTTTGAAGTGATCAAGGGCCATAACTCTGGCACTAATTATCGGAAATTGCTGAAAATCAATAGGCGTCTTCGTCTTATGACCTTAAACACTGTGTATAAATTTAAAGCCAATCAGGTATTAACTTTGGCCTCAAGAGCGTCCACAAGATTTTTTGAAGTGATCAAGGGCCATAACTCTGGTAGTTATTATCGGAAATCGCTGAAAAACAGTCAATAAGGGTTGTCGCATATTTTTACTTTTTCGGTAATGAAACATTTGTAATACTCTAAAAACTAATTAAGAGTAACAACTCATTATGTAATTATCAGAAAATCATTAGAATTTGATTGCTTTTTATAAAGTTTTACCCCACGCTAACAATTGAATTAGTATATATACATGAAACATTTAAAATCATGGATTTAGCTGTTCAGTTATCAAAATTCATTGAAAATCAATATACTTGTTCGTTTCAACACCTTAAACTCTGTGTATCAATCTGAAGTCAATCAGATGATAAGTTTGGCCTTTAAAGCGTCCACAAGATTTTTTGAAGTGATCAAGGGCCATAACTCTGGTAGTTATTATCAGAAATCGCTGAAAAACAATAGGCTTCTTCGTCTCATGACCTTAAACACTGTGTATAAATTTAAAGTCAATCGGATATTAACTTTAGCCTCTAGAGCGTCCACAAGCAATTGTGGACGCCGGACCGCCGGCCGGCCGGCCGGACGGGGGCGACGACAATATACGACCACATTTCAATGTGGGCGTATAAAAAAGGCGATTTTGCGTATAATCAGGGGCCATAATTCAGGAAGTTACGATCCGATATGCGCAAATATCAAAAGGAACCAAGATCTTTGGGTTATAACCATGAATTTCAAGTTTCATCCAAATCGAATTAAAATTGTGACCTCCACAGGGTCCACAACCTTGATATACCATTTTTTAACAGTATTCGCATACAAACGGCAGCCATTTTGTATGGCAATTTTGGTCCGATTTTCCCGAAATTCGAACTCAACCTCCCTTAGGGTGTAACGGTGACATAATCAAACTGTTTTTTAAATCGGATAATAATTGTGACCTCCAGAGGGACCACAAGCTAAAAAGGGTGATTTTTTGGACAATCAGGGGCCATAATTCAGGAAATTACGTTCCGATAGCCGCAAATATCGAAAGGAACCAAGATCTTTGGGTTACAAACATGCATGTCAAGTTTCATCAAAATCGGTTCAAAATTGTGACCTCCATAGGGTCCACAAGCTAAAAACGTGATTTTTCGTACAATCAGGGGCCATAATCCATGAAGTTTTGCTCCGATACATGCCAATATCGAAAGCAGCTGAGATCTTTTGGGGATAAACCTATATTTCAAGTTACGTCAAAATCGGATAAGAATTGTGACCTGTAGAGAGTCCACAAACAAATTGTGGACGGACGGACGTCCGGACGGACAGGGGCGACGACAAAATACGTCCACATGAAAATGTGGGCGTATTAAAAATGCAAAAACATCAGTCAAGTACTTTTGTCATGCAAAGAGCAACATCTAACATTTGGATGGAAGGAAAAATCTTTATTCAGTTGACAGTGTCAAACATTCAGTGACTGTACAAATGCATTGGCCAAATTCACTCTCTTATTTACATGTTCACACTGATTTTACCTGTAGTGAATGGGTACAGATCAATGTTTATGTTCATACTGACAAGATCAAATCAGCAGATGAAATGGATTAGTCTGTTTGGTGGCAGTGTCATGTGTCATGTAATCTAACTAATTGGATATTGAAATATGTCATGGAAAGGAATCGGTTTCTGCTTGAACCTTTTGTTTCAAACAAATTTCATTACCCAATGTTTACATACATCAAGCTGACTGATCTCCCCATGTGAACACACCCTTAGTATGAAGTATAGACTGTGATGACGAGATGTTAAACAAGAGTAGACCTGCAGTTTTTTGTAACTGGATGACCTTTCCTTAAAGCTACAGGTAAAAAGCTATTTGTAGGACATATATATGTACATGTGGTAATATTCTCTATGGTAACTGTGACAATTTCTTTTTCATGTAACATTTATAAAGGTATGTCTGATGTCAATATGACATTATGTACGGTCCATGTACATGCATGCCTGTGAAACGAAACATTTCTATAAATAAGATAGGTTGCCAGGCAACGAATTATACGCCCACAACAGCTAAGTCGTCCGGGCAGTCAACAAGGATTGTCGCATATTGTTTCTTTTGTCAGTAAGGAGAACATTTACAACACATGATAATCTTATTATGAGTAATAGCCCATTAAGTAATTATCAGAAATGATAAGAATAGTTTTGATGGTTTGTCTCAAGGCCTTCGTCCACAAGATTTTTCAAAGTGATCAAGGGTCATAACTCTGGTAGTAATTATCGGATATCGCTGAAAATCAATAGGCTTCTTCATCTCAAGACCTTAAACACCGTGTATAAATTTAAAGACAATCGGATATTAACTTTAGCCTCTAGAGCGTTCACAAGAAATTGTGGACGATGGACGGACGGACGGACCGACCGACCAACGGACGGACCGACGGGGGCGACGGCAATATACGACCACATTTCCATGTGGGCGTATAAAAAGGGAAATAGACATTTATGCCATTATAATAAGACTGACATTAAACAGACCACAGTTTTCATCCACATTACAAAATTATCCTTTTCATTGAACTTATCATCCTCGATAGAGAGAGAGAGAGAAATGGGGTTCAACGTCCACTCAACACAAACTAGGTCATTTTGGGACTAACATATGGTTTAATTTTATTTCAATAATTCGCTTGCGCGTAGGGATCTTTAGCAGTGGGAGGAAACCGGAGTGCCCGGAGGCAACCCCCGAGGTTGAGAAGCCGCCCCTACAGAGGTCGCAGTCACGCAAAAATCCGCGTATTTCACGCATTTTTTTCAAAATAAACGCAAATATTGACGGACGCTGCGTAATTTACACGCAGAAAATTTCCCGACGTGAGAATAAAACTAGATTATTCTACGTCGTAGTTTGTACAATTTATGTGCTTCACGCTTCTTTTACACACTTCTACTGCACGCTGCACGCAGTCTCCGTAGATTTTTATATTTCCGCTTATTTCATTCATAAGTTCATAGCAGTCGCAGCCTTCTATACGGAGCTTTCCTGGGATACCCCTATTTTGCGGCATTGGAAGCAATACAGCGCATGTCATACAAGACTTTGGATTGGCTAGGACACAGTATCCTGTTTACATTTAGCCAATCAAATGTTTGCTTTCATAGCGATAGTCTTCTCTTTACTTCCTGTCGAAGTGAAAGATGGAAATCGTTGCGTCGTCAACCATAGATCTAGTGCCGATGCCGTTAACCTCCAGTCGTCATTAGATTAAATGCAGTAGGGCCTATCAATGAAATAAGGACGCTTTATAATAGGTTTGTTCACAAAATGACTCGACTCGATTCTATTGAGTATTTTGAGATGCTCGAAGTCACGCAGATGTAGACGGCAAAAACGCGAAATTTTGGAATGTCTGCGTATTTTTACGCAACTTGAAATTGATCCACTGCGACCTCTGCGCCCCTATATCCATGCCACATACGCTCACACCAGGGCTCGAAACCACAGCCGCAAGCCAGAGGTGACCGGCCAGCTAGAGGTCGAAGCGTGGCACTCTACCACTAGGCCATCCCAAGCCCCCTATCATCCTCGAATAACCCTAACTAAACCAAACCAAACCAAACCAAACCCTTGTCCTAACCCTACCAACAAAAGATAGGTTGCCAGGCAACGAAACATACGCCCACAGCAGCTAAATCGTCTGGGCAGTCAACAAGGGTTGTCGCATATTTTTACTTTTTTCGGTAATGAAACATTTGTAATACACTAAAAACTGATTAAGAGTAACAACTCATTATGTAATTATCAGAAAATCATTAGAATTTGATTGCTTTTTATAAAGTTTTACCCCACGCTAACAATATCAATCTGAAGTCAATCGGATGGTAACTTTGGCCTCTATAGCGTCACAAGAATTTTTGAAGTTATCAAGGGAGATAACTCTGGCAGTAATTATTTGAAATCGCTGAAAATCAATAGGCTTCTTCGTCTCATGACCTTAAACACTGTGTATAAATCTAAAGTCAATCGGATATTAACTTTGGCCTCCAGAGCGTCCACAAGATTTTTTGAGGTGATCAAGGGCCATAACTCTGGCATTAATTATCGGAAATCGCTGAAAATCAATAGGCGTCTTTGCCTTATGACCTTAAACACTGTGTATAAATTTGAAGTCAATCGGATATTAACTTTGGCCTCTAGAGCGTCCACAAGATTTTTTGAAGTGATCAAGGGCCATAACTCTGGCACTAATTATGGGAAATCGCTGAAAATCAATAGGCTTTTTCGTCTTATGACCTTAAACACTGTGTATAAATTTAAAGTCAATCGGATATTAACTTTGACCTTTAGAGCGTCCACAAGATTTTTTAAAGAGATCAAGGGTCATAACTCTGGCACTAATTATCGGAAATCGCCGAAAATCAATAGGCGTCATTGTCTTATGACCTTAAACGCTGAGTATAAATTTAAAGTCGATCGGATATTAACTTTGGCCTCTAGAGCGTCCACAAGATTTTTTGAAGTGATCAAGGGTCATAACTCTGGTAGTTATTATCGGAAATCGCTGAAAAACAATAGGCTTCTTCGTCTCATGACCTTAAACACTGTGTATAAATTTAAAGTAAATCGGATATTAACTTTAGCCTGTAGAGCGTCCACAAGCAATTGTGGACGCCGGACCGCCGGACGGACGGACGGACGGAGGCGACGACAATATACGACCACATTTTAATGTGGGCGTATAAAAACAGTTTTTGCGAGGAATGCGTGCACAGCGTTGCTGATAGCTAAATTACATAACAAAAAATTGGATCCACTATCTGGACAGTACGGGCGACTAACCGCTATTTGTAGGAATTATTTTTTTCTTGGATTGTCCTATTCACAATCCAGGGCCCTGTTTCACAAAAACTTATATCTCCTTGAAATTGTCTTGAACTAAAATTTTATCCTACTAACTTAAGATATTGATAGATGATTTTCACAAAACAATTTTAAGCATTTTAGTTGAAGGACCTAAATCGCTAACATTTGGGACCTAGAAATTGACACAAGTGGGTTGCAACACATATAATACGCCGTTTGATTTAGTGCAATATGTCTAGCCTCGTTCTTAGAGTCTCTTGTTACAGCTGGGGCTGAAACGCATTATAGTACACAAATTTTGTCTTTTATGTATATCTTTTTCCGGTACGATCACAGCATCAATGTTGATTTAAACTGACAAATAATTCGGATTTTCAATGTTGAAGATTTTGGATGATATTGAGTTAGAGACTTAACTACTTTAAAATCCATTCAAATTTCATCTTAACTTGGGGGGTTGGGATGGCCTAGTGGTCTAGAGTGCCGCGCTTCGACCTCTAGCTGGCCGGTCACCTCTGGCTTGCGGCTGTGGTTTCGAGCCCTGGTGTGAGCGTATGTGGCATGGAGATAGGGGCGCCTTCTCAACCTCGTGGGTTTCCTCCGGGCACTCCGGTTTCCTCCCACTGCTAAAGACCCCTACGGGCAAGCGAATTATTGAAATAAAATGAAACCATATGTTAGTCCAAAAATTACCTAGTTTGTGTCGAGTGGACTTTAAACCCCATTTCTCTCTCTCTCTCTCTCATCTTAACTTAAAATAGTAGCGTTTCACTCAGCTATTTTAGGGACAATTTTAACTAAAATCAATTTTAAGTTATGATAGCTGTCACCCTCTTCTAACTTAAAATCACGATTTTAACTAAAATCTATTAAAATTGCAGCTAAGAATCAATCATTTATAAATTAAATCGCCCATGTGTATTAAATATAGCAGTGACGAAACTAATAGGTTTTCATTAATTGTGCCATTCCATATGTATAAATTTGCTTTCGATTCGAAAGAGATTCATTAATTTGATAGAGGTTGGTCCGGATGTCGGTAAATAACGATATTGTGTGCGATCAATTTTAAGATACATGTATTTATATTTCAATTGTAAGGTATGTGCAGTTACAGTTCGGTGGTACGCACGATAATAATGTAAACAAATTGAACCCACAAAAAAGACAAATACATGTATATAAATAACTTCAGGCAGACTACTTTGGTATGTAACTACAGCACATTGGGTCGGAATACGCAAAATCTAATTTTGGACTGGAGGCAAAATAAGTAAAAGTATTGATTTTGATTGAAATTGAGATTTTCACAAAAGTGAGTCTTTTAATATATGTATCAACACAAAAGATCAAAATAGCAATAAAAGATTTTAGAACACTTTTATTTGAACGTTTTGTAAGAGTACTGTATTCTTAAATCTGTATTATTTCTTAAAATTCTTGACGAAATTACTTCTTTTTCTTCACTCGCAGCGAGACAACCGGTCATTCCTCTTGCAAAATAATTGGCATCGTTGTAAAGCGGAGAATCTTTAGTTTACAAATATGATCAAAATATTGTCCATGAATTGATTTTGAACGGATACAATCGAGTTTTAAAACCCCTAAAAAATATAAACATACTCAACTTAACAGAACACAGTTTTTATGGGATACAATCACTAGTTTTATTCTAAAAGCACGACGTTTCGACAAGTATCCTCTTATCGTTATCAAGCACATTGTATCCCATAAAAACTGTGTTTTGTTAATGTGTTTTCCCGATCGCTAAATGCCACTAAAAGCACATTGTATCCCATAAAAACTGTGTTTTGTTAATGTGTTTTCCCGATCGCTAAATGCCACTAAAAGATTATACTCAACTTGTTGCTATGCTGTCTACACAACTCGTTTGCTGATTGGCCCAGACACTGCATGCAAACTGCAAGGCATATTTTAATTGTGGTTACGCAGCTGGCTCGAGCGGACGATAAATATTTGGTTTTGGCAATAATATTTTAAGGTACCTACATGCGATTCACTCTGATAAGTGGCTGAAAAAAAAGTAATTCTGATCGTATAAAGATTGCTGTTGAGTGTTAAATCAAAACCACTTGGCAGATTACGTAAAAAAAATAATCGACAAGCGGGTGTGTGTCATTGAGTAATAGTAATACTAATCAACTGTCACGGGTCAATGATAAAGCCATCGACAACTCATTATTTACTCCGAATAATTAATCCTAGCGGTGATTATTTGATAACTCATATCATCTTTAAAAATATA
Organism: Patella depressa; assembly: GCA_948474765.1. Taxonomy (NCBI): domain Eukaryota; kingdom Metazoa; phylum Mollusca; class Gastropoda; family Patellidae; genus Patella; species Patella depressa. Next base: position 47,539,696 of record OX419715.1, on the reverse strand, counting down.
ATTTATAGGCCTTAAATGGACATAAACAAGCCAACAGTGAGGCTGATGTCCCCCGCCGAAATCCCAAAATAAATAGAAGACACATATTAATTAATCGCAGATTTATTTTTTTCAAACAAATCGAGCAATCAAACTGTACACGAAGTGTCATCCAAAAGTGTTTTATAAAGAAAAATGCTAAAACCGACGAGAAAAATGAAAATGTACCCTAGTTAGGGGTAGTGCTGATATCAAGTAAAATTTTATGCATCGATGCATCGGACGCAAACATCGATACTCGCATCGATAATTTTTTGCCGCCATTTTGTTTTTCAAATATTACGGAAATAACATTAGTATTTATGATGGAAACATAGATTTCCTCAACATTATCATTATTATAGAAATGTTGATTATTTGAATAATTTATTTCCACAATATGCTTCTAATATCGTTCGATTCACTGGACACTCGTTAGCGTTAGTTGTGACTGCAACGTGAGGGCGTGTAATTCAATTGACGGTAAAGCGATAACTAACCAAGAGCCAGAGGCATTTTGCAGGTCGTATTCAAAGCCTGTCGATACTCTATCTATAGGGATTTATGAAATACATTCTTGCCCGTTTCAAAAAGTAAGACTAAATTTTAACACTAGCGTTAAAAACCTGCCGGAAAATATTTTCCTACTGGCACAGTTTTAAGTTCGTTGGGCTAAGAACCGATGTAGTGAACTGTGAATTTGACCTCGGGGTCGAAGGGCAAGATAGTCAGGGGAAGTAACCTACAAAGACATTTCTAGTAGTCACTGGGAAATCGAGACAAACATAACGGAAGCGTAACGTAAAAAAGTGAAGCTGGGCTAGCCTAATGATACTACGTGCTGGATTCAATGAATTATTCCGTTACATGTATATAGTTTTATTTTGAATTAATAAAAACAAACGTATGGAAAATGTGTTATTTATTCTAGTGGACGAATTGTCAACTCCTCAGACACTTAAAGGTGATTATTAGTATTTTTTGCCGATGCATCGATAATACGAAAAAAGGCCGAGAATCGCATCGCCGTCGGCCGAATCGATGCATCGGCGATGCATCGATACTTGATATCAGCACTAGTTAGGGGGACCCTAAAGGCAGACAAAAGGGCCCCTCTGGCCAAGGGATAGGGCCCTCGTGTCCAAATCAATCGTTTGTATACACTGTTACTGTCGAATTCATTACTAAAGGAGAATGCAGTCATTGTATTGGCATAAAAATCATCAATCAAAATGAACCTAAGTTATCTTGTTCCAAAGTATCAACCAATCAAATTGCTTATCTCTGCTTACCCTAAGCGAAAAATGCTCATCTTCGAACTCCATCAAGACATTGACCTAATAAGCATATACCCCAAGTTTGAACATTTTAACTCAATTAGGAGAGTTATTGTGTTCCAAAGTCTTGACTACTCTCGACCAATCAAATTGCGTATCGCTCTGCTTACCTTGGCTTGAGCAGAAAATGCTCATTATCGAACTTAGTCAAGGTATTACTGTAATGAAACTATACACCAAGTTTCATCACTCTCACTTAATTAGAACTAAAGTTATAGTGTCCCAAAGCATCAACCAATCAAATTGCTTATTTCTGCTTACCCTTAGTGGAAAATGCTCATCTTCGAACTCCATCAAGGCATTGACCATATAAGCATATAAACCAAGTTTAAACATTTTAACTCAATTAGAAGAAGAGTTATTGTGTTCCAAAGTCTCGACCAATCAAATTGCGTATTGCTCTGCTTACCCTGAGCAGAAAATGCTCATTATCGAACTTAGTCAAGGTATTTCTGTACTGAAACTATACACCAAGTTTCATCACTCTCACTTAATTAGAACTAAAGTTATTGTGTCCCAAAGCATCAACCAATCAAATTGCTTATCTCTGCTTACCCTAAGCGGAAAATGCTCATCTTCAAACTCCATCAAGGCATTGACCTAATAAGCATATACACCAAGTTTGAACATTTTAACTCAATTAGAAGGAGAGTTATTGTGTTCCAAAGTCTCGACCAATCAAATTGCGTATTGCTCTGCTTACCCTGAGCACAAAATGCTCATTATCGAACTTAGTCAAGGTATTTCTGTACTGAAACTATAACCAAGTTTCATCACTCTCACTTAATTAGAACTAAAGTTATTGTGTCCCAAAGCATCAACCAATCAAATTGCTTATCTCTGCTTACCCTAAGCGGAAAATGCTCATATTCGAACTCCATCAAGGCATTGACCTAATAAGCATATACACCAAGTTTGAACATTTTAACTCAATTAGAAGGAGAATTATTGTGTTCCAAAGTCTCGACCAATCAAATTGTTCTGCTTACCTTGAGCAGAAAATGCTCATTATCGAACTTAGTCAAGGTATTACTGTAATGAAACTATACACCAAGTTTCATCACTCTCACTTAATTAGAACTAAAGTTATCGTGTCCCAAAGCATCAACCAATCAAATTGCTTATCTCTGCTTACCCTAAGCGGAAAATGCTCATCTTCGAACTCCATCAAGGCATTGACCTAATAAACACATACACCAAGTTTGAAAATTCTAGCTCAATTAGGAAGAGAGTTATTGTGTCCCAAAAAGTGTGACGGACAGACGGACAGACAGACATACAGACAGACAGACGGACAAACCCATTTTAATAGTCCCCCAACTTTCTTCGAAAGATGGGGGACAACAAAATGGCCAATAATTTTCTTTTCAAAAAGAATTTTATTGATAGCTGAATTCCGTTTACTGTTGCTTCTTCATACGATACGGCATGCAAAGTAAGGAATGCATCTTGGATAGTAGAGACTTTTGGCAAGCGTAAATTTCTGGTCCGTATCACGTATCCGTATCGATTTTGTGTTTGACGTCAACAATGTTTGTGTATTTCTCATACGTGATACTGCACACGCATACGGCAGCACGTATAGAACAGCTTTCATACAGAAAAGGTCTGTATAACATTGTCGTCTTTTTACCATACTTTCTGCTACTTTTAGACGTTGAAATGTTGTGTCATAGTGTTTTTATGAATTTATGTGAAGGTGTATATTGATGCGATTTTAACCATGATAAAGACATGAATTTAGGCTAATGATTACTTTTGACGAGAATTTTGCAGAATTTTCATATTTTCCCATCTGACTGTCTGTCAATCTACACGCTGGTTGATCTACGTGCTAAATTTAGAGAGGTGGGGCCTTGCAAATCTGCATTTAAAAGGGGTATATTATACTTTCTGAAATGATACATTACTGAAACCCAAAAAAAGATTTGACACTAAATTTCTTTTTAAATTTTAAATAGCTCAGCCACTGTCGAGCGATCTGTATTACACTCATGAATTTGTTGGCTAGGCACTTGACTAGTACTGGTGTTGGTCTTGGTAGATAACTTCCCCCATGCAGTAATAGAACTAGCTCAGCTCAGCTACCCATATGTACACGGTGCGAAAGTCTGCCAAAACTCTAAAACTACATTGACGCAACGTATCACGTGGCGATACGGAAAATTCCGCTTGCCAAAAGTCTCTTTTATGGGTCGAAAAAATGAGAACGATCAACGAGCCGAAATGCAACGATTCTCGTGTCTGTCATTGTTTAATAACATCAAAGCCAAAATGCACGAAAGTGAACGTAAATATACTATTCAAAAAAAGTAGGGGATATTTGATTTTTAAGTGTTATTAAAGTCACCTAATGAAACTGACGAAGAAACAAATGACAAAATAAAATGACGGTCACATTCATCAGTTTATTCCAAATGATCGTTAGACTAAGTAAGGCACAGACTGACCATTATAAGGGTAAAATGATACCCGGGGTCAAACAGCAAAGTTACCACAGCATCACAACAAAGTCAGTAACGGGTAAATCCTCCTCTGTTTGCCAAACAAGCATTGATCCGACGTGGCATACTCCTAATGAGACGTCTAAGGTCATCTTGGTCCAGATTGTCCCATTCCTGTTGCAGCGCAGCAGCAAGTTCTTGGACATTGGCAGGATGTTGTTGACGTTGACGTAACCTCTGTCCAAGTATGTCCCAGACATGCTCGATGGGGGAGAGGTCGGGACTCAGTGCTGGCAACAGTAATGTGGTGACGTTCTGTTGTTGGAGGTAACCTGTAACGATCCTGGCCCTGTGACATCTTGCGTTGTCATCCTGGAAGATGAAACGGCGGCCATGACGTCGTGCGAACGGCACAACGTGGACTGCCAAGATGTTGTCCCGGTAGTACTGGTCTGTAACACGCCCTGCAACAACATGTAAAGCTGTTCTTCCAGCAACAGTGATGCCTCCCCACACCATAACAGAACCACCCCCAAATCGATCATGTCTGATCAGTGCTTGCCACGAAGAATCTCTGCGTGAGTACTCAATTACTCACGCAAAAAAGATTTTGCGTGAGTTAGGCGAGTAACTGACTTACTCACGCAAAATTTTCCTAGGAGATTAAAATTATAATAGAGACCAAGAACTCTGGCAAATAACAGTGCATTAATTAACTGTCATTCCAGAGATGTAAGACTGTTTTCTAATGTTCTTCACTAGAAGTAAAAGTGAGCCTTCTTGTCAGTTGTAATATTAAATATTACTAATATTAATTCAATACTTGAATTATTCATACTCGCGTAGGGCGAGATTAATTTAATAAAGAATAATAAAGGAATATTTTGTCCAATTTATTTTAGCTTAATGTGAAAATAATAGTAGTTTACTATAAAAAAAAAACAAAAAAAAAAACCCCACAATATCAAAGAAAAAAAAGAGAACCGGTGAAAATAAAAGTATGTAAAAACCTTGTCACCGTGTGTAAAGTCTTATGTAAAAACCTTGTCGTTTGAGGTCATATTCATCTTTAAGATATATGTTTTCCGTTATCCTGTTTAGCAAGATCTGAAAGTTTTCAAAAATACGTCCCTACCCATCGGCATTTGTAATGTGCATTTGATGTTCGAAAATCGTAGAAAGCAACTAACTCAACTAACTGTCGCCACACGATGTTGACCGTGATATTGTCTGCTATGTAATAACAGTAATTTAATAGCACTAGCACTTGTAAATGCGGCAATCAAAATACTTCTCGGCATTTCTAACTATATTATGGCTTGTTTAATATTTATTTTAATATGAAACCACCATTCAAAATTTAATCATAAAGACTAGAAAATGACATATAATAACGTTACAACATTCTACAAATTTTCATATCTCTCGTAATATTTCTCGCGAGAATTCTACTTTGGGTTTCAGTTAAATTAACCAATCATAAAAATTCTACGTTACAAGCCGGGAATACAACTTCCTTATTGTCCAATCAATAGACGCCTTCTATGTTTACTTTATTCTATTCCTAGTAACATTGTGAAATCGTATTCTTATCGCCTGTTGGTCTGCTGTCTTGTATTTTATCGTGGATATTGAATTGAATTAAAAATCAAATGACTATAGCCTTAGATGGTTTTGAATTTTTATTCAAGAAAAGTTTCCAGAAATGATTGCGCGAGTAATGCCTTACTCTCACGTATAACATTTCAGGCGAGTATAGCGTGCGCGCGAGTAATGACTCGCGCCTCCTGACGAGGTCTGCTGATGATGTTAAGTTCTTGGAAGCGCTCGTTTCGACGACGCCACACCCTCCTACGTCTGTCCAAAAATTCAACAGTGAACCTTGACTCATCTGAAAACATCACATTGCTGACAGCGTCAATTATCCCAGTGTTGATGATCCCTACACCAACGACGTCTTGCCTGAATGTGATGATCTCTCAAACAAGGGATCACGCGAGGACGTCGGGTGCGAAGGTGACCCCTTTGCAGTCAATTCCGAATCGTCTGGCCACTCACTCTCACACCAGTGTCTGTTTGAAGACGAGCGCTGATCTGATTTGCTGTGATGACATGATTTCTCAAGGCCAAGGTACGGATAAATCGATCCTGGGCTTGAGTTGTCGCCCTTGGTCGACCTGAGCGTGGTCTGTCCTGTACAGATTGTGTATCACGGTATCTGGACCATAGCCTGTTTATGACAGACTGAGAAACATTCATCGTCCGCGCCACAATCGCCTGTGTTGTGCCGATCTGTAGCATGCCAAGGGCACGTAACCTTTCATTTTGGGTAAGCCGACGCATATCAAAATTTGTTTTCTGGTCACTAAAACAATTAAACTGATGTTTCCACCCTGGAATTCAATGCCACAATGACTGTAACAGTCAAAGTCGTGCAAATCTTGGGTTGGACCCCCATGATGATCCCAAGCATCACCTGCATTCCATGCGGTAGCTATTGGTGCCTTTGGGCGTCACATGTAACTGGAAATGTTTCTTCTGTTAGGTTCTATAGTGACTTTTTTCGTAGTCATTTGCATATTTTAGTATAATGCCCCCAAAATCAAATATCCCCTACTTTTTTTGAATAGTATATTTTGTGACATTTCTATAGCGACTCGTATTTTGATAACGTTACGGTACCAGAAAATAATAATAGACCTATCGTACACGCAGAATCTTAATTTAATTCATGTGTTAAATGAACACACGTACAGCTGTGGTGGCTTCTTTGATGATTATCCAATCAACAATCTTAATCTCCTGACCACTAGCTGACACTAAGGTGCTAATTAATTGATGAGATTAAGTTAATCTCACAAAGTTATAATATACTATTACTAATGTGCAGATGGTTCTTCAGTAACAACGCTATCATGTGAATATGTCGTGTGTGTTGTGGATGTTTCGTTACGAAAATTGTGCATTTACTACGATTTTGGTCTTCAGCACCCTTGAAATCAGAGTTGGGATTTTGCCTGTATATTCCAGACTTTTCCGAATTTTTTTTCCAAACGCACAATATTGTCCGACCGGGAATATGCCAAATCGGACATCAAGACATATTCAAAATTCCAAAATTAATATAGTGTACTACGAGTATAACTACCACTCAACCCGATAATCGTTGACAATAGGCAGGATTGATTAGGTAATTAAGTGATCAACGTATTTATCGTGTTATACCGTCAATAAACCTACCTTGATTAACTACTAAATCTGCCTTGATTGATTGACTTACTTAATCCTTTGTCGGCCAATTCATCAATCTAATCTTAAAGTGAAGGCATTGCTTTCCCTTTGTAGGACTATTCATCAATCCAATAAGAGTGATTATAATTTTAATCCACCTGTTTACCTTGTGGTCTTCAATTGTCGGGCATTTTAATCGCATTGATGTGAGCCGACAGCATCTATAAACTAATCATAGATGTCACATATCGTACGTAAGAGTATATTATTTTATAACACCCTCCTTCTTTTTTTCTACGATATCCTTTACGTCTTTTAAGAATCCATATATAAATTCTCATCCACAGTGGCACTTTCCCGTGATCTCGAGCGCCGCACGAATATTGCTTAACATGTTAGGCAGTGCTTACTATGAAGCTGTGTGCTGTGAGTTACGTACGCCATAGCGGCAATACGCTGAAGTCAGCTATGCCTTTTGTCATCACCACAAGTATTATTATTTCGAACGCTTTTCTTTCATTTGCTGTCGTGTTCTTATTTCTATTATTACACATGGATTTGAATATTTTGTTGACATTTTATGAAGAAAAAATAGGTTGCCAGGCAACGAAACATACGCCCACACAGCAGCCAAATCGTCCGGGCAGTCAACAAGAGTTGTCGCATATTAAGGAATTATCAGAAAATCATTAGAATTTGTTTGGTTTTTATAATCAAACGTTTTTTTTTAAATCAGATAATAATTGTGACCTCCAGAGGCACAACAAGCTAAAAAGGGTGATTTTTCGTACAATCAGGGGACATAATTCAGGAAGTAATGACCCGATGGGCGCAAATATCGAAAGGAACCAAGATCTTTGGGTTATAAACATACATGTCAAGTTTCATCAAAATCGATTCAAAATTGTGACCTCTATAGAACCTTGATATAACATATTTTCACACTATTCGTGTACAAACGGCGGCCATTTTGTCCGTCAATTCTAGTCCGATTTTCACGTAAATTCAAACTCTCTCTTCATTACCATGTAACGGTGATATAGTCAAACGTTTTTTTAAATTGGATAATAATTTTGACCTCCAGAGGGACCACAAGCTAAAAAGGGCAATTTTTCGGACAATCAGGGGCCATAATTCAGGAAGTTACGATCCGATGGGCGCAAATATCTAAAGGAACCAAGATCTTTGGGTTATAAACATACATGTCAAGTTTCATCAAAATCGATTCAAAATTGTGACCTCTATAGGGTCCATAACCTTGATATAACATATTTTCACACTATTCGTGTACAAACGGCGGCCATTTTGTCCGTCAATTCTAGTCCGATTTTCACGTAAATTCAAACTCTCTCTTCATTACCATGTAACGGTGATATAGTCAAACGTTTTTTTAAATTGGATAATAATTTTGACCTCCAGAGGGACCACAAGCTAAAAAGGGCGATTTTTCGGACAATCAGGGGCCATAATTCAGGAAGTTACGATCCGATTGGCGCAAATATCGAAAGGAACCAAGATCTTTGGGTTTTAAACATGCATTTCAAGTTTCATCCAAATCGGTTCAAAATTGTGACCTATACACTGTTCACAAGCTAAAAGATAGGCTGGCACTGCCAGGCAGGATACGCCCACATTTTCGAGAGATGGACAGAGAACAAGCAATACTGAAAGTGATTTTTCCTACATCTATAAGTCCTGTATTTCATACTGTATTGGGAGCAGCCATTTAGTTGGTCAGTTCCAGTCTGATATTAATGAAATTCGAAACCGACAATGATTATCGTGTGACGGTACACAACCTAGAAATGTGACTTTTCATCAAAATCGGATAAGAATTGTGACCTGTAGAGAGTCCACAACCATGATATACCATATTTTTACACTATTCGCGTACAAACGGCGACCATTTCGTCCGGCAATTTTGGTACGATTTTCACGAAATTAGAACTCAACCTTCCTCATCAAAATCGAATTAAAATTGTGACCTATACAGGGTCCACCACCATGATATATCATTTTTTTAACAGTATTCGCGTACAAACGGCGGCCATTTTGTCTGTCAATTTTGGTCCGATTTTCCCGAAATACAAACTGAACCTCCCTTACAGTGTAACGGTGATATAATCAAACGTTTTTTTTTAAATTGGATAATAATTGTGACCTCCAGAGGGACCACAAGCTAAAGAAAGGGGGATTTTGCGTATAACCAGGGGCCATAATTCAGGAAGTTACGATCCGATATGCGCAAATATCGAAAAGAACCAAGATCTTTGGGTTATAACCATGAATTTCAAGTTTCATCAAAATCGAATTAAAATTGTGACCTTTACAGGGTTCACAACCTTGATATACCATTTTTTAACAGTATTCGCGTACAAACGGCGGCCATTTTGAATGGCAATTTTGGTCTGATTTTCCCGAAATTTGAACTCAACCTTCCTTACGGTGTAACGGTAATATAATCAAACGTTTTTTAAATCGGATAATAATTGTGACCTCCAAGCTAAAAAAAGGCGATTTTGCGTATAATCAGGGGCCATAATTCAGGAAGTTACGATCCGATATGCGCAAATATCGAAAGGAAGCATGATCTTTGGGTTATAACCATGAATTTCAAGTTTCATCAAAATCGAATCAAAATTGTGACCTCCACAGGGTCCACAACCTTGATATACCATTTTCTAACAGTATTCGCATACAAACGGCGGCCATTTTGTATGGCAATTTTCGTCCGATTTTCCCGAAATTCGAACTCAACCTTCCTTAGGGTGTAACGGTGATATAATCAAATGGTTTTTTAAATCGAATAATAATTGTGACCTCCAGAGGGACCACAAGCTAAAAAGGGTGATTTTTCGGACAATCAGGGGCCATAATTCAGGAAATTACATTTCGATAGCCGCAAATATCGAAAGGAACCAAGATCTTTGGGTTACAAACATGCATGTCAAGTTTCATCAAAATCGGTTCAAAATTGTGACCTCTATAGGGTCCACAAGCTAAAAACGTGATTTTTCGTACAATCAGGGGCCATAATCCATGAAGTTTTGATCCGATACATGCCAATATCGAAAGCAGCCGAGATCTTTTGGGGATAAACCTATATTTCAAGTTTCGTCAAAATCGGATAAGAATTTTGACCTGTAGAGAGTCCACAAACAAATTGTGGACGGACGGACGTCCGGACGGACAGGGGCGACGACATAATACGTCCACATGAAAATGTGGGCGTATAAAAACGTGATTTTTCGTACAATCAGGGGCCATAACCCATGAAGTTACGGTCCGATACATGCCAATATCGAAAGGAACCGAGATCTTAGGGTGATAAACCTATATTTTAAGTTTCATTGAAATCGGATAAAAATTGTGACCTGTAGACTGTTCACAAACAATTGTGGACGGACGGACGAACAGGGGCGACGACAATATACGTCCACATGAAAATGTGGGCGTATAAAAACGATGTTCTGACATCACAAACTATTCTTATTTCGGAAGTTTGGCATTCATTTGCTGCCACGTAAATCTAAAGGAATATTACAGTTGTGAATTTTATGCCGAAGCAGGATCGGCAAGCTTTCATTCAATGTATTACGAAAATGCTTAATTTTGTACGACATTTACTGACATAAATTTGAATGCCATACGGGAATTAGGTGTGAAAAATAGCGAGGTTCACCAATTTTTATTACGGATTTGAATATTTTGTTGACATGTGATTTTTAATTGTGGTATGAATTGAATACCGTACAGGAATTAAATATGAAAAATAGCGAGGTTCACCTAATTTTGTTATGTACGCGATTTGAATATTTTGACATGTGACTTTTAATTGTGGTATGAATTCGTCTGCTTAAATAACGATAAGAGTTATGCCCCTTTATTTTCTGTAAAATGCCCGACACGAAAAATTTTGAAATCCCATCACTGCTTGAAATCCTTCTTTAAAGATAGGCTGGCACTGCCAGGCAGGATACGCCCACATTTTCGAGAGATGGATAGAGAACAAGCAATACCAAAAGTGATTTTTCCTACATCTTTAAGTCCTGTATTTCATATTGTATTGGGAGCAGCCATTTAGTTGGTCAGTTCCAGTCTGATATTCATGAAATTCGAAGCTGACAATGATTATGGTTTGACGGTACACAACCTAGAAATGTGACTTTTCATTCAAATCGGATAAGAATTGTGACCTGTAGAGAGTCCACAACCATGATATACCATATTTTTATACTATTCGCGTACAAACGGCGACCATTTCGTCCGGCAATTTTTGTATGATTTTCACGAAATTAGAACTCAACCTTCCTAATCAAAATCGAATTAAAATTGTGACCTATACAGGGTCCACAACCATGATATACCATTTTTTTTAACAGTATTCGCGTACAAACGGCGGCCATTTTGTCTGTCAATTTTGGTCCGATTTTCCCGAAATTCAAACTCAACCTTCCTTACAGTGTGTAACGGTGATATAATCAAACGTTTTTTTAAATTGGATAATAATTGTGACCTCCAGAGGGACCACAAGCTAAAGAAAGGGGGATTTTGCGTATAACCAGGGGCCATAATTCAGGAAGTTACGATCCGATATGCGCAAATATCGAAAAGAACCAAGATCTTTGGGTTATAACCATGAATTTCAAGTTTGATCAAAATCGAATTAAAATTGTGACCTCAACAGGGTCCACAACCTTGATATACCATTTTTTAACAGTATTTGAGTACAAACGGCGGCCATTTTGTATGGCAATTTTGGTCTGATTTTCCCGAAATTCGAACTCAACCTTCCTTACGGTGTAACGGTAATATAATCAAACGTTTTTTTAAATCAGATAATAATTGTGACCTCCAAGCTAAAAAAAAGGGGATTTTGCTTATAATCAGGGGCCATAATTCAGGAAGTTACAATCCGATATGCGCAAATATCGAAAGGAAGCAAGATCTTTGGGTTATAACCATGAATTTCAAGTTTCATCAAAATCGAATCAAAATTGTGACCTCCACAGGGTCCACAACCTTGATATACCATTTTTTAACAGTATTCGCGTACAAACGGCGGCCATTTTGTATGGCAATTTTCGTCCGATTTTCCCAAAATTCGAACTCAACCTTCCTTAGGGTGTAACGGTGATATAATCAAACGGTTTTTTAAATCGAATAATAATTGTGACCTCCAAGCTAAAATAAAGGCGATTTTTCGTATAATCAGGGGCCATAATTCAGGAAGTTACGATCCGATATGCGCAAATATCGAAAGGAAGCAAGATCTTTGGGTTATAACCATGAATTTCAAGTTTCATCAAAATCGAATCAAAATTGTGACCTCCACAGGGTCCACAACCTTGATATACCATTTTTTAACTGTCTTCCCGTACAAACGGCGGCCATTTTGTATGGCAATTTTCGTCCGATTTTCCCGAAATTCGAACTCAACCTTCCTTAGGGTGTAACGGTGATATAATCAAACGGTTTTTTAAATCGAATAATAATTGTGACCTCCAGAGGGACCACAAGCTAAAAAGGGTGATTTTTCGGACAATCAGGGGCCATAATCCAGGAAATTACATTCCGTTAGCCGCAAATATCGAAAGGAACCAAGATCTTTGGGTTACAAACATGCATGTCAAGTTTCATCAAAATCGGTTCAAAATTGTGACCTCTATAGGGTCCACAAGCTAAAAACGTGATTTTTCGTACAATCAGGGGCCATAATCCATGAAGTTTTGATCCGATACATGCCAATATCGAAAGCAGCCGAGATCTTTTGGGGATAAACCTATATTTCAAGTTTCGTCAAAATCGGATAAGAATTGTGACCTGTAGAGAGTCCACAAACAAATTGTGGACGGACGGACGGACGGACGTCCGGACGGACAGGGGCGACGACATAATACGTCCACATGAAAATGTGGGCGTATAAAAACAGCACCTCTGAAAACCAATGGAAATATATTTTCAACGACAAAACAGCAAATAAATTGCCTGGTTGCTATGGGATTTTAATTCGGAACATACCAAATCTTTAACTTCCTTTTCTCAAAACTAACAGTTGTGAGTTTGGTGGCTTCAAATGGACACAGCTCGGTCAATTTTTGTCCAATTCAAACAAACTATACATCAAATTGAAGGTAATGAGTGGGAGAATAACAATAACTCAATTTTCAAAATTTCCTCACAGTGACTCAGTATGCCATGTCGGGTCACATACAAATTCATGTAAAAAGACTTACACTTAACAAAGACCGATCTGCTTAAAACACACGGTCGAACAAGAAATCACCTACACGTCAGATAAAGCCTGTTGGTGGTTGATAAAACACCTTTGCTGCAGTTTTAACATGCTTTCGAGAAAACTAACCACTAACGATAATTAAATCACCTTAAAGTTAATTTCTCACCCCTGTTAATTAACACACCGTATTTACAGATTTTAGCCTCGCAATATTATATTTGTTGCGATAATTAGAATTTTAACGATAGTCGTACAAATTTATCAAAATCGCTAGAAATCTACGACCAAAATGTACAAAAAACACAATTACTACTTTTCTTGTGTAAAAATGTCTGAATGATGGACATGTATGAGCAAAGAGGGGCAGCTTGCTAAGTAGAAATTGTAGCTACAGGACAATCTATCATGTTGATAGATTCAGATCCATTTCCAAACTACTTTGATTGGTTGTTTATTTACCTTGACAGCCATGATGTGTTTGCTACACTTGTGTCTCATTTTGTTCACCTGACCACAAGTACCATGTCCAAGTTCACCTAAACTATCTAATTCATTAATATCTGTCTGCACCTTCTACAATAATGCAACATTTAATTAATAAATATAACACATTTCAATCAACATAGGTTGCCAGGTAATGAAACTTATGTCCCACAGCAGGGTCATTCCATGTCAAGTGGACCAGTGGTGGGAAACTGACGCCCTCAAAAAAATCTGGAAAAAAAATATGTTAAAGTACATGGTCTAAAACTACCAAATACCAATTTTCAGCTTCCTAGGTCAAATATTGGCGGAGATATCACCATTTGAAAAAAAGGTTGCCAACTGGTAATAAAAATTCTCTTATTTCTGTTAGGTATTCAGCTCCGTTGTTTATATACTTCTAAAGTGTCTAGTAGCCCCTAACTTGGCAATATAATAGAACTGCAAACATAGATTACAATTCTTTGAAAATATTTGGGGTAGGGGGTATCCCTACTGTAAGGGTTGCCATCAAAGTTGGAAAAAAATAAGCAAGTATTTTATTTTTCACGACTTTGGAGTGCTCTAGTAAAGTCATCGTTGTGTCTAGAGGTCTAAAAATTGCTATATATATACACTCCCAGACGGTGGAATTTCGATATGGAATTGAATATAGGACCATATAATGTTATATCCCAAAGATATCAGGCCTCAAAGTTGGTTTCCCGACAAAATCTCGTGAAAATGTCTAGTTTTTGTTGCCATTTTGGTTATGTGGGACAAGTGGCAAAATTTTAAAAGGGACAGGAAATTAATCTTCTGTTACCCTTCTACAACATATCAAAAATCCACAGTTGGCCCGTGTTCGTTGATATTTTTAATTTTCATCCGAAGTTTGTAAATATACATGTGTTTTTGCCGATTTTCGCATTCAGTTAGACATTTCATGAAAAATTGCCTTTTTATGATCTCTGAAAAAAAGCTTCTAAATACACCATTCTAGATGAATTTTGTGCGTAGATCACAAATATAACATCAGTTCGGACGTAGAATGTAGCAGTGAGCTTTAATTTCACCTTCAAAATGCAACTTTTCGTTATTACAGGTACAATATGAAGGAAAATTAATGAAAAGTTTGGTTTTCAAGACCAGTTTTTAATTACTAGTGGATGATGTACTGTAGTCAAATTTACCAATCTAGAAGAACTTTTTACGTAAATTACGAATATGACATCAGTTCAGGCATAGGATATGTTATTTTAATTTTATTCTCTCTTCAAAATAGGAAAAAATAAGGAAAATTACTTTTTCTTCTATTATTGATGAGAAATGTTATAGTTTGGAGAACGGTTATTAATTACTTCGAAATGTTAATAAGGTATCAAACTGACCATTCCAAGATAACTTTTTACGTAGATTACGAATATAGCAACAAACTAACCGTTTGGAATACTGTACTATTTTATTTTAGCTTCGAAACAGATGAAGAATATCTTTCTTTGTACTGTTTGTATTTGGCGCTCCCACAACTCACCTTAATTCTTTTTCAGTTTCCCTTTTGTTTCTAGTCCTAGAGTCCTTTAGTACAGCCTAACCACCCTCATTAGAATGACCACGCCTAGTACAGGCCTGTACGATTTCTCGTTTTAGACCCCCTCGAAACCTATTGCCCCTATGCTTACACCCGCCTAGTACTTTCTTCCACAGAAATTTTCTATATAAAGCCCATCTTCTTTGCAATTTCGTTACTTGGCTCTGAAGTCAATCCTACTACATTCTAACTACAACCCCTACACATGGATCCCTGTTCCATATGGCGCGCTTGTGGTGATGAGTGTCACAAACTCCATACATTGTAAGCACATTTGAAAATGTGTGGTTTCAACGTCCAATTCGCTAGACACCGAAATGTGTAGTTCATCTATGTATGCATGTATTTCGAAGTGAATTCAAATAGAATAACAGAATTGCATATAATATCCTATAGGGTTTGTTTGTTGTTATATTCGTAATCTACGAAAAAAGTTCTAATACTTTACTAACATTTCGAAGAAATTAAAGATAGGCTGGCACTGCCAGGAAGGATACGCCCACATTTTCGAGAGATGGATAAAAAACAAGCAATACCGAAAGTGATTTTTCTTACATCATTAAGTCCTGTATTTCATACTGTATTGGGAGCAGCCATTTTGTTGGTCTGTTCCAGTCTGATATTCATGAAATTCGAAGCCGACAATGATTATGGTCTGACGGTACACAACCTCGAAATGTGACTTTTCGTCAAAATCGGATAAGAATTGTGACCTGTAGAGAGTCCACAACCATGATATACCATATTTTTACACTATTCGCGTACAAACGGCGACCATTTCAAACAGCAATTTTGTTACGATTTTCACAAAATTCGAACTCAACCTTCCTTACGGATAATAATTGTTCGAGAGATAAATAGAGAACAAGCAATACCGAAAGTGATTTTTCCTACAATCAAAGGCCATAATTCATTAAGTTACAATTTGATATGCGCAAATATCGAAAAGAATAAAGATCTTTAGGTTATAAACATGCATTTCAGGTTTCATCAAAATCGAATTAAAATTGTGACCTCTACAGGGTCCAATACTTTGGCATACCATATTTTTACACTATTTGCGTACAAACGGCGGCCATTTTGTCTGGCAATTATGGTCCGATTTCTCGAAATTATAACTCAACCTTCCGTAGGATGTAACGGTGATAGAGTCAAAGGTTTTTTTAAATCGGATAATAATTGTGACATCCAGAGGGACCATAGGCAATTTTTTTTCGGACAATCAGGGGCCATAATTCAGGAAGTTACGATCCGATATGCGCAAATAATGAAAGGAACCAAGACCTTTGGGTTATAACTAGGGCTACCGCGTTTTTTTTTAACTGTCATGATAAACGATATTTTTATAGTGAGAACCGGTATATACAGTACACGCATCGCGGAGGTTTGATCAAACACGATTATCGTGTCGTTTTTTGTTAAAAATTTCCACGATAACGACACGATATTGCCACGATAAATAACTCGGTGTAGCAGTCGCTATCGTGTGCCACGATAGTCGCGTGACACGATAGGCCTCGGTGTAATTTGATATGTAAAATTAACGATGTTTATCTGTCATAAATAATTGATGTCAAAAAGATATACTGCCACGATGTTATCAAACTGCCACGATATTTGAAATGTTGAATAGTTTTTTCAATAATCCTGACGCGAATAGCCACCCTGCATAAAAAGAATGTACTTTTATGAGGTTATATTTTAACGGAGTCCCATTCTGACAAATAAATCGGTAAATCACACCTCAAGTAATATCTTCGGTTTTAAATCACAAATGAATTAAAAAGTCTGCCTCTCCTGCTTTTAAGCCCACGTCGCCATAAAATGTATCCATAAAATTGTACCTTGTGTTGTGGAATACATGTTCATTAAAACGTGTCTCCGTCGGATAACACCTTGGTGAACTTTTCATACTGTCAATCAAGTTTCCAAATAACGTGAATATAAAAGAGCCATCAAACATCAAAAGGAAACGATAATTGACTAAAATAGAAGTCCTTTTAACAAAAAATAGTCTTGTAGACAATATGACTTTTATTGCAAATTATCAGTAAGTGAGCATTACCTAACATTGTTGCCCTCATTTTTAAAAAAACCCAATTGCAACTGGTACGTGAACAATCTGGATTCACACACAAAAAAGCTGTCGTTGTCATGGTTAAATAAGAACGGACCACGATGGAAAGCCCCCCCCCCCAGAATACACGCTTTCAAAAAAATTGTGGATGTAAGTGTTTATTCAATGTTTAAATTGGTACAGACTTGAAGATTGTTACATAACAGCGCGTCTTATGACGAAAACTATGTATAATCAGCATATTCGCAGTGGGCATATTCTGCCAATAAAATCATTCCTTAAACTACTGCCCCTTTTACTTGTGCATGCATTGTTAGTAAATTTTCTCTTTATGTGTAAAGATCAAAGACAAATTGTCACCTAAATAACTCAACGAACGTTTCTATTAATAAAGTATATACATGTACCCACGTCGCATATGTCAGTCATTCATCTACGAATGATCGCCATCTTATAAAAAGCGAATTCTGTTTATCTAAAAGGGGCTGCGGCGCAATTTAAGGAATTATTTTTGACCCGATATTAACCAGTGCCAAATATTTTAAATAATGAGATAACGTCAAACAATACGAGTTTACTTTATAACAAAAACATTGGTGAATTTATTATTATGTTTAAAATCATAAAGCTAATCAACAAATAATACTATTGCTCTTTATTACAAAAACATCGGTGAACTAATCTCGGTTTGATCGGCTTGCCAAGATAATGTATTATTGGGTAAATAAAACAATATAAACAACCAGTGAGTAATACAATTAAATTATTAAACAACAACAACAACGGCGGAGGGGTTTAATATATTGCTTATAAAAAAACAATACGCCCCGTGGACGCCCTAACAACTGCGTACCTGTTTGCTTGTGGACGAGTTTACTGACACCCGTTCAATATATGAATGAAACATCCAAACATTTGACCGTATTCATGCCATAGACCATAAATACCCTTATTAATAAAACCGTTTTAGTTTCCACAAATTATCACGTCATATTCATTTTGATTGTTTTACCCCTCAATACGATCTCACGACCATTTCTTATGAATTGAAGCCTCTTTGATAGTGAGATTAATAATAGGAGTATAAGAGTTATCGAGGTGTCAATTAGCCAAGAATGCAACACATCAAAGCGAAGAGAGGCGATTGCCTAACACAAAAAACGTGCTTATTAAGTTGTTAAAGGTGACTGTTGCTATTTAAGGACTGACATTTGTGCATAATGTAATAAAATAATAACCACTCTGATAAATTATTAATGAGCACCGAAGTGATTTTATTGACAGAATATTATGTCAATTGCAAATATGATGACTAAACATTATTTTGCCCATTACATGATCTGCAGTAGTCAACCTCCGAGTCTGTACCGATTTAAATAATTGAACAATCTCTAAAAACATGACTTTTACCGTAAAACAGTAATCACAATTCCTCATTACATATTGGTTTTACATGTAGGGAAGGGGTGGGGGTGTCCAGCCAAATACAAACCCCGTAGTTAGTCATATTGTAAGTGTTGCGTGGTTTTCTTTAATTTGACATTCTGCTAATTGAGAAAATATTTCAGTAATAAATACGGGTTATTTTACATGATATCTCTTTTCAAAATTTCCCTTACGTTTAATTTTAACCAAAACGCCCAAACTAATTGAGATGCAAAGAACAATCCATTGTGACCCCTCTTGAATGCCAACCATTTGCATATATATCAGAATCAATTTAACAATTGTGATTGTTTTTTTAAAATAAAGATTCAAACCTTTTTGGGTAGTTTTTACTACTGACAATTGACAATACAAGTCGTACTGCCAAGATGACTACAACAGGATAATAATTTGTTGTAAAATGGGCGTGCAATTTTCTGTCAGTTGGTTTCTTTTGATGTCACGTGCCAATTTACTTTATCAAACCTTGATTGACAGTATGCATTCCCTAGACTCTCTGGTGTGGAAATGAAAAAGTCAGCATTATATTATCGCCTTTATCGGACTGATACGTGTCCACGTCCATTCAGCAAAATGTGCTTCGTCTCAGGTGACGAAGGCTTTTAATTCATTTGTGATTTAAACCAGAAAAGATATATTAGCTGGGGAACCAATAGAGTTACACTTATAATGGTGTATCATGCTCTAATACGCTCTGTATTAGACTACGGATCTTTGGTCTTCATGAACTTGACACCATCCAATACAAAGCTCTGTGTATTGCGACTGGCGTAGGGCTTGGGACCAGGAGAGAGGTATTACTACAGGAAGCCGGAGAGTTGCCCCTATCCCTAAGAAGAAAAGAACTAGCAACAAGGTATTGGGCTAAGATCTCGCAATTGGGCGAGAGATCCCCGGCCTTTGTCAGCCTAAAGAAGACAAGATATGTAAGAGATCCTAGAAAGAAAAGCTTCGGCCAGGGTATCAGGGAAACAGTCAAGGAACTACGACTGGAGGAGCTCGTGATAAACGAACACGACCCACCATCGATCGCTCCTTGGACACTCCCAATACCACCGGTCAATCTAGATCTGCTACAGAAAACCGACAAGAAAAACAACCCCACTGCAGCACGGGCTCTCTCTCTGGAACACCTGGAAGACAACTGGCCGTCGGATGACTGGGAACATGTTTATACGGATGGCTCACGCAATCCTGAAAGGGGCACCAGCTCGTTTGGAATACACCTGCCAAACGGGGAACAGGGAATAAGCAGGAAACTGCCCAATAACTGTTCGGTGTACACTGCAGAGATTGTGGCCATCTGTGATGCTATATCATGGATCTCTTATCAAAAGACTAGTAAGTTCGTCATCCCAAGCGACTCTCTGAGCAGTCTGATTTCAATCCAAAATGACAACTCGGACTCAAGACCAGAAGTTATTTTGGAAATCAGGCAGCTGTACCAGAGGGTCCTAGAGAAGGGAAGCAAATTAGAGCTCGTGTGGATTCCATCACATGTGAACATTAGAGGAAACGAGGAAGCAGATCGACTCGCAAATGAAGGTCTCGGGGACACAGCACCACTCCGCACCATAGAATACAGCACCACCGAAATCTACAGTATGGTAAAAAGACAGGTCAATTCACTCTGGGAATTAAAGCTCGTTGAACTTGACACATACAGATTCCGGCTGGATGACAAGATCTACACGAAGACAGCTATCAATCACCCTAGAAGAGATATATGCAAACTTATATCGAAACTATGGGTGAAAGAGCGGCTGCGAGACTACAAACACCAAGTCATCGTCTGTGAGTGCGGAGAAGAATGTACCACCAACCATGTCCTGGTAGACTGCGAGGTATTCAAGGAAGAGAGAACGGAACTAGTGGAGATGATGGAGACTAACAACATACCGCTCAACACTAAGAACCTACTCTTTCCAAGACCCGATCTGAAGCTGCAAATCTTCGAACTAATCCACGATTTAATGAACACCGTTGGATTAAGTAGAATAGTGAAGTAAGAGGGGGCTACGATAAGACGAGCTCGGCATCTAAACACTAAACTACATAGGGGATATACACCAAAGTAGCGGGCTAGTGGAGTAACAGAGGGTCAAGGTAAGACGGGCTCGGCATCTAAACACTAACCCACTACAAAGACACCAAACCTATAAAGTGGGATAAGTGGAGTAAGGGGAGGCCACGATAAGACGGGCCTGGCACCTAAACACTATACCCCAAAAGATGACTTCTACCAATCCAGAGACGAGACACATATATGTCTGCATAAATGCTGTCCCTACAGATCAACTACCAAACAATATGTGTTTTATTAAATAAAGGGAAGAACTTCTCACTAAACCTACTGTTAACTGTTGTCTGATCCCTTATGCAATTGATACAGTTGTACAAGTTATGTCCCTTGAGGAAGGATCTCCAAGTAGGAGGTGTTATTGTTAAGTTTGTAAGCACATGGTTTTGAAGGGTGGACTAATAAAGATGTCACAATAGATTGTATTGATATTCTGGTCTAACAATGGTAGCAGGAGCTGGTTTTTAATATAGAAAAAGAAGAAAATCTTAGCAAGTATGGCCTCTTATAGTTTTAAGAATCCTCCAGTATTGGATAAGAATAAATCATATGAACAATGGAAAAATGAAGTAAAAATGTGGCAGTTGGTAACTGAATTAGAAAAAAGAAAAAGAGGTTTGGCACTAGCATTGTCATTAGAAGGCAAACCAAGAGAAATAGCATTGAATATTGATGCTGGGTTATTAAATGTTGATGGAGGTGTCGATATACTGATGATGGAACTTGATAAACTTTTTAAGAAAAATATTGTTGATCTGTCTTACTCTGCTTACACAAATTTTGAGCAGTATCATAGAACTGACTATGCCAGACTATATAATAGGATTTGAACAAAAGTACAGTGAAATTAAGAAATATAACATGGAATTACCAGAAACAATATTAGCTTTCAAAATCCTTGATAATGCTGGATTGACCAGGAAAGATAGACAGTTAGCCTTGACAGCTAGTGCTGATCTGAAATTTGAGTCGATGAAATCTGCTTTGAATAGAATATTTGGAGATACTCGTGCAGTAAGTCACTTAGAACAAGATAAAGTTGAAGATGCCTTTATCAATAGGAGTAGGCCTACTGGTGGTAGGCCTAGTTCTTATGGTATTGGTAGAGGTGGTATTGGTTACAAGAATCAAATATCAGGAACTGGTGATAATCGGCTCGGGCGTCTGAATCCGGTTTTCAATGGTGTTGTCTCAAAATGTAGTATCTGTGGTTCCAAATATCACTGGATTCGGTACTGTCCTGAAAATAGACGTTTCAATCAATCGGCTTTATGCACCGATCAGGAAAATGTGAACATTATTTCAGAAATTAAAAGTAATGAAGTGTTGACATGTGAAAGTACTGATGCCGCTATAGTAGACACAGCTTGCTCTAAAACTGTATGTGGACAGGAATGGCTGACATCATATATAAATAAATTAAATTCTGATCAAAAAGTTCTTGTAGAAACATATCCTAGCCATACATCTTTTAAATTTGGTGATGGTGACCAAGTAATTTCCACGTATATGGTTAGAATACCGGCAAGAATTTGTGATAATGATGTTATTATTGACTGTGAAGTAATAAACAGAAATATTCCTTTGCTTTTAAGTAAAGAAACCTTAAAGAAAGCCAATACAATAATTGATTTAAATAATGATAAAATTTTCATGTTTGGTAAACCAGTTGATGTCCATTTCACCTCCAGTGGTCATTATTGTGTGAACATAGGTTTTAATGATGAAACTGTAAATTATGTAAATAATCAGGTAACGCATGTAATTGAAAATGAGGTATTAATAGTTAATAATGATATGAATTCTAAAGAAATCGAAAAAGTTGTAGGTAAACTTCATGTTCAGTTTGGTCATGCTTCTTTTGATCGGCTTTATAGTTTGTTAAAAAGTGCTGGATATGTAACTAATCATGTAAAATCTATTTTATTTAAGATATGTTCAGAATGTTCAGTTTGTAGAAATCATAAGCGACCACACAATAAACCTATTGTTGGTTTCTCTTTGGCATCGAGCTTTAACGAAATTGTATCAATGGATTTACATCAGCTGGACAAGAACTTATGGTACCTACATATTATAGACGTTTTTAGTCGTCTGAGTGCTGCTTCTATAATCAGAAGAAAAGATCCTCAACTTATAATTGAGAAATTCATGCAAATATGGGTTAGTGTTTATGGTGAACCGTCCAAGGGGGTATACAGTGACAATGGGGGAGAGTTCAACAATAAATATTTCTTAGATATGGCTCAGAATTTAAATATGAGTGTTAAAACAACAGCCGCTTACAGTCCATGGTCCAATGGAGTGGTCGAAAGGCATAATGCAACATTGACTGAAGCATTATTGAAATTGAGAGAAGACATGGATGTTTCCTGGGAAACCGCGCTCTGAGCTGGGCAGTTTCTGCAAAGAACTGTCTACATAACGTACATGGATACAGTCCCCATCAGATTGTGTTCGGAAAAAATCCAAATTTACCGTCAGTTATCGTTGACTGTCCACCTGCATTAGAAGGAATTACAATGTCGCAAGTTATGGCACAGAATTTGAAAGCCCTACATGCAGCACGACAGGCATATATGGCTGCAGAATCGTCAGAAAAAATCAAAAGAGCTCTCCGAAAACAGGTGCGACCGTCTGGTGAACAATTTTTATGTGGTGATAAGGTGTATTATTTAAGAGACAACAAATGGACTGGTCCGGCTGGGTATTAGGGCAAGACAATGTTGTAGTATTTGTTCGACATGGGGGTTTAGTTGTTCAAGTTCATACTTCAAGGTTAAGACGAGCAGACAGTGATCTTCCATGTACCTTAAAACCTGAGAACAGTTCTAATGAGGACAGAAGTTGGTCTACAAATAAAGGTAGAAGTTTGTCAAGATGTCAGTCAGAAGAGAAGTTAGAGAAAAGAAGTCAGTCTACAGAGGTTAATAGAAATAGAAGTCAGTCTACAGAGGTTAATAGAAATAGAAGTCAGTCTACAGAGGTTAATAGAAATAGAAGTCAGCCTACAGAGGTTAATAGAAATAGAAGTCAGCCTACAGAGGTTAATAGAAGTATAGGTCAGTCTACAGAGGTTAATAGAAATAGAAGTCAAGAGGTTAATAGTCAGTCCACAGAAGAAAGAAGACAGTCTACAGAGGTTAATAGAAATAGAAGTCAAGAGGCCAATAGTCAGTTTACAGAGGAAAATAGAAGCAAGACTACAGAGGTTAATAGCAATAGAAACCGGTCTATAGAGGTAAATAGAAATAGAAGTCAAGAGATTGATAGTCAGTCTGCAGAAGAACATAGAAGTGAAACGGTGGATAGTAAGTCTATAGAGGAAAGTAAAAGTCAACCATTTAATAGCCAATCTACAGAGAAAAATAGAAGTTCATCTACAGATGAAAATAGAAATAGCAGTTGTTCTACAGAAAAAAATCAAAGTCAGGCCACCACAGTTAATAAAAGTCAGTCTGTAGAGAAAGATAAAAGTCAATATGCAAAGGAAATAATTGAGAGGAAAAGCAAAGGAGAGGGGATCAAGTTGAATAAAGGGCAATCCATTAGTTTTGAAAATGAAGGTATCACCCATGAAGCCACTGTTTTAGGAAGAGCTGGTAAAGTGACTACAGACAAACGAAACTGGTACAACATTCAATATAGTCAACCTGATAGTATGAAGGGTAAAAGTGTTTCCATTGACTTTACGAATGTAAATAATCTAAAGATAAAGTCAACAGCAGATTGCTACGATTCAGAAAACGTATTTCTCGCTGATGTTAATTTTGATGAAGCTAAGCAAGCTGAACTAGATAGCTGGTTGAAACAGAATGTATATACTGAATGTGATGATGTTGGTCAAAAAATCATTTCTACTCGATGGGTCTGCACTCTTAAGGAAAAAGATGGTCAACTCACTCAAAAGGCTAGACTTGTTGCTCGCGGATTCGAAGAAGATTGCTTAAATGATCTCCAGAAAGATTCCCCAACCTGTTCTAGAGAATCACTGAAGGTAATATTGTCAGATGTAAGTCAAAAACAATGGAATGTGCATGGTATGAACATAAAAACAGCCTTTCTTCAGGGTGAAAATGTTTCCAGAAAAATATTTCTTAAACCTCCATTTGAAGCCAAGTCCCCAAATAAAGTATGGTTGTTGAACAAATGTGTGTATGGGTTGGCAGATGCCTCACTTAAATGGTATGAAACTGTGAAGAAGACTCTTATAAGAAGTGGAGCAAAAATATCAAAGGTAGATCCGGCTGTATTCTACTGGTATAGACAGACCCATCTTGTTGGTATTCTCGCAGTACATGTAGATGATTTCCTATGGGCGGGGACGACCGCGTTTGAGAAAGTAGTCATTGACAGAATTAGAATAGATTTTAATATTGGTAAAGAAGAAACTACAAATTTCAAATATGTTGGACTTCGAATAACACAAGATGGAGAGACTATTTTAATGAATCAGAGTGAATATGCTCAACACATTGAACCAGTCCTTATTGATCACGAAGTATGTAAAAGCTTGCCACTTAATGAAAAACAAAAAACATTACTCCGTGGTAAAGTTGGACAGTTGTTGTGGATTTCGAAACTAAGCAGACCCGATATTAGTTTTGATGTTTGTCAACTTTCCACTTCAATACAGAACTCTACCATTGCCCAGTTTTATGAAGTCAACAAAATTATAAGAAAAGTGAAATCTGAAAACCATAATGTGAATTTGAAGTATCAACATTTAGATGGTGATTTAAAGATAGTAATTTACAGTGATGCCTCTTTTGGTAATCTCCAAGATGGAAGTAGCCAAGGTGGCCATATGATACTATTGACTGGGTCAAATGGAAAATTCAATCCTTTATCGTGGCAGTCTAAAAAAATTCGGCGTGTCGTCCGAAGTACTTTGGCTGCTGAAACTCTCTCTTTAGCTGATGCTGTAGATAATGGAATATTTCTCGGCACATTACTCGGTGAACTATTATTTGACAACGCTTCATATCAAATTCCAATTAAATGTTTTGTGGACAATAAAGACTTATATGAAGCCTTACATTCAAACAAACATGTTACAGAGAAGAGACTCAGATTAGAAATAAGTTCACTAAAAGAGATGATTGGAAGTCAAATGATCAGTGAAATTTCATGGACAACTGCATGTAATCAAATAGCAGATGTCTTGACAAAACGGGGTGCATCTTCTGAGACACTTCTGTTATATTTGAACAGAGGTTATACAGACTTAGCATTCTGAACATAATTATCCCTTTAAATGATTTTATATAAGATCTTAATCATTCTGCATGTTATATATATGTTATGTATTTCAAATAACTAAGTCAACATAATTATTTATTTAATTGTAAAGAAAGTAGGGTTGGATTGTTAACTGTTGTCTGATCCCTTATGCAATTGATACAGTTGTACAAGTTATGTCCCTTGAGGAAGGATCTCCAAATAGGAGGTGTTATTGTTAAGTTTGTAAGCACATGGTTTTGAAGGGTGGACTAATAAAGATGTCACAATAGATTGTATTGATATTCTGGTCTAACACCTACTCCATGGCTCGAGGCCGCAAATGGAAAGATTGCAAAATCATATTCTAAAAACAGGAAGAAGCCTCGGCTCTCCTATGTCTTGTCTGCGATATCACTTCTGTGGAAGCGGACGTTAAAACATCAGGTAGTAGTAGTAGTATTAGCTGATGTGTGATTTACCAATACTGTATGCACCACGTGGCTTATTTGTCAGTATGTGAATTACTATTTGAATGGATAAA
The DNA here is from genome assembly GCA_948474765.1 of Patella depressa. NCBI lineage: Eukaryota > Metazoa > Mollusca > Gastropoda > Patellidae > Patella > Patella depressa. Next base: position 47,513,008 of record OX419715.1, on the reverse strand, counting down.
ACAATTTAAACTACACCCCGGTAAGACCATAATTGATTTGTGCGCATTTATTTTTTCCCGTAATATGAATGGATTTGTAATGGTCGAATGACGAAAGTATTAAAAATATGGAACATATTATGAAGTAATAACGTCTTGGTTTACCGAAAATTGTGTTTATTCCTTTTCCGATTTCGAACAAGCCATCAAATATTCGTGATTAATGGGAAAATGCCAACGTAGTAACTGATCTATAATAATTAATGTGCTACTGTATTTCACCTGAAATAAACCACGAGAGGCATGTTTTAATTAAAACACCGAGTCACACGGTGTTTTTAACACCGAGGCACTGCTATCGTGTCCCTCTATATTTCCTTGATATTCACTCGGTAAATCATGAAATTCCACGATAGAAAACACGGTTATATCGTGTTTGATCAAACCTCCGCGATGCGTGTTCTGTATAGGTTTTTTTTTTTTTTCTTACAATTACAGGGGGGGGGGGGAGGGGGCCTTAGTGGTCTAGAGTGCCGCGCTTCGGTCTCTAGGTTGCCGGTCACCTCTTGCCAGCTGTGTGAGCGTATGTGGCATGGAGATAGGGGCGCCTTCTCAACCTCGTGGGTTTCCTCCGGGCACTCCGGTTTCCTCCCACTGCTAAAGCCCCCTATGCGCAAGCGAATTATTGAAATAAAATTAAACCATATGTTAGTCCCGAAATGACCTAGTTTGTGTCGAGTGGACGTTAAACCCCATTTCTCTCTCTCTATAACCCAGAGATCTTGGTTCCTTTTGATATTCATGCATATCTGATTGTAACTTCCTAAGTTATGGTCGCTAATTGTACGAAAAATCACCTTTTAGCTTGTGGTCCCTCTATCCGATCTAAAAAAATGTTTGAATATGTTAAGGTTGGTTGAGTTCAAATTTCGTGAATATCAGACTAAAACTGCCAGACAACTAGTAGGCAACTAGTTTTAATGTCTGGTATATCAAGGTTGTGGACACTTTAGAAGTCACAATTTTGATTCAATTTTGATGAAACTTAAGGGGTCATAATTTCGCGAAGTAATGATCCACAATATGCACAACTATCGAAATGAAACAAAATCTTTGGGTTATAAACATGCATTTCAAGTTTCATCAAAATCAGATTAAAATTGTGACCTATACCGGGTCTATAACCTTGACATATTATATTCTTAAAGTATTCGGGTACAAGTGGTGGCCATTTTGTCCATCAGTTTTGGTCTGATTTTCACAAAATTAATACTCACCCTTCATTACAGTGAAACAGTGACATAATCAAACATTATTTTAAATCCGTTAATAATTGTGACCTCAAAAGGAACCACAAGCTAAAAAGTGGCGATTTTTCGTACAATCAGAGGCAATAATTCAGGAAGTTACAATCAGATATGTGCAAATATCAACAGGAACAAGATCCTTGAACATGCATTTCAAGTTTGATCAAAATCGGTTCAAAATTGTGACGTCGATAGGGTCCACAACCTTGATATAACATAATTTCTCACTATTCGCGTACAAACGGGGGCCATTTTGTCTGTCAATTTTGGTTTGATTTTCACGAAATTCGGAGTCACCCTCCATTACCATGTAACGGTGATATAATCAAACGTTTTTTTAAATCGAATTTCAATTTTGACCTCCAGGGGACAATCAGGGGACATAATTCAGTAAGTTACGATCCGATTGGCGTAAATATCGAAAGGAACCAAGATCTTTGGGTTATAAACATGCATTTCAAGTTTCATCCAAATCGGTTCAAAATTTTGACCTCTACACTGTTCACAAGCTAAAAATGTGATTTTTCGTACAATCAGGGGCCATAACCCAATATCGAAAGGAACTGAAACCTTATTTACCGGCTTCTAAATCTACAATATCGAGATGGATAAAAACAGCTTTGAGTAAGGCAGGCATTGATGTGAACATTTATAGTGCACATAGCACTAGAGCTGCTTCAGCAAGTGCTGCAGCTCGTATATGTTACCTTTGACTTCAATTATGAAAGCTGCAGGCTGGACTAATTCCAGAACTTTTCAACGTTTTTATCATGTGCCAAATAATGATGATAATGAAGCGAATTATTTTGCTACCACTGTTTTAAATCTAAACAGTTAAATTATGTTTTACTTTTATTGTGTTAAGGCATAGGCAAATGCCTTGTGTTTGGTAACAGTACATTGTAGTAAACTTTGTTTTATTGAGAGTTGCTGCTGTATTCTTAAGAAAAGAGTTTGGTATTGTCACAGTAGGTTGTGTTCTGAATTTGCAGACAATAAACACTTTGTAATTTGTTTTTGGTCTTATAGATTTTGAACTAAATTTTTTGTTGTTTTCTTGTGTTCTGCATTTAAGCCAATCTTTGAAATCTCCTTTTATTCAGACTGAAGGATGACAGGATAAAATTGGTAAATTAAACAAGACTTACCTGTAAGGTGAAGTTTGATTACAATTTTATCCGGTCATCTTCTTCAGGAGGGATTATTAAATAACTGCATGGAAATTATATATTATTTTTTCTCAAAATAAAGATTGAAACCCTCATAATTTGGATGGAGCCTAACTCCCGAAAAATAATAGCTATTGGATAAAGCTTCGGATTTTCAACAAAACTTTGGTGTATGTTTGAATTATTTAGATAAAATTGTTCTATAATGATTAATGTTGAATTAGAGAGAGAGAGAGAGAAACGGGGTTTAACGTCCACTCAACACAAACTAGGTCATTTCGGGACTAACATTTGGTTTAATTTTATTTCAATAATTCGCTTGCGCGTATGGGCCTTTAGCAGTGGGAGGAAACCGGAGTGCCCGGAGGAAAACCATGAGGTTGAGAAGGCACCCTATCTCCATGTCACATACGCTCACATCAGCCGTAAGCCAGAGGTGACCGGCCAGCTAGAGGTCGAAGCGCGGCACTCTAGTCCACTAGGCCATCCCAACCCCCTGCTGAATTAGAACAATGCCGCAATCGTTAGGGACTGTAAAAATAAACAATATCTTTCCTTTAGTTTTCTAATATTTTTTTCTCATTTTCTATCCGAGACGACAACTTAACGCTTGACATTTTGTATAGTGTCTAAGTGTTGATGATTTACAATAAGACCACTCAAATTGGTAAAATTTAGTAGAATTTGGCATAAAGTATTTCTTACACCGATCAATTCTGTATTTATTCCTCCTTTCCATGTTATTTTTGCTGTAACAAAATGTCGAATAAAGTCACGTAAAATTTTTTCCATCCGCAAACACATAACATTGACTTCAGATAAAATACATTCCAAAACTTTTGGTATCTACTCATGGGGAACGTTTTTTCGAGAAAATGGAAGCAAATAAGACTTGTCATTGAAGAAAATAAAGAGAACAAAAACCCACATTGATAAATCTATCAATTCCTCATGTTTTCAATTTCTGTTCAGTTCTAAAAATAGTAACGATCAATGTCCGGAGCTGGCGCATCTAGTCAGAATGTAAACATCTGGGTTTCGAGTTCTTCCAGATCGAGGCTCAGGGACTGTGTCTGTTATTCTGGTATTTCACTCTATATCACGTTTACACATCTAATCTACATGGAATTTGTTGCGATTTCAATCATTGGAATTTTTGATAACGTTATTTTCCATCCATCACATTTTGATAACGTTATTTTCCATCCATTACATTTTTTATAAGGTTATTTTCCATCCATTACATTCGTGATAACGATTTTTCCTGCCAGTTATTGATAACGTTACTATATTTCCATCCAAAATAAAGAACAAAAACCAGCATTTATTTTGATGAAAGCTTGCCAACAGATTATTTTGTTTTTTGTTTGTTTGATACAGAATTCACAGATTGAATAAAAACTAGATCTGCTACAGTTCCATGCAGATATGAAAGCTTTCATATTCACAGTCACTTCCTGTCACATGTCATGGGTCATATAAATAATCCGAACAAGAAAAAATAAATCATTAAAATCGGTCACAAAGTAGCGAAATTAATGTGATTTTTCACTCGTAAACAACTTTGTCGGCACGAAAAACATCAAAGGCGAAATTTGAATTTTTGAAATATTCAAATACCAAAATTTTGACCCGTATCCCGGCTAACCTGAAATGTATTAAATTTTAGACATAGGAGACGCATTGAACATAATATGCCCTATTGTGTTTGTTTACAAGTCCGTAAATGTCGATTTTTCACTATGTTTCATATTCACTTCAAAATGGCGACCATCAGCTGACCTAAATCAAAATTCTTCTCTGAACGTTTTTTTTGGTTTTCCTTCAAGGATTCAGAAAATGTAAGTCCCATGTCTGTAAGTGCAATATCGCTAAAGTTCTATTGTTTTTTCATGTTTCAAGATGGTGGCACTTCCGGTTCGATCGACAAATTCCATGTTTTGTGTACGAATCAGTAATTACTTGTCTAGTATCAAAAAAAAAAATTAGGTCATTCTGACCTTTATTTCAACGATTTTTTTTGAAAAATTTGATTCTTCATTTCACCAAGGGGAGATAATTTAGAAAATTTTAAAATCCATTTTTAAAGTCGCATCAGTAATGTCTACTTACATACTAAATTTCATGAAAATCGTACAACTATTAAAGAAGTTGTCAAGTTGGTCTCAACTTCCGGTTCGAAATCACAGAGACGAATTTTCGAATATTAGAAAACTTTTAAAATAAGCTCCCCCTGAGCAGCTTAATCGTTCGCAATAAACGTTTGCCCCTTAAAATCGGCAAATTGCTGACTTTAAAGTGAGAAACATTACAACCGGGCGAAATTTTCTGTTTTATCACTTTTACAGTACCTTTGATTTCCAACCGATTATTACAAAACTTTAAAAATAAAAGAGAAAGAGAGAAATGTGGCTTAACGTCCATTCGACATAAACAAGGTCATTTCGGGACTAACATATGTCTTTTAATTTTATTTAAAACTTCCCTTGCGCGTACGGGTCTTTAGCCGTGGGAGGAAACCGAAGACCACGGAGAAAACCCAACGACGTCGGTTGACTCAATGACAGACGTTACGATACAGCGCGCACATGCTAACCATTCAGCCATTCAGCCTCCCTAAAATCGGCAAATTGCTGACTTATAGCAAGAAACATTTCAACCGGGCATTTCAATCGAAACAACGCCAGTTGACTCAATGACAGACGTTACAATACAGAGCGCACATGCTAACCAATCGGGAAATTGCTGACTTAAAGCAAAAAACAATTTAACCGGGCATTTCAATCGAAACAACACCAGTTGACTCAATGACAGACGTTACGATATAGAGCGCAGGTGCTAACCATTCAACCACCCTAAATTTGGCAATTTGCTGACCTACAGCGAGAAACATTTCAACCGGGCCAAATTTTCTATTTTAACAGTTTAATTTGCACAGTAGCTTTAATTATCAACCGAATATTACAAAAATTTTAAAGATAGGTTGCCAGGCAACGAAACATACGCCCACAGCAGCTAAATCGTCCGGGCAGTCAACAAGGGTTGTCGCATATTTTTACTTTTTTCGGTAATGAAACATTTGTGATACACTAAAAACTGATTAAGAGTAACAACTCATTATGTAATTACTAGGTCATTTCGGGGCTAACATATGTTTTTAAATCTTATTTTAAAACTTCCCTTGCGCGTACGGGTCTTTAGCCATGGGAGGAAACCGAAGGACACGGAGAAAACCCACGATGTTGGACACCATACTCGGGAAATTGCTGACTTATAGCAAGAAACATTTCAACAGGGTGAAATTTTCTGTTTTAACAGTTTAATTTGCACGGTACTTTAATTACCAACCGATTATTACAAAACTTTTGAAAATAAGCTCCAACTGACCAGCTTAATCGTATGCAATAAACGTTTCGCCTGAATTGAAAGTTCTGCACCAAGAAAGTTCATCTCGATTTTCCGGCATGGTTCCCCTTGTCAGTGAGGCAGAACGGAGGGCCTGACAAGGACAGCTGTCTAGTCGTTCGGATGGGATGAAAAACCAAGGTCCTGTGTACACATTGGAGTGCACGTAAAATATCCCTAAGCAGTTGGAATTCGATACTGTTGAATAAGCTCTATACGATGACTATGCAAACCATTATTAATTGATGAATGTGTTAAAATGTACAAAATATACACAAATATTAATCTAAATCAATAACATAAATGATTACAAATTTTTTTTTAGGTAGTTTTAAAATAGAAAACAAATAATTATATCAATTTCAACAAGCCAACAGTGAGGCTGATGTCCCCCGCCGAAATCCCAAAATAAATAGATGACACATATTAATTAATCGCACATTTATTTTTTTCAAACGTATCGAGCAATCAAACTGTACACGAAGTATCATCTAAAAGTGTTTTATAAAGAAAAATGCTAAAGCCGACGAGAAAAATGAAAATGTACCCTAGTTAGGGGGACCCTAAAGGCAGACAAAAGGGCCCCCAGACTTGACAAAAGGACCCCTCTGGCCAAGGGAAAGGGCCCTTGTGTCCGAGTCAATCGTTTCTATACACTGTTACTGTCGAATCCATTACTGAATGAGAATGCAGTCATTGTATTGGCATAAAAATCATCAATCAAGATGAACCTAAGTTATCTTGTCCCAAAGTATCAACCAATCAAATTGCTTATCTCTGCCTACCCTAAGAAGAAAATGCTCATCTTCGAACTCCATCAAGGCATTTTGACCTAATAAGCATACACACCAATATTGAACATTTTAACTCAATTCGAAGGAGAGTTAATGTGTTCCAAAGTCTCGGCAAATCAAATTGCTTATTGCTCTGCTTACCCCTAGCAGAAAATGCTCATTATCGATCTTAATCAAGGTATTACTGTAATGAAACTATACACCAAGTTTCATCACTCTCACTTAATTAGAGAGAGAGAGAGAGAAATGGGGTTTAACGTCCACTCGACACAAACCAGGTCATTTTGGGACTAACATATGGTTTCATTTTATTTCATTAATTAGCTTGTGTGTGGGGGTCTTTAGCAGTGGGAGGAAACCGGAGTGCCCGGAGGAAACCGACGAGGTTGAGAAGGCGCCCCTATCTCCACACTTAATTAGAGCTAAAGTTATCATGTCAAAGCATCAACCAATCAAATTGCTTATCTCTGCTTACCCTAAGCGGAAAATGCTCATCCTCGAACTCCATCAAGGCATTGACCTAATAAGCATATACACCAAGTTTGAACATTTAAACTCAATTAGAAGGAGAGTTATTGTGTTCCAAAGTCTCGACCAATCAAATTGCGTATTGCTCTGCTTACCCTGAGCACAAAATGCTCATTATCGAACTTAGTCAAGGTATTTCTGTACTGAAACTATAACCAAGTTTCATCACTCTCACTTAATTAGAACTAAAGTTATTGTGTCCCAAAGCATCAACCAATCAAATTGCTTATCTCGACCAATCAAATTGCATGTCGCTCTGCTTACCCTGAGCAGAAAATGCTCATTATCGAACTTAGTCAAGGTATTACTGTAATGAAACTATAAAACAGGTTTCATCACTCTCACTTAATTAGAACTTAAGTTATTGTGTCCCAAAGCATCAACCAATCATTTGCTTATCTCTGCTTACCCTAAGCGAAAAATGCTCATCTTCGAACTCTATCAAGGCATTGACCTAATAAGCATATACACCAAGTTTGAACATTTTAACTCAATTAGAAGAAAGAGAGAGAGAAATGGGGTTTAACGTCCACTCAACACAAACTAGGTCATTTCGGGACTAACATATGGTTTAATTTTATTTCAATAATTTGCTTGCGCGTAGGGGTCTTCAGCAGTGGGAGGAAACCGGAGTGCCCGGAGGAAACCCACGAGGTTGAGAAGGCGCCCCTATCTCCATGTCACATACGCTCACACCAGGGTCTCAATTAGAAGGAAAGTTATTGTGTTCCAAAGTCTCAACCAATCAAATTGCTTATCGCTCTGCTTACCCTGAGCAGAAAATGCTCATTATCGAACTTAGTCAAGGTATTACTGTAATGAAACTATATACCAAGTTTCATCAATCTCACTTAATTAGAACTAAAGTTATCGTGTCCCAAAGCATCAACCATTTTATTTCATTAATTAGCTTGCGTGTGGGGGGTCTTTAGCAGTTGGAGGAAACCTGAGTGCCCGGAGGAAACCCACAAGGTTGAGAAGGCGCCCCTATCTCCACACTTAATTAGAGCTAAAGTTATCATGTCAAAGCATCAACCAATCAAATTGCTTATCTCTGCTTACCCTAAGCGGAAAATGCTCATCTTCGAACTCCATCAAGGCATCGACCTAATAAACACATACACCAAGTTTGAAAATTCTAGCTCAATTAGGAAGAGAGTTATTGTGTCCCAAAAAGTGTGACGGACAGACGGACAGACAGACAGACAGACAGACAGACAGACGGACGGACGAACGAACCCAGTTTAATAGTCCCCCAACTTTCTTCGAAAGGCGGGGGACAAATTAATATGAGGACTGGCTGCAAAGTTCTAAGCCTATGTGTGCAAGACCTATATAATGTTGATGTTTCCTTTTATTTTTCTATATAGTTTCCATCCAAGCTCAATTTTTTCATCAGTTATTTTTGGTGATTTTGGATTCGCAAAACGTTTTGAAAATATATTGATTCAAAGGCCACCACCCAATTTTGAAAGTAGGCGAACCAGAAAAGTAAAATAGATCACAAAATCACGAAGTAACACAGCTGTCAAAGTCAATTTTTTCATCAGTTGTTTTCGGTGATTTTGGATTCGCAAAACGTTTTGAAAATATATTGATTCCAAGGCCACCACCCATTTTGAAAGGAGGCTAACCAGAAATGTATTGATTTCCCAGATTTGAGACGAAATTGTGAAACTGCGATCTATTTGATTATTTTCAAGCTGTTAATCGGAGTTATTCACACGAAAACAACTCTGTCGGCACGGAAACATCAAAGGCGAAATTTGAAATTTTGAAATTTGCAAATACCAAAAATTTGACAATGAGCCAGGCTATCCCCAAATGTATTAATTTCAAAGATAGAAAACAAACTACGGTCTTTTCTGATAATTTACATGCCCGTTAATGTCCATTTTTCACTATTTCTGATATTCAATTCAATATGGTGACTATCCATTGACTGCCAACATTTTATAGCCATCCCTTCAAGGATTCAGAAAATATAACCCCTGTGTCTGTATGTAAAATAGCAAAATGGCGTTTGAGGTTTTTACATTTCAAGATGGTGGCACTTCCGGATTGAGCTACAAACTCCATTTTTTGTGTACGAATCAGTGGTCTCGCAGCTTAGTACCTAAAAAAAAATTCAAAATGATCTGACCTATATTTTGTCGATTTTTTTGAAATTTTTGATCCTCAATTTCTCCAAGGGGAGATAATTTAGAAATTTTTTAAAGTCATTTTTAAAGTCGCATCGGTAAGATCTACTTACATTCCAAATTTCATAAAGATAGGTTGCCAGGCAACGAAACATACGCCCACAGCAGCTAAATCGTCCGGGCAGTCAACAAGGGTTGTCGCATATTTTTACTTTTTTCGGTAATGAAACATTTGTAATACACTAAAAACTGATTAAGAGTAACAACTCATTATGTAATTATCAGAAAATCATTAGAATTTGATTGCTTTTTATAAAGTTTTACCCCACGCTAACAATTAGTATATACATGAAACATTTAATATCATGGATTTAGCTGTTCAGTTATCTAAATTCATTGAAAATCAAAATACTTGTTCGTTTCAACACCTTAAACTCTATGTATCAATCTGAAGTCAATCGGATGGTAACTTTGGCCTCTATAGCGTCACAAGAATTTTTGAAGTTATCAAGGGAGATAACTCTGGCAGTAATTATTTGAAATTGCTGAAAATCAATAGGCTTCTTCGTCTCATGACCTTAAACACTGTGTATAAATCTAAAGTCAATCGGATATTAACTTTGGCCTCCAGAGCGTCCACAAGATTTTTTGAGGTGATCAAGGGCCATAACTCTGGCACTAATTATCGGAAATCGCTGAAAATCAATAGGCGTCTTTGTATTATGACCTTAAACACTGTGTATAAATTTGAAGTCAATCGGATATTAACTTTGGCCTCTAGAGCGTCCACAAGATTTTTTGAAGTGATCAAGGGCCATAACTCTGGCACTAACTATCGGAAATCGCTGAAAATCAATAGGCGTCTTGGTCTTATGACCTTAAATACTGTGTATGAATTTAAAGTCAATCGGATATTAACTTTGGCCTCTAGAGCGTCCACAAGATTTTTTGAAGTGATCAAGGGACATAACTCGGGTACTAATTATCGGAAATCGCTGAAAATCAATAGGCTTCTTCGTCTTATGACCTTAAACACTGTGTATAAATTTAAAGTCAATCGGATATTAATTTTGACCTTTAGAGCGTCCACAAGATTTTTTAACCCATTTTTTACGGTAGCGAAACAACTCGCGGCACGTGGCTGACGGTAGCGAAACAACTCGCGGCACGTGGCTGACGGTAGCGAATCAACTCGCGGACCCTTCATACTTGGCAACGGCATTAGCGAACCCAAGTGAGAAATCAATCAACTTACTTCTATTGTTTCTATTTCATTAATTAATGGTGATTGGGTAATAAAAGTAAAACCCGCGATGAAAAGGAATGTTTAATTCGCTAATCATCCAATAAAAAATATATGTTTCAACACCGGATCTTTCAGTATTTACGTAACAGGTCAGAGGTGAAAATTCACTCCGTGTCATTCAATTTGGCACTATTCCAATATTTTCACACTGTCTCTTACGGCTATTAATTATACGATATTGAGAGTGAAATAGAATCAGATTTTATGATTTACTGCCAGGTATATTGTGGAATATGATAATGTTGAAGAAATCAACTATTTATTATTTTTTTTGACGTTATGATGCGAAAAATGCGTATACTCGAGCCGAGATCAAGCGAGTCGCCGCCATCTTGGATACGCTCGATGAAACAGATGACAACACGAAACTTATTTGGGGTGATATTTCTTTTTAAAAGTTATATTTATATTTACTTAGAACACTGCTGCCAACACGAGGGATTATATTTTTTTTTTATTTTTTTTTTTAAAAATCGTAAGGGATGCTTTTTCATATTATTTTGCCAATATGATAGAGAAAAGTCATAATTTTAGTGGAACTGGCTTTTCAATATTATTTATAGTAACATACATGCTACTTTGTAAAATTGAATTTTATATCATTGGAAAGAACACGGCAATGTGAACATTTTTGTAACAGAGTATTTTTATGTATAAAAAATATTTTTTAAATTATTTGCAATTTTGTAGAGGGTATTAGGATTAACAATAATCCTCTAATTGGCTTAGGGAGATGGGCCCTGCTGGTTCAATGAGCTTAGGGTTAGGGCAGCTAATCTTTTAATTGGCTCAGGGTTAAATGGGTTAAAGAGATCAAGGGCCATAACTCTGGCACTAATTATCGGAAATCGCCGAAAATCAATATTTAATAAACAGCCACCACCCATTTTTGGGGGGTAGTTCAAAGTTTTAGAAACATCCTATGGTTAGATTCTGTAAAATGCGATTTGCAGGAAAAACACAAAAAAAAAAATAATAATAATCTTAACAGAAACAATAAGCTTTCATATGAAATATGAAAGCTTAATAATTGTAAATAATTAAATCAAGAAAATAAATGTTGTAGAGATATAACATTCCGAGTTATGCCAAGTGATAATTCATCAATAATTTTAAAAGTAATGGGAATAAACAGTCCATTCAATGTTATTATAAGCGGAAACAACATACTATTAACTTAAAAAAGTCAAACAGTTGTTTCTAAACCTAAAATGGGCATTATTTATCTTGCAATATCTAAGGTTCTTTTTTGCTATCTCTGGGTACTGTTACGTAAGCACACATATGAAGGAACAAATCTGCTAAACTATCCAAATATATGAATTTTAAATTCATAAAATGGTCCCTTGGTATGAATCAAGATAGATAAATGGCATATTATTACATTTCTTTTAATCTTCATGTTGGGAGTAGTATGTCCCTTTACCGTGCAAATAGCCATATTTCAAATTAGATGACGACTGAATGAACTCCAAAATCTCCAGAATGGCCTAGGTTTCAGCTGTAAAGATTGAAGCAGCAGGTAGGAGGCGGACAGATATGGTCTTGGATGGTGTCACAGTAGCCGAAGCTACCCGATCATCATCCATTTGAACCATCTGTGTATATTGGATATTTAGACCTTTGCTCTCTGTGCTGAAACTTTAATGTAAATTTAAGTCTAAAGACTCAATTACTTGAGTCTCTTTTTTAATGTAGTCTTGATCACTTGAGTCTTAAAATATACATTGAGATTGTAATGAGAGGAGTTGTTTCCCTTACAACAAAGGAAAATATTCATGAGAAAAATGAATGGGTAAAATGAAAAAACTAAATTTTAAAATGCATAAAGCTAGATAACACCATAAAGTTTTACGTACTCAGTACAGCAACAAGATGTAAAATAACAACATATATTGAGTGAAAATATAGAGAAACTGTATAGCCTACTGTATATATAAACATTCTTTAAAATAAATATGGAAACAATAACAAACTTTTTTATCAAAACAAAAACATTCAACAAACGAGTCAAGTCAAACGGGCGCAAGCAGTCGTTGTGCAGCACAGTAAAACTTTTATTTGTTTAGTGAATTGCAGAGTGAAATGATTAACGGTCCAATTACCATATAAACCTAGCCCACCTGAGTAAATTTAATTGCCGAGATATGGCAGAGCCAGGGGTATCTAAAACAGCTGAAGACTTGAGTAAAAAGTCAGAAGACCCAGAAGTAAAAGAAGACTTGAGTCATAAGTCAGAGTTACAGAAAGAAATAGCGAATCTAAGTATATCCTTGGAGAATGTTTATGAAACCGATCTGAGCTTAGTGGACCAAAGAAAATTGTCTCAGTTTAAAGGGCAGGTAGAGGACCAATTTAAAATATATCAAGAGTCAGTTGATGAATTAATTGACATATTAACAGAAGAAAATGAGAAGATTGCCATACTAAAGGCATTTAATGACATACAAAGTCATAAATCAGACTTTGTACAGAAGATAGAAGAAGCAATAAAAGAGGTTAAAAAGGGTGATATGCAGTCACTTAAAAGTTCAAATTCTGCTAGAGAATCAGTATTAGCACGAAAGAGAATTAAAGCTGAAGAAGCAAGGGCAAATCTCGAGTTTCTAGAAAAAGAGATGGAGCTACAAAAACAGAAGGTCGCCATAGATGCTGAAATGCAATTATTAGCAGAGAAAAAGAAAGTCTACAGAGCCGAGAAAGAAGCCAGTATTTATGAAGAGTCATTTCACTGCGGTAGCATTAAATCAGATCTCAGCAAAGTGAGAATTGAAAGAACAAGAAGATATGTCGATAGTTTGAATTGTGGTATGGATGAAGGGGTTACAGACAAGGAAAAGAATTCAGATGAAGAACAAAGAGAAGATAAAGAAAAGAAGACTAAAAGTAAACAGCTGACAGATAGTCAAACATTAATTTCAAATATGTTCAAAAAAGACCTTTTATTGGCCCGTCTATACAAATTTAACGACAAACCAGATAATTACCTGGTATGGAAATCAACATTTCAAAGTGTCGTTACTGAAATGAACTTGTCACCTATAGAAGAATTGGATGTCATGATGAAATGGTTAGGGTCAGAGTCCGGGCGAGAAGCAATGGTTATTAGATCATCTAATGCGACAAATGCACAAAGAGGTCTCACTAGAATTTGGGCAAGACTGGAGGCGAGATATGCCTCTCCAGAAACCATAGAAGCCTGTATTAAATCCAAACTGGAAAAATTTCCTAAAATAGGATACAGAGAACATGAAAAGCTGTTTGATTTATCGAATATCATAGAAGAAATTGAAAATTTAAAAGAAACAGAGAGTTTAAAGACATTATTGGCCTATTATGATTCATCATCGGGGGTAAATCCGATAGTTGCAAAACTTCCCACTGGTTTGCAAGAAAAATGGACCACTTCAGCAGTAACATACAAAAGAAAGCATAAAGTCTCATTTCCCCCTTTCACCCACTTTGCAGAATTTATGAGAGACTTGGCCAACACGAAGAATGATCCTAGTTTCATATACGAGAAGCAAGGTCGAGACAACGAGCAGAAGACCAAAACTACTAGTAAATACCCTTATGACCAACATAAGAAATTAGCCATCACGACAAAGAAGACTGAGTTAAGCGGTAGAGAACAAGTACCGGTTTATTGCCAACTACACAGAGCAGCATCTCATTCACTAGAAGATTGCCATATTTTCAACAATAAGAGCATTTCTGCAAGAAGACACTTTCTATACATACATGGTATTTGCTTGAGATGTGGAGCAAGCGATGATCATCTAGCCAGAGATTGCAAGGTTAAGTTAGATTGTAAAATTTGTCACAAACAACATACCACGATGTTACATGAAGACGAACAACAGACAAGTAAGAAAGATACATTACTTAAAAAGCCTTCCCAAAATAATGGCGAGGAGGTAGTGACAAAATGTACTGAGCTAGGTACAAAACAATTTAAAGGCAAATCATGTGCTAAAATTGTACAAGTTTATGTATATAGAAAGGGACAGCCCGAAAAGTATTTGAAAGTTTATGCAATTATAGATGAACAGAGTAACAGGTCTTTAGCTAAAAAAGCATTTTTCGATTACTTTCAAGAAAATGATAAAAATATTGAATACACATTGTCATCCTGTTCCGGTAAAGGTGTAGTAACTGGACTTTTGGCATCAGATTTCATTCTAGAATCACTAGATAGACATGAACAGATAAACATGTCATCTATTATAGAATGTGAAGATAATCCAGATAATAAACATGAAATTCATACAAAAGAAGTTTGTAAATATTATGATCATTTACAAAGGGCTAAAAAAGAGTTACCTCCCTTAGACCATAATTGTGAAATTTTATTATTAATTGGTAGAGATATTCCAAAAGCTCATTATGTATTAGAGCAATGTATTGGTGACGAGAAAGAACCATTTGCACAAAGATTATACCTTGGATGGGTACTGGGTAGTTATTGGTGAGATATGCCATGGTGAAATACACTCAGACCAAAGTACCAGAGTAAATGTGAGTAAAACATACATATTACCGAGCCAAAGGCCATCCTTATTTCCACCTTGTAATATGAGTTATAATATTACAGAGTTTGATGTTCAAGATATTTTTAGAAGAAGCGAAGATGACAACAAATTAGGTTTATCAGTAGAAGATAAAGTGTTTGTAGATATTATGGAATCAGAATTTACCAAAAATGAAAAGGGAAATTGGCAAGCTCCATTACCCTTAAAGTCAGAAAAAAGGCCCCTACCATCAAATTTAGACATGGCAACAAAAAGAGCAAAAAGCTTAGCTCAAAATTTAAAGAGAAATCCTGAAAAGGCAAAACACTTTTTTGACTTTATGGCAAACATCATTGAGAAGGGTCAAGCAGAAGTTGCCCCACAACTGAATACAAACGAGGAACACTGGTTTTTGCCAATTTTTGGAGTTTACCACCCTAAGAAGCCAGGTAAAGTGAGAGTGGTATTTGATTCGGCAGCAAAGTATCGAGACGTTTGTTTAAACGATGTATTGTTGACCGGACCAGATCTATTAAATAGTTTAATCGGTATCATCCTGCGGTTTCGACTGCATAAAGTTGCAATATTAGCAGATATCGAACAGATGTTTTTTAGTTTTTATATGTAGATCCAAAACATAGAAACTTTTTAAGATTCTTATGGTTCAAAAACAACGACCTAAATGAAGAATTAATACAATACAGAATGACAGTTCATGTATTTGGAAATGCAACATCACCAGCTATAGCCACATATGGTATTAGAAAAGCCATTAGATCGGGCGAAGAGAAATATGGCGAAGACACTTGCAGATATGTAGAGGATAATTTTTATGTGGACGATGGCTTATTATCAACACCAACAGTGGAGATGGCAATAAGTGTGTTAAAAAGAACACAGTCATCGCTGAAAGAAAATGGAAATTTACGCCTCCATAAAATTGCATCCAACAACAAAGAAGTATTAAAAGCTTTTTCGGAAGAAGACTTAGCAAAAGATCTACAAAATATTGAATTAAACAGTACAGGAAGTAGTTTACCACTGCAAAGAAGTCTGGGTATTTATTGGAACATACATTCTGATAAATTAACATTTCAAGTACAAGTTCAAGAAAAAGCTTTCACACGGCGTGGAATGCTGTCCATTGTTAATGGAATATACGACCCTTTAGGACTAGCAGCACCAATTACCATCCAAGGGAAGCTGTTCATGAGAAACTGGATAACTGGGTCCGATTGGGATGAACCACTACCATCCGAGTTTTATCCCTCTTGGGAAAATTGGACGAAAACGTTGTATTTGTTAAATGGAGTAAACATTGAGCGCTGGTATGGCTTAACAGAATCAACGCTGGACAACTGTGACATCCATGTCTTTGCGGATGCATCAACAGAAGCCATATCAGCAGTCGCCTACCTGAGAATGCAACAGCCAGATGGAAAATATAAAGTAAGTTTTTTAATGGGAAAAGCCAAACTTACTCCACAGCAATCACATACTGTACCCAGACTCGAGCTGTGTGCTGCAGTTTTATCAGTTTCGCTTGCGGAAACAATATGTAGTAACTTACATATTGATTTAAAAAATGTTACATTTTACACTGACAGTAAAATCGTACTGGGTTACATCTACAACAAAACCCGAAGATTCTACGTGTATGTAGAAAATCAAGGAAATAGAATAATAAAGTCAACGAATCCTCAACAATGGCGGTATGTAAGTACGCAAATAAACCCTGCGGATCAAGGGACACGCCCTATGAAAATAAATGCGTTACAAAATAGTTTATGGTTGAATGGACCACCATTCTTATTAAATCCAGAAGATTATAAAGCGACAACTGAAGACGTTGAGGTTGATATCATGGATATAGAAGTTAGACCAGCAGTTACAAGCAAAAAGACAGAAGTAACATTAAACCGGAGTCTAGAAAGGTTTAAACGGTTCTCAACCTGGAAAAGTGTTGTAAGGGGAGTGAGTTTATTGAGAAAATTTATGAGTAAAGATAAAGATAATACCAATATACTTAGAGAGACAGAAATATTTTTAATAAAAGAAGTTCAACAGGAGTATTATAAAGAAGAATTAGAATGTTGTGTTAAAAACATTGGTATACCAAAAACGAGTAGCTTAGTCAAGTTGGGTCCAGTTCTTGACGATCAAGGGCTACTAAGAGTTGGAGGGCGGATCGAAAAGGGTGATTTCTCGAGTGAAGAGAAACATCCAATTATTATCCCTGGTAAAGAACATTTAGTTAAATTATTAGTATTGCACTACCATGCATTAGTCCATCATCAAGGCAGATCATTTACTCAGTCCAAAATAAGAAGTAGTGGTTTTTGGATAACTGGCATGTCGCAATTAGTAAAGTCCTTACTTCATGCATGCGTTATGTGCAAAAGATTACGAGGTCGAATTCAAGTACAGCAGATGTCTCAATTACCAATTGATCGATTACAACCAAATTCTCCATTTACATACATTGGTTTAGATATATTTGGACCATGGAAGATAGTTACAAGAAGAACCAGAGGAGGACAGGCTCAGAGTAAAAGATGGTCTGTTTTATTTAGCTGCCTTGTAACAAGAGCCATTCATCTAGAGTTAATAGAAGAAATGAGCGCATCATCATTTATTAATGCATTTAAGAGATTTATTGCAATAAGAGGTCCAGTGTCATTAGTAAGATCTGACAGAGGCACAAATTTTGTAGGTGCTACTAAAGAGCTTGGTATAGAGTCGATCAACATAGAAGATAAAAGCATGAAAAAATTTCTAGAAGATAAGAACATCACATGGAAGTTTAATACGCCCCACTCTTCACATATGGGAGGCTCTTGGGAGCGACTAATAGGAGTAGCAAGAAAAATATTAGAAGCTATTCTTCTTCAAAACAAGAATAGGAACCTAAGTCATGAAGTTCTACAAACGTATATGTATGAGGTAGCCTCAATGGTTAATTCAAGGCCATTAGTACCCATATATACAGATAACGAAGACCCAACAGTATTGAGTCCTGCAACATTGTTAACACAAAAAACAGACACCATGAAAATTAAAGGAATAGATGTTCCAGAAATAACATTAAAGGATTCATATAAGTCCCAATGGAAGTTAGTTCAGTATTTGTCAAACAAGTTTTGGGACAAATGGAGATCAGAGTATATTCATCAACTCCAGGAAAGAAGAAAATGGCAGCAACGAACTAGAAATATAAAAGTTGGAGATATAGTTCTAATGAAAGATGACGAATATGTCAGATACCAGTGGCCATTAGGAATAATAACTGAAACATATACTGATGACGACAACTGTGTTCGAAGAGTACAAATCAAAATCTATAGAGGCGGACAAAACATCTATTATGTTAGACCAATATCCCAAATGGTGTTTTTATTGGAGTCTGATAGTTAAAGTGACATTAACTTTTATTATGTGCCAAATATTGCATGCTGTGTTTTAATTTTTTTTATTATTCTTAGTTTAGATTTAATCATTAATTAATCTTAGTATTAGCATTTTTAATAGTAATTGCATTATTTTCTTAATTCAATTAGGCGAGGAGTGTGCTGAAACTTTAATGTAAATTTAAGTCTAAAGACTCAATTACTTGAGTCTCTTTTTTAATGTAGTCTTGATCACTTGAGTCTTAAAATATACATTGAGATTGTAATGAGAGGAGTTGTCTCCCTTACAACAAAGGAAAATATTCATGAGAAAAATGAATGGGTAAAATGAAAAAACTAAATTTTAAAATGCATAAAGCTAGATAACACCATAAAGTTTTACGTACTCAGTACAGCAACAAGATGTAAAATAACAACATATATTGAGTGAAAATATAGAGAAACTGTATAGCCTACTGTATATATAAACATTCTTTAAAATAAATATGGAAACAATAACAAACTTTTTTATCAAAACAAAAACATTCAACAAACGAGTCAAGTCAAACGGGCGCAAGCAGTCGTTGTGCAGCACACTCTCGAAACAGAGACTGAAGAACTGTGGAGCTAGTATCTCTCTTTTTGTGTTGTGTAAGATCAAAATTGATCTTTGGAGGAGATACAGCCCACGGTGGAGTCTCAAAGAGAGGGGTATTCACAATACTGTCAAAGCTGATACCAGCCTCAGACAAAAGGGGTTGTATTGATGCTCATGAAGAGGTCTAAATATGGTGTTAAATGAAACATGATTCGGGAGTGATGCAATTTTCATAGCATACTGCAGGGCCAGTTTATCACGTCTGTTGTGCAGTGGGGGCTTATGCGCCTCGACATATAAACTGTCCACTGGAGATGTACAAAACTGATTTCCTGGTTGTGTATGATGTCGAGCTTTTTGAGATGACTCGCGGGCAGACCCATACAAAATATACCCTCGAGTTTTTATCTTATGAGTGCTCCATATAATCAGAGCAAAACCTTACAGTCTGCTACCCAGTCAGTATTTGACAACACTCTCAATATGTTGAGGGCTTGCGTGAACGACAAATGAGATGCGACATGGCGTAAATGTAAAATGTAATGAGGGAAACATGAAATGTAGACTTGTCATTAACAGCATTTTCCAATAAAACATTTGACACATTACATTTGACGTTTTACATTTATCTTTTGCCTTAGAGGTATTTTGACTTTATCATTGTACATTGTACTTTTTACACGTAATCAATAGAAAAGGCATTTTAGCAGAGCATTTAATATCGGCATCAATACCCTTCCATAAGTAACAGGGTATATTTTTTATCAATTTATACCAACAGTCGTTATTAAAAATACATTACTAGGTATCAATTTGGGCCCCTGGACAAGCTTCCCAGCTATCCCAAACAACAAGCAAATCCAGTATGAACTAAAATGTTTGTGCAGGTGTTTCCATTGTTGTGACAGAATAATCAAAATCATTTTATATTTTAGTGCTGGCTTCATGAAAGAATAGAAAAGAACCCTCAACAGCCCTTGGATTTTGGTTGTGTGTTTAAGTACAGAACATGCATTAGAAAATCTTGCTCTATAATTTTGAGATTCAAATATTGTTTTATGTTTTATGTTTTTTGTTCGATTAATTTTTTTTTATCAAATGACACTCACATATGATTCAATTTAATTTCAATGTTTTTCATGCAATCAGGGGTTTGAGGTCTTTACCAGAGGAACCGTAGAAAACCCATAAAACTGGACAGACGACCCTTCTCCTCAGGGGCGTAAAAATCCACTAGCCCGACGCCCGGGACTACCAAAAATAACCTACGGGCTAGTGACCTATTTAGCCGTACTAGTCCTGGGCTAGTGCCCTTTCATTGTTCATTTTTTCTGTGATTTAAACTAGATAAATGAGATGTGAAATACTGCACTTTTATTTTGCCAAACCAAAGGAAACTATATAATAATAGTTTTGCTGTAGTGAACACGGGAAGGTTGTACCTCTTCTATTTATAGTGGGGCTAAATATAGATCTCAGTCAATACAATCTAAACTACAATGCATGATGGGGGATGTAAGAAGCACTTCCCACCTCTTGCAATTTAAAGTCATGGGATAATCTAGACTACAATGCATCATGGGAGATGTCTACTTTAGTTTTTAGTTATATCGTAGAAATACAATAATATTGTCCCACACACAAAAGCTACATGTAGGTAAAACCTCAGATTACGCAAAACCAAGTTATCTTGGCCACACCAAATTCAGTTTAGCCAAAAATAATTTTTAGAATAAACATTTCTGAAAAGATGCAAGCAAATAACTTTTTCAAAATTAAAAACAACTCTGCATTCAATTGAAACACTTCATTAATATCCCAGCTGTTGAATCAGATAACCAGGGGGTTGGATGGCAGAATGGTTAGCTGTTAGCACATGCACGTTGTATGATAAGGTCTGTTGTTGAGTTAACTTTCATTGTTTCGATTGTACATGAATAGGAGAAGCAGGGGCGTAAAAATATTTTTTAATCCACTAGCCCCGGGCTAGTAGTCTACTGTCGGACACTAGACCGGCATCCAGTTCCACTAGTCCGTAGTTGGACAAGGTACAAACTTTAATCGTCAATAATGACAATAATGTACACTGCAGATTGTCACCCATTTGACCACATTAAATGTATTCTTTCTAACTGAACTGTATTCCATAATATTATACAGAGTATATAAATCGATGTGGAGTATACAATTTTTCCGGGCCTCAATCCATATGACGACTGTTTTTCAACTCCACCGCATATCAAGTTACCGCATGGGACACTGTTCCCGATCTGACACTGTTCCCGATCTAATACTGTGCCGACGTACGCCAACAGAAAGTGGCCTCAGGATATAAATGAAGGACTAATTTGATTAATATTCTTGGTTTTGTTCTTGGTTATTTGAACTAGTTTTCATTACAATATATCCGATAAATAGCGGACAACGCAGGTCCTAATGTATATTACCTTTCCATCCAATGTAAGTATTCCTGACTGTTTCATGATTTCATCATATTTCTGATCAATTTCAGCACTAAAATGAAAATATTTCTTACATTACATTTTCATTATGAATACATTAAAAAATAGGTTGCCAGGCAACGAAACATAGGCCCACCAGCAGCTAAATCGTCCGGGCAGTCAACAAGAGTTGTCGCATATTAAGTAATTATCAAAAGTCATTAGAATTTGTTTGGTTTTTTTATAAAGTTCTGGCCCATGCTAATGTCTAGTATACGAAACATTTAGTATTATGGATTTAGCTGTACAATAATTAAAATTCATTGAAAATCAATATATTTGTTGGTCTCAAGACCTTAAACTCTGTTTCAAGTTTCATCAAAATAAAATTAAAATTGTGACCTCTACAGGTCCACTTGATATACAATATTGTTACACTATTCGCGTACAAGCAGCGGCCATTTTGTCCAGCAATTTTGGTCTGATTTTCACAAAATTCAAACTCAACCTTCATTACGGTGTAACAGTGATATAATCAAATGTTTTTTTTTAAATTGGATAATAATTGCGACCTCCAGGGGGACCACAAGCAATAAAAGGCGATTTTTCGGACAATCAGGGGCCATAATTCAGGAAGTTAAAATCCGATATGCGCAAATATGTAACCAAGACCTTTAGGTTATAAACATGTATTTTAAGTTTTATCAAAATCAAATCAAATTAAAATTGTGACCTCTATAGGGTCCATAACCTTGATATAACATATCTTTACAAACGACGGCCATTTTGTCCGTCAATTTTAGTCTGATTTTCATGAAATTCGAACTCAACCTTCATTACCAAGCAACGGTGATATCATCAAACGTTTTTTTTAAATCGGATAATAATTTTGACCTTCAGAAGGACCACAATCTAAAAGGGGTGATTTTTCGGACAAACAGGGGCCATAATTCAGGAAGTTAAGATCCGATGGGCGCAAATATCAAAAGAACTAAGATCTTTGGGTTATAAACATACATGTCAAGTTTCATCAAAATCGGTTCAAAGTTGTGACCTCTATAATATCCACAAGCTAAAAGCGTGATTTTTCATACAATCAGGGGCCATAATTCAGGATGTAACGATCAGATATGCGCAAATATCGAAAGGAACCAAGATCTTTGAGTTATAGACATGCATTTCAAGTTTCATCAAATTCGGTTCAAAATTGTGACCTCTACAGTGTTCACAACCTTGACATACCATATTTTTACACTTTTCACGTACAAACGGCGGCTATTTTGTCCGTCAATTTTGGTCCGATTTTCACGAAATTCGAACACAACCTTCTTTACGGTGTAACAGTGATATAATCAGACGGTTTTTCAAATCGGATAATAATTTTGGCCTCAAGAAGTACCACAAGCTAAAAGATAGGCTGGCACTGCCAGGCAGGATACGCCCACATTTTTGAGAGATGGATAGAGAACAAGCAATACCGAAAGTGATTTTTCCTCATTAAGTCCTGTATTTCATACTGTATTGGGAGCAGCCATTTTGTTGGTCAGTTCCAGTATGATATTAATGAAATTCGAAGCCGACAATGATTATGGTGTGACGGTACACAACCTAGAAATGTGACTTTTCGTCAAAATCGGATAAGAATTGTGACCTGTAGAGAGTCCACAACCATGATATACCATATTTTTACACTATTCGCGTACAAACGGCGACCATTTCGTCCGGCAACTTTGGTACGATTTTCACGAAATTCAAACTCAATCTTCCTTACGGTGCAACAGTAATATAATCAGAGTTTTTTTTTAAATCAGATAATAATTGTTCGAGAGATAGACAGAGAACAAGCAATACCGAAAGTGATTTTTCCTACAATCAATAGTAGGGGTCGAACTCCCAGATCCGTGACCAATTTCCGGGGAGGAAGGTTTGACGATTGATTCTGGTAGGGGGGACTGTTCTGAGGATTTGTGCAGTTTGCAACCTCTGGAAAGTGTGGGCAACTCTCAGGAGAGGCAAAAATCCAAGATGGCGGCCGAAATAGCACAGAGACGTATAGTTGGGTGCTAATGTCATCAAAGCGTCCTCGTAATATGTCATTTTTATAGTTTTCAGGGTCGCTGAATCCACTAAGATCACTCGCAAGTCATTTTGATGCACCCATATCCCAATATGGCGGAAATCTGGCTGAGATGGTGGGAAAAAAGAAAAATAATCTACATTAGATGTTAAATATGAAACAAATGTCAGATCACAGAAGATACAAAGATACGGAAAACATCATTATATACGCAATACGTCATTCATATAGCACCTACTAATATCATAATTTCTATTCATAGGCATATACGTTTCACACAAATCTTTCAAGACGACAGCCTTCAATCAGAGTCCGTGTCTAATGCACTGTCAGGCTCAGATGTGTCACTAACAGAGGTATCATTATCCTCATCATCATTACCATCCTCAATATCTACCGATGATCTGAATTTAAATGGTAAGGCCGGGTTTATATACCCTACAGGAACACACACATTCCCTCTTTTAACTCCCATCCATGTCCGAGTGGACCAGCTACGTTACTGACATTGTAACTTAGCATGATATATGCTTGATAGTTCACTCTTTTTATGTGCTGTTCCAGACTATCTTCATCAGGTGTGATACGGCGTGTGCATTGCTTTTCAACTTTAGCCATTTGCTAGCTCTACCACAAGCTACAGTTGTGGATTATTTGTCATTATAGATACATCTCAGCACAAATTGTTCCATGGAAGCTACCGGGTTGTCGGATAAAGTTAATGCGACACCTAAACCATCTAACAATGATGCATCTGCACTAAATGTGGACTTATGATATACAATGTCGTGATTTTTTGGTCATTCAAAAAAGACTCTATATAAGCCCACAATTAGTGCAGTTGCATCATTGTTAGATGTTTAGGTGTCACATTAACTTTATCCGATAACCCGGTAGCCTCCATGGAACAATTTGTGCTGAGATGTATCTATAATGACAAATAATCCACAACTGTAGCTTGTGGTAGAGCTAGCAAATGGCTAAAGATGAAAAGCAATGCACACGCCGTATCCCACCTGATGAAGATAGTCTGTAACAGCACATAAAAAGAGTGAACTATCAAGCATATATCATGCCAAGTTACAATGTCAGTAAAGTAGCTGGTCCACTCGGACATGGATTGGAGTTAAAAGAGGGAATGTGTGTGTTCCTGTAGGGTATACAGCCGGCCTTGCCATTTAAATTCAGATCATCGGTAGATATTGAGGATGGTAATGATGATGAGGATAATGATACCTCTGTTAGTGACACATCTGAGCCTGACAGTGCATTAGACACGGACTGTGATTGAAGGCTGTCGTCTTGAAAGATTTGTGTGAAACGTATATGGGCAATTCCGAGAGTAACAGACTGACATTTGGAGCAGGTTTTTATCAGTCTGTTGCCCGCTTCAAACTCCGAAATACACCATGGTGCTAAATATTTGCCATATCCTACAGAATCATTTTAATATAAGACAGTATCGCATACTTTTAAACAAATTTCATTCACTGCTTCTCAAAGTCATGGTAACAGACTGACATTCTCGCAACCTAACAATGACGGCACACTTACTCAGTGCCGAATTCCTGTGAAGTTTGTAGATTTAAAAAATCTTTGTATTTCGGATTGATTTAATTGATGGATATCCTTTATATACAATTGTTGAATTTTTTCACTTCTGGCAATTATTTTCAATATTATAAGGTAAATTGCCTTTGGTAACAGACTGACATCGTCAGTAACAGACTGACGCCTTCTGATTAAAGATGTAGCATCCCTCTGTCTCAACAGTAAGAAAATTGTAAAATGAAGAACTATTGAAAAAAAAACCTAAAAAAAACCCAATAAAATAAAATGAATAACATAAATAGGGTTTGTCAATTTGCGTAAGCCCATTGTATTGGGTGTTCTGTACAGAATTCATTTCCATAAAAAAAATTTTGCATATAACTGCCTGGTAATGATAAAAATACTATTTACTTGTCCTGTTGCTATTTAATCTAGAAACGGTTATTTATATGTGTGCACATTAGATTGACATCAGGTTCATCATTGGTTTCAATTCACTGTTTGTACGCGACAACTAGTAGGGCCTTGTCCAGCCTAATGGGCCTTTTCTGATTACCCCCACAGCTCAAGACCTCACCTCTATATGTGCAAACACATTTTTTGAAAAAAATTTGAATCTTTGTAAGTCCCGAAATGCCTAGCAAAGGATGTGTCGAGAGGACGGTCAATCCCATTTCTTTATTTACATGCACTTTAGATCATAAGGTTAAGTGACAGGGTTTTGATTCCCAACTTGTTTGCAACAAGGAGAAGGCTCGTCTGTATAACAGGCTGTGTTTTCTTACGGCTCTCCAATTTTCTCACTTAATTATAACCAAAGTTATCGTGCCCAAAAGAATCAACAAATCAGATTTCTTATCTCTGCTTATCCCAAGCATAAAATGCTCATATTCGAACTCCATCGAGGCATTCAACTAATGAACACCTGCACCACGTTTGAACCTTCTATATTCTACCTCAATTGAATTAGGAGAGTTATTGTGTTCAAAAGTCTCGACCAATCAAATTGCTTTATCGCTCTGCTTACCCTGAGCAGAAAATGCTCATTATAGAACTTAGTCAAGGTATTGATGTAATGAAACTACACTAAGTTTCATCACTCTGACTTAATTAGAACTAACGTTATCGTGTCCCAAAGCATCAACCAAATTGTTTATCTCTGCTTACCCTAAGCAGAAAATTCTCATACTCAAACTCCATCATGGCATTGTCCTAATAAACACCTACACCAAGTTTTAACATTCTAGCTCAATTAGAAAGAGATTTATTGTGTTCCAAAGTATCGGCCAATCAAATTGCATATCACTCTGCTTACCTTGCGCGTCAAGGAATTGATGTAATAAAATTGTGTCCAAAAGCATCAACCAATTAAATTGCTTATCTCCGCTTACCCTAAGCAGAAAATGCTTATCTTTGAACTCCATCAAGGCATTGACCTAATAAATACCTACACCAAGTTTGAACATTCTATTGATTCTAGCTCAATTAGAAAGAGTTACTAGTTACTGTGTTCCAAAAAGTATGGTGGACAGACAGACCCATTTTTATAGTCCCCTTCTTTCTTCGGTCTGGAAAAATAGGACAATTTGTCTACGATATCACCCACAATTTAGTGTGGGTTTACTTGCTGTTAGAACTACCCTGATATAATGTCAGTCTGTTACCGTCAGTCTGTTACAACATTTTTCAGTCTGTTACCATGAGTTTGGGGGAGAAATTTAAGTGACATGCCCTTTTTCTTTATATATGTATTTAAATGATGAGTTGAATTCAGAGGATATTCACATTTATATTGAATTTGACAAAAAATAAATTACTGAAAAAATGATTTTGAATATTTAGTAACAGACTGACGTCAGCATAATACAATCTATTGATGTTAGATTTTCTACTTGAAATTTCAGTCTATTAACAGCATTCTGATTTTAATTTACAGGAAAATCATTATAAAACACAATTTCATTAGTACTTTACATAGTTTACCATATTCCTATATTTACTGAGACATTAAAGCGAAATGGTAAAAATGGCAGTGTCTGACTGGGATGTCAGTTACATGTAAATATACTCAGCCTGACTCTAAAGAACAGGATTAACTAAAATATGATATTTCAATTTAAAAAGTAGACAAAATATGCTTTCTTTTGGTACCAAAAACATTGTTGTAGCTTAATATTTCAATTTTACCACTAAGGTTGACATTTTCACGGAATTGCCCATATGCCTATGAATAGAAATTATGATATTAGTAGGTGCTATATGAATGACGTATTGCGTATATAATGATGTTTTCCGTATCTTTGTATCTTCTGTGATCTGATATTTGTTTCATATTTAACATCTAATGTAGATTTCATTGACACGAGACCATCAAAAATGAACTAAGCATCCATGAAAACCCTAAAAACGATATATTACAAGCCCATATTTGCCTTACTAGAATATATAACATTATTTTTCGTTTTTACCACAATCGCAGCCAGATTTCCGCCATATTGGGATATGGGTGCATCAAAATGACTTACAAGTGATCTTAGTGGATTCAGCGACCCTGAAAACTATAAAAATGACATATTACAAGGACGCTTTGATGACATTAGCACCAAACTATACGTCTCTGTGCTATTTCGGCCGCCATCTTGGATTTTTGCCTCTCCTGAGAGTTGCCCACACTTTCCAGAGGTTGCAAACTGCACAAATCCTCAGAACAGTCCTCCCTACCAGAATCAATCATCAAACCTTCCTCCCCGGAAATTGGTCACAGATCTGGGAGTTCGACCCCTACTACAAAGGCCATAATTCATTAAGTTACAATTTGATATGCGCAAATATCGAAAAGAATAAAGATCTTTAGGTTATAAACAAGCATTTCAGGTTTCATCAAAATCGAATTAAAATTGTGACCTCTACATGGTCCACAACTTTGATATACCATACTTTTACACTGTTCGCATACAAACGGCGGCCATTTTTTCTGGCAATTATGGTCCGATTTTCTCGAAATTCAAACTCATCCTTCCATAGGGTGTAACGGTGATAGAGTCAAACGTTTTTTTAAATCGGATAATAATTGTGACCTCCAGAGGGACCATAGGCGATTTTTCGAACAATCAGGGGCCATAATTCAGGAAGTTACGATTCGGATATGTCCAAATAACGAAAGGAACCAAGATCTTTGGGTTATAACCATGCATTTCAAGTTTCATCAAAATCGAATTAAAATTGTAACCTCTACAGGGTCCACAACCATGATATACAATTTTTTAACAGTATTCGCGTACAAACGGCCGCCATTTTGTATGGCAATTTAGGTCCGATTTTCCCGAAATTCAAACTCAACCTTCCTTACGGTGTAACGGTAATACTATCAACCGTTTTATTAAATCGGATAATAATTGTGACCACCAGAGGGACCACAAGCTAAAATAAGGCGATTTTGCGTATAATCAGGGGCCATAATTCAGGAAGTTATGTTCCGATATGCGCAAATATCAAAAGGAACCAAGATCTTTGGGTTATTGCCATGAATTTCAAGTTTCATCAAAATCGAATTAAAAATGTGACTTCTACAGGGTCCACAACCTTGATATACCATTTTTTAACAGTATTCGCATACAAACGGCGGCCATTTTGTATGACAATTTTCGTCCGATTTTCCGGAAATTCGAACTCAACCTCCCTTAGGATGTAACGGTGATATAATCAAACGGTTTTTTAAATCGGATAATAATTGTGACCTCCAGAGGGACCACAAGCTAAAAAGGGTGATTTTTCAGACAATCAGGGGCCATAATTACATTCCGATAGGCGCAAATATCAAAAGGAACCAAGATCTTTGGGTTATAAACATGCATGTCAAGTTTCATCGAAATCGGTTGAAAATTGTAACCTTTATAGGGTCCACAAGCTAAAAACGTGATTTTTCGTACAATCAGGGGCTATAATCCATGAAGTTTTCATCCGATACATGCCAATATCGAAAGCAGCCAAGATCTTTTGGGGATAAACCTATATTTCAAGCTTCGTCAAAATCGTATAAAGATAGGCTGGCACTGCCAGGCAGGATACGCCCACATTTTCGAGAGATGGACAGAGAACAAGCAATACCGAAAGTGATTTTTCCTACATCTTTAAGTCCTGTATTTCATACTGTATTGGGAGCAGCCATTTAGTTGGTCAGTTCCAGTTTGATATTAATGAAATTCGAAACCGACAATGATTATGGTGTGACGGTACACAACCTAGAAATGTGACTTTTCATCAAAATCGGATAAGAATTGTGACCTATAGAGAGTCCACAACCATGATATACCATATTTTTACACTATTCGCGTACAAACGGCGACCATTTCGTCCGGCAATTTTGGTACGATTTTCACGAAATTAGAACTCAACCTTCCTCATCAAAATCGAATTAAAATTGTGACCTATACAGGGTCCGCAACCATGATATATCATTTTTTTAACAGTATTCGCGTACAAACGGCGGCCATTTTGTCTGTCAATTTTGGTCCGATTTCCCCGAAATTCAAACTCAACCTTCCTTACAGTGTCACGGTGATATAATCAAACGTTTTTTTAAATTGGATAATAATTGTGATCTCCAGAGGGACCACAAGCTAAAGAAAGGGTGATTTTGCGTATAACCAGGGGCCATAATTCAGGAAGTTACGATCCGATATGCGCAAATATCGAAAAGAACCAAGATCTTTGGGTTATAACCATGAATTTCAAGTTTCATCAAAATCGAATTAAAATTGTGACCTTTACAGGGTCCACAACATTTATATACCATTTTTAACAGTATTCGCGTACAAACGGTGGCCATTTTGTATGGCAATTTTGGTCTGATTTTCCCGAAATTCGAACTCAACCTTCCTTACGGTGTAACGGTAATATAATCAAACGTTTTTTTTAGTCAGATAATAATTGTGACCTCCAAGCTAAAAAAAAGGCGATTTTGCGTATAATCAGGGGCCATAATTCAGGAAGTTACGATCCGATATGCGCAAATATCGAAAGGAAGCAAGATCTTTGGGTTATAACCATGAATTTCAAGTTTCATCAAAATCAAATCAAAATTGTGACCTCCACAGGGTCCACAACCTTGATATACCATTTTTTAACAGTATTCGCGTACAACAACGGCCATTTTGTATGGCAATTTTCGTCCGATTTTCCCGAAATTCGAACTCAAACTTCCTTAGGGTGTAACGGTAATACAGTCAAACGGTTTTTTAAATCGCATATTTGTGACCTCCAAGCTAAAAAAAAGGCGATTTTGCGTATAATCAGGGGCCATAATTCAGGAAGTTACGATCCGATATGCGCAAATATCGAAAGGATGCAAGATCTTTGGGTTATAACCATGAATTTCAAGTTTCATCAAAATCGAATCAAAATTGTGACCTCCACAGGGTCCACAACCATGATATACAATTTTTTAACAGTATTCGCGTACAAACGGCGGCCATTTTATATGGCAATTTTCGTTCGATTTTCCCGAAATTCGAACTCAACCTTCCTTAGGGTGTAACGGTGATATAATCAAACGGTTTTTTAAATCGAATAATAATTGTGACCTCCAGAGGGACCACAAGCTACAAAGGGTGATTTTTCGGACAATCAGTGGCCATAATTCAGGAAATTACATTCCGATAGCCGCAAATATCGAAAGGAAACAAGATCTTTGGGTTACAAACATGCATGTCAAGTTTCATAAAAATCGGTTCAAAATTGTGACCTCTATAGGGTCCACAAGCTAAAAACGTGATTTTTCGTACAATCAGGGGCCATAATCCATGAAGTTTTGATCCGATACATGCCAATATCGAAAGCAGCCGAGATCTTTTGGGGATAAACCTATATTTCAAGTTTCGTCAAAATTGGATAAGAATTGTGACCTGTAGAGAGTCCACAAACAAATTGTGGACGGACGGACGGACGGACGTCCGGACGGACAGGGGCGACGACATAATACGTCCACATGAAAATGTGGGCGTATAACAATCGAGTTTAAATAAACAAGTTTTTAGCTGTGACTTGAGATTGTTTTACGTTTAATGGCAACAGATTTCAATGGGTGATATGCAGCAGCACTGAAGTTTTTAATCATCCAGGTGTTTTAGTTTTGTTTTAGGAACAGTGTGTTTTTATTTGCACACTTACAAACAATGAATGGACAAGTTATGGCCCAATTTTTTTGTGGATGTATTACTTGATTTCAATCTGTACTTTAATTTGATTAAACCAAGTTATTGTAAACATAGTTGCCAGTGCGTTATGGATCTAGAAATCTTCTGTATGGCAGGTTTGGATAGACAGTTGATCTGGAGTTCACCAATGACAATTTGCTCAGTTGGAAAACTACTGAAGGGAAATAAATTAATATGACTGGCTCACATTATTCACATCTGGATGTATGCAAAATGATTAGTTGAAAAATATTCACTAGGAAAGAAAGATGGCCACTAAATTAGTAAATACCTATCATGGTGCGGTCGTGAATAACCTTTCATTGGACCATCTATATCCACCGGGCGACGGGTACGATTACCACCAGTTTCTAAGTTCATCGTTCTTTTTCGACTATTTCCTTCCAATACATTAGGTGTGAAGTCGAGACGTGGGCGACTAGGAGATGGTGCTGAACTTGAACGAGCAGCCTCACTGGGACTTGTTGTAACTAGAAAAAAATATATTTTCTAATGTAAAATATTACCTACTGACTGGCGCAAGCAAAAAAGACATAGGTAAAAAATAAAACACAGCTACAGGTATGAAGTTGATTTTCACAATATCAATCATTTTGCAACCCAAATTTTCTGCAAGTCTGATAAATGTTTACCTGTTTTGGCATTGGGGAAATAAAAAAATGAAGTCATTTTTTAAGACAAATATTCTGGGAACTAAAAAGGCAAAGTCAGTCAGACATATCACCAATGATTTTATGAGTTTAGATGCGGTGGATTTACCTACCACTGTGTATAATTTATGGAAGAGAAATAAAGGG
Source organism: Patella depressa (assembly GCA_948474765.1). Classification (NCBI taxonomy): domain Eukaryota; kingdom Metazoa; phylum Mollusca; class Gastropoda; family Patellidae; genus Patella; species Patella depressa. The sequence goes on along the minus strand of OX419715.1, from coordinate 47,480,803 downwards.
AATAGAAACTCCTTCATGACCCTCACATTATCCCATTTTCCTTTGGAGACTATTTCATCCCTTTTTTGGACTGGTAATGGCATAACTAATATAAATTTACAATCAGAAATGTTCGTTATATTGTTATATTCAAATAACAATATGTTGTTGACTACCTCATCCATTTTTTCATGTAACAATTTTAGCTACATGTATATCAAAAAATTGCACCTATATTTTTTAAACATTTTTTAAAACAATTGCTTTATTTTAAGAATTAATGATATCTTTCCAACTATGCCATTTTAAGTAAAAACAATTTTCCTGAATAGGTTTCAAAATATACCCTATGCCATGCCATTAGTAGTAGGTGACTATAACAATGGATGAAAAATCCTTCCAAGGAGAACGAGACATTTAGAGCTTCTCCTCCCTTCATTTACAGTCAATTTATATACCCAGCTTGTATACAAAATGTTAATACTAATCATAAAACAAATGAAATGTAATAAATTTTATTGAATAATCATAGTCTCATATTACAGAATTCTTCACTCTGAATTCATTTTAACAGCATATATTATAATAAAATATAGGTAAATACAACTCCCTGTTAATATATATATAAACTAAATTAAAGAAAGATACCAAAATACTAATTTGCCGGTTAGCGCTTTCTGTTCGTACTGAACATCATCACACCATTTTTATTTATGAAGAATTACGTAGAACAATAGACGCAACGTCATGACATTACTATAAATATACATATATATTCATGACGTTACTATAAATATACATATCTCCAAAATTATTTATTGTGTTCCAAATTCTCGGCCCTTCAAATTGCTTCTATTTTTCACTTTCACTTCAAAATGGCGACCATCAATTGACCTAAATCAACATTCTACTCCCAATGTTTTTTAGGCCATCCTTCAAGGATTCAGAAAATATAACTCCCGTGTCTGTAAGTAAAATAGCAAAAGATAGGCTGGCACTGCCAGGCAGGATACGCCCACATTTTCGAAAGATGGACAGAGAACAAGCAATACCGAAAGTGATTTTTCCTACATCTTTAAGTCCTGTATTTCATACTGTATTGGGAGCAGCCATTTAGTTGGTCAGTTCCAGTCTGATATTAATGAAATTCGAAACCGACAATGATTATGGTGTGACGGTACACAACCTAGAAATGTGACTTTTCATCAAAATCGGATAAGAATTGTGACCTGTAGAGAGTCCACAACCATGATAAAAATCGGATAAAAATTGTGACCTGTAGAGAGTCCACAACCATGATATACCATATTTTTACACTATTCGCGTACAAACGGCGACCATTTCGTCCGGCAATTTTGGTACGATTTTCACAAAATTAGAACTCAACCATCCTCATCAAAATCGAATTAAAATTGTGACCTATACAGGCTCCAAAATCATGATATATCATTTTTTTAACAGTATTCGCGTACAAACGGCGGCCATTTTGTCTGTCAATTTTGGTCCGATTTTCCCGAAATTCAAACTCAACCTTCCTTACATTGCAACGGTGATATAATCAAACGTTTTTTTAAATTGGATAATAATTGTGACCTCCAGAGGGACCACAAGCTAAAGAAAGGGGGATTTTGCGTATAACCAGGGGCCATAATTCAGGAAGTTACGATCCGATATGCGCAAATATCGAAAAGAACCAAGATCTTTGGGTTATAACCATGAATTTCAAGTTTCATCAAAATCGAATTAAAATTGTGACCTTTACAGCGTCCACAACCTTGATATACCATTTTTTAACAGTATTCGCGTACAAACGGCGGCCATTTTGTGTGGCAATTTTGGTCTGATTTTCCCGAAATTCGAACTCAACCTTTCTTACGGTGTAACAGTAATATAATCAAACGTTTTTTTAAATCGGATAATAATTGTGACCTCCAAGCTAAAAAAAAGGCAATTTTGCGTATAATCAGGGGCCATAATTCAGGAAGTTACGATCCGATATGCGCAAATATCAAAAGGAAGTAAGATCTTTGGGTTATAACCATGAATTTCAAGTTTCATCAAAATCGAATCAAAATTGTGACCTCCACAGGGTCCACAACCTTGATATACCATTTTTTAACAGTATTCGCATACAAACGGCGGCCATTTTGTATGGCAATTTTCGTCCGATTTTCCCAAAATTCGAACTCAACCTTCCTTAGGGTGTAACGGTGATATAATCAAACGGTTTTTTAAATCGAATAATAATTGTGACCTCCAAGCTAAAAAAAAGGCGATTTTGCATATAATCAGGGGCCATAATTCAGGAAGTTACGATCCGATATGCGCAAATATCGAAAGGAAGCAAGATCTTTGGGTTATAACCATGAATTTGAAGTTTCATCAAAATCGAATCAAAATTGTGACCTCCACAGGGTCCACAATCTTGATATACCATTTTTTAACAGTATTCGCGTACAAACGGCGGCCATTTTGTATGGCAATTTTCGTCCGATTTTCCCGAAATTCGAACTCAACCTTCCTTAGGGTGTAACGGTGATATAATCAAACGGTTTTTTAAATCGAATAATAATTGTGACCTCCAGAGGGACCACAAGCTAAAAAGGGTGATTTTTCGGACAATCAGGGGCCATAATTCAGGAAATTACATTCCGATAGCCGCAAATATCGAAAGGAACCAAGATCTTTGGGTTACAAACATGCATGTCAAGTTTCATCAAAATCGGTTCAAAATTGTGACCTCTATAGGGTCCACAAGCTAAAAACGTGATTTTTCGTACAATCAGGGGCCATAATCCATGAAGTTTTGATCCGATACATGCCAATATCGAAAGGAACCGAGATCTTATGGGGATAAACCTATATTTCAAGTTTCGTCAAAATTGGATAAGAATTGTGACCTGTAGAGAGTCCACAAACAAATTGTGGACGGACGGACGTCCGGACGGACGGACGGACAGACAGGGGCGACGACATAATACGTCCACATGAAAATGTGGGCGTATAAAAAGCCTTAGGGATTTTTCACGTTACAAGATGGTGGCACTTCCGGTTCGATCTACAAACTTCATATTTTGTGTACGAATCAATAATTACTTGTCTAGTATCGAAAAAAAATAATAAAAAGGTTGCCAGGCAATGATACATATGCCCACACAGCAGCCAAATCGTCCGGGCAGTCAACAAGAGTTGTCGCATATTAAGGAATTATCAGAAAATCATTAGAATTTGTTTGGTTTTTATAATCAAACGTGTTTTTTTTAAAATCAGATAATAATTGTGACCTCCAGAGGCACAACAAGCTAAAAAGGGTGATTTTTCGTACAATCAGGGGACATAATTCAGAAAGTAATGACCGGATGGGCGCAAATATCGAAAGGAACCAAGATCTTTGGGTTATAAACATACATGTCAAGTTTCATCAAAATCGATTCCAAATTGTGACCTCTATAGGGTCCACAACCTTGATATAACATATTTTCACACTATTCGTGTACAAACAGCGGCCATTTTGTCCGTCAATTCTAGTCCGATTTTCACGTAATTCAAACTCTCTCTTTATTACCATGTAACGGTGATAGAGTCAAACGTTTTTTTAAATCGGATAATAATTTTGACCTCCAGAGGGACCAAAAGCGAACAAAAGCGTTTTTTTGGACAATCCGGGGACATAATTCAGGAAGTTATGATCCAATGGGCGCAAATATCGAAAGGAACCAAGATCTTTGGGTTATAAACATACATGTCAAGTTTCATCAAAATCGGTTCAAAATTGTGACCTCTATAGGGTCCACAACCTTTATATAACATATTTTCACACTATTCGCGTACAAACGACGGCCATTTTGTCCGTCAATTTTGGTCCGATTTTCACGAAATTCGAACTCAACCTTCATAACCATGCAACGGTGATATAATCAAACAGTTTTTTAAATCGGATAACAATTTTGACCTCCAGAGGGACCACAAGCTAAAAAGGGCGATTTTTCGGACAATCAGGGGCCATAATTCAGGAAGTTACGATCCAATTGGCGCAAATATCGAAAGGAACCAAGATCTTTGGTTTATAAACATGCATTTCAAGTTTCATCCAAATCGGTTCAAAATTGTGACCTCTACACTGTTCACAAGCTAAAAAACGTGATTTTTCGTACAATCAGGGGCCATAACCTATGAAGTTACGGTCCGATACATGCCAATATCGAAAGGAACCGAGATCTTAGGGTGATAAACCTATATTTTAAGTTTCATTGAAATCGGATAAAAATTGTGACCTGTAGACTGTTCACAAACAATTGTGGACGGACGGACAGACGGACGAACAGGGGTGACGACAATATACGTCCACATGAAAATGTGGGCGTATAATTAGGTCAGTGACCTATATTTCTTTGATTTTTTTGAAAAATTTTATCCTTAATTTCGTCAAGGGGAGATAATTTAGAAAATTTCTAATTATATTTTTCAAGTCACATGGGTAAGATCTACTTATATACTAAATTTCATCAAAATCGTACAACTATTAAAGAATTCGTAAAACTGGTCTAAACTTCTGGTTCGAAATCACAGCGACGAATTTTCGAAATTTGAAAATGTGAAACTGCAGATGAAAATGATTTTTTTGAAGGTATTCAAAGACAAAAGAATTAGTAAAATCGGTCAAAAAATAACAAAGTTACGACTATGCATTGTCAGTTTTTTCGTTTGTAAATTTCGGTGATTTCGGATTTGTAAAACGTTTTGAAAATATATTTAAACAGCGTTCGCACCCCATTTTTGGGGGGGTAGGTCAAAGTTTCAGAAAGATCCCATGGTTAGATTCTGAGAAATCCGATTTGCAGAAACTACACAAAAAAATGTAATGTAATACATATGAAAGCTTAATAATAAGAATAACTAGATCTGCTACTGTCCCATGCAGATATGAAAGCTTTCATATTCACAGTCACTTCCTGTCACATGTCATGGGTCATATAAATATTCCGAACAAGAAAAAATAAATCATTAAAATCGGTCACAATCTAGTGAAGTTAATGTTATTTTTCACTCGTAAACAACTTTGTCGGCAAGAAAAACGTCAAAGGCGAAATTCGAATTTTTGAAATAGTCAAATACCAAAAGTTCGACCTGTATCCCGGCTATCGTGAAATCTATTCATTTCAGACATAGGAGACGCATTGAACAAATTATGGCCTACAGTGTTTGTTTAAAAGCCCATAAATGTCGATTTTTCACTATGTTTCATATTCACTTCAAAATGGCGACCATCAGTTGACCTAAATCAAAAATCTACTCTGAATGATTTTTAAGCTTTCCTTCAAAGGATTCAGAAAATATAACTCACGTGTCTGTAAGTACAATATCTAGTATCAATATATACTACTTGTCGAGGAGGATCAAAAAAAAAAATAATAGGTCATTCTGACCTATATTTCGACGATTTTTTTTTAAAAATTTGGTCCTTAATTTCACCAAGGGGAGATAATTTAGAAAAATTTTAAAGTCATTTTTCAAGTCGCATCAGTAAGGTCTACTTACATACTAAATTTCATGAAAATCGTACAACTATTAAAGAAGTACTTAAGTTGGTCTCAACTTCCCGTATGAAATCACAGCGATGAAGTTTCGAAATTCGAAAATCCGAAATTGCAGATTTGTAGTAAATGTCTCAAGATATTCAAAGAGTGAAGAATTAGTCAAATATTCACAAAGTTACAGCATTGTAGGTCAAAAGTATTCGTTCGTAAAATTCGGTGATTTCGGATTCGCAAAACGTTTTGAAAATATTTTTAATCAAGGTTCGCACCCATTTTTGGGGGGGTAGAGTAAAATTTCAGAAAGATCCTACGGATAGATTCTGAGAAATCCAATTTGCAGAAAATACACAAAAAAAAAAAATAACTAGATCTGCTACTGTCCCATGCAGATATAAAAGCTTTCATATTCATCGTCACGTGTCATCGATTATATCAAGTATCTCAAATAAAAGGATAAGAATAACAAACTATCAACTTAAGGGAAATAACTAATACTTGTGTTGCTGTAATCGGGATGACTTCCCACTTCAAAATTTTCAGAAAGATAGGTTGCCAGGCAACGAAATATACGCCCACAGCAGCTAAATCGTCCGGGCAGTCAACAAGGGTTGTCGCATATTTTTACTTTTTTGGTAATGAAACATTTGTAATACACTAAAATCTGATTAACAGTAACAACTCATTATGTAATTATCTGAAAATCATTAGAATTTGTTTGCTTTTTATAAAAGTTTTGCCCCAAGCTAACAATTAGTATAGGAAACATTTAATATCATGGATTTAGCTGTTCAGTTATCAAAATTCATTGAAAATCAAAATACTTGTTCGTTTCAACACCTTAAACTCTGTGTATCAATCTGAAGTCAATCAGTCGGATGATAAGTTTGGCCTCTATAGCGTCACAAGGTTTTTTGAAGAGATCAAGGGAGACAACTCTGGATGTAATTATTTGAAATTGCTGAAAATCAATAGGCTTCTTCGTCTCATGACCTTAAACACTGTGTGTATATTTAAAGTCAATCGGATATTAACTTTGGCCTCTAGAGTGTCCTCAGGAGTTTTTGATGTGCTCAAGGGCCATAACTCTGGCAGTATTTATCAGGAATCGTTGAAAATCAATAGGCTTCTTCGTCTTATGACCTTAAACACTGTGTATCAATTTAAAGTCAATCGGATATTAACTTTGACCTTTAGAGCGTCCACAAGATTTTTTGAAGTGATCAAGGGCCATAACTCTGGCACTAATTATTGGAAATCGCTGAAAAACAATAGGCTTCTTCGTCTCATGACCTTAAACACTGTGTATAAATTTAAAGTCAATTGGATATTAACTTTAGCCTCCCGGGCAAAAAAATAATCTTTAAACTAAAGGGAAATAACTGAATAGCTGTAATCGGGCTTCCAAATTTAGAGATATGTTATATAATTATGGTTTCCAATATGTTTGGTTATAAGTAGGAAATCGTGACAACTTCTTAAGCATGTTTTAAACAAAGGGTCATAGACTGCAATATACAAGAATGGCACTCTGCAATAAAAAAACTGGCCAAAGCAAGATTTCTATGCAGAAATTAAATAATTGCTAGAACCAGAAAAATATTTATATACTATAATAAATAAGCAACATAGACCAGCTTAATCGTTCGCAATAAACGTTTGCCCCCTAAAATTGCTGACTTTAAAGTGAGAAACATTACAACTGGGCGAAATTTTTTGTTTTATCACTTTTACAGTACCTTTGATTACCAACCGATTATTACAAAACTTTAAAAATAAAAGATAAATGCGGCTTAACGACCATTCGACACAAACTAGGTCATATCGGGACTAACATGTTTTTCATTTTATTTAAAAACTTCCCTTGCGCATACGGGTCTTTAGCCATGGGAGGAAACCGAAGGACACGGAGAAAACCCACGAGGTTGGACACCATACTCCATGTCACGTGCAACCTCGAAATCGAAACAACGTCCGTTGACTCAATGACAGACGTTACGATACAGCGCGCACATGCTAACCAATCCGGAAATTGCTGACTTATAGCAAGAAACATTTCAACAGGGCGAAATTTTCTGTTTTAACAGTTTAATGTGCACGGTACTTTAATTACCAACCGATTATTACAAAACTTTTGAAAATAAACTCCAACTGACCAGCTTAATCGTATGCAATAAACGTTTGGCCTGAATTGAAAGTTCTGCACCGAGAAAGTGAGGCAGAACGGAGGGCCTGACAAGGACAGCTGTCTAGTCGTTTGGATGGAACGAAAAACCAAGGTCCCATGTACACATTGGAGTGCACGTATAATATCCCTAAGCAGTTGGAATTCGATACTGTTGAATAAGCTCTATACGATGACTAAATGTGCAGATTGTAGTCACCCACACTGCATGTTTTGCTTAACAATGAAAGGGTGCCGTTTTCAATGTTCGATCCTTTTGTTCTTCTACTCCTGATATGTTGGACTGTTGATCGATGGTTTCATATAAAAGGCTACTGATAAGACTCTTTGTAGAAGAAGTTCCAAAAAATATCATGTTTACTTTTAGAGAAAAAGACCTCTAAAAATGCTCCAAATCGTAAAAATACGATTTTTTTGATTTTCGATCTCTTTTTTTCCGCTACCCTGGACATTTGAAAAAAATAGGTTGCCAGGCAACGAAACATACGCCCACACAGCAGCCAAATCGTCCGGGCAGTCAATAAGAGTTGTCGCATATTAAGGAATCATCAGAAAATCATTAGAATTTGTTTGGTTTTTATAATCAAACGTTTTTTTTTAAATCAGATAATAATTGTGACCTCAAACGATTTTTTAAATCGGATAACAATTGTGACCTCCAGAGGGACCACAAGCTAAAAAGGGTGATTTTTCGTACAATCAGGGGACATAATTCAGGAAGTAATGACCCGATGGGCACAAATATCGAAAGGAACCAAGATCTTTGGGTTATAAACATACATGTCAAGTTTCATCAAAATCGGTTCAAAATTGTGACCTCTATAAGGTCCACAACCTTGATATAACATATTTTCACACTATTCGCGTACAAACGGCGGCCATTTTGTCCATCAATTTTGGTCCGATTTTCATGAAATTCGGACTCAACCTTCATAACCATGGAACGGTGATATAATCAAACGGTTTTTTAAATCAGATAACAATTTTGACCTCCAGAGGGACCACAAGCTAAAAAGGGCGAATTTTTGGACAATCAGGGGTCATAATTGAGGAAGTTACGATCCGATGGGCGCAAATATCGAAAGGAACCAAGATCTTTAAGTTATAAACATACATGTCAAGTTTCATCAAAATTGGTTCAAAATTGTGACCTCTATAAGGTCCACAACCTTGATATAACATATTTTCACACTATTCGCGTACAAACGGCGGCCATTTTGTCCGTCAATTTTGGTCCGATTTTCATGAAATTGGGACTCAACCTTCATAACCATGGAACGGTGATATAATCAAACGGTTTTTTAAATCCGATAACAATTTTGACCTCCAGAGGGACCACCAGCTAAAAAGGGCAATTTTTCGGACAATCAGGGGCCATAATTCAGGAAGTTACGATCCGATGGGCGCAAATATCGAAAGGAACCAAGATCTTTGGGTTATAAACATACATGTCAAGTTTCATCAAAATCGGTTTAAAATTGTGACCTCTATAAGGTCCACAACCTTGATATAACATATTTTCACACTATTCGCGTACAAACGGCGGCCATCTTGCCCGTCAATTTTGGTCCGATTTTCACGAAATTCGAACTCAAACTTCATAACCATGCAACGGTGATATAATCAAACGATTTTATAAATCGGATAACATTTGTGACCTCCAGAGGGACCACAAGCTAAAAAGGGCGATTTTTCGGACAATCAGGGGTCATAATTCAGGAAGTTACGATCCGATGGGCGCAAATATCGAAAGGAACCAAGATCTTTGGGTTATAAACATACATGTCAAGTTTCATCCAAATCGGTTCAAAATTGTGACCTCTACACTGTTCACAAGCTAAAAGATAGGCTGGCACTGCCAGGCAGGATACGCCCACATTTTCGAAAGATGGACAGAGAACAAGCAATACCGAAAGTGATTTTTCCTACATCTTTAAGTCCTGTATTTCATACTGTATTGGGAGCAGCCATTTAGTTGGTCAGTTCCAGTCTGATATTAATGAAATTCGAAACCGACAATGATTATGGTGTGACGGTACACAACCTAGAAATGTGACTTTTCATCAAAATCGGATAAGAATTGTGACCTGTAGAGAGTCCACAACCATGATAAAAATCGGATAAAAATTGTGACCTGTAGAGAGTCCACAACCATGATATACCATATTTTTACACTATTCGCGTACAAACGGCGACCATTTCGTCCGGCAATTTTGTTACGATTTTCACGAAATTAGAACTCAACCATCATCATCAAAATCGAATTAAAATTGTGACCTATACAGGCTCCACAATCATGATATATCATTTTTTTAACAGTATTCGCGTACAAACGGCGGCCATTTTGTCTGTCAATTTTGGTCCGATTTTCCCGAAATTCAAACTCAACCTTCCTTACATTGCAACGGTGATATAATCAAACGTTTTTTTAAATTGGATAATAATTGTGACCTCCAGAGGGACCACAAGCTAAAGAAAGGGGGATTTTGCGTATAACCAGGGGCCATAATTCAGGAAGTTACGATCCGATATGCGCAAATATCGAAAAGAACCAAGATCTTTGGGTTATAACCATGAATTTCAAGTTTCATCAAAATCGAATTAAAATTGTGACCTTTACAGCGTCCACAACCTTGATATACCATTTTTTAACAGTATTCGCGTACAAACGGCGGCCATTTTGTGTGGCAATTTTGGTCTGATTTTCCCGAAATTCGAACTCAACCTTCCTTACGGTGTAACAGTAATATAATCAAACGTTTTTTTAAATCGGATAATAATTGTGACCTCCAAGCTAAAAAAAAGGCAATTTTGCGTATAATCAGGGGCCATAATTCAGGAAGTTACGATCCGATATGCGCAAATATCAAAAGGAAGCAAGATCTTTGGGTTATAACCATGAATTTCAAGTTTCATCAAAATCGAATCAACATTGTGACCTCCACAGGGTCCACAACCTTGATATACCATTTTTTAACAGTATTCGCATACAAACGGCGGCCATTTTGTATGGCAATTTTCGTCCGATTTTCCCAAAATTCGAACTCAACCTTCCTTAGGGTGTAACGGTGATATAATCAAACGGTTTCTTAAATCGAATAATAATTGTGACCTCCAAGCTAAAAAAAAGGCGATTTTGCGTATAATCAGGGGCCATAATTCAGGAAGTTACGATCCGATATGCGCAAATATCGAAAGGAAGCAAGATCTTTGGGTTATAACCATGAATTTGAAGTTTCATCAAAATCGAATCAAAATTGTGACCTCCACAGGGTCCACAATCTTGATATACCATTTTTTAACAGTATTCGCGTACAAACGGCGGCCATTTTGTATGGCAATTTTCGTCCGATTTTCCCGAAATTCGAACTCAACCTTCCTTAGGGTGTCACGGTGATATAATCAAACGGTTTTTTAAATCGAATAATAATTGTGACCTCCAGAGGGACCACAAGCTAAAAAGGGTGATTTTTCGGACAATCAGGGGCCATAATTCAGGAAATTACATTCCGATAGCCGCAAATATCGAAAGGAACCAAGATCTTTGGGTTACAAACATGCATGTCAAGTTTCATCAAAATCGGTTCAAAATTGTGACCTCTATAGGGTCCACAAGCTAAAAACGTGATTTTTCGTACAATCAGGGGCCATAATCCATGAAGTTTTGATCCGATACATGCCAATATCGAAAGGAACCGAGATCTTATGGGGATAAACCTATATTTCAAGTTTCGTCAAAATTGGATAAGAATTGTGACCTGTAGAGAGTCCACAAACAAATTGTGGACGGACGGACGTCCGGACGGACGGACGGACGTCCGGACGGACAGGGGCGACGACATAATACGTCCACATGAAAATGTGGGCGTATAAAAACGTGATTTTTCGTACAATCAGGGGCCATAACCCATGAAGTTACAGTCCGATACATGCCAATATCGAAAGGAACCGAGATCTTATTTTGATAAACCTATATTTTAAGTTTCATTGAAATCGGATAAAAATTGTGACCTGTAGACTGTTCACAAAAAAAATGTGGACGGACGGACGGACAGGGGCGACGACAATATACGTCCACATAAAAATGTGGGCGTATAAAAACACAAACCGGAGTGGAGTATTTCACCCACCTATTTGCTTAAACTCTTAGAATTCGTTCTACAGAATAATGTGTTCACTTTTAACGATGAAATCTATCATCAAATCTCTGGCACGGCTGTGGGCTCCCCCGTAGCCTGTTCCTTTAGTACAATTTTTCTAGGAGAATTGGAAGAAATTTTACTCAAACAAACGAGTGATAGACCGAACTTATATGTGAGATACATCGATGATATTTTTATGATCTGGCCTCACGGCGATGCCAGATTAGAAAGATTCATAAAAGAAATGAATTCTATGCATGAAACTATCAAGTTCACTGCAGAATACTCAAAAGAGAGAGTTTCTTTCCTAGATACATGGGTAAATTTTAACCAAATTTCTAATAAATTACATTTCGATTTATACAATAAACCCACAGACTCACACTCCTATCTTCTTTATACATCTTGCCACCCTTCCCATATCAAGACTAAAGGACCCTTTAGTCAATTTTTACGACTAAAACGCATTTGTAGCTTAGAAATAGACTATGAAAGACATAGTCAGAATCTTCTTAATTTTAATCTTAAAAGAGGCTACCCACACAAAGTAGTGTCGGATAATAAAAACAGGGCAAAATCTCTAGCCAGAAAAGACCTGTTAAGCCCGACTACGGCTACTCCACTGAAAAAACGGAAGTCACTCGTTTTTATCACTGATTATAATCCTACAGCTGTTCGAGTTAGCATGCTCTTAAAAGAGAAATGGCATTTATTAACCGGATCGGATATGTGCCGTCCTATCTCAAACACAAAACCAATCACGGCTTTTAGGAGAAATCCTAATTTAAAAGACACGCTGATGAAAGCGAGACTTATTTATCCACCACGGAATCCGCAAACTAGCGGAACCACGGTTCAAAACCTATTCGAAACATGTATCAAGAAAGACTGTGATATCTGCAACAAATTAGACCAAAATACGCACTTTTTTTAGTGGAAAAACTGGTAAGAAATATGCTTGCCGTAGCGGCTATAACTGTCTAAGTAGAAACATAGTTTACTTACTAACATGTTCCCTTTGTAAAAGATAGGTTGCCAGGCAACGAAACATACGCCCACATCAGCTAAATCGTCCGGGCAGTCAACAAGGGTTGTCGCATATTTTTACTTTTTTCGGTAATGAAACATTTGTAATACACTAAAAACTGATTAAGAGTAACAACTCATTATGTAATTATCAGAAAATCATTAGAATTTGATTCCTTTTTATAAAGTTTTACCCCACGCTAACAATTAGTATATACATGAAACATTTAATATCATGGATTTAGCTGTTCAGTTATCTAAATTCATTGAAGATCGAAATACTTGTTCGTTTCAACACCTTAAACTCTATGTATCAATCTGAAGTCAATCGGAGGGTAACTTTGACCTCTATAGCGTCACAAGAATTTTTGAAGTTATCAAGGGAGATAACTCTGGCAGTAATTATTTGAAATCGCTGAAAATCAATAGGTTTCTTCGTCTCATGACCTTAAACACTGTGTATAAATCTAAAGTCAATCGGATATTAACTTTGGCCTCCAGAGCTTCCACAAGATTTTTTGAGGTGATCAAGGGCCATAACTCTGGCACTAATTATCGGAAATCGCTGAAAATCAATAGGCGTCTTTGTCTTATGACCTTAAACACTGTGTATAAATTTGAAGTCAATCGGATATTAACTTTGGATAGAGCGTCCACAAGATTTTTTGAAGTGATCAAAGGTCATAACTCTGGCAGTAATTATCAGAAATCGCTGAAAATCAAAAGGCTTCTTCGTCTCATGACCTTAGACACTGTGTATAAATTTAAAGTCAATCAGATATTAACTTTGGCCTCCAGAGCGTCCGCAGGATTTTTTGAAGTGATCAAGGACCAAAACTCTGGCACTAATTATCGGAAATCGCTAAAAATCAATAGGATTCTTCGTCTCATGACCTTAAACACTGTGTATAAATTTAAAGTAAATCGGATATTAACTTTGGTCTCTAGAGCGTCCACAAGATTTTTTTGAAGTGATTAAGGGCCATAACTCTGGCACTAATTATCGGAAATCGCTGAAAATCAATAGGCTTCTTCGTCTCATGACCTTAAACACTGTGTATAAATTTAAAGTCAATCGGATATTAACTCTAGCCTGTAGAGCGTCCACAAGCAATTGTGGACGCCGGACCGACGGACGGGGGCGACGACAATATACGACCACATTTCAATGTTGGCGTATAAAAATGATACAATTATTTCACACAACAGGCTAGCTATTAGACTCTCGATTGACAAGAGTTTCATCGCCCTCCCTTCATTATAACCAAAGTTAACGTGCCCTAAAGAATCAACAAATCAGCTTGCTTATCTCTGAACTCAATCGTGACATTGACCTACTTAACGTCTACACCAAGACTGAACATTTTAGCTCAATTAGCAGGAAAGTTATTGTGTTCCAAAGTCTTGGCCCTTCAAATTGCTATTACTTTTCACATTCACTTCAAAATGGCGACCATCAATTGACCTAAATCAAAATTCTACTCTGAACGTTTTTTAGCCATTCCTTCAAGGATTCAGAAAATATAACTCCTGTGTCTGTAAGTACAATATTGCAAAAGTTTTATTGCACTTTATGTTTCAAGATGGTGGCATTTCCGGTTCGATCCACAAACTCCATATTTTGTGTACAAATCAGTAATCATTCTGACCTATATTTCGACGTTTTTTTTGAAAAATTTGACCCTTAATTTCACCAAGGGGAGATAATTTAGAAAAATTCTGAAGACATCATTAAAGTCGCATTGGCAAGTTCTACTTACCTTACAATCTAAATTTCATGAAAATCGCACAACTATTAAAGAAATTGTCAAGTTGGTCTCGACTTCCGGTTCGAAATCACAGCAACAAAGTTTCGAAATTCGAAAATCCTATGGATAGATTCTGAGAAATCCGGTTTGCAGAAAACACACACACAAAAAAATAATAATAATAACTTTAACAGAAACAATAAGCTTTCATATGAAATATGAAAGCTTAATAATAGAAACTAGATCTGCTAAGCAGATATTAAAACTTTCATATTCACAGTCACTTCCTGTCACATGTCATGGGTAATATAAATAATTCGAACAAGAAAAAGTAAATCATTAAAATCGGTCATAATCTAGCTAGTGAAGTTAATGTCATTTTTCACTCGTAAACAACTTTGTCGGCACGAAAAACATCAAAGGCAAAATTCGAATTTTTGAAATAGTCAAAGACCAAAAATTCGACCTGTATCTCGGCTAACCTGAACAAGCCAACAGTGAGGCTGATGTCCCCCGCCGAAATCCCAAAATAAATAGATAATTAATCGCACATTTATTTTTTTCAAAGGTATCAACCAATCAAACTGAACACGAAGTGTCATCCAAAAATTGCTTATCTCTGCCTACCGTAAGAAGAAAATGCTCATCTTCGAACTCCATCAAGGCATTGACCTAATAAGCATACACACCAATTTTGAACATTTTAACTCAATTCGAAGGAGAGTTATTGTGTTCCAAAGTCGCGGCAAATCAAATTGCTTATCGCTCTGCTTACCCTGAGCAGAAAATGCTCATTATCGATCTTAGTCAAGGTATTACTGTAATGAAACTATACACCAAGTTTCATCACTCTCACTTAATTAGAACTAAAGTTATCGTGTCTCAAAGCATCAACCAATCAAATTGCTTATCTCTGCCTACCCTAAGCGGAAAATGCTCATCTTCGAACTCCATCAAGGCATTGACCTAATAAGCATATACACCAAGTTTGAACATTTTAACTCAATTAGAAGGAGAGTTTTTGTGTTCCAAAGTCTCGACCAATCAAATTGGGTATCGCTCTGCTTACCCCTAGCAGAAAATGCTCATTATCAAACTTAGTCAAGGTATTACTGTAATGAAACTATACACCAAGTTTCATCACTCTCACTTAATTAGAACTAAAGTTATTGTGTCCCAAAGCATTAACCAATCAAATTGCTTATCTCTGCTTACCCTAAGCGGAAAATGCTCATCTTCGAACTCCATCAAAGCATTGACCTAATAAGCATATACACCAAGTTTGAACATTTTAACTCAATTAGAAGGAGAGTTATTGTGTTCCAAAGTCTCGACCAATCAAATTGCGTATCGCTCTGCTTACCCTGAGCAGAAAATGCTCATTATCGAACTTAGTCAAGGTATTACTGTAATGAAACTATACACCAAGTTTCATCACTCTCACTTAATTAGAACTAAAGTTATCGTGTCCCAAAGCATCAACCAATGGTGGCTGTTGATTAAATATATTTTCAAAACGTTTTACGTATTCGAAATCACCTAATTTTACGAACGAAAAAACTGATAATGCATAGTCGTAACTTTGCTATTTTTTGACCGATTTTACTAATTCTTTATTCTTTGAATACCTTGAAAAAAATCATTTTCATCTGCAGTTTCACATTTTCGAATTTCAAAAATTTGTCGCTGTGATTTCGAACCGGAAGTTTAGACCAATTTGACAACTTCTTTAATAGTTGTACGATTTTCATGAAATTCAGTATATATGTAGATCTTACCGATGTGACTTCAAAAATATAATAAGAAATTTTCTAAATTATCTCCCCTTGACGAAATTAAGGATCAAATTTTTCAAAAAAATCAAAGAAATATAGGTCAGAATGACCTAATTTTTTTTTTTGATACTAGACAAGTAATTACTGATTCGTACAAGAAATATGGAGTTTGTGGACCGAACCGGAAGTGCCACCATCTTTAAAAGTGAAAAATCAATAAAGCTTTTTTGCTATTTTACTTACAGACTCGGGAGTTATATTTTCGGAATCCTTGAAGGAATGCCTAAAAATCTATCGGACCAGATTTTTGATTTCGGTCACGTGATGGTCACCATTTGAATTGAAAATGAAAAATAGGTTGCCAGGCAACGAAACATACGTCCACAAAGCAGCTAAATCGTTCGGGCAGTCAACAAGAGTTGTCGCATATTAAGTAATTATCAGAAAATCATTAGAATTTGTTTGGTTTTTATAAAGTTCTGCTCTATGCTAATGTAAAGTATACGAATCATTTAATATTATGGAATAAGCTGTCACCTCCACTGGATACGAAACATTTAATATTATGGCGACTTTTCGTACAATCAGGGGCCATAATTCAGGAAGTTACGATCAGATATGTCCAAATATCGACAGGAACCAAGATCTTTCAGTTTGACCAAAATCGTATTAAAATTGTGACCTCTAAAGGGTACACAACCTTGATATACCATATTTTTACACTATTCGTGTAAAAATGGCAGCCATTTTGTTCATCAATTTTGGTCCGATGTTCACAAAATTCAAACTGAAAATTCATTACAGTGTAATGGTGATATAATCAAATGTTTTTGAACTCCATAAAGGCAATTTTCTGTATAATCAAAGGCCATAATTCAGGAAATTACAATCCGATATGTGCAAATATCGCGAGGAACCAAGATCTTTAGGTTATAAAAATGTATTTCAAGTTTCATCAAAAACGTATTGAAATTGTGACCCCTATAGGGTTCACAACCTTGATATACGATATTTTTACACCATTCGTGTACAAACGGCGGTCATTTTGTTTGTCAATTTTGGTCCGATTTTCATGAAATTTAAACTCAACCTAGATTACCCTGTAACGGTGATACAATCCATGTTTTTTTTAAATCAGGTAATAATTGTTACCTCCAGAGGGACCACAAGGTGATAAAGGCGATTTTTAGTACAATCAGGGGCCATAATTCAGGAAGTTACGATCCAATATGCGCAAATATCGAAAGGAACCAAGATCTTTATGTTATAAACATGTATTTCAAGTTTCATCAAAATCAGTTCAAACTTGTGACCTCTATAGGGTCCACAACCTTGATATAACATATTTTCACACTATTCGCGTACAAATAGTGGCCATTTTGTCCGTCAATTTTGGTCCAATTTTCACGAAATTCCACATCATCTTTTATAACAATGTAGCGGTGATATAATCAAACGTTTTTTTTAAATCGGATAATAATTTTGACCTACAGAGGGGCCACAAGCTAAAAAAGGCAATTTTTGTACAATCACGGGACATAATTCAGGAAGTTACGATCAGATGGGCGCAAATATAGAAAGGACCCAAGATCTTTGGGTTATAAACATACATGTCAAGTTTCATCAAAATCGGTTCAAAATTGTGACCTCTATAGCTTGATATAACATTTTTTCACACTATTCGCGTACAAACGGCGGCCATTTTGTCTGTCAATTTTGGTCCGATTTTCACGAAATTCGATCTCAACCTCCATTACCATGTAACGGTGGCATAATCAAATGTTTTTTTAAATCGGATAACAATTTTGACCTCCAGAGGGACCACAAGCTAAAAAGGGTGATTTTGTGGACAATCAGGGGCCATAATTCAGGAAGTTACGATCCGATGGGTGCAAATATTGAAAGGAACCAAGACCTTTGGGTCATAAACATACTTGTCAAGTTTCATGAAAATCGGTTCAAAATTGTGACCTCTATAGGGTCCACAACTTTGATATAACATTTTTTCGCACTATTTGCGTACAAACAGCGGCCATTTTGTCTGTCAATTTTGGTCTAAAAGTGTGATTTTTCGGACAATCAGGGGCCATAATTCAGGAAGTTATGATCCGATATGCGCAAATATTAAAAGGAACCAAGATCTTTCGTTTATAAACATGCATTTCAAGTTTCATGAAAATCGGTTCAAAATTGTGACCTCTATTGTCCACAACCTTGATATAACATATTTTCACACTATTCGCGTACAAACGGCGGCCATTTTGTCTGTCAATTTTAATCCGATTTTCACGAAATTCAAACTCAACCCCCATAACTATGTAACGGTGATATAATCAAACGTTTTTTTGAATCGGATTACAATTTTGACCTCCACAGGGAACACAAGCTAAAAAGGGTGATTTTTCGGACAATCAGGGGCCATAATTCAGGAAGTTACGATCCGATATGTGCAAATATCGAAAGGAACCAAGATCTTTCGGTTATAAACATGCATTTCACGTTTCATCCAAATCGGATCAAAATTGTGACCTCTACACTGTTCACAAGCTAAAAACATGATTTTTCGTACAATCAGGGGCCATAACCCATGAAGTTACAGTCCGATACATGCCAATATCGAAAGGAACCGAGATCTTATGGTGATAAACCTATATTTTAAGTTTCATTGAAATCGGATAAAAATTGTGACCTGTAGACTGTTCACAAACAATTGTGGACGGACGGGCGTATAAAAATAGAAGCAATTTGAAGGGCCGGGAATTTGGAACACAATAACACTCCTTCTAATTAAGCTAGAATGTTCAAACTTGGTGTAGACGTTCACTAGGTCAATGTCATGATTGGGTTCAAAGATGAGCATTTTCTGCCTAGGGTAAGCAGATTTGTTGATTCTTTAAGCCCCGATAAGTATATTATATTAACCTACCCGAGGTTGATATGATAGAGAACACGCGGGCTGTGCCCGCGTGTTCTCTATCATATCAATCCGAGGGAGAGTAGGTTTATATCTGACATATACAACGTTCACCCTTAAATTTAATGGACTCTTCTAAAAAAAAAGGCAACAGTGATTGGTTAATTGCTCGACAGCACGTGACGTGTTTGTTTATACAATCGCCATTTTGTAGTAATTGAACTGAAGAAAGCTAAAACAAAATGGATAGTAAAACGAAGTCAGACGAATAATCAATCCTTTTTAGTCATCATATTGACGATAGAATAGATGTGAATGCAACTATGATGAGGATCTATACAAAGTCTGAAGAAAATTTGGATCAAAAGGCAATCTTTTCCGATAATTCTGACCATGAACCGTGACTGAAGGTTACTTTTCGGTATGTTCAGAGAAAGATTTGACCGACTGTTTTGAGTGGATTGTAGCCGTAGCCAAAAATACTGTACAAAGGAACTCTTGGGTGATAAATACTTTCACGTCTTGGGATGTGTGGAGAAATGATTTGGGCAGAAAGAAAATTCTGAAAGATATCTTAGACATGGACTGGAGTGTGGATAACCGATTTAAATAAGCCGATAAGTACGCCGTCTATTTAGGTCCTGAATGCTACAAACTGTACCAAAACAATTTTTTTTTATTGTCAAAAGAATAAAATTTTATTTCTGTGTTCTTTGTATTATTTCGATCATCTACGTCAAGTGCGGTTGATATGAGCCGAATATATCGACCTGTAATGACGTCATCAGCGGTTGATATGAAATATCAACCTCTCAGGACGTCATCAGCGGTTGATATGAACCGAATATATCAACCTCTGATGACGTCACGAGAGGTTGTTATAAGATATAACTGCTATGGACATCAAAGAAAAAAACTACTACCAGTTGTATATCTTTGGTTATAATGAAGGGAGGGCGATGAAACTCTTGCCAATCGAGAGTCTAATAGCTAGCCTGTTGTGTGAAATCATTGTATCATTTTTTTCTAAATGTCCGGGGTGGCCGAAAAAAAGACTGAAAATCCAAAAAGTCGTATTTTTACAATTTGGAGCATGTTTAAAGGTCTTTCTCGTAAAATCAACATGTGTTTCCTGCAAATCGGATTTCTCAGAATATAACCATAGGATGTTTCTGAAACTTTGACCTACCCCACCAAAAATGGGTGGTGAGTATTGATTAAATATATTTTCAAAACGTTTTAAGCCTTCGAAATCACCGAATTTTACGAACGAATGAATTTGACCTGCATTACTGTAACTCTGTGACTATTTAACCTATTTTACTAATTCTTTTTTCTGTGAGTACCTTTACAAAAATCGAATTTCGAAAATTCGTCACTGTGATTTCGAAACGGAAGTTGAGACCAACTTGACAACTTCTTTAATAGTTGTACGATTTTCATGAAATTTAGTATGTAGGTAGATCTTACCGATGTAACTTTAAAGATGTCATCAGAAATATTTAAAATTATCTCCCCTTGGTGAAATTAAGGATCACATTTTCGAAAATTCGTCGCTGTGATTTCGAACCGGAAGTTATGACCAATTTGACAACTTCTTTAATAGTTGTACGATTTTCATGAAATTTTGTATGTAAGTAGATCTTACCTATGCGACTTCAAAAATATGATTAGAAATTTTCTAAATTATCACCCCTTGGGGAAATCAAGGATCAAATTTTTCAAAAAGTCGTCAAAATATAGGTCAGAATGACCTGATTTATTTTTTTGATACTAGATAAGTAATTACTGATTCGTACACGTGAAAAATCCCTAAGGCTTTTTTGCTATTTTACTTACAGATACGGGATTTATATTTTCTGAATCCTTGAAGGATGGCGCAAAAAAACGCACAGAGCAGAATTTTGATTTAGGTGAACTGATGGTTGCCATTTTGAAGTGAATATGAAAAGTAGTAGCATTTTGAAGGGGCGAGACTTTGGAACACAATAACTCTCCTTCTAATTAAGCTAGAGTGTTCAAACTTGGTGTAGACGTTCACTAGGTCAATGTCATGATTGAGTGTAAAGATGAGCATTTTCTGCCTAGGGTAAGCAGAGATAAACATGCTGATTTGTTTATTCTTTAGGGCACGATAACTTCAGTTATAATGAAGGGAGGGCGGTGAAACTCTTGTCAATAAGGGTCTAATAGCTAGCCTGTTGTGTGAAATCATTGTATCATTTTTTTTTAAATATCAGGGATAGCAGAAAAAAAGAAATCGAAAAACCAAAAAGTCGTATTTTTACGATTTGGAGCATTTTTAATGGTCCTTTTCTCTTAAAGTCAACATAATATTTTTGGGGAACTTCTTCTACAAAGAGTCTTTTCGGTAGTCTTTTATATGAAACCATCGACCAACAGTCCAAAATATCAGGAGTAGAAGAATAAAAGGATCGAAAATTGAAAACAGCCCCCTTTCATTGTTAAGCAAAACATGCAGTGTGGGTGGCTACAATATGCACATGTAGTCATCGTATAGAGCTTATTCAACAGTATCGAATTCCAGAATTCCAACTGCTAAGGGATCTTTTACGTGCACTCCAATGTGTACACGGCGGCGTGCACGCCAGAAAATCGAGATCGAACACTCAACCTCCTGGCTAGCAGGCCAACGCCTTAGCCACATAGTGTGGACACCCATCGTATATTTCATCCGTCAAATCAAAGCATTTCATTGCATTAGACCAATAATTAATTATTCTTAATTTAAAACTTTATTTCAATATTAGTCTGGCATTATTAAATCCTAATTTTATTGGTCTTATTTAAAATTAAACTTTCATTTAACTATGAACAACCCTTAACGCGTCTCTTTAAAACAATCAAATACTCTAAAACAGTAGCTCAACCCTTGACCTAAACTCATTAATTTACGATTTTGTTGTGAGCGACTTGTTATTCTTCCTATATGACATACTGCACGTGTCTGATTTCAAAGGGGGGGGGGGCTGAATAGTTAGCACGCGCGCTTGTCATTGTTTTCGAATGCCCGGTTGTACGTGACAAGGAGTAAGGTCGCCTGTCCAACCTGCCATTTTTAGTTCTTTCCCGCCATTTTCATTTCATTTTCTCATCCGTCTCATTACAGTAATACAAGTTTCAGTTATTTCCCTTTAGTTTTCAGATTATTGTTATGCCTGGGTGCAATGTTTCATACTATATTTAGACTTGTAACTTCACAAGGTTTTTTTACCAATTTGGATAATTTTTTCTTCTTATCCTTTTTTTTTAGGATACTTGATACAATCGATGACATGTGACAATGAATATGAAAGCTTTCGTATCTGCATGGGACAGTAGCAGATCTAGTTTCGTTTATTACTATTTTATTTTGCTTATTTATTTGTTTCTATATAATGTACATTTCGTTTATTACTATTTTATTTTGCTTATCTATTTGTCTCTATATAATGTACATTTCGTCTCTCATAATTCTTAATGAATGGCAGTTTTTTTCTTAATTCTTAGTATATTATAATTTATGAATGTGATGTATTTAAAACTGGTGAGACGTTAATAAACAACTACTACTACTATTAAAGAAGTGGTCAAATTGGTAATAACTTCCGGTTCAAAATGACAGCGACGAATTTTCGAAATTCCGAAATCCGAAATTGCAGATTTGAAGTAAATGTTTCAAGATACCGTATTTTTCGGTGTATAAGGCGCATGCGTAGATAGGGCGCAGGGCGACTTTGGCAGAGGTGTTTCAGGAAAAAAAAAATATGCGTGGTTTAGGCGCACCCCTTTCCCAACGCCTCGTGAAACTTATGCCATACTATACGTGACTCAAATCCACCTGCGATCTCCAGTAATTTAACCAAACTCCATTGTTTACAGTTATAATAATTACCGATATTTAGCCGTATATCTAGGTATATTATATATATATTTCTTTATGAAATAAATTGCTTTTGTTACATTTGTTTCTATTAATTATAACATACAATTGATTATTTTAGCGGTACTTTTGTTACTCGTACGGTAGTGAAATTGACATTCAAGTCCCGCCCACAACAAACATGGCCGTCTATTACATCGTGTTAAATTCGGGAGTAATTGGCTGTGATAAATGTTTTGATGATAAACAAATTAAATATTAACTGTAGAAATAATTTCTCATGATCAGCTACTCACGACTTAAATTTTGACTACCGGTAAAAGAGAAAGAACAATTCCAGGTTTACTCTAAGTCATGCAAACAACTGACAAACAATCGATAGCGTCCGTTGCCCCGCCCACTACACGCGTCATGACAATACCTAGATTGTAGCCATTTAGATCTATCAGTAAAATAATACAATAGCATTTTTAATACCAATCAAGGAAACAATGATTTTGTTAACTACAAACAATCTTGTTAACTTGCAAACAACTGACAAACAATCGATAGTGTCCGTTGCCCCGCCCACTACACGCGTGATGACAATACCCAGATTGTAGCCATTTAGATCTATCAGTAAAATAATACAATAGCATTTTAATACCAATCAAGGAAACAATGATTTCGTTAACTACAAACAACTTCATAAAGAAAACGGTAACAACTCACTGGTTGATAATTAACTATACCGGTAATTTATAACAATGGGTCAATCACGTATCCATGTTGAATGAAAACTGTTGGTAACTTGAAACGGTTATATGTTTAAATTGTAAGACAGTATTGCTCAAAGAAAACACCTATGGTATCGGTATACTGAGCGTGTGCTCAATGGATGTTATCTTTCTAAAAGCCAATGAAATGTCTTGTCTGTCGTAAGCCCCCGCCTTTTCGTCAACTGACTGACAACACCGCCATTGACGAGACGTTTGGATTGCCGGTAATGGCTAACAGTGAAGGATTAGCCGAAATATATATGTCACCAAATACGTAGGAATGATAGTAATATTAACAATTTGCAGAAATATATATGTCACCAAATACGTAGAATAATAGTAATATTAACGATTTGCAAATATTTTTAGCACTGTCGTTTATGAGTAACGGTATACGGAATAGCGGTGTTTGAAATAGCCGTCATCGCACGACAAATGTCGACATCTGAATTTCGGAATAGTTGAAATATACGTCATGAAATACGTGGAAAAAGCAGAAATATTTACGATAATTTAAACTAAACAGCTATCAGCCCATATTGTTAGCACTGTCGTTTAGGACTAACGGTATACTGAATTGCCGTGTTTGAAATGGCCGTCATCGCACGACAAATGTCGACATCTGAATTTCGGAATAGTTGAAATATACATCATGAAATACGCGGAAAAAACAGAAATATTTACGATAATTTAAACTAAACAGCTATCGGCCCATATTGTTAGCACTGTCGTTTATGACTAACGGTATACTGAATTGCCGTCTGTAAAATGGCCGCCATCTTTATTGCGTGGGAAAGGCCGACATCATCAACTTCAGACGCCAATGTTGACAGAGGGAAAAGCCAAGATTTGCTTATTACTATGTATAAGGCGCACCCCTTCTGTAAAAAAAAATATCTGGTAAAAAAAGTGCGCCTTATACACCGAAAAATACGGTACTCAAAGAAAAAAGAATTAGTAAAATAGATAAAATAGTCACAAAGTTACAGCATTGTAGGTCAAAGTATTCGTTCGTAAAATTCGGTGATTTTGGATTCGTAAAACGTTTTGAAAATATATTTAATCAACAGCCACCACCCATTTTTGGGGGGATAGGTAAAAGTTTCAGACAGATCCTATAGTTAGATTCTGAGAAATCTGATTTGTGGATAAAACACACAAAAAAAACCCCCAAATAATAATCTTAACAGAAACAATAAGCTTTTATATGAAATATGAAAGCTTAATAATCTTAACAGAAACATGAAAGCTTAATAACTAGATCTGCTAAGCAGATATCAAAGCTTTCATATTCAAAATCACTTCCTGTCACATGTCACGGGTCATATAAATAATCCGAACAAGAAAAAAAAAAATCAATTAAAATTTAAAATCGGTCACAATCTAGTGAAATTAATGTGATTTTTCACTTGTAAACAATTTTGTCAGCACGAAAAACATTAAATGCAAAATTCGAATTTTTGAAATATTCAAATACCAAAAATTCGACCCGTATCCCGGCTATTCTGAAATGTATTAATTTCAGACATAGGAGACGCATTGAACATACTATGCCCTATTGTGTTTGTTTACAAGACCGTAAATGTCGATTTTTCACTATGATTCATATTCACTTCAAAATGGCGACCATCAGTTGACCTAAATCAAAATTCTGCTCTGAACATTTTTTAGGCTTTCCTTCAAGAATTTAGAAAATGTAACTCCCATGTCTGTAAGTGCAATATCCAAAAAGTTATCTATTGTTTTTTTCACGTTTCAAGATTGTGGCACTTCTGGTTCGATCGACAAACTCCATATTTTGTGTACGAATCAGTAATTACTTGTCTAGTAATGAAATTTTTTTTTTAGGTCATTCTGACCTTTTTTCGACGATTTTTTTGAAAACTTTGATCATTACTTTCACCAAGGGGAGATAATTTTTCAAGTCGCATCAGTAAGGTCTACTTACAGACTAAATTTCATGAAAATCGTACAACTATTAAAGAAGTTGTCAAGTTAGTCTCAAGTTCCGGTTCAAAATCACAGCGCAATAGTCACAAAGTTACAGCAATGTAGGTCAAATGCATTCTTTCGTAAAATTCGGTGATTTCGAATTCGTTAAATGTTTAGAAAATATATTTAATCAAAAACTGCCACCCAGTTTTGGGGGGGTAGGTCAAAGTTTCCAAAAGATCCGATGGTTAGATTCTGAGAAATCCGATTTGCAGAAACTACACAAAAAAAAAAAATCTGCTACTGTCCCATGCAGATATGAAAGCTTTCATATTCATCTAAATATAGTATGAAACATTGAACCTAATCACATTGCACCGAAATCACAGCGACGAATTTTCGAAATTTGAAAATCTCAAACTGCAGTTGAAAATGATTTTTGTCAAGGTACTCATAGGAAAAAAAATAGGTTGCCAGGCAACGAAACATACGCCCACACAGCAGCCAAATCGTCCGGGCAGTCAACAAGAGTTGTTGCATTTTAAGTAATCATCAGAAAATCATAATTCAAACTCACCCATAACTACGGTGTAAATGTGATATTATCAAACGTTTTTTTAAATCAGATAATAATTGTGACCTCCAGAGGGACCACAAGCTATAAAAGGGTGATTTTTCGTACAATCAGGGGACATAATTCAGAAAGTTACGATCCGATTAGCGCAAATATCGAAAGGAACCAAGATCTTTGGGTTATAAACATACATGTCAAGTTTCATCAAAATCGGTTCAAAATTGTGACCTCTATATGGTTCACAACCTTGATATAACATATTTTCACACTATTCGCGTACAAACGGCGGCCATTTTGTCCGTCAATTTTGGTCCGATTTTCACGAAATTCGAACTCAACCTGTATAACCATGGTGATATAATCAAACGTTTTTTTAAATCAGATAACAATTTTGAACTCCAGAGGGACCACAAGCTAAAAAGGGCGATTTTTCGGACAATCAGGGGCCATAATTCAGGAAGTTACGATCCGATTGGCGCAAATATCGAAAGGAA
Source organism: Patella depressa (assembly GCA_948474765.1). Lineage (NCBI taxonomy): Eukaryota > Metazoa > Mollusca > Gastropoda > Patellidae > Patella > Patella depressa. Next base: position 47,453,859 of record OX419715.1, on the reverse strand, counting down.
CCAAGATCTTTGGGTTATAAACATGCATTTCAAGTTTCATCCAAATCGGTTCAAAATTGTGACCTCTACTCTGTTCACAAGCTAAAAAATAGGTTGCCAGGCAACGAAACATACGCTCACACAGCAGCCAAATCGTCCGGGCAGTCAACAAGAGTTGTCGCATATTAAGGAATTATCAGAAAATCATTAGAATTTGTTTGGTTTTTATAATCAAACGTTTTTTTTTAAATCAGATAATAATTGTGACCTCCAGAGGGACCACAAGCTAAAAAGGGTGATTTTTCGTACAATCAGGGGATATAATTCAGGAAGTAATGACCCGATGGGCACAAATATCGAAAGGAACCAAGATCTTTGGGATATAAACATACATGTCAAGTTTCATCCAAATCGGTTCAAAATTGTGACCTCTACACTGTTCACAAGCTAAAAGATAGGCTGGCACTGCCAGGCAGGATACGCCCACATTTTCGAGAGATGGACAGAGAACAAGCAATACCGAAAGTGATTTTTCCTACATCTTTAAAAGGACAATCCCGATAAGAACAGAGTCTCAAAAAATAAAGTCCGAGCCTTTATGAAATTTATGGACCAAAATATAGAGGCATGGTGTATTTACCTTGGCTCAAAGTTTCAGCTCAAAATATTGAGTCGTTTTGACGTTAACGTCAACACTGCTTATCCGGACACGTAACCTTTTTAAGATTTTGGGTCAATTTTTTGATTGGGTGACCTAATAATCGATTCCAGTTTCATGAGAGGTCTATACAGTGAATGACCCATGTACTGTACTTGATAACAAAAGGTAAATTTCACCTACATATCATTTTTATAGAAAAAAGTCTGGTTTTATCCAGATACTGTATAATACAACGGTCTTCATTTCCAGATGAAGACTGTCAGGTTTAAGTTATTTACAAGCATATCACAAATATCGGGTTAGTAGGTCGGCATTAGGTAATGGGATATAAGGGATTTTAACATAAAATTAAGCAGTTTTATTCCCCAAAAAGTTATCGGGATTGGCCCTTTAAGTCCTGTATTTCATACTGTATTGGGAGCAGCCATTTAGTTGGTCAGTTCCAGTCTGATATTAATGAAATTCCAAACCGACAATGATTGTGGTGTGACGGTACACAACCTAGAAATGTGACTTTTCATCAAAATCGGATAAGAATTGTGACCTGTAGAGAGTCCACAACCATGATATACCATATTTTTACACTATTCGCGTACAAACGGCGACCATTTTGTCCGGCAATTTTGGTACGATTTTCACGAAATTAGAACTCAACCTTCCTCATCAAAATCGAATTAAAATTGTGACCTATACAGGGTCCACAACCATGATATATCATTTTTTTAACAGTATTCGCGTACAAACGGCGGCTATTTTGTCTGTCAATTTTGGTCCGATTTTCCCGAAATTCAAACTCAACCTTCCTTACAGTGTAACGGTGATATAATCAAACGTTTTTTTAAATTGGATAATAATTGTGACCTCCAGAGGGACCACAAGCTAAAGAAAGGGGGATTTTGCGTATAACCAGGGGCCATAATTCAGGAAGTTACGATCCGATATGCGCAAATATCGAAAAGAACCAAGATCTTTGGGTTATAACCATGAATTTCAAGTTTCATCAAAATTGAATTAAAATTGTGACCTTTACAGGGTCCACAACCTTGATATACCATTTTTTAACAGTATTCGCGTACAAACGGTGGCCATTTTGTATGGCAATTTTGGTCTGATTTTCCTGAAATTCAAACTCAACCTTCCTTACAGTGTAACGGTAATATAATCAAACGTTTTTTTAAATCGGATAATAATTGTGACCTCCAAGCTAAAAAAAAGGCGATTTTGCGTATAATCAGGGGCCATAATTCAGGAAGTTACGATCCGATATGCGCAAATATCGAAAGGAAGCAAGATCTTTGGGTTATAACCATGAATTTCAAGTTTCATCAAAATCGAATCAAAATTGTGACCTCCACAGGGTCCACAACCTTGATATACCATTTTTTAACAGTATTCGCGTACAAACGGCGGCCATTTTGTATGGCAATTTTCGTCCGATTTTCCCAAAATTCGAACTCAACCTTCCTTAGGGTGTAACGGTGATATAATCATACGGTTTTTTAAATCGAATAATAATTGTGACCTCCAAGCAAAAAAAAAAGGCGATTTTGCGAATAATCAGGGGCCATAATTCAGGAAGTTACGATCCGATATGCGCAAATATCGAAAGGAAGCAAGATCTTTGGGTTATAACCATGAATTTTAAGTTTCATCAAAATTGAATCAAAATTGTGACCTCCACAGGGTCCACAACCTTGATATACCAATTTTTAACAGTATTCGTGTACAAACGGCGGCCATTTTGTATGGCAATTTTTGTCCGATTTTCCCGAAATTCGAATTCAACCTTCCTTAGGGTGTAACGGTGATATAATCAAACGGTTTTTTAAATCGAATAATAATTGTGACCTCCAGAGGGACCACAAGCTAAAAAGGGTGATTTTTCGGACAATCAGGGGCCATAATTCAGGAAATTACATTCCGATAGCCGCAAATATTGAAAGGAACCAAGATCTTTGGGTTACAAACATGCATGTCAAGTTTCATCAAAATCGGTTCAAAATTGTGACCTCTATAGGGTCCACAAGCTAAAAACGTGATTTTTCGTACAATCAGGGGCCATAATCCATGAAGTTTTGATCCGATACATGCCAATATCGAAAGGAACCGAGATCTTTTGGGGATAAACCTATATTTCAAGTTTCGTCAAAATCGGATAAGAATTGTGACCTGTAGAGAGTCCACAAACAAATTGTGGACCACCGGACGTCCGGACGGACGTCCGGACGGACAGGGGCGACGACATAATACGTCCACATGAAAATGTGGGCGTATAAAAAGGTGACTTTTCGTACAATCAGGGGCCAAAACCCATGAAGTTACAGTCCGATACATGCCAATATCGCAAGGAACCGAGATCTTATGGTGATAAACCTATATTTTAAGTTTCATTGAAATCGGATAAAAATTGTGACCTGTAGACTGTTCACAAAAAAATGTGGATGGACGGACGGACAGGGGCGACGACAATATACGTCCACATAAAAATGTGGGCGTATAAAAATAGGTTGCCAGGCAACGAAACATACGCCCACACAGCAGCCAAATCGTCCGGGCAGTCAACAAGAGATTTCGCATATTATGGAATTATCAGAAAATCATTAGAATTTGTTTGGTTTTTATAATCAACATTTTTTTAAAAATCAGATAATAATTGTGACCTCCAGAGGGACCACAAGCTAAACAGGGTGATTTTTCGTACAATCAGGGGACACAATTCAGGAAGTAATGACCCGATGGGCGCAAATATCGAAAGGAACCAAGATCTTTGGGTTATAAACATACATGTCAAGTTTCATCAAAATCGATTCAAAATTGTGACCTCTATAGGGTCCACAACCTTGATATAACACATTTTCACACTATTCGTGTACAAACGGCGGCCATTTTGTTCGTCAATTCTAGTCCGATCTTCACGTAATTCACACTCTCTCTTCATTACCATGTAACGGTGATATAGTCAAACGTTTTTTTAAATCGGATAATAATTTTGACCTCCAGAGGGACCAAAAGCTAACAAAAGCGATTATTCTGACAATCTGGGGACATAATTCAGAAAGTTATGATCCAATGGGTGCAAATATTGAAAGGAACCAATATCTTTGGGTTAGAAACATACATGTCAAGTTTCATCAAAATCGGTTCAAAATTGTGACCTCTATAAGGTCCACAACCTTTATATAACATATTTTCACACTATTCGCGTACAAACGGTGGCCATTTTATCCGTCAATTTTGGTCCGATTTTCACAAAATTCTAACTCAACCTTCATAACCATGGAATGGTGATATAATCAAACGTTTTTTTAAATCGGATAACAATTTTGACCTCCAGAGGGACCACAAGCTAAAAAGGGCGATTTTTTGGACAATCAGGGGCCATACATGTAATTCAGGAAGTTACGATCCGATGGGCGCAAATATCGAAAGAAACCAAGATCTTTGGGTTATAAACATACATGTCAAGTTTCATCAAAATTGGTTCAAAATTGTGACCTCTATAAGGTCCACAACCTTGATATAACATATTTCAAACTATTCGTGTACAAACGGCGGCCATTTTGTCCGTCAATTTTGGTCCGATTTTCACAAATTCAAACTCAACCTTCATAACCATGGAACGGTGATATAATCAAACGTTTTTTTAAATCCGATAACAATTTTGACCTCCAGAGGTACCACAAGCTAAAAAGGGCAATTTTTCAGACAATCAGGGGCCATAATTCAGGAAGTTACGATCCGATGGGCGTAAATATCGCAAGGAACCAAGATTTTGGGTTATAAACATACATGTCAAGTTTCATCAAAATCGGTTCAAAATTGTGACCTCTATAAGGTCCACAACCTTGATATAACATATTTTCACACTATTCGCGTACAAACGGCGGCCATTTTGTCCGTCAATTTTGGTCCGATTTTCACGGAATTCGAACACAACCTTCATAACCATGGAACGGTGATATATTCAAACGATTTTTTAAATCGGATAACAATTTTGACCTCCAGAGGGACCACAAGTTAAAAGATAGGCTGGCACTGCCAGGCAGGATACGCCCACATTTTCGAGAGATGGACAGAGAACAAGCAATACCGAAAGTGATTTTTCCTACATCTTTAAGTCCTGTATTTCATACTGTATTGGGAGCAGCCATTTAGTTGGTCAGTTCCAGTCTGATATTATTATTAATGAAATTCGAAATCGACAATGATTATGGTGTGACGGTACACAACCTAGAAATGTGACTTTTCATCAAAATCGGATAAGAATTGTGACCTGTAGAGAGTTCACAACCATGATATACCATATTTTTACACTATTCGCGTACAAACGGCGACCAATTCGTCCGGCAATTTTGGTACGATTTTCACGAAATTAGAACTCAACCTTCCTCATCAAAATCGAATTAAAATTGTGACCTATACAGGGTCCACAACCATGATATATCATTTTTTTTAACAGTATTCGCGTACAAACGGCGGCCATTTTGTCTGTCAATTTTGATCCGATTTTCCCGAAATTCAAACTCAACCTTCCTTACAGTGTAACGGTGATATAATCAAACGTTTTTTTAAATTGGATAATAATTGTGACCTCCAGATGGACCACAAGCTAAAGAAAGGGGGATTTTGCGTATAACCAGGGGCCATAATTCAGGAAGTTATGATCCGATATGCGCAAATATCAAAAGGAACCAAGATCTTTGGGTTATAACCATGAATTTCAAGTTTCATCAAAATCGAATTAAAATTGTGACCTTTACAGGGTCCACAACCTTGATATACCATTTTTTAACAGTATTCGCGTACAAACGGCGGCCATTTTGTATGGCAATTTTGGTCTGATTTTCCCGAAATTCGAACTCAATCTTCCTTACAGTGTAACGGTAATAAAATCAAACATTTTTTTAAATCGGATAATAATTGTGACCTCCAAGCTAAAAAAAAAGGCGATTTTACGTATAATCAGGGGCCATAAATCAGGAAGTTACAATCCGATATGCGCAAATATCAAAAGGAAGTAAGATCTTTGGGTTATAACCATGAATTTCAAGTTTCATCAAAATCGAATCAAAATTGTGACCTCCACAGGGTCCACAAACTTGATATACCATTTTTTAACAGTATTCGCGTACCAATGGCGGCCATTTTGTATGACAATTTTCGTCTGATTTTCCCGAAATTTGAACTCAACCTTCCTTAGGGTGTAACGGTGATATAATCAAACGTTTTTTTAAATCGAATAATAATTGTGACCTCCAGAGGGACCACAAGCTAAAAAGGGTGATTTTTCGGACAATCAGGGGCCATAATTCAGGAAATTACATTCCGATAGCCGCAAATATCGAAAGGAACCAAGATCTTTGGGTTACAAACATGCATGTCAAGTTTCATCAAAATCGGTTCAAAATTGTGACCTCCGATACATGCCAATATCGAAAGCAGCCGAGATCTTTTGGGGATAAACCTATATTTCAAGTTTCGTCAAAATCGGATAAGAATTGTGACCTGTAGAGAGTCCACAAACAAATTGTGGACGGACGGACGTCCGGACGGACAGGGGCGACGACATAATACGTCCACATGAAAAAGGTGATTTTTTGGACAATCAGGGGCCATAATTCAGGAAGTTACGATCCGATTGGCGCAAATATCGAAAGGAACCAAGATCTTTGGGTTATAAACATGCATTTCAAGTTTCATCCAAATCGGCTCAAAATTGTGACCTCTACACTGTTCACAAGCTAAAAAACGTGATTTTTTGTACAATCAGGGGCCATAACCCATGAAGTTACAGTCCGATACATGCCAATATCGAAAGGAACTGAAATCTTAGGGTGATAAACCTATATTTTAAGTTTCATTGAAATCGGATAAAAATTGTGACCTGTAGACTGTTCACAAACAATTGTGGACGGACGGACGGGCAGGGACGACTACAATATACGTCCACATGAAAATGTGGGCGTATAAAAACGTGATTTTTCGTACAATCAGGGGCCATAACCCATGAAGTTACAGTCCGATACATGCCAATATCGAAAGGAACTGAGATCTTAGGGTGATAAACCTATATTTTAAGTTTCATTGAAATCGGATAAAAATTGTGACCTGTACACTGTTCACGGACGGACGTACGAACAGGGGCGATGACAATATACGTCCACATGAAAATGGTTTTGGATTCCTCTCACTTTATCATTCGTATTCACATGAAAATGTGGGCGTATAAAAATAAGTAAAATAGGTTAAATAGTCACAGAGTTACAGTAATGCATGTCAAATTCATTTGTTCGTAAAATTCGGTGATTTCGAATGCTTAAAACGTTTTGAAAATATATTTAATCACCATCTATTTTTGGGGGGATAAGTCAAAGTTTCAGAAACATCCTATGGTTAGATTCTGAGAAATCCGATTTGCAGGAAACACATGTTGACTTTACGAGAAAGACCTCTAAACATGCTCCAAATTATAAAGATAGGCTGGCACTGCCAGGCAGGATACGCCCACACTTTCGAAAGATGGACAGAGAACAAGCAATACCGAAAGTGATTTTTCCTACATCTTTAAGTCCTGTATTTCATACTGTATTGGGAGCAGCCATTTAGTTGGTCAGTTCCAGTCTGATATTAATGAAATTCGAAACCGACAATGATTATGGTGTGATGGTACACAACCTAGAAATGTGACTTTTCATCAAAATCGGATAAGAATTGTGACCTGTAGAGAGTCCACAACCATGATATACCATATTTTTACACTATTCGCGTACAAACGGCGACCATTTCGTCCGGCAATTTTGGTACGATTTTCACGAAATTAGAACTCAACCATCCTCATCAAAATCGAATTAAAATTGTGACCTATACAGGCTCCACAATCATGATATATCATTTTTTTAACAGTATTCGCGTACAAACGGCGGCCATTTTGTCTGTCAATTTTGGTCCGATTTTCCCGAAATTCAAACTCAACCTTCCTTACAGTGCAACGGTGATATAATCAAACGTTTTTTTAAATTGGATAATAATTGTGACCTCCAGAGGGACCACAAGCTAAAGAAAGGGGGATTTTGCGTATAACCAGGGGCCATAATTCAGGAAGTTACGATCCGATATGCGCAAATATCGAAAAGAACCAAGATCTTTGGGTTATAACCATGAATTTCAAGTTTCATCAAAATCGAATTAAAATTGTGACCTTTACAGCGTCCACAACCTTGATATACCATTTTTTAACAGTATTCACGTACAAACGGCGGCCATTTTGTGTGGCAATTTTGGTCTGATTTTCCCGAAATTCGAACTCAACCTTCCTTACGGTGTAGCAGTAATATAATCAAACGTTTTTTTAAATCGGATAATAATTGTGACCTCCAAGCTAAAAAAAAGGCAATTTTGCGTATAATCAGGGGCCATAATTCAGGAAGTTACGATCCGATATGCGCAAATATCAAAAGGAAGCAAGATCTTTGGGTTATAACCATGAATTTCAAGTTTCATCAAAATCGAATCAAAATTGTGACCTCCACAGGGTCCACAACCTTGATATACCATTTTTTAACAGTATTCGCATACAAACGGCGGCCATTTTGTATGGCAATTTTCGTCCGATTTTCCCGAAATTCGAACTCAACCTTCCTTACGGTGTAACGGTGATATAATCAAACGTTTTTTTAAATCGAATAATAATTGTGACCTCCAAGCTAAAAAAAAGGCGATTTTGCGTATAATCAGGGGCCATAATTCAGGAAGTTACGATCCGATATGCGCAAATATCGAAAGGAAGCAAGATCTTTGGGTTATAACCATGAATTTCAAGTTTCATCAAAATCAAATCAAAATTGTGACCTCCACAGGGTCCACAACCTTGATATACCATTTTTTAACAGTATTCGCGTACAAACGGCGGCCATTTTGTATGGCAATTTTCGTCCGATTTTCCCGAAATTCGAACTCAACCTTCCTTAGGGTGTAACGGTGATATAATCAAACGGTTTTTTAAATCGAATAATAATTGTGACCTCCAGAGGGACCACAAGCTAAAAAGGGTGATTTTTCGGACAATCAGGGGCCATAATTCAGGAAATTACATTCCGATAGCCGCAAATATCGAAAGGAACCAAGATCTTTGGGTTACAAACATGCATGTCAAGTTTCATCAAAATCGGTTCAAAATTGTGACCTCTATAGGGTCCACAAGCTAAAAACGTGATTTTTCGTACAATCAGGGGCCATAATCCATGAAGTTTTGATCCGATACATGCCAATATCGAAAGGAACCGAGATCTTATGGGGATAAACCTATATTTCAAGTTTCGTCAAAATCGGATAAGAATTGTGACCTGTAGAGAGTCCACAAACAAATTGTGGACGGACGGACGTCCGGACGGACGGACGGACGGACGGACGGACGGATGGACGGACGGACGTCCGGACGGACAGGGGCGACGACATAATACGTCCACATGAAAATGTGGGCGTATAAAAATACTACTTTTTGGATTTTCAATCTCTTTTTTTCGGCTACCCCGGATATTAACTATAGCCTCTAGAGCATTCACAAGATTTTTCAAAGTGATCAAGGGTCATAACTCTGGTAGTAATTATCGGATATCGCTGAAAATCAATAGGCTTCTTTGTATCATGACTTTAAACACTGTGTGTAAATTTAAATTCAATCGGATATTAACTTTAGCCTCTAGAGCGTTCACAAGATTTTTCAAAGTGATCAAGGGTCATAACTCGGGCAGGAATTATCGGATATTACTGAAAATCAACAGGCTTCTTCGTATCATGACATTACACACTGTGTATAAATTTAAAGTCAACCGGATATTAACTTTAGCCTCTAGAGCGTTCACAAGATTTTTCAAAGTGATCAAGGGTCATAACTCTGGTAGTAATTATCGGATATCACCGAAAATCAATAGGCTTCTTCGTCTCATGACCCTAAACACTGTGTACAAATTTCAAGTCAATCAGATATTAACTTTAGCCTCTAGAGCGTTCACAAGATTTTTCAAAGTGATCAAGGGTCATAACTCTGGTAGTAATTATCGGATATCACCGAAAATCAATAGTCTTCTTCGTCTCATGCCCTTAAACACTGTGTATAAATTTAAAGTCAATCGGATATTAACTTTAGCCTCTAAAGCGTTCACAAGATTTTTCAAAGTGATCAAGGGTCATAACTCTGGTAGTAATTATCGGATATCACCGAAAATCAATAGGATTCTTCGTCTCATGCCCTTAAACACTGTGTATAAATTTAAAGTCAATCGGATATTAACTATAGCCTCTAGAGCATTCACAAGATTTTTCAAAGTGATCAAGGGTCACAACTCTGGTAGTCAATCAGATATTAACTTTAGCCTCTAGAGCGTTCACAAGAAATTGTGGACGATGGACGGACGGACCGACGGACCGACAGACGGACGGACGGGGCGACGGCAATATACAACCACATTTCCATGTGGGCGTATAAAAAGGATACAATGATTTCACACAACAGGCTATCTCAGACTCTCGATTGACAAGAGTTTCATTGCCCTCCCTTCATTATAACCAAAGTTAGAAAATTTCTAATTATATTTTTGAAGTCACATCGGTAAGATCTACTTATATACTAAATTTCATGAAAATCGTACAACTATTAAAGAAGTTGTCAAATTGGTCTAAACTTCCGGTTCGAAATCACAGCGAAGAATTTTCGAAAATCTGAAACTGCAGATTTAAAGTAATTGTCTCAAGGTACTCAAAGAAAAAAGATTTAGTAAAATAGGTCAAATAGTCACAAAGTTACACCATTGTAGGTCAAATGCATTCATTTATAAAATTCGGTTATTTCGGATATGTAAAACGTTTTGAAAATATATCTAATCAACAGCCACCACCCATTTTGGGGGGGCATAGGTAAAAGTTTCAGAAAGATCCTATGGTTAGAAATACGATATGTGGATAAAACACACACAAAAAAAATAATAATAATATTAATCTTAACAGAAACAATATGCTTTCATATGTAATATGAAAGCTTAACTAGATCTGCTAAGCAGATATTAAAGCTTTCATATACACAGTCACTTCATGTCACATGTCATGGGTCATATAAATAATCCGGAGAAGAAAAAATAAATCATAAAAATCGTACAACTATTAAAGAAGTTGTCAAATTGGCCTAAACTTCCGGTTCGAAATCACAGCGACGAATTTTCGAAATTCGAAAATGTGAAACTGCAGATGAAAATGATTTTTTTCAAGGTCTTCAAAGAAAAAAGAACTAGTAAAATCGGTCAAAAAATAACAAAGTTACGACTATGCATTGTGAGTTTTTTTGTTCGTAAAATTCAGTGATTTCTGATTCGTAAAACGTTTTGAAAATATATTTAAACAACGTTCGCACCCCATTTTATTTTTTATTTTTTTGGGGGGGGGGGGGGGGTAGGTCAAAGTTTCAGAGAGATCCCATGGTTAGATTCTGAGAAATCCGATTTGCAGAAAATACACACAAAAAAATAAAATAATAATAATCTTAACAGAAACAATAAGCTTCCATATGTAATATGACAGCTTAATAATAATCTTAACAGAAACAATAATAATCTTGCTTAAACATACATTATGGAAGAGCAAAAACTGACTTTCGTCGGTCTTCCTTTGAGCCTCAAATGTCACAGAAATTATAAATTAGATCTTTATTTAAACAACAAGCCCATATGTAATATGAAAGCTTAATAACTTTAACAGAAACAATAAGCTTTCATATGATTATGAAAGCTTAATAATCTTAAAGATAGGTTGCCAGGCAACGAAACATACGCCCACAGCAGCTAAATCGTCCGGGCAGTCAACAAGGGTTGTCGCATATTTTTACTTTTTTCGGTAATGAAACATTTGTAATACTCTAAAAACTGATTAAGAGTAACAACTCATTATGTAATTATCAGAAAATCATTAGAATTTGATTGCTTTTTATAAAGTTTTACCCCACGCTAACAATTGAATTAGTATATATACACGAAACATTTAAAATCATGGATTTAGCTGTTCAGTTATCAAAATTCATTGAAAATCAATATACTTGTTCGTTTCAACACCTTAAACTCTGTGTATCAATTGAAGTCAATCAGATGATAAGTTTGGCCTTTAAAGCGTCCACAAGATTTTTTGAAGTGATCAAGGGCCATAACTCTGGCACTAATTATCGGAAATCGCTGAAAATCAATAGGCTTCTTCGTCTCATGACCTTAAACACTGTGTATAAATCTAAAGCCAATCGGATATTAACTTTGGCCTCTATAGAGTCCACAAGATTTTTTGAAGTGATCAAGGGCCTTAACTCTTGCACTAATTATCTGAAATCGCTGAAAATCAATAGGCTTCTTCGTCTCATGACCTTAAACACTGTGTATAAATTTAAAGCCAATCGGATATTAACTTTGGCCTCTATAGAGTCCACAAGATTTTTTGAAGTGATCAAGGACCATAACTCTGGCACTAATTATCGGAAATCGCTGAAAATCAATAGGCTTCTTCGTCTCATGAAATTAAACACTGTGTATAAATTTAAAGCCAATCGTATATTAACTTTGGCCTCTATAGCGTCCACAAGATTTTTTGAAGTGATCAAGGGCCATAACTCTGGCACTAAATATCGGAAATCGCTGAAAATCAATAGGCTTCTTCGTCTCATGACCTTAAACACTGTGTATAAATTTAAAGCCAATCGGATATTAACTTTGGCCTCTAGAGCGTCCACAAGATTTTTTGAAGTGATCAAGGGCCATAACTCTGGTAGTTATTATCGGAAATCGCTGAAAAACAATAGGCTTCTTCGTCTCATGACCTTAAACACTGTGTATAAATTTAAAGTCAATCGGATATTAACTTTAGCCTCTAGAGCGTCCACAAGCAATTGTGGACGCCGGACCGACGGACGGACCGACGGACCGACAGACCGACGGACGGACGGACGGGGGCGACGACAATATACGACCACATTTCAATGTGGGCGTATAACAAAAAGAAGAATAGAGAGAGAGAGAAATGGGGTTTAACGACCTTAAACACTGTGTATAAATTTAAAGTCAATCGGATATTAACTTTAGCCTCTAGAGCGTCCACAAGCAATTGTGGACGCCGGACCGACGGCCGGACCGACGGACCGACAGACCGACGGACCGACGGACCGACGGACGGGGGCGACGACAATATACGACCACATTTCAATGTGGGCGTATAACAAAAAGAAGAATAGAGAGAGAGAGAAATGGGGTTTAACGTCCACTCAACACAAACTAGGTCATTTCGGGACTAACATATGGTTTAATTTTATTTCAATAATTCGCTTCCGCGTAGTGGTCTTTAGCAGTGGGAGGAAACTGGAGTGCCCGGAGGAAACCCACAAGGTTGAGAAGGCGCCCCTATCTCCATGCCACATACGCTCACACCAGGGCCGCAAGCCAGAGGTGACCGGCCAGCTAGAGTTCGAAGCGCGGCACTCTAGACCACTAGGCCATCCCAACCCCCCTTAAAAGGAAGAATAATAATCTTAACAAAAACAATAGTGTTTCACACAAGCTATGCAGTGTGAAAACCTAATTATCAGAAAATCATTAGAATGCGAACGTTTAGTATACAAAACATTTAATATCACAGATTTAGCTCAAGACCTTAAACTCTGTGTATCAATTTAAAGTCAATGGGATATTATTTTTGGCACAAGATTTTTTTAAGTCATCAAGGGCCATAACTCTGGCAGTAATTATCGGAAAATCTATAGGCTTCTTCGTCGCATGACCTTAAATGCTGTGTATAATTTTAAAGTCAATGGGATATATAATTTTTAAGTCATCAAGGGCCATAACTTTGGCAGTAATTAACGGAAATGGCTGAAAATCAATAGGCTTCTTCGTCTCTTGAGCTTAAACGCTGTGTAAAAAATTAGATATTAACTTTGGCCTCTAGAGCGTCCACAAGATTTTTTAAAGTGATCGCAGCCATAACTTGGGCAGTAATTATATTATAGGCAATCGCTGAAAATCAATAGACTTCTTCGTCTCATGACCTTGAACAAGCATAAATTTAAAGTCAATCGGATATTAACTTTAACCTCTTGTAGATGTGGGACGGTGGCGACGACAATATAGGACCACATTTCAATGTGGGCGTATAAAAAGGCGTAACTCTGGCAGTAATTATCGGAAATGGCTGAAAATCAATAGGCTTCTTCATCTCTTGATCTTAAACGCTGTGTACGAATTTAAAGTCGATCAGATATTAACTTTGGCCTTCAGAGCATCCACAAGATTTTTCAAAGTGATCAGGGCCATAACTCTGGCAGTAATTATAGGAAATCCCTGAAAATCAATAGACTTCTTCATCTCATGACCTCTATAGGGTCCACAAGCTAAAAACGTGATTTTTCGTACAATCAGGGGCCATAATCCATGAAGTTTTGATCCGATACATGCCAATATCGAAAGCAGCCGAGATCTTTTGGGGATAAACCTATATTTCAAGTTTCGTCAAAATCGGATAATAATTGTGACCTGTAGAGAGTCCACAAACAAATTGTGGACGTCCGGACGGACAGGGGCGACGACATAATACGTCCACATGAAAATGTGGGCGTATAAAAACGTTCGACTCTATCACCGTTACACCCTACGGAAGGTTTCGAGAAAATCGGACCATAATTGCCAGACAAAATGGCTGTCGTTTGTACACGAATAGTGTAAAAATATGGTATTTCAAAGTTGTGGACTCTGTAGAGGTCAAAATTTTAATTCGATTTTGATGAAACCTGAAATGCATGTTTATAACTAAAGATCTTGATTCTTTTCGATATTTGCGCATATCAAATTGTAACTTAATGAATTATGGCCTTTGATTGTAGGAAAAATCACTTTCGGTATTGCTTGTTCTCTATCTATCTCTCGAACAATTATTATTCGATTTAAAAAAAAAATCTGATTATATTATTGTTGCACCGTAAGGAAGGTCGAGTTCGAATTCAGTGAAAATCGTACCGAAATTGCCGGACGAAATGGTCGCCCTTTGTACGCGAATAGTGTAAAAATATGGTATATCATGGTTGTGGACTCTCTACAGGTCACAATTCTTATCCGATTTTGACAAAAAGTCACATTTCTAGGTTGTGTACCATAGAGCTGGGCGATATTTCGGTATTTCGATATAAAACCGTCACAGAAATAAAACCCTGAAAAATACCGTCTTCAGAAAAATATTGAAAAACCGAACATACCGCAATATATCGCAGTTTTGATTTTCCTGGATAATATTTAACATAAATATTGAACAAAATGTTTTCTTTTTTATGATATTTGCTATATTTTATTGCTTAATCATGAAAAAATACTGCTATATACTCCCGAGTATTCATTCCACAAAGTTTGCAAATGCCGATATGGAGCTTGTTTACGTCACGTGACTTCTCGCTCACCTTTCCACCCGTTAGAATTATCCCCGTTTCTGATCAATTTCTATACACCTTGACGAATTGTGTAGACCGATACTTTGATTTTCAAAAGAGATCACTGATTTTAAGATTGGATTAAATTTTGATAAAGCAGAAATATAAATAATGCCAATTACATTGAGAGTTTCGGTAGACTGATTATCATTCAGTGTCATGCCAATGGAGGTCGTGATCCTTGAAAAAATATTTGACGAAATCAATGGTCACTTTTTGGCACAGTACTTATGTTTTTATAGTTTAATTTAGTATCCTTGTATTGTTTAATTATGCATTTTCAAGAAGGTATACTCTTGAATGGGAAAGAAAGAGCTTGTATGGGTAAACAAAGTCCAATCGTACCCATAACAACTATAAAAATATGCACGGCCGAAAGAACACAAACTCTGTTTTATGTTGTTTGGGCCTCCTTCATTCGAAATATTTTTAATTTTAATAAAATATAATTGATATTTTGAATATCAAAATTGTAATAAACAACAACTTTAGCAAGTTTTCATGGCTATCTAGATCTGTGTTTGAACCAGCTCGAATTAATGTTTTGTTAATTTGAAATTGGTATTGTTTGCTAAAAATAATATTGATTAGAAACAATAATATTGAAGGGTATTTCCAACTTTTTATGCATGTATATTTACATCACACCATAATCATTGTCGGCTTCGAATTTCATGAATATCACGCTGGAACTGACCAACAAAATGGCTGCTCCCAATACAGTATGAAATACAGGACTTAATGATGTAGGAAAAATCACTTTCGGTAATGCTTGCATGTTCTCTATCCATCTCTCAAAAATGTCGGCGTATCCTGCCTGGCAGTGCCAGCCTATATTTTGGTTTGTTTTGATACTAATAAAGTGATTTTGTGTTATGTGATACAAGTGAAAAATCTCCAAAATTTCGACTATGATAATTTGTCAATTTTAACTATTATATTTTCTCTTAATATTAATATGGCAAATATCGGTTTTTAAAGACAGTGACTATTTGCCACATCTGGTAAGCAAGAATTTTAAAATGGATTTACACTACATACCACAATTGTTAACCGATTTTGATGAAACATACAGATTATGATAACTTTGATAATGTCTTGGAGTAGCAAAACTTTCGACCACTTCCGGTTCGCAGTTTCCGAGATATGAGGGTTACCACACATTTCATGTGATACAGCTACAGTCCGCAGTAATAAACTAATTTCAATGAAACTCAGAGATTATGATGATAACATTGAAAATATTGATGTAATTAAAATCTGAAAGTTGCATTGAAATCGGTTGGTAATTGCGGTCTAGTCGTGCCACATGAAATGTGTGGTAACCTGATATCTTGGAAACTGCTAACCGGAAGTGGCCGAAACTTTACCTACTCTGAGGTATTATTAATGTAATTTATAATCTGCAAGTTTCAATCAAATCGGTTGATAATTGTGGTCTACAGTCGTGCTACATGAAATATGTGGTAACTTTATATCTCGGGAATTGCTAACAGGAAGAGGTCGAAATTTTGTCTACTCTGCGATATTATTAATGTTTTCACATTCTGTAAGTTTCATGCATATCGGTTGATTATTGCTGTCATGCCACATGAAATGTGTGGTACATGTAACCTGATATCTCAGAAACCGCTAACTGGAAGTAGTCAAAATTTTGGCTACTGAAAGATATTATTAATGTTATCATATTCTGTAAGTTTCATGGACATTGTTTGATAATTGCAGTCTGCATTCGTACCACATATGGCAAATAGTTTCCGAATTGTCTTACCACATGTGGCAAATAGCCCCAGTTGTTTTTAGATGTCATTTTTTGTTTCACTATTTAAGAATCAATCCCTATGAGATGAAAAGTGGTTTATTACAATATAAATATAAGTGAAGTTCAAATAGGCAATACTATAAAAATTCCTATATGAACAATTTCAGTAATCTGAGATTAATCAGGTTTTATGGTTTCACTGATAATATAATATGCATACAAATATAAAAGAAGTTATTCATAACACACCATAAAAGTTTGTATAAAATTGAAATAAAAGTATTATAAATGTTATCATAGTTTTATTTAAATAAATTATAATTAATAGCTAACACTAAAACATAGATAAAACAAACCCATACCAACGCATGATCTACATGCTTAGTAATCAGCAATACACTGAGGATCAAAAGACTTCCGAAGTACACAATGCAGCGTATTAAATATTATATAATTTGAGAAAAATAACTTTGTTTAACACCTGCCTGGAATCAGGTTAACTCTATCTATAATTATAGTATAGTTCCATTTGTATTAACTAACTGGATTTGTATACCATTGAATGATTGTGGACAAAGCTCAAATTGATATGATAAGTAGGGGGGTGGGGGGATGGGCAATAGACAGATCATCTGGCATTCTCCAATTGTAGATGACCAACATCTTTTCCAAAATCATTACTTAATATATTCACATAAAAATGTGGGCATATAGAAACAACAAGAAATTCATGCTGTGGTATTAGCTCTTTTTTCTTCTTACATTTAGGGCTGTATAAGAATGTATTTTTATTCAATGAATTATAATATTATCTCAATATCCATTCATGAGATACGAACAATATAGAGTGAAAAGCATTAATAGACATCAGCAGAATAATTAATATCAACATACATGTAGATATTTACGCAAATATATTCAAATAAATTTACTTCATCTAGATTAGTTCTCAACAAATCCAAATGTATTTATGAATAATTTGAACACACCCACACAAAACACAGCTTTTGTTAGGACCAATCACAGAACTATTATCTGATATGACATCAATCATGTAAAGAAGTTATATCTTTACAAGTTCAAATGTGATGTGTTTGACATAAAATCCAGCAAAGTGGCAGTCATACCTGCAGAGAACATATCACAAGGTAGGTAATAATTAAAGAAATCAAATGTTTTCTCTTAAACCTGTAAGCTAGATCTAGACAGGTGGGATGAGAATACTTCTATTAGCCAAAGAAATTTAGGGAAGCTACATAAATGGTCCCAATCTTCAGTCAACCTTTTATCAGGGTTCGTACGCTACCTGGAAAACCTGGAAAGTCATGGAATTCCACGTATGAAAATTCCAGGCCTGGAAAACCTGGAATATGAGTATTTTATCATGGAAAGTCATGGAATATTCACCGTCGAGTAAATCACCCTTTCTCCGAAATTTGATCCCATTTATTCAATCTGTAAAACTTGTACGAAAGAAAACCATGTTTTTGCATACCTAATGAGGTTATTTTAAGAATAAGTTATTTGATTGGTCGGTCGCTAAGGTTAATGGTTGAAGTGTCCAATCAGAAACAAGCAATTCTCCAGGTTAGGTTATTAGGCATGCGCACTGAGCTGATGTCCCAGGTATGCTTTCTCGTCGGTTTATCACTAATATTCTTGATAAATATTTCATTGTTTGTCGATATTCTGGCTTTAATTTTTTTTTAGATCACTCGACAAGTTTGACAGACACTCATAATTCAATAAATAATAGTAATACCATTACTGATTTCTGTTTTGAATAACATTTATGTCAGTCAAAGTTACATTTACATACGTATGTGTCAAAGTTACATGCATGTAATAAATATACACACAGAAAATAAGTCAATATTGAAATATTGTATAATCTATAAGAAATCCAAATATATAAAAAATCATTTTATTAAAGTAAAATAAATAAATGGAACATATCTGCCTAACTAACAGATCCCAAATCATTTTTTTTTTCTCCAGTTTTAGTCAAATTATATCTCTGAAAGTTATGGTCAGATTTTATTGAAACTTGGAACCATTTCCTATACAGACTTTTTGCAATCGGAGAATTTTTTTTTTTTTTTTTTTTTTTTGAAGCCTGCAAAATAGTTGCTGATGTATTGCAAGAAGTAAAACAATGTTTGCCAATTGTTTGTTGAATCAAAAAGTTAATTTAGTAGGGAAAATTTCATAATTTGGAAAATTTTGATTTCTTTGCATATGTGAGTGTAGATTAGCTTATTCGTGCAGATTTAATTCAAAGACAAACTTCAGTGCAATGCTCTAATATTGGTCCTGGAAAATGCCCTTTTTGGTCCTGGAAAGTCATGGAAAAGTCATGGAATTTCATTCTCATTTTAGTGTACGAACCCTGTTTTATGCTTTCTCATGTTTTTTACTTTCATTTCTTTTATCCAAACTACACAAATAAAGCATCATTTTGTCATAATACTAAAAACAAATGAATCTATGTTTGAAATTTGTTTCTTTTCAGAAATAAATAAGAATATCTAATATTTTGAATAGTCCATTATGTTCCAGTCTGATATAGATCAGAAATATGATGTAAGTACATTGTAAATCATTTTATAAAAGGACTTCTAAACTGAAACAGTCAAATAAAGAAATAAAAATAAACATCTATGTTAATTCTACTTCTACTGCAAACCATAAGCCTTACAATTTTACAGTCATACAATGTCTATGTGAGTAGTAAATGCTTCTAATAATACAAGTTTCCAGCATAACAATGATATGTACTGTGTTTTCAAACTCTTCCTTAAAGTTACATTATGGGAGATAAGATAAAGAGATGGCAGTTCTCACTATAATTTTATAAAAGTTAAAAACTACATAGTGTAAAGGTAATTTGTTGAAAATTTCAGTCAAATTGGTACAGTATTAGCCTAGAAAAAAGCATTTGAAATATTCACATAGCCTCGGTCATCATTACTCAAATCATTAATATAAACAGCATAGTCTCGATTATCCACTTGATTGATTTAATTATCAACGGCCATTAAGCGGCATATAGGAATTCAATCCGCAAACATTGAAACATCGAAGGCTAGCCTTAACTTTAAGAGTTTATTATGGTCTGGATATGTTAAAGTGCCAATCCCGATAACTTTTTGGGGAATAAAACTGCTTAATTTTGTGTTAAAATCCATAACCTAAGGCCTACCTACTAACCCGATATTTGTGATACGCTTGTAAATAACTTAAACCTGACGATCTTCATCTGGAAATGGAGACCTTTGTATTATACAGTATCTGGATAAAACCAGACTTTTTTCTATAAAAATAATATGTAGGTGAAATTTACCTTTTGTTATCAAGTACAGTGCATGGGTAATTCACTGTATAGACCTCTCAAGAAACGTTAATCAATTATCAGGTCACCCAATGAAAAAATTGACCCGAAATCTTAAAAGGGTTACGTGTCCGGATAAGCAGTGTTGACGTTCACGTCCAAACGAATCAATATTTTGAGCTGAAATTTTGAGACAAGGTAAATACACCATGCCACTATATTTTGGTCCATAAATTTCATAAATACTCAGACTTTAATTTTTGAGACTCTGTTCTTATCGGGATTGTCCCTTTAATTAATGTCTAATTGATTATTTAGATAACATCTCAGGCCTAAAGAAAGACCTGTAATAAGCAGATTTTGCTCTTGCATAATGCTATTTTAATCAACAGCAATACATGTACAAAACAATACATGGTTTTATTCATCCATTACAGACAGCTCTTGCTTGGGGCTATATCTTGTAAATATTAAAGGAGCTAAATCGCTAATATTTTGGGCCTAGAAATTGACACAAATGGGTCGCAAGCCATATAATAATAAGGATGCAATGAATGAATGAAATGGAGTTTAATGGCACGTTAGCTCCAACCGGGCTATATTGCGCCAAACTTATGATGATCGTTACGAGACAGGTTAAAATATATCACAGAAAAGCATTATATGCATAAATAAAGATAGGCTGGCACTGCCAGGCAGGATACGCCCACATTTTCGAGAGATGGATAGAGAACAAGCAATACCGAAAGTGATTTTTCCTACATCATTAAGTTAGAATTTGATGTGCAAATATCGAAATGAATTAAGATCTTTGGGTTATAAAGGTTTATTTCAGTAGGCTTCAAATTCGACTGGGGATCATGTTGCTAAGTGGGTAAGATGGTGGCTCGGTAGCCTTGAGGTTGGGTGTTTGATCCCTGCATTGGGTGACAAAGTTCATCTAGATTTTCTAGCGTGGTTTCCCCTTGTTCGTGATGAAGGATGGATGGCCTGACAAGAACAGCTGTCAACTTTGGTCCGATTTGGGATAATAATTCTGACCTCCAGAGGGACCACAAGCTTAAAGATAGGCTGGCACTGCCAGGCAGGATACACCCACATTTTTGAGAGATGGATAGAGAACAAGCAATACCGAAATTGATTTTTCCTACAATAAAAGCCATAATTCATTAAGTTACAATTTGATATGCGCAAAAATCGAAAAGAATAAAGATCTTTAGGTTATAAATAAGCATTTCAGGTTTCATCAAAATCGAATTAAAATTGTGACCTCTACAGGGTCCACAACTTTGATATATAATATTTTTACACTGTTCGCGTACAAACGTCAGGCATTTTTTCTGGCAGTTATGGTCCGATTTACGAAATTTAAACTCAACCTTCCGTAGGGTGTAACGGAGATAGAGTCAAACGTTTTTTTAAATCGGATAATAATTGTGACCTCCAGAGGGAACATAGGCGATTTTTCGGACAATCAGGGGCCATAATTCAGGAAGTTACGATCCGATATAACTAAGCAAATAACGAAAGGAACCAAGATCTTTCGGTTATAACCATGCATTTCAAGTTTCATCAAAATCGAATTAAAATTGTGACTTCTAGTTCTACAGGGTCCACAACCATGATATACAATTTTCTAACAGTATTCGTGTACAAACGGCGGCCCTTTTTGTATGGCAATTTTGGTCCGATTTTCCCGAAATTCGAACTCAACCTTCCTTACGGTGTAACGGTAATATAATCAACCGTTTTTTTCAATCGGATAATAATTGTGACCTCCAGAGGGATCACAAGCTAAAAGATAGGCTGGCACTGCCAGGCAGGATACGCCCGCATTTTTGAGAGATGGATAGAGAACAAGCAATACCGAAAGTGATTTTTCCTCATTAAGTCCTGTATTTCATACTGTATTGGGAGCAGCCATTTTGTTGGTCAGTTCCAGTCTGATATTAATGAAATTCGAAGCCGACAATGATTATGGTGTGACGGTACACAACCTAGAAAAATTTACTTTTCGTCAAAATCGGATAAGAATTGTGACCTGTAGAGAGTCCACAACCATGATAAACCATATTTTTACACTATTCGTGTACAAACGGCGACCATTTCGTCCGGCAATTTTGGTACGATTTTCACAAAATTCAAACTCAACCTTCCTTACGGTGCAACAGTAATATAATCAGAGTTTTTTTTTTAAATCAGATAATAATTGTTCTAGAGATAGACAGAGAACAAGCAATACCGAAAGTTATTTTTCCTACAATCAAAGGCCATAATTCATTAAGTTACAATTTGATATGCGCAAATATCGAAAAGAATAAAGATCTTTAGGTTATAAACAAGCATTTCATGTTTCATCAAAATCGAATTAAAATTGTGACCCTACATGGTCCACAACTTTGATATACCATACTTTTACACTGTTCGCATACAAACGGTGGCCATTTTTTCTGGCAATTATGGTCCGGTTTTCTCGAAATTCGAACTCAACCTTCCGTAGGGTGTAACGGTGATAGAGTCAAACGTTCTTTTAAATCGGATAATAATCGTGACATCCAGAGGGACCATAGACGATTTTTCGGGCGATTTTTCGGACAATCAGGGGCCATAATTCAGGAAGTTACGATCGGATATGTGCAAATAACGAAAGGAACCAAGATCTTTGGGTTATAACCATGCATTTCAAGTTTCATCAAAATCGAATTAAAATTGTAACCTCTACAGGGTCCACAACCGTGATATACAATTTTTTTAACAGTATTCGCGTACAAACGGCGGACATTTTGTCTGTCAATTTTGGTCCGATTTTCCCGAAATTCGAACTCAACCTTTCTTATGGTGTAACGGTAATACTATCAACCGTTTTATAAAATAGGATAATAATTGTGACCACCAGAGGGACCACAAGCTAAAATATGGCGATTTTGCGTATAATCAGGGGACATAATTCAGGAAGTTACATTCCGATATGCGCAAATATCGAAAGGAACTAAGATCTTTGGGTTATTACCATGAATTTCAAGTTTCATCAAAATCGAATTAAAATGTGACTTCTACAAGGTCCACAACCTTGATATACCATTTTTTAACAGTATTCGCGTACAAACGGCGGCCATTTTGTATGGCAATTTTGGTCGGATTTTCCTGAAATTCGAACTCGACCTTCCTTAGGGTGTAACGGTGATATAATCAAACGGTTTTTTAAATCGGATAATAATTGTGACCTCCAGGGGGACCACAAGCTAAAAAGGGTGATTTTTCGGAAAATCAGGGGCCATAATTCAGGAAATTACATTCCGATAGGCGCAAATATCGAATGGAACCAAGATCTTTGGGTTATAAACATGCATGTCCAGTTTCATCAAAATCGGTTCAAAATAGTAACCTCTATAGGGTCCACAAGCTAAAAACGTGATTTTTCGTACAATCAGGGGCCATAATCCATGAAGTTTTCATCCAGAATTGTGACTTGTAGAGAGTCCACAAACAAATTGTGGGGACGAACAGGGGCGACGACAATATACGTCCACATAAAATGTGGGCGTATAAAAAGGTGATTTTTCGGACAATCAGGTGCCATAATTCAGGAAGTTACGATCCAATGGGCATAAATATCGAAAGGAACCAAGATTTTGGGGTTATAAACATGCATGTCAAGTTTCATCACAATCGGTTAAAAATTGTGACCTCTATAGGGTCCACAAGCTAAAAACATGATATTTCGTACAATCAGGGGCCATAATCAATGAATTCCGATCCGATCCATGCCAATATCGAAAGGAACCCAGATCTTATGGTGATAAACCTATATTTCAAGTTTCGTCAAAATCGGATAAAAATTGTGACCTGTAGAGAGTCCACAAACAAATTGTGGACGGATGGACAGGGGCGACAACATAATACGTCCACATTGAAAATGTGGGCGTATAAAAATCGCCTTTTATTGCTTGTGGTCCCCCTGGAGGTCGCAATTATTATCCAATTTAAAAAAAAACATTTGATTATATCACTGTTACACCGCTACGTGTACGCGAATAGTGTAACAATATTGTATATCAAGTGGACCTGTAGAGGTCACAATTTTAATTTTCTTTTGATGAAACTTGAAACAGAGTTTAAGGTCTTGAGACCAACAAATATATTGATTTCCAATGAATTTTTGATAATTGTACAGCTAAATCCATAATATTAAATGTTTCGTATACTAGACATTAGCATGGGCCAGAACTAGAGCTGGGTGATATCCCTAGAAACAGATATCGTGATATTTTCAAAAGATAGGCTGGCACTGCCAGGCAGGATACGCCCACATTTTCGAGAGATGGATAGAGAACAAGCAATACTGAAAGTGATTTTTCCTACATCATTAAGTCCTGTATTTCATACTGTATTGGGAGCAGCCATTTTGTTGGTCAGTTCCAGTCTGATATTCATGAAATTCGAAGCCGACAACCTAGAAATGTGACTTTTCATCAAAATCGGATAAGAATTGTGACCTGAAGAGGGTCCACAACCATGATATACCATATTTTTACACTATTCGCGTACAAACGGCGACCATTTCGTCCGGCAATTTTGGTACAATTTTCACGAAATTCAAACTCAACCTTCCTTACGGTGCAACAGTAATATAATCAGAGTTTTTTTTAAAATCGGATAATAATTGTTCGAGAGATAGATAGAGAACAAGCAATACCGAAAGTGATTTTTACTACATCATTAAGTTAGAATTTGATATGCAAATATCGAAATGAATTAAGATCTTTGGGTTATAAAGGTGCATTTCTGTAGGCTTCAAATTCGACTGGGGATCATGTTGCTAAGTGGGTAATATGCTGGCTCCGTAGCCTTGAGGTTGGGTGTTTGATCCCTGCATTGGGTGACAAAGTTCATCTAGATTTTCTGGCGTGGTTTCCCCTTGTTAGTGATGAAGGATGGATGGCCCGACAAGTAGGGCTGGGTAAAATATCGATATAAATCGATAGTATCGTTAGCGGTGGGTTACTATCCATTATCGCTCTTCGTCTATTTTTCTTGCGTCTGAAATGTCAGTGGCTTCTTTCAGTTAATCATAATACACCGCTCACTTTAATTACTATCAAGTGAAGTATTCAATGTAACACATAACAAAATTGTGACTGCTTATTGAACAGCCGTTTTCATAAATTCACTCATTGAAATGTTACTTTAGTTTTGAAGAAATTATTGTTGAATATCGCTAAATCGGAGATACCCGGATGTGTAAATAAAGTTAGCATTATTTCCCTTTGCAAGCTTCAGAATTCGTCTGAACAGTTCACTGTACGTGTGCCTCAGTAATAGAGTACCCGGTACAATAAATAGTACACATGGACGTCAAAACGCTTGTTGATTTTACCGGCAAAGCTAAAAGTGCTGTGTGGAAGCACAGGAGCAAACGATCTTTCGCAACTTCGTATGGTGTTGAACTTTGAACTTACACTGTATCCAGTCTTGATGACGACCGTGAAAATAAGTTTGTTTTCGATACTATCGATTATCGACCGACATTTCATTGCTGATTATCGATAGTAAAAATCACTATCGATACCCAGCCCTACCGACAAGAACAGCTGTCAATTTTGGTCCGATTTTCACGAAATTCAACCTCAACCTTCATTATGATGTAACGGTGATATAATCAAACAGTTTTTTAAATGGGATAATAATTCTGACCCCAGAGACACCACAAGCTAAAAAAAAAAAGGTCATTTTTCGTACAATCATGGGCCATAATTCAGGAAGCTACAATCCAAGTTGTTAACATGTGTTTCAAGTTTCATCAAAATTGAATGAAGATTGTGACCTCTACAGGGTTCACAACCTTGATATACCATATTTTTACACTCTTCGCATACAACCTTCATTACAATGTAACGGTGATATAATCAAACGTTTTTTTAAATGGGATAATAATTCTGACCTCCAGAGGGACCACAAGCTAAAAAATAGGTTGCCAGGCAACGAAACATACGCCCACACAGCAGCCAAATCGTCCGGGCAGTCAACAAGAGTTGTCGCATATTAAGGAATTATCAGAAAATCATTAGAATTTGTTTGGTTTTTATAATCAAACCGTTTTTTTTTAAATCAGATAATAATTGTGACCTCCAGAGGCACAACAA
Source organism: Patella depressa (assembly GCA_948474765.1). Lineage (NCBI taxonomy): Eukaryota > Metazoa > Mollusca > Gastropoda > Patellidae > Patella > Patella depressa. The sequence goes on along the minus strand of OX419715.1, from coordinate 47,427,489 downwards.
GCTAAAAAGGGTGATTTTTCGTACAATCAGGGGACATAATTCAGGAAGTAATGACCCGATGGGCGCAAATATCGCAAGGAACCAAGATCTGTTATAAACATACATGTCAAGTTTCATCAAAATCGATTCAAAATTGTGACCTCTATAAGGTCCACAACCTTGATATAACATATTTTCACACTATTCGCGTAACAGGCGGCCATTTTTTCCGTCAATTTTGGTCCGATTTTCACGAAATTCGAACTCAACCTTCATAAGCATGTAACGGTGATATAATCAGACGGTTTTTTAAATCGGATAACAATTTTGACCTCCAGAGGGACCACAAGCTAAAAAGGGCGATTTTTCGGACAATCAGGGGCCATAATTCAGGAAGTTACGATCCAATTGGCGCAAATATCGAAAGGAACCAAGATCTTTGGTTTATAAACATGCATTTCAAGTTTCATCCAAATCGGTTCAAAATTGTGACCTCTACACTGTTCACAAGCTAAAAAACGTGATTTTTCGTACAATCAGGGGCCATAACCCATGAAGTTACGGTCCGATACATGCCAATATCGAAAGGAACCGAGATCTTAGGGTGATAAACCTATATTTTAAGTTTCATTGAAATCGGATAAAAATTGTGACCTGTAGACTGTTCACAAACAATTGTGGACGGACGGACGGACGAACAGGGGCGACGACAATATACGTCCACATGAAAATGTGGGCGTATAAAAAGTTCATTTTTTGGACAATCGGGGGCCATAATTCAGGAAGTTACGAATTAATGAGCGCAAATATCGAAAGGAACCATGATCTGTGGGTTATAAACATGCATGTCAAGTTTCATCAAAATCGGTTCAAAATTGTGACCTCTATAGGGTCCACAACCTTGATATAACATATTTTCACACTATTCGCACACAAACGACGTCATTTTGTCCGTCAATTTTGGTTCGATTTTCACGAAATTCGAACTCAACCTTCATTACCATATAATGGTGATATAATCAAACGTTTTTTAAATTGGATAATAATTTTGACCTCCAGAGGGACCACAAGCTAAAAAGGGCGATTTTTTTAACAATCAGGGGCCATAATTCAGGAAGTTACGATCCGATGGATGCAAATATCGGAAGGAACCAAGATCTTTGGGTTATAAACATACATGTTAAGTTTCATCAAAATCGGTTCAAAATTGTGACCTTTATAGGGTCCACAACCTTGATATAACATATTTTCACACTATTCGTGTACAAACGGCGGCCATTTTGTTTGTCAATTTTGGTCCGATTTTCATGAAATTTGACCTCGACCTTCATTTCTATGTAACGGTGATATAATTACACGGTTTTTTAAATCGGATAATAATTTTGAACTCCAGAGGGACCACAAGCTAAAAAGGGCGATTTTTCGGACTATCGGGGGCCATAATTCAGGAAGTTACAATCTGATAGGCGCAAATATTGAAAGGAACCAAGATTTTGGGGTTATAAACATGCATGTCAAGTTTCATCACAATCGGTCCAAAATTGTGACCTCTATAGGGTCCACAAGATAAAAACATGATATTTTGTACAATAAGGGGCCATAATACATGAAGTTCTGATCCGATACATGACAATATCAAAAGGATAGGCTGGCACTGCCAGGCAGGATACGCCCACATTTATGAGAGATGGATAGAGAACAAGCAATACCGAAAGTGATTTTTCCTAAATCATTAAGTCCTGTATTTCATACTGTATTGGGAGCAGCCATTTTGTTGGTCAGTTCCAGTCTGATATTCATGAAATTCGAAGCCGACAATGATTATGGTGTGACGGTACACAACCTAGAAATGTTACTTTTCGTCAAAATCGGATAAGAATTGTGACCTGTAGAGAGTCCACAACCATGATATACCATATTTTTACGATATTCACGTACAAACGGTGACCATTTCGTCTGGCAATTTTGGTACGATTTTCACGAAATTCGAACTCAACCTTCCTTACGGTGCAACAGTAATATAATCAGAGTTTTTTTTAAAATCAGATAACAATTGTTCGAGAGATAGACAGAGAACAAGCAATACCGAAAGTGATTTTTCCTAGAATCAAAGGCCATAATTAATTAAGTTACAATTTGATATGCGCAAATATCGAAAAGAATAAAGATCTTTAGGTTATAAACAAGCATTTCAGGTTTCATCAAAATCGAATTAAAATTGTCACCTTTACAGGGTCCACAACTTTGACATACCATATTTTTACACTGTTCGCTTACAAACGGCGGCCATTTTTTCTGGCAATTATGGTCCAATTTTCTCGAAATTCGAACTCAACCTTTCGTAGGGTGTAATGGTGATAGAGTCAAACGTTTTTTCAAATCGGATAATAATTGTGACCTCCAGAGGGACCATAGGCGATTTTTCGGACAATCAGGGATCATAATTCAGGAAGTTACGATCCGATATGCGCAAATAACGAAAGGAACCAAGATCTTTAGGTTATAACCATGCATTTCAAGTTTCATCAAAATCGAATTAAAATTGTGACCTCTATAGGGTCCACAACCATGATATACAATTTTTTAACAATATTCGCGTACAAACGGCGGCCATTTTGTATGGCAATTTTGTTCCGATTTTCCCGAAATTCGAACTCAACCTTCCTTACGGTGTAACGGTAATATAATCAACCGTTTTATTAAATCGGATAATAATTGTGACCACCAGAGGGACCACAAGCTAAAATAAGGCGATTTTGCGTATAATCAGGGGCCATAATTCAGGAAGTTACGTTCCGATTTGCGCAAATATCGAAAGGAACCAAGATCTTTGGGTTATAACCATGAATTTCAAGTTTCATCAAAATCAAATAAAAAATGTGACTTCTACAGGGTCCACAACCTTGATATACCATTTTTTAACAGTATTCGCGTACAAACGGTGGCCATTTTGTATGGCAATTTTCGTCCGATTTTTCCCAAAATTTGAACTCAACCTTCCTTCGGGTGTAACGGTGATATAATCAAACGGTTTTTTAAATCGGATAATAATTGTGACCTCCAGAGGGACCACAAGCTAAAAAATGTGATTTTTCGGACAATCAGGGGCCATAATTCAGGAAATTACATTCCGATAGGCACAAATATCGAAATGAACCAAGATCTTTGGGTTAAAAACATGCATGTCAAGTTTCATCAAAATCGGTTCAAAATTGTGACCTCCATAGGGTCCACAAGCTAAAAACGTGATTTTTCGTACAATCAGGGGCCATAATCCATGAAGTTTTCATCCGATACATGCCAATATTGAAAGCAGCCGAGATCTTTTGGGGATAAACCTATATTTCAAGTTTCGTCAAAATCGGATAAGAATTGTGACCTGTAGAGAGTCCACAAACAAATTGTGGACGGACGGACGGACAGGGGCGACGACAATATACGTCCACATAAAAATGTGGGCGTATAATGAACCGAGATCTTATGGGGATAAACCTATATTTCAAGTTTCGTCAAAATCGGATAAGAATTGTCACCTGTAGAGAGTCCACAAACAAATTGTGGACGGACGGACAGGGGCGACGACATTGAAAATGTGGGCGTATAAAAATATCGCGATATAATCACTATATCGCGATATTTTATTAAAGGTCAATACTTCCAGTTTATCACTTTTTAAATGTAAATCAATATGCATAAAAAGTTGGAAATACCCCTCAATATTATTATTTCTACTTCTAGTCAATATTATTTTTAGCATACAGTACCAAATTTACAAAAATTCGAGCTGGTTCAAAACCAGATCTATAGCCATGAAAACTTGCTAAAGTTGTTGTTTATTACAATTTCAATATTCAAAATATTAATTATAATATTTTGTTCAAACCAAAAATATTTCGAATGTTGTTTATTACAATTTTAATATTCAAAATATTAATTATAATATTTTATTTAAATCAAAGATAGGCTGGCACTGCCAGGCAGGATACGCCCACATTTTCGAGAGATGGATAGAGAACAAGCAATACTGAAAGTGATTTTTCCTACATCATTAAGTCCTGTATTTCATACTGTATTGGGAGCAGCAATTCGAAGCCGACAATGATTATGGTGTGACAGTACACAACCTAGATATGTGACTTTTCATCAAAATCGGATAAGAATTGTGACCTGTAGAGAGTCCACAACCATGATATACCATATTTTTACATCATTCGCGTACAAACGGCGACCATTTCGTCCAGCAATTTTGGTACGATTTTCACGAAATTAGAACTCAACCTTCCTCATCAAAATCGAATTAAAATTGTGACCTATAAAGGGTCCACAACCATGATATACCATGTTTTTAACAGTATTCGCGTACAAACGGCGGACATTTTGTTTGTCAATTTTGGTCCGATTTTCCCGAAATTCAAACTCAACCTTCCTTACGGTGTAACGGTGATATAATCAATGTTTTTTTAAATCGGATAATAATTGCGACCTCCAGAGGGACCACAAGCTAAAGAAAGGGGGATTTTTTGTATAACCAGGGGCCATAATTCAGGAAGTTACGATCCGATATGCGCAAATATCGAAAAGAAACAAGATCTTTGGGTTATAACCATGAATTTCAAATTTCATCAAAATCGAATTAAAATTGTGACCTCTACAGGGTCCACAACCTTGATATACCATTTTTTAACAGTATTCGCGTACAAACGGCGGCCATTTTGTGTCCGAGTCAATCGTTTCGATACACTGTTACTGTCGAATCCATTACTGAATGAGAATGCAGTCATTGTATTGGCATAAAAATCATCAATCAAGATGAACCTAAGATGAAATTGCTTATCTCTGCCTACCCTAAGAAGAAAGTGCTCACACCAATTTTGAACATTTTAACTCAATTCGAAGGAGAGTTATTGTGTTCCAAAGTGTCGGCAAATCAAATTGCTTATCGCTCTGCTTACCCTGAGCAGAAAATGCTCATTATCGACCTTAGTCAAGGTATTACTGTAATGAAACTATACACCAAGTTTCATCACTCTCACTTAATTAGAACTAAAGTTATCGTGTCCCAAAGCATCAACCAATCAAATTGCTTATCCCTGCTTACCCTAAGCGGAAAATGTTCATCTTCGAACTCCATCAAGGCATTGACCTAATAAGCATATATACACCAAGTTTGAACATTTTAACTCAATTAGAAGGAGAGTTATTGTATTCCAAAGTCTCGGCCAATCAAATTGCGTATTGCTCTGCTTACCTTGAGCAGAAAATGCTCATTATTAAACGTAGTCAAGGTATTACTGTAATGAAACTATACACCAAGTTTCATCACTCTCACTAAATTAGAACTAAAGCTATCGTGTCCCAAAGCATCAACCAATCAAATTGCTTATCTCTGCTTACCCTAAGCGGAAAATGCTCATCTTCGAACTCCATCAAGGCATTGACCTAATAAGCATATACACCAAGTTTGAACATTTTAACTCAATTAGAAGGGGAGTTATTGTGTTCCAAAGTCTCGACCAATCAAATTGCGTGTCGCTCTGCTTACCCTGAGCAGAAAATGCTCATTATCGAACTTAGTCAAGGTATTACTGTAATGAAACTATACACCAAGTTTCATCAATCTCACTTAATTAGAACTAAAGTTATCGTGTCCCAAAGCATCAACCAATCAAATCGCTTATCTCTGCTTACCCTAAGCGGAAAATGCTCATCTTCGAACTCCATCAAGGCATTGACCTAATAAACACATACACCAAGTTTGAACATTCTAGCTCAATTAGGAAGAGAGTTATTGTGTCCCAAAAAGTGTGACGGACAGACAGACAGACAGACAGACAGACAGACAGACAGACGGACGAACCCTGTCCCTTATTAATAGTCCCCCAACTTTCTTCGAAGGCGGGGGACAAAAAGATAGGCTGGCACTGCCAGGCAGGATATGCCCACATTTTTGAGAGATGGATAGAGAACAAGCAATACCGAAATTGATTTTTCCTACAATAAAAGGCCATAATTCATTAAGTTACAATTTGATATGCGCAAAAATCAAAAAGAATAAAGATTTTTAGGTTATAAACAATCATTTCAGATTTCATCAAAATCGAATTAAAATTGTGACCTCTACAGGGTCCACAACTTTGATATATACTGTACCATATTTTTACACTGTTCGCGTACAAACGGCGGCCATTTTTTCTGGCAGTTATGGTCCGATTTTCTCGAAATTCAAACTCAACAGTCAAACGTTTTTTTAAATCGGATAATAATTGTGACCTCCAGAGGGACCATAGGCGATTTTTCGGACAATCAGGGGCCATAATTCAGGAAGTTACGATCAGATATGCTCAAATAACGAAAGGAACCAAGATCTTTGGATTATAACCATTCATCAAAATCGAATTAAAATTGTGACCTCTACAGGGTCCACAACCTTGATATACCTTTTTTTAACAGTATTTGCGTACAAACGGTGGCCATTTTGTATGGCAATTTTGGTCCGATTTACCCGAAATTCGAACTCAACCTTCCTTAGGGTGTAACGGTGATATAATCAAATGGTTTTTTAAATCGGATAATAATTGTGACCTCCAGTGGGACCACAAGCTAAAAAATCGTCCGGGCAGTCAACAAGAGTTGTTGCATTTTAAGTAATCATCAGAAAATCATAACTACGGTTTAACTGTGATATAATCAAACATTTTTTTAAATCAGAAAATAATTGTGACCTCCAGAGGGACCACAAGCTAAAAAGGGTGATTTGTCGTACAATCAGGGGCCAAAATTCAGGAAGTTACAATCCGATATGGGCAAATATGCAATGGAACCAAGATCATTATATTAGGTTATAAACATGTATTTCAAGTTTCATTAAAATCAGTTCAAAATTGTGACCTCTATAGGGTCCACAACCTTGATATAACATATTTTAAAACAATTCGCGTACAGACGGCAGCCATTTTATCCGTCAACTCTGGTGCGATTTTCACGAAATTCAAATTCTCTCTTCATTACCATGAAACCATGATATATAATCAAACGGTTTTTTAAATTGTATGGCAATTTTAGTCCGATTTTCCCGAAATTCGAACTCAACCTTACTTAGGGTGTAACGGTGATATAATCAAACGGTTTTTTAAATCGGATAATAATTTTGACCTCCAGAGGGACCACAAGCTAACAAGATAGGCTGGCACTGCCAGGCAGGATACGCCCACATTTTCGAGAGATGGATAGAGAACAAGCAATACCGAAAGTGATTTTTCCTACATCATTAAGTCCTGTATTTCATACTGTATTGGGAGCAGCCATTTAGTTGGTCAGTTCCAGTCTGATATTCATGAAATTCGAAGCCGACAATGATTATGGTGTGACGGTATACAACCTAGAAGTGTGACTTTTCATCAAAATCAGATAAGAATTGTGACCTGTACAGAGTCCACAACCATGATATACCATATTTTTACACTATTCGCGTACAAACGGCGGCCATTTTGTCTGTCAATTTTGGTTCGATTTTCCCGAAATTCATACTCAACCTTCCTTACGGTGTAACGGTGATATAATCAAACGTTTTTTTAAATTGGATAATAATTGTGACCTCCAGAGGAACCACAAGCTAAAGAAAGGAGAATTTTGCGTATAACCAGGGGCCATAATTCAGGAAGTTACGATCCGATAAGCGCAAATATCGAAAAGAACCAAGATCTTTGGGTTATAACCATGAATTTCAAGTTTCATCAAAATCAAATTAAAATTGTGACCTTTACAGGGTGCACAACCTTGATATACCATTTTTTAACAGTATTCGGGTACAAACGGCGGCCATTTTGTATGGCAATTTTGGTCCGATTTTCCCGAAATTCGAACTTAACCTTCCTTACTGTGTAACGGTAATAAAATCAAACGTTTTTTTAAATCGGATAGTAATTGTGACCTCCAGAGGGACCACAAGCTAAAAAGATAGGCTGGCACTGCCAGGCAGGATACGCCCACATTTTCGAGAGATGGACAGAGAACAAGCAATACCGAAAGTGATTTTTCCTACATCATTAAGTCCTGTATTTCATACTGTATTGGGAGCAGCCATTTAGTTGGTCAGTTCCAGTCTGATATTAATGAAATTCGAAACAGACAATGATTATGGTGTGACGGTACACAACCTAGAAATGTGACTTTTCATCAAAATCGGATAAGAATTGTGACCTGTAGAGAGTCCACAACCATGATAAACCATATTTTTACACTATTCGCGTACAAACGGCGACCATTTCGTCCGGCAATTTTGGTACGATTTTCACGAAATTAGAACTCAACCTTCCTCATCAAAATCGAATTAAAATTGTGACCTATACAGGGTCCACAACCATGATATATCATTTTTTAAAACAGTATTCGCGTACAAACGGCGGCCATTTTGTCTGTCAATTTTGGTCCGATTTTCCCGAAATTCAAACTCAACCTTCCTTACAGTGTAACGGTGATATAATCAAACGTTTTTTTAAATTGGATAATAATTGTGACCTCCAGAGGAACCTCCAAGCTAAAAAAAACCGCGATTTTGTGTATAATCAGGGGCCATAATTCAGGAAGTTACGATCCGATATGCGCAAATATCGAAAGGAAGCAAGATCTTTGGGTTATAACCATGAATTTCAAGTTTCATCAAAATCGAATCAAAATTGTGACCTCCACAGGGTCCACAACCTTGATATACCATTTTTTAACAGTATTCGCGTACAAACGGCGGCCATTTTGTATGGCAATTTTCGTCCGATTTTCCCGAAATTCGAACTCAACCTCCCTTAGGGTGTAACGGTGATATAATCAAACGTTTTTTTAAATCGAATAATAATTGTGACCTCCAAGCTAAAAAAAAGGCGATTTTGCGTATAATCAGGGGCCATAATTCAGGAAGTTAAGATCTGATATGCGCAAATATCGAAAAGAAGCAAGATCTTTGGGTTATAACCATGAATTTCAAGTTTCATCAAAATCGAATCAAAATTGTGACCTCCACAGGGTCCACAACCTTGATATACCATTTTTTAACATAATTCGCGTACAAACGGCGGCCATTTTGTATGGCAATTTTCGTCCGATTTTCCCGAAATTCGAACTCAACCTTCCTTAGGGTGTAACGGTGATATAATCAAACGGTTTTTTAAATCGAATAATAATTGTGACCTCCAGAGGGACCACATGCTAAAAAGGGTGATTTTTCGGACAATCAGGGGCCATAATTCAGGAAATTACATTCCGATAGCCGCAAATATCGAAAGGAACCAAGATCGTTGGGTTACAAACATGCATGTCAAGTTTCATCAAAATTGGTTCAAAATTGTGACCTCTATAGGGTCCACAAGCTAAAAACGTGATTTTTCGTACAATCAGGGGCCATAATCCATGAAGTTTTGATCCGATACATGCCAATATCGAAAGCAGCCGAGATCTTTTTGGGATAAACCTATATTTCAAGTTTCGTCAAAATCGGATAAGAATTGTGACCTGTAGAGAGTCCACAAACAAATTGTGGACGGACGGACGGACAGGGGCAACGACATAATACGTCCACATGAAAATGTGGGCGTATAAAAACGTGATTTTTCGTACAATCAGGGGCCATAATCCACGAAGTTTTGATCCGATACATGCCAATATCGAAAGCAGCCGAGATCTTTTGGGGATAAACCTATATTTCAAGTTTCGTCAAAATCGGATAAGAATTGTGACCTGTAGAGAGTCCACAAACAAGTTGTGGACGGACGTCCGGACGGACAGGGGCGACGACATAATACGTCCACATGAAAATGTGGGCATATAAAAAGCGAATTTTCGGACAATCCGGGGACATAATTCAGGAAGTTATGATCCGATGGGCGCAAATATCGAAAGAAACCAAGATCTTTGGGTTATAAACATACATGTCAAGTTTCATCAAAATCGGTTCAAAATTGTGACCTCTATAAGGTCCACAACCTTGATATAACATATTTTCACACTATTCGCGTATAAACGGGGGCCATTTTGTTCGTCAATTCTGGTCTGATTTTCACGAAATTCCAACTCAACCTTCATAACCATAGAACGGTGATATAATCAAACGTTTTTTAAAATTGGATAACAATTTTGACCTCCAGAGGGACCACAAGCTAAAAAGGGTGATTTTTCGGACAATCAGGGGCCATAATTCAGGAAGTTACGATCCGATGGGCGCAAATATCGAAAGGAACCAAGATCTGTGAGTTATAAACACATACATGTCAAGTTTCATCAAAATCGGTTCAAAATTGTGACCTCTATAAGGTCCACAACCTTGATATAACATATTTTCACACTATTCGCGTACAAACGACGGCCATTTTGTCCGTCAATTTTGGTCTGATTTTCACGAAATTTGAACTCAACCTTCATAACCATGGAACGGTGATATAATCAAATGGTTTTTTAAATCGGATGATAATTTTGACCTCCAGAGGGACCACAAGCTAAAAAGGGTGATTTTTCGGACAATCAGGAGCCATAATTCAGGAAGTTACAATCCGATGGGCGCAAATATCGAAAGGAACCAAGATCTTTGGGTTATAAACATACATGTCAGTTTCATCAAAATCGGTTCAAAATTGTGACCTCTATAGGGTCCACAACCTTGATATAACATATTTTCACACTATTAGCCTACAAACGGCGGCCATTTTGTCCGTCAATTTTGGTCCGATTTTCACGAAATTTGAACTCGACCTTCATAACCATGGAACGGTGATATAATCAAACGTTTTTTTAAATCGGATAACAATTTTGACCTCCAGAGGGACCACAAGCTAAAAAGGGCGATTTTTCGGACAATCAGGGGCCATAATTCAGGAAGTTACAATCCGATTGGCACAAATATCGAAAGAACCAAGATCTTTGGGTTATAAACATAAATTTCAAGTTTCATCCAAATCGGTTCAAAATTGTGACCTCTACACTGTTCACAAGCTAAAAGATAGGCTGGCACTGCCAGGCAGGATACGCCCACATTTTCGAGAGATGGACAGAGAACAAGCAATACCGAAAATGATTTTTCCTACATCTTTAAGTCCTGTATTTCATACTGTATTGGGAGCAGCCATTTAGTTGGTCAGTTCCAGTCTGATATTAATGAAACTCGAAACCGACATTGATTATGGTGTGACGTACAAACGGCGACCATTTCGTCCGGCAATTTTGGTACGATTTTCACGAAATTAGAACTCAACCTTCCTCATCAAAATCGAATTAAAATTGTGACCTATACAGGGTCCACAACCATGATATATCATTTTTTTAACAGTATTCGCGTACAAACGGCGGCCATTTTGTCTGTCAATTTTGGCCCGATTTTCCTGAAATTCACACTCAACCTTCCTTACAGTGTAACGGTGATATAATCAAACGTTTTTTTAAATTGGATAATAATTGTGACCTCCAGAGGGACCACAAGCTAAGAAAGGGGGATTTTGCGTTTAACCAGGGGCCATAATTCAGGAAGTTACGATCCGATATGCGCAAATATCGAAAAGAACCAAGATCTTTGGGTTATAACCATGAATTTCAAGTTTCATCAAAATCGAATTAAAATTGTGACCTTTACAGGCTCCACAACCTTGATATACCATTTTTTAACAGTATTCGCGTACAAACGGCGGCCATTTTGTATGGCAATTTTGGTCCGATTTTCCCGAAATTCTAACTCAACCTTCCTTAGGGTGTAACGGTGATATAAACAAACGTTTTTTTAAATCGAATAATAATTGTGACCTCCAAGCTAAAAAAAAAGGCGATTTTGCGTATAATCAGGGGCCATAATTCAGGAAGTTACGATCCGATATGCGCAAATATCGAAAGGAAGCAAGATCTTTGGGTTATAACCATGAATTTCAAGTTTCATCAAAATCGAATCAAAATTGTGACCTCCACAGGGTCCACAACCTTGATATACCATTTTTTAACAGTATTCGCGTACAAACGGCGGCCATTTTGTATGGCAATTTTCGTCCGATTTTCCCGAAATTCGAACTCAACCTTCCTTAGGGTGTAACGGTGATATAATCAAACGGTTTTTTAAATCGAATAATAATTGTGACCTCCAGAGGGACCACAAGCTGAAAAGGGTGATTTTTCGGACAATCAGGGGCCATAATTCAGGAAATTACATTCCGATAGCAGCAAATATCGAAAGGAACCAAGATCTTTGGGTTACAAACATGCATGTCAAGTTTCATCAAAATCGGTTCAAAATTGTGACCTCTATAGGGTCCACAAGCTAAAAACGTGATTTTTCGTACAATCAGGGGCCATAATCCATGAAGTTTTGATCCGATACATGCCAATATCGAAAGCAGCCGAGATCTTTTGGGGATAAACCTATATTTCAAGTTTCGTCAAAATCGGATAAGAATTGTGACCTGTAGAGAGTCCACAAACAAATTGTGGACGGACGGACGGACGGACGTCCGGACGGACAGGGGCGACGACATAATACGTCCACATGAAAATGTGGGCGTATAAAAACGTGATTTTTCGTACAATCAGGGGCCATAACCCATGAAGTTACAGTCCGATACATGCCAATATCGAAAGGAACCGAGATCTTAGGGTGATAAACCTATATTTTAAGTTTCGTTGAAATCGGATAAAAATTGTGACCTGTAGACTGTTCACAAACAATTGTGGACGGAAGGACGGACGGACGTCCGGACGAACAGGGGCGACGACAATATACGTCCACATGAAAATGTGGGCGTATAAAAAGATGATTTTTCGGACAATCAGGGGCCATAATTCAGGAAATTACGTTCCGATAGGCGCAAATATCGAAAGGAACCAAAATCTTTGGGTTATAAACATGCATGTCAAGTTTCGTCAAAATCCGTTCAAAATTGTGACCTCTATTATGTCCACAAGCTAAAAAACGTGATTTTTCATACAATCAGGGGCCATAATCCATGAAGTTTTGATCCGAAACATGCCAATATCGAAAGCAGCCGAGATCTTTTGGGGATAATCCTATATTTCAAGTTTTGTCAAAATCAGATAAGAATTGTGACCTGTAGAGAGTCCACAAAGAAATTGTGGACGCACGGACGTCCGGACAAACAGGGGCGACGACAACATAAGTCAACATAAAAATGTGGGCATATAAAAAGACGATGCATGTCAGGTTTCGTCAAAATCCGTTCAAAATTGTGACCTCTATAGGGTCCACAAGCTAAAAAACGTGATTTTTCATACAATCAGGGGCCATAATCCATGAAGTTTTGATCCGAAACATGCCAATATCGAAAGCAGCCGAGATCTTTTGGGGATAATCCTATATTTCAAGTTTTGTCAAAATCAGATAAGAATTGTGACCTGTAGAGAGTCCACAAAGAAATTGTGGACGCACGGACGTCCGGACAAACAGGGGCGACGACAATATAAGTCAACATAAAAATGTGGGCATATAAAAAGACGATTTTGCGTATAATCAGGGGCCATAATTCAGGAAGTTACGATCTGATATGCGCAAATATCGAAAGGAACCAAGATGTTTAGGTTATAACCATGAATTTCAAGTTTCATCAAAATCGAATTAAAATTGTGACCTCTATAGGGTCCACAACCTTGATATACCATTTTTTATCAGTATTCGCGTAGAAACGGCAGCCATTTTGTATGGCAATCTTGGTCCGATTTTCCCGAAATTCGAACTCAACCTTCCTTAGGGTGTAACGGTGATATCATCGAACGTTTTTTTAAATCGGATAATAATTGTGACCTCCAGAGGGACCACAAGCTAAACAAGCCAACAGTGAGGCTGATGTCCCCCGCCGAAATCCCAATATAAATAGATGACACATATTAATTAATCGCAGATTTATTTTTTTCAAACGTATCGAGCAATCAAACTGTACACGAAGTGTCATCCAAAAGTGTTTTATAAAGAAAGATAGGCTGGCACTGCCAGGCAGGATACGCCCACATTTTCTAGAGATGGACAGAAAACAAGCAATACCGAAAGTGATTTTTCCTACATCTTTAAGTCCTGTATTTCATACTGTATTGGGAGCAGCCATTTAGTTGGTCAGTTCCAGTCTGATAGTAATGAAATCGAATCAAAATTGTGACCTCCACAGGGTCCACAACCATGATATACCATATTTTTACACTATTCGCGTACAAACGGCGACCATTTCGTCCGTCAATTTTGGTACGATTTTCACGAAATTAGAACTCAACCATCCTCATCAAAATCGAATTAAAATTGTGACCTATACAGGATCCACAATCATGATATATCATTTTTTTAACAGTATTCGCGTACAAACGGCGACCATTTTGTCTGTCAATTTTGGTCCGATTTTCCCGAAATTCAAACTCAACCTTCCTTACAGTGTAACGGTGATATAATCAAATGTTTTTTTAAATTGGATAATAATTGTGACCTCCAGAGGGACCACAAGCTAAAGAAAGGGGGATTTTGCGTATAACCAGGGGCCATTATTCAGGAAGTTACGATCCGATATGCGCAAATATCGAAAAGAACCAAGATCTTTGGGTTATAACCATGAATTTCAAGTTTCATCAAAATCGAATTAAAATTGTGACCTTTACAACGTCCACAACCTTGATATACCATTTGTTAACAGTATTCGCGTACAAACGGCAGCCATTTTGTGTGGCAATTTTGGTCTGATTTTCCCGAAATTCAAACTCAACCTTCCTTACGGTGTAACGGTAATATAATCAAACGTTTTTTTAAATCGGATAATAATTGTGACCTCCAAGCTAAAAAGATAGGCTGGCACTGCCAGGCAGGATACGCCCACATTTTTGAGAGATGGATAGAGAACAAGCAATACCGAAAGTGATTTTTCCTACATCATTAAGTCCTGTATTTCATACTGTATTGGGAGCAGCCATTTTGTTGGTCAGTTCCAGTCTGATATTCATGAAATTCGAAGCCGACAATGATTATGGTGTGACGGTACACAACCTAGAAATGTTACTTTTCGTCAAAATCGGATAAAAATTGTGACCTGTAGAGAGTCCACAACCATGATATACCATATTTTTACGATATTCGCGTACAAACGGTGACCATTTCGTCTGGCAATTTTGGTACTATTTTCACGAAATTCGAACTCAACCTTCCTTAGGGTGCAACAGTAATATAATCAGAGTTTTTTTTAAAATCAGAGAACAATTGTTCGAGAGATAGACAGAGAACAAGCAATACCGAAAGTGATTTTTCCTAGAATCAAAGGCCATAATTCATTAAGTTACAATTTGATATGCGCAAATATCGAAAAGAATAAAGATCTTTAGGTTATAAACAAGCATTTCAGGTTTCATTAAAATCGAATTAAAATTGTCACCTCTACAGGGTCCACAACTTTGACATACCATATTTTTACACTGTTCGCGTACAAACGGCGGCCATTTTTTCTGGCAATTATGGTCCAATTTTCTCGAAATTCGAACTCAACCTTTCGTAGGGTGTAACGGTGATAGAGTCAAACGTTTTTTCAAATCGGATAATAATTGTGACCTCCAGAGGGACCATAAGCGATTTTTCGGACAATCAGGGGCCATAATTCAGGAAGTTACGATCCGATATGCGCAAATAACGAAAGGAACCAAGATCTTTAGGTTATAACCATGCATTTCAAGTTTCATCAAAATCGAATTAAAATTGTGACCTCTACAGGGTCCACAACCATGATATACAATTTTTTAACAATATTCGCGTACAAACGGCGGCCATTTTGTATGGCAATTTTGGTCCGATTCTCCCGAAATTCGAACTCAACCTTCCTTACGGTGTAACGGTAATATAATCAACCGTTTTATTAAATCGGATAATAATTGTGACCACCAGAGGGACCACAAGCTAAAATAAGGCGATTTTGCGTATAATCAGGGGCCATAATTCAGGAAGTTACGTTCCGATATGCGCAAATATCGAAAGGAACCAAGATCTTTGGGTTATAACCATGAATTTCAAGTTTCATCAAAATCAAATAAAAAATGTGACTTCTACAGGGTCCACAACCTTGATATACCATTTTTTAACAGTATTCGCGTACAAACGGCGGCCATTTTGTATGGCAATTTTCGTCCGATTTTCCCGAAATTCGAACTCAACCTTCCTTAGGGTGTAACGGTGATATAATCAAACGGTTTTTTAAATCGGATAATAATTGTGACCTCCAGAGGGACCACAAGCTAAATAGGGTGATTTTTCGGACAATCAGGGGCCATAATTCAGGAAATTACATTCC
Source organism: Patella depressa (assembly GCA_948474765.1). Lineage (NCBI taxonomy): Eukaryota > Metazoa > Mollusca > Gastropoda > Patellidae > Patella > Patella depressa. The sequence goes on along the minus strand of OX419715.1, from coordinate 47,411,230 downwards.
GATAGGCACAAATATCGAAAGGAACCAAGATCTTTGGGTTATAAACATGCATGTCAAGTTTCATCAAAATCGGTTCAAAATTGTGACCTCTATAGGGTCCACAAGCTAAAAACGTGATTTTTCGTACAATCAGGGGCCATAATCCATGAAGTTTTCATCCGATACATGCCAATATCGAAAGCAGCCGAGATCTTTTGGGGATAAACCTATATTTCAAGTTTCGTCAAAATCGGATAAGAATTGTGACCTGTAGAGAGTCCACAAACAAATTGTGGACGGACGGACGGACGGACGGACGGACGGACGTCCGGACGGACGGACGTCCGGACGGACAGGGGCGACGACAATATACGTCCACATAAAAATGTGGGCGTATAAAAAAAGGCAATTTTGCGTATAATCAGGGACCATAATTCAGGAAGTTACGATCCGATACGCGCAAATATCGAAAGGAAGCAAGATCTTTGGGTTATAACCATGAATTTCAAGTTTCATCAAAATCGAATCAAAATTGTGACCTCCACAGGGTCCACAACCTTGATATACCATTTTTTAACAGTATTCGCGTACAAACGGCGGCCATTTTGTATGGCAATTTTCGTCCGATTTTCCCGAAATTCGAACTCAACCTTCCTTAGGGTGTAACGGTGATATAATCAAACGGTTTTTTAAATCGAATAATAATTGTGACCTCCAAGCTAAAAAAAAGGCGATTTTGCGTATAATCAGGGGCCATAATTCAGGAAGTTACGATCCGATATGCGCAAATATCGAAAGGAAGCAAGATCTTTGGGTTATAACCATGAATTTGAAGTTTCATCAAAATCGAATCAAAATTGTGACCTCCACAGGGTCCACAACCTTGATATACCATTTTTTAACAGTATTCGCGTACAAACGGCGGCCATTTTGTATGGCAATTTTCGTCCGATTTTCCCGAAATTCGAACTCAACCTTCCTTAGGGTGTAACGGTGATATAATCAAACAGTTTTTTAAATCGAATAATAATTGTGACATCCAGAGGGACCACAAGCTAAAAAGGGTGATTTTTCGGACAATCAGGGGCCATAATTCAGGAAATTACATTCCGATAGCCGCAAATATCGAAAGGAACCAAGATCTTTGGGTTACAAACATGCATGTCAAGTTTCATCAAAATCGGTTCAAAATTGTGACCTCTATAGGTTCCACAAGCTAAAAACGTGATTTTTCGTACAATCAGGGGCCATAATCCATGAAGTTTTGATCCGATACATGCCAATATCGAAAGGAACCGAGATCTTTTGGGGATAAACCTATATTTCAAGTTTCGTCAAAATCGGATAAGAATTGTGACCTGTAGAGAGTCCACAAACAAATTGTGGACGGACGGACGGACGGACGTCCGGACGGACAGGGGCGACGACATAATACGTCCACATGAAAATGTGGGCGTATAAAAATGCTAAAACCGACAAGAAAAATAGGTTGCCAGGCAACGAAACATACGCCCACACAGCAGCCAAATCGTCCGGGCAGTCAACAAGAATTGTCGCATATTAAGGAATTATCAGAAAATCATTAGAATTTGTTTGGTTTTTATAATCAAACGGTTTTTTTTTAAATCATATAATAATTGTGACCTCCAGAGGCACCACTAGCTAAAAAGGGTGATTTTTCGTACAATCAGGGGACATAATTCAGGAAGTAATGACCCGATGGGCGCAATTATAGAAAGGAACCAAGATCTTTGGGTTTAAAACATACCTGTCAAGTTTCATCAAAATCGATTCAAAATTGTGACCTCTATAGGGTCCACAACCTTGATATAACATATTTTCACACTATTCGTGTACAAACGGCGGCCATTTTGTCCGTCAATTCTAGTCCGGTTTTCACGTAATTCAAACTCTCTCTTCATTACCATATAACGGTGATATAGTCAAACGTTTTTTTAAATCGGATAATAATTTTGACCTCCAGAGGGACCAAAAGCGAACAAAAGCGATTTTTCGGACAATCCGGGGACATAATTCAGGAAGTTATGATCCAATGGGCGCAAATATCGAAAGGAACCAAGATCTTTGGGTTATAAACATACATGTCAAGTTTCATCAAAATCGGTTCAAAATTGTGACCTCTATAAGGTCCACAACCTTTATATAACATATTTTCACAATATTCGTGTACAAACGGCGGCCATTTTGTCCGTCAATTTTGGTCCGATTTTCACAAAATTCATACTCAACCTTCATAACCATGGAACGGTGATATAATCAAACGTTTTTTTAAATCGGATAACAATTTTGACCTCCAGAGGGACCACAAGCTAAAAAGGGCAATTTTTCGGACAATCAGGGGCCATAATTCAGGAAGTTACGATCCGATTGGCGCAAATATCGAAAGGAATCAAGATCTTTGGGTTATAAACATGCATTTCAAGTTTCATCCAAATCGGTTCAAAATTGTGTCCTCTACACTGTTCACAACCTTGATATAACATATTTTCACACTATTCGCTTACAAATGGCGGCCATTTTGTCCGTCAATTTTGGTCCGATTTTCACGAAATTCGAACTCGACCTTCATAACCATGGAACAATGATATAATCAAACGTTTTTTTTAAATCGGATAACAATTTTGACCTCCATAGGGACCACAAGCTAAAAAGGGCAATTTTTCGGACAATCAGGGGCCATAATTCAGGAAGTTACGATCCGATTGGCGCAAATATCGAAAGGAACCAAGATCTTTGGGTTATAAACATGCATTTCAAGTTTCATCCAAATCAGTTCAAAATTGTGTCCTCTACACTGTTCACAACCTTGATTTAACATATTTTCAACTATTCGCGTACAAATGGCGGCCATTTTGTCCGTCAATTTTGGTCCGATTTTCACGAAATTCGAACTCGACCTTCATAATCATGGAACGGTGATATAATCAAACGTTTTTTTAAATCGGATAACAATTTTGACCTCCAGAGGGACCACAAGCTAAAAAGGGCAATTTTTCGGACAATCAGGGGCCATAATTCAGGAAGTTACGATCCGATTGGCGCAAATATCGAAAGGAACCAAAATCTTTGGGTTATAAACATGCATGTCAAGTTTCGTCAAAATCCGTTCAAAATTGTGACCTCTATAGGGTCCACAAGCTAAAAAACGTGATTTTTCATACAATCAGGGGTCATAATCCATGAAGTTTTGATCCGAAACATGCCAATATCGAAAGCAGCCGAGATCTTTTGGGGATAATCCTATATTTCAAGTTTTGTCAAAATCAGATAAGAATTGTGACCTGTAGAGAGTCCACAAAGAAATTGTGGACGCACGGACGTCCGGACAAACAGGGGCGACGACAATATAAGTCAACATAAAAATGTGGGCATATAAAAAGACGATGCATGTCAAGTTTCGTCAAAATCCGTTCAAAATTGTGACCTCTATAGGGTCCACAAGCTAAAAAACGTGATTTTTCATACAATCAGGGGCCATAATCCATGAAGTTTTGATCCGAAACATGCCAATATCGAAAGCAGCCGAGATCTTTTGGGGATAATCCTATATTTCAAGTTTTGTCAAAATCAGATAAGAATTGTGACCTGTAGAGAGTCCACAAAGAAATTGTGGACGCACGGACGTCCGGACAAACAGGGGCGACGACAATATAAGTCAACATAAAAATGTGGGCATATAAAAAGACGATTTTGCGTATAATCAGGGGCCATAATTCAGGAAGTTACGATCCGATATGCGCAAATATCGAAAGGAACCAAGATGTTTAGGTTATAGCCATGAATTTCAAGTTTCATCAAAATCGAATTAAAATTGTGACCTCTATAGGGTCCACAAACTTGATATACCATTTTTTATCAGTATTCGCGTAGAAACGGCAGCCATTTTGTATGGCAATCTTGGTCCGATTTTCCCGAAATTCGAACTCAACCTTCCTTAGGGTGTAACGGTGATATAATCGAACGTTTTTTTAAATCGGATAATAATTTTGACCTCCAGAGGGACCACAAGCTAAACAAGCCAACAATGAGGCTGATGTCCCCCGCCGAAATCCCAATATAAATAGATGACACATATTAATTAATCGCAGATTTATTTTTTTCAAACGTATCGAGCAATCAAACTGTACACGAAGTGTCATCCAAAAGTGTTTTATAAAGAAAAATGCTAAAACCGACAAGAAAAATAGGTTGCCAGGCAACGAAACATACGCCCACACAGCAGCCAAATCGTCCGGGCAGTCAACAAGAATTGTCGCATATTAAGGAATTATCAGAAAATCATTAGAATTTGTTTGGTTTTTATAATCAAACTTTTTTTTTTAAATCATATAATAATTGTGACCTCCAGAGGCACCACTAGCTAAAAAGGGTGATTTTTCGTACAATCAGGGGACATAATTCAGGAAGTAATGACCCGATGGGCGCAATTATAGAAAGGAACCAAGATCTTTGGGTTTAAAACATACCTGTCAAGTTTCATCAAAATCGATTCAAAATTGTGACCTCTATAGGGTCCACAACCTTGATATAACATATTTTCACACTATTCGTGTACAAATGGCGGCCATTTTGTCCGTCAATTCTAGTCCGGTTTTCACGTAATTCAAACTCTCTCTTCATTACCATATAACGGTGATATAGTCAAACGTTTTTTTAAATCGGATAATAATTTTGACCTCCAGAGGGACCAAAAGCGAACAAAAGCGATTTTTCGGACAATCCGGGGACATAATTCAGGAAGTTATGATCCAATGGGCGCAAATATCGAAAGGAACCAAGATCTTTGGGTTATAAACATACATGTCAAGTTTCATCAAAATCGGTTCAAAATTGTGACCTCTATAAGGTCCACAACCTTTATATAACATATTTTCACAATATTCGTGTACAAACGGCGGCCATTTTGTCCGTCAATTTTGGTCCGATTTTCACAAAATTCATACTCAACCTTCATAACCATGGAACGGTGATATAATCAAACGTTTTTTTAAATCGGATAACAATTTTGACCTCCAGAGGGACCACAAGCTAAAAAGGGCAATTTTTCGGACAATCAGGGGCCATAATTCAGGAAGTTACGATCCGATTGGCGCAAATATCGAAAGGAATCAAGATCTTTGGGTTATAAACATGCATTTCAAGTTTCATCCAAATCGGTTCAAAATTGTGTCCTCTACACTGTTCACAACCTTGATATAACATATTTTCACACTATTCGCGTACAAATGGCGGCCATTTTGTCCGTCAATTTTGGTCCGATTTTCACGAAATTCGAACTCGACCTTCATAACCATGGAACAATGATACAATCAAACGTTTTTTTTAAATCGGATAACAATTTTGACCTCCATAGGGACCACAAGCTAAAAAGGGCAATTTTTCGGACAATCAGGGGCCATAATTCAGGAAGTTAAGATCCGATTGGCGCAAATATCGAAAGGAACCAAGATCTTTGGGTTATAAACATGCATTTCAAGTTTCATCCAAATCGGTTCAAAATTGTGTCCTCTACACTGTTCACAACCTTGATTTAACATATTTTCAACTATTCGCGTACAAATGGCGGCCATTTTGTCCGTCAATTTTGGTCCGATTTTCACGAAATTCAAACTCGACCTTCATAATCATGGAACGGTGATATAATCAAACGTTTTTTTAAATCGGATAACAATTTTGACCTCCAGAGGGACCACAAGCTAAAAAGGGCAATTTTTCGGACAATCAGGGGCCATAATTCAGGAAGTTACGATCCGATTGGCGCAAATATCGAAAGGAACCAAGATCTTTGGGTTATAAACATGCATTTCAAGTTTCATCCAAATCGGTTCAAAATTGTGTCCTCTACACTGTTCACAACCTTGATTTAACATATTTTCACACTATTCGCGTACAAATGGCGGCCATTTTGTCCGTCAATTTTGGTCCGATTTTCACGAAATTCGGACTCGACCTTCATAACCATGGAACGGTGATATAATCAAACGTTTTTTTAAATCGGATAACAATTTTGACCTTCAGAGGGACCACAAGCTAAAAAGGGCGATTTTTCGGACAATCAGGGGCCATAATTCAGGAAGTTACGATCCGATTGGCGCAAATATCGAAAGGAACCAAGATCTTTGGGTTATAAACATACATTTCAAGTTTCATCCAAATCGGTTCAAAATTGTGACCTCTAAACTGTTCACAAGCTAAAAAACGTGATTTCGTACAATCAGGGGCCATAACCCATGAAGTTACAGTCCGATACATGCCAATATCGAAAGGAACCGAGATCTTAGGGTGATATACCTATGTTTTAAGTTTCATTGAAATCGGATAAAAATTGTGACCTGTAGACTGTTCACAAACAATTGTGGACGGACGGACGGACGTCCGTCCAGACGGACGGACGGACGAACAGGGGCGACGACAATATACGTCCACATGAAAATGTGGGCGTATAAAAATGAAAATGTACCCTAGTTAAGGGGACCCTAAAGGCCTACAAAAGGGCCCCCACGCTTGACAAAAAAGCCCCTCTGGCCAAGGGAAAGGGCCCTTGTGTCTGAGTCAATCGTTTCTATACACTGTTACTGTCGAATCTATTACTGAATGAGAATGCAGTCATTGTATTGGCATAAAAATCATCAATCAAGATGAACCTAAGTTATCTTGTCCCAAACTATCAAACAATCAAATTGCTTATCTCTGCCTACCCTAAGCAGAAAATGCTCATCTTCAAACTCCATCACGGCATTGACCTAAAACACATACAAACCAATTTTGAACATTTTAACTCAATTAGAAGGAGAGTTGTTGTGTTCCAAAGTCTCGGCAAATCAAATTGATTACCGCTCTGCTTACCCTGAGCAGAAAATGCTCATTATCAATCTTAGTCAAAGCATTACTGTAATGAAACTATACACCAAGTTTCATCACTCTCACTTAATTAGAACTAATGTTATCGTGTCCCAAAGCATCAATCAATCAAATTGCTAAGCGGAAAATGCTCAACTTCGAACTCCATCAAGACATTGACCTAATAAGCATATACACCAAGTTTGAACATTTTAACTCAATTAGAAGGAGAGTTATTGTATTGTGTTCCAAAGTCTCGACCAATCAAATTGCATATCGCTCTGCTTACCCTGAGCAGAAAATGCTCATTATCAAACTTAGTCAAGGTATTACTGTAATGAAACTATACACCAAGTTTCATCACTCTCACTTAATTAGAACTAAAGTTATCGTGTCCCAAAGCATCAACCAATCAAATTGCTTATCTCTGCTTACTCTAAGCGGAAAATGCTCATCTTTGAACTCCATCAAGGCATTGACCTAATAAACACATACACCAAGTTTGAACATTCTAGCTCAATTAGGAAGAGAGTTATTGTGTCCCAAAAAGTGTGACGGACAGACGGACGAACCCATTTTAATAGTCCCCCAACTTTCTTCGAAAGGCGGGGGACAAAATGTTGTTTTTTTTCGGACAATCAGGGGCCATAATTCAGGAAATCACATTCTGATAGCCGCAAATATCAAAAGGAACCAAGATCTTTGGGTTACAAACATGCATGTCAAGTTTCATCAAAATCGGTTCAAAATTGTGACGTCTATAGGGTCCACAAGCTAAAAACATGATTTTTCGTACAATCAGGGGCCATAATCCATGAAGTTTTGATCCGATACATGCCAATATCGAAAGCAGCCGAGATCTTTTGGGGATAAACCTATATTTCAAGTTCCGTCAAAATCGGATAAGAATTGTGACCTGTAGAGCGTCCACAAACAAATTGTGGACGGACGGACAGGTGGACGGACGGACGGACAGGGGCGACGACATAATACGTCCACATGAAAATGTGGGCGTATAAAAAAAAACAACATTTTGTTCAATATTTATGTTAAATATCATCCAGAAAAATCAAAACCACGATATATCGCGGTATGTTCGGAATATCGAAAGCAGCCGAGATCTTTTGGGGATAAACCTATATTTCAAGTTACTCAAAATCGGGTAAGAATTGTGACCCGTAGAGAGTCCACAAACAATTGTGGACGGACGGACAGGGGCGACTACATAATACGTCCACAAGAAAATGTGGGCTTATAAAAATCCCTAAGGCTTTTTTGCTATTTTACTTACAGACACGGGAGTTATATTTTCTGAATCCTTGAAGGATGGCCCAAAAAAAATTGCTTGGCGCAGAATTTTGATTTAGGTCAACTGATGGTTGCCATTTTGAAGTGAATATGAAAAGTAGTAGCAATTTGAAGGGCCGAGACTTTGAAACACAACATGATTGAGTTCAAAGATGAGCATTTTCTGCCTAGGGAAAGCAGAGATAAGCATGCTGATTTGTTGATTCTTTAGGGCACGATAACTTCGGTTGTAATAAAGGGAGGGCGGTGAAACTCTTGTCAATCGAGAGTCTAATAGCTAGCCTGTTGTGCGAAATCATTGTATCATTTTTTTTAAATATCAGGGATAGCAGAAAAAAAGAGATCGAAAATCCAAAAAGTCGTATTTTTACAATTTGGAGCATTTTAAAAGGTCCTTTTTTCTTAAAGTCAACATAATATTTTTTGGGAACTTCTTCTACAAAGAGTCTTATCGGTAGTCTTTTATATGAAACCATCGATCAACAGTCCAAAATATCACGAGTAGAAGAATAAAAGGATCGAAAATTGAAACGGCACCCTTTCATTGTTAAGCAAAACATGCAGTGTGGGTGGCTACAATCTGCACAATTAGTCATTGTATACAGCTTATTCAACAGTATCGAATTCCAACTGCAAGGGATCTTTCACATGAACTCAAATGTGTACACGGGACCTTAGTTTTTCATCCCATCCGAACGACTAGACAGCTGTCCTTGTCAGGCCCTCCGTTCTGCCTCACTGACAGGGGGTGGGGGCACGCCAGAAAATCGTGATGAACTTTCTCGGCCAATGCAGGGATCAAGCATCTGACCTGGCTAGCAGGCCAACGCCGTAGCCACTTAGTGTGGACATCCATCGTACATTTCATCCGTCAAATCAAAACATTTCATTGCATTAGACCAATAATTAATTATTTTTAATTTAAAACTTTATTTTAATATTTGTCTGGCATTATTAAATCCTAATTTTATTGGTTTTATTTAAAATTAAACTTTCATTTAACTACATGTATGAACAACCCTTAACGTGTTTCTTTAAAACAATTAAAAACAGTAGCTCAACCTTTTGACCTAAACTCATTAATTTACCATTTTGTATGTGAGCGACTTGTTATTCTTCCTATATGAAATATTGCACGTGTCTGATTTCAAAGGGGGGGGGGGGTGTGGCTGAATGATTACGGTAGCATGCGCGTGCTGTATCATAAAGCCTGTCAATGAGTGTTTTCGAATACCCGGTTGTACGTGACAAGGAGTGAGGTCGCTTGTCCAACCTACATTTTTTAGTTCTTTCCCGCGATTTTCATTTCATTTTCTCATCCATCTCATTCTACAGCAATACAAGTTTCAGTTATTTCCCTTTAGTTTTCAAATTATTGTTATGCCTGAGTGCAATGTTTCATACGCGAGTATTTGACCAATTTTGATAATTTTTTCTTCTTATCCTTTTATTTAGGATACTTGATACAATCAATGACACGTGACGATGAATATGAAAGCTTTCATATCTGCATGGGACAGTAGCAGATCTAGTTTGTGATCCAATTTAGAATTTGTTTCACAATGTTCGGTCGTTCTCTTCTCTCATGGCAGCGATTTTAATAACCTCTACCGTCATATGTAGTCCAAACGATTCGAGAAACATTTTTGTCAGAAGAGTATTGTGGTTTTAATTTCCCTGAGTAAAAGAGTATCAGAAAAATGTATCATACAAATCAAACATGACTGAAACGCGATTTGTAAATGAAGATCTGTTATCATCATTCAATATACGTTAGAATTGACTGAGAAATTAGGGCGATTTGTCGTTATGCATATAGTCATCGGAAAATGCCATATTCGCTGTTGTTATGCATATAGTCATCGGAAATTGCCATATTCGCTGTGAATTTCAAATGGAGTTACGATAAAAGTCATTCTTTGTGTACAGAAATGGTTATTATTTAATATATTATATAGTTAATAATGAATATATCGACAAATGACTGGCATCATTTCTATTGCTGTACTTATAGATAAAAGGTTGGAAATTACCGGTAAATACGCTAATTGCATGTGTCGTCTTCATTTGTCACGCGGCCTATTAAAACAAAGGATGCTGAGTGGATCTACAGCTTGATACAGTATTTCAAATTCACTCTAAAAGGTGAACCCTCTAAAATATACTAATCGCAATTGTCTAAACTATATAACAATGTAAGACAATAATTCGGTGATAATGATTAGGGAAGTCACATGGTGATTGGACCGTCAATAGACGCTTGTCAACTAATAGTGTGTATTGATAGTGTTATATGGTACCGACTGAAATATAGATGATGTGTATAGTATGGGTGGTGCCTGTGATGTCACCAGCCAATCAACCGGATTAAGGTTGTATTTGAAAATTTGAAAACCGTTTTTGGCTCTCAGATACTTAAACCTTGATAACTGAATTAATTTTAATCAGATTAGTTTGAACTTGCCGTAAAATGGATTTAGTAACTATTGAGTACATGTACCGAAATTTTTTTTGAGCCATTTGATGTGGTCTTCAATTAATATTAGTTCGAGTAGTCATTTTAAAACAAACGCAATGATTAATTTATTAAAACAACACTGTATTATTGGTTCGAGTATACTCATATTAAAACAAACACAGTTATCAATTCATTAAAACAACACTTTCTTTTTTAGTCTGAGTGGTCTTTTTGTTTGGTCCGAGAGGACTTTTTGTATGGTCCGAGTAGTCTTTTTGTTTGGGTCGAGTGGTCTATCAGATGGTCCGACAGGTCTTAGTCCGAGTGGTCTTTGGTCCGAGTGGTCATGGATTCATTACAATAATTACATACGGTACTTTTAATTGCGTTCATGGAGCAGCCATTTTGTTGAGCAGTTTCGATCAAATTTTTACAAATTTCAAACTCAACCATCATCAGAGATTTAAACGATTTTTAAAATTGGATAAAAATTTCAACCTTGTGTACTTGTAAGTTGGAGGCTAGAGTTGATATAGTCCAGCTCTGGACCAGTCTCGTTACACTCGCCTGTACGTCCGTCCAGAGACCGTGTATTTGACTCCTTGGCGAAAAAGTTTGAGTTCCCAGTCAATTTTTCTGGGCAACTTTTTACTGCTAAACGGTCGCATGTCAGTCCCTGTGGACGCCTGACAAATGTAAATGAACATCTTAGTGAGAAAATAAGACCTTGATTACCCCGCTAGAACCAGTATGCCCGACTTCATTGAAAGGGTAACGCACAAATTTACAAACTCAGGCACAAAAGGTGCAGCGAAATTTAGGGAAGCCTGGGGGAAAAAATTCGGATTTTGGAAAAGAATTTGATTGTAAATTATTGTAATTGGTCTAAGCAAAGCAATAAATGATTGGAGATTCTGAACTTTTCAAAGATTTAAAGAGCACATAAAATGAGGAAACTAAATTCATTGAGCTTATAAACATTGGTTACTATATGCATTTTACGGCAGTTTAAAGGGACAATAACATTCTTGCTGGCTTGGTAGCTCCAGAAAATAAATAATACCCTTATTCTAAGTACTAGATGTTTTAATGTCCTACCTGTTGTGTAAATTATCCATTACAACCTATTTTATTTGTCCAGAGGGTTCGAAAATATTTTAAAATTCAAGTCACATTTGAAAAGGTTTACGTTAGGCTTTTCAAATCAATTGGTTGAATTTTTCCAATTTTTTAAATTAGGTGTGTTAAGATGAAATTTATATCATCATTTAATTGGAATATTCTAAGATAATGCGATTTGTTGACCAGAATGAAGATTGGGACATATTATTCAGTTACAACAAGAGTGTTATTGGGGCTTTAACGTCGATCTGATGAAAATTAATTCAGATATCGTCACTCAAAGTCGCAAATATAGACCTCCCGTAAAAACGACTTGGCCAATTATTGAAAACACTCTTAATCCCCTCAGACGCCAGTGACGTCACAGTGACCGAATGCATATTCGGGATGTTTATTCCTTAATTACCTATATACACCCGGCGTGTGTATTCGTTAACGCCTGACTGATTCCTTAATCCCCCTAATTAAATAACAATTGACTACGGAAGAATTTGTTTTATAAAGACAGTTGTTGTAGCCATATTCCCCATGTGTTTTTTTTTTATCAGAATAAGCCGACCGTAAGCCAACAATAATTGGCTTCTGATTGAAACAAGATTGGTGTGAAATTGTTATAGCCGGCGCTACGGACATCTTTTAAGCCGATAGAAATAATCAATTGTCGGCTTTTAAGAAACGAAATGGTTTCAAATAATAATCATTAGGGGTGTAACGATACATCGAACAATCGATGCATCGCGATAGTTTGACTGTCGATAGTGTATATCGATAGTAAAAAGAAACTATCGATAAAAATTGCGATAGTCAAGCAAACTATCGATAGCTTCGATAGTTTGTAATAGCGAAAGTAACATGGCTCAAATTCACTTGTATTTGTCGAATAATTACTCTGTATTTATAACAAAAAGCTCCGTTATCACTAAAATAGCGTTACACGATCTCAATGTCACATGGAAATCTTCGTCTACCATATAAGGCATGGCTTACTAAGAAATGTGTAAAATGGTTGATTTTGGCGCGAAAAAGCTGAAAATGGTCACGTACGCCAATAACAGACATGCTGAAAGCATGTCGCATATGGCAGGAAAGTTGGCTATGCCTTTTTAAACAAATTACTAAACTACAAACTACCAATGTAATATTAATAATATACAATTTTATATAATATAAAGAAAAAAAAATTTTACTTTATTATTTAATTCACAATCAGAATGCGACGTTACCGTGTACCTGAGATACCAGCTTAGGAGGCTCTTCTATTCGCCCCCCTCCCCTTTTGCCGCACCTTTAGAAGACACATGTTTTTATCTGCACCGTCTTGTGTCGTTTCATTCTGTCGGTTTATTTGTCGATATGACTACCGATAACCGTGTTAAAATATTACGTACTGATTTACGGGCTGGAGATGTTGATCAACTAGTGAATTATAATCTATTCTAGTCACAAATATATAATCTATTACAACTTAAGACGAGAAAGGTCGGCTTTTGAAAATGCTTTGACTTATATAGTATAGTGATATGTAGCTTACGTGTAAAATTAATGATTACGCCAGTCAAATGTTAATTGGACCGACAAATACACACGTGTTAACTGGCGGTGTGTATACAGTGATATATCGTACAGATAGTGTTATATTGTATAGATAATGTGTATAGATTATGTGTAGTGCCTGTGACGTCACTAGCCAATCAACCGGATAAAGCTTGTAATTGAAAATTTGAAAACCGTTTTTGGCTGTCTGATGTTTAAACGTTAATATCTCAATTAATTTTAATCAGATTGGAGTGAACTTGACATAAAATGCATATAGTAACCAATGTCTATAGGCTCAATGAATCTAGTTTTCTCATTTTATGTGCTCTTTAAAATTTTTTCTCCCAGGCATACCTAAATTTCGTTTATCTTTTTTGCCCGAGTTTGTAAATTTGTGTGTTACCCTTTCAATGAAGTCGGGCAAATCGGATAGAAGAGAGGGATGTGTTTTTTAACAGCGTGTTGTGTCTCTCATACTGGTTCTAGCGGGGTAAGCAAGGTCTTATTTTCTCACTAAGATGTTCATTTACATTTGTCAGGCGTCCACAGGGACTGACACGCCACCGTTTAGCAGTAAAAAGTTGCCCAGTAAAATTGACTCGGAAGTCAAACTTTTTCGCCAAGGAGTCAAGTACACGGTCTCAGGACATACAGGCGAGTGTAACGAGACTGACGTTCAGTGCTGGACTGGAGTTGTTAGTGATGGTTTGATAATCGGTAATTTACCGATAAAGTCATTCTAATAAAAGTTCTGATAAAAAGTCATTTGGAAAGTTTCACTACTTGCCATTGAGGAGATTGTCTGTAATTTGGGATAATATTTATTTTTTTCATTTCCCTTGGCCATAATAATCATATAAGATTTTTATTTAATTTTTTACTTAGATTTTAGATTTAGATTTATTTCATTACAACTTGAACTACAACCCGCTTCATTTCATTTTGCTTTGCTACGTTTCCGAATTAGAATTTTTAGAGACGGGAATAATTTACAGATATTGAGATACTGAAATAATTAGCCTAGATAGGCCTATTAAGATTTCAGCGAAATTGAGTGATCATCGGTCAGGATCGGACTCCTCCTCAGTTTCAGCAGACTGTCTAAATTAATAATTGTTTATGTATTCAAGTCTTTACTCACAATTTCGCGGTCTTCTTGGTCCGTGGTTGGGTGTACTCCCTTCTCTACCCCGTCTATCATTGTCGTGCAATATATTTTCCTTGGCGAGTCGTTTTTGTATGCTTTCTAATCTGTTGTGAAAAGATGCAGAAGACATCTTTATTTCCGACATTTTCCGGAGAACAAATTCTCACGTGACTTTTACAGTTTGGCGCAATATTGGGATGTGGATCAGCATCTTTAAGTGCTTCGGCCTGCAGCCTGCTCCGTATTTGAACATATCGCCCAGAGTAAACCGAACACATTAGATGTATGCGAGCTCACAAGATACAAGTAAATAATATACCGAAAGGAAACTCTCACCCGTATTCCAGCACCCGGATTCAAAATGAAGTTAACACACATATTCCTAGCGCCAATAAAAACCTAGTTCAACTAAGGTCTCATTACAATCGCCCTCATGTTCAGTGTGGTGGCTGATTGGTATCATGTCGTGATGATGTGGTGTCGCCCTTCATTAGGCGACAACACGACATTATAACCTGACACCACAACAACCCGACATCACAACTTTTTTTACCCGACACTACGACATTTTCACCGACACCACGACATTAAAGTGCCAATCCCGATAATTTTTTGGAGAATAAAACTGCTTAGTTTTGTTTTAAAATCCATAACCTAAGGCCCACCTACTAACCCGATATTTGTGATACGCTTGTAAATAACTTAAACATGACAGTCTTCATCTGGAAATGGAGAACGTTTTATTATACAGTATCTGGATAAAACCAGACTTTTTTCTATAAAAATAATATGTAGGTGAAATTTACCTTTTGTTATCAAGTACAGGGCATGGGTCATTCACTGTATAGACCTCTCAAGAAACATTAATCGATTATCAGGTCACTATCTCATCTTTCACAAAGAATACTTACCCTTCACTAACTGTGAATCAAACTGGCCCTCACCAGGGCCTACCAAATTTGCTGGGTGACCATGACTTAATTGTGTGAAATCATGTGTCATACACCATCTATCGCTCTTTACGTCTACGTGTTATTTTCTCGCAGAGATATGATCAGATACTTTAGAAGAAATAAGAGCATTTTTGTTTTGAGAAAATAAATCGGTTACTAAAAATTAGACTACTTTCAATTCATTTTATTTATCAAAGGCTCGGATTAGAAATGAAATGGGGTTTAACATCCTACTGTTCTGCTCCTAAAGGCTCGGATTAGTCCATAACGAGCACATGATTTCACCCATGTCATGGTCGCCCAGCGAACTTGGTAGGCCCTAGTGAGGGCCAGTTTGATTCGCAGTTAGTGAAGGGTAAGTATTCTTTGTGAAGGATGAGATAGTGAGGGCTAACTTGATCTCGTGGCCGCTTCAACATTGATCAATAAAGTCGACAACACGACATCATGACATTGCGACATTTTTACGCGACAATACAACATTTTTACGCGACACCACGACATGATACCGATCAGCCACCATAGTTCAGTATGGAAGCGTATAGGGGTCAATAGCGCGCTAGATACTGCAATATTAAGTTGATAATAAGTCAACATATTGTGATTTTTCTGACGATTTTATCTCTGAAAAGAATTTTTGCCGAGTTAATTGAATAACTCACTAATTTGCATGTCGTCATTTTGTTTAAGATGCACACGTCGACATCGCGCATGGCAATATTTTGTGAATATATCGACATATACTACAGCGAAATGGAATATGTCGCCAAAGCTTCCGAATAGCAATATCTTACCACAAACGTGAACATTTAAGACAAAATGGGGACATAAAACATAGCGTGTTGACTCAATTACCTCGGCAAAAATTGACTTTTTATCTCCTAATTAGGACTTTCTATCTCCTAATTAGGACTTTTTATCTCCTAATTTATTTAGCGTAATTGTGACTTTTTATCTCCTAATTGTGACTTTTTATCTCCTAATTAGGACTTTTTTTTATCTCCAAGTTAGGACTTTTTATCTCCTAATTAGGACTTTCTATCTCCTAATTAGGACTTTTTATCGCCTGATTAGGACTTTTTATCTCATAATTAGGACTTTTTATCTCCTAATTAAGTAAAACGGTAGTATTTAAGTGAATCTCTATAAACAACACTTACTACTACTATATACTACTATAAACAATACTTACTACTTTCATATACTGCTATAAAAAGCACTTACTACTACCATATACTGCTATAAACAGCACTTACTACTACCATATACTGCTATAAACAACACTTACTACTACCATATACTGCTATAAACAACACTTACTTCTATCATATACTGCTATAAACAACACTTACTACTATCATATACTGCTATAAACAACACTTACTACTACCATAAACTGCTATAAACAGCACTTACTACTACCATATACTGCTATAAACAACACTTACTTCTATCATATACTGCTATAAACAACACTTACTTCTATCATATACTGCTATAAACAACACTTACTACTACCGTATACTGCTATAAACAACACTTCTATCATAAACTGCTATAAACAGCACTTACTACTACCATATACTGCTATAAACAACACTTACTTCTATCATATACTGCTATAAACAACACTTACTACTTACTTCTATCATATACTGCTATAAACAACACTTACTTCTATCATATACTGCTATAAACAACACTTACTACTGCCATATACTGCTATAAACAACACTTCTATCATATACTGCAATAAACAACACTTACTACTACCATATACTGCTATGAACGACACTTACTACTATCATATACTGCTATAAACAGCACTTACTACTACCATATACTGCTATAAACAGCACTTACTACTACCATATACTGCTATAAACAACACTTACTTCTATCATATACTGCTATAAAGAACACTTACTACTACCATATACTGCTATAAACAACACTTACTTCTATCATATACTGCTATAAACAACACTTACTTCTATCATATACTGCTATAAACAACACTTACTACTACCATATACTGCTATAAACAACACTTACTTCTATCATATACTGCTATAAACAGCACTTACTTATATCATATACTGCTATAAACAGCACTTACTGCCATATTTTTTTAATTTGTCATATCCATCTACGTGCCATAGAAAGTTAGGTCCTAAATTCGTGTACACTCTTCTGGTTAACCGCCTCCGTTTACGTTGTTCAACTGCATCGTGTGCAATAATTGATAGTAATATCCTGACAGTCTCCCTTGTCACAACATAACCCTCTTGCAAACATTTCAAATGCATGATTTTATAACCATGCAAACCGCCAGACTTATTACACTCACCACGAGAAAAAGTGCAATTTCCATTACCGAAGAGTAGTTCACACGTCGAAACAATCCAAGCCTTTTCAAGCACCGTTTGAGTGTACACATACATATCACTACACCATTCGTCTTTGCAAGACTATTGAGAATGAGAGAGAGAGGTAGAAATGGGGTTTAACGTCCACTCAACACAAACTAGGTCATTTCGGGACTAACACATGGTTTAATTTTATTTCAACAATTCGCTTGCGCGTAGGGTTCTTTAGCAGTGGGAGGAAACCGGAGTGCCCAGAGGAAACCCACGAGGTTGAGAAGGCGCCCCTATCTCCATGCCACATACGCTCACACCAGGGCTCGAAACCACAGCCGCAAGCCAGAGGTGACCGATCCGCTAGAGTTCGAAGCGCGGCACTCTAGACCACTAGGCCCCCCCCCCCTATTGAGAATGTCTTTATAACCTAGTCCTAAGCAAAAATAGACTCTTATAAGTTCATCCATGATTATACCACCAAGCGCGAAGAGATTCACTTTAATACTACCGTTTTACTTAATTAGGAGATTAAAAGTCCTAATTAGGAGATTAAAAGTCCTAATTAGGAGATAAAAAGTCCTAATTAGGAGATAAAAAGTCCTAGGAGATAAAAAAAAGTCCTAATTAGGAGATAAAAAGTCACAATTACGCTAAAAAAAAATCGTGGCACCAGGAGGCTTCCGTAGACAGGAGAAAGGAGAGATAGGAAAAAACTTTATGAGTTTGACCTCTTTATACCTAGAATAAAAAGTTTTTGTTTTTGACATTCAAGAGAATTCTCAAATTCAAATTCATCTAATGATACATATTCCTGAAGCAATGACCCGAGAAATCCCTCTCTGGCCATTGCTGGAATAGCGTCTGTTTCTTGAACTTATGCGGGAGTGTGTCTATTCTTTCCGTTCAATGAAAGCTATCACTTAAGTACAGCAACATGACAGTCCTTCGTTTAATCTGGGTCTTTCCTAAAACTTTGGACAGCGATTTAAGATATTAAAAACGGTGAGAGTATGTTCGTTTCCAAACAGTATTGTTTACATTTCATTCGACATGATAGCCTCGTTTGTCACGCAATTAGTTTTACTGCATTATTCTGCTATGCACGGGTTAATTAGGCATATAAAATCGTGAGCCATGACGTAACGTTATGTAAACATATTTGGTCCAATATTGGCACTCGTTTTAAATGTAAAGCTTTTGTAGGACAGCTAGTGATTGGTTGGTAGACGGACTACTGACCAATCAAAATTTAAAACAACAATATCCACTCATAATAGCAGTGTGTAGTGGGATTACCTCTAATCAAACGAAACGCTGCGCGGAGTATGCTAATCTTATTGTATCAGGAAATCAAAAATTTGCCTTCTGCTTTGGTCTGAAATGCTTGGAAAATGGGTTTGCGATTGTCAATTAAATATTCTAAATTTTACCACCACTTTATGTTAGTTCAGTTAAAACCCGAGGGTCAGACAGAGTAAGTTTCAGCGCAGGAACATACATGCAGTGGCGGCGCCTAGGGGTCCCCCCCCCCATAAATCTGTCTGCCCCCAAATTAATTGTGATACGTTTTGGTAGTCAATACCTTCTACGATGATTAAATCCCACATCCCCACTTGCATGTTGAGTGATTTTTTTTACCAAGCCCAAGTGCTTTTTACGATCCTCAAAGTTTTTGGGTACAGGTTCAACGCGACGACAATATGCATTCACTTGATACACTCGTTTGACACCTCCCCCTTTGTTCGGATAAGTTGGTGATTTGGCAATGAACATTATCTGGCTAACTCTATTTATATCTCGACGACCAGTGTCTGAAATGATACCTGGCGGCATTCCCGGTAGTCGATTTTACAAAATATAGTGGCGAAAATATTCATTCACTTTGAGTCACTCACTTCGCCCGTTTGCCACTTTCCTTTCGGATAAACTAGTGATTTGACGACAGGCGGTATCTGTTAAGGTCTATTTATCTCTACGATAAATGCCTGAAATACTGCCAGACTGCATTTCGGTCAGTCTACTTTTCAAATTATTGGGGACTTCATTGAGTTTCATTTGATCTCTACGATCGGTGCCTGAATACTGTCAGGCAGCATTTCCAACTGTCTATTTTTCAAAATTTTCTTGGGGGAGGTCCCCAAAACCCCAACAAGGTCTTTGGCGCTCACAAGGGTACTTCGTTGGGGTTCACAAGTCCGTTTGTTTGCCATTTTTGGTCTCTGATCGGACAGCATTTCCGACAGTCAATTTTTCAAAAGTTTCTGAGGGAGGTCGTCCATACCCTCCATAAGTACTCTGTTCTTTTGCGCTCGTGAGTGGGGTTCGTCGAGGTTCGCAAGTCTGTTCGTTTGACAACAATCATTGCCTGAAATACTGCCAGGCTGCATTTCCGGAAGCCTGTTTTTCAAAATTTTCTGGGGAGCCCCCCCCCACCCCTATTTGAAGCTCGTGACTTTGCCCCCTTAACCTTGGACTTTGCCCCAGCTTTGCCCCTCCAACCACCGACGACTGGCGCCGCCACTGCACCTATAGTACCCGGCCCCGGATGTAGTGGTTCTGAATTTTACTATTTCAAGCCAAGACTTTCTTCCGCAGACTGCCGAATCGTGTTTCATCGTCGGGACGATTACCGAACATCTTTAATCGTTTATTAGAAGCTTTGATTTACCAAGTGAGTTGTTGTGGAAATCGTGGAAATGCGATTAAATTAGTGAATTAGTATACGTCTTAATTAGTGATTATGCCAGTGGTAATCAATTATCAATCGTCTTCCCAAAGCAGAACAGTTTATTCAGGAGATAAACACTTCCTGTTTCGCACTTAGAACATGTCTATTGACAGCAACATTCCTCGTAATGTGAAACAGGAAGTGTTTATCGACATTGTAACATGCCAATTTAGGATTTTAAAAGAAATTACTACAATAGAAGGGTGTTATTGTCCTATAGACAGTGTGGAATCTAATTGACCAATCAAAACGAAAGATTCTCAAGCATGTTACAATGTTCGATTCAAATGTATGTTGCGTGAGTGGCCATTGGACTGTTAGCGTGATAACAATATGACTCAAGATTTCCTAACGGTCTTGTATCGATATTAAGGTAGATCTGGATCGCTTGGAAACTAAAATTAGGTGATGATGTCTCTTTCCACCAGGAGTGGAATTTTTACGTCGTAATTCGATTCAAAACAGTGATGCACGCGACGGCTAAACCCCGGGAATGAAAGGAAATCCTACTGCGATCACTTACAAAGTACATGTAATCATCAACGGGTTCAACAGGGGGAGCCTCGGTCGCTCACTGAGTAAAACGGTGGGTTACTAACATGCAGGTCCAGTGTTCGATCCCTGCATTGGCTGTGGGCGTATTGTCGTTTGGATGGGACGAAAATCCAAGGACCTGTGTACACTTGTTAAAGATCTCTTGGAATTTCATATTTACACCATAGCACTCTTTATGGCATACGTTCGTCTTCATTTATTGTCAAGTCAGGGCAGAACAGTTGGGTGTCAAACCCCATTTCATTTTGTACCAAGTCCTCCCAGTCGGAGCAGAACAGCAGTACGTTAAACCCCATTTCGTTTCACCACGACCCAGGACCAAGTCCACACCCTGACCGAGACCATTTTGTATCGTAGTTTACTAATTCTGAAATATAGCAGTGGATCAACTAAGAAATTGACAAATTCCAAATCAAAGCACTGGTAGACCACCCCCTTCCTCTTCCCAATCACATGTGACGTTTTGTCACCATCAGATGATATCAGTGACGGGTAAGTTGGTAAGATCACATCCTGGCGGGAGTTCGAGCCCCCCCCCCTCCACGGAAGAGAGGGTGGGGGTGAGGGCCCTCCTACGAGAAATATGAAATTTCGACCTGAAATGGTGGTCTTTGTAGTATATCCCGAGTGGGAAGTCACTGGTCTTTGTAGTATATCCCGAGTGGGAAGTCATACATTTAGTTCTAAGCAGTTGGTGTTGATCTTCATTAGTTGTTGCAGATCATATTTCTGAATAGTGCCAATCTGATTAAAACACAGATCCAATTTCGTTTCGTTTTTTATAGTTCAAAATTTCGTTTTTATACGCCCACATTTTCATGTGGACGTATTATGTCGTCGCCCCTGTCCGTCCGTCTGTCCGTCCGGACATCCGTCCGGACGTCCGTCCGTCCACAATTTGTTTGTGGACTCTCTACAGGTCACAATTCTTATCCGATTTTGACGAAACTTGAATTATAGGTTTATCCCCAAAAGATCTCGGCTGCTTTCGATATTGGCATGTATCGGATCAAAACTTCATGGATTATGGCCCCTGATTGTACGAAAAATCACGTTTTTAGCTTGTGGACCCTATAGAGGTCACAATTTTGAACCGATTTTGATGAAACTTGACATGCATGTTTGTAACCCAAATATCTTGGTTCCTTTCAATATTTGCGGCTATCAGAATATAATTTCCTGAATTATGGCCCCTGATTGTCCGAAAAATCACCCTTTTTAGCTTGTGGTCCCTCTGGAGGTCACAATTATTATTCGATTTAAAAAACCGTTTGATTGTATCACCGTTACACCCTAAGGAAGGTTGAGTTCGAATTTTGGGAAAATCGAACGAAAATTGCCATACAAAATGGCCGCCGTTTGTACGCGAATACTGTTAAAAAATGGTATATCAAGGTTGTGGACCCTGTGGAGGTCACAATTTTGATTCGATTTTGATGAAACTTGAAATTCATGGTTATAACCCAAAGATCTTGCTTCCTTTCGATATTTGCGCATATCGGATCGTAACTTCCTGAATTATGGCCCCTGATTATACGCAAAATCGCCTTTTTTTTAGCTTGGAGGTCACAATTATTATTGGATTTAAAAAAACGTTTGATTATATCACCGTTACACCCTAAGGAAGGTTGCGTTCGAATTCCGGGAAAATCGGATGAAAATTGCCATACAAAATGGCCGCCGTTTGTACGCGAATACTGTTAAAAAATGGTATATCAAGGTTGTGGACCCTGTGGAGGTCACAATTTTGATTCGATTTTGATGAAACTTGAAATTCATGGTTATAACCCAAAGATCTTGCTTCCTTTCGATATTTGCGCATATCGGATCGTAACTTCCTGAATTATGGCCCCTGATTATACGCAAAATCGCCTTTTTTTTTAGCTTGGAGGTCACAATTATTATCCGATTTAAAAAAACATTTGATTATATTACCGTTACAATGTAAGGAAGGTTGAGTTCGAATTTCGGGAAAATCAGACCAAAATTGCCATACAAAATGGCCGCCGTTTGTACGCGAATACTGTTAAAAAATGGTATATCAAGGCTGTGGACCCTGTAAAGGTCACAATTTTAATTCGATTTTTATGAAACTTGAAATTCATGGTTATAACCCAAAGATCTTGGTTCTTTTCGATATTTGCGCATATCAGATTGTAACTTCCTGAATTATGGCCCCTAGTTATACGCAAAATCCCCCTTTCTTTAGCTTGTGGTCCCTCTGGAGGTCACAATTATTATCCAATTTAAAAAAACGTTTGATGATATCACCGTTACACTGTAAGGAAGGTTGAGTTTGAATTTAGGGAAAATCGGACCAAAATTGCCGGACGAAATGGTCGCCGTTTGTATACGAATAGTGTAAAAATATGGTATATCATGGTTCTTATCCTATTTTGATGAAAAGTCACATTTCTAGGTTGTGTACCGTCACACCATAATCATTGTCGGTTTCGAATTTCATTAATATCAGACTGAAACTGACCAACTAAATGGCTGCTCCCAATACAGTATGAAATACAGGACTTAAAGATGTAGGAAAAATCACTTTCGGTATTGCTTGTTCTCTGTCCATCTCTCGAAAATATGGGCGTATCCTGCCTGGCAGTGCCAGCCTATCTTTACTTGTCTTTACTACTCTTGCATCTGGAGGACTTGTTATTTAACTCGTGTTCTGCCTGAAATGAGGGGTCAGCCAATCAAATGGTCTGTCGAATCGACCATTTGACCTTTTCATGCCTGGAACTGTGTGTAGATATCACCAGCAAATGACGTCTATACTAACACCAGCCGATAGAAATCAAAACAAAACAGAAGTAGATTTTAAAAAGCATGGCGGTCGCTAATTGGTTAATCGAATGACTGACGTTAACGGGTCAAATGGCCTGTGCTTGATACCTGACGTCATAGAACGTGAGCTCCCACTATAACTTGTTAGATCTACATAGGTGTAGGCCATCAAAAGTATAAAAAATGGAACGAAATATAGATCTATATTTTAATTAGATTGGAATAGTGCCGAAGTTGTTTGTTCAGGGATATAGCCTACTCGGAGAACTGATTCAAGATTTTTTTTTCTAACGGTATGCCACTTTTCTGTTATCCAGTCCCGGCCCGATGACACAGATTCAAGATTTTTGTTGAGTGAAAAACGGGGGCCCGACGGAAATATTGAACAATTAACAAGGCCGCTTCCTGGGGTTTCGGGCTATGGAAACATTTCTGATATCAACTTCCCGCTGCCAACCCACCCAAATTTAACCCAAAATACTAAGTTTTGTATTGAATTGACTATGGATTAAAACATATTGTCTGCAACCATTCTACTTTGTGCGACATTTTTCGGGCATTGATTATTATTTACGAATGCAGCTGCAACAGTCTGATTGGTTGGTTGGATTTCGGGTCGGCATAGAGCGGGATTTCGGTTGCAAACCGATTGAAAACCTTTAAGTTGCCTAATATAAATAGCATTTTCAAAATTTTCTCGGGGAGGATGAGGACCACGTCCCCCAATTCATTGCTTGTTTGGGATTTAGGGTTTGTATTTCCGTAAGTCATCTAATACTTGGGTAGGCTATATTGGACCACTTTGAAGCTGCTGTATTCATGAGCTGGAATAGTAATAAAACGTGTTTGCGGTCGTTAAATTTTCCAAATTATCTTTTGTTTCATTTGGGGTGGGGTGGACCAGGGGCGGATTGGGCCATCGGCCGATCGGGCAAGGACCGGTCGGACGATCACCCGAAGGGCCGGTCGGACAAAAAATAAAGAAAAATAATTTTGTCCAATGCGTCTAAAAAAAACTTTTTCTGACGAACATTATATGATGTGGCCTTTCATCACAGGAGGAATCAACTAGCGCTCCCGGCAACAAAAATGAGACATTTTTCAATGAAAATATTCCTACATAATCAATATTCCTAACTGGTTAATCAAATGGTCAAATTTTTCTCAACTAGTCCCATTTTTTAACCAGTTAAATTCTCTTGACTCTTGACGATACAATGATAATACGTTAATTAATTATGACGATACGATAATTTCACAAGTTGATGGTTGTAAATTACTTGTAGGTCGGGGTTTTGGCTTAAGTTAATCGATTTATGAAATATATTGTGTGCCACCAAATCGCATATTTGGGATTCATATTTCAAAAATTTCCAGGGGGAGAACCCAGACGGGGGGAGGGGGCTGGGCTCCGCGGTCAGTGAAAGGGGACGCTCCGACACGAGAGTCAGGGCCGGTTCCCGGTCCCAATCCGCTCCTGATTAGACGTACGGGCTCGATGACAGTTAGGGGGCAGAACCCGAGATCAGGGGCAAATCCACAGGGGTATAAAAATGATTTCTCTGTTTAAAAAGCTCAATTTGTATGTATGCCTATGTAATTTAGAGACGATGATGGCAGATTTCCGTAACAGAAACCTGGCAAACCCCCAACTGCAAAAATTCCTGGATCCGTCTCTGAGAGATGTCCGAAAAAAAAATTGGGTTTACAGACAGCTGCGCCGGTCTTCTTCGAGAGGCGAAAAAGGGGGGCTTACCGTGTTTTCGGACTTTTGTATTTCAGCCCGTGAACAAAACAACTTCAAAGTGATCTAATAAGCTTAATTAAGATGGCTGACTCGAATTCCAATCAACAGATCAGTCGTTTACAGTCCACGAAGACGGGACCGGTGGGAGAAAATTTATTTGCCGCAAACACGTGTTCCTGCTATTCCATCCCATGAATACAGCAACTTCAATGTGGTCCAATATAGCTGACCTGAATCCCAGCCAAATAACCAATCGTCGCGAGGTATTGGGGCCCCCAGTAAACATGGATGGTTAGATTTACGTTACTTTTACGTCATTATGGTTAGATTATGGTTAGCGTCCAATAATGGTAAAATTTTACGTTTAAATTTACGTTACTTTTACGTCATAATGGTTATGGTTACTTTTACATCAGAAAATGACGTAAATCTAACGTAAACTTTATGACCGTTTTCTTACCAATTTTTGTCGCTTTAAATACTTCTTGATTAAGTACCCATATCAGTATGTGCACAGTCTAACAATTGATAAATAGTCGGAATTCAGACAAAATAATTATATATGTGTTATTGGTGATAATTCTAACGTTAATGTAACATAAATTTCACGTCATGTATCTAACCGTTAGATTATGGTTAGTTTTCTGACGTAAATGTAACGTTAATTTTCTAACGTTAATATAACGTTAGTTATCTAACGTTAATGTAACGTTAGTTTTATGTCATAATTCTAACATATGAGGGAACTTTTTCTCAGACAGCGGCGCGACAGCCTACTCTAATATCGAATTCCAACTGCCAAGGGATCTTTAACATGCACACCAATGTGTACATGGGACCTGGGTTTTTCGGGCCATCCGAATGACTAGGTGTAAATCTAACGTAAATTTTATGACGGTTTTCTTACCAATTTTTGTCGCTTTAAATACTTCTTGATTAAGTACCCATATCAGTGTGTGCACAGTCTAACAATTGATAAATAGTCGGAATTCAGACAAAATAATTATATATGTGTTATTGGTGATAATTCTAACGTTAATCTAACATAAATTTTACGTCATGTTTCTAACCGTTAGATTATGGTTAGTTTTCTGACGTAAATCTAACGTTAACTTTCTAACGTTAACATAACGTTAGTTATCTAACGTTAATGTAACGTTAGTTTTATGTCATAATTCTAACATAAGTTTCTAATGTGAATCTAACATAAACCTAATACTTGTTCTCTATCGGAAATGAAATGCAATGAAATGGGGTTTAACGTCCTACTTTTCTGCACCTAACCTGGGTTAATTGAAGATGGGCATACGCCATACAGTGTGCTATGAGGGAACTTTTTCTCAGACAGTAGCACTACAGCGTACTCTAATATCGAATTCCAACTGCCAAGGGATCTTTAACATACACACCAATGTGTACATGGGACTTGAGTTTTTCGGCCCATCCGAATGACTAGGCCGCTTCACTGACAAGGGGAAACAATGCTGGAAAAATCGAGATGCAGGGATCGAACACCTGACTACCAGGTTAGCGAGCCAGCGCCTTACCCACATTGTCTAACAGAAAAGAATGTCAGTTTTATAATGTTAGGATACTAACAATTACGTAAACAAATGTCAGTTTAATATCAGGATAACAACGATTAAATAAATGTTAGTTTTTGATTGTTGGCTATCCAACCATAATAAAAAAAAACCCATTTAAATTAACCAAATTTACTAAATTTTAAGCGTTCTTTTGGGCAACTTGAATAAAATCTGTTAATAATTGTAACCTGTATAATATTTATGGATAAAACATTAAAAAGTGGGTGTGGCACCACCCCTGTGTTGAGCCATGCACCGAAATTGATAGTTATTAATATCCTTACGGCATAAGGAATAAATATACCAAGTTAAAAAAAAAACAAAAAAACACGAAAAGTTGATGTGGCTCTGCCTCTGGGACTCAGACATGAAACAATTCTGATTATTTATCAATTGGTAAAATGTGCACACACTGGTATGGTTATTTAATTAAGAGGTACAATGGGGGAATCATAAAACTGTTACTAACTGGAACCTGTAGACTATTTATAGACAAAAATTAACAAAAAAGTTAAATTGAATGAAACAAGGTTTAATCCTACTCGTAAACTGGGCTAATGAAGACGAGTCTACATCATATAGTGTGTGTGCTATGAGGGTTATTTTGCCCGGGCAGCAGCACTATGGCCTACTCTTTAATCTAATTCCAACTGCCAAGGGATATTTTACGTGCACGCCAATGTGTACACAGGACCTCAGGTTTTTTGTCCCATTCAAATGACAAGGGGAAACCTCGTCAGGAAATCTGGATGGAATGAAATGAAATGAGGTTAACGTCCTACTGTTCTGCTCATAGACTGGGCTAATAAAGATGGGCCTATAGGGAAATTTTGCCCAGACAGCGGCACTACGGCCTACTCTTATATATCAAACTCCAACCTCCAATGTGTACACGGAACCTCAGGTTTTTTTTTTCGTTCACCCGAACGACTAGACAGTTATTGTCCTTGTCATGCCCTCCATTTTGCATCATTGAAGGGGAAACCACCCCGGAAAATCTGGATGAACTTTCCCAGCCAATGCAGAGATCGAACACCCGACCTCCAGGGTAACGAGACAGCGTCTTACCCACACAGACAAAAAACTGGCTGTGGCACCATCAAAAAGGGAGCGAGAAAAAAAATGGGGTTTAATATCCACTCAACATAAACTAGGTCATTTAGATGTAAGGTAAAACAAAAATCTCCACAAATATTATACCAGTACGTAATTTTTGCACTGCCTGAAAGATCTTCCAGCCCAAATGTTGTGGAGCAACATACACGTATGCCAACCCTTTTTTTATATTTTATAATAATCATCCTTAAAAAACTAGAAAGTCAATGTTAAAGTCAAAATATATGTGTAGGAGCTTTTGTGTGACGTATTTCCGGTGTCTATTTTTAGCCTGGCCTTTTCCGTCTTTATCTTTTAATATAAAACGTATTCTTGATTGCCACCCTTGTTGTAAGATGTGTGAAGCATTCGTAATAAATTACCGATTTCAAATTATGTCTAAATTATTTTTTTTTCGTTTTATTGACGATATACTGTGTTGTAGCAGACGATATCATGCATGCTAAGCTCGCACGCTGTCTGCAGTTGACCGCTGTACGCAAAAGATTACAACAAAGATGCATTGATGTATGAAGCCGATTTATATGTTTAGTGTTAATTTTATTGCAAACAATTAATAGATAACATCTGTTTGGTTGTAAAATGCCACGAAATCGAGCATAAGAGTAAATATTAGAATGGGTTATATAGAGTGGTGATCTGTGGCTTCACGAAAGAATTATTCAAGACGATATTAAAACTTTTAAAAGCAGGACCGTAGCAAATCTAAAAAATAGAGCAAATAATCACGCTGTAAAAAAATAATTCTGTATAGAATTAATGCACCGAGTCCAGTTATATATTTGCATTCAACATTTGTTCTCTGAACCAAATACTGAATTAGAAATTGATAAAATGGTAAACTGACTGGATTAAAATTTCACAGTGTCAAAAGTTGTGCCAAGACGATTAATGTTGTTAGAAAAAAAGGGTTTTAAACATATTCACAGATTCAAATTGATCATCGTTTTATCCTTTTCTGTTATTCATATTCCATCAAGAGGATATTTTTATAAAATGGCTGGCGTTTTACTCCGTGCATCAAACAATATCATTGGTTAGAGCCGTCTAAACGCGGGGAAATTTATAGTGGCTATTGGTTAACAGCACGCATAAACAATCTTATTGGCATATTGCATACTATTTATAGTATCATTAGCTGGAATTATTTCAAGTCGATAGCATCAATGCCCAACATAACCGTGTTTTGTGTAAGAGTATAGCATGCAACGCTATAGCAGACGATATATCAACCGCGCAGGTACTGTCCAGTCGGCAGTTGAATGTAAATATGATCTAGACCAGATCTTAAAAAAAAAATCTTTTGTGTTAATAGTCCTGTAATTAATAGATAAAATTTGTTTGGTCGTAAAATGCGTAATAAATTTGAGACCAAATTCTAGTTCACGCCATGAGCACGGACCAGTCTTAACTTGTTTTCCTATATTGCAATGGCCATTACGGGTCTGGTAAACTTGCCGTATCTTTTCTATATATCGAAGTTTTTGTAAATATCGGTATCTGGCATCGGTCGGTAAACCTTACATGTATATAGAAATGGCGACCGGGTCCATTTTATGTAAAACACGCTCACTGTACGGCGGTATTTTCACAAAAAAAACACACACTGGCCTATGGGTTACAGTTTAAAAATAAGGCCAGGGTCTGCGCATGACCGAAAATGACGTCAAAATGGAAACCCGTAAAAGCTCCTATACATTTTGTATTTTCATTTTGTATGACCCAATATTATAAGGAGATGGGTTGATTAAAAGATTTTAGCTTGTCTTTACATCTTCCCATATAATATAATAATATGTTCTTAGAATGAATATTATCTGATTAAAACATTAAATTTAATGATTTAAATTCTTGTGGCGGTTTATGAAAAAGGCCATGACGCCCAGACTCGTTCGTTAGTTTGTTTATATCAGATTTTTTAAATTTTACGCTTGTATTTATTATTATATATAAGGTGTAAAACCCGACAAATATAAAGCTTATCAAATTTATTGTATACAGGGCCACGTATAAAGATAGGTTGCCAGGCAACGAAACATACGCCCACAGCAGCTAAATCGTCCGGGCAGTCAACAAGGGTTGTCGCATATTTTTACTTTTTTCGGTAATGAAACATTTGTAATACTCTAAAAACTGATTAAGAGTAACAACTCATTATGTAATTATCAGAAAATCATTAGAATTTGATTGCTTTTTATAAAGTTTTACCCCACGCTAACAATTGAATTAGTATATATACATGAAACATTTAAAATCATGGATTTAGCTGTTCAGTTATAAGTTGTCTGCGATATCACTTATGTGGAAGCAGACGTTAAACGCTAAGTAGTAGTAGTGTTCAGTTATCAAAATTCATTGAAAATCGATATACTTGTTCGTTTCAACACCTTAAACTCTGTGTATCAATCTGAAGTCAATCAGATGATAAGTTTGGCCTTTAAAGTGTCCACAAGATTTTTTGAAGTGATCAAGGGCCATAACTCTGGCACTATTTATCGGAAATCGCTGAAAATCAATAGGCTTCTTCGTCTCATGACCTTAAACACTGTGTATAAATTTAAAGCCAATCGGATATTAACTTTGGCCTCTATAGCGTCCACAAGATTTTTTGAAGTGATCAAGGGCCATAACTCTGGCACTAATTATCGGAAATCGCTGAAAATCAATAGGCTTCTTCGTCTCATGACCTTAAACACTGTGTATAAATTTAAAGCCAATCGGATATTAACTTTGGCCTCTATAGCGTCCACAAGATTTTTTGAAGTTATCAAGGACCATAACTCTGGCATTAATTATCGGAAATCGCTGAAAATCAATAGGCTTCTTCGTCTCATGACCTTAAACACTGTGTATAAATTTAAAGTCAATCGGATATTAACTTTAGCCTCTAGAGCGTCCACAAGCAATTGTGGACGCCGGACCGACGGACGGACCGACGGACCGACGGACGGACGGACGGACGGACGGACGGGGGCGACGACAATATACGACCACATTTCAATGTGGGCGTATAATAATATATAGGGGTGAATTGCAATGTACAATCAAATTCAACCGAAAACACATTTTACAAGACTTTCACTTTGAGTCAAGAACCAGTTCGAACCAGTTATTTCCGGAATTTATAGATCTTGTCGACATATCGTCCCCGATAAAAGACATCTGAAAATTAAAACTTCTCTATTGGATTATTCGTATAATATTAAAGGAGCTAAGTCTTTAACTCAATATCTTCCAAAATCTTCAACATAGAAAACACGAATTATTTGTCAATTTAAATCAAAATTGATGATGTGATCTTACCGGAAAAAGATGGGCTTCTGATATCCAATATTTAAGACAAAATAAATATTTTACCATTGGTACACGAATCGTGTACCATAATGCGTTTCAGCCCCAGTTCTAGCAAGAGACTCGAGGAACGAGGCTAAAAACATTGTACCAAATCAAACCCCGCATGTAGACTGGAATAACTAGACGCTAAAAAAATGCCTTCGGTTGACACTTTTGGTTTATTTCGCCGAACATAACTGATTTGAAATTGGAGTAAAAACGGAAACAATTGAATGCAAATCAGTTTATATACATTTATATCACAGTATTATATGCATTGCGATCCACTTGAGTCAATTTCTAGGTCCGAAATGTTAGCGATTTAGCTCCTTTAAGTATAGCTAATATAAAATCTAGCAGAGCGCACAGAAACAGATTACATTCTATAGATTCCATTATCAAAAAAAAATACGTATGGACGGCTTCCGTGTGGGGAATAATAAAAGCGAACGGAATTGTGGGTATAGCAAGATGGCGCCCAAAAGCGATTGAATATCGGAGATTTTGGACAAAATACTATTTATTTCACACAAAAAAGAAATGGTGCCCTGATTTAAAGTTAGAAGAAGCATATAGGAAAGTAAGTGTCTTTTTTACATACAAACATCCGTCTAAATATAATTTGTAGAACTACAAATTCAGCAAATAATGGCCGTTGACAATTTTACACAATCACTAGTCTCGGTCACCCAGACCCCCCTAGTCTTCAACACACGGTGGGTCTGGGTCGGTTCTCAATTATTGACGAAAATTACTGGATAATCTACCACATAAAAAACCAAACTCCCGGTTACGCATGGGCAATGGAACCCTTTGGCTAAAGTCTCGGTAAGTGATAGATATTATGAAGCCGGGCCGATTTTGATAGACTCTATAAGGCAAGGATAAAATATATCCCACAATTCACTTGTCACATCTATTATTAGAAACAAAATAGAGACGATACAACAGCATGAATCGTGATTAAGGAGATTGTGTGAAGCCATACGTTTGATTCATGACGAGAGGAAATTACTATTTCAATTAAAAACTTTAAAACAAAATTTTAGAGAGTGTCATTGTTGACAAGCGAGATGTTTTGATAGATTCAGCACGTGGTAACTTAAAAGACTGGATAATCCAGACAGTGACCGACTTTCTGTCAAATTTTGAGGACTGACTAATATTCGTAGAATATTTGCTTGGATGATAAGAGACTACACAATCACCGTAAAAATGCTAAAAAAAACCTAACGGTAAAACAAAGTCACAAGATTAGATGGCCTGTTATTTTCTGAATGTAAAACTTTGTAGCTGCACGATTTATACACAATCTAAACTACTTTAATCGAAAAACATCCTGTTTCAAAATCACGGGAATAAACATTTTTCACTTTGAATATGTTCTTTATTCTATCTCTAAGCAAAATCTTTTTTACAGATCCTAAATTTGAGCAATATTGATGGTACTAATGTGAAAGAAGTTACAAAAAGATTTTTTGAAGGCTTTGTTTACGTAAATGGTAGCCAGGTGACACCAGCTTACTCCTTGTACAAATGTAGGATCAATGCCATACCACTGGACTCAATGATGATGGTGGACGTTATGATGAAAAGTGCTCTCATCCACCCTACTCTCACGATGACAAGGGAATCAAGGCTGTTTTCATATATACATTTAATAAATGTAGATATGCTATTTGGAACAAAAAACTAACTGCAACTGGTTAACCAATTTATTCACATTTGATAAAAAAATTCGATCAAAATATTTGTTGGACCACAGGAAGACTTGTTGATACATGTTTGAATTAATAATATTATAGCTTTAAGTTCCATGCTTGGCAGCGAGTGCTAATAACGTTTACAAAACTTTGAGCGGGAATTTCAAGGCATTAACCTCCTGTGATATAATAACAAATGACAAGTGCGAAATAAAGTATTTATGTGGTCTTGGGTGAAAAAACAGTGCTGTGGCTAGCCAAATGAAATGAAACAAAATAGAGTGTAATGACCTACTGTTTTGTTCTGAACTGGGCTAATGAAGACAGGCATATGCCATACATGCTATAAGGGAAATTTTGCACTATGGCCTACTCATATCAAATTCCAACTGTCAAGGGTATGCCAATGTGTATACATGGCCTCAGTTTTTCTTTACCATCTGAATGAATAGACAGCTGTCTTGTCAGGCCCTCCTGCATCACTAACAAGAGGAAATAACGCTGGAAAATCTGGATGAACTTTCACTTCCAATGCAAGGATCTAGTGCCCTGCCCCAAAACAAAGGGCGTGACAAGGAAAGCTGTCTAGTCGTCTGGATGGTATGAATGCGATATAGGAGTAGGCCTTAGCTGTCTAGTCGTTGGATGGTATGAATGACCGTGCGTCTGTGAACACATTGGTGTGCATGTAAAAGATCACCAGGCAGTTCGAATGCGATATAGGAGTAGGCCTTAGCCACTGCCTAGACAAAATTCCCTGATGGCACACTGTATAGAGTATGTCGATTTTCATTAGCCACGTTAAACCCCATTTCATTTCATTCCATCAATGCCTTGAGCAAACAAGATAGAGGCTACACATAAAGGTTTTGGCCAAATTTGGTCAATATCCCAGTTTTCCTTTCTGATATGCATATCAACACTTCCACAAGACTAATGTAGACCTTTTTATTGGACATTTTCAAATATCAGTGATGCAGGAAAGAGGACCTGACATGGATAGGTGACTAGTCATACGAATGGGACAAAAACCAAAGTACTATGTACACTTTGATGTATGTGTGAAACATTTCTTGGCAGTTTGATGGAATTTTATAAAAGATATAAGAGTATGCCGTAGCCCTGCTGCCGAGACAAATGTTTATAGTTATGGTTTGTGTATGGTCACCCTGTTTGTATTCTTGTCAATTATCACTATTTCACGATGTATGATTACTGTTAACAATTGTATTTTTTAAAATTTTTTTAAAATAAAATTTAGATATTATGTTGACTTTTTGTTGTAATTATATGAATTTGCGATTTCAAAAGGTTATTGGTTGGCTGTTAACATTTCAAGGGTTATATTTCTACAAACTCATTAAAGATTCACAAAAGAAAGTGATGTAAATTTTGAAATTTAATGTCAGATAGAGAGAGAGAGAAAAAAATGGGGTTTAATGTCCACTCAACACAAACTAGGTCATTTCGGGACTAACATATGGTTTTCATTTTATTTCAATAATTTGCTTGCGCGTAGGGGTCTTTAGCAATGGGAGGAAACAGGAGTGCCACATACGTTCACACCAGGGCTCGAAACCGCAGCCGCAAGCCAGAGGTGACCGGCCAGCTAGAGGTCGAAGCGCGGCACTCTAGTCCACTAGGCCATCCCAACCCCCCAATGTTAGATATATAATGAAATGAAATGGGGTTTAAAGTCCTACTGCTCTGAAATCCTGATTCTCAGTCAATGCATGTACCAATCCCGGGTCTGCAGGTTAGTTGAGCCAACATTTTACTTTGAGGATCATGACCCAGATTTCCATAAAATGGTCGGTTAGTTTAAATCATGTTAGATTAACGTCAAAAATTTAAGTTATATTTACGTCATATTTACGTCAAAATGGTTGGTCAGACTACAATCATTTTGCTCATCTTCTTAACGATAATGTAATGTCATGAAATGACGTTAATCTAACGTAAAGTTTACGTCATTTTTACCTTATTTTTACATCATTTTCTGACGCAAATCTAACGTAAAGTTTTTGTCATTTTTTGACGTAGATCTAACGTAAACTTTACGTAAACGTTACGTTAGATTTATGTCAAAATATGACGTAAACTTGACGTTAGATTTGCGTCAGGAAATGTCGTAAATATAACGTAAAAATGACGTAAATTTTACGTTAAATTAACATCATTTCCTGACGTTACATTTTCGTTAAGAAGATGAGCAAACTGATGGTAAACTGACTGACCATTTTTACGTAAATTTTACGTAAAAGTAACGTCATGTTGTTATGTGGGGCCCTCCCCGGAGAAAATTTAGAAAAATTAAAGGAGCTAAATCGCTAACATTTGGGACCTAGAAATTGACACAAATGGGTTGGAACGCACATAATACTGTAATATGAATGTATATAAACTGATTAACATTCAATGGCTTCCGTTTTTACTCTAATCTCAAATCAGTTATGTTCGGCGAGTTAAGCCAGTAGTCTCAATCAAATGCAAATTTCTAGTGTCTGGTTATTCCAGTGTACATACGCCGTTTGATTTTGTGCAATTTGTCTAGCCTCGTCCCTCGAGTCTCTTGTTACAACTGGGGCTGAAACGCATTATGGTAAACGATTCGTGTACCAATGGTAAAATATTTATTTTGTCTTAAATATTGGATATCAGAAGCCCATCTTTTTCCGGCAAGATCATGCCATCAATGTTGATTTAAATTGACAAATAATTCGTGTTTTCAATGTGGAAGATTGTGGATGATATTGTGTTAGAGACTTAGCTACTTTAACTACCGCAAATGCGTTGAGTGCTATTCTAGTCCGTGTGAGCAACTCCCAAACTCCGGTCTTCTTCGAGAGGCGAAAAAGCGGAGCTTACCTTGTAGCGATCCCCCAAGAAAATTTTGGAGTATTTGACGGCCGCAAACGCGTTTTCCTGCTGTTCCAGCCCGTAAAATTAGTGTTTTATTAGATTTCGGGCACTTTTTTTTGTCAAATAAAAAGTAAGCAAAACATCGGAAATAAGTGGTGTCCCCAAATCCATCTCACGTCCGTTGGATCTATGACATATTAGGTAATTAGAAAAACAACGGGATAAGCCTTATCCATCAAATAATTCACTGCTATCGGTTATGACTGATCAGTTAAAACAAGCGGTTGCCAAGCAAGATATGCTCACATTTTGCAAATAATTGATGGGGAAAATGTAAAATAAACAGGGCTTATCCTCCCATTCAAGATCTTTTTTCCTTAACATATTTAAGTTTCTGCAGAATGGGTCAACAATGGTCCTGGAGGGCCTATAAAATCCACGCATATTTCAAATTTTGCGTGAAAAGCAGGGGCTTTAGCTTTAGACCAAATGTCTAATGCTACCAAAGTCGAAGTCATCCAAGAACTTTGGATCCTTAACACACTGTTTAAGTTTCAACGTGAAAGGTCAACAAACATGTAAAAGTCAGGGGCAGATGCGAACGAAACTTGTACTCACCAAAGAACCATAGACAGTGACACTCGTTTGAAGTTTCATCTAAATCGGGTATATGATTGTGACCTCTAGACGTTCCACAACCTGGGTATTACATGCTTTTATTAACTATTTTCGTAAATTAAGGGGAGTAGCTTTTTGACGAAGTCCATAACTATGGAAGGGTATCACAGCCAATATTAAATGCTCTGCTAAAATGTCTTTTCCATTGATTACGTGTAAAAGATACAATGTACAAAGTCTTAATACCGGTAATGATAAAGTCAAAATACCTCCAAGGCCAATGTTAAATGTAAAACGTTAAATGCAATGTGTCAAATAACAAATGTTTCATTGGAAAATGCTGTTTTTGACGTGTGTACAATAGACATTTCCCTCATTACATTTGCGCTCTGACACTTCTCATTTGTCGTTTACGCTGTGTATATATCATCTTACGCAGAGCATCAACTATATGGTATGCAAATGTAGATATCACGTGAAAACGAGGCCGAGATCAATCTGGCATACAGTAATCCAGCGCACGATAGCGTTCTGCACCAGGCCCGTAGCTAGCCCAAAATTGTTAGGGAGGTAAAGGCTTCCGGGGCACCGTTGGGGCTTCTGGGAGCGCCGATGTACCTACACCGCGGAAGGGTTTATAGAATAATCTCCATAGGCGTACATGGGCTTGGGTTAGCCTTACAGACGTCTAGTGGGAAAATTTGACGACCTCAAGCGCGTTTTATTCTTTTCCAGTCCCTGAAATAGTAGGTGGTCTGATATAGCTTAACTTAGATGGCCGAGTCGAATTCCAATCAATCGTTTATATTCCACGGGGCCGTCGGGAGCAAATTTTGACCGCCGCAAACGTGTTTTCCGGATATTCCAGCCCGCGAATACAGCAACCTAAATGTGGTCCAATATAGTCAAGCTTCGGTGGCGTACCATACTCCTCACAGTGTTTCGTTTGATTAGAGCTAATCACACTTAACACTGTTGTAATGGAAGCAAATTTCTGTTCAAAATTATGACTGGTCAATAGTCTGATTAACAACCAATAGCCAACTTCGTAACAATGCCATTACGCTTTAAATATAGATCCAAATTAGACCAAACATGTTTATATAACGTTACGTCATGGCTCACGATTTTATTATACCCAATTAACCAGTGCATGTTGCAGAATATTGCAAAAAAATAATTGCGTGACAAACGAGGATATCTAAACGGATACAATACCTTAAATCACTGTCCAAAATATTTAGGGAAGACCCCAGATTAAACGAAGGGCTGTCATGTAGCTGGCCAGAGAGGGATTTCATGGGCGGTTGTTGTAGTTTAATTCACAAAAAATAATCAATGCCCGAAAAATTTGGCACAAACTAGGGTGGTTCCAGACAAAATGTTCTAATTCATAGTCAATTTAGTACAAATTCGCGGTATTCAACTAAAACATTACGGGCACTTTATTTTGCCAACCAGATGAAATATAATATTATTTGTTTTCACTTTACCCTTCTGCCCGGAAAGTCAGATTGCCTATGGTGCCCCCCCCCCCCCCGAGAGAATTTTGGAAAAAAGGGTTGGCACCTGAAAATGACGGAAAATTTCAATTTTAAGGCTAAAATTATATTGGCCAATTATGATACTTGGATATGGACAATATCAACATTTGTAAGGAAGGAATACGACTTTAACGTACCTATAATAATATATGAGAAAAATGCGGAATCGGGTTAGAGTGCGACTTGTTACAGTTTTGAAGATATCACGCCATTGTCGGCGACCAATTCATTCGTGGGCGCCTAACTAATCTCACTGGCGTTATATGATGGGCGCCTTACTAATCTCACTAGCATTATATTATGGGCGGTAATTATCTCGTCATTATGGGCGCCCCTCCGGGATGAAGGACCCCACACATTATGTCGTTTGAATTTTGAAGATTATCACGCCTTTTTGGATGCCTAATTCATTCGTGGGCGCCTAACCAATCTCACTAGCATTAAATTACACGCACCCATGATCACGGCATTATAGGCGTCCTTCTGGGATGAGGCACCCCAAAAATCATGCCATTTTTGAAGGCCCATTGAACAAGTTGTGGGAGCCCAACAAATCTAACTCAGCATTATGTATTTGCGGCCCAACATTTTAAGGCGCCCCACCATTCATGTCATTATGGGCGCTTCTCCGGGATAAGGCACCTCACAGATCAATCTGTTTTGAGCGCCCAATTTATTCGTGGGCGCCTAACTAATCTCGCTAGCATTACATCTCGGGCGCCCCTCCTGGATGGGACACCCCACAAATCATATTTGAAGATGATTTTGAAGATTATCAAGCCGAACTGGGCGCCCAGTTCATTCATGGGCGCCTAACCAATCTCACAAGCATTATATTATGGGTTCCCATGATATCGGCATTATGCGAATCCCTCTGGGATGATACCCCACCAAACATGTCGTTTGAATTTAGAAAATTATCACGCCGTTTTGGGCGCAAAATTCATTCGTGGGCGCCTAACCAACCTCACTAGCATTATATTATGGGCGCCCGTGATCTCGGCATTATTGGCGCCCTTGATCTCGGCATCATGGGCGCCCCTCTGGGCTAATACATCCCGCAAATCATGCCGTTTCAGGGGCGGATCCAGAGGGGGGGGGGGGTCCACCCCCCACCCCTGCTCAGCTACATAAAAAAAAATAATGCCTTGCATCAATGAAATTACATCACAAAGTGATCCTACATCAATATAAAACGATTTCTCTGTTTAAAAAGCTCAATTTGTATGTATGCCTATGTAATTTAGAGACGATGATGGCAGATGTCCCTAACCGAAAGCTGGCAAACCCCCTCCTGCAAAAATTCCTGGATCCGCACCTGCGCTTTGGGCGCCCCATTGATCTAGCCATGGGCGCCCAACCAATCTGATTCGGTATTATGCACTAAGTGCGGCCCAACATTATAAGGCGCTCCACTAATCATGTCATTATGAGCGCCTCTCCGGGATAAGGCACCCCACAGATCAAGCCGTTTGGGCGCCCCATCTGTTGTGGTGTTAATCGTGTGGGTCATTATGAGGCAAGGCGCCCATAAAACCAAGTGGCATTGGTTGGGCGCCAATATTGCCCATACTATTTTGGAGACGCTGGTCGTTGGTCTCGTATTACGTCATTTGGCGCACATTGAGGGAGCCGATTTTTCCCCAAGGGGTAAAGGGGCGCCTATCAGGGGCGCCGAACTTTTACAGCCCCCCCCCCCCTCCGCTAGGTACGGGCCTGTGCACACTATAAAAAATTATTTACTTTGAAAAATATACAAGATCAAATTTGGATGGTACTAAACTATGTTACCATGATTAAGGAGATGGGCGTATGCAGTGTCAAAACCCGAGTCCTAATACGATATCATGTTACATAACCAATGGCAATGAAAAGCACGTTCATGTACACTGTATGGCCTACTCTTTCCTCTCTTTAATCTCTTCATGTATATTCATTATTTATTTGGCACAATGATTAATTAGTCTGTACTCAAATTTAGAGAGAGGGTGTGGGGCCGGTGGCGAGGGTTTAAAATATCAAAATACGGGTCTTAATACAAAATTCCAGTTATGGAAATTTTGAGCTGAAATTTTGAGACAAGGTAAATACACCATGCCTCAATGTTTTGGTCCATAAATGTCATAAATGCTCGGACTTTTTGAGACTCTGTTCTTATCGGGATTGTCCCTTTAAACTAAAACATCACATCAATACAATGTTTACAGCGGCACCAGTCTTCCCCGGTGTCCATACCTTGTATGGACCCTATGGAATCTTCGGAAATTAGTGATTAGATTGTAGGCCTATAATTTTGTTTATTTCTAAATCGAACATTTTATTTGTACTTGGTTTCTTTGTGGTACTTCGAGTGGAGTCATGTTACTACTATACAAATTATGTGCGTCCCAAACAAGCGCGCTCATCAAGGGAGTTAACTCTATTGTGTTTACTTTTACCATAGAATTCTATGACTTTTACAGTCAGAAAAAGCGCAACTGGCGGTCTCGTAGAATTGTTCTATTTCAGTATCGCACGTCAACCAGTTCCCGGGGTCGTAGAGACTTGAAATTTTCAGGGGATGTTCCGCTGAGGCTAGCGATGACCTCACACCACATTTTAGCCAAACCGATCAATAACTTTTCATTTTACCGACCTTTAGCTTCTCCCGGGAGATATGTTTATCCGTACCACGCCAGTTGCATTTCTTGACTATTTAGACTCGAATAACAAGACACTCAAACGAACTCCAACACTGGGTGCCCCGTGCCTGATGCTGCCGGTCATAAAAATAATAATAATTTTCGTATATTTTAATTATACGCCCACATGGAAATGTGGTCGTATATTGCCGTCGCCGCCGGCCGTCTGTCCGTCCGTCGTCCACAATTTCTTGTGAACGCTCTAGAGGCTAAAGTTAATACCCGATTGACTTTAAATTTATACACAGTGTTTATGGTCACGAGACGAACAAGCCTATTGATTTACAGCGATATCCACTAATTACTGCCAGAGTTATGGCCCTTGATCACTTTGAAAAATCTTGTGAACGCTCTAACGGCTAAAGTTAATATCCGATTGACTTGAAATTTATAGCACAGTGTTAAAGGTCACGATTTTCAGGCATATCCGATAATTACTGCCTGAGTTATTACCCTTGATCTCTCCAAAAAATCTTGTAAACGCTCTAGCGGCTAAAGTTAATATCTGATTGACTTTAAATGTGTACACAGTGTCTAAGGTCACGAGACAGAGAAGCCCTTAACGTTTGACCGTTTTCTGACCGAGCCGTGTGTGACACGACCAAGGTCAGGGTCGGTGGTCCAATTCAAGATTGTGGCCTTTAAAATATTGTATGGGGTGAAGATCGTACACAACGGCCAAGTGTCGAAAAATTGACCTTAAACTGTGTGCTTGAATTTCAAGTCGATCGGAAATTAATTTTAGCCGTTAGAGCGTTCACAAGATTTTTCAAAGTGATCAAGGGCCATAACTCTGGCAGTAATTATTGGATATAGCTAAAAATCAATAGGCTTCTCTGTCTCTTGACCTTAGACACTGTGTATACATTTAAAGTCAATCAGATATTAACTTTAGCCGCTAGAGCGTTCACAAGATTTTTTGGAGAGATCAAGGGTAATAACTCAGGCAGTAATTATCGGATATGCCTGAAAATACATAGGCTTCTTCGTCTCGTGACCTTTAACACTGTGCATAAATTTCAAGTCAATCGGATATTAACTTTAGCCGTTAGAGCGTTCACAAGATTTTTCAAAGTGACCAAGGGCCATAACTCTGGCAGTATCATGGATATCAATAGGCTTGTTCGTCTTGTGACCTTAAACACTGTGTATACATTTAAAGTCAGTCGGATATTAACTTTAGCCGCTAGAGCGTTCACAAGATTTTTTGAAGAGATCAAGGGTAATAACTCTGGCAGTGATTATCAGATATCCCTGAAAATCCATTATATGCTTCTTCGTCTCATGACCTTAAACACTGTGCATAAATTTAAAGTCAATCGGGTATTAACTTTAGCCTCTAGAGCGTTCACAAGAAATTGTGGACGACGGACGGACGGACGGCCGGCGGCGACGGCAATATACGACCACATTTCCATGTGGGCGTATAATTAAAATATACGAAAATTATTATTATTTTTATGACCGGCAGCATCAGTGTTGGAGTTCGTTTGAGTGTCTTGTTATTCGAGTCTAAATAGTCAAGAAATGCAAATGGCGTCGTACGGATAAACCATAGAGTTATATATATAACTCTATGGGATAAACATATCTCCCGGGAGAAGCTAAAGGTCGGTAAAATGAAAAGTTATTGATCGGT
Organism: Patella depressa; assembly: GCA_948474765.1. Lineage (NCBI taxonomy): Eukaryota > Metazoa > Mollusca > Gastropoda > Patellidae > Patella > Patella depressa. Next base: position 47,368,601 of record OX419715.1, on the reverse strand, counting down.
TTGGCTAAAATTTGGCGTGAGGTTATCGCTAGCCCCAGCGGAACATCCCCTGAAAATTTCAAGTCTCTACGACCCCGGGAACTGGTAGAGGTGCGATACTGAAATAGAACAATGTATTGTGCCTTATCAACATTAAACTTTAAAACACAGCGTGGATCATTTATTTCGAATCTTGTGTATACAAGAGTACACAGACCCCATCCCCACCCCCTACTTTAGAACATTTTGGAATATTTAATGGCTACAAACACCTTTTCCTGCTAGTGCTATTTCAACCCCTTGAACAAAGCAACTTCAAAGTGGTCTAATTTAACCAAATTAAAGTGGCTTGCTGACTCGAATTCCAATCAATCGTTTACACCCACGAAGACGGGACGGTTGGGAGAAAATTTTGAAAATTTAACTGCCGCAAACGCGTTTTCCTGCTATTCCAGCCTGTGAATACAGCAGCTTTAGTTAGGTCCAATATAGCCTACCGGTTACCTGGCTGCCCAGAATTCCTAACAACCATAGGCATACGAGGAAATTTTTGACTGGGGGGGGGGGGGCGGTGGTGGTCGGTGCCCCAAAAATGTAGTTAGGTTCTTAGTATGTTACATAATAATAATGATAACTTTATTTTCTTATAAAACTACAAATATTCATATTATTTACAGACACAAATGATCTAATGACGATGAAATAATGTTTTAAAATTTAAAACAAGCCATCAGCAAATAAAAGAACAAACAAACATATATTATACAAGTACAAAATATAAGCATTTAGTTTTAGTTACAATGTAATTACAACTTCAAATATAAAATTAGAAGAGTTTACCAAATATTATTATATTAATAATAAGGCTAGTATTATTATATTAATAATAATATTATCAATCGAAGACTAGATTGATAATATAGCTAGATTTCTGAGCCTGGATTGGCCCATCATACTCCTCAGATAACTTTTTAGTCTCCGTAGTGCACTGAATGAACGTTCAGCAGAGCACGATGTGGCTGGAATTGTCGCCAATATTTTGAATAATCCCCATAGTTCAGGAAGAATTTCGAACAATTTTTCTTTGATAAATAGGGTTTTTAATGTGGAAATATCTCGTTTGATATCCCCACGATCAGCCAAAAAGGTTTCAAAGTGTTGTTTTTCAATTTGACGAAGATCTTTGTCAAAACCATAAAATTCAGAAACTTTAAGGTATGATTCTTGTTTAGGAGTTGTTTCCAAAGCGATGTTAGCCAAAACACACATGAGATCTTGATCCTCAGTTGCGAATCTGTATTCCACCTCTCTTAGAATGGTATCCATTGATTCGTTATCAATGTTCCGATAGTGCTGATGAAGAGATTTTGTCACATTTGGGGGTGTAGCGATTTCACCAAGTAGTGCCACCATTCGCCGAGATGGCGTCTTTGTACGAGGTATTCGGGCATCCTTAAATTCAACATCAGTGACATCAATGATCCACTGTTTTATTTTACTGGTACTTTGTTCTGTACTATCCCACAGCAGACGAAAGTTTTCATCTATGCGGCATTTCTTAAGAGTCTTTATTGTCATATCAGCGCAAGATTTAGCTGTGAGGATGTCCAAATTACGTTTTTTAGCGTCAACATTTGATAGAATTACTTTAAGAATATTCAAGGCTAGTATAAAATCAAAATCACATAATATCGCTATCAGTAGCGATTTGGATCCGGCTGCCATTTTGGAATCTTTACCCTTGGATAATTTTATAAGCAATTTTACAATGCATTCTATCTATTCCATGACAGCACGAACTGCACTCCACCGACAAGACCATCTTGTCTCAGAAAGAGATTTCAAAGAGAAATTGTGATGTTCTTCTGTAACATCAATGTCTTTAAAACAGCGTGCCGTTTCGGACTTGCCTCAATGTAGTTGTACAGGGCCTGGACAGTTCCCAAGGTATTTTGCATACATGGTATCTCACTCATCGCAGCTTGAAGAGCTGCTGTCTGTTCCAGGCAACACTACAACTCGAAAATTGCTTGCTATTTCTTCAATTTTTAATTAAAGGACAATATTGGTGCCAGTCATTATCACATATGTGATAGAACTGATTAAACACTTTCCAAATATAATATTAACACAGAGATCATCGCTACCATAGAGGAGTAATAAAGGATTCATGAATCGGAAGTGACGAACGCCAAAGGAAAACACGAGTTATCTCTCGATGTGAATGACTGAAGTGACGAGTGATGACAGATAAACGGCCGAATTTCTGCTCACTAATAATTCCTTCAAAGACAAAAAGTTGTTATATGGGACCGCAAGGGTTTATCTGACATACAATAAAGTAATTAAGTGTCATAAGATAAGAGAACACGGGACAAATAGAAATACTCCGTACAGCCCCTTGTTTTTATTCCTTCTATAGGGGAGACCGGGGAACATTGAACCACTTTGTTCACATACATGTTTGTCCTCATTTCATATCAAATGTTTTTATTAGAAGATCTCTTTATTTCATGATCAAAATTTAAAAAAAAAATCAATATGCCCTCTTATATGGATCAAACCCCGGTTTATCTGGATTGTATAGATTAGACATATTATATGAACTTAAGTACAAGAATTTCCTAGGCTAAGAAGTTAACATGTATGGAAAATGTTTCTCTTTTAAGCGCTTTTTTGAAAAATCCACTGCCTAAGAAAATAATTCACAGCATGTGGCTTATTGATGGAGAAATGGGTCTAAGAAGTTACCTCACTTCTGTATAGTGTTGGGTTGTATAGTATTATTTATAAAGGATATATCCATGGTGGTTCAATGTGCCCCGGTCTCCCCTGCCTTATAAAAACATGGTAATGCACGGACTTTTAATCTGTTTTTCTTTCCTGTTCTCTTATCTAGTGGCAGTCAATTCTTTTTATGAATTGTAAGATATTCTCTCACAGTGTCACACAGCAACTTTAGGTCTTCGAGGGATTTATTAGTGAGCAGATATTCGCCCATGTATCTGTTATCACTAGTCACATCAGTTAGTTATATAGAGGAATAACTCGTGTTTTCCTTTGGCGTTCGTCACTTCCGATTCATGAATCCTTTATTACTCCTCTATGGTAGCGATGATCTCTGTGTTAATATTATATTTGGAAAGTGTTTAATCAGTTCTATCACATATGTGATAATGACTGGCACCAATATTGTCCTTTAAAATGGTTAAAACATAACGACCTACCTGGAATGGTCAACCCATTACTTTCTTCGTTGAACCTTAACGCCAATAAGTTCGATAAATTCATCTATTCTCTTGTAAATTTCACATTTTTCGAAACATTCAATTTCTCAGAACATAAACATTAACTCTGTGCATGTGTTAATTGGGTCACTCGTATATCATGTAGGGGTAGAAGGTATTCCACAAATCGGGTGCATTCGGTTAATAAAACTTTGGACGGGAGGTTTCGCACCGTCATTTTGCGGCAGTAATACTTATTTTCGATTATTTCATGCAAAATAAATCCATTTATTGTTACAATATCAACAATTTTTGTGTGCGTGTGTTTTAGTTTGTTTTACTTGGTTTCCAGTATTTTAATATTCCTTTGAGATAATCATAGAAGTGCATGTCTTCTAAAATATTCCTCACAGAACACGTATTTTCTGCTTTCTTGAATAAAAGGTAGACTTGCAGAAATTTAATGAAGTTCAGGGTTAATAAATATGAATAAATTAAATCTATAAAAAAATAACTCGTGGTCTGAACACAAAATCGCAATTACGTGTCCTTGATCTAACAGAAGTTGACCTTGTGAGGCTACTACCCCTTTCTGTTTTCTGTTAAAGCATCATTTGCTTAGGGGCATTTCACAAAATAAAAAAAACTAAATCAAAAAAGAAAAAGACTAGTATCTATAAAAATACCGTATTAGCAAATTTATCTAAGGCAGTGGAACAAAAAACTGCGGTCTGAAACCAAATAGCAAATTTATATTACTTCCCTTAAATACATCTTTTAAGCAAGTTATATTCTACTAGGTCGAAACAACTATATAAACATTCAGATAGGACGAAATGACTCAGAGCCATATCCACACCCCTGTTCGATTTGGTTTATCCCAAATAATTAGGTCAAGCATGGAAGACTTCAATACCGCGAAGTAAATAAAGAAGGATTTTTCAAGAGAGAAAGGTTACATAGCTTGATCTGAAATTGGTAAATGTGCGATAGAAAGTACCGGGATGACCATTCCAGGTAGGTCGTTAAGTTTTAACCATTTTAATTAAAAATTGAAGAAATAGCAAGCAATTTTCGAGTTGTAGTGTTGCCTGGAACAGACAGTAAATTTAATAAGTAGCCAGGAAAAACTCACCAGAATCACTTAAAATGCATATTTATTCATACGCGATTTTGTAAAAAAAAACAAAACAACACAGACACCCTTAGCAGCATTCGGATCGGAAATATAGTCGGTACTCGGTCCGTTAGTTTAGTAAAAGAATCTGCATACTTCGTTTCCATCCTACAGGCCCGGTACATGAACCTATATATTTTGTATTAATAATATTAAATTGTAGTTGCCATTACCCGTCATTCAGAAAGCATCCACAATATTTTCTATTTTTTAACCATTGACTCTGTGGGAAGGTCTGAAGCTCTTGGAACCATTTCCGTTTAGTTAGTTTAGTCTTTGTGCAGTAAAGACGTCTTTCCTCCAGGAAGAACATTTGGTGCCCAAAATTGGGGGGGGGGGGCTGACGCCTATGGCTGTGGGAGCCTCACCCTCCCGGAGAAAAATTTGAAAATAACCACCGCAAATGCGTTTTCTGCTATTCAAGTCTGTGTAAGCAACTCCAAAAATATTCAGTGGTTTTGTAACCGAAATCCCACTTTGAATTCCAACCATCCAATCACACTGTTGCAGTTGCATTCACAAGTAATAATCGATGCCCGAAATGTCGCAGAAAGTAGAGTGGCCCTCTGACAAAATATTTTAATTAACAGTCAACTCAGTACAAATTCGTGGTATTCAATTAAAAGAAAAGTAAAATTAGTGTTTTATTAGGACTCAATGACAGTTAGGGAAGCAAAACTAGAAATCCCCGAAGCAGGTTTACGGACAGTGGCCAGTTTTCGTCGAGAGGCAAAGAAGCGGAGCTGACTTTGTATGGACCTCCCAAGAAAATTTTGAGATATTTGATGGCCGCAAACGCGTTTTACTGCTATTCCAGTCCTAAAATTAGTGTTTTATTAGATTTCGGCCCATGCCGACAGTAACCTAGTTGCTAAATATAGACAAGACTTTCAATTTAACCGAGGTACATATTGGCGTGCACGTAAAAGATTCCTTGTCAGTTGGAATTCGATGTAAGAGTAGGCTCAGGGGCGAACATAAAGATTTTGTTGGGGAGAGGGTAGCAAAAATGCGACCGACAGATGCACATGTCAATCTGAACGACAGACTCGTCCTGCCTGCAGAGAAGTGACTCTGACACAGTGAATAGCTATGATATCTACATGACGTTATCTAAACGTCACAGGGCGTGAAGTCAACGCACAGAACTCAGTTTGTAAACAAACAAACGAAAGTAAAATGACTTCGACGAACAGAAAACCTGCGTCGTATCAGGGTTGTCTGTGCAATAACACGGACACAACTCGAGATTGAATAATAATACTATGGAGAGGAATTTCTCCATAATCCTAACTCCTAACCTAGTAATGCGTATGCTAATATGCTTACTTCTATGCATGTAACTTCTTACTAACAAATGTTAAATGTTAAACATGTAAAAATGCTAATTTATATTACTTATTTCTTAAATATTGCAGTTAGAATTTGTATTTTGATCTCTTTCCATTATTAGTTTTAATTTATTGTAGTCTGTTTAGTTTCGTTAACATTTTGACATTTCACAAATGTTGCGCGGTAAAGCTATCATAATTCTTAGCCCATTTTGCTAACAGACGGCGCTGTTTACAATTGTATGGTGGCTCATTAGGAACACGTAAAAATGACCCGATAAATAAATAGGCTATTTTATCGTGCATTTTCACAAATAATGCACTATTGATTGTTTTGACCTATTTGTTTTCTAATAGAATAATATATAGTAAGAACTCATTACTTCATGAATGAAAGTGAATAAATAATTATAAATCGGTCATGCTTAGTTTAGCTTATCTCTTCCCCTCGAAATTATGAAATGTTATACGCACACAAACAAAGTATTTATGATAATATTATTGAAGTCACCTATATCGGGCCAGGCTTCCAAATCATCGAGAGTCGCGGTGCCTCGGGGAGTAAGTCACTGGCTCGGTAACCAGGAGATCCCGGGTTTCCGGCGTGCTTTCCACCTTAGTGCCTGACAAGGAACTGTGTCTTCATGGGACGAAAACCCAATAATTACGTACACCAAGAGTAGGCCATAGCGCCCCTGTCCGTACAAAATCCCCAGAAATGGCACACTTCATGACGTTTTCCCGTCTTCATTAGCATAGTCAGTGCATAATAGCAGGGTGTTAAACTTTATTTCATTTCTAAATCACCGGTTTTGTGTCTGGAGGTAAGGGTTTTGGGGATTGGGCCATTATTGATCCCATTCTATGGTGTCATAACTAAACGAATTTAAAAATGATATAGTTCTACATTGTTTACACCCTCTCAAATTCCTATATTATGCGCCCGTTGAGGGGTTCCGGGGTAATTGCCACCGCTATGGTGGCCTACAGTCTGAATAACATTTTTTTCTAAATAGGCTAAAAAAAAAAAAAAAAAAAAAAATTTTGTTTAAATTGAAAGAAAAAAAACCAAAAAAACTACATTTGCCTAGCGTCTTAATAGTGTCTTGATTAACCAGACGCTCAGTGTGAGATATCTCATTGCCGAAAGTAATAATCGTCGTAAAGTGTACCAGCTCCCGTAGTCGTAGATCAATAACTTTTCATTTTATCGACCTTTATCTTCTCCAAGGAGATATATATTTATCCGTTCGACGCCATTTGCCTTTGTTGACTATTTAGACTCGAATAACAAGACACTGCTACGCGCCTAACGCCAATTTGTTTCACAGAGAATTACTTACGAAATACCTCTGTCACAGATGACTGTCTACAACACGCGCGTTGACTTCGTGTGGCGGTAGTCATTGGCTCAACGGCTCGTGCATTGCTTACATCACACCTAACTGTTTCGGGCAAAATGATGCATTTTACTCATTTTAATACCCATTTACTCTAAATAGGAAATATTTTTTAACTACAAATACTTCAAACGTCTTTATTTATTTTTCTTATACTTCAAAAAAAAGTTTGGCCTAACGCTAGCAGTTCATAATAATAATAATAATTTTCGTATATTTTAAATTTTGCGCTAAGCCACCATTTTCCGTAAACGACTATTTGGCGATGACCAATTTGATTGGCGTTTACGTGTGAATAACGTTGTGACCTCGATGCCGACCCTGACTTGAAATTCTCCACCAATCTCGGAGTCTTTGCGTTTACGCTTGCCGTCGCCCTATTTCTTGCTGTATTATAAATTCAATGATCGAAGTGAAAGCAGAGACGATGCCCTTCATAAAAGAATCTGGTCTTCGACTACCGACCTTGACCTTGGTCCTGTCACACACTGGTGATTCAGAAAACGGTCAAACGTAGAGGGCCCGTGTTCCCAAGGTCAAGTGTCCAAAAACAAACTTTGAAAAGTTTGAGTTCAGTTTTCTGTAACATGACCTACGACTTTGACCCGGTTACCTTTTCCGGGCATTGTCTCTGCTTTCACCTCGAACTGCTCGAACATTGAATTTGATAATACAGCAAGAAATAGGGCGACGGCAAGCATAAACGCAAAGACCCCGAAATTGATGGAAAATTTCAAGTCAGGGTCAGCATCAAGGTCACAATGTTATTCACACGTAAACGCCAATCCAAATGGTCAACGCCAAATAGTCTTTTACAGAATGGAGGCTTAGCGCAAAAATTAAAATATACGAAAATTATTATTATTATTATGAACTGCGAGCGTGTAGCGCAGTGTGTCGAAGTCCGCCTGAGTGTCTTGTTATTCGAGTCTAAATAGTCAACAAATGCAACGGAAACTAGTACAGGTGCGAAAGTGCTATAGCGCAGCAGTTTTTCTGATTTAGACTTGTTTACACTTTACGACGAATATTACTTTGGGTAAAGGTGCGAAAGTGCAATAGAGCCACAGTTTTTCTAATTTAGGCTTGTTTACACCACTGATCTATCAGTGGTTTACACTTTACGACGAATATTACTTTCGGAAAGGAGATAACTCACACTGAGCGTCTGGTTAATCAAGACACTATTAAGACGCTAGGCAAATGTAATTTAATTTTTTTTTTTTTTTTTCTATTTAAATTTTTTTTTAAATTTTTTAATTTTTTTTAGCCTATTTAGAAAAAAAAATGCTATTCAGACTGTAGGCCACCATACACCGCCCCTCTCCTCTTATATTTTAATGTTTCCAAATGAAATGGAGTTTAACATGATACCGTTCTGCTCCGAACTGAGCTAATACGCCATACAGTGTGCTATAAGGGAAATGTTGCTCGGACAGCGGCACTACAGCCTACTCTTATATCGAATTTCAACTGGATCTTTTACGTACACTAGACAGCTGTTCTTGCCAGCCCCCCCCCCCCCCCCCCTCCGTCCTGCATCACTGACTGGGGGGGGGGGGCACGCCGGAAAATCTGAATGAACTTTCTCGGCAAATGCAGGGATCGAACACCCGACCTCCAGGCTAGCGGACCAGCGTCCTACTTACTCAGCCACCGTGCCCCCCCCCCCAATTAATGTTGCCATGCCTGTAAATTATTTGGAATCAATAAATTTATACCAATGATAACTGACAGTTACATAACATTAGTACAGACAAATATTATTCTTTCAAGAGTTTGCATCCATTCATATTTTCACGTGCACGTATTATGCCATCACAATTGTCCGTGCGTGTGTCTACAGATCCCAATTTGTTATCCGACTTTGATGAAACTTAAATTGTATATTGATATCCCAAAGATTTCGATAACAGTTAGTAGTGTAGCTCCTGATCGCACGAAAGTCGCACACACAGCTTGCGGATCACAATTTTTATTCAATTTCTTTAAAACTAAAATTGTATGTTATAAACGAAGAACTCGATTAGGTTCAATTCTGGCGCGTTTGGACCGTATTTTCCTGGATTTTAACCCCTGGTTGAGCGAAAATCGCGTACATAGCTTGTGCGCCCCGAAGAGATCATAATTTTGATTAGCTATATATATAATATGTTTTAAACATAAACAACAATCACTGGTGAATTCGATTTTGGAGGAAATCGGTCCGTAACTTCTCGTTAAAATTGCTCCGCCCCTTTACGCAAATACATGCAGTTACAAAGCATGTAATACATATACATGTTCACAATGGGCCACCATATAGTAAACAACGTCACCTGTTAGCATAATGAGAGTTAGAATTATGACTTATCATAACGGGTTAAAAGGGAGTCATAATTTTAACACGCATTATGCTAACAGGTGGCGCTGTGTACTATATGGTAGTTCATTGGGGACATGTACAATATCGCTCTTTTCATTACCCGTCAGACATGACGACATTTTTATGTCAAAAATACTAAAATACTTTACGTACAAAGGCAAATTATTCTACATATTTTTCAGATGAATAAATATGATACTTTTTCGTGCAATTGCCCCCGATACGGCCTTATCGATTGATTTAGCCTTCTTTTTTTGCAATATTCGTTCTCAATATTTTTGAGAGAAGTAATAGGCTAAAGATATATAAAATCTGTTACGTACAAAAGTAAATTATTCTTATATTATTTAAATAATATAGAAATACACCAGTGGAAAAAAGCTATTTTGTGTTTGTTTTATAAACAATATTTTATTTTATTTGAGATTGGATTGAGAAACAGGAAATGATAATTCAAATATAAATATTAAAGCAAAGCCACACCCCGCCCACTTCACACACACACACCTCACCCACCCGCCAACCCAAACTTTGGAATGAGATTAATAAGATCAATTTAAGGGGCGAATCGTTCGTCCAATGCCCAAAGAGACCTTCTACCCCATAAGACAACCCGGTGTTGTGGAAATTAAACATACATTATACAAGAGCAGAATCTGCATTACCAATTGTCGATGTCACCTTTAGCCTGCGATGTTTACTGTATAAAGATCCGATCTGATGCTCAACGCTGATTCATGATTAAATCAAAAAATGGATAATCGAGACTATGTAGTTTTTTTTTTTTTGTATCTTACCGACTTTAGTAATGATGATCGAGGCTATGCGCAAAATTCAATCGCTAAATTCTCGGTTTAGAGTGAAACTGAAATTTTCAGAAAATTCCCTTTACATTATAGTCAGCTTTTTGGGCCTATCTATTCTCCCTTAAAGTTCCAATAGCATATTTTAAAGTTATATTTTTAAAATGTATTAAAATAAAGCCCTAAAATAGATTGTATCTATAAACAGTCCTACCTTGTTAAAGAATAATCCTATTAATCCTATAATTCACTATTGCCAGTTGAGAAATTGGCAAAAATATCATTTTCAACTTCAAATTCAAACGTTTGAAGATGGACGTCCATGGAGAGGAATGGGAAAACAAGGGAGGTAATTGAGTTACTATTTCCTCAATCAGCTTGCGTCAGCCATTTTAACCCCTGTGAAATTTTGCCCATGATCATATAATAGAGAGTTGACAATCTTTTGAACAAAAGACATAGAAATAACTATGTTTTGACTTTCTTAGAAAATATGAAATTGGAACTTTAATATATCTTTAAATGAAATCGAGTTTAACGTCCCGTCGTTCAGCATCAAAGCGAGAACACGTCATGAAGCGTGTAGTGTGAGGTCAAATTTCCCTCATAGCACACTGTATGTCGTATGCCCATCTTTCCTTAGCCCAGGTTAGGTGCAGAAGAATATAGGAATATGGAAAACCCGAGGGACTTTCTCTTCCAACACCGGCAGCGAACCCGAGACCGAGTCTGGGATATACCCACCGAGCCACTAAGGATCATGAAAATTTGGAAGCTTGACCCGATAAAAAGCTAAAATAATATAAAAAAAAAATAAAATTTTACTTGTGTGCGTAAAATATTTCATAAATTTCAGGGGAAAAATGATTACCTATTTATATTTATTTATTCACTCCCGTGCATGACGTAATTAGTTCTTACTGTATATTTTATTATTCTTTTAGAAACAAAATATGCCAGATCGATCGATTTAGCAGTATTATTATGATCAATGCACGACAGAGAATCCTATTTATATATTTTAAACATATATAGAATAGTTTATGATTTTGGTCTATGTCGGGTTATGAAAAGGGCGAGATTTTGCATGTCCCCAATCAGCCTCCATACAATTGTTATCAAAATAAGCTTAGAATTATGACAGCTTTACCGCGTAACATTTGTGAAATGTCAAAATGTTAACGAAACTAAACAGACTACAATAAATTAAAAGTAATATTGGATAAGAAAAAAAAATACGTATTCGAACTGTAATATTTAAGAAATAAGTCATATAAATTTGCATTTTTACATGTGTAAACAGCCAATTTAACATTTGTTAGTAAGAACTTACACGCATAGAAGCAAACTGATCCCGCAGTGAATATTCGCTTGGCCGCTACAATCACTGATAAGCATGACATCGACGAGGCTTAATGAGTACGGCATATTAACTTTTTAACTCCGACAAATTAAATTCTGAAACATTTTTTTGAGGTAAAAGAAAAATAAATAAAGACGTTTGAAGTATTTGGAGTTAAAAAATATTTCCTATTTAGTGTAAATGGGTATTAAAACGAGTAAAATGCATCATTTTGCCCGAAGCAGTTAGGTGTTAAGTAAACATTGCACGAGCCGTTCAGCCAATGACTAACGGCGCGTGTAGTCAACGCACCTGTTGTGAACTGTCGTCTGTTACAGAGATATTTCGTAAGTAATTCTCTGTGAAACAGATTGGCATAGAAGTAAGCATATTAGCATACGCATTACTAGGTTAGGGTTTAGAATTATGGGGAAATTCCGCTCCATATAATAAATCCCCAGATTTTAACAGAATTAGCAAGTTTTAACGGACATTGACACACGCGGGCCGTCCTATACGCACTATTTCACATATACACAATCAATTCTAGGCTACTAATGTTTTAGCGTGGGGATTGATTTATTTCAGTTCTAAACAAAAATGTAAAACTTGGCCAATAAACTTTTTGTAGTCATTTGACTAAAAAACTTGCACAAAGGAACTCTGTAGGAAAAGCCACTACTGTGTCTGGAGTAAGACAGAACCCATTTCTAGGAATATGTGTGCTAACTTCATTTCGAATCCGGGTTTCGAGGTAAGAGTTGTAAAGCCCAGTGCGAATCACAATAACAAAAAGTAAGCAAAATTGACAATATTTTACATGAAAACAACGATTGATTATTGTTATTTATAACATTTCTGACACATCCCAATATAATTAAGCAGAAAATCGTACCTTACACGGGTACAAATCCCCTCTTTTAAATCAAAGCGATAGTACTAAGTAGATTGATTTTTTCGACATTATGAAATGATTTTAAATTCACGTCGAAAAAAAGGGTTTGAAAATACAACTTCTACCAGGTTTTAGTGAATATTCATGATTTTGAGGCGGAAGGATACAAGATTTTTGAAGTTGGTTACATTGAAATATAGGGCCGGAATTGCATGTTTACTTGTCTTTACTTCCAGTTTGTGTATCTCGAGTTTTTCATGGTGAAACTCATACATGCTTTCTCTCCCTTTCCCTTTCCCCCTTTTGCATGGCGATTTTTGTTGACTTTTTGGTGTAGAATCGAAGAAAGGGGTTTGAAAATACATTTTCTGCCAGGTTTTGGGAATATTCATGATTTTGAGGCGGAAGGATACAAGAGTTGTGAGGTTAATTACGTTGAAAGGGAGGGTTGAAAATTGCTTGTTTAGTTGCCTCTACTTCCAGCTTGTGTATATCTCAAGTTTTTCGTGGTGAACCCCATACATGCTTTTGGGCCAGAGTTCGCCACATGTTGCTCCATGTGTGTAAGGAAGCGTTCTACCCAACGAATATTTGGAGAAGGTTACAGGCAGTCTAAGAGGCGAGAATTAACATTGAGGTCAATGGGGAAATAATTAGTGATCTGAACATAGCCAATTTTTCAATATTCTATATGTAAAGATAGACCGGTATTTTTTTCGAAGTCCAAATGCGGACCATCGTACAAAATTCTGAGCAACCAGCTATATATATTCTGAAAGGTAATTGGATAAGCTTTCCAAATATTATTAGTAAAAGTTGGCACAATCATATTAAAGGGGCGCGCTCTCATCCTGAACAAAGCCAATTTTTCAATATTTTAAAGTGAAAGAACGGTATTTTTTTCGGAGTCGAAATTCGGACCATCGTACAAAATTCTGAGCAACCACCTAACATATTCTGAAAGGTAATTGAATAAGCTTTCTAAATATTATTAGTAAAAGTTGGCACAATCATATTAAAGGGGTGCGCTCTCAACCTGAACATAGCCAATTTTTCAATATTCTATATGTAAAGATACACCGGTAATTTTTTTTCGAAGTCCGAATTCGGACCATCGTACAAAAAATTCTGAGCAACCAGCTATATATATATTGAACGGTAATGGGATAAGCTTTCCAAATATTATTAGTAAAAGTTGGCACAATCATATTAAAGGGGCGCGCTCTTTCCAAATATTATTAGTAAAAGTTGGCACAATCATATTAAAGGGGCGCGCTCTCAACCTGAACATAGCCAATTTTTCAATATTCTATATGTAAAGATAGACCGGTATTTTTTTCGAAGTCCAAATTCGGACCATCGTACAAAATTCTCAGCGTTTCGTTTGATTAGAGGTTATATTTCTCATGCCATTGCTTCGGGAATATGTCATATTAAAGGGGCGCGCTCTCAACCTGAACATAGCCAATTTTTCAATATTTTAAATTGGCGATGTTTAGGATGAGAGCGCGCCCCTTTAATATGATTGTGCCAACTTTTACTAATAATATTTGGAAAGCTTATTCAATTACCTTTCCGAATTTATATAGATGGATGCTCAGAATTTTGTACGATGGTCCGCATTTGGACTTCGAAAAAAATACCGGTCTATCTTTACCATTCTTTCAGTTTAAAATATTGAAAAATTAGCTATTTTCAGGTTGAGAGCGCGCCCCTTTAATATGATTGTGCCAACTTTTACTAATAATAATTTGAAAGCTTTTGTACGATGGTCCGAATTTTGACTCGGAATATTACCGTTCTTTCACTTTAAAATATTAAAAAATTGGCGACGTTTAGGATGAGAGCGCACCCCTTTGATATGATTGTGCCAACTTTTACTATTAATATTTGGAAAGCTTATTCAATTACCTTTTAGAATATATTTAGTTGGATCACCAGAATTTTGTAAGATGGCCCGAATTTTGACACGGGATATTAACAGTTTTTCCCTTTAAATTTTTTTTAAAAAATTGGTCATGTTTAGGAAGAGAGTGCACCCCTTTAATATGTCTGTGCCAACTTTTACTGATAATATTTGGAAAGCCTATTTAATTACATTTCGGAATATATTTAGTTGGATGTCTAGATTTTTGTAAGATAATGCGAAATGTCTGTGCCAACTTTTACTGATAATATTTGGAAAGCCTATTTAATTACATTTCGGAATATATTTAGTTGTATGTCTAGATTTTTGTAAGATAATGCGAAATTACACCTCTATTCTGAGCTAAAGGAATATTTGGATAAAAAAATAATATATTATTCTACTTTCATTTGATAGACGTAACGTTGGATTTTATTGGTTGGTAAAAATAGATGCGTTTGGGCGATTGTTGTCTTAATTCTGAATAGGTTGCCAACGAACAGGTTGCCAGCTGGATCGGTCGAATAGCTCGCTAGCCGAATAGGTCGCCAATTTGTGTTCGGTATATGATTGTGCCAACTTTTACTAACAATATTTGGAAAGCTTATCCAATCACCTTTCAGAATATATATAGCTGGATGCTCAGAATTTTGTACGATGGTCCGAATTTTGACTCGGAATATTACCATTCTTTCAGTTTAAAATATTGAAAAATTAGCTATTTTCAGGTTGAGAGCGCGCCCCTTTAATATGATTGTGTCAACTTTTACTAATAATATTTGGAAAGCTTATCCAATCACCTTTCAGAATATATATAGCTGTATGCTCAGAATTTTGTACGATGGTTCGAATTTGGACTTCGAAAAAAATACCGGTCTATCTTTACATATAGAATATTGAAAAATTGGCTATTTTCAGGCTGAGAGCGCACCCCTTTAATATGATTGTGCCAACTTTTACTAATAATATTTGGAAAGCTTATTCAATTACCTTTCAGAATATATATAGCTGGTTTCTCAGAATTTTGTACGATGGTCCGAATTTTGACTCGGAATATTACCATTCTTTCAATTTAAAATATTGAAAAATTGGCTATTTTCAGGTTGAGAGCGCGCCCCTTTAATATGATTGTGCCAACTTTTACTAATAATATTTGGAAAGCTTATTCAATTACCTTTCAGAATATATAGAGCTGGATGCTCAGAATTTTGTACGATGGTCCGAATTTTGACTTGGAATATTACCATTCTTTCAATTTAAAATATTGAAAAATTGTCTACTTTCAGATTGAGAGCGCGCCCCTTTAATATGATTGTGCCAACTTCTACTAATAATATTTGGAAAGCTTATCCAATTACCTTTCAGAATATATCTAGCTCGATGCTCAGAATTTTGTACGATGGTCCGAATTTCGACTCGGAATATTACCATTCTTTCAGTTTAAAATATTGAAAAATTGGCTATTTTCAGGTTGAGAGCGCGCCCCTTTAATATGATTGTACCAACTTTTACTAATAATATTTAGAAAGCTTATCCAATTACCTTTCAGAATATATCTAGCTCGATGCTCAGAATTTTGTACGATGGTCCGAATTTCGACTCGGAATATTACCATTCTTTCAGTTTAAAATATTGAAAAATTGGCTATTTTCAGGTTGAGAGCGCACCCCTTTAATATGATTGTGCCAACTTTTACTAATAATATTTGGAAAGCTTATCCAATCCCCTTTCAGAATATATAGAGCTGGATGCTCAGAATTTTGTACGATGGCCCGAATTTTGACTCGGAATATTACCATTCTTTCAATTTAAAATATTGAAAAATTGTCTACTTTCAGATTGAGAGCGCGCCCCTTTAATATGATTGTGCCAACTTCTACTAATGATATTTGGAAAGCTTATCCAATTACCTTTCAGAATATATCTAGCTCGATGCTCAGAATTTTGTACGATGGTCCGAATTTCGACTCGGAATATTACCATTCTTTCAGTTTAAAATATTGAAAAATTGGCTATTTTCAGGTTGAGAGCGCGCCCCTTTAATATGATTGTGCCAACTTTTACTAATAATATTTAGAAAGCTTATCCAATTACCTTTCAGAATATATCTAGCTCGATGCTCAGAATTTTGTACGATGGTCCGAATTTCGACTCGGAATATTACCATTCTTTCAGTTTAAAATATTGAAAAATTGGCTATTTTCAGGTTGAGAGCGCGCCCCTTTAATATGATTGTGCCAACTTTTACTAATAATATTTGGAAAGCTTATCCAATCCCCTTTCAGAATATATATAGCTGGATGCTCAGAATTTTGTACGATGGTTCGAATTTGGACTTCGAAAAAAATACCTGTCTATCTTTACATATAGAATATTGAAAAATTGGCTACGTTCAGGCTGAGAGCGCGCCCCTTTAATATGATTGTGCCAACTTTTACTAATAATATTTGGAAAGCTTATTCAATTACCTTTCAGAATATATATAGCTGGATTCTCAGAATTTTGTACGATGGTCCGAATTTTGAGTCGGAATATTACCATTCTTTCAATTTGAAAAATTGTCTATTTTCAGGTTGAGAGCGCGCCCCTTTAATATGATTGTGCCAACTTTTACTAATAATATTTGGAAAGCTTATCCAATTACCTTTCAGAATATATATAGCTCGTTGCTCAGAATTGTGTACGATGGTTCGAATTTTGACTCGGAATATTACCGTTCTTTCACTTTAAATGTTGAAAGATTGGCTATGTTCAGGTGTAGAGTGCGCCCCTTTAATATGATTGTGCCAACTTTTACTAATAATATTTGGAAAGCTTATTCTGTTACATTTCCGAATTTATATAGCTGGATGCTCAGAATTTTGTACGGTGGTCCGAATGTTGACTCGGAATATTGCCGTTCTTTCACTTTAAATTATTAAAAAATTGGCGACGTTTAGGATGAGAGCGCACCCCTTTAATATGATTGTGCCAACTTTTACTAATGACATTTAGAAAGCTTATTCAATTACCTGTTAGAATATATTTAGTTGGATCATCAGAATTTTGTACGATGGTCCGAATTTTGACACGGGATATTAAAAGTTTTTCCCTTGAAAATCTTTTTTAAAAATTGGTCATGTTTAGGAATAGAGTGCATCCCTTTAATATGACTGTGACAACTTTTACTAATAATATCTGGAAAGCCTATTTAATTATCTTTCGGAATATATTTAGTTGAATGTCTAGAATTTTGTACGATAATGCGAAATTACACCTCTATTCTGAGCTAAAGGAATGGATAAAAAAAATAATATATTATTCTACTTTCATTTGATAGACGTAACGTTGGATTTTATTGGTTGGTAAAAATAGATGAGTTTGGGCGACTGTTGTCTTAATTCTGAATAGGTTGCCAACGAACAGGTTGCCAGCTGGATCGGTCGAATAGCTCGCTAGCCGAATAGGTCGCCAGTTTGTGTTCGGTAGTACCGGAACGGGGTTGATTCTTTAATTGAAACTGACAAGAACGTAACTGACAACATTCCGTTAAACCATTGGCGTGTTCATTTTTATACGCCCACATGGAAATGTGGTCGTATATTGCCGTCGCCCCCGTCCGTCCGTCTGTCGGTCCGTCCGTCCGTCCGTCCGTCGGTCCGTCCGTCCGTCCGTCCGTCCGTCCGTCCATCGTCCACAATTTCTTGTGAACGCTCTAGAGGCTAAAGTTGATATCCGATTGACTTGAAATTTATACACGGTGTTTAAGGCCGTCAGACGAAGAAGCCTATTGATTTTCAGCGATATCCGATAATTACTACCAGAGTTATGACCCTTGATCACTTTGAAAAATCTTGTGAACGCTCTAGAGGCTATAGTTAATATCCGATTGACTTTAAATTTATACACAGTGTTTAAGGTCATGAGACGAAGAAGCCTATTGATTTTCGGTGATATCTGATAATTACAGCCAGAGTTATGACCCTTGATCACTTTGAAAAATCTTGTGAACGCTTTAGAGGCTAAAGTTAATATCCGATTGACTTTAAATTTATGCACGATGTTTAAGGTCGTGAGACGAAGAAGCCTATTGATTTTCAGCGATATCCGATAATTACTACCTGAGTTATGACCCTTGATCACTTTGAAAAATCTTGTGAACATAGTTAATATCCGATTGACTTTAAATTTATACACAGTGTTTAAGGTCATGAGACGAAGAAGCCTATTGATTTTCGGTGATATCTGATAATTACTGCCAGAGTTATGACCCTTGATCACTTTGAAAAATCTTGTGAACGCTTTAGAGGCTAAAGTTAATATCCGATTGACTTTAAATTTATACACGGTGTTTAAGGCCGTGAGACGAAGAAGCCTATTGATTTTCAGCGATATCCGATAATTACTACCAGAGTTATGACCCTTGATCACTTTGAAAAATCTTGTGAACGCTCTAGAGGCTATAGTTAATATCCGATTGACTTTAAATTTATACACAGTGTTTAAGGTCATGAGACGAAGAAGCCTATTGATTTTCGGTGATATCTGATAATTACTGCCAGAGTTATGACCCTTGATCACTTTGAAAAATCTTGTGAACGCTTTAGAGGCTAAAGTTAATATCCGATTGACTTTAAATGTATGCACGATGTTTAAGGTCGTGAGACGAAGAAGCCTATTGATTTTCAGCGATATCCGATAATTACTACCAGAGTTACGACCCTTGATCACTTTGAAAAATCTTGTGAACGCACTAGAGGCTAAAGTTAATATCCGATTGACTTTAAATTTATACACAGTGTTAAAGGGCATGGGACGAAGAATCCTATTGATTTTCGGTGATATCCGATAATTACTACCAGAGTTATGACTCACTTATGACCCTTGATCACTTTGAAAAATCTTGTGATCGCTCTATAGAGGCTAAAGTTAATATCCAATTGACTTTAAATTTATACACGGTGTTTAAGGTCATGATACGAAGAAGCCTTTTGATTTTCAGCAATATCCGATAATTACTGCCAGAGTTATGACCCTTGATCACTTTGAAAAATCTAAAGTTAATATCCGATTGACTTTAAATTTATACACACTATTTACGGTCATGATACAAAATAGCCTATTTATTTTCAGCGATATCCGATAATTACTGCCAGAGTTATGACCCTTGATCACTTTGAAAAACCCTGTGAATGCTCTAAAGGCTAAAGTTAATATCCGATCGGCTTTAAATTTGTACACAGTGGTTAGGGTCATGAGACGAAGAATCCTGTTTGATTTTCAGTGATATCTGATAATTTCTGGCACTTGATCACTTTGAAATATCTTGTGGACAAAGGCCTTGAGACAAACCATCAAAACTATTCTAATCAATTCTGATAATTATTTAATGGGCTATTACTCGTAATAAGATTATCATGTGTTGTAAATGTTCTCCTTACTGATAAAAGAAACAATATGCGACAACCCTTGTTGACTGCCCGGACGACTTAGCTGTTGTGGGCGTATGTTTCGTTGCCTGGCAACCTATCTTTCTAAAATGATTGACCAATAGTTTAAAAAAAACTTTTTAATTTGATTCTCGAATCTGCATTTATTCCAGAGAGAGAAATGGGGTTTAACGTCCACTCAACACAAACTAGGTCATTTCGGGACTACCATATGGTTCAATTTTATTTCAATAATTCGCTTGCTCGTAGTGCCCGGAGGAAACCCACGAGGTTGAGAAGGCGCCCCTATCTCCATGTCACATACGCTCGCTCACACCTGGGCTCGAAACCACAGCCGCAAGCCAGAGGTGACCGGCCAGCTAGAGGTCGAAGCACGGCACTTTAGACCACTAGCCCCCCCCCCCCCCTTAGAAATAGAGAAAATCACCACACTATTACATCGGATCCAATCGAACTCGATTCTTACTGATATTTGAAAGATTTGGGGGTATTTTTTTTTCAATTAACTTCCATAAAATAATGGCATTAGCGTGATTTTATTATATAAATTAAGAATATTATCCTGCATATCTTAGAAACAGAGAAAATCACTGATTAACAGTTCATTAGAGGCTAAATCAGATATTGCATCTTCCCGTAAATTTCTTCGGCCCCGCTGTATAGTGTGTCTGTTTAAAAGATTTTGGAGTAATTTCCATAAAAAAAAAACGATGTTATTCTGATTTGATTTTATAAATTAAGAATATCATCCTATATATCGTAGATATAGGGAAAATCGTTGCCTCATACCACACATTGAACCCAATCGTGCTCGTTTTATAGTGAGTCTTTTTCTGGTGTTTAAAAGATGTTGCAGCATTTTTTTTTCGATTAATTTCCATAAAAAACGATATTAGGGTGATTTTATTATATAAATTAAGAATATTATCCTATATATCCTAGATAAAGAGGAAATCGTTGCCTTATATGACACATTGAACCCAAATCGTCCTCGCTTTATAGTGAGTCTTTTTCTTATGTTTAAAAGATGTTGGAGTATTTTTTTTCAATTAATATCCATTCAAAAAACGATATTAGGGTGATTTTATTATATAAATGAGGAATATTACCCTATAAATCCTCGAAATAGAGAAAATCGTTGCCTTATACCATACATTGAACCCAATCGTCCTCGCTTTATAGTGAGTTTTTATCTTATGTATAAAGGATCGTGGAGTATTTTTTCAATTAATTTAAAAAAAAAACCACCCGATATTAGGGCGATATGAGTATATAAATTAAGAATATTATCCTATGTATCCTAGATATTGAGAAAATGGTTGCCATTTACCACATAATATAGAACCCAATCGGCCTCGCTTTATAGTGAGTCTTTTTCTAATGTTTTTCAATTAATTTCCTTTAGAAAAAACGATATTACGGTGGTTTTATAACATAAATTAAGAATACCATCCTATATATCCCAGATGTTGGAGTATTTTTTTCAATTAATATCCATTCAAAAAACGATATTAGGGTGATTTTATTATATAAATGAGGGATATTACCCTATAAATCCTCGAAATAGAGAAAATCGTTGCCTTATACCATACATTAAACCCAATCGTCCTCGCTTTACTGTGAGTCTTTTTTTGATGTTTAAAAGATGTTGGAGCATTTTTTTCAATTAATTTCCATTTAAAAACGATATTATGGTGATTTGATTATATAAATTAAGAATATTATCCTATATATCCTAGATATAGACAAAATGGTTGCCTTTTACCATATATAGAACCAAATCGTCCTCGCTTTATAGTGAGTCTTTTCGTGATGTTTAAAAGATGTTGGAGCATTTTTTTTCAATTAATTTCCATTCAAAAAACGATATTACGGTGATTTGAATATATAAATTAAGAATATTATCCTTTATATCCTAGATATAGAGAAAATGGTTGTCTTTTACCACATATAGAACCCAATCGTCATCGCTTTATAGTGAGTCTTTTTCTGATGTTCAAAAGATGTTGGAGTTTTTTTTTCAATTAATTTCCATTAAAAAAACCCGATATTACGGTGATGTTATAACATATATTAAGAATATCATAATATATATCCTAGATATAGTGAAAATCGTTGCCTTATACCACTCATTGATCCCAATCGTCCTAGCTTTATAGTGAGTCTTTCTCTGATGTTTAAATAATGTTGGAGCATTTGTTTTCAATTAATTTCCATAAAAAAAACGATATTAGGGTGATTTTATTATATAAATGAGGAATATTACCCTATAAATCCTCGATATAGAGCAAATGGTTGCCTTTTACCACATACAGAACCCAATCGTCCTCGCTTTATAGTGAGACCTTTTCTGATGTTTAAAAGGTGTTGGAGCATAGATTTTTTCAATTAACTTCCATCAAAAAAACCCAAACGATATTAGGGTGATATGATTATATAAATCAGGAATATTATCCTATATATCCTAGATATAGAGAAAAAAAGGGTTGCCTTATACCACATATAGAACCCAACCGGTCTGGCTTTATAGTGAGTCTTTTTCTTATGTTTTTTTGACCTAATTTCCATAAAAAATATATTTGAATGATTTCATTATATAAACTAAGAATATTATGCTAGAAATATGGGAATTATCATCCTATACCACATACCTAACCGGGGTTGTATGGAATGTTGCTAGTCTTTTTAAAAGAGACACATTTTTATTATAAATTTTAATTGTATATAATGTAACTTGTATTTTTCATTTTGACTATTTTTATACATAGAGGGGTTATTTATTTTTATATTTTACCATCTGTGATTTTTGTTTTTATTTATGTATGTTAAAATGTAATAGTAGTATTGTGATTATATTTAGTTTGCTGTCACCATATGTTGACGTCACCATATGTTTCGCGCAATATATCCCGGTTGGTGCTGACGTGCCATTAAACACCACGTCATTTCATTTATACCACATTATTAGGTTAAATGCTCGTTTCCAATTAAAATTCTCATAATAAAATTCTTAAGTCAATCTATTTTAAACGAAAGAGGGAGTACAAAAGGGTACCAAAGTACAAAAATAGAAGTGCCAAAAGTGAAATTTTAACTAAAGCTTGACAATTTAGATTTAAATATTCTACGTGAGTACCGGAACGGGGTTGATTCTTTAATTGAAACTGACAAGAACGTAACTGACAACATTCCGTTAAACCATTGGCGTGTTCATTTTTCTAAAATGATTGACCAATAGTTTAAAAAAAACTTTTTAATTTGATTCTCGAATCTGCATTTATTCCAGAGTCTTTGTCACAGTCTTTCCTTGTCGAAATTCACGATAAAAGCTGAAATCAAGATCCAAATAACTACAGGGGTACTGTTCTGGCCAACTGTTTGTCCAAATTAATGCTTTTTATCCATTCTTAATAAGAGAAGTTAAACTTATTTAGAAGTCAATGGCATTATTGATCATGCCTAATGTGGATATAGATCAAAGCATAGAACCACGGATAACATTTTTATTTTAAAAACAATCATTAAAATAGCATTATGCAAGAGCAAAATCTGATTTTTACAGGTCTTTCTTTAAGCCTGAGATGTTATCTAAATAATCAATTAGACATTAATTAACATATTCAGACCATAATAAACTCTTTATGTCAAGACTAGCCTTCGATGTTGGCAGATTAAAACCGTATATGCCGCTTAATGGCGGTTGATAATTAAATCAATCAAGTGGATAATCGAGACTATGCTGTTTATATTAATGATTTGAGTAATGATGACCGAGGCTATGAATATTTCAAAAGCTTTTTTCTCGGCTAATAGTGAATCAATTTGACTGAAATTTTCAGCAAATTATCTTTACACTATCTAGTTTTTAACTATTATAGTGAGAACTGCCATCTCTTTATCTTATCTCCCATAAATGAATATTAAATATAAAAAAAACAGCCTTTGTACATTTTTTTCAAAGATTTTACCAAACCATTTGATACTCTCTGGAGAAGGGGGGTGATTTTCAAACTACTAAAACATAATTTTAATGGAATTATTCTTAATTTAATTTTTATATAAGACAGCAACCTATAAATTTAAAACAAATTCCGGTGTAAGTGATACCATAAGGTCCATGTTGATACTAGCATACAACCATAACCTTCAAAACTGTGGGAAGGGCCTAAACAACAAAAGGGCAGGGCTTAAATTATACTCGCTTTATAGAATTTAGCAAAATCGGCCTGGCTTCATACTATTTAGACCTTACCTAACTCTATGGTAAACGTTTTTTCCGTACACCAGAGCCTGGTCGTATGACGTCATCTGTGGATTGTGGGTTAGGAATATAAGGGTTAGGCTTGGCCCAGGGTTAGGGTTAGGGCTAGCTCTGTCTACATCCCGAAACTGTGACGAAATCTGCAGGCTACAGCCCTTATCCTAACCTTTATCCTAACCCACAATCCACATATGACATCATAAGACCAGGCTCCGGTGAACGGTAAAAAACGCTTACCTAACTCTATGCTCCAGCCATAGAGTTATATATAGAAACTATATATAACTCTATGGCTCCAGCATAGATCGTATATGATACAGTTCTATGGTGGCTGGAGCCATAGAACTGTAATACGATCTATGCAGCCACGGAGAACGCTAGATCGGAGACGGTCCTACGCATATTATGACGTCATATATGTGATTGTAGGTTAGAGTAACACTAGTCATAGAAATATATAAATAGATTTATATATTTCTATGACACTAGTAACAGTTAGACTTGGTAAACGTTTTTTTCCGTCCACCGGAGCCTGGTCTTATGACGTCATATGTGGATTGTGGGTTAGGATAAGGGTTAGGCTTGGGTTAGGGTTAGGGCTAGCCCTGTCTACATCTCGAGACTGTGACGAAATCTGCAGGCCACAGCCCTTATCCTAACCCACAATCCACATATGACGTCATAAGACCAGGCTCCGGTGAACGGTAAAAAATGCTTACCGTTAGACTTAGCCAAGGACCGTCTTCGATGTCGCGATTGACAGGATTGTTTTCGTATTTTGTACGCGGTACGTCGTCATTTTTACGTACGGTATCGATATTGGTCTTTAAGATTAAAACATTCGTGTTTTTTTTTCTTTAAATTTGGAATCACGAATGCCATACTTGCATTCTGTCCACATTCAACTATTTACCCCTCAAGCGAAGGTAGTTATAGACAGACAGCGTGTAAGTTTAGTAACCTAATATAATACGAAACAATCAATAGCCAGTATTACCTATTTATTTACTGGCGAACGCCAACCCCTTCACTCTCGCAATGTGTATTCCACGGGTTAGCGAGACGGCGGCTATAACAGCTCAATTTAGGATAAATAACAGCAATCCATTAAAGGTATGTTCAATCACAGTAGGCTGTTGAAAATGGTGGCAACTGTTTTAATTCAAAGTTTAAAGTCAAACAACGGACAAAGAATGGGGAAAACCTATGAGGTAAGTAAATACACTGCTTATCTATGCCATCCTATTTTCTATGTAGTAAATAATGATAACACGGGTCAAGGTTCACCGTACAAATGGCTAGATCACACGTGGTTTTCTTACACAATGATTGAAGTAGCCTGTACATTTTCCTTGTAATTATTTTTGTTCTCCGCCTTTCGAAGAAAGTGGGGGACTATTAGTTAGTATTAAAATGGGTTCGTCCGTCTGTCTGTGTTTGTCTCTCAGTCTCTGTCCGTCCGTTACACTTTTTGGGACACAATAACTCCTCTTTCTCTAATTGAGCTAAGAATGTTCAAACTTGGTGAAACTGTAGGTCTTTATTGTTAGGTCAATGCATTGATGGAGTTCGAAGATGAGCATTTTCTGCTTACTGTCTGAGCCATGGTAAATAATAAACCGATTTCTACGATTATGATTATGAACAAACTACATGTACTCTACTTTGGTTATTACTTACAGGCCTGTAGCTAGCCCAAAATTGTTAGGGGGGCAAAGGCTTCTGGGGGCGGCGGTATACCTACACCGTGGAAGGATTTATAGGGTGCCCTCCATAGGCGTACGGGGGTTCGGGTTAGCCTTATATAGACGTCTAGTGACGACCCCCCCCCCCTTGCCCCAAGAAAATTGGGAAAATTTGACAACCTCAAACGCGTTTTCTTGCTATTCCATTCCCTGAATACAGTAGGTGGTCTAATATAGCCTAACTTAGATGGCCAAGTTGAATTCCAATCAGTCGTTTATATTCCACGTGTTTTCCTGCTATTCGCGTCCGTGAATACAGCAACTCAAATGTGGTCCAACATAGTCTACCTTTGGTGGCGAACCATACTCCTTACAGTGTTTCGTTTGATTGGAGCCAATCCCACTTAACAGTGTTGTAATGGAAGCAAATTATGACTGGTCAATAGTCTGATTAACAACCAATAGCTAACTGCGTAACAATGTCATTACACTTTAAACATAGATCCTAATTAGACCAAATATTTTTATATAACGTTACATCATGACTGGCGATTTTATTATACCCATTTAACTAGTGCATAGCAGAATGTTGCAGAAAAGATTGTTTGGGGGTTGCCGGCAGGCGGGCGCGATTAAGATGGCAATTTTGGTCAGGCAAAGGCTTTTCACAATAATTCGAGTATAATATGTAATCTTCAAATCAACATACAGGCATGGCTTAGTGACATATAAAAATATGAAGTATTTCTTATTATCTGAAAATATATAAAATAAACCTTGTCTAAATAACTAATTAAGAGATTGACATGTACAGTACTATTAAAACGTGGTAAATAAAACACTGAACAATTACTAATCAAAATATGGCAATAATATAATATACATAATTATAAGTTTTAAATACCTCAAAATTTGTGTGAAAGTCCACCGTCTCAATCGCTCAAACGACAAAACAAGTATGGCTTAAAACATAATAACGCGCATGTATTAAACACACTAGAACAAAGAAATGATACTGTGGGAACCTAATAGAATTTATCAGTGTACCAACCAAGTATACAACTTATAATATAAACAAAATGATAATCTTAAATGATATAAAGTTTAATCTGTTCACAACTTGTCACATTCATCAAGGAGATGCCTGGCTGATTCTTAGACCAAGTCCTTGGGTGTGTGGGAACTGATCGTAGTATATATATTAGCATGCAACACAGATTATATATAAAACTAACTGTATTTATAGCATCATATTACAGTCCCCCCTGCGACGGAAAATCAGGGGTTGTAACTGATTTGAGTAGCACATAACTCATCTTTAGTGGCTATCAAACAAAGTTTGTGAATTGGCCTTTCATATTGACCTGTGGCAGTTTTTTATTCTCACTTTCCTGACACGACCATCTGCACCAGGGTATATCTCCTGTACCAGCGCGAGTTTCCATAAAGCTCTTGGTAAATGTTGGTCTAACAAAATACACAAATCTCCCACTTCAAGATTGTCTCTTGAATGGTACCACTTGTTTCTGGCAACTAATGTCGGTGCAAAATGTCTCATCCACTGTTCCCAAAATAACTGTATTCTATGTTGGACGGAATTGTTTAAATGTCTAGGGTTAACAATATCTTGTTTTTCTGGCTGCGGTACGACAATGTTATGTCCTAATAATAATGAATTCGGCGTGATAGGTGGCGCATCAAAGATGTTATCAGATGATGGATATAATGGTCTACTGTTGACTAAGTTACTGGATTCGTAGAGAATTGTTATCCACTGGCTTTGGGAATAGCTTGCAAATCCAAAAACCCCATCAATGGCTTTCCTGATGGATTTGATCAGTGATTCCACAGCACCATTCATATGGCTGGCTGTTGGGCAATTAAATTTCCATTCGAATTTAGACTCATTGTCGGCACAATCATTTCGAATTTTCACTAAGTTCCAATTTTGAATCATTTCACGTAAGTACATCTGCGAACCGACAAAGTTAGATCCATTGTCAGAATAAATTAACTTTGGCCATCCTCTAATGGATGAAAATCTGCGTAAGGCCATAAGGAAATGATCCGTAGATTCATTCAATACGAGCTCTACATGGACGGCTCGTGTAGTCAGGCATGTAAAAATACATCCGTAGGCTTTTTCAATTGTTCTTCTGGCGACTTTGACTTTCAGAGGACCAAACAAATCAACTGATGTATTAGCAAAGGCGGGTGTACTAATATCAGCACGAAATTGAGGCAACTCTCCCATCTGTTGGTTAGAAAGTGGCTTGCGTCTTCTCTTACAGATTAGACAATTGTAGTAAATGGATCTAGCAATATCTCGAACACCAATAATCCAATACTTCTGGCGAGCTTCTGCAACTAGGCGTTTGTAACCTGGGTGACCTAATTTCCGATGCAAGGACTCTAAAATTCTTCTAACAAATATGTGATTACTTGGCAATATAATGGGGTGACGTATACTGTATGGAAGGCTTTTAGCTTGTTCAAGTCTTCCTTTGGCTCTCCATATCCCATCTTTATCAAGAAACGGCTGAATCCCAAGAAGTTTCTTATCCTCGACGTCAAAGTCTTTTTGGGACTTTTTGATTAAAAACAAATCGGCTTGATCTAGTTCATCTGGCGTAAGATTACCGGATTTCCTGTCATCTGAAGATAATTGACAGTTCTTCAGAAAACGTAACCATATGGCAGCGTAGCGACGTATTTTGGACCAATCAAAACTGCGATTTGCGAAACTGTTTATAACATCTTCAACTACTTGAACAGCTGAAATTTTAACAGGTTTGCGTTCAGGGTCATCTTTACCAGATCTTTTGACGACCTCAAGAATAGGCCATCCGTCTTCAGGTAACCGAAGGACTTTTGGTCCGTTATGCCAATTTTCCAGTTGATCAGGTCTAATTCCTTTGGTAAGAGAATCTACTGGATTGTATTCGCTGGGTACATATCTCCATATAACTGGGTCATGGCTCTCCTGAATCTCAGCGATTCGTACTCCAACAAATGGCTTAAACGATCTAGGGGTGCTTCTGATCCATCCAAGAGCAGTTGACGAATCACTCCATAAAATGATTCTTTCGAAGTTAGTTCTCAAAGCAGACGTGACAGTATCTACAAGGCGAGAAAGGGTAACACATCCCATCAATTCAAGTCTTGGAATGGTTTTCCTTTTAAGTGGGGCTACAAATGGCTTGGAGGCAACAAATCGGCAATCTATGGATCCGTTTGGAAGGCGCCATCTAAGAAATACACATGATCCATAACCATTTTCTCCTCCATCAGCAAAACCATGTAACTGTGGCAGACCAATAGCATCAATAGGCTTAATACTTCTATGAGTTTTAAAATCTAAAATAGCAGGTAAGTCACTAAATAATTTATCCCATTTAACAGTAATGTCTTTAGGTAAAACTTCATCCCAACAAAATCCTTCGGACCAGAGATTTTGCATTTCAATTTTGAACTTGATCATTGACGGGCCTACAAGTCCTATTGGATCCCAGCATTGAGCAATAACACCAAAAACAATCCTCTTTGTAAGTTTTCCTGGGATATTTGAGAAATCTTTCTCTTTTAAGCCAAAACAGTCTTTATCTTTATCCCATTTATGTCCTAACACAGAAATAACTCTATCAGTAGCTGGTGCTTTGTCAACAAGTTGATGATTACTATGCCAGGCTTTAATGTTGAAGCATCCTTTCTGCAGAATGTGATCCACTTCGGCTATGGTTTCCAGGGCAGTGTTCTCATTACTACTTGAGTCGGCAACATCATCCATATAAATATGATTTATTAAAGCGTCTTTACCTTTAGGGAATTCAATTTCATTGTTCTGTGCTAGAATCTGGATTCCTGAACAGGCTAGGTCTGGTGATGACTTATCACCAAAACTCAGTCTTACCCACTGGTACACACTCGGCTCCTTTGACAAGTCACAATCTCTCCAAAGGAAACGATGAAAGGGCTGATCATCGGGGTGGATACTGATCATGTTAAACATCTTGCGTATATCTCCACAATAGGCAACTGTGTCTTGTCTCCATCCCATTAAAACTTTAAACAGATCGTTCAAATAATTTGGGCCTTTCTCTAGAGCATCATTAAGGCATTTACCCAAATATTCTGCGGCAGAGTCAAAAACGATTCTGATTTGTGTGCTTGCGGCATCTGGTCGTTCAACTTCTCTGTGAGGCAATAACCAGAAAGGTTTAGACCAATTGATATCTTCGGGCTTTAACTTAATACAGAAGCTGTCATCAATAAGTTTACGAATCTCTTTGTTATATAGTTCTACTTTGTTACTTTGAATAAGACGTTTTTCCAGCGAACAAAGTCTTTTCATGGCCATAGGACGATTATCGGGAAATGACGGATGACCTGGCTTCCAAGGCATTTTCATCTGAATTCTACCATCAGGCAAAAACCTGGTATTTGACTTCAGACTTTCTATAAATGCAGATTCGGCTAACTCACTTTCACGGCACGTGCAGGCTTTAGTAGGCTTTACTCCGAGGCTATCAATTTCGAACAGTTTGGCAATATTCGGTGTATCCATAATAGTGACATGATTGATGTACGGTACTTCGGACTGTTGTCCTAATTCTCCCAAAAGTACCCAACCTAAAGGTGTTTGCTTGGCTATTGGTGCATTTTCGTCTGAAATGCAGCAGGAACCTAAATCTTTAAAAGCGGTTGGAAAGTTGGTCCCAATAAGCAAATCGACTTTTCCACCATCACAGTAAATAAGGTCTAAAAGTCCCGACAAGTGAGGGTACAGTGACAGATTATGGTTTTCAATTGGTGGAATATCACCACAAACAGTTTCAAGTGAAGAGGCAGTCAATTCGTAGACTTGCGAATTATTAACATCAGATATTTTAAGTGCATAAATTTTTGACTTCTCAACCATTTCACATCCACCAGCTAATCTAATATGAATGTCTTGAGGTTGGCTACCATGCAGTCTGAGTTTATTAGCAAACGATTTTCGAATAAGTGATTGTTGGCTACCAGAGTCTATCATTGCGATTGCTTCGTGTGTGACACCATAGTCGTCTAGAACATGAACTTTTACGACTGGCAAGTGACCACATCCAGCTGAATTAATTGAAGAACTACTTGAGTTGACTTGTGCTGACTGACTGTAATCCTCATGAAGAAGTGGGTGATGATTCTTTTCACAACCAGATTTCGTGCACTTTTTCTTTTCAAAACAGTTTCTAGTATGATGATAAGGTCTCAAACAGCAAAAACAACATCTATTGTCTTTAATTACTTCCCATCGATCTGCAACTTTAAGCACATAAAATGCAGGACAATCCTTAAGGGTGTGTGAGGCATCACATTTCAAAAGGCAAGGCTGGCTGATGGCTTTAAACTTCTGAGGCGGCTTAAAAGTCACAGAATTAGAACCACTGACCTTGTATGATTTTCGCGTGTCATCAAATACACTGGAGCGTAATTGGGCTTCATCTCCTAACCAATTAACTAAAGTTTCTAAATATTTAGGTAGATCTTTATCACGACAATAAGATTTAAATTTGTATTGATCTTCCGGTGTTAATTTGTCAATCAAATCCACAACAATATAATCCGACTTCAAATCATGTTTTTTATTTAAATCGCGCATCCTGGTGATGAAATTTCGAATTTCTGATGCAAAAACTTTCAAACTCTTGGCATCACCATTTCTAAGCGGTTTACATGATTTTATGTCTCTCAGAAATAATGTCATTAACTCGTCTGAATTTCCATAATTTTGATCTAGTATTTCAAATGCGGACACAACTGATTGGCAGTGGATAATGTCCTTCCTAACAGGTGGCAATACAGCTTCTTTAAGGCGTTGAAGTTGTTCTTCCTCATCTTGGCAATATTTTCTCATAGCGAACTGAAAACTAATTTTCCAGCCTGGATAATCACGAATGTTACCCGAAAAATGTTGAATTTTCAATCTTTCAAGTTGACATTTCATTTGCATATCTGACACAGGGTGTGGGCGAGGCGGTGTTTTATTTTTCTCTTCTTCTTGTTGTGCTTTTTCAACTTTTGAAACCTTCAATTTTAAGTTTGTGACAGCTATGGTTATATCCGCTCGAACAGAATCCACATCTTTCATATAACTCATATTAACCTGAAGTTCCTCTTCGGTACAATCGTCAGGCAAGGCAGATAATACAGATTCGTTTGCAGTCACAAGATTATCATAGTTTAATTCCATTTTTTCAACAGCTTTTTCAATTTGGCTAATTGTTGGCGAAGCCTTTTCATCCAATATAGTGTCAAATGAATTAACAGAAAATGTAAACAAACGTTTGGCAGTCTTTCTCTGTTTTTTGGCTTCCTCCATTTTCTTGTGTAGACTCGGCTTTAGTTGACCAAAAGTTTCTCAGGCAAATTTTGAGATTGTTTGGGGGTTGCCGGCAGGCGGGCGCGATTAAGATGGCAATTTTGGTCAGGCAAAGGCTTTTCACAATAATTCGAGTATAATATGTAATCTTCAAATCAACATACAGGCATGGCTTAGTGACATATAAAAATATGAAGTATTTCTTATTATCTGAAAATATATAAAATAAACCTTGTCTAAATAACTAATTAAGAGATTGACATGTACAGTACTATTAAAACGTGGTAAATAAAACACTGAACAATTACTAATCAAAATATGGCAATAATATAATATACATAATTATAAGTTTTAAATACCTCAAAATTTGTGTGAAAGTCCACCGTCTCAATCGCTCAAACGACAAAACAAGTATGGCTTAAAACATAATAACGCGCATGTATTAAACACACTAGAACAAAGAAATGATACTGTGGGAACCTAATAGAATTTATCAGTGTACCAACCAAGTATACAACTTATAATATAAACAAAATGATAATCTTAAATGATATAAAGTTTAATCTGTTCACAACTTGTCACATTCATCAAGGAGATGCCTGGCTGATTCTTAGACCAAGTCCTTGGGTGTGTGGGAACTGATCGTAGTATATATATTAGCATGCAACACAGATTATATATAAAACTAACTGTATTTATAGCATCATATTACAAAGATAATTGTGAGGATATCTAAACGGATACAATACCTTAAATCATTGTCCAAAATTTTTAAGGAAGACCCTAAATTAAACGAAGAGCTGTCATGTTGCTGGCCACAGAGTGATTTCACGGGCCACTGTTGCAGTTGAGTTCACAAAAAATAATCAATGCCCGAAAAATGTGGTACAAAGTCCATAGTCAATTTAGTACAAATGCGCGGTATTCAATTAAAAGATTTCGGGCACTTTATTTTGCCCACCAGATGAAATAATATTTTTTGTTTTCACTTTACCCGTCTGCCCGAAAAGTCAGATTGCCTATTGTGCTCTCCCCCATAAAATTTTGGAAATTAGAGTTTGCACCTGAAAATGGCGGCAAATTTCAATTTTGAAGCTGAATTTATGATATTAGTATTAGCGTATTATGATACTAGGGTATGAACATTATCAACATTTGAAGGAAGAAGTATAACTTTAACGTACCTATAATAATTTATGAGAAAAATGAAAAGTGCGGAGTTGAGTTAGAGTGCGACTTGTTTGAAGATATCGCGCCGTTTTCGGCGACAAATTCATTCGTGGGCGCCTAACAAATTGCACTAGCATTATATTATGGGCGTCTAACTAATCTCAATACATGTAGCATTATATTATGACGAGATCATGGGCGCCTCTCTGAGATGATGCCGTTTGAATTTTGAATATTGTCACGCCGTTTTGGGCCCTTATTTCATTTGTGGGCGCCTAACTAAACCAATCTCACATTAGCATTAAATTATACGCCCATGATCTTGGCATTATTGGCGTCCCTCTGGGATAAGGCATCCCACAAATCATGCCGTTTTGGGTGCCCCATTGAACAAGTTGTGGGCGCCCAACAAATCTGATCCATTATGTACTATTGGCGGTCCAACATTATGAGGTGCCCCACCAATCATGTCATTTATGGGCGCCTTTCTGGGATAAGGCATCCCACAGATCAAGCCATTTTGGGCGCCCAATTCATTCGTGGGCGTCTCACTAATCGCACTAGCATTATATCATGGGCGCCCTCCTGGATGAAGCGCCCCATAAATCATGTCGTTTGAATTTGGAAAATTATCGAGCCGTTCTTGAGCGCCTAAACAATCTCACAAGCATTATATTATGGGTTCCCATGATCTTGGCATCATGTGCGTCCCTCTGGGTCTGGGACAAAACATGACTTTGAATTTAGAAAATTATCATGTCCCAATTCATTTGTGGGCGCCTAACCAATCTCACTAGCATTATATATCTCAGCATTATCGGCGCCCGTCTGGGATAAGGCACCCCGCAAATCATGCCGTTTTGGATGCCCCATTGATCTAGTCCAAGCAATCTGATTCGGAATTATGCACTATCTGCGGCCTAACATTATAAGGCGCCCATCAATCATGTCATTATGGGCGCCTCTCCGGGATAAGGCACCCCACAGATCAAGCCGTTCTTGGCGTCCCATCAGTTGTGGTGTTAATTGTGTGGGTCATTATGTGGCGCCTCACCATTCCGCGAGGCGCCCATAAAACCAAGTGAATTTGGTTGGGCACAGATATCGTCGTGGGCGCCCAACCAATGTCTCTGGGCTTTATGTGGTGCCCATACTATTATGGAGATGTTGGTCGTTGGTCTTGTATTGCATCATTTGGCGCCCATTGAGGAAGCCGATATTTCCCCAACGGGTAAAGGGTGCCTTCCGTGCCGATGGGGGGGCGCCAAAATATTACAGCCCAGTCAATTATAGACAACTTTTTGGTTAACATTTATAAATAAATACACTTTATTTCATAATTTTAATTGATCATATTTCGTATGAAAAAAACCTACCGCTTCTGAATAATGTCCATCTTTAAGTCACATTCTGACTGTTCATATCATTAATATTCCTGATTAAATTGATTTTTTGTTCATTGAAATTTGGGATCTAAACATCGCTTATCGTCTTTATAAAAATGTATTTAAGACAAAAAAATAACACGTCAGAAGGGGCATCGCAGATTTGCGTGTATTATTGGGTTTTGTGTGTTAATTCTGCAGAGCGTGACATGGTACCTTTTACAGTAATAGAATTGAAAGTGTTGATTAGCTGAGGCATGATCGCGATCTACGAAATGCCATAGGAAAATTCCATTTCCATGGATTTCAAAATTAGTAACAACTGAGAGTACAATCATATGGATGAATTTCACGATTATAAAATTCTGAACACACCAGAAATAGTATTCAAAGAGAAATAGAAAGACATGGAACTATCTAATGATAACAAAAACTGATGCGTGGTATGATTTGTTGATGATAATTATTGGTATGCCCTATCATATTGAAACTTAAAATACTTATTCCTTATACCCTAATGATGATTCCTTTTGTTTTGGTTGCATGCCCGACCCCCTGGGACAGCAACGCCCATTTCTTGTATTTGTTTGTCTGTCATCTACAGGCTGCATTTCTTAACCTATCATCTTGAAAGTTTGCGTACTTATTCTTGGTACCTTAAGGAAGATCCCTATTGTTTTTGGTGCATGCCCGACCCCCAGGGAAGTGCCACGCCCATTTTCTTTTTGTGTGTCTGTGTGTCACCTACAGGCCACAATTCTTAATCGATCGTCTTGAAAACTTTTTTTAGACTTATTCCTTATACCCTAAGGCTGACCACTATTATTTTTGGTGCATGCCGGACCCCCTGGGACTGAGCCAGGCCCAATGTTTTTGTGTCTTGTGTTCGCCTACAGGATGCAATTCTTAATAGATCCTTTAAAAACGTTGCATACCTATTCCTTATACCCTAAGGATGACCCCTATTGTTTTTGGTGATTTCATATCCCCCAGGGGCAGAGCCATGTCCATTTTTACTTTGTGTCTGTGTGTGTTGTCTACAGGCCATGATTCTAAATGCATTGTCTTTAAACTTGGGATATGTATTCCTTATAGCCTAAGGTCGACAACTGCATGTCCCGACTCCCAGAGGCAAGCCACGCCCAAATTTTGTGTTTGTGGTTTACAGGCCACAATTCTGAATGAATCAGCTTGGTACTTGGCATATGTATTCCTTATAGCCTGAGGGCGTCCACTATTGATTTTGGTGAATGTCCCGATCCCCAGGGAGAGACCCACGCCAACTTTTTGCCTTTAGCATCTGAAAGCCACAATTCTGAATGGGTTATCTTGATGTTGAGGCACGACCCTCAACACTAAACAAACCAAACGCCTAGCCTTCTTGACAAAGTACCATATCAATCAAAGCAGGAATGTGGACGTATATTGTGGTGTTAGCGTTATGTTTTTATTTCTCAATGCCAAAGTTTGTGAGGAGATCAATTTTACAAGAGAGAACTTTTTTATTCGTTGGGATATTTAGTTGTACAGTGGATTTTATTTAACAGTAGTTCATTTCAAACACACAGGTAAGTTTATAAAAAGTAGTGTAGTTTGTTCATAATTGTAGAAATCTGTTTATTATTTACCATGGCTCAGACAGTAGGGTAAGCAGAGATAAGCAATTTGATTGGTTGCTGATTTGAGACACTATAACTTTATTAGTTCCAATTAATTGAGAGTGATGTAACTTGGTGTATAGTTTCATTACATCAATACCTGACTAAGTTCGATAATGAGCATTTTCTACTCAGTGTAAGCAGAGGGATAGCAATTTGATTGACCGAGACTTTTGAACAGAATAACTCTCCGTCTTAATAAACACAAAAAACATATTATGGGACACAATTACTATTTTAATTAAAGAGACGTTTTGTTGGGGGTTCTCTCAACGTTTTCAAGCAAATGATAATGAAAATAATGTACAGAGGGTTTATATACAAAAACAAGTAACTGCTAATTAATCATAATGAATAGTGAAACCATAAATATATTAGTCAACAAGACCATACGTAACCATATACATAATCTATAATAACTAATTATAGCCAATTAACCATTGAGGAAGCCACTGATCATAGTAAAGTCAGTTCAAAGGTAAAAATTATAACAACATAATACATATATTTGATAAACATAAATAATAATAAATTAAGGGAAATCACTAAATCATAACCATAGTATAGTAACAGATCAAAAGGAAACGTATAGGATTAATTAGCACAACAATATCAGGGTAAACAGACGGCATATTACGGTACTAATGTTATTTAGAGTTTATGACTGTAATTATAATATTGTCCCATGTTCAGATTATATTGGCGATCACTGCAGTTAAATTATATTAGCGATTATTGTATCGTAAGCCTGTGGTAGATAGACACTTTCATCTCTATTTAATGCTGGTTTGTAGCGTTTTATGTTGATGGCTTCCAAAATCTTTCTTTTCTTTGTGTGGTTTTGGTGGACTGCTAATTTCTTCGCCTTTTCCCATGGTATCTTATGTTTTGGATTTTGTCTGATGTGATCAGCTACAGCGGAGGTTTGGATAGATGGTTTTGGTTGGTGCTGACTGAGGCCTTAATCTAATGGTTGCCTACTTTCTCCAATGTAGCTGCTGTCACACGAACAGAAGACTTGATATATACAGATGTACATCCTTTTGGTGACATTGGTTTCGTTGATTTACATTTACCATTAGCTTGGAGGATGTCTTTTATGGTGTTAATGCCTGAGAAGGTTACCTAGATACCTGCTTGTTGCAACAATCTTCTTATTTGGAACAATGTTTTGCCATTAATGGGGATAGTAACTCTGATTGGTGGTTTATCTTGTGCTTTGAATTCGGTGTTGTCTGATAGCCTTTCTTTGATTACTTCTTCTACTAATTTAGGTGGGTAGTCATTATACATGTAGGTGGTAAAAACTTCTCTGAGGTGGGTCATCGCTCTGCATCCAGTTTCTCGGGTGTTGAAATTATTTTTGCGAGTTTTACTAATGATGATAAAGTTGCTCTTTTGATACTGATATGTTGGTTAGATTCAAAGTGTACATACTGGTCTGTGTGCGTTGGTTTTCTATATACACTGGTTTTTATGGTGCCGATTAAATTTCTCTCTCTACTTTTACATCAAGGAATGGAAAGGTATCATTAATTTCAGTTTCTGATGTAAATTTGATGCGGTCGTTCTGTTGGTTAAGATTAAGATGTTGTAGCATGGTGGTATGTTCATCTATGCTGTTTAGGATAACAAACGTGTCATCAACTTTGCGGAAATAGGCTATGGGTTTAACAGGTGATGTTGCCAGAGCTTTCTCTTCAAACGCGGTCATAAAAATTTCAGTTAGTAGAGGCAATAAGGGGCTCCCCATTGGTAAACCAATGGTTAATTGGCTATAATTAGTTATTATAGATTATGTATATATATATGGTTTCGTATGGTCTTGTTGACTAATATATTTAAATGGTTTCACTATATTAATTAGCTGTTACTTGTTTTTGTATATAAAACCTCTGTACATTATTTTCATTATCATTCGCTTGAAAACGTTGAGAGAATATTCAACGAAACCTCGCTTTAATTAAAATAGTAATTGTGTTCCATAACATGTTTTTGTGTTTGTTACTTATGCCAATTGCTAAATGCCGCTCAAAGAAGGAACTCTCCATCTTATTGAGCTAGAATGTTCAAACTTGGTGTAGGCGTTCATTAGGTCAATGCCTTGATGGACGTTGAAGATGAACTTTGTCTACTTACGGTAAAGAGAGATAAGTAATCTGATTGGTTGATGCTTTGGGGCATGATAACTTTGGTAATAATGAAGTGTGACTGTGAGCGACGAAACTACAAATATAGATTCTTTATGTCATTACCTTGACTAAGTGTGA
Source organism: Patella depressa (assembly GCA_948474765.1). Taxonomy (NCBI): domain Eukaryota; kingdom Metazoa; phylum Mollusca; class Gastropoda; family Patellidae; genus Patella; species Patella depressa. The sequence goes on along the minus strand of OX419715.1, from coordinate 47,329,960 downwards.
TGGTGAGAATTTTCTGCTTAGGCCTAGCGGTCTAGGAGCTATTAGCAATTTTGCTGATCACTTTGGAACATAACAACTCTGCTTTTAATTGAGGTACATGTAGAATGTTTAACCTGGATGTTGATGTTCATCGGGTGAATTTCTTGACTGAGTCAATGATTAGCATTTCAAGCTAAAGCCAAAGCTAAGCAATTTCATTGGTGAATGCTTTGGGACAAGATAATCTTGATTCTATCTGATAGAGAGTGATGAAACTTACAGTATAGTTTGATTGCTTGATACGTTTGAAAAAAATAAATGTGCGATTAATTAACATATATATCTCCTCTATTTATTTTGTGATTTTGGCGAGGGACATCAGACTCACTGTTGGCTTGTTTTTATCATGACAGTGCTTCATCTTGATTGCATCTGAGTTAACTGTGTGAAAAATCAGTACTCGGGGATAATAACTTCTTGTTTTTATTTACTTCCTGTAGCTTACATATGATGAAAGGTCTATAACTGAAATTCACCCGTAAGTCATCTCATTGGCGGTAAACCATGAAGTGAGGACGCTCTTCATATGCCGCAAAAAACGTAGATGAACTGTATATATTTTAATGAGGATTTATTAAGCCATGTAATTCTCACATTTTGCATTAGGTGTGATTAGAGTTGTTCACAAAGCATCTTCATTATTATGTACCACACATTTTATGGAGATATAAAACGATGAGGGCACTCTTCAAAATGGCTGCTAACATCTCACAAGAAAAAGGATATGATATGATGCTTGACATCTCATACTTGAGGGAGATTAAAGGGTAAGATTTATACTCAATTGTCCTTAGAATGTATTCTGGTATGGCAATTCACTCACATTGCTATACAGTACAGGGATCGAGCAGGTTTGTTCCACGATAACGGCACGATATTGCCACGATAAATAACTAGGTGTAGCAGTTGCTATCGTGTGCCACCAATAGTCGCGTGACACGATAGGCCTCGGTGTAATTTGATATGTAAAATTAATGATGTTTATCTGTCATAAACAATTGATGTCAAAAAGATATACTGCCACGATGTTATCAACTGCCACAATATTTGAAATGTTGAATAGTTTTTTCAATAATCCTGACGCGAAAAGCCACACTGCATAAAAAGAGTGTACTTTTATGAGGTTATATTTTGACGGATCACGTAAAGCTTCATGTTTAGTCAAGGACACATATGCGTAACCTTAGAGAACTATATAACATTTTCAACATTTATATTGCGTTCTTTTTTTGTTGTTTTTATTTTCGTATTTACACGTTTTTACTGTATTAAAGTATGATGGTTAAAAATTGCTATATTTTGGATTTTGTTTTAAAACAATAATGTGCTACGAAACCCTTTACCTTTTATGTATGTCGGCAAAGAATAAAAAAAAGTGAGTACAGTCATAGTTTTAAAGCCGTGGTTTCAATCTGAAACGTGTTGACATTTTTTTTTTTTTTTTTTTTTTTTTATTATAAACAATATTATATTCAGAATAACTGAACAGGATTGGGGAACAGGCTTAGCCTATGTAAAACCCCGCTCCCTAGATAATATACATACATAATATTAAAATAAACGAACAAAATGGGTGTATATACAGAGTTAAAATGGCAAACACATACCTAAATACAATAATACATATATAATAGGAAAGATAGCAATGTATAATATATTATGTATTATGGGTTATATCATCACGTTAATTAAAATGAATACTATAAAATGAAGCTGCTAATGAGCTAGTTTTAAAATCTGTTAAAATCGGTTTGACATCTCAATAAACTTGTGGACTTGATTAAAAATATTGTTGTTTACATCAATACTGTAATTTGTGTTGACATTATAATGAAAAGTGGTTCTTTTATTCCCATAATAAAGAAAATTGAGTACTCATAGTTTTAAAGCCGTGCTTTCAATCCGAAACATGTTGGCATGGTAATTCTAAGTGTCTATTCTATTAAAATATTGTTTTATTAGACATAACAATAAATGGCAAATATTGGAAAATTAACCAATTATGCCTGTTTCGATACATTAAGATTTGCATCAATGACTATTTCAAACTCAGTCAAATTACGAAAAATTTCAAAATGTGCACACATAGTTGGTGACCATACCATGGTCGTAAGTTTTATCCATTAATATGGCTATTCCCATTCTGACAAATAAATTGGTAAATCACACCTCAAGTAATATCTTCATCTTCGGGTTTAAATCACAAATGAATTAAAAAGTCTGTCTCTCCTGCTTTTAAGCTCACGTCACCATAAATTGTATCCATAAAATTGTACCTTGTGTTGTTGAATACATGTTCATTAAAACGTGTCTCAGTCGGATAACACCTTGGTGACCTCTTCATACTGTCAATCAAACAACGTGAATATAAAAGCGACATCAAAAGGAAACGATTATTGACTAAAATAGAAGCCCCATTAACAAAAAATAGTCTTGTAGACAATATGACTTTTATTGCAAATTGTCAGTAAGTGGTCATTACCTAACATTGTTGTCGTCATTTTTAAAAAACAATTACAACTGGTACGTGACCAATCTGGATTCACACACAAAAAAGCTGTCATTGTCATGGTTAAACGCCCCCCCCCCCCCAAACACAGAGAATACATCTTAATATGTTATGAGGGATTTTATTTTTTTAACGCTTTCAAAATTGTGGATGTAAGTGTTTATTCGATGTTTAAATTGGTACAGACTTGAAGATTGTTACATAACAGCGCGTCTCTGACGAAAACGATGTATAATCAGCATATTCGCAGTGGGCATATTCTGCCAATAACATCATTCCTTAAACTACAGCCCCTCTTACTTGTGCATGCATTGTTATCCAATTTTCTCTTTATGTGTAAAGATCAAAGACAAATTGTCGCCTAAATAACTCAACGAACGTTACTATTAATAAAGTATATACCCAGGTTGCGTATAAAAAAACGAACAAAGTGGCCCAAATGTCAGTCATTCATCTATGAATGATCGCCATCTTATAAAAAGCGAATTCAGTTTATCTAAAAACGGGTTACGGCGCAATTTAAGGAATTATTTTTGACCCGATATTAGCCATTGCCAAATATTCATGAGATAACGTCAATCAACAAACCAAACAATATGAGTTTACTTTATTACAAAAACATTAATTTTCCGAGTCGCTCAGATCACTGCATGTTGAATTTTCCATGCACTCATTGTCAATAAACAGTTCTTGCATATCTTCAGTTATGAAATGCGCTCAGAGTTTGTAATATTTGACGACAGGGTGATAGCAATGCTATATCCGTTGATATTTGCTCCGTTGTTAACTTTCGGTCAAAAATGGCACATCTGGCTTCATTAACGTTGTTGTTCTCCACCCCATACAACAGTGACACATATTCTCCAAGGCCCTCACACACTAATGATGGGGGAACGTCTGAAGCGGCGGGTATGTCGGAAGTTTTTGGAGATTACGCCCAGGTTTGTTAAGGCATTCTGTCTTCTGGAAGCCTATTGAAAATGAATGAGGAGACTATTCAGAATGCAGTGATCTGACCGGCTTTGAAAATTAATGATATAACATTGGGAGTGATTTGTCATGCCAGAATACATTGTAACTATTGTAAGGACAATTTGGTATAAGCCCTTACCCTTTAAGCTCCCTCAAGAATGAGATGTCAAACATTTTTTCAGTTATCATATAGAAACAATGTAACAAATTTTAACTTACTATCTGGACATATAAACATATTATGCTTTTTAAAGCTTAATGACACAAGTGGAGCCAAAAGACTTTTGTATAGTTGTTGTATGCGCTACGAGCACAATTTGTGGATTTGGTGCCATATAAATGGACATATCATTATTAATTTAGAATGGATTTTAGTGTCTATTTTGAAGAGCACCCCCAATTTTCACCTCCATACAGATTATTGGTCACGCATGTAGATTCTTTTCAAATAACTTTATGTAAACTAATGAAAAAAGAGGTCAAATGCACCGCAATAATCTTTTCTTAACCTTCACAGGTCCATATCCTTTTCTGTGAGTTGTTTGTGGCCATTTTAAAGAGAGCCCTCATCATTTTATATCTTCATTAAATGTGTGGTACATAATAATGAAGATGCTTTGTGAATAACTCTAATCACAATTAGTGACAAATGTGACTATTGCGTGGCCTAATAAAAGCTTATTAAAAGATATCAGTTAATCTACGTTTTTTGGCGGCCATGTGAAAAGTGTCCCCACTTTTTATCATTTTCAAGGGTCTGGATTACAATCGAAGCTTCTTTGGGAATAACTCTAATAATACCTAATGCAAAACGTGGTCAATCATGCATCATTGTTACTTACTCAACATCTAGTCACTATATGAGATTATGGCGGTCATTTTGAAAAAGTGCCCTAACGGAAAAAGGTTTAGGATATGGCCTGTTTACCTCATATATTCTTGTTCAGCATAAAAATCCCGTCTAGAAAAACCACATGAGAATTTCTACCTCTCCAGGTGGTACCTCCCTCAATTTTAACCCGGACTTTTGAGGGCATGTATAATTTGACATTAATACAAAACTACAGCAGAAATTTAAAAAAAAGAGAAATTGCCATTAAGAGTAAGCATGAAACAACTAAATGCTGAAATTAATAAATTACACAAAAAAAGGACCTCCATTCCAAATATTTTCAGACTCTGTAACCTAGAGCTGAGGATGGGAAGTTTTCGATTACTGCCAATAGTTGACTCTTGACAGATTCTAAAACCTAGCCTTTGACTTATTCATTTTCATTTGGATATAATTTATGTCTATAAAAAAAAATCTATGTTAGTATTTTCATTTTAGGAAGCTGTTAGAACCCTGAATTCACTCCAGTCTAATGCTGAAACCTTAGAAAAAATACGAGCTTCTGGAGATCATCCAAGAGGAAGAAATTTACATAATATGGAGAAATTTATATTACGTTCAGGTCTTGAGGTTTGTAGTGAACATGTATCAGAATCAATGGACATGGTTAAAGATACATTTTCGGGTACAAATTTTGTGATTTGATGATAATTTGGATGGAAAACCTATTGAATGGTTAGCGTGCGCGCGTTGTCATATACATGTATGGCCTGCCATTGAGTGAACTGGCGTGGTTTCGAATGCCTGGTTGCACATGGCAAGGAGTAGGGTCGCCTGTCCAACCTTGTGGGTTTTCTACGGGTACTCCAGTTTCCTCCTACTGCTAAAGACCCCTACGTGTATGTGCAAGCGAATTATTAAAATAAAATTAAACCATATTTTAGTCCCAAAATGACCTAGTTTGTGTCGAGTGGATGTTAAACCCCATTTCTCTCTCTCTCTCTTTCTCTAAAGAGGTCTCATTTTTGAAATGATTGTTTATAATCCAAAGATCTTGGTTCCTTTCGATATTTGCGCATATCGGATCTTCCTTATTTATGGCCCCTGATAGTACGAAAAATTATCTTATTTTTATTATATCACCATTGAGCCATAATGAAGGTTGAGTTTGAATTTCGTGAAAATAGAACACGTGAATAGTGTAAAAATATGGTGTATAATGGTTGTGGACCCTGTAGTGGTCAGAATCTTAATCTGATTTTGATGAAACTTGAAATGCATCTTTATAGCCAAAAGATCTTGGTTCCTGATTATACGAAAATGTCCTTTTTATACGCCCACATTGAAATGTGGTCATATATTGTCGTAGCCCCCGTCCGTCCGGCGTCCACAATTGCTGGTGGACGCTCTACAGGCTAAAGTTGATATTTGATTGACTTTAAATTTATACACAGTGTTTAAGGTCATGAGATAAAGAAGCCTATAGATTTTCAGCAATTTCCAATAATTACTGCCAGAGTTATGGACGCTCTAGAGGCCAAAGTTAATATCTGATTGACTTTAAATTTATTCACAATGTTTAAGGTCATGAGACGAAGAAGCCTATTGATTTTCAGCTATTTCTGATAATTAGTGGCAGAGTTATGGCCCTTGATCACTTCAAATAATCTTGTGGACTCTCTAGAGGCCAAAGTTAATATCCGATTTATTTTAAATTTATACACAGTGTTTAAGGTCATGAGACGAAGAATCCTATTGATTTTCAGCGATTTCCGACAACTAGTGCCAGAGTTATGGCCCTTGATCACTTCAAAAAATCCTGTGGATGCTGTAGAGGCCAAAGTTAATATCCGATTGACTTTAAATTTATACACAGTGTATAAGGTCATGAGATGAAGAAGCCTTTTGATTTTCAGCGATTTCCGATAATTACTGCCAGAGTTATGGCCCTTGATCACTTCAAAAAAATCTTGTGGATGCTCTAGAGGTCAAAGTTAATATCCGATTGACTTCAAATTTATACATAGTGTTTACAGTCATACGACGAAGACGTCTATCGATTTTCAGTGATTTTCTATAATTACTGCCAGAGTTATAGCCCTTGATCACTTCGAAAAAATTCTGTTGAAGCTCTAGAGGCCAAAGTTAATATCCGATCGACATTAAATTTACACACAGTGTTTAAGGTCATGATACGAAGAAGCCTATTGATTTTCAGAGATTTCAAATAATTGCTGCCAGAGTTATCTCCCTTGATAACTTCAAAAAATGTTGTGACGCTATAGAGGCCAAACTTATCATTCGATTGACTGTAGATTGATACACAGAGTTTAAGGTGTTGATACGAACAAGTATTTTGATTTTCAATGATAACTGAACAGCTAAATCCATGATATTAAATGTTTCATGTATACTAATTGTTAGCGTGGGGTAAAACTTTATAAAAAGCAATCAAATTCTAATGATTTTCTGATAATTACATAATGAGTTGTTACTCTTAATCAGTTTTTAGTGTATTACAAATGTTTCATTACCGAAAAAAGTAAAAATATGCGACAACCCTTGTTGACTGCCCGGACGATTTAGCTGCTGTTGGCGTATGTTTCGTTGCCTGGCAACCTATCTTTTAGCTTGCCAGTTAGTGATACCATGACAATTATACTCAGTGCTTGCCTCATGGGCATTTTTGGGGTAATCCAGTTTTTTACTAGTAAGATTGGGTGTCTACACTTTCCATACATATACATAATATACCAAATTTGATATACTTTTATTGGAAATAACCACCCGATAAATACATTTTTGAGAAAGTATCTTTAACTATAAATAAATTATTTTGAGAGTTGTCAGAAAAACTGGGTTTCATAACGGAAAGATTTAGTGACATTTTTTCAGTAACCCCCTTGAATTTGGCTTTTGGGAGTTTATTTCCATTATCAATACATCATAGTGATATAAATTAGAACTTTCCTGGTGATATTAAAGTTTCTGGCCTAGCAACTTGTACATTTTCAATTGTTCTCAATACATGTAAATATAGCCTACTTGAAGGGAACCTCACAAAGATAAAAATATGATATTTGATTGGATTTCAGTTATGATTGAATGATCCATAGCTAATCAGATGCAGATTTTACAGCTTTTCCCGTAAGCCGAGTTAGTCAGTATATTTGTCCCCCGCCTTTCGAAGAAAGTTGGGGGACTATTAAAATGGGTTCGTTCGTCTGTCTGTCTGTCTGTCTGTCAGTCACTCTTTTTGGGACACAATAACTCTCTTCCTAATTGAGCTAGAATGTTCAAACTTGGTGTATGTGTTTATTAGGTCAATGCCTTGATGGAGTTCGAAGATGAGCATTTTCCGTTTGGGTAAGCAGAGATAAGCAATTTGATTGGTTGATGCTTTGGGACACGATAACTTTAGTTCTAATTAAGTGAGATTGATGAAACTTGGTGTATAGTTTCATTATAGTAATACCTTGACTAAGTTCGATAATGAGCATTTTCTGCTCAGGGTAAGCAGAGCTATACGCAATTTGATTGGTCGAGAATTTGGAACACAATAACTGTCCTTCTAATTGAGTTAAAATGTTCAAACTTGGTGTATATGCTTATTACTATTAGGTCAATGCCTTGATGGAGTTCGAAGATGAGCATTTTCCGCTTAGGGTAAGCAGAGATAAGCAATTTGATTGGTTGATGCTTTGGGACACGATAACTTTAGTTCTAATTAAGTGAGAGTGATGATGAAACTTGGTGTATAGTTTCATTACAGTAATACCTTGACTAAGTTCGATAATGAGCATTTTCTGCTCAGGGTAAGCAGAGCGATACGCAATTTGATTGGTCGAGACTTTGGAACACAATAACTCTCCTTCGAATTGAGTTAAAATGTTCAAAATTGGTGTGTATGCTTATTAGGTCAATGCCTTGATGGAGTTCGAAGATGAGCATTTCTTCTTACGGTAGGCAGAGATAAGCAATTTTTGGATGACACTTCGTGTTCAGTTTGATTGGTCGATACGTTTGAAAAAAATAAATGTGCGATTAATTAATATGTGTCATCTATTTATTTTAGGATTTCGGCGGGGGACATCAGCCTCACTGTTGGCTTGTTCATTTTATTATTTGTAGTTAGAAGATGTTGATAAGTTATCTGTAATACACATCAGTGGTACAAAAGGCAAAGGATCCACAGCTGCGTTTTCTGAAAGTATATTAAGACATCAGGGATATAAAACTGGATTTTTTAGGTACGGTTCTGCAAGTATTGACTGTCAAACATTCAACTAACTTTGTGCACTCAAGGTTCTGTATTTTAGTAGCATTCTGTTACAGTTTTCTGTGGTCTTGCACTTAAAAGAGCTTGAAAAAATACCACTGTTTAGACAGAATATTCCTTTCATTCAGTGCACGCATGATCATGAAAAATTGTAATTACATATAATGCCACTGTTTAGACAAAATATTCCTTTCATTTAGTGCACACTTGATCCTATCAAGATAATTGTAAGTATTATGTTGTGTTGATTAGACCAACCCCCATTCTTTAACTGTGGAAGTGAGCAATTCTACATGTGGGTGGGTCATTTCATGTCAACTGGACCAATGGTGGGAACATGACCCCTTCAAAAAAAATTATAAAAAATATATGTCATAGTACATGGACTTAAATAAAGAAATTCAAAATTTTACGTCTCTAGGTTGGAAATTTGCTATTAGGGTACTAAAACAGATTATAAATTCAGTAATTTTTTTCAGCTTTTCAGATGCTATAATCTCACATTTCTAATAGGAGTAGGACTATCTAACTTTGTAATTTAAGACAACTTTATGTGAAGATTATGAATTTAGCATCACACTCATTGTCCAATGCATACTGTTCGTGTCACCAGGTGGCAAAATGTGAAAAAAATGAACTATTCACTTTCCACAGCCTCTGGTGAGTATTAGTCCGGGTTAAAATTATTGAAGGAGGTGCCACCTGGAGAGGTAGAAATTCTAGACCAGATTTGTATGCTGAACAAGAATATATGAGGTAAACAGGACATATCCTGAACCTTTCCCTGTTAGGGCGCTTTTCAAAATGGACGCCAAAATGTCATATATAGAGTGACTATATGGCTTAAGTAAGTAACAATGATGCATGTTTAACCACTTTTTATACGCCCACATTTTCATGTGGACGTATTATGTCGTTGCCCCTGTCAGTCCGTTCGTCCACAATTTGTTTGTGGACTCTCTACAGGTCACAATTCGTATCCGATTTTGACGAAACTTGAAATATAGGTTTATCCCCAAAAGATCTCGGCTGCTTTCGATATTGGCATGTATCGGATCAAAACTTCATGGATTATGGCCCCCGATTGTACGAAAAATCACGTTTTTAGCTTGTGGACCCTATAGAGGTCACAATTTTGAACCGATTTTGATGAAACTTGACATGCATGTTTGTAACCCTAAGATCTTGGTTCCTTTCGATATTTGCGGCTATCGGAATGTAATTTCCTGAATTATGGCCCCTGATTGTCCGAAAAATCATCCTTTTTAGCTTGTGGTCCCTCTGGAGGTCACAATTATTATCCAATTTAAAAAAACGTTTGATTATATCACCGTTACACCCTAAGGAGGGTCGAGTTCGAATTTCGGGAAAATCGGACCAAAATTGCCATACAAAATGGCCGCCGTTTGTACGCGAATACTGTTAAAAAATGGTATATCAAGGTTGTGGACCCTGTGGAGGTCACAATTTTAATTCGATTTTGATGAAACTTGAAATTCATGGTTATAACCCAAAGATCTTGGTTCTTTTCGATATTTGCGCATATCGGATCGTAACTTCCTGAATTATGGCCCCTGATTATACGCAAAATCACCTTTTTTTTTAGCTTGTGGTCCCTCTGGAGGTCACAATTATTATCTGATTTGAAAAAACGTTTGATTTTATTACCGTTACACCGTAAGGAAGGTTGAGTTCGAATTTCGGGAAAATCAAACCAAAATTGCCATACAAAATGGCTGCCGTTTGTACGCGAATACTGTTAAAAAATGGTATCTCAAGGTTGTGGACCCTGTAAAGGTCACAATTTTAATTCGATTTTGATGAAACTTGAAATTCATGGTTATAACCCAAAGATCTTGGTTCTTTTTGATATTTGCGCATATCGGATTGTAACTTCCTGAATTATGGCCGCTGGTTATACGCAAAATCCCCCTTTCTTTAGCTTGTGGTCCCTCTGGAGGTCACAATTATTATCCGATTTAAAAAAAACGTTTGATTATATCACCGTTACACCGTAAGGAAGGTTGAGTTTGAATATTGATAGCCAAGGGTTACTACATTCATTTTACGTCAAGTTCACTCCAATCTGATTAAAATTAATTGAGATATTAACGTTTAAACATCAGACAGCCAAAAACGGTTTTCAAATTTTCAATTACAACCTTTATCCGGTTGATTGGCTGATGACGTCACAGGCACTACACATAATCTATACACATTATCTATACAATATAGCACTATCTGTACGATATATCACCGTATACACATCGCCAGTTAACACGTGTGTATTTCGCGGTCCAATTAACATTTTACACGTAAGCTACATATCACTATACTCAAAGCATTTTCAAAAGCCGACCTTTCTCGTCTTGAGTTGTAATAGATTATATATTTGTGACTAGAATATTTCGAAGTGTATTTCAAGATGCCGTATTATCGTTGTGTTATTGAGAGTTGTGGAAATTCCAGCACGGAATAGGGGAATAATGTGCCGGCGTTTCATAAATTTCCCAAGGATGAAATCTTACGGAAAAGGTGGATTGCGTTTGTAAACAATTCAAATCCTGATTGGCAACCTACAGTCACAACAGTGATATGCAGTGAACATTTTGCGAACGATTGCTATGGGCTGCGACCTAACTTAATTGAAGTTTTCGAAATACGCAAACAGAGAATAAAACTTTTCCCGGGTTCCATTCCTACGATGAATGCCAGTCAAGTCGGGATATGGATATTCTTTCTATAATCCGGTAAAATATTCAAAACAAGCTTGTTGATTATTCATAAAAGGTACATTAAAATAAGCCACGTGGTCATTGAAGACAGTCTCGGCATGGTTTCAGAATTGCACGTCTTCCACGCTCTGTCCGTGTGAATTTCAGGTACCGGTAGATATTAAAATAATAACTGGATAATACATTGATGGATTCACTGACCAGTTGTTAGGTAAATTTAAATCGTCATTGGATATAATTCCCTGATGGAACATCGAATACACGGGGAGAGAAACAGTGGATGTTTTCCCCGACAGAATCTCCATTGGAGAATTCCAATGATACGTGACATATCGGTTGGCATTATGCCAATAAAGCAGTTCTAAATCGATTTATTATTTTATACACTATTGACAGGCAATCTGAACGACAGACTCACCCTACCTATTACCATTTAATTTTCGTACGTTAGTTACGTACGTATTGTCATAGTCGTACAGAACTTTATTTTATAGCCATTTCAGTTATGGTTGTCACGTGATCATTGTCTATCATCGACGGATGAATAAAAACGTTTGCAAGTTACATGACTGTTAAGTGAAGGACTACAAATTGTGTTATTAAGAAATACCACGGCATTTTCTGATTTTAACTTCGCATTTTCTGATACTGACAATAAACACTAATCAAACAATCAAATTGCTAAAATCATAACGCCAGTTAACAAACAATACAAGAATACTTCATTAAAAACAAAACAATGATCATACGATCATACAAACAAAACGATTAACATTAACTTTATTATAAAAACATCGGTGATTCGATCTGAAATCAAATAACAAAATAGTCAACGAGTACTATAGCTATTTCTTCCATATGATTAAATTGTGTACAATAGTAACTGTAAATTTTCCCGCGGTTAGACGCTTCTAACCAATCAAAAAATTGTTGTTTGATCACTTACACCCTTCAATCGAGAAATCAAATTTCTCGTGCGATTTTCTATAATTTAATAGATATTATAAATTAGTAAAATTTTAAAACTGTCATTCAGTCAACAAATTAGACCACAAAAATAAGTGTGTAAAATATTATATATTCCGGTACGTACCATTCCAGAGAATCTAGTCTCGCAACAATCGGATGATTGTCATTGGTAGATCCTGTATTCTCTACATCGCCATCCTCTATGGAACTACTACAGTCAGATAAATACGGCTCAAAACATATATGGCGCTATATTAATCATTTCTCGCGACGTATCTGTATCCGATACACTGCCCAAGCTAAAAGAACTACTGCTACATGATAACTCCAAATATTCTGCCTCCATTTCGCTCGGTGTATGATAAAATGATCAATAAATAATAATACAAATGTTGGTGATCTAAGTTTATATGATTATTATTTGAAACCATTTCGTTTCTTAAAAGCCGACAATTGATTATTTCTATCGGCTTAAAAGAGGTCCTTAGCGCCGGCTATAACAATTTCACACCAATCTTGTTTCAATCAGAAGCCAATTATTGTTTGCTTACGGTCGGCTTATTCTGATAAAAAAAACACACATGGGGAATATGGCTACAACAACTGTCTTTATAAAACAAATTCTAAAGTACAAAACAAATTATTCCGTAGTCAGTTGTTATTTAATTAGGGGGATTAAGGAATCAGTCAGGCGTTAACGAATACACACGCCGAGTGTATACAGGTAATTAAGGAATAAACATCCCGAATATGCATTCGGTCACTGTGACGTCACTGGCGTCTGAGGGGATTAAGAGTGTTTTCAATAATTGGCCAAGTCGTTTTTACGGGAGGCCTATATTTGCGACTTTGGGTGACGATATCTGAATTAATTTTCATCAGATCGATGTTAAACTGCCGTAAAATGCATATAGTAACCAATGTCTATAAGCTCAATGAATTTAGTTTACTCATTTTATGTGCTCTTTAATGATGTAGGAAAAATCACTTTCGGTATTGCTTGTTCTCTATCCATCTCTCGAAAATGTGGGCGTATCCTGCCTGGCAGTGCCAGCCTATCTTTATACGCCCACATTGAAATGTGGTCGTATATTGTCGTCGTCCCTGTCCGTCCGTCCGTCCGGTGGTCCGTCCGTCCGTCCGGCGTCCACAATTGCTTGTGGACGCTCTAGAGGCTAAAGTTAATATCCGATTGACTTTAAATTTATATACAGTGTTTAAGGTCATGAGAGGAAGAAGCCTATTGATTTTCAGCGATTTCCGATAATTAGTGCCAGAGTTATTGCCCTTGATCACTTCAAAAAATCTTGTGGACGCTTTAGAGGCCAAAGTTAATATCCGATTGACTTTAAATTTACACACAGTGTTTAAGGTCATGAGACGAAGAAGCCTATTGATATTCAGCGATATCCGATAATTACTGCCAGAGTTATGGCCCTTGATCACTTCAAATAATCTTGTGGACGCTCTAGAGGCTAAAGTTAATTATCTGATTGACTTTAAATTTATACACAGTGTTTAAGGTCATGAGACGAAGAAGCCTTTTGATTTTCAGTGATTTTCAATAATTACTGCCAGAGTTATGGCCCTTGATCACTTAAAAAAATCCTGTGGAAGCTCTAGAGGCCAAAGTTAATATCCGATCGACTTTAAATTTACACACAATGTTTAAGGTCATGAGACAAAGAATCCTATTGATTTTCAGGGATTTCAAATAATTACTGCCAGAGTTAGTATAGTGTATAACAAATGTTTCATTACCGAAAAAAGTAAAAATATGCGACAACCCTTGTTGACCCCCCCGGATGATTTAGCTGCTGTGGGCGTATGTTTCATTGCCTGGCAACCTATCTTTGAATTAGTTATCATTAGAGTTATCCCCAAACAAGCTGCGACTGTATTCCAGACTCTTGAAAGTAAAAAAAAAAATGTGAGGGCGCTCTTCATATGCCGCCAAAAAACGTAGATAAACCGTATATATTTTACTGAGTATTTACTAGGCCAGGCAATGGTCTCATTTTGCATTAGGTGTGAATTACCGCTAACATCTCACCAGAAAAAGGATCTGGGCCTATGTAGGTTAAGAAAAGATTATCATGGCGCATTTAACCTTAAAATGACCGCTAAAATTCAACTTGGTAAGTTGTTTCTATATAACCTCTGAAAAGATGTTTCACATCTCATTATTGAGGGGGTTAAAGGGTAAGGTTTATACTGAATTGTCCTTAGAATGTATTCTGGTACATGTATGACAAATCACTCACAATGCTATAGCATAAATTTTCCAGTCGCACAATCACTGCATGCTGATTGTCAAACAGTTCTTGCCTATCTTCAGGCATCATTGTCTCCATCCACTTAGGCTCATTTTTAAACGCCCACATTTTCAATGTGGACGTATTATGTCGTCAACCCTGTCCGTCCGGACGTCCACAATTTGTTTGTGGACTCTCTACAGGTCACAATTCTTATTCGATTTTGACGAAACTTGAAATATAGGTTTATCCCCATAATATCTCGGTTCCTTTCGATATTGGCATGTATCGGATCGGAACTTCATGGATTATGGCCCCTGATTGTACGAAATATCATGTTTTTATACGCCCACATTTTCATGTGGACGTATTATGTTGCGCCCCTGTCCGTCCGTCCACAATTTGTTTGTGGACTCTCTACAGGTCACAATTCTTATCCGATTTTGACGAAACTTGAAATATAGGTTTATCCCCAAAAGATCTCGGCTGCTTCCGATATTGGCATGTATCGGATCAAAACTTCATGGATTATGGCCCCTGATTGTACGAAAAATCACGTTTTTAGCTTGTGGACACTATAGAGGTCACAATTTTGAACCGATTTTGATAAAACTTGACATGCATGTTTGTAATCCAAAGATCTTGGTTCCTTTGGATATTTCCGGCTATCGGAATGTAATTTCCTGAATTATGGCCCCTGATTGTCCGAAAAATCACCCATTTTAGCTTGTGGTCCCTCTGGAGGTCACAATTATTATCCAATTTAAAAAAACGTTTGATTATATCACCGTTACACCCTAAGGAGGGTCGAGTTCGAATTTGGGGAAAATCGGACCAAAATTGCCATACAAAATGGCCGCCGTTTGTACGCGAATACTGTTAAAAAATGGTATATCAAGGTTGTGGTTCTGGAGGTCATAATTATTATTGGATTTAAAAAACCGTTTTATTATATCACCGTTACACCCTAAGGAAGGTTGAGTTCGAATTTCGGGAAAATTGGACGAAAATTACCATACAAAATGGCCGCCGTTTGTACGCGAATACTGTTAAAAAATGGTATATCAAGGTTGTGGACCCTGTGGAGGTCACAATTTTGATTCGATTTTGATGAAACTTGAAATTCATGGTTATAACCCAAAGATCTTGCTTCCTTTCGATATTTGCGCATATCGGATCGTAACTTCCTTAATTATGGCCCCTGATTATACGCAAAATCGCATTTTTTTTAGCTTGGAGGTCACAATTATTATTCGATTTAAAAAAACGTTTGATTATATCACCGTTACACCCTAAGGAAGGTTGAGTTCGAATTTTGGGAAAATCGGTCGAAAATTGCCATACAAAATGGCCGCCGTTTGTACGCGAATACTGTTAAAAAATGGTATATCAAGGTTGTGGACCCTGTGGAGGCACAATTTTGATTCGATTTTGATGAAACTTGAAATTTATGGTTATAACCCAAAGATCTTTCTTCGTTTCGATATTTGCGCATATCGGATCATAACTTCCTGAATTATGGCCCCTGATTATACGCAAAATCGCCCTTTTTTTAGCTTGGAGGTCACAATTATTATCCGATTTAAAAAAACGTTTGATTATATTTCCGTTACACCGTAAGGAAGGTTGAGTTCGAATTTCGGGAAAATCAGACCAAAATTGCCATACAAAATGGCCGCCGTTTGTACGCGAATACTGTTAAAAAATGGTATATCAAGGTTGTGGACCCTGTAAAGGTCACAATTTTAATTTGATTTTGATGAAACTTGAAATACATGGTTATAACCCAAAGATCTTGGTTCTTTTCGATATTTGTGCATATTGGATCGTAACTTCCTGAATTATATCCCCCTGGTTATACGCAAAATCCCCCTTTCTTAAGCTTGTGGTCCCTCTGGAGGTCACAATTATTATCCAATTTAAAAAAAACGTTTGATTATATCACCATTACACTGTAAGGAAGGTTGAGTTTGAATTTCGGGAAAATCGGACCAAAATTGACAGACAAAATGGCCGCCGTTTGTACGCAAATACTGTTAAAAAAATGATATATCATGGTTGTGGACCCTGTATAGGTCACAATTTTAATTTGATTTTGATGAGGAAGGTTGAGTTCTAATTTCGTGAAAATCGTACCAAAATTGCCGGACGAAATGGTCGCCGTTTGTATGCGAATAGTGTAAAAATATGGTATATCATGGTTGTGGACTCTCTACAGGTCACAATTCTTATCCGATTCAGTCGTTGTTTTTTGTATTTTAGAGGAGAGTCGAAAAAAGCTCCCCTTAAATGAAGAAATTGAAAAAATCGCTCTCCTAAAAAAGCTCTCCCAGTTTCGATAAGAAGAGTGATTTAGGATTTAAGGAGAGTGATATGATATTAAGAAGAATGATTAATTTTCTGTATATGGAAAATGGTTCTTAAGAAACAAAACTTGGTGCAAGGGGTCATTCCTGGTTACATAATTATTGATAATATACATCGTCTGCTAAATAATTAATATCATTCGTTCGTAGCCGTACGGTCAAGTAAAACTTCTGCTATCGTCTATAACTACTTACGGTATTCCAATAGAAATACTTGTCGAAATTTCTAAATACATTTAGCTTGTATAATTATTTTTAGAAAACATAACCCCCATTCAAAATATAATCATAAACGCTTGAAAATTCCATCAAAATATAATCTATTTCTTCCGAAATTATTCGCATTGGAAATTTTTACGTGCCATCTCTCGTAATCTAACGTCTCGCGAGAGTTCTACTTTTCATTTCAGTTACATTAACCAATGGCGCATTGGCGCCATCTATTTTTAGCAAAATATTCATCGGAATTTTATTACCATGTGCGATCACATACTAATCGAATATACCAAATAATTTAATTTCACAATGACAGTATGGCGGAGATCGAATACATGTGCATGATTTACAAATATGGAGAGCGATGTTCAATTTTAAGGCGAGGGAGAAAAACCTCCCCTCGACTGACATTCAGGTGCGCGGCAGGCGCTCGCGCGCCTCAAAAAACAATGACTGCCGATTTTGATGAAAAGTCACATTTCTAGGTTGTGTACCGTCACACCATAATCATTGTCGGTTTCGAATTTCATTAATATCAGACTGGAACTGACCAACTAAATGGCTGCTCCCAATACAGTATGAAATACAGGACTTAAAGATGTAGGAAAAATCACTTTCGGTATTGCTTGTTCTCTGTCCATCTCTCGAAAATGTGGGCGTATCCTGCCTGGCAGTGCCAGCCTATCTTTAGCTTGTGGACCCTATAGAGGTCACAATTTTAGACCGATTGTGATGAAACTTGACATGCATGGTTATAACCCCAAAATCTTGGTTCCTTTAGATATTTGCGCCCATAAGATCGTACTTCCTGAATTATGGCCCCTGATTGTCCAAAAAATCGCCCATTTTAGCTTGTGGTCCCTCTGGAAGTCAAAATTATTATCCGATTTAAAAAAACGTTTGATTATATCACCGTTACATGGTAATGAAGGTTGAGTTCAAATATCGTGAAAATTGGACCAAAATTGACAAACAAAATGGCCGCCGCTTGTACGCGAATAGTGTGAAAATATGTTATATCAAGGTTGTGGACCCTATAGAGGTCACAATTTTGAACCGATGTTGATGAAATTTGACATGTATGTTTATAACCCAAAGATCTTGGTTCCTTTCGATATTTGCACCCATCGGATCGTAACTTCCTGAATTATGGCCCCTGATTGTCCGAAAAATTGCCCTTTTTAGCTTGTGGTCCCTCTGGAGGTCAAAATTATTATCCGATTTAAAGAACCGTTTGATTATATCACTGTTACATGGTAATGAAGGTTGAGTTGGAATTTCGTGAAAATCGAACCAAAATTGACGGACAAAATGGCCGCCGTTTGTATGCGATTAGTATGAAAATATGTTATATCAAGGTTGTGGACCCTATAGAGGTCACAATTTTGAACCGATTTTGATGAAACTTGACATGCATGTTTATAACCCAAAGATCTTGGTTCCTTTCGATATTTGCGCTCATTGTTTCGTAACTTCCTGAATTATGGCCCCGGATTGTACGAAAAATCACCCTATTTAGCTTGTGGTCCCACTGGAGGTCAAAATTATTATCCGATTTAGAAAAACGTTTGATTATATCACCGTTACATGGTAATGAAGATTGAGGTAAAATTTCGTGAAAATCGGACCAAAATTGACAGACAAAATGGCGGCCGTTTGTACGCAATTAGTGTGAAAATATGTTATATCATGGTTGTGGACCCTATAGAGGTCACAATTTTGAACCGATTTTAATGAAACTTGACATGCATGTTTATATCCCAAAGATCTTGGTTCTTTTCGATATTTGCGCCCATTGGATCGTAACTTCCTGAATTATGGCCCCTGATTGTCCGAAAAATGACCTTTTTATACGCCCACATTTTCATGTGGACGTATCATGTCGTCGCCCCTGTCCGTCCGGACGTCCGTCCGTCCGTCCGTCCGTCCGGACGTCCGTCCGTCCACAATTTGTTTGTGGACTCTCTACAGGTCACAATTCTTATCCGATTTTGACGAAACTTGAAATATAGGTTTATCCCCAAAAGATCTCGGTTCCTTTCGATATTGGCATGTATCGGATCAAAACTTCATGGATTATGGCCCCTGATTGTACGAAAAATCACGTTTTTAGCTTGTGGACCCTATAGAGGTCACAATTTTGAACCGATTTTGATGAAACTTGACATGCATGTTTGTAACCCAAAGATCTTAGTTCCTTTCGATATTTGCGGCTATCAGAATGTAATTTCCTGAATTATGGCCCCTGATTGTCCGAAAAATCACCCTTTTTAGCTTGTGGTCCATCTGGAGGTCACAATTATTATTCGATTTAAAAAACCGTTTGATTATATCACCGTTACAACCTAAGGAAGGTTGTGTTCGAATTTCGGGAAAATCGGACGAAAATTGCCATACAAAATGGCCGCCGTTTGTACACGAATACTGTTAAAAAATGGTATATCAAGGTTGTGGACCCTGTGGAGGTCACAATTTTGATTCAATTTTGATGAAACTTGAAATTCATGGTTATAACCCAAAGATCTTGCTTCCTTTCGATATTTGCGCATATCGGATCGTAACTTCCTGAATTATGGCCCCTGATTATACGCAAAATCGCCTTTTTTTTAGCTTGAAGGTCACAATTATTATTCGATTTAAAAAAACGTTTGATTATATCACCGTTACACCCTAAGGCAGGTTGAGTTCGAATTTCAGGAAAATCGGACGAAAATTGCCATACAAAATGGCCGCGGTTTGTACGCGAATACTGTTAAAAAATGGTATATCAAGGTTGTGGACCCTGTGGAGGTCACAATTTTGATTCGATTTTGATGAAACTTGAAATTCATGGTTATAACTCAAAGATCTTGCTTCCTTTCGATATTTGCGCATATCGGATCGTAACTTCCTGAATTATGGCCCCTGATTATACGCAAAATCGCCATTTTTTTAGCTTGGAGGTCACAATTATTATCCGATTTAAATAAACGTTTGATTATATTACCGTTACACCGTATGGAAGCTTGAGTTTGAATTTCGGGAAAATCAGACCAAAATTGCCATACAAAATGGCCACCGTTTGTACGCGAATACTGTTAAAAAATGGTATATCAAGGTTGTGGACCCTGTGGAGGTCACAATTTTGATTCAATTTTGATGAAACTTGAAATTCATGGTTATAACCCAAAGATCTTGCTTCCTTTCGATATTTGCGCATATCGGATCGTAACTTCCTGAATTATGGCCCCTGATTATACGCAAAATCGCCTTTTTTTTTAGCTTGAAGGTCACAATTATTATTCGATTTAAAAAAACGTTTGATTATATCACCGTTACATCCTAAGGCAGGTGGAGTTCGAATTTCAGGAAAATCGGACGAAAATTGCCATACAAAATGGCCGCCGTTTGTACGCGAATACTGTTAAAAAATGGTATATCAAGGTTGTGGACCCTGTGGAGGTCACAATTTTGATTCGATTTTGATGAAACTTGAAATTCATGGTTATAACTCAAAGATCTTGCTTCCTTTCGATATTTGCGCATATCGGATCGTAACTTCCTGAATTATGGCCCCTGATTATACGCAAAATCGCCATTTTTTTAGCTTGGAGGTCACAATTATTATCCGATTTAAATAAACGTTTGATTATATTACCGTTACACCGTATGGAAGATTGAGTTTGAATTTCGGGAAAATCAGACCAAAATTGCCATACAAAATGGCCACCGTTTGTACGCGAATACTGTTAAAAAATGGTATATCAAGGTTGTGGACCCTGTAAAGGTCACAATTTTAATTCGATTTTGATGAAACTTGAAATTCATGGTTATAACCCAAAGATCTTGGTTCTTTTCGATATTTTCGCATATCGGATCGTAACTTCCGGAATTATGGCCCCTGGTTATACGCAAAATCCCCCTTTCTTTAGCTTGTGGTCCCTCTGGAGGTCACAATTATTATCCAATTTAAAAAAACGTTTGATTATATCACCGTTACACTGTAAGGAAGGTTGAGTTTGAATTTTGGGAAAATCGGACTAAAATTGACAGACAAAATGGCTGCCGTTTGTACGCGAATACTGTTAAAAAATGATATATCATGGTTGTGGACCCTGTATAGGTCACAATTTTAATTCGATTTTGATGAGGAAGGTTGAGTTCTAATTTCGTGAAAATCGTACCAAAATTGTCGGACGAAATGGTCGCCGTTTGTACGCGAATAGTGTAAAAATATGGTATATCATGGTTGTGGACTTTCTACAGGTCACAATTCTTATCCGATTTTGATGAAAAGTCACATTTCTAGGTTGTGTACCGTCACACCATAATCATTGTCGGTTTCGAATTTCATTAATATCAGACTGGAACTGACCAACTAAATGGCTGCTCCCAATACAGTATGAAATACAGGACTTAAAGATGTAGGAAAAATCACTTTCGTTATTGCTTGTTCTCTGTCCATCTCTCGAAAATGTGGGCGTATCCTGCCTGGCAGTGCCAGCCTATCTTTTAGCTTGTGGTCCCTCTTGGGTCAGAATTATAACCCATTTAAAAAAACGTTTGATTATATCACTGTTACATCGTAATGAAGGTTGAGGTTGAATTTCGTGAAAATTGGACCAAAATTGACAGCTGTTTGTCAGGCCATCCATCCTTCATCACTAACAAGGGGAAACCACGCCAGAAAATCTAGATGAACTTTGTCACCCAATGCAGGGATCAAACACACAACCTCAAGGCAACCAAGCCAGTATTATACCCACTTAGCAACATGATCCCCAGTCGAATTTGAAGCCTACTGAAATGAACTTTTATAACCCAAAGATCTTAATTCATTTTGATATTTGCACATATCAAATTCTAACTTAATGATCTAGGAAAAATCACTTTCGGTATTGCTTGTTCTCTATCCATCTCTCGGAAATGTGGGCGTATCCTGTCTGGCAGTGCCAGCCTATCTTCTTCATTCAAACCATGTCACAAGAATCTGTGACTTCATAATCATTGATGCCTGTTGAGCGCCATTCTTGAGCTATGAAATGCGCTCAGAGTTGCAATGTTTGCGAACAGGGTGGTAGCAATGCTATATCCTTTGATATTTGCTTCGTTGTTAACTTTCGGTCAAAAATGGCACATCTGGCTTCATTGATGTTGTTGGTCTCTAGCCTGTACAGCAGTGACACGTATTCTTCAAGGTCCTCGCACACTTATGATGGGGGAATGTCTGAAGCTGCGGGTATGTCAAAGCTGTTGGAGACCACGCCCAGGTTTGTTAAGCCAATCTGTCTTCTCGTAGCCTATTGAAAATGAATGGGGGGACTATTCAGAATGCAGTGATCTGACCGACTTTGAAAATTAATGATATAACATTGTGAGTGATTTGTCATGCTAGAATACATTGTAAGGACAATTTAGTGTAAGCAGGTGTCACAACTCCCATTGCTCGTGTTGGAAGAAAGTTGTTTTTTCCCCGATTTGTAACCTTTTTTAAACTTAACGTCACACAGTTGCTTTATAATCTTTTTCAATATTTAAAACAGATTTTGAAAGCCGATATCTTGCTTTTTTGTTTGATATAATTTTCACATATCTATTCTTTTTATTAATTTCATAAACGTAAGTTGAAAAACGTCAATTTTGCGTGTTTTGACGTTACGGTAAAATTTTTTGTCACGTTTTGAAATGGGGGTACCCCACTTCAAGTGCCCGGGGCAAGTTGTTATTATTAATGAAATATTTTCATTTTAATACCATTAGAAAGATAATTGAACGATCTTTCGATCGGTCGGTTATGGAATTTTGACATATCAAAATACCATGTATTGAAAAGTTGAAAAAACAATTTACGTACACTTTTTTTGAGGCAATTTGTCAATATTCCATACCCTACCGATCGAAAGTCCATTTTATTGCCGTTCCGATGCTACTAAAACCGATAAAATCGGAGCATGTTAAGTGCTAGCTCCGAGCACTTAAAAATGGTATACAACGCGACATTTTGTGGACAAATAAATCTCGTAGTTTTGCCTTGTTATGACGTCATTTCAACACCAAAACTATGATGTATTCCAAGTTCCCAAGACTCATATTCTCAGTAAACTACGTCGAAAGGCTAATCCGTATGGCGGGGGAAAGCGGCAAAAACCTAATGTTATGTAGAAATGTCTAATTCAAAACATACATGTAACATAATGCCATACCAAATACCTAAAACGTCTAATGCAAAAAACAAAATACAAGAAACCTCTAATACAAAATACCTCATACGTCTAATGCAAAAGACAAAATACAAGAAACCTCTATAAAAAATACATAACCTCTTATGCACAATTGATTTTACAATCTGAAACATCTACCATAAGCATTAGATGACATATCTGGTTGTCATTACTTACGTTTCTCCACTGAATTATCTTTATTTAGGTCAATGTCAAGGTCGAACTATTTTCTAATCGACACAATGATTTCTCCTAAACGAAGGGAGCTAACTCTAGTTTATTGTTCTGGCTCAGACTAGTAATTATTTGCCCATTGACTTCAATGTTAAATGCCTGTAACATCACAGGCTGTAGTTTTTTTCTCAACATTCCGTTGCTTCCAATCTTTTTAGGCACAATGGGGACCACATTTGGCATCATAAATTTGTAGGGGGTTGACCATTTAGATTTTTTGCTACGGGGATTTTAAGTTGATTGGGGTGAAAATCTCACTTCCGACACAATGATTGCTCCGCAGAAAGACATTTTACACCCCCTACCTCTCCGCTGTAATATCCTCAGTATTACCCAAAACTGCTATGAAATTGAAAATTTGATGCCTTTTCTCCAATTCTAGACCAAAAAGTCAACCTAAAAATGCAGGAAGAGGGGAGAAAAAAAATAAGGGAAAAATTGTCTATTTATAAATCGCACTACATTCGTAATTACTAGTCTTAGTCCTATATACCTCACATGTTGCTGCTATTTGAACAAATCTTTTGTAATCTAATAAACAAACATATATGCAATTCCCTGGCCAAAGATTATGAAAATCCATGCATTTTCAGATGAGCAGTGCTGCATTCTGCAAACACTATAATACATCAGAAAACTGCGGAATTTCAGAGAGAAATTTCAAAGGACATGAATTTTGAATTCCACACATTTTTATTGTTGAACATAAATGCATTCTGTAATAAGATGAGATAAATTCAATGTAAATCAAACATGAAAATACTTTAAAACAGCAATCATGATGCAATATTAGACTTTTTAACACTTTCATCAAAAACCACACAGTTTTTCGCAGTTAACGTAGTTTCAAGTGCCAAATTATGGTTAAATCTAAGATGTTGAAACCTGCAGTGCCTATCAATTTTAAACTGTCTCCTATATAGCTGTATTTCCATAGGATAAGTAAGTTGAAATAATCTGATTGTGTAACACTACAACAGCTTTTTCAACCCCACCCCCCAGTATGAAATCGTATAATTTGAAAGCACATGAATTTTGAATTCCACAGAACATTTTTATTATTGAACATAAATGCATTCTGTAAAAAGATGAGATAAATTCAATATAAATGAAACATTTAATGTTTCATTCATAGAGTGGATTGATTGACCTCAACACAAGCTTTAAAAAGAAAAAAAGAAGCAAAACAGGTGAGATAAATGTGCATTTCACACACTTTACGAAGTACATCCAACCTGATCCCCACTTCTGCTGACTAAAGAGCTGGAAATTTGGTACTGCATGGGGTTTTCTTCTCCCCTTGGCATGTAACTGAATGACAGAATTGCACATTCTTACGATTTTCTGGATGTCAATGATCCATTTACCTGGATAGTATTCACCCCAGAATGCTCATTATCGTCCAAATTTAACATTTCAGGTCTACATCTCAAAACCCGATGACTTCCTGGACTGGCTTTAGTAGAATGATGATGCATATCAATTTCATCCCTGATCTCTATGACACCGGTTGTGAAAGTGGAAGGCAAATAGTAATCAGTTTGGGTTCCAGCCGAGGACCCCAGTAAACTTTGCTTTTTGATGATGATTTCATTTCCGAGCTTGAACAGGACACCCTTGTGTATATCATGACCTCTCATATTGGAAGATAACATAAATGCCAATAAATGGCCTGTGTGTTGACGGTTGTTCATATCTCTTTGCCAGGAAACTTGTAGGCACCATCACCATTGTAAATCATTTGACAGACCAGAGTGAACAGGGTGACCTATGATTGGTCAGCAGTGTATCTGATTCAATACTGGGGGTGGGGATGAAAAAAAATGTTGTAGTGTTACATAATCAGATTTTTTCCACTAACTTATCCTATGGAAATACAGCTATATAGGTGATATTTTGATATTCATAGGCACTTCATGTTTCAACATCTTGGATTTGGCCACAATTTGGCACTTGAAGCTATGTTAACAGAGAAAACTGTGTGATTTTTGATGAAAGTGTCAAGAAGTCTAATATTGCATCATGATTACTGTTTTAAAGTATTTTCATGTTTCATTTATATTGAATTTATCTCAACCTTTTACAGAATGCATTTATGTTCAATAAGTGTGTGAAATGCACATTTATCTCACCTGTTTTGCTTCTTTTTTTCTTTTTAAAGCTTGTGTTGAGGTCAATCAATCCACTCTATGAATGAAACATTAAATGTTTCATTTATATTGAATTTATCTCATCTTTTTACAGAATGCATTTATGTTCAATAATAAAAATGTTCTGTGGAATTCAAAATTCATGTGCTTTCAAATTATACGATTTCAGACTGGGGGTGGGGTTGAAAAAGCTGTTGTAGTGTTACACAATCAGATTATTTCAACTTACTTATCCTATGGAAATACAGCTATATAGGAGACAGTTTAAAATTGATAGGCACTGCAGGTTTCAACATCTTAGATTTAATCATAATTTGGCACTTGAAACTGCGTTAACTGCGAAAAACTGTGTGGTTTTTGATGAAAGTGTTAAAAAGTCTAATGTTGCATCATGATTGCTGTTTTAAAGTATTTTCATGTTTGATTTACATTGAATTTATCTCATCTTTTTACAGAATGCATTTATGTTCAACAATAAAAATGTTGTGTGGAATTCAAAATTCATGTCCTTTGAAATTTCTCTCTGAAATTCCGCAGTTTTCTGATGTATTATAGTGTTTGCAGAATGCAGCACTGCTCATCTGAAAATGCATTGATTTTCATAATCTTTGGCCAGGGAATTGCATATATGGTTGTTTATTAGATTACAAAAGATTTGTTCAAATAGCAGCAACATGTGAGGTATATAGGACTAAGACTAGTAATTACGAATGTAGTGCGATTTATAAATAGACAATTTTTCCCTTATTTTTTTTATACGCCCACATTTTTATGTGGACGTATATTGTCGTCGCCCCCGTCCGTCCGTCCGTCCGTCCGTCCGTCCGTCCGCATTTTTTTTGTGAACAGTCTACAGGTCACAATTTTTATCCGATTTCAATTGAACTTAAAATATAGGTTTATCACCATAAGATCTCGGTTCCTTTCGATATTGGCATGTATCGGACTGTAACTTCATGGGTTATGGCCCCTGAATGTACGAAAAATCACGTTTTTTAGCTTGTGAACAGCGTAGAGGTCACAATTTTGAACCGATTTGGATGAAACTTGACATGTATGTTTATAACCCAAAGATCTTGGTTCCTTTCGATATTTGCGCCCATCGGATCGTAACTTCCTGAATTATGGCCCCTGATTGTCCGAAAAATCGCCCTTTTTAACTTGTGGTCCCTCTTGAGGTCACAATGGTTATCCGATTTAAAAAACCGTTTGATTATATCACCGTTGCATGGTTATGAAGGTTGAGTTCGAATTTCGTGAAAATCGGACCAAAATTGACAGACAAAATGGCCGCCGTTTGAACGCGAATAGTGTGAAAATATGTTATATCAAGGTTGTGGACCTTATAGAGGTCACAATTTTGAACCGATTTTGATGAAACTTGACATGTATGTTTATAACCCAAAGATCTTGGTTCCTTTCGATATTTGCGCCCATCGGATCGTAACTTCCTGAATTATGGCCCCTGATTGTCTGAAAAATTGCCCTTTTTAGCTTGTGGTCCCTCTGGAGTTCAAAATTGTTATCGGATTTAAAAAACCGTTTGATTATATCACCGTTCCATGGTTATGAAGGTTGAATTCGAATTTCGTGAAAATCGGACCAAAATTGACGGATAAAATGGCCGCCGTTTGTACGCGAATAGTGTGAAAATATGTTATATCAAGGTTGTGGACCTTATAGAGGTCACAATTTTGAACCAATTTTGATGAAACTTGACATGTATGTTTATAACCCAAAGATCTTGGTTCCTTTCGATATTTGCGCCCATCGGATCGTAACTTCCTGAATTATGGTCCCTGATTGTCCGAAAAATCGCCCTTTTTAGCTTGTGGTCCCTCTGGAGTTCAAAATTGTTATCGGATTTAAAAAAACGTTTGATTATATCACCGTTCCATGGTTATGAAGGTTGAATTCGAATTTCGTGAAAATCGGACCAAAATTGACGGACAAAATGGCCGCCGTTTGAAAGCGAATAGTGTGAAAATATGTTATATCAAGGTTGTGGACCTTATAGAGGTCACAGTTTTGAACCAATTTTGATGAAACTTGACATGTATGTTTATAACCCAAAGATCTTGGTTCCTTTCGATATTTGCGCCCATCTGATCGTAACTTCCTGAATTATGGCCCCTGATTGTCCGAAAAATTGCCCTTTTTAGCTTGTGGTCCCTCTGGAGGTCAAAATTGTTATCGGATTTAAAAAACCGTTTGATTATATCACCGTTCCATGGTTATGAAGGTTGAGTTCGAATTTCATGAAAATCGGACCAAAATTGACGGACAAAATGGCCGCCGTTTGTACGCGAATAGTGTGAAAATATGTTATATCAAGGTTGTGGACCTTATAGAGGTCACAATTTTGAACCAATTTTGATGAAACTTGACATCTATGTTTATAACCCAAAGATCTTGGTTCCTTTCGATATTTGCGCCCATCGGATCGTAACTTCCTGAATTATGGTCCCTGATTGTCCAAAAAATCGCCCTTTTTAGCTTGTGGTCCCTCTGGTGGTCAAAATTGTTATCCGATTTAAAAAAACGTTCGATTATATCACCGTTACATGGTAATGAAGGCTGAGTTTGAATTTGGGAAAATCGGACCAAAATTGACGGACAAAATGGCCGCCGTTTGTATGCGAATAGTGTGAAAATATGTTATATAAAGGTTGTGGAGGTCACAATTATTATCTGATTTAAAAAAAAATGTTTGATTATAAAAACCAAACAAATTGTAATGATTTTCTGATAATTCCTTAATATGCGACAACTCCGGACGATTTGGCTGCTGTGTGGGCGTATGTTTCGTTGCCTGGCAACCTATTTTTCTCCCCTCTTCCTGCATTTTTAGGTTGACTTTTTGGTCTAGAATTGGAGAAAAGGCATCAAATTTTCAATTTCATAGCAGTTTTGGGTAATACTGAGGATATTACAGCGGAGGGATAGGGGGTGTAAAATGTCTTTCTGCGGAGCAATCATTGAGTCAGAAGTGAGATTTTCACCCCAATCAACTTTAAAACACCCGTAGCAAAAAATCTAAATGTTCAACCTCCTACAAATTTATGATGAGGAGATTGCCAAATGTGGTCCCCATTTTGCCTAAAAAGATTGGAAGCAATGGAATTTTGAGAAAAAAAACTACAGCCTGTGATGTTACAGGCATTTAACATTGAAGTCAATGGACAAATAATTACTAGTCTGAGTCCAACAATAAACTAGAGTTAGCTCCCTTCGTTTGGGAGAAATTATTGTGTCGATTAGAATATAGTTCGACCTTGACATTGACCTAAATAAAGATAATTCAGTGGAGAAACGTAAGTAGTAAGTAATGACAACGAGATATGTCATCTAATGCTTATGGTAGATTTTTCAGATTGTAAAATCAATTGTGCATAATAGGTTATATGTATTTTGTATTAGAGGTTTCTTGTGTTTTGTCTTTTGCAATAGACGTATGAGGTATTTTGTATTAGAGGTTTCTTGTATTTTGTTTTTTGCATTAGACATTTTAGGTATTTGGTATATGGCATTATGTTACATGTGTGTTTTGAATTAGACATTTCTACATAGCATTAGGTTTTTGCCGCTTTCCCCCGCCATAAATCCGATGTTAATTTATGAAGTAGGCGTTATGTTAAATGTATTAAGAACTTGCCTGAAAATGAATAACATAGTTAAAATCCATTTATTTACGTCTTTCACGGGGTAGACTTTATTTACATCACATGTCTCATATTCGCGCGCTTTTATGACCACATGATAAGATGTGAGGATCGAACGGAAATTTCCTACGAGCTACCACACGTCTCTACTTTTTAACACCAAACATATTTCAAGAATGGAAAAATTCTGTAAAATTGACGACTGTTTCAATGCTCTGAAATCATAAATTCGCTGTTCAATGAATTATTCAAGCCCAATGTTAATGTATTTCTGTGGACGCGAATGGAAATGAAACCGGAAAATATCCACACAGGTCTCTGTCTGTGTAGTCTGTACTGACTGTAGGCGTGAGGACGATAATGCAGTACCGTACTAGTCTATGGATAATACATAAGATTTCTTTCCACTTAAAAAGAGAATTGTACCCAAATAAAGTTGGACAAACAAAAGAATCAACGCCAGCTGAAATAATTTGAATAATGGCTCTATAGAGTTAGACTATTTCTGGATTTGTCGTTGGTAACCGACCGACATAAATAGATGAATAATTAGGTCAGTCATGTCAATAAATAATATATGTCGATACGGATACCCAATTTTGCAAAACTTTTTATTAAATAATTTAGCATTATATAACAACAGTTGTCATACTAATTATTATAATTTTAATTCTGTTTTTTGGGGGAACTCGAGTATCACACATTTGTCGATCAGTTAACAATAACAAATTGAAAGGAACGACAAGCGTAAGGCCTCTTCTTAGGCCTTTATTTGATATTTATTTACATTGATTTAAATATACAAAAATAAGAAAGTTGCTCAATAGGCTACATATACTGATTTGAAGGAATAATAGAAATAAAAAGTGAAGTAAAAAAAAAAAAAAAAATCTTCGACTAGTCAAAATGGTAGGGCCCAGTATAAACATGACTAGGCCAGTAGGCCATAGCCTATCAGTATCAGTAACTGAGTAACCTACTTTTACTATTTAGTCCTTAGACTAGCCTACCTAGAGAATATTTTTCTATTTGTCAATGTTGTTATCTTCTGAGTAGAAATAATAATAATATGTAAAAAAGCAGAATTCTAACGATAATGTAAGCAACGAATGCTGAGAACAGTGATAATGAAACAGTTCGTCAGTTGCTCTTTCTTTAAAATTATGTGGTTGCTATGGCAACCATCCAAAATCCTTAATATTTCACTAAAATTATATAATTCATAATATTTTATATTACATGGGCTGTAAATATGTGTTAAAATGATTTCTGCTACAGTACTTAAAATGTACCATAATCAATTGGTTTGTCATGGTGATCAATTGGTTTGAAAATTGAACAACATTGCCTTTTTGGGGGTTTGTTTTTGTTTTGATTGCTGTACAACCAAATATTAAGTATTATAGAAGAGAAAGGATAAGTAATTTTAAAAATTCACTACATTTACCAGTAGGTACACAAATTTCTCTTGAATATCTCAATTCCTTCATAATTTTGTTAAGCCTAAAATTGGGCGATTTCCAATTGCAGAATGTTTTTCAAAGTGAACCCCGTTCCAGCGTATAAAGAGATGGAATATAAATATTTTGTTATTATTTATTTATTCAATCATTACCTGACAGCTACTGAAAATAATATAAAAACTAGACCTGCATGCAGGAATGACAGGTTTCACTGGTGCCACGTTACCCTTAAACATGTCAAGTTACCCTTGAACATATGTCACTTCCGGTACCAACGAAACCTCTAAACAGGTTTCCAAATTAACATTGCACACAAATAAAATGGACGCAGAATCAACCAAATCCAGCAATATCAATTCATTTTATACATTTGTTACTTGTAAATGATCTTGACAAAATTAAATTACTTCCTGTGTTAATGAAAATGTTCAATTAGTCTTATGAAATAAGAAATGGCATACGATATCATATAGTGAAAATTTTATGTAAATCGAATGATAATTGCCACTTTTAAATTTTAAAGACCAAAAAACTTGAAAAGTGACTTGTAGAAAATCTACTATTTCTCTGCAACCGTACAAGTTAGAAACCATTTTGTGGTATCTGTATGATCGTGTGGGTTCATTCTATTTGTTGATTGGCATCAAATACCATAATTTGAAAAATATTTCAAAACAGGCTCATTTGAATAAAATATATGTTTTGAAGGCTAAAAATACAGTTTTTGCCAAAATGACGTTACTTCCGGTGAAAATGAAAATCTTAAATTACTTGTATGAAATCCTAAATGGCATTAGGTATAACATGGTGTAAAGTTTATGAAAATCGAACAACAATTGACACTTTTATGGCCCCCAAACCTTCAAAAGTGACCTGTAGAAAACCGTCTATTTAGAAACGATTTTATGATATCTATATGACCATATGAGTTGTGTTTATATGTGAATTTAAACCAAAAGTTAAAATTATTAATACATATTAAGTAATTCTTGGTTGAATAAAACATTGATTTAAAAAGTTTAAAATGCAGTTTTTGACAAAATAGTAATTTTAAATTTTAAATAGTAATCAACTTGATATGACGCTACATGCTTTTTGAATCAAATGATGTCACTTTTATACAAATCCAATAATAATTGACTATATTACACGCAAAATAACGAAAACAGTGACTTATGCAGAACTGCCCATTTCTTGGCAACTGCTTATATTACAAACTAATTTTAACATACAATTTCTTCGTATGGATTATAGCTACAAGTTTATAAAAGTTATGTAAAAATATTTTAAATTCTGAAAAGCCTGAATAGGTTGTAAATGGGTCAATTTTACACCATTTTGCTAGAAAATGAAATAGAAATTTAAAAAACTGCTTCCGCCATTTTTTGCGCCTTGAAAGGACACACTCTTTGAGTCATATAATTTTTCAAAAAAATAATATTTGTTTTCGAAGAAAGAAAATAACTGTCAAAATTGTAGTTTTTGGTAAAATTATGCCACTTCCCGTGCCGACAGATAACACTATCGGTAACAAAAAAAATGACAATTGAGACAACGAAGCATATGAACTTTGTTATACGCCCACATTGAAATGTGGTCGTATATTGTCGTCGCCCCCGTCCGTCCGTCCGTCCGTCCGTCGGTCCGTCGGTCCGGCGTCTACAATTGCTTGTGGACGCTCTACAGGCTAAAGTTAATATCCGATTTACTTTAAATTTATACACAGTGTTTAAGGTCATGAGACGAAGAAGCCTATTGTTTTTCAGCGATTTCCGATAATAACTACCAGAGTTATGGCCCTTGATCACTTCAAAATATCTTGTGGACGCTCTAGAGGCCAAAGTTAATATCCGATCGACTTTAAATTTATACACAGCGTTTAAGGTCATAAGACAATGACGCCTATTGATTTTCGGCGATTTCCGATAATTAGTGCCAGAGTTATGACCCTTGATCTCTTTAAAAAATCTTGTGGACGCTCTAAAGGTCAAAGTTAATATCCGATTGACTTTAAATTTATACACAGTGTTTAAGGTTATAAGACGAAGAAGCCTATTGATTTTCAGCGATTTCCCATAATTAGTGCCAGAGTTATGGCCCTTGATCACTTCAAAAAATCTTGTGGACGTTCTAGAGGCCAAAGTTAATATCCGATTGACTTTAGATTTATACACAGTGTTTAAGGTCATGAGACGAAGAAACCTATTGATTTTCGGCGATTTCCGATAATTAGTGCCAGAGTTATGTCCCTTGATCTCTTTAAAAAATCATGTGGACGCTCTAAAGGTCAAAGTTAATATCCGATTGACTTTAAATTTATACACAGTGTTTAAGGTCATAAGACGAAGAAGCCTATTGATTTTCAGCGATTTCCGATAATTAGTGCCAGAGTTATGGCCTTGATCACTTCAAAAAATCTTGTGGACGCTCTAGAGGCCAAAGTTAATATCCGATTGACTTCAAATTTATACACAGTGTTTAAGGTCATAAGACAAAGACGCCTATTGATTTTCAGCGATTTCCGATAATTAATGCCAGAGTTATGGCCCTTGATCACCTCAAAAAATCTTGTGGACGCTCTGGAGGCCAAAGTTAATATCCGATTGACTTTAGATTTATACACAGTGTTTAAGGTCATGAGACGAAGAAGCCTATTGATTTTCAGCGATTACAAATAATTACTGCCAGAGTTATCTCCCTTGATAACTTCAAAAATTCTTGTGACGCTATAGAGGCCAAAGTTACCATCCGATTGACTTCAGATTGATACATAGAGTTTAAGGTGTTGAAACGAACAAGTATTTTGATTTTCAATGAATTTAGATAACTGAACAGCTAAATCCATGATATTAAATGTTTCATGTATATACTAATTGTTAGCGTGGGGTAAAACTTTATAAAAAGCAATCAAATTCTAATGATTTTCTGATAATTACATAATGAGTTGTTACTCTTAATCAGTTTTTAGTGTATTACAAATGTTTCATTACCGAAAAAAGTAAAAATATGCGACAAACCTTGTTGACTGCCCGGACGATTTAGCTGCTGTGGGCGTATGTTTCGTTGCCTGGCAACCTATCTTTTTATACAAATCGAACAATAAAAAAATAATCTAGAACTGAAAAACTGAATTAGCCAATGGCGGCCAAGCAAAATTACTGAGACAAAATTTTTTAACATTTTTGCGTAAGACAGATGACTCTTTAATTCTGTGTACAACACGACTAAAAAATATTCATAAATAAAAAAGTTTTTTGTAAAATTTTAAATTTTCAAAATTTGGCGCTTAATATCTTCGAAGATTTACCGAAAATCAAAACTCAAAAGTAGCGTAGCTATGTGCCCCTGTCTCCGGCTATGCCAAAATGTATCGAAAGTTAAAATCCCATGATTATTGTTAAAATTACTGCAATATTTTTAAAAACGACAACTTTGGTGATTTCAGGCATTTCGCATTGTCGCAGAACGTTTAAAATAACTTTATCCTCTAAGTCACACCCATTTTCCCAGTAAAACCGAAGACATCGTAACGATGCGACAAGCAGTTGCTGAGATCTACTCAAAACAAAAGAATAATAATAATAATAATAAGAATAATAATTTTAACAAAAACAATAGTGTTTCACACAAGCTTCGCAGTGTGAAACCCTAATAATTTTAACAAAAACAATAGTGTTTCACACAAGCTTCGCAGTGTGAAACCCTAATTAATATTAATGAGAAAATTATCAGAAAATGATGTTTTTTTTTTTAAAAATATACAGCGGTTGCTATGGTAACCACTCAAACTCCTTAATATTTGGCTCAAACTTATACAATTCATATCATTTGACATTACTTAGGTTTGAAATATTTTAAAATGCTTATTTTTAAATGTGGTGATCAACTTTTAGGTTATAGTAAATAGCGTTGAAAATTGTCAAAAATTGCATTTTTTCCATTTTTGTTGCTATGACAACCAAAATTGATAATATATGGCGGATTGGAAATATGTAATTTTAAAAATTCACAAACTTTTTGACATATTCCCATAATTTCATTTCCGTATCTCGATTCTTTCTTATTATATTAATGTCCCCAAAACACCAAAAAAATAGGCAAATGTGTGCCGCGAACAATTGTTCAAAAATGAACATAAATCCAGCTCTTGAGAAAAAGCATATAGATAATTTTACGCTTTTTTTTCCTTTTAATGTTACTTGATAGCTACTGATATTAAAAATGCATGTATTTCATGAATATACATCTATATTTTTGATAGTTTGGATATGAAATGAACTATGACATCACAAAAAACACCAAAAATGACCTTTTCAAAGCGTTGAAAAACCTTTCTTCCGCGGAAAGTCAAAAATCGCAACTTTGGGCCTCAATAAAAAAAAAAGTTTTCATCCGATTTTGAATCTGTAAAAAGTTTTGTGAGAAGATTGATGAGATCTACTTAAAAAACTAATAAAATCAATAAACCACATGCTGTCAATTATTTTCTTAGGCAGTGGATTTTTCAAAAAAGCGCTTAAAAGAGAAACATTTTCCATACATGTTAACTTCTTAGCCTTGGAAATTCTTGTACTTAAGTTCATATATGTCTAATCTATACAATCCAGATAAACCGGGGTTTGATCCATATAAGAGGGCATATTGAGTTTTTTTTTAAAATTTTGATCATGAAATAAAGAGATCTTCTAATAAAAACATTTGATATGAAATGAGGACAAACATGTATGTAAAGTGGTTCAATGTGCCCCGGTCTCCCCAATAGACGGAATAAAAACAAGGGGCTGTACGGAGTATTTCTATTTTCCCTGTGTTCTCTTATCTTATGACACTTAATTACTTTATTGTATAGTCAGATAACCTCCTGCGGCCCCATATAACAACTTTTTGTCTTCGAAGGAATTATTAGTGAGCAGAAATTCGGCCGTTTATCTGTCATCACTCGTCACTTCAGTCACTCACATAGAGCGATAACTCGTGTTTTCCTTTGGCGTTCGTCACTTCCGATTCATGAATCCTTTATTACTCCTCTATGGTAGCGATGATCTCTGTGTTAATATTATATTTGGAAAGTGTTTAATCAGTTCTATCACATATGTGATAATGACTGGCACCAATATTGTCCTTTAACAAATTTTGACTAACTATCTGGACATATAAACATAGTATGCTTTGTACTGCTTATTCAAAGTTTAATGACACAAACACGTGGAGCCAAAAGCCTTTTGTATAGTGGTTGTATGCACTATGAGGACGATTGTTGATTAGGCGCCATATAAATGGACATGTTATTATTAATTTAGAATGGATTTTAGCAGCTATTTTGAAGAGCACCCTTAATTTTCACTTCCATACAGATTATTGGTTACACATGTAGATTTTTTTCAAATAACTTTATGTAAAACTAATGCAAAAAGTAGTCAAATGCGCTACAATAATCTTTTCTTAACCTTCACAGGTCCATATCCTTTTCTCTGAATTAACAATTACTGGTTTTATATCTTCGAAACGTTGCATGGTAATAAAACCAGTAATTGTTAATCCATAAATAGTGTTAGTGTGAAATCTGGTCTAGAAAAAACACATGGGAATTTTACCTCTCCAGGTGGCACCTTCCTCAATTTAAACCCGGACTTATAGTATACAATAGTATGGAAATAGAAGTATGTAAATGTAATCATTTTTTATGTAAATTGTATTATTCTAATTTTATTTGGCTCAAAAATGACAACAATATGGTTAATACACTTCACGAATTGGAATAATGGGTTTTTACGACGAGATTGAAATTATTTCTGAAAGACATTAATATTTGTCATTTTAGATCAACTCTTAACATAGAATAAGAATAAAGACTCTTTTGGGATCCAGGGAGTATCTTTTTAATTTAGTTTTCCTTTAAAACGGGTGACAACGTGTTTAGTCTGCTTAGAAAGTTGAAGTACGGCTTTATTTAAATTCACTATTTCAAGACACCACAAGACTACAGGCCGCAATTCCTAATGTATTGTCTTGAAACAATATATATTAGATTTCCTTATACCTTAAGGATGTCCCCTATTGTCTTTGGTGCGTGCCAGACTTCCAGGGGCAGAGGAACCCCTTTATTTTTGCACGTGTCAGTTTGTTGCCTACAAACTATGATTCTCAATGGATTGCCTTGAAGTTGTGCATATTTATTTTATTCCTTATATTTTTAGGATGACTGCTTTTTTTTGGTGTATGCCTAACCCCCAGGGGCATAGCAATGTCCATTTTTATGTTTATCACCTAGGGGCCTCAATTCTGAATGGATTAACTTTGTGCGCGACATCCAACCTCATAGTTTTCCTCAGAGTACTCCGGTTTCCTCCCACTGCTAAAGACACTTATGCACCAGCGAATTATTGAAATGAATTAAACCAGATATTAGTCCCGAAATGACCTAGTTTGTGTCTAGTGGATGTTAAACCCCACTTCTCTCTTTCTGGAGCGTGACAGGGGTCAGGCATACAGCCAAAGTCTAGGGATGCAGAGGCCAAATAAAAATTAGAATAATACAATACAATGTAGATCCAAAATGATTGCATGTTCATAATCTACGCAAACATTTACTGTATAAAGACACGTTTGAGGGGTATAGGTGATTGAGACGTAATTTTAAAATCAATCTGAAAAGTCAAAAATTTTGATAACAAGCATTAAAACTCTATCAATGTACAGATTTCAAGTGCCAATTAAAAATATAAGCCAGATGAACTTTAAGTTACATTATGGGAGATAAGATAAAGAGATGGCAGTTCTAAATATAATAGTTAAAAACTAGATAGTGTAAAGGTAATTTGCTGAAAATTTCAGTCAAATTGATCCACTATTAGCCGAGAAAAAAGCGTTTGATATATTTACATAGCCTCGGTCATCATTACTCAAATCATTAATATAAACAGCATAGTCTCGATTATCCACTTGATTGATTTAATTATCAACGGCCATTAAGCGGCATATATGAATTTAATCCGCTAACATCGAAGGCTAGCCTTGCCATCAAGAGTTTATTATGGTCTGGATATGTTAATTAATGTCTAATTGATTATTTAGATAACATTTCAGGCCTAAAGAAAGACCCATAATAAGCAGATTTTGCTCTTGAATAATGCTATTTTAATGTATGTTATAGTAGGGTATTTGAAGTTTCATTATCAAACTTTTTCAGAACTTTAGCCTCCGTCCCACATGGCCATAATTTAAGATGAATATGTAACACTAGAGGCTTACTGTACATCAAAGAAATGTGTTCTGTTTAATATAGAAATTCTTTACCTACATAGTGTATGACGAAAGTGTATGACCATGGGTATATTTTGTACATTTTTAGTATGCTTTGAATTTCAAGACTGAATATTTTGAAAAGTATATATCCCATCGACTCAGTATTTTTTGTAAATTGATAAAAGACAAACTGACATTAACTATGCCAATTTTGGCGGCTTTGGAAATCTTGACAAAAAAGTGAATAGTTCATTTGTTCCACATTTTGCCACCTAGTGGCACGAACTGTGTGTTTTGCACATTGTGTGTGATGCTAAATTCATAATCTACACCAAAAGCTATCTTAGATTACTAAATTATAGAGTTCTACTCCTACTAGAAAT
Source organism: Patella depressa (assembly GCA_948474765.1). Taxonomy (NCBI): domain Eukaryota; kingdom Metazoa; phylum Mollusca; class Gastropoda; family Patellidae; genus Patella; species Patella depressa. The sequence goes on along the minus strand of OX419715.1, from coordinate 47,291,451 downwards.
GTGAGTTTAAAGCACCCGGAAAATCTGAACAAAATTACTGAATTTATGATCCGTTTCTGTACTCTAATTTTAAATGGCCATATCTCAGCGAGTTTTTGACCTAGAGAGGTATAATTTTGGATTTGTTAGGTTAAGTCCATGTACTGTAACATATATTTTTGTCCCCCGCCTTTCGAAGAAAGTTGGGGGACTATTAAAATGGGACCGTCCGTCTGTCTGTCTGTCTGTCCGTCTGTCTGTCCGTCACACTTTTTGGGACACAATAACTCTCTTCCTAATTGAGCTAGAATGTTCAAACTTGGTGTATGTGTTTATTAGGTCAATGCCTTGATGGAGTTCGAAGATGAGCATTTTCCGCTTAGGGTAAGCAGAGATAAGCAATTTGATTGGTTGATGCTTTGGGACACGATAACTTTAGATCTAATTAAGTGAGATTGATGAAACTTGGTGTATAGTTTCATTATAGTAATACCTTGACTAAGTTCGATAATGAGCATTTTCTGCTCAGGGTAAGCAGAGCTATACGCAATTTGATTGGTCGAGAATTTGGAACACAATAACTCTCCTTCTAATTGAGTTAAAATGTTTAAACTTGGTGTATATGTTTATTAGGTCAATGCCTTGATGGAGTTCAAAGATGAGCATTTTCCGCTAAGGGTAAGCAGAGATAAGCAATTTGATTGGTTGATGCTTTGGGACACGATAACTTTAGTTCTAATTAAGTGAGAGTGATGAAACTTGGTGTATAGTTTCATTGCAGTAATACCTTGACTAAGTTCGATAAGTTCGAGGGTAAGCAGAGCGATAAGCAATTTGATTTGCCGAGACTTTGGAACACAATAACTCTCCTTCGAATTGAGTTAAAATGTTCAAAATTGGTGTGTATGCTTATTAGGTCAATGCCTTGATGGAGTTCGAAGATGAGCATTTTCTTTTTATGGTAGGCAGAGATAAGCAATTTTTTGATGACACTTCGTGTTCAGTTTGATTGGTCGATACGTTTGAAAAAAATAAATGTGCGATTAATTAATATGTGTCATCTATTTATTTTGGGATTTCGGCGGGGGACATCAGCCTCACTGTTGGCTTGTTTATTATTTTTTTGGAGGGGATCATGTTGCCAACGAAATTTGGTCCACTTGACATGGAATGACCTATGTATATTTCTATACACCAACATTTATGTGTTACCGTATATTGTCGTAATCATCAATTCTTATAAAAACAAATTTTTACTTGTTTTTATACGCCCACATTGAAATGTGGTTGTATATTGTCGTTGCCCCCATCCAATTGTGGAAGCTCTAGAGCCATGTTTCTCAACCTTTTCTCACCGTTCACCCCTAAATGAATTCTCAACCAACCCATTTACCCCCACAGTTTTGAGGAGGTTACTGATGGCTGAGCCGTGGCCGGCGAAGCTGGTCACTGCGAGTGCCGTAGGCGCGAAGCCCGTTGAGGAGGGTCAATTTTTTAGAAATTGGAGCCCGGAAATGTGACTTCCAGCCATTTCAGGCACTCTTCAGGCGTTTCATAGGAACTTGAAAATTGCCTTTTTCTATAGAAGCCATCCGACATGAACCGCGGATCCTTGCACGGGCCTGCACCCCCTGACCACATTGACATTGAATATGGAATGAATACGGATCGAAGGTGAGATTCAATAATCACCAAATTTATATTTTAATGAAAATACGTTGTTTCCAGTTCAGTGCGAAATTTGCTCCTGGTGATTGTCACAAACGATTTTTATACGCCCACATTGAAAGATTGGTTTGAGGATGCCTACTGTAAATATTTGTGGATTTTCAACTTGTGTATATACACCTTTGTTAATAGTATCATCACATTTTCATTTGATAGCTCACCTTTCTAGAAAATGAAGAACTTACATGTTACCAACGACAGGGCAACCATTACAACTTAGTGATGTCTTCAACATATGACATCATTTTTATACGCCCACATTTTCATGTGGACGTATTATGTCGTCGCACCTGTCCGTCTGGACGTCCGTCCGGACGTCCATCTGTCCACAATTTGTTTGTGGACTCTCTACAGGTCACAATTCTTACCCGATTTTGACGAAACTTGAAATATAGGTTTATCCCCATAAGATCTCGGCTGCTTTCGATATTGGCATGTATCGGATCAAAACTTCATGGATTATGGCCCTTGATTGTACGAAAAATCACATTTTTAGCTTGTGGACCCTATAGAAGTCACAATTTTGAACCGATTTTGATGAAACTTGACATGCATGTTTATAACCCAAAGATCTTGGTTCCTTTCGATATTTGTGCCTATCGGAACGTAATTTCCTGAATTATTGCCCCTGATTGTTCGAAATATCACCTTTTTATATGCCCACATTTTTATGTGGACGTATATTGTCGTCGCCCCTGTCCGTCCGTCCACAATTTGTTTGTGGACTCTCTACAGGTCACAATTCTTACCCGATTTTGACGAAACTTGAAATATAGGTTTATCCCCATAAGATCTCGGCTGCTTTCGATATTGGCATGTATCGGATCAAAACTTCATGGATTATGGCCCTTGATTGTACGAAAAATCACATTTTTAGCTTGTGGACCCTATAGAAGTCACAATTTTGAACCGATTTTGATGAAACTTGACATGCATGTTTATAACCCAAAGATCTTGGTTCCTTTCGATATTTGTGCCTATCGGAACGTAATTTCCTGAATTATGGCCCCTGATTGTTCGAAATATCACCTTTTTATATGCCCACATTTTTATGTGGACGTATATTGTCGTCGCCCCTGTCCGTCCGTCCACAATTTGTTTGTGGACACTCTACAGGTCACAATTCTTATCCGATTTTGACGAAACTTGAAATATAGGTTTATCCCCAAAAGATCTCGGATGCTTTCGATATTGGCATGTATCGGATGAAAACTTCATGGATTATGGCCCCTGATTGTACAATAAATCACGTTTTTAGCTTGTGGACCCTATAGAGGTCACAATTTTGAACCGATTTTGATGAAACTTGACATGCATGTTTATAACCCAAAGATCTTGGTTCCTGTCGATATTTGTGCCTATCGGAATGTAATTTCCTGAATTATGGCCCCTGATTGTCCGAAAAATCACCCTTTTTAGCTTGTGGTCCCTCTTGAGGTCACAATTATTATCCGATTTAAAAAAACGTTTGATTATATCACCGTTACACCCTAAGGAAGGTTGAGTTCGAATTTCGGGAAAATCGGACGAAAATTGCCATACAAAATGGCCGCCGTTTGTACGCGAATATATCAAGGTTGTGGACCCTGTAGAAGTCACATTTTTTTTTCGATTTTGATGAAACTTGAAATTCATGGTCATAACCCAAAGATCTTGGTTCCTTTCGATATTTGCGCATATCGGAACGTAACTTCCTGAATTATGGCCCCTGATTATACGCAAAATCGCCTTATTTTAGCTTGTGGTCCTTCTGGTGGTCACAATTATTATCCGATTTAATAAAACGGTTGATTATATTACTGTTACACCGTAAGGAAGGTTGAGTTCGAATTTCGGGAAAATCGGACCAAAATTGACATACAAAATGGCCGCCGTTTGTAAGCGAATACTGTTAGAAAATTGTATATCATGGTTGTGGACCCTGTAGAGGTCACAATTTTAATTCGATTTTGATGAAACTTGAAATGCATGGTTCTATACCAAAGATCTTGGTTCCTTTCGTTATTTGCGCATATCAGATCGTAACTTCCTGAATTATGGCCCCTGATTGTCCGAAAAATCGCCTATGGTCCCTCTGGAGGTCACAATTATTATCCGATTTGAAAAAACGTTTGACTCTATCACCGTGACACCCTACGGAAGGTTGAGTGCGAATTTCGAGAAAATTGGACCATAATTGCCAGAAAAAATGGCCGCTGTTTGTACGCGAACAGTGTAAAAATATGGTATGTCAAAGTTGTGGACCCTGTAGAGGTGACAATTTTAATTCGATTTTCATGAAACCTGAAATGCTTGTTTATAACCTAAAGATCTTCATTCTTTTCGATATTTGCACATATCAAATTGTAACTTAATGAATTATGGCCTTTGATTGTAGGAAAAATCACTTTCTGTATTGCTTGTTCTTTTTATTGGACTTCGAAATTTGACTAATGGTTTGGATTGTTCGTACTTGGTTTTATTTTATTATCTCTGTCTATCTCTCGAACAATTATCTGATTTAAAAAAAAAAACTCTGATTATATTACTGTTGCACCGTAAGGAAGGTTGAGTTCGAATTTCGTGAAAATCGTACCAAAATTGCTGGACGAAATGGTCACCGTTTGTACGCGAATAGTGTAAAAATATGGTATATCATGGTTGTGGACTCTCTACAGGTCACAATTCTTATCCGATTTTGACGAAAAGTAACATTTCTAGGTTGTGTACCGTCACACCATAATCATTGTTGGCTTCGAATTTCATGAATATCAGACTGGAACTGACCAACAAAATGGCTGCTCCCAATACAGTATGAAATACAGGACTTAATGATGTAGGAAAAATCACTTTCGGTATTGCTTGTTCTCTATCCATCTCTCAAAAATGTGGGCGTATCCTGCCTGGCAGTGCCAGCCTATCTTTTAGCTTGTGGTCCTCATGAGGCCAAAATTATTATACGATTTAAAAAACCGTCTGATTATTTCACCGTTACACCGTAAAGAAGATCGTGTTCGAATTTCGTGAAAATCGGACCAAAATATGGTATGTCAAGGTTGTGAACACAGTAGAGATCACAATATTGAACCGATTTTGATGAAACTTGAAATGTATGTTTATAACTCAAAGATTTTGGTTCCTTTCGATATTTGCGCATATTGGATCATAACTTCTTGAATTATGGCCCCTGATTGTACGAAAAATCGCCTTTTTTAGCTTGTGGTACTTCTTGAGGCCAAAATTATTATCAGATTTGAAAAACCGTCTGATTATATCACCGTTACACCGTAAAGAAGGTTGTGTTCGAATTTCGTGAAAATCGGACCAAAATTGACAGACAAAATGGCCGCCGTTTGTACGCGAAAAGCGCAAAAATATGGTATGTCAAGGTTGTGAACACTGTAGAGGTCACAATATTGAACCGATTTTGATGAAAGTTGAAATGCATGTTTATAACCCAAAGATCTTGGTTTCTTTCGATATTTGCGCATATCGGATCATAACTTCCTGAATTATGGCCCCTGATTGTACGAAAAATCGCCTTTTTATACGCCCACATTTTCATGTGGACGTATATTGTCGTCGCCCCTGTTCGTCCGTCCGTACACAATTGTTTGTGAACAGTCTACAGGTCACAATTTTTATCCGATTTCAATGAAACTTAAAACATAGGTTTATCACCCTAAGATCTCGGTTCCTTTCGATATTGGCATGTATCGGACTGTAACTTCATGGGTTATGGCCCCTGATTCTACGAAAAATCACGTTTTTTAGCTTGTGAACAGTTTAGAGGTCACAATTTTGAACCGATTTGGATGAAACTTGAAATGCATGTTTATAACCCAAAGATCTTGGTTCCTTTCGATATTTGCGCCAATCGGATCGTAACTTCCTGAATTATGGCCCCTGATTGTCCGAAAAATCGCTCTTTTTAGCTTGTGGTCCCTCTGGAGGTCAAAATTATTATTCGATTTAAAAAAACGTTTGATTATATCACCGTTCCATGGTGATGAAGGTCGAGTTCGAATTTCGTGAAAATCGGACCAAAATTGACGGACAAAATGGCCGCCATTTGTACGCGAAGAGTGTGAAAATATGTTAAATCAAGGTTGTGAACAGTGTAGAGGACACAATTTTGAACCGATTTGGATGAAACTTGAAATGCATGTTTATAACCCAAAGATCTTGGTTCTTTTCGATATTTGCGCCAATCGGATCGTAACTTCCTGAATTATGGCCCCTGATTGTCCGAAAAGTTGCCCTTTTTAGCTTGTGGTCCCTCTGGAGGTCAAAATTGTTATCCGATTTAAAAAAAACGTTTGATTATATCACCGTTTCATGGGTATGAAGGTCGAGTTCGAATTTCGTGAAAATCGGACCAAAATTGACGGACAAAATGGCCGCCATTTGTACGCGAATAGTGTGAAAATATGTTAAATCAAGGTTGTGAACAGTGTAGAGGACACAATTTTTAACCGATTTGGATGAAACTTGAAATGCATGTTTATAACCCAAAGATCTTGGTTCCTTTAAATATTTGCGCCAATCGGATCGTAACTTCCTGAATTATGGCCCCTGATTGTCCGAAAAATTGCCCTTTTTAGCTTGTGGTCCCTATGGAGGTCAAAATTGTTATCCGATTTAAAAAAACGTTTGATTATATCATTGTTCCATGGTTATGAAGGTCGAGTTCGAATTTCGTGAAAATCGGACCAAAATTGACGGACAAAATGGCCGCCATTTGTACGCGAATAGTGTGAAAATATGTTATATCAAGGTTGTGAACAGTGTAGAGGACACAATTTTGAACCGATTTGGATGAAACTTGAAATGCATGTTTATAACCGAAAGATCTTGATTCCTTTCGATATTTGCGCCAATCGGATCGGAACTTCCTGAATTATGGCCCCTGATTGTCTGAAAAATTGCCCTTTTTAGCTTGTGGTCCCTCTGGAGGTCAAAATTGTTATCCGATTTAAAAAACCGTTTGATTATATCACCGTTCCACGGTTATGAAGGTTGAGTATGAATTTTGTGAAAATCGGACCAAAATTGACGGACAAAATGGCCGCCGTTTGTACACGAATATTGTGAAAATATGTTATATAAAGGTTGTGGACCATATAGAGGTCACAATTTTGAACGGATTTTGATGAAACTTGACATGTATGTTTATTACCCAAAGATCTTGGTTCCTTTCGATATTTGCGCCCATTGGATCATAACTTCCTGAATTATGTCCCCGGATTGTCAGAAAAATCGCTTTTGTTCGCTTTTGGTCCCTCTAGAGGTCAAAATTATTATCCGATTTAAAAAAACGTTTGACTATATCACCGTTACATGGTAATGAAGAGAGAGTTTGAATTACGTGAAAACCGGACTAGAAATGACGGACAAAATGGCCGCCGTTTGTACACGAATAGTTTGAAAATATGTTATATCAAGGTTGTGGACCCTATAGAGGTCACAATTTTGAATCGATTTTGATGAAACTTAACAGGTATGTTTTAAACCCAAAGATCTTGGTTCCTTTCGATATTTGCGCCCATCGGGTCATTACTTCCTGAATTATGACCCCTGATTGTACGAAAAATCACCCTATTTAGCTTGTGGTGCCTCTGGAGGTCACAATTATTATTAATTATATGATTTAAAAAAACACTTTTGATTATAAAAACCAAACAAATTCTAATGATTTTCTGATAATTCCTTAATATGCGACAATTCTTGTTGACTGCCCTGACGATTTGGCTGCTGTGTGGGCGTATGTTTCGTTGCCTGGCAACCTATCTTTTAGCTTGTGGTCCTTCTTGAGGCCAAAATTATTATCCGATTTGAAAAAACGTCTGATTATATCATCGTTACACCGTTAAGAAGGCTGTTTTTGAATTTCGTGAAAATCGGACCAAAATTGACGGACAAAATGGTCGCCGTTTGTCCGCGAAAAGTGTAAAAATATGGTATGTCAAGGTTGTGAACACTGTAGGAGTCACAATTTTGAACCGAATTTGATGAAACTTGAAATGCATGTCTATAACTCAAAGATCTTGTGGTTCCTTCGATATTTGCGCATATCGGATCGTAACATCCTGAATTATGGCCCCTGATTGTACGAAAAATCACGCTTTTAGCTTGTGGATATTATAAAGGTCACAACTTTGAACCGATTTTGATGAAACTTGACATGTATGTTTATAACTCAAAGATCTTAGTTGTTTTTATACGCCCACATTTTCATGTGGACGTATTATGTCGTCACCCCTGTCCGTCCGGACGTCCGTCCGTCCGTCCGTCCGTCCACAATTTGTTTGTGGACTCTCTACAGGTCACAATTCTTATCCGATTTTGACGAAACTTGAAATATAGGTTTATCCCCAAAAGATCTCGGCTGCTTTCGATATTGGCATGTATCGGATCAAAACTTCATGGATTATGGCCCCTGATTGTACGAAAAATCATGTTTTTAGCTTGTGGACCCTATAGAGGTCACAATTTTGAACCGATTTTGATGAAACTTGACATGCATGTTTGTAACCCAAAGATCTTGGTTCCTTTCAATATTTACGGCTATCGGAATGTAATTTCCTGAATTATGGCCCCTGATTGTCCGAAAAATCACCCTTTTTAGCTTGTGGTCCCTCTGGAGGTCACAATTATTATTCGATTTAAAAAACCGTTTGATCATATCACCGTTACACCCTAAGGAAGGTTGAGTTCGAATTTCGGGAAAATCGGACGAAAATTGCCATACAAAATGGCCGCCGTTTGTACGCGAATACTGTTAAAAAATGGTATATCAAGGTTGTGGACCCTGTGGAGCTCACAATTTTGATTCGATTTTGATGAAACTTGAAATTCATGGTAATAACCCAAAGATCTTGCTTCCTTTCGATATTTGCGCATATCGGATCGTAACTTCCTGAATTATGGCCCCTGATTACATGCAAAATCGCCTTTTTTTTAGCTTGGAGGTCACAATTATTATTCGATTTAAAAAAACGTTTGATTATATCACCGTTACACCCTAAGGAAGGTTGAGTTCGAATTTCGGGAAAATCGGACGAAAATTGCCATACAAAATGGCCGCCGTTTGTACGCGTATACTGTTAAAAAATGGTATATCAAGGTTGTGGACCCTGTGGAGGTCACAATTTTGATTCGATTTTGATGAAACTTGAAATTCGTGGTTATAACCCAAAGATCTTGCTTCCTTTCGATATTTGCGCATATCGGATCGTAACTTCCTGAATTATGGCCCCTGATTATACGCAAAATCGCCTTTTTTTTAGGTTGGAGGTCACAATTATTATCCGATTTAAAAAAACGTTTGATTATATTACCGTTAGATCGTAAGGAAGGCTGAGTTCAAATTTCAGGAAAATCAAACCAAAATTGCCATACAAAATGGCCGCCGTTTGTACGCGAATACTGTTAAAAAATGGTATATCAAGGTTGTGGACCCGGTAAAGGTCACAATTTTAATTCGATTTTGATGAAACTTGAAATTCATGGTTATAACCCAAAGATCTTGGTTGTTTTTCGATATTTGCGCATATCGGATCGTAACTTCCTGAATTATGACTCCTGGTTATACGCAAAATCCCCCTTTCTTTAGCTTGTGGTCCCTCTGGAGGTCACAATTATTATCCAATTTAAAAAAACGTTTGATTATATCACCGTTACACTGTAAGGAAGGCTGAGTTTGAATTTCGGGAAAATCGGACCAAAATTGACAGACAAAATGGCCGCCGTTTGTACGCGAATACTGTTAAAAAAATGATATATCATGGTTGTGGACCATGTATAGGTCACAATTTTAATTTGATTTTGATGAGGAAGGTTGAGTTCTAATTTCGTGAAAATCGTACCAAAATTGCCGGACGAAATGGTCGCCGTTTGTACGCGAATATTGTAAAAATATGGTATATCATGGTTGTGGACTCTCTACAGGTCCCAATTCTTATCCGATTTTGATGAAAAGTCACATTTCTAGGTTGTGTACCGTCACACCATAATCATTGTCGGCTTCGAATTTCATTAATATCAGACTGGAACTGACCAACTAAATGGCTGCTCCCAATACAGTATGAAATACAGGACTTTCGGTATTGCTTGTTCTCTGTCCATCTCTCGAAAATGTGGGCGTATCCTGCCTGGCAGTGCCAGCCTATCTTTGATATTTGCGGCCATCGGATCTTAACTTCCTGAATTATGGCCCCTGTTTGTCCGAAAAAAAATCACCCTTTTAAGATTGTGGTCCTTCTGAAGGTCAAAATTATTATTCGATTTAAAAAAACGTTTGATGATATCACCGTTGCTTGGTAATGAAGGTTGAGTTCGAATTTCTTGAAAATCAGACTAAAATTGACAGACAAAATGGCCGTCGATTGTAAAGATATGTTATATCAAGGTTATGGACCCTTTAGAGGTCACAATTTTAATTCGATTTTGATAAAACTTAAAATACATGTTTATAACCTAAAGGTCTTGGTTACATATTTGTGCATATTGGATTGTAACTTCCTGAATTATGGCCCCTGATTGTCCGAAAAATCGCCTTTTATTGTTTGTGGTCCCCCTGGAGGTCGCAATTATTATCCAATTTAAAAAAACCCATTTGATCACTGTTACACCGCTGCTTGTACGCGAATAGTGTAACAATATTGTATATCAAGTGGACCTGTAGAGGTCACAATTTTAATTTTATTTTGATGAAACTTGAAACAGAGTTTAAGGTCTTGAGACCAACAAATATATTGATTTTCAATGAATTTTTGATAATTGTACAGCTAAATCCATAATATTAAATGTTTCGTATACTAGACATTAGCATGGGCCAGAACTTTATAAAAAACCAAACAAATTCTAATGATTTTTGATAATTACTTAAAATGCGACAACTCTTGTTGACTGCTCGGACGATTTAGCTGCTGGTGGGCGTATGTTTCGTTGCCTGGCAACCTATTTTTTTTTAGCTTGTGGTCCCTCTGGAGGTCACAATTATTATCCGATTTAAAAAAACGTTTGATTTTATTACCATTACACCGCAAGGAAGGTTGAGTTGTGGACTCTCTACAGGTCACAATTCTTATCCGATTTTGACGAAAAGTCACATTTTCTAGGTTGTGTACCGTCACACTATAATCATTGTCAGCTTCGAATTTCATGAATATCAGACTGGAACTGACCAACAAAATGGCTGCTCCCAATACACATTTCTAGGTTGTGTACCGTCACACCATAATCATTGTCAGCTTCGAATTTCATGAATATCAGACTGGAACTGACCAACAAAATGGCTGCTCACAATACAGTATGAAATACAGGACTTAAAGTGCCAATCCCGATAACTTTTCGGCAATAAAACTGCTTAATTTTGTGTTAAAATCCTTTAAAATCCATAACCTAAGGCCCACCTACTAACCCGATATTTGTGATACGCTTGTAAATAACTTAAACCTGACAGTCTTCATCTGGAAATGGAGAACGTTTTATTATACAGTATCTGGATAAAACCAGACTTTTTTCTATAAAAATAATATGTAGGTGAAATTTACATTTTGTTATCAAGTACAGGACATGGGTCATTCACTGTATAGGCCTCTCAAGAAACATTAATCGATTATCAGGTCACCCAATGAAAAAAATTGACCCGGTGTGCTTGGTTGTGGGGTACACTCCGGTGTGCTTGGTTGCGGTGTACACTCGAGTGCGTTTGGTTGCGACGTAGGCAGGGTAGATTCAGGAACTGAAATGACCTGGTTTAATAGCTGAAACAGGCTCTTTTAAGATTTCGGGTCAATTTTTTTCATTGGGTGACCTGATAATCGATTAATGTTTCTTGAGAGGCCTATACAGTGAATGACCCATGCCCTGTACTTGATAACAAAATGTAAATTTCACCTACATATTATTTTTATAGAAAAAAGTCTGGTTTTATCCAGATACTGTATAATAAAACGTTCTCCATTTCCAGATGAAGACTGTCAGGTTTAAGTTATTTACAAGCGTATCACAAATATCGGGTTAGTAGGTGGGCCTTAGGTTATGGATTTTAAAGGATTTTAACACAAAATTAAGCAGTTTTATTCCCGAAAAGTTATCGGGATTGGCACTTTAAGTCCTGTATTTCATACTGTATTGGGAGCAGCCATTTTGTTGGTCAGTTCCAGTCTGATATTCATGAAATTCGAAGCTGACAATGATTATGGTGTGACGGTACACAACCTAGAAATGTGTATTGGGAGCAGCCATTTTGTTGGTCAGTTCCAGTCTGATATTCATGAAATTCGAAGCTGACAATGATTATAGTGTGACGGTACACAACCTAGAAAATGTGACTTTTTTGGTGCATGCCCGACCCCTAATTTCTTGTATTTATTTGTTTGTCGTCTACAAGCCACATTTCTTAACGTATCATCTTGAAACTTTGAATGCCTATTCTTTGTACCCTAAGGAACATTCCTATCATTTGCGGTGCATGCTCAACCCCCAGGGGCAGAGCCACGCCCATTTTCTTTTTGTGTGTCGCATACAGGCCACAATTCTGAATCGGTCATCTTGAAACTTAAAATACTTATTCCTTATACCCTAAGGATGATCCCTTTTGTTTTGGGTGCATGCCCGACCCCCGTGGGACAGCAACACCCATTTCTTGTATTTGTTTGTCTGTCGTCTACAGGCTGCATTTCTTAATGTATCATCTTGAAACTATGAATACTAATTCTTGGTACCTTAAGGAAGATCCCTATTGTTTTTGGTGCATGCCCGACCCCCAGGGACAGTGCCACACCCATTTTCTATTTGTCTGTCTGTGTGTCACCTACAGGCCACAATTCTTAATCGATCGTCTTGAAAACTTGTTTATACTTATTCCTTATACCCTAAGGCTGACAACTATTATTTTTGGTGCATGCCGGACCCCCTGGGACAGAGCCACGCCCATTGCTTTTGTGTCTTGTGTTCGCCTACAGGATGCAATTCTTCACAGATCCTTTTAAAACTTTACATACCTATTCCTTATACCCTAAAGATGACCCGTATTGTTTTTGGTGATTTCCTAACCCCCAGGGGCAGAGCCATGCCCATTTTTACCTTGTGTCTGTGTGTGTTGTCTACAGGCCACAATTCTTAATGGATCGTCTTTAAACTTGGGATATGTATTCCTTATAGCCTAAGGACGTCAACTGCATATCCCGACTCCCACAGGCAAGACACGCCCAGTTTTTGTGATTGTCGTTTACAGGCCGCAATTCTGAATGAAGCAGCTTGGTACTCTACAGGCTAAAGTTAATATCCGATTGACTTTAAATTTATACACAGTGTTTAAGGTCTTTAGACGAAGAAGCCTATTGTTTTTCAGCGATTTCCGATAATGACTACCAAAGTTATGGCCCCTGATCACTTCAAAAAATCTTGTGGACGCTCTAGAGGCCAAAGTTTATATCCGATTGACTTTAAATTTATACACAGCGTTTAAGGTCATAAGACAAAGACGCCTATTGATTTTCGGCGATTTCCGATAATTAGTGGCAGAGTTATGGCCCTTGATCTCTTTAAAAAAATCTTGTGGATGCTCTAAATGTCAAAATTAATATCCGATTGACTTTAAAATTTATACACAGTGTTTAAGGTCATAAGACGAAGACGCCTATTGATTTTCAGCGATTTCCGATAATTAGTGCCAGAGTTATGGCCCTTGTTCACCTCAAAAAATCTTGTGGATGTGCTAGAGGCTAAAGTTAATATCTGATTGACTTTAGATTTATACACAGTGTTTAATGTCATGCGACGAAGAAGCCTATCGATTTTCAGCGATTTCATATAATTAGTGCCAGAGTTATGGCCCTTGATCACTTCAAAAAATCTTGTGGATGCTCTAGAGGCCTAAGTTAATATCCGATTGACTTCAGATTGATACACAGAGTTTAAGGTGTTGAAACGGACAAGTATTTTGATTTTCAATGAATTTAGATAATTGAACAGCTAAATCCATAAAATATTTTATGTATATACTAATTGTTAGCGTGGGGTAAAACTTTATAAAAAACAAACAAATTCTAATGATTTTCTGATAATTACATACATGTAATGAGTTGTTACTCTAGTCTTAATCAGTTTTTAGTGTATTACAAATGTTTCATGACCGAATAAAGTAAAAATATGCGACAACCCTTGTTGACTGCCCGGACGATTTAGCTGCTATGGGCGTATGTGTCGTTGCCTGGCAACCTATCTTTGAAGTTACTGGGAGTGTGGTCATTCACCCCCTGGACGCCAGCCATTCCCCCCTTGGGGGTGAATTCACCCCAGGTTGAGAAACGTGGCTCTAGAGGTTAAAGTTTAAAGATACATTATATGAGATAAGATAAAAAAAATGGCAGTTGTCACTATTATAGTTAAATAAAAGATAGTGTAAAGTTAATTTACTGAAAATTTCCGTCAAATTGATCAACTGTGAAATGTTTGTATATTGTCGTTGCCCCCATCCAATTGTGGACTCTCTAGAGGCAAGCGCTGAAATAAGCGGCCGGACACGGATAATGTCCGGTCGAATTGACCCCCTTTGATGGGCCAAATTGCCTTTCGTCCGGACATAATTGTCCATCCGAGTTTGGGTAAAACAGTAAGCCAAAAATAGTAATTTCATTCGCGAACTCAAGTCGATCGCTGATTATTACTAGACTTGAAAATCCAGGCACAAAAATATCAACTACCCAAGTCATAGAGAAAATGTTACTATTTATATCTAGGCCGCGTGCAGATAAAACAATCACTAATTTTTAGAATCGACTTTTTTATGCTGGTTATATCAACGACCCAGGTCCTAGTAAAAATATTACTATTTTTATAGAATCGGCTCAAAATCCAGACCCAAAAATATCAACGACCCGAGTCATAGTGAAAATGTTACTATTTATATCTCGGCCAGGTGCAGATAAAATAATTAATAATTTTTAGAATCGTCTTTTTTACGCTCATGCTGTTTATATCAACGAACCGAGTCACAGTAAAAATATTACTTTTTATACGCCCACATTGAAATGTGGTCGTATATTGTCGTCGCCCCCGTCCGTCGCTCTACAGGCTAAAGTTAATATCCGATTTACTTTAAATTTATACACAGTGTTTAAGGTCATGAGACGAAGAAGCCTATTGTTTTTCAGCGATTTCCGATAATAACTACCAGAGTTATGGCCCTTGATCACTTCAAAAAATCTTGTGGACGCTCTAGAGGCCAAAGTTAATATCCGATCGACTTTAAATTTATACACAGCGTTTAAGGTCATAAGACAATGACGCCTATTGATTTTCGGCGATTTCCGATAATTAGTGCCAGAGTTATGACCCTTGATCTCTTTAAAAAATCTTGTGGACGCTCTAAAGGTCAAAGTTAATATCCGATTGACTTTAAATTTATACACAGTGTTTAAGGTCATAAGACGAAGAAGCCTATTGATTTTCAGCGATTTCCCATAATTAGTGCCAGAGTTATGGCCCTTGATCACTTCAAAAAATCTTGTGGACGCTCTAAAGGTCAAAGTTAATATCCGATTGACTTTAAATTTATACACAGTGTTTAAGGTCATAAGACGAAGAAGCCTATTGATTTTCAGCGATTTCCGATAATTAGTGCCAGAGTTATGGCCCTTGATCACTTCAAAAAATCTTGTGGACGCTCTAGAGGCCAAAGTTAATATCCGATTGACTTCAAATTTATACACAGTGTTTAAGGTCATAAGACAAAGACGCCTATTGATTTTCAGCGATTTCCGATAATTAGTGCCAGAGTTATGGCCCTTGATCACCTCAAAAAATCTTGTGGACGCTCTAGAGGCCAAAGTTAATATCCGATTGACTTTAGATTTATACACAGTGTTTAAGGTCATGAGACGAAGAAACCTATTGATTTTTGGCGATTTCCGATAATTAGTGCCAGAGTTATGGCCCTTGATCTCTTTAAAAAATCATGTGGACACTCTAAAGGTCAAAGTTAATATCCGATTGACTTTAAATTTATACACAGTGTTTAAGGTCATAAGACAAGGACGCCTATTGATTTTCAGCGATTTCCGATAATTAATGCCAGAGTTATGGCCCTTGATCACCTCAAAAAATCTTGTGGACGCTCTGGAGGCCAAAGTTAATATCCGATTGACTTTAGATTTATACACAGTGTTTAAGGTCATGAGACGAAGAAGCCTATTGATTTTCAGCGATTTCAAATAATTACTGCCAGAGTTATCTCCCTTGACATCTTCAAAAATTCTTGTGACGCTATAGAGGCCAAAGTTACCATCCGATTGACTTCAGATTGATACATAGAGTTTAAGGTGTTGAAACGAACAAGATAACTGAACAGCTAAATCCATGATATTAAATGTTTCATGTATATACTAATTGTTAGCGTGGGGTAAAACTTTATAAAAAGCAATCAAATTCTAATGATTTTATGATAATTACATAATGAGTTGTTACTCTTAATCAGTTTTTAGTGTATTACAAATGTTTCATTACCGAAAAAAGTAAAAATATGCGACAACCCTTGTTGACTGCCCGGACGATTTAGCTGCTGTGGGCGTATGTTTCGTTGCCTGGCAACCTATCTTTTTTTTTTTAATCGGTTCATTTACGCTGGTTATATCAACGACTCGAGTTATAGTAAAAATATCATTGTTTACATGTATCTCGGCCACGTGAAGATAAAATAATGAATAATATTGAGAATCTGCTCTTTTACACTGGTTATTCGAGTCTACGTGTAGTAGCTACCTTTGCATTACTTTCGTATATGATTAGCTCTAAATCACACCAAATATGACATGTAATTATACAAATTATTAGTAATAAAAGTAATAATATTTAAAATGTTACAAGAAAATGTTCAAGTTGACTATGGGTGTAATTAGGGAGAGACTTTTTATACGAAAATTAAAATATCTCACTTTATTGGACACTTCCGATGTGAATGTAAATAGAAGAGCCTTGAAAACATGTCGAATAAAATAACTTCTTATATTTCCCAACACTCAGGCACGGGATATCCCAGCTAGTGGGCCCGTACCACTGTGTCTAATGTCTCTCAAAATGACACTTCTACATACAATATAAGAATAGAGAAAAGTGGATCAAAAATAACATAGCAAAATACAATGCTGACGTGTGGTTAACATATGAAGAAGAAGAGGTTTTTGTGACTACACTAAAATGTGAACTCTGTATAAAGTATTTCAAAAATATGTGGCAATTTTCCACTGCATTTAATAATGGTATTTGTCGGGCTGAAAATCTGAAATGTCCGGCTGAAAATCTGAAATGTCCGGCCGAAAATCAGTTCAGCCTGACATTTCAAGGCTTGTCTAGAGGCTTAAGTTTAAAGGTACATTATATGAGATAAGATAAAAAGATGGCAGTACTCACTATAATAGTTAAAAACAACATAGTGTAAAGTTAATTTGCTGAAAATTTCAGTCCAATTGATCAACAATGAGCGGAGAACGAAGCGATTGAAATATTCGCATAGCCTCGTTTATCATTATTAAAATCATTAATATAAACAGTACAGTCTCGATTATCCACTTGATTGATTTAATTATCAATGGCCGTTAAGCGGCATATAGGAAATTAATCCGCCAACATTGAAGGCTAGCCTTGACATTGAGAGTTTATTATGATCTGGATAAGTTAATTAATGTCTAAAGAAAGACTTGTAAGAAGCAGATTTTGCGCTTGCATAATGCATGTTCAATATCCGATTGACTTTAAATTTATACACAGTGTTTAAGGTCATGAGCTGAAGAAACTTATTGATTTTCAGGGATTACCAATAATCACTGCCAGAGTTATGAGTTTGACCCTTGATCACTTCCAAAAAATCTTGTAGAATCTCTAGAGGCCAAAGTTAATAATATCCGAACAAATTTAAATTTATACTCAGTGTTTAAGGTCATGAGACTCAGAATCCTATTGATTTTCAGCAATTTCCGATAATTACTGCCTGCGTTATGGCCCTTGATCACTTCAAAAATCTTGTGGACGCTCTAGAGGCCAAAGTTAATATCCGATTCACTTTAAATTTATACACATTGTTTAAAGGGACAATAACATTCTTGCTGGCTTGGTAGCTTCAGAAAATAAATAATACGTTTATTCTAAGTACTAGATGTTTAAATGTCATACCTGTTGAGTAAATTATCCATTACAACCTATTTTATTTGTCCAGAGGGTTCGAAAATATTTTAAAATCCAAGTCACATTTGAAAAGGTTTACGTTAGACTTTTCAAATCAATTGGTTGAATTTTTCAAATTTTTTAAATTAGGTGCGTTAAGATGAAATTTATATCATCATTTAATTGGAATATTCTAAAATAATACGATTTGTTGACCAGAATGAAGATTGGGACATATTTTTCAGTTACAACAAGAGTGTTATTGGGGCTTTAAGGTCATGATACAAAAAAGCCTATTGATTTTCAGCGATTTCTGATAATTACTGTCAAGAGTTATGGCCCTTGATCACTTTGAAAAATCTTGTGGATGCTCTGGAGGCTAAAATTAATATTCGATTGACTTTAAATTTATACACAATGTTTAAGGCCTGATTATTACTGGCAGAGTTATGGCCCTTGATCACTTTGAAAAATCTTGTGGATGCTCTGAAGGCTAAAGTTAATATTCGATTTACTTTGAATTTATACACAGTGTTCAATGTCATGAGACAAAGATGTCTATTGATTTTCAGCTATTTCCAATAATTAGTGCCAGAGTTATCCTACTTGATTACCTTGAAAAAATCTTGCGATGTCTAGAGGTTAAACTTATCATCCGATTGACTTTAGATTGATGCACAGAGTTAAAGGTCTTGAAACGAACAAGTATTTTGATTTTCAATGAACTTTGATAACTGAACAGCTAAATCCATGATATTAAATGTTTCTTATACTAAATATTAGCATGGAGCAGAACTTTATAAAAACCAAACAAATGCTAATGATTTTCTGATTATTACTTAATTAGCTGTTACTCTTGATCAGATTTTAGTGTATTACAAATGTTTTCTAACCGAAAAAAGTAAAAATGGACGTATGTGACAACTCTTATTGACTGCCCGGACGATTTAGCTGCTGGAGGCGTATGTTTCGTTGTCTGGCAACCTTTCTTTTGAATTGCTGGGATTGTTCTGCTAGTCCTATGTAGGAATCCTATTGAAGTTTAGAGTTGTGAAATTATTATTCTTAGAGTTAATACTCCTGTCACTCAAGCTCTGTAAAAGCTACAGGTCAAGAGCTACTAACACTTGACCGTTACCATTCCATATTTCCGGGGTGGGGGTGTGTGTGTGTGTGTTGGGATGGCCTAGTGGTCTAGTGTGCCGCGCTTCGATCTCTAGCTTGTGTGAGCGTGGCATGGAGATAGGGGCGCCTTCTCAACCTCGTGGGTTTCCTCCGGGCACTCCAGTTTCCTCCAACTGCTAAAGATCCCTACGCACATGTGAATTAATGAAATAAAATTAAAAACCATATGTTAGTCGCGAAATGACCTAGTTTGTGTCAAGTGGATGTTAAACCCCATTTCTCTATCTCTACGTTCCATATTTCATTCCCGTCTTCCATTAGCCCAGATTAGGTGCAGAAGAATAGGACGTTAAATCCCATTTCATTTCATTTCCATATTTCATTTATGTTAATACCAGGAAAGACTACAAGCCTACAGGTTGTTGCCGTTGTAGTGTCTTGCAATGTTCTAGTTACGTACAAAAGAATTATGGATTGTTTGAGTTCAATGACGTCTCTGATCATGTAGAATATGTTGGTTGCTTGGCAAACTATCTTTATTTTTTATTTTTAGTTCTCCACACTTAGTTGAAGTTCGAGAGAGGTTTCGTATTAATGGAAAACCAATTGCTAAAGAATTATTTTCATCAAAATTTTGGCATGTTTACAATAAATTGAATGGGTCAAAGGTAAGTCAGTGTACAAAAATAAAATAAAACAGAAACCTCAAATCAACACTTACTATCAAATCGTCAATCAACCTTTTTGTACAAATGTTAGCAATAATATCTGTATTTGATATCTTTTATAATTATTACCTAAACAGATTCCTTTAGGATAAAATAAAATTATTATTCCTTAGCAAAAGCATTAAACTTGAAGAAAGCCGGGGACTATGAAAATGGGTTCACCTGTCTGTCTGCCTATCACACTTTTTGGGACACAATAACTCTCTTTCTAATTGAGCTAGAATATTCCAACTTGGTGTTAAAGTGTGAAATACCATCAAGATTCATCAAATAATGCCCAGTTTGTGCTACCCTTTCGTTTGACATAGGTTGCCTAGTTTATGAAACTAAATGGTCATAAACTGGATGACCAATATCAAAACTAAACTAAATTGTCATAAACTCGATGAACTAAACCGTGGCACGTACTGGGCGTTATTTAATGAATCTTGATGATATTTAACACTTTCTGGACAGCAATCTATTAACTGAATATGTGTATTAGATTATATAGATGGTAAGCTTAGTTTCTTTCCTTTTTTTATCAAATCTAAATGATACCCAGTCCCTAGTGTTAGGTGAATGCCTTGATGAAGTTCGATGATGAACATTGTCTGCTTACGGTAAGCAGAAATATGCTATTCTGAGTGGTTGATTGTTCGGGGCACAATAAATTTGGTTATAATGAAGTGAAAGTGATGAAACTTTGTATGTATATAGATTCATTATATCATTAGTTTGACTAAGTTCAATGACGAAAATTTTCTGTTTAGGCTAATGAGCGATAAGCAATTTGATTGGTCAAGACTTTGGAACGTAACATCGCTGCTTTTAATTGAGGTAGAATGTTTAATGTAAATGTTCATTTGGTGAATGTCTTAACTCATGGTTGAGATCAATAATTAAGATTTTGAGCCTAAGCTAAGCTATTTCATTGGTCAAGACTTTTGAACATAACAATTCTGATTTTAATTGAGGTAGAATGTAAATGTTCATTCAGTGATTGTCTTGACTGAGATAAATAATCAACATTTTGAGGATAAGCTAAGCAGAGCAGGGGCATAAATAACGATCTGTTTGGGGTTGGGGGTGTTTAGCCAAAATGCGACCGACTGATGCACATACCCCCAGTCAGAAGCCGCGCGCCACAGGTGCAATTTTTTTAAGGGACCATGTGCAGTAGCGGATCTAGAAGCTTGGAATAAGGGGTGGGGTCAGTTCCAATCTAGGACGCAATCCATAATCCCACCAAACAAAGAATGCCAACAAAATACTGGCTATAACATTAAGTGTCCCAGTAGAACATAGATAGTATTGTATAATCATATAACAGAACACAGTTTTTATGGGTTACAATCACTAGTTTTATTCTAAAAGCACGACGTTTCGACAAGTATCCTCTTATCGTTATCAAGCACAATGACATTTAGTAAACTTGAGATCAATATATACAAAATTCATAGTGAAACCATAAACATGGATTAAAATAACAGTGCCAAAAGGGGGGATCTAAGAAGTAAAGGATATTTAACAACAACAACAACAACAAAGTAATTAACTGATTAAATAAACTCTGGGGTTGAGTAGGGGGTTGTTGACTAGTATGAGGCCCTTCAAAGGGTACCTTGAACAGGCCGGTTAAAGCTGATGAGGCACAGAAAGTGAGGCCATATAATTAACTTATTAGATAAACTCTAGTGTTGAGTAGGGGGTTATTGACTATTTTGAGGCCCTTCAAAGGATGCCGTGAATAAACCTGTAGGCTGATGAGGCCATAATGGTGAGGCCATATACATGAAATAGGTAGATATGGTTTTATAACAACAGATATGACAATACACAGATAATTGAAAGGTTAGGGAGAATCTATAATAGCGAAGATTTAACAATGAAAGGGGGGGGGGGAATGCAACCAAGGGTGCTAAATTGACATAGTAAAATTTTATTATGCATATTAATAACATCATCATATGCCCTGGGGATGTAAAGCCCTAAGTCCCTATTAAGTTGAGGTGAGTGTCTTCTGATGTTAATAGCTTCAAGGATCTTTCTGGTTTTCTTGTTCTGTTGATTGGCGGTGAGTATTTGGACATCATTCCATTTAACTTGATGTTGTGGGTGGTTCTGTAGATGTTCTGCTATGGCTGAATTATTAGTGACGGCTTTGGATCTATGTTCTGTTATTCTTTTATCAATTGGACGTTTCGTTTCTCCAATATAAGAGGCATCACAGGAGCAAACCACTTGATATACAACTCCTTTGGGTTGAATCGGGACAATTGGTAGCAGCTTACCATTGGCTTTGAGTATTTGTTTGAGGGTGGTGGGGACGGAGAATGTGGTATCGATGTTGGCTTTCTTTAGTAGATTGCTCACTTTGTATGTCAGATTGCCATAAAAGGGCAAGGTTATTCTGATAGGGGATTTTTCGGGTTTTTGATGGTGTTTCCTGTTGGTTTTTATCGTTTCATTGATCTGCTTATTCACTAGTAAGGGGGGATAATTATTCAGGTTACAAAACACATGGCGTAAATGGTCCAGTTCTTCCTGCAGGAATTCGGGTTCACAAATGGTAATTGCTCTGCGTGCTAGGGTGGATATAAGAGCTCTTTTGATATAATGGGGATGACTGGAGTTATAATTAATATATTGATCTGTGTGGGTTGGTTTGCGGTATATTTTAGTTTTCAGTTGATTATTCACTTTTTTAACTTGAACATCTAAGAACGGTAGTGTCTCATCTTTTTCTGTTTCAATAGTAAATTTAATTTTGGGGTGCTGTTTGTTCAGGTGTTCTAATAGGGACATTGGGTCGTCATTTTCATCAAGGACTACAAATGTATCATCAACTTTGCGAAGCCAAAGGATTGGAGTAATTGGGGAGTTTGTAAGCGCACACTTTTCAAATTCTGTCATGTAAATTTCAGAGATTAAGGGTGATAGGGGACTTCCCATAGGCAAACCATCAACTTGCTTGTATATATCGTCACCCCATGTGAAGAATGTAGAGTCTATACACATACTAACCAATTCCAGGATGCTGTCGGTTGATAATTTAGTTTCTAGTGGTGCTTCTAATTCATTTATTCGGGTACGGAGGACTTCAATGGCTTCTTGACGGGGAACGTTGGTAAACAGGTCAACAACATCGTACGAAACAATTCTACCAGGTCGGTTTAGGTCTCTGATTGTGTTACAAAAACCACCAGAGTATTTGATAAAGGAATCAGAGGAAGTTCCTAAAGGTGCAAGTAGCTTCGACATGTATTTAGCAACATTGTAAAAAACTGAATCTCTTGAGCAGACTAATAATCTGGCCTTAATCGGGTTTTTGTGAATTTTGATAGTGGCTCGGGCGTAAGGTGGACGTGGATGGTTGGGTTTCAACTGGTAGGAAAGATCTTTAGTTAGTTGTTGCGAGTCACATAGTTCTTTAAGCTTGTCATTTAGTTGTTTCTCTAATGTTGTTGTTGGATTTTTTCTGATTCTTCTGTAGGTACTGGCATCATTAAGCAGTTGGTCGACCGTTGAATTGTATTCGTTAGTGTTCATGATGACAGTGGATTTCCCTTTATCAGCTGGTATTATCGTTATGGACCTGTCGTTTTTTAGATCTTCTATGGCTTTAGTCTCACCCTTGGTAATGTTGTGGGAGTTCTTTTTTGTGGTGGATTTAATTATTAGGTCGGCTATCTGGTGGCGAAGGAAATCAACTTTACCCCCTGGTGCTAGTTGGCATAAACCTTTCTCAATGTTGGCGATAAATACATCATGATTCCTTGGTGTCCAGGATGGTGCGAACTTCAGACCCTTGGAAAGTAAACTGATTTGGTCGTCGGTTAGAACTTTACTGCTGAGGTTGACAACTGTCTTAGTAAGGAAGTCGGTCTTGAGCTTAGTTGTATCTGCTTTCTTGGTTGTGGTATTATCATTCTTTAGTTGTTCAAACTTTTTTAGGTGTCGTTGTTTAATTCTTTCTCCGCTAGCTCGGTTGGTGGAAGTCTGAACCTTGCGAATGGAATTGAGATCCTCTGTGGTAACTAGTTGATTAAGTTCCAAATGTGATGCCTCTATTTCTTGTAGAAGTCGGTGTTTAGTATTTCGGTGATGTTGAATACGTTCACGAACTAGGGATTTACTAGCTTGGATTAAGATCTTATTTGCAGCATTGGAGTTAACCGGACCCTTGAGTTTTAAACCTTGTGGCACAATATCACTGTCTCTACATCTCATGAGAAAAGTTAAATTATTACACACTCTTATATATTTATCTTCAAGTTTACTAATCTGACGAACACACTTAATTGCCACATCCCCATATTGACGTTGAACATAATCTTTAAGTGGCATTTAGCGATCGGTAAACACATTAACAGAACACAGTTTTTATGGGTTACAATCACTAGTTTTATTCTAAAAGCACGACGTTTCGACAAGTATCCTCTTATCGTTATCAAGCACAATGACATTTAGTAAACTTGAGATCAATATATACAAAATTCATAGTGAAACCATAAACATGGATTAAAATAACAGTGCCAAAAGGGGGGATCTAAGAAGTAAATGATATTTAACAACAACAACAACAACAAAGTAATTAACTGATTAAATAAACTCTGGGGTTGAGTAGGGGGTTGTTGACTAGTATGAGGCCCTTCAAAGGGTACCTTGAACAGGCCGGTTAAAGCTGATGAGGCACAGAAAGTGAGGCCATATAATTAACTTATTAGATAAACTCTAGTGTTGAGTAGGGGGTTATTGACTATTTTGAGGCCCTTGTGCTTGATAACGATAAGAGGATACTTGTCGAAACGTCGTGCTTTTAGAATAAAACTAGTGATTGTAACCCATAAAAACTGTGTTCTGTTAATGTGTTTACCGATCGCTAAATGCCACTTAAAGATTATAATCATATAGTTGTTCGCCGATTGTTGTCTTGTCGGGAAGCAGTTTTATTTAAGTTGACATAAAGGTTGTGTAGTCTGATGTCCCATGACCCACACACCAGTATAACTGGGCAGTTCACTATAACCGTGAATATGATAGTGCTGAGACAGTATAAGACTATAGAGGAATAGAAGAATGATGTTTAATGGAATCGAGTGATGCAGGCGCGAAAAAATTTCAGATATGTAACTGGGCCTGAAAATTTTAGCCAATAATGTCATGGCAAATGGAATCAAATTTTTGTTACCGAAAGGATAAGAAATAGACAGAATCTATCAATTTCGCCTGTTTTGTGATTGTTTGTTTACCTCATTAATTCATTTAGTCTGAGCCTGAGGCCAACTGAGGTGAGTACTTTTTCTGAGACGACTATTTTTTTGCCATGATGGGAAAACATTTCATAGAAGAACATACTCACATCAGAATAAGAGTGACAAATATTTTTTCAAACATGACAAGCAGACATGTTTATTTTATACTATAGTTTTGTGTGATGCATGCAATTTAGGCTCACAGATTCACGCATATACCTAGTATTTGGGATCTATTCTGGCATTGTTTGGTTACCACATTAATTCATTAACTCGCTGAGGCATAATTTGATGCACTTATTTTGAGACTGACTATTTTTCCCTGGTGGGAAATTTTGTTCCTAGACCAACATACTCACAACAGAATAAAGAGTGAAACACAACATTGACAAGGTTATTTTATACTAAAGTTTTGTGTGAGTAGCGTGCATGGCGTGACGTATGCAGTGAGCACTTATTTTGATACCGACTGCTCTTATTTTGTGACCGACTGCATTGATTTTGCGACTGACTATTTTTCTTCCCACACCCCCCCACATTTACGCCCCTGACACAGAGCTAAGCAATTTCATTGGTCAATGCTTAGGGACAAGATAACCTTGATTCTATCTGATAGAGTGATGAAACTTATATAGTTCATTAACAGTTTGATTGCTTGATACTTTTGAAAAAAAATAAATGTGCTATTAATTAATATGCGTCATCTATTTCTTTTGGGATTTCGGTGGGGTACATCGGCCTCACTGTTGGCTTTTTTGCTTGAGAATTTTGGTTGTTTGAAGTGGGGGAAAATCCTCCAACTTACAACACTACTCCAGGAGTGCTAGCATGGGATCAAAAGCATGAACCTGGACTCGCTGACATTACTATTAGCAAAGGCTTTAGATCATAATGGGGCCATTACATTGCCAATGTAATTAATTACATTTTAATTACCATTAAAATCTTAAATACCTTTGCCCATTATATTGAGAGTAATTCACTTGATTTGATATTTGTTGTCCCCCGCCTTTCGAAGAAAGCAGGGGACTATTAAAATGGGTTCGTCCGTCTGTCTGTCTGTCCGTCACACTTTTTGGGACACAATAACTCTCTTCCTAATTGAGCTAGAATGTTCAAACTTGGTGTTAAAGTGTGAAATACCATCAAGATTCATCAAATAATGCCCAGTTTGTGCTACCCTTTCGTTTGACATAGGTTGCCTAGTTTATGAAACTAAATGGTCATAAACTGGATGACCAATATCAAAACTAAACTAAATTGTCATAAACTCGATGAACTAAACCGTGGCACGAACTAGGCGTTATTTAATGAATCTTGATGATATTTAACACTTTCTGGACAGCAATCTATTAACTGAATATGTGTATTAGATTATATAGATGGTAAGCTTAGTTTCTTTCCTTTTTTTATCAAATCTAAATGATACCCAGTCCCTAGTGTTAGGTGAATGTGTTTATTAGGTCAATGCCTTGATGGAGTTCGAAGATGAGCATTTTTCCGCTTAGGGTAAGCAGAGATAAGCAATTTGATTGGTTGATGCTTTGGGACACGATAACTCTCTTCCTTATTGGGCTAGAATGTTCAAACTTGGTGTATGTGTTTATTAGGTCAATGCCTTGATGGAGTTCAAAGATGAGCATTTTCCGCTTAGGGTAAGCAGAGATAAGCAATTTGATTGGTTGATGCTTTGGGACACAATAACTTTTAATTGAGCTAGAATGTTCAAACTTGGTGTATGTGTTTATTAAGTCAATGCCTTGATGGAGTTCGAAGATGAGCATTAGTTTCTTTCCTTTTTTTATCAAATCTAAATGATACCCAGTCCCTAGTGTTAGGTGAATGTGTTTATTAGGTCAATGCCTTGATGGAGTTCGAAGATGAGCATTTTTCCGCTTAGGGTAAGCAGAGATAAGCAATTTGATTGGTTGATACTTTGGGACACGATAACTCTCTTCCTAATTGAGCTAGAATGTTCAAACTTGGTATATGTGTTTATTAGGCCAATGCCTTGATGGAGTTCGAAGATGAGCATTTTCCGCTTAGTGTAAGCAGAGATAAGCAATTTGATTGGTTGATGCTTTGGGACACGATAACTTTAGTTCTAATTAAGTGAGATTGATGAAACTTGATGTATAGTTTCATTACAGCGATACCTTGACTAAGTTCGATAATGAGCATTTTCTGCTCAGGGTAAGCAGAGCGATACGCAATTTGATTGGTCGAGACTTTGGAACACAATAACTCTCCTTCTAATTGAGTTAAAATGTTCAAACTTGGTGTATATGCTTATTAGGTCAATGCCTTGATGGAGTTCGAAGATGAGCATTTTCCGCTTAGGGTAAGCAGAGATAAGCAATTTGATTGGTTGATACTTTGGGACAAGATAACTTAGGTTCATCTTGATTGATGATTTTTATGCCAATACAATGACTGCATTCTCATTCAGTAATGGATTCGACAGTAACAGTGTATAGAAACGATTGACTCGGCCAGAGGGGGCCCTTTTGTCAAGCGTGGGGGCCCTTTTGTCTGCCTTTAGGGTCCCCCTAACTAGGGTACATTTTCATTTTTCTCGTCGGTTTTATCATTTTTCTTTATAAAACACTTTTGGATGACACTTCGTGTACAGTTTGATTGCTCGATACGTTTGAAAAAAATAAATGTGCGATTAATTAATATGTGTCATCTATTTATTTAGGGATTTCGGCGGGGGACATCAGCCTCACTGTTGGCTTGTTTATTTTTTGCA
Organism: Patella depressa; assembly: GCA_948474765.1. Taxonomy (NCBI): domain Eukaryota; kingdom Metazoa; phylum Mollusca; class Gastropoda; family Patellidae; genus Patella; species Patella depressa. The sequence goes on along the minus strand of OX419715.1, from coordinate 47,263,753 downwards.
CTGTCTATTTTCTGTCTTGTCCGCAGGTTTATCGTTTAGATTTTTGTAATGCGTGTAGTGCGGTCCTCCTGCATTTACTATAGAGAGTCAGCTGGCATGGTCTTGATTCCCCTGTTGTATGTGAGAAGAAAAAGTGCAACCTGTCCAACCTCCGGGTGGTGGTGGTTGGAGGGGGTGGTCTCTGGATCCTTTAGTTTTCTGCCACTGCTAAAGACCCATAATTGAAATATATTGAACCATATTTTAATACCTAAATGACCTGGTTTGTGTTTAGTGGACGTTAAATCCTATTTCTCACTCTCTGTCTCTCATTTTATTTGGATAATGAAGCATGAATCATAATCATATTGGGTGTCATGAGTATTTATTCATGACCCACATCACTCCCCTATAGCTCCACCCCATCCTCACACGCACATATGCACTCCTTTGATTTGTAAAATGAGGATTTTGACATAATAAAACTAATGATGTTGTTTTGGAGGTGTTTTACTGCCAAAATTGCTGGGTTCTCTCTCTCTATGAAAAATTTATGGATATAATTTTGAATTTTCAGATCGATTATGATGGATTGATGCCCCCGTATTTTGCCTTTCTAACTGTTTTATCATGTCATATATTCTTGGAAGAAAGTGTTGACGTTACTATTCTTGAAGTAGGCATTGGAGGAGAATATGACAGCACAAATTTTATACGTCATCCTGTTGTATGTGGAGTTGCGTCTCTTGGCTTAGATCACACATCTATATTAGGCAACACTATAGAATCTATTGCTTGGAATAAAGCAGGAATATTTAAGGTAAAGGTTTTTGCATTGATACATGTACAAAGTTAAAAATATTGATTTAAAAGAAGATGGTAATGCAAGAATGCAGGTTTACTAGCCAAATTAAGCCATCTGCAATGCCATGCCAAGATTTGTTTTTGATTCATATTTTCGGTCATATAAATCAATGTTGGCATGGCATGGCTCAAATTAATGTATATTTGGTAAGTAATTTCAATTGATTTAAAGTGAGTGTGATTGGTATAGGGGATACCGGTAATGATTATCGAAGTCAAATGTTCCCCTCAATCTATTTTGCAAATGTTCTGCATGAAATAAAATCTTATGATCTTCCCGTGTATAAGTTGGCAAATAAATACTACTTTTTATATGGACATATTATGTCGTCGCCCCTGTCCGTCCGTCCACAATTTGTTTGTGGACTCTCTACAGTTCACAATTCCTATCCGATTTTGATGAAACTTGAAATATAGGTTTATCCTCATAAGATCTCGGTTCCTTTCGATATTGGCATGTATCGGATCGGAACTTCATGGATTATGGCCCCTGATTGTACGAAATATCATGCTTTTAGCTTGTGGACCCTATAGAGGTCACAATTTTAAACCGATTGTGATGAAACTTGACATGCATGTCTATAACCCCAAAATCTTGGTTCCTTTCGATATTTGCGCCCATCGGATCGTAACTTCCTGAATTATGGCCCCTGATTGTCCGAAAAATTGCCATTTTTAGCTTGTGGTCCCTCTGGAGGTCAAAATTATTATCCGATTTAAAAAAACGTTTGATTATATCACCGTTACATGGTAATGAAGACTGACTTCGAATTTCGTGAAAATCAAACCAAAATTGACGGACAAAATATGTTATATCAAGGTTGTGGATCCTATATAGGTCACAATTTTGAACCAATTTTGATGAAACTTGACATGCATGTTTATAACCCGAAGATCTTGGTTCCTTTCGATATTTGCGCTCATTGATTCATAACTTCCTGAATTATGGCCCCTGATTGTACGAAAAATCACCCTTTTTAGCTTGTGGTCCCTCTGGAAGTCACAATTATTTTCCGATTTAAAAAAACGTTTGATTATATTTTTATATCACCGTTTCAACTTAAGGAAGGTATGAGTTCAAATTTCGGGGAAAATCGGACCAAAATTGACAGACAAAATGGCCGCCGTTTGTATGCGAATACTGTTAAAAAATTGTGGACCCTGTATAGGTCACAATTTTAATTTGATATTGATGAAACTTGAAATGCATGGTTATAACCCAAAGATCTTTGTTCCTTTCGGTATTTGCGCATATCGGATCGTAACTTCCTAAATTATTCGAATTTCGTGAAAATCGTACCACAAAATTTGTACGCGAATAGTGTAAAGATATGGTATATCATGATTGTGGATTCTCTACAGGTCACAATTCTTATCCGATTTTGCTGAAAAGTCACATTTCTAGGTTGTGTACCGTCACACCATAATCATTGTCGGCTTCGAATTTCATGAATATCAGACTGGAACTGACCAACAAAATGGCTGCTCCCAATACATTATGAAATACAGGACTTAATAATGTAGGAAAAATCACTTTTGGTATTGCTTGTTCTCTATCCATCTCTAGAAAATGTGAGCGTATCCTGCCTGGCAGTGCCAGCCTATCTTTATTGATGTTTGGCCAAAGTCACAAATTTAGATGTTTTTTCAATTTGCTAAAAACAGTGTCACAGACCTACAGGTAGTTACAATTGTCAATTTTTCACACAGAATCAACCAGTTCTATTCATTATAATTTACCAATACATGTATCTTAGTATTTGTACTTAGTGTGTCACAGTATTTGTGTGTCTGGGTTGTTATTGTGGTATATATTTAATAGGCTTATAAATGTTTCCTAGACCGATGTTCCAGCAGTAACAGTTGAACAGTCACCTGAAGCTATGATGGTCATCCATGAAAGATCAGTTGAGAAAAAGGTATAAAGGTGGTCTGTAAATAAAATATAATACAATCATTTCTAAAGAGCAAATCAAGTTCAAAATCCATAAATAGAGACAATTTAGTACATAAACTTCACCATATAAACATGCTAAAGTAGCTGATATTCTCATGGCAAACTAGTATAAGCATTCACTATTTATTTTATACATAAGATGGGTTTTGTGAAAATATATGGATAAGGATTACGTAAAGGCAGCTTTCAACAGTTTGTGTTTAATTTGCTTGTCATGGTACAATTCTTTGTACTATCGTGCATTAAGTCAGATGTGATATACAGAAATAGATCAGCCAGTAGGGAACAAATTTGGTACCCATAGGAATACCAATTATCTGTACATGCTGATGTACCTCAAGATAGAAATTTTATACGCCCACATTTTCATGTGGACGTATATTGTCGTCGCCCCTGTTTGTCCGTCCGTCCGTCCGGACGTCCACAATTGTTTGTGAACAGTCTACAGGTCACAATTTTTATCCGATTTCAATGAAACTTAAAACATAGGTTTATCACCCTAAGATCTCGGTTCCTTTCGATATTGGCATGTATCGGACTGTAACTTCATGGGTTATGGCCCCTGATTGTACGAAAAATCTCGTTTTTTAGCTTGTGAACAGTGTAGAGGTCACAATTTTGAACCGATTTGGATGAAACTTGAAATGCATGTTTATAACCCAAAGATCTTGGTTCCTTTCGATATTTGCGCCAATCGGATCTTAACTTCCTGAATTATGGCCCCTGATTGTCCGAAAAATCACCCTTTTTAGCTTGTCGTCCCTCTGGAGGTCAAAATTGTTATCCGATTTAAAAAAACGTTTGATTATATCACCGTTCCATGGTTATGAAGGTTGAGTTCGAATTTCGTTAAAATCGGACCAAAATTGACGGACAAAATGGCCGCCATTTGTACGCTAATAGTGTGAAAATATGTTATATCAAGTTTGTGAACAGTGTAGAGGTCACAATTTTGAACCGATTTGGATGAAACTTGAAATGCATGTTTATAACCCAAAGATCTTGGTTCCTTTCGATATTTGCGCCAATCGGATCTTAACTTCCTGAATTATGGCCCCTGATTGTCCGAAAAATCACCCTTTTTAGCTTGTCGTCTCTCTGGAGGTCAAAATTGTTATCCGATTTAAAAAAACGTTTGATTATATCACCGTTCCATGATTATGAAGGTTGAGATCGAATTTCGTTAAAATCGGACCAAGATTGACGGACAAAATGGCCGCCATTTGTACGCGAATTGTGTGAAAATATATTATATCAAGGTTGTGAACAGTGTAGAGGACACAATTTTGAACCGATTTGGATGAAACTTAAAATGCATGTTTATAACCCAAAGATCTTGGTTCCTTTCGATATTTGCGCCAATCGTATCGTAACTTCCTGAATTATGGCCCCTGACTGTCCGAAAAATTGCCCTTTTTAGCTTGTGGTCCCTCTGGAGGTCAAAATTGTTATCCGATTTAAAAAACCGTTTGATTATATCACCGTTCTATGGTTATGAAGGTTGAGTTCGAATTTCGTGAAAATCGGACCAAAATTGACGGACAAAATGGCCGTTGTTTGTACGCGAATAGTGTGAAAATATGTTATATCAAGGTTGTGGACCTTATAGAGGTCACAATTTTGAACCAATTTTGATGAAACTTGACATGTATGTTTATAAGCCAAAGATCTTGGTTCCTTTCGATATTTGCGACCATCGGATTGTAACTTCCTGAATGATGGCCCCTGATTGTCCAAAAAATCGCCCTTTTTAGCTTGTGGTCCCTCTGGAGATCAAAATTGTTATCCGATTTAAAAAAAACGTTTGATTATATCACCATTCCATGGTTATGAAGGTTGAGTATTAATTGTGTGAAAATCGGACCAAAATTAACGGACAAAATGGCCGCCGTTTGTACGCGAATATTGTGAAAATATGTTATATAAAGGTTGTGGACCTTATAGAGGTCACAATTTTGAACCGATTTTGATGAAACTTGACATGTATGTTTATAACCCAAAGATCTTGGTTCCTTTCGATATTTGCGCCCATTGGATCATAACTTCCTGAATTATTTCCCCGGATTGTTGGAAAAATCACTTTTGTTCGCTTTTGGTCCCTCTGGAGGTCAAAATTATTATCCAATTTAAAAAAACGTTTGACTATATCACCGTTACATGGTAATGAAGAGAGAGTTTGAATTTCGTGAAAATCGGACTAGAATTGACGGACAAAATGGCCGCCGTTTGTACACGAATAGTGTGAAAATATGTTATATCAAGGTTGTGGACCCTATAGAGGTCACAATTTTGAATCGATTTTGATGAAACTTGACAGCTATGTTTATAACCTAAAGATCTTGGTTCCTTTCGATATTTGCGCCCATCGGGTCATTACTTCCTGAATTATGTCCGCTGATTGTACGAAAAATCACCCTTTTTAGCTTGTGTGCCTCTGGAGGTCACAATTATTATCTGATTTAAAAAAAACCGTTTGATTATAAAAACCAAACAAATTCTAATGATTTTCTGATAATTCCTTAATATGCGACAACTCTTGTTGACTGCCCGGACGATTTGGCTGCTGTGTGGGCGTATGTTTCGTTGCCTGGCAACCTATTTTTTAATATTTTCTTTACTTCAGAATCCAGTATATGTAGCATTACCTTTACCAGATCATGAAAAGATAACTCTTGGTATTCATGGATGTAAACAAAGATTAAATGCTGGCTTGGCTGTACAATTATGTAGATTATGGAAAAATTCAATAGCAAAAAAAGGTACAAGATTCTTAAAGTTTTGTACTGAAATTTTGAAAGGTGTTTTTATACTCCGACATTTTCATTTGGACGTTTATTGTCGTCGCCCCTGTCCGTAGAGCTGGGCGATATTTCGATATAAACCGTCACAGAAAAAAAAACGTGAAAAATACCGTCTTCAGAAAAATATCGAACACCCGAACATAACGCGATATATCGCGGTTTTGATTTTTCTGGATGATATTTTACATAAATATTGAACAAAATGTTTTTTGTCCCCCGCCTTTCGAAGAAAGTTGGGGGACTATTAAAATGGGTTCGTCCGTCTGTCTGTCTGTCTGTCTGTCTGTCCGTCACACTTTTTGGGACACAATAACTCTCTTCCTAATTGAGCTAGAATGTTCAAACTTGGTGTGTATGTTTATTAGGTCAATCAATGCCTTGATGGAGTTCGAAGATGTGCATTTTCCGCTTAGGGTAAGCAGAGATAAGCAATTTGATTGGTTGATGCTTTGGGACACGATAACTTTAGTTCTAATTAAGTGAGATTGATGAAACTTGGTGTATAGTTTCATTACAGTAATACCTTGACTAAGTTCGATAATGAGCATTTTCTGCTGAGGGTAGGCAGAGCGATACGCAATCTGATTGGTCGAGACTTTGGAACACAATAACTCTCTTTCTAATTGAGTTAAAATGTTCAAACTTGGTGTATATGCTTATTAGGTCAATGCCTTGATGGAGTTCAAAGATGAGCATTTTCCGCTTAGGGTAAGCAGAGATAAGCAGTTTGATTGGTTGATGCTTTGGGACACGATAACTTTAGTTCTAATTAAGTGAGAGTGATGAAACTTGGTGTATAGTTTCATTACAGTAATACCTTGACTAAGTTCGATAATGAGCATTTTCTGCTCAGGGTAAGCAGAGTTTAGCAGAGCGATACGCAATTTGATTGGTCGAGACTTTGGAACACAATAACTCTCCTTCTAATTGAGTTAAAATGTTCGAAATTGGTGTGTATGCTTATTAGGTCAATGCCTTGTTGGAGTTCGAAGAGGAACATTTTCTGCTTAGGGTAGGCCTAGATAAGCAATTTGATTGGTTGATACTTTGGGACAAGATAACTTAGGTTCATCTTGATTGATGATTTTTATGCCAATACAATGACTGCATTCTCATTCAGTAATGGATTCGACAGTAACAGTGTATAGAAACGATTGACTCGGACACGAGGGCCCTTTCCCTTGGACAGAGGGGCCCTTTTGTAAAGCGTGGGGGCCCTTTTGTCTGCCTTTTCATTTTTCTCGTCGGTTTTAGCATTTTTCTTATTAAAACACTTTTGGGTGACACTTCGTGTACAGTTTGATTGCTTGATACGTTTGAAAAAAATAAATGTGCGATTAATTAATATGTGTCATCTATTTATTTTGGGATTTCGGCGGGGGACATCAGCCTCACTGTTGGCTTGTTTTTTATATTATTACGATATTTTATTGCTTAATGATGAAAAAATACTGCATGCCCAACCCCCAGGGGCAGAGCCACGCCCATTTTCTTTTTTTTATGTCTGTGTGTCGCCTACAATCCACAATTCTTAATCGATCATCTTGAAACTTCACATAGGTATTCATTACACCCTAAGGATGATCCGTATTGTTTTTGGTGCATACCCGACCCCCAGGGGCAGAGCCACGCCCATTTCTAGTATTTGTTTGTTTGTTGTCTACAGGCCACGTTTCTTAACGTATAATCTTGAAACTTTGCCTACATGTTCTTTGTACCATAAGGAACATTCCTATCATTTAGGGTGCATGCCCATCACCAAGGGGCAGAGCCACGCCCATTTTCTTTTTGTATGTCTGTGTGTCACCTAAAGTCCACAATTCTTAATCGATCATCTTGAAACTTTACATACTTATTCCTTACACCCTAAGGATGATCCCTATTGTTTTGGGTGCATGTCAGCCCCCCCCTGGGACAGAGCCCCACAGTTCTGAATGGATTATCTTGGTATACTTATTCCTTATACTCTAAGGAAGGCAACTATTGATGTTAAACTGTTTCAATGGCATTTAGTAATTGAACTAGAGTATACAGGTCACAATTCTATGGAATACAATTACTGCTTATTACTGAGCGACGTTTCGACTAGGCTTCTCTGGTCGTTATCAGTCGAAACGTCGCTCAGTAATAAGCAGTAATTGTATTCCATAGAATTGTGACCTGTATACTCTAGTTCAATTACTAAATTGCTTGATAACGACTAGAGAAGCCTAGTCGAAACGTCGCTCAGTAATGAGCAGTAATTGTATTCCATAGAATTGTGAACTATTGATGTTGATGCACGACGCTCAACGCTTAACAAACCAAACGCCTAGTCTTCTTGACAAAGTACCATATCAATCATAGCGGGAATGTGGACGTATATTGTAGTGTTGACGTTATGTTTAATAGAGTGATGCCGAATAAATGTACTTTATAGTAGATATAATGATGCATGTTCAATTTAGACATCAAATAAAAACTATTTCTCTTTTGAAAATCTTAACTGGACCCATTCATATTTCATTTATAGATATAGATATGAATACTAATTGTATTGCCAATGAAGTATTAAGTAAAAGTAACATTTGTGGTATACCAGTTCTTAACACAGATAGATTAACAGATGAAGAAAAACAAGGTGAATGTCAAAGAGATCAAAATCCTAAATATTCTTTGCCAAAAGCACATATGATCATTTACCACAACAAATGTTCGTTCATGCTACACGTTTTAATATCTCCAAACGATCTAGGTTTTTATACGCCCACATTTTCATGTGGACGTATTATGTCGTCGCCCCTGTCCGTCCGGACGTCCGTCCGGACGTCCGTCCGTCCACAATTTGTTTGTGGACTCTCTACAGGTCACAATTCTTATCCGATTTTGACGAAACTTGAAATATAGGTTTATCCCCATAAGATCTCGGTTCCTTTCGATATTGGCATGTATCGGATCAAAACTTCATGGATTATGGCCCCTGATTGTACGAAAAATCACGTTTTTAGCTTGTGGACCCTATAGAGGTCACAATTTTGAACCGATTTTGATGAAACTTGACATGCATGTTTGTAACCCAAAGATCTTGGTTCCTTTCGATATTTGCGGCTATCGGAATGTAATTTCCTGAATTATGGCCCCTGATTGTCCGAAAAATCACCCTTTTTAGCTTGTGGTCCCTCTGGAGGTCACAATTATTATTCGATTTAAAAAACCGTTTGATTATATCACCGTTACACCCTAAGGAAGGTTGAGTTCGAATTTCGGGAAAATCGGACGAAAATTGCCATACAAAATGGCCGCCGTTTGTACGCGAATACTGTTAAAAAATGGTATATCAAGGTTGTGGACCATGTGGAGGTCACAATTTTGATTCGATTTTGATGAAACTTCAAATTCATGGTTATAACCCAAAGATCTTGCTTCCTTTCGATATTTGCGCATATCGGATCGTAACTTCCTGAATTATGGCCCCTGATTATACGCAAAATCGCCTTTTTTTTAGCTTGGAGGTCACAATTATTATTCGATTTAAAAAACCGTTTGATTATATCACTGTTACACCCTAAGGAAGGTTGAGTTCGAATTTCGGGAAAATCGGATGAAAATTGCCATACAAAATGGCCGCCGTTTGTACGCGAATACTGTTAAAAAATGGTATATCAAGGTTGTGGACCCTGTGGAGGTCACAATTTTGATTCGATTTTGATGAAACTTGAAATTCATGGTTATAACCCAAAGATCTTGCTTCCTTTCGATATTTGCGCATATCGGATCGTAACTTCCTGAATTATGGCCCCTGATTATACGCAAAATTGCCTTTTTTTTAGCTTGGAGGTCACAATTATTATCCGATTTAAAAAAAAGTTTGATTATATTACCGTTACACCGTAAGGAAGGTTGAGTTTGAATTTCGGGAAAATCAGACCAAAATTGCCACACAAAATGGCCGCCGTTCGTACGCGAATACTGTTAAAAAATGGTATATCAAGGTTGTGGACGTTGTAAAGGTCACAATTTTAATTCGATTTTGATGAAACTTGAAATTCATGGTTATAACCCAAAGATCTTGGTTCTTTTCGATATTTGCGCATATCGGATCGTAACTTCCTGAATAATGGCCCCTGGTTATACGCAAAATCCCCCTTTCTTTAGCTTGTGGTCCCTCTGGAGGTCACAATTATTATCCAATTTAAAAAAACGTTTGATTATATCACCGTTACACTGTAAGGTAGGTTGAGTTTGAATTTCGGGGAAATCAGACCAAAATTGACAGACAAAATGGTTGCCGTTTGTACGCGAATACTGTTAAAAAAATGATATATCATGATTGTGGATCCTGTATAGGTCACAATTTTAATTTGATTTTGATGAGGATGGTTGAGTTCTAATTTCGAGAAAATCGTACCAAAATTTGCCGGACGAAATGGTCGCCGTTTGTACGCGAATAGTGTAAAAATATGGTATATCATGGTTGTGGACTCTCTACAGGTCACAATTCTTATCCGATTTTGATGAAAAGTCACATTTCTAGGTTGTGTACCGTCACACCATAATCATTGTCGGTTTCGAATTTCATTAATATCAGACTGGAACTGACCAACTAAATGGCGGCTCCCAATACAGTATGAAATACAGGACTTAAAGATGTAGGAAAAATCACTTTCGGTATTGCTTGTTTTCTGTCCATCTCTAGAAAATGTGGGCGTATCCTGCCTGGCAGTGCCAGCCTATCTTTTCTGATATTGGCATATACCGGATCAAGACTTCATGGATTATGGATCTGGGGGCGAGCGGTAAGTCCCTGGCCTGAAGTGACACAGACTTCTCTCAAATTTGAAAATTATCAGGAATATAACCTAGAGAATGAAATGAAATGGGGTTTAACGTCTTTGCCTGGGCAGCGGCGCTATGACCTACTCTTATATCGAATTCCAACTGCCAAGGGATCTTTTACGTGCACTCCAATGTGTACATGGGACCTCGGTTTTTCGTACCATCCGAATGACTAGGCAGCTATCCTTGTCAGGCCCTCCTTCTTCATCACTGACAAGGGGAAACCACGCCGGAAAAACAAGATGAACTTTCGGCCAATGCAGGGATCGAACACACGCTAGTGAGCCAGCATACTCCTCGCAGCATTTCGTTTGATTAGAGGTAATCCAACTACACAGTGCTATTATGAGTGGATATTGTTGTTTTAAATTTTGATTGGTCAGTAGTAGGGTGCCCCACGTGCCAACTGAAAAGTTGTTCTTGACACGTTGATCGTGCACATTTTAGTTGAATGACTTACTACTGATTTCTGACAGTCTCGCACACTCGTTGAGGCTATAAATAGCAACAGCATGCGGAAATGTTCAAAACACCAAACACTACTACAGTCGTAAAAAATCTATTGTTGACGATTCTGAATAGCAATAATATTTAACTTTTTGGTTATTACGGCATCTTTAGAAATTACGCTCGTTTTATTTTTTAAATTGCCTTATAATTAACTGTACCATTAGAAGCTGCATATTTTGATTAAGTACAAATAATATCTGACTCAACATCCGTAAAGCAAGAATATGATACTAGCAGTAGTTTCATTTTACTTTTACAAGGTTCTTAAAAATATTGTTGAGTTGCCTGATGTTTGTGCTTCTAAATTCAATTTCTTGTTCCATGTTTCGTAAAAAAAGTAGTCTTGATTATCCTGACCCGTCAATTAGACGTAGAATGATCGGTAGACTAGTTAAGCGAGACTAATTTCAAAACAAGGGCACGTAACCTATCTTTTACTCAAAAGAGTCTGGATGTTATGGACGCCACTCCAAACCATTTTTCAGTATTATTTATGTATGGTTTAATGATCATGGCTTATGAAGTACAACATGGTCGTTTATTTAGTGACTATAAATGTGAGAAACAGATTTAAGGCTTTCAAAATATATTAGTATTGTGGTGTAATTGTAGAGATATTTGGAGATATTCATTTAGGGTGGGGCACCCTATCAGTAGTCCGTCTACCAACCAATCACTAGCTGCCCTACAAAAGCTTTACATTTAAAACGAGTGCCAATATTGGACCAAATATGTTTACATAATGTTACGTCATGGCTCACGATTTTATTATGCCTAATTAACCAGTGCATAGCAGAATACTGCAGTAAAACTAATTGCGTGACAAACGAAGCTATCAAGTCGAATGAAATGTAAACAATACTGTTTGGAAACAAACATACTTTCACCGTTTTTAATATCTTAAATCACTGTCCAAAGGACTGTCATGTTCCTGTACTTTTAAAAGCGATAGCTTTCATTGAACGGAAAGAATAGACACACTCCCGCATAAGTTCAAGAAACAGACGCTATTCCAGCAATGGCCAGAGAGGGATTTCTCGGGCCATTGCTTCAGGAATATGGTGAGCCAGTGCCTTGCCCACCGTGATTCCCCATAACCTAGAGAAACCATTGTGTAATGCCAGCACGAGTCATGATCTGCTATGTGTTACAAGAAATAATGTAACACTAACAGGGTTCAATTTAGTCTAAAACCAATGAGTAGCAAATTTTGGTGACAGATTCACATTTTGGCTAATCAATTCAAAATTTGAATAGCATTTGCTCAGATTTCAGGAACAGTAAAACGTAGCCTACATCACAAAAATTTGCAATTCTTTTTTTTCGGGGTATAAGTGGATACTTTTTTTCAGCCGAAGTCCACCCTTCATTGTATATTCTGCTTTGACATCTCCAAAATTTACGAAAATTTACTACGAAACCGGATCTCAACATTTCTCCACTACAAAACCGGATATTTGACCAATCCTAACCCTACTAACCCGCGTATCTCTTCGCCGATATGTCACTTTACTCTTAAAATCGAATTGTTTCATCGCCTCATCGCCTCTAAAAGTGAATTGAGTGGCGTAAATTCTGCACCAACAAGGTTGCCTGTGTAGAGGCCGCCATATTGGAAAAGACCGCTAATAACCACGTGATAAAATTGGCCAATCAGAGATGATAACCAGTTTCGAAGTAAATTTTCGCCGGGAACCGTAACCGGTCGTTTAGACACTTTAAAAAAAAAAATCTTTTACCGCCTCTCCATGATACCGGACGCACTAATTGCCTAAAACAAAACTACACGTACTTTAAGTTAAACAATTCCAATTGATATATATATATATTCGTAGACGTGGCTTTGCTTCTTTATTTCTTTATTTAAAAACACCTCCCTCTCTGCCTTCAAAATATTATTAACCCGAGAATATGCCATTAGCATATATTTTCAGACATTCATCCAAAATGGCTTGTTTCACGCGTCTCGCAAGGTGTTTACTTTTAGTTTTCACATAAGTTAACCAATCATACTATACTACGTTGTTTTATTCTATTTTTAGTAACACATTTTATAAACACGACACTCTGCAATTCTCGACAGATTTCGGAACACGTACATCTAGTCTCGGCTGTATGACAGTAAGTGATATGTACCTACATTTGCAATGCGGCTACCGCGGCTTACTTTAACTGGAAAACTTGACGCTATTACAAACAAACAAAGACACCATGGGTGCAGCCATGTTTCATCCGGGACCTTTAAAGTAGTTCCAATATGGCGGAATTCGTCATACGGCCACAGATCACTAATTATTCCCCCATTGACTTTAATGTTAATTCTCGTCTTTTAGACCGGCTGTAACTCTTTTCCAAATATTCGTTGGGTAGAACGCTTTCTGCCACAGATGGAGCAACATGTGGCAAACTCTGGCCCAAAAACATGTATGAGGTTCACCATGAAAAACTTGAGATACACAGGCTGGAAGTACAGACAACTAAACAAGCAATTTTTTGGCCCTCCCTTTCAACGTAACCAACCTCACAACCCTTGTATCCTTCCGCCTCAAAATCATGAATATTTACCAAAACCTGGCAGAAAATGTATTTTTAAACCATTTTCTTCGATTCTACACCAAAAAGTCAACAAAAATCGCCATGCAAAAGGGGGAAAAAGGGAAAGGGAGAGAAATACTGAAAATAACTTTCGACCTACATTCGTGGGTGACGGCCCATGAATATTTAGTGATCTGTTTCCATACAGCCGAGACTAGATGTAGGTTACGGAATCTGTCGTGATTTGCCAAGTGATAAACATGAGTGATTAAAAACGGAGTCTGCATTGTCTTCTAGGTATCAGATATATTGAAATAAAAACTTGTTCAAATTAATCACGACCACAACTTGGAATATTAAACAAGTCAGTCCTGCATTTATAACTGCTTCTTTCGTAGGCCTAATTCTACTACACATTCATATTCATCCAAAATATAATGAATCGCACTTCACAAGTTTGAAAGCAATTTTTATACGCCCACATTGAAATGTGGTTGTATATTGTCATCGCCCCCATCCGTCCTGCTGTCCGGCGTCCACAATTGCTTGTGGACGCGCTAGAGGCTAAAGTTAATATCCGATTGACTTTAAATTTATACACAGTGTCATGAGACGAAGAAGGCTATTGTTTTTCAGCGATTTCCGATAATAACTACCAGAGTTATGGCCCTTGATCACTTCAAAAAATCTTGTGGACGCTCTAGAGGTCAAAGTTAATATTCGATTGACTTTGAATTTATACACAGTGTTTAAGGTCATGAGACGAAGAAGCCTATTGATTTTCAGCGATTTTCGATAATTAGTGCCAGAGTTATGGCCCTTGATCACTCCAAAAAATCCTGTGGACGCTCTAGAGGCCAAAGTTAATATTCGATTGACTTTGAATTGATACAGTGTTTAATTGCCAGAGTTATGGCCCTTGATCACTTTAAAAAATCTTGTGGATGCTCTAGAGGCCAAAGTTAATATTTATACATAGTGTTTACAGTCATGAGACGAAGACTTCTATTGATTTTCAGTGATTTCCAATAATTACTGCCAGAGTTATGGCCCTTGATCACTTTAAGACGAAGAAGCCTATTGATTTTCATCGATTTCAAATAATTACTGCCAGAGTTATCTCCCTTGATAACTTCAAAAAATCTTGTTCGTTTCAACACCTTAAACTCTGTGTATCAATCTGAAGTCAATCGGATGATTTCAAATAATTACTGCCAGAGTTATCTCCCTTGATAACTTCAAAAAATCTTGTTCGTTTCAACACCTGTGTATCAATCTGAAGTCAATCGGATGATAAGTTTGGCCTCTATATATATAGAACAAACGATATATAGAACGTACAAGTATTTTGATTTTCAATGAATTATGATAACTGAACAGCTAAATCCATGATATTAAATGTTTCATGTATAGACTAATTGTTAGCGTGGGGTAAAACATTATAAAAAGCAATCAAATTCTAATGATTTTCTGATAATTACATAATGAGTTGTTACTCTTAATCGGTTTTTAGTGTATTACAAATGTTTCATTACCAAAAAAAGTAAAAATATGCGACAACCCTAGTTGACTGCCCGGACGATTTAGCTGCTTTGGGCGTATGTTTAGTTGCCTTGCAACCTATCTTTGGAAATTTTGGCTAATGAATAAAATAATTCTATCGCCTTTACCGCGATTTGAGTCGCTTTTTGCGATGCGATACCGCTTAGAATGAACCCTGTAATGTAAGCATAATGTAAAAAAATTTAACGATACAAGTAACCACATCCCACATCGGTTATATACTTATAAGAAATGTCAAACTTGGAATGTTGAAGAAATTCAAGTATTGAATTTTCTTTAAAAAACCCATTCTATAAGATTTTTGGCCCAAGGATGAGGTGTGAACACAATACAGCAGTAAACTTATGCCAAATTTGTATGTTTACTATAAAAAGTGCTATTACAGTATTTAGCTTAGCAGACGTTGTTTAATATTATCATTTATGTAACCAGGAATGGTCCCTTACACACATCATATCCATTTTCCATATACATACAACTAATCACTCTTCTTAATCTCAGATCAATCTCCTTAATTTCTTAAACACTCTTATCGAAACTGGGAGAGCTTTTTTAGGGGAGCGATTTTTTTCAATGTCTTCATTAAGGGGGCCTTTTTTTCGGCTCTCCTCTAAAATACACAAAACAATGTCTGGTATCTTGCATGGCAACCGCTTGTTATTAATTAAGTGTGTGTTATCTGAATTTAAATGTTTTGGGGATATTGTAGGTTTATCTGAATTTAAATGCTTTGGAGAGATATTGCAGGTTGATCTGAAGGTAAATGTTTTTGATTGATATTGCAGGTTTATCTGAATGTAAATGGTATGGTAGAAATCAAATAGTACATAAACCTGGTATTACATATTATTTAGATGGGGCTCATACCAAAGACAGCTTGCAAGTGAGTAATTTATTTCCATAATAAAATATGTTATTTATACTGGATGGCAGTTTTCCTTATGATGCAGTTTCAGAATTGCTCGTAGTGGCATAAGATGGAACACTTACAAACTTAAGGCCTGTGAATATGATACGGATATAAAAGTTGCTACAGATTTTGTAAAAACATTGTAGGATTGTTGACAAGCCACAATTTTATGGTAGTTTTCAGAGTTGCTCCCTGATGTATTAATTCAAGGATTAAAGTGATTGAATTTCCAAATTTCTATGGTTGTCCACTTTAATTGCATTTTGCCGTTATTATTCTGTTGACAAATTTACTTTCAAAATTGATTTGAATTGTTGTGTTTCTGCTATTATTTTTGATATTTGATCATTTCTTCATGATTAGCAGAATGTTTGCTGGTTTTCATTCAAAGATTAAAAGCATGGTGTGGTTCCAGAGACAAAGGATAGCTACCTTCCTGTCACATTTACTGTTACTGAACACAGGGCAGTTATCACTAGGGATGGGGTATCGTCCAGATTTTACATTTACCAACAAAGGAAATAAACTAACCTTACCATCCAGAATCTAATAAACGTATCCAGTCAATAGATTAATAGATTGCCGTCTAGAATGTGCTAAATGCTGTCAAGATTCATCAAAGACCGCCCAGTTTATGCTGCTGTGTAGATTAAAAAACTCTGTTTATTTTTGACATCGATCGTCTACTTTACGACCGTTCAGTTTCTCGGGATGATTTTAAAAATGAAAACTACCATTTAGATTTGAAAGGGTTTTAGATTTTAAACAAGGCATTTAGATTTTAAACAAGGCATTTAGATTTTAAACAAGGCATTTAGATTTTAAACAAGGCATTTATTTTCCCGGACTTTGTCGAGAACTGAACAGTGTTAAATAACACAAGGCTTTCAGATTGTACACCAAATTACCACTGTAACAAGAGCCGTCTATGTGGTTACATTAATGTGGTTACAATTAAAATAGCATTATGCAAGAGCAAAAGATGTTATCTAAATAATCAATTAGACATTAATTAACATATCCAGACCATAATAAACTCTTAAAGTCAACGCTAACCATCGATGTTGGCGGATTGAATTCCTGTATGCCGCTTAATGGCCGTTGATAATTAAATCAATCAAGTGGACAATCAAGACTATACTGTTTATATTAATGATTTGAGTAATGATGACCGAGGCTTTTTTCTCGTCTAATAGTGGACCAATTTGACTGAAATTTTCAGCAAATTACCTTTACACTATCTAGTTTTTAACTATTATAGTGAGAACTGTCATCTCTTTATCTTATCTCCCATAATGTAACTTAAATAGAAAAAAAAAAGATTTTAAAAATATTCACTTATTCAACTTGGTCATCGTTTTATTTTTTTCTGTGATTCATATTCCATCAAGAGGAAATTTTATAAAAATAGCTGAAGTATTACTCTGTGCACCAAACAACGATAATTTTCATTGGTTAGGACCCTCTAAACGGTAATTGGCTGATTGGGACCATGGCTGATTGGGACCTGGCTGATTGGGACCAGATTTGTGGCTGACTGGGACCAGATTTGTGGCTGATTGGGACCAGATTCTTGGCTGACTGGGACCAGATTCTTGGCTGATTGGGACCATGATAAGGCTTATTCGGACCATTACATAAATGCCGCGAGAATTAAAAATATGTTTGCATATTTTTGATAAAAAGACAACTATGGCAATAAATAGTGTAATTAGTCACAAATAATAGTGTAATTAGTGATTGACGGCTTCAATACAAATGAGCTAAATCACAGAGAATATGCTTCACATTCTTGGCTGATTGGGACCAGATTCTTGGCTGATTGGGACCATGATCAGACCAATGATAAGAGTGTTTTAAATATGTTTGCATGACAATAAATACCACCCAGTATTATCAAATTGTAACCCAATATCACAAAGCCTCATATCAGTATAATTACTGCAATGAATGCGATATTTTGTAATGAATGAAGCTGAAATAATGACAGACAAATATTGTTCTTTGTATAATATTTTACTTAGTAAATATCATTTTTATACGCCCACATGGAAATGTGGTCGTATATTGCCGTCGCCCCCGTCCGTCCGTCTGTCGGTCCGTCCGTCCGTCCGTCCGTCCGTCCGTCGGTCCGTCGGTCCGTCCGTCCGTCCATCGTCCACAATTTCTTGTGAACGCTCTAGAGGCTAAAGTTAATATCCGATTGACTTGAAATTTATACACGGTGTTTAAGGTCGTGAGACGAAGAAGCCTATTGATTTTCCGCGATATCCGATAATTACTACCAGAGTTATGACCCTTGATCACTTTGAAAAATCTTGTGAACGCTCTAGAGGCTATAGTTAATATCCGATTGACTTTAAATTTATACACAGTGTTTAAGGTCAGGAGACGAAGAAGCCTATTGATTTTCGGTGATATCTGATAATTACTGCCAGAGTTATGACCCTTGATCACTTTGAAAAATCTTGCGAACGCTTTAGAGGCTAAAGTTAATATCCAATTGACTTTAAATTTATACACAGTGGTTAAGGTCGTGAGACGAAGAAGCCTATTGATTTTCAGCAATATCCGATAATTACTACCAGAGTTACGACCCTTGATCACTTTGAAAAATCTTGTGAACGCTCTAGAGGCTATAGTTAATATCCGATTGACTTTAAATTTATACACAGTGTTTAAGGTCAGGAGACGAAGAAGCCTTTTGATTTTCGGTGATATCTGATAATTACTGCCAGAGTTATGACCCTTGATCACTTTGAAAAATCTTGTGAACGCTTTAGAGTTAAAGTTAATATCCGATTGACTTTAAATTTATACACAGTGGTTAAGGTCGTGAGACGAAGAAGCCTATTGATTTTCAGCGATATCCGATAATAACTACCAGAGTTATGACCCTTGATCACTTTGAAAAATCTTGTGAACGCTCTAGAGGCTATAGTTAATATCCGATTGACTTTAAATTTATACACAGTGTTTAAGGTCATGAGACGAAGAATCCTATTGATTTTCGGTGACCTCTGATAATTACTGCCAGAGTTATGACCCTTGATCACTTTGAAAAATCTTGTGAACGCTTTAGAGGCTAAAGTTAATATCCGATTGACTTTAAATTTATACACAGTGTTTAAGGTCATGAGACGAAGAAGCCTATTGATTTTTGGTGATATCCGATAATTACTACCAGAGTTATGACCCTTGATCACTTTGAAAAATCTTGTGAACACTCTAGAGGCTATAGTTAATATCCGATTGACTTTAAATTTATACACAGTGTTTAAGGTCATGAGACGAAGAATCCTATTGATTTTCGGTGACCTCTGATAATTACTGCCAGAGTTATGACCCTTGATCACTTTGAAAAATCTTGTGAACGCTTTAGAGGCTAAAGTTAATATCCGATTGACTTTAAATTTATACACAGTGTTTAAGGTCATGAGACGAAGAAGCCTATTGATTTTCGGTGATATCCGATAATTAATACCAGAGTTATGACCCTTGATCACTTTGAAAAATCTTGTGAACACTCTAGAGGCTATAGTTAATATCCGATTGACTTTAAATTTATACACAGTGTTTAAGGTCATGAGACGAAGAAGCCTATTGATAATTCCTGCCCGAGTTATGACCCTTGATTACTTTGAAAAATCTTGTGAACGCTCTAGAGGCTAAAGTTAATATCCGATGGAATTTAAATTTATACACGGTGTTTAAAGTCATGATACAAAGAATCCTAATGATTTTCAGCAATATCCGATAATTACTGCCAGAGTTATGACCCTTGATCACTTTGAAAAATCTAAAGTTAATATCCGATTGACTTCAAATTTATACACACTATTTACGGTCATGATACAAAATAGCCTATTTATTTTCAGCGATATCCGATAATTACTGCCAGAGTTATGACCCTTGATCACTTTGAAAAACCCTGTGAATGCTCTAAAGGCTAAAGTTAATATCCGATTGACTTTAAATTTGTACACAGTGTTTAGGGTCATGATACGAAGAATCCTATTTGATTTTCAGTGATATCTGATAATTTCTGGCAGTTGATCACTTTGAAATATCTTGTGGACAAAGGCCTTGAGACAAACCATCAAAACTATTCTAATCATTTCTGATAATTATTTAATGGGCTATTACTCGTAATAAGATTATCATGTGTTGTAAATGTTCTCCTTACTGATAAAAGAAACAATATGCGACAGACCTTGTTGACTGCCCGGACGACTTAGCTGTTGTGGGCGTATGTTTCGTTGCCTGGCAACCTATCTTATTTCATATAGTGATTCAATTCCTTTACAAACCAATATTTTATTAAAACATACAAATATTTAAAATTATTTCCTATAAAAATACACATTTCAAAATATTTCCTATAAAAATACACATTTATACACATTTCAAAATATTTCCTATAAAAATACACATTTCAAAATATTTCCTATAAAAATACACATTTGGAAATATTTCATATAAAAATACAGACCTGTAAAAAATAAACACATATACTTCATAACCTTTCATATAACAAAACAAAATTATTTACAAGACTATTCTGATTTAGTCGGGCCATATAAATGTGCTGCTTTGTTTAGTAAACTACATGTACTTGTCGTAATCTCATTTTCACAATATTGTCTCCACAATTCCATTATTTTTCCTTCTGTTTTTCATGTTTTTATACGCCCACATTTTCATGTGGACGTATATTGTCGTCGCCCCTGTTCGTCCGTCCGTCCGGACGTCCGTCCGTCCACAATTGTTTGTGAACAGTCTACAGGTCACAATTTTTATCTGATTTCAATGAAACTTAAAACATAGGTTTATCACCCTAAGATCTCGGTTCCTTTCGATATTGGCATGTATCGGACTGTAACTTCATGGGTTATGGCCCCTGATTGTACGAAAAATCACGTTTTTTTAGCTTGTGAACAGTGTAGAGGTCACAATTTTGAACCGATTTGGATGAAACTTGAAATGCATGTTTATAACCCAAAGATCTTGGTTTCTTTCGATATTTGCGCCAATCGGATCGTAACTTCCTGAATTATGGCCCCTGATTGTCCGAAAAATCGCCCTTTTTAGCTTGTGGTCCCACTGGAGGTCAAAATTGTTATCCGATTTAAAAAAACGTTTCATTATATCACCGTTCCATGGTGTGAAAATATGTTATATCAAGGTTGTGAACAGTGTAGAGGACACAATTTTGAACCGATTTGGATGAAACTTGAAATGCATGTTTATAACCCAAAGATCTTGGTTCCTTTCGATATTTGCGCCAATCGGATCGTAACTTCCTGAATTATGGCCCCTGATTGTCCGAAAAATCGCCCGTTTTAGCTTGTGGTCCCTCTGGAGGTCAAAATTGTTATCCGATTTAAAAAAACGTTTCATTATATCACCGTTCCATGGTGTGAAAATATGTTATATCAAGGTTGTGAACAGTGTAGAGGACACAATTTTGAACCGATTTGGATGAAACTTGAAATGCATGTTTATAACCCAAAGATCTTGGTTCCTTTCGATATTTGCGCCAATCGGATTGTAACTTCCTGAATAATGGCCCCTGATTGTCCGAAAAATCGCCCTTTTTAGCTTGTGGTCCCTCTGGAGGTCAAAGTTGTTATCCGATTTAAAAAAACGTTTGATTATATCACCGTTCCATGGTTATGAAGGTTGAGTTCAAATTTCGTGAAAATCGGACCAAAATTGACGGACAAAATGGCCGTCATTTGTACGCGAATAGTGTGAAAATATGTTATATCAAGGTTGTGAACAGTGTAGAGGACACAATTTTGAACCGATTTTGATGAAACTTGAAATGCATGTTTATAACCCAAATATCTTGGTTCCTGTCGATATTTGCGCCAATCGGATCGTAACTTCCTGAATTATGGCCCCGGATTGTCCGAAAAATCGCTTTTGTTCGCTTTTGGTACCTCTGGAGGTCAAAATTATTATCCGATTTAAAAAAACGTTTGACTATATCACCGTTACATGGTAATGAAGAGAGAGTTTGAATTTCGTGAAAATCGGACTAGAATTGACGGACAAAATGGCCGCCGTTTGTACACGAATAGTGTGAAAATATGTTATATCAAGGTTGTGGACCCTATAGAGGTCACAATTTTGAATCGATTTTGATGAAACTTGACAGGTATGTTTATAACCCTAAGATCTTGGTTCCTTTCGATATTTGCGCCCATTGGGTCATTACTTCTTGAATTATGTCCCCTGATTGTACGAAAAATCACCCTTTTTAGCTTGTGGTGCCTCTGGAGGTCACAATTATTATCTGATTTAAAAAAAAAACGTTTGATTATAAAAACCAAACAAATTCTAATGATTTTCTGATAATTCCTTAATATGCGACAACTCTTGTTGACTGCCCGGACGATTTGGCTGCTCGGACGATTTGGCTGCTGTGTGGGCGTATGTTTCGTTGCCTGGCAACCTATTTTTATAGTATTATTAGCTTGAATTATTTCAAGTCGACTCAAGGACCAACATAGTACCGTGTTTTGAGTCGATTAGCGTAGCATAGAATTTTAAAATAATTACACTCGTGAAAAATTGTCTTACATTATTAGGCGGTAGTCCACACTGATAATGGCGGCCGTGTGTTGATTGCAATTATTCCGTTTCACAAAAAAAAAAACAAAAAAAAAAAACATTAGCAATGATCAGTCAAGCTCGTTTACTATTTGACAAAAGAAAAACAATGAAGTATTACTAAATATACACAAATTTTATTTTTCAACATATTGCCAAGTTCAATACTCGCCGATGAAACAAAACAAAAGAGAACTAGCAATGTTAATCGCGACATCAACAATCGCTGATCAATTAAATAAACATAAAACGAAAAAACAAACAGCTGTACTATTACATAAATTTTCTAAAGTCTTTTAATTATTAATCAGAGTCCGAAAAGTCGCTTGACTGAGTCCGAAGAGTCGCTTGACTGAGTCCGAAAAGTCGCTTGACTGAGTCCGAAGAGTCGCTTGACTGAGTCCGAAAAGTCGCTTGACTGAGTCCGAAAAGTCGCTTGACTGAGTCTGAAACGACGCCAAGAAAGTCCGAAAAGTCGCCAGACTGAGTCCGAAACGACGTTTGTGTTTAGTCCGAAACGATGTTTGTGTTGAGTCCGAAATGACGCGGGACCGAAATGACGTGCTACCGAATCAGTGAATATTTTTAAATCTTTTTTTTCTGTTAATTGTAACCACATAAGTCATAAATGGTAACCACATTAATTGTAACCACATAGACGGCTAGTCAACACTCTGTTCATTTCTCAACAACGTCCGGGCAAATAAATGCTTTGTCTAAAGTAGACGATCGATGTCAAAAATAAACGGTGTTTTTAAATCTACACGGTAGCACAAACTGGGTGGTTTTTGATGAATTTTGACGACATTTAACACATTCTAGACGGCAATCTATTGACTGGATACGTGTATTATATTCCGGATGGTAAGAGTAGTTTATTTCCTTCTTCGTAAAATATGGACGATACCCGGTCCCTAGTGTATATACTCAATTTAGAATTTCTTTGTTTATTTTAGCAATGTGTTTTGTGGTTTGATGAATTATCTCAAGCCGAAGCAGAAAATATATCGTAAGTTATTATTGTTCATTGCTTATCTCTTTTGTCTGTCTTCAATATATACAGATTAGCTTTCTATACGTCCACATGAAAATGTGGGCGTACAAAAAGCTAATCTCTATATTATGCCGTCGCCCCTTTCCGTTCGGACGTCCGTCCGTCCACAATTTATTTGTGGACTCTGTACAGGTCACAATTCTTATCTGATTTTGACGAAACTTGAAATATAGGTTTATCCCCATAAGATCTCGGCTGCTTTGGATATAGGCATGTATCGGATCGAAACTTCATGGATTATGGTCCCTGATTGTACGAAATATCATGTTTTTAGTTTGTGGACCCTATGGAGGTCACAATTTTGAACCGATTGTGATGAAACTTGACATGCATGTTTATAACCCCAAAATCTTGGTTCCTTTCGATATTTGCGCCCATCGGATAGTAACTTCATGAATTATGGCCCCAGATTGTCCGAAAAATCGCCCTTTTTAGCTTGTGGTCCCTCTGGAGGTCACAATTATTATCCGATTTAAAAAAACCGTTTGATTATATCACCGTTACATGGTAATGAAGGTTGAGTTCGAATTTCATGAAAATCGGAACAAAATTGGCAAACAAAATGGCCGCCGTTTGTACGCGAATATGTTATAATATCAAGGTTGTGGACCCTATAGAGGTCACAATTTTGAACCGATTGTGATGAAACTTGACATGTATGTTTATAACCCAAAGATCTTGGTTCCTTTCGATATTTGCGCCCATTGATTCATAACTTTCTGAATTATGTCGCCTGATTGTCGAAAAATCACCCTTTTTATACGCCCACATTTTCATGTGGACGTATTATGTCGTCGCCCCTGTCCGTCCGGACGTCCGTCCGTCCACAATTTGTTTGTGGGCACTCTACAGGTCACAATTCTTATCCGATTTTGACGAAACTTGAAATATAGGTTTATCCCCAAAAGATCTCAGCTGCTTTCGATATTGGCATGTATCGGATCAAAACTTCATGGATTATGGCCCCTGATTGTACGAAAAATCACGTTTTTAGCTTGTGGACCCTATAGAGGTCACAAATTTGAACCGATTTTGATGAAACTTGACATGCATGTTTGTAACCCAAAGATCTTGGTTCCTTTCGATATTTGCGGCTATCGGAATGTAATTTCCTGAATTATGGCCCCTGATTGTCCGAAAAATCACCCTTTTTAGCTTGTGGTCCCTCTGGAGGTCACAATTATTATTCGATTTAAAAAACCGTTTGATTATATCACCGTTACACCCTAAGGAAGGTTGAGTTCGAATTTCGGGAAAATCGGACGAAAATTGCCATACAAAATGGCCGCCGTTTGTACGCGAATACTGTTAAAAAATGGTATATCAAGGTTGTGGACCCTGTGGAGGTCACAATTTTGATTCGATTTTGATGAAACTTGAAATTCATGGTTATAACCCAAAGATCTTGCTTCCTTTCGATATTTGCGCATATCGGATCGTAACTTCCTGAATTATGGCCCCTGATTATACGCAAAATCGCCTTTTTTTTTAGCTTGGAGGTCACAATTATTATTCGATTTAAAAACCGTTTGATTATATCACCGTTACACCCTAAGGAGGCTGAGTTCGAATTTCGGGAAAATCGGACGAAAATTGCCATACAAAATGGCCGCCGTTTGTACGCGAATACTGTTAAAAAATGGTATATCAAGGTTGTGGACCCTGTGGAGGTCACAATTTTGATTCGATTTTGATGAAACTTGAAATTCATGGTTATAACCCAAAGATCTTGCTTCCTTTCGATATTTGCGCATATCGGATCGTAACTTCCTGAATTATGGCCCCTGATTATACGCAAAATCGCCTTTTTTTTAGCTTGGAGGTCACAATTATTATCCGATTTAAAAAAAACGTTTGATTATATTACCGTTACACCGTAAGGAAGGTTGAGTTCAAATTTCGGGAAAATCAGACCAAAATTGCCATACAAAATGGCCGCCGTTTGTACGCGAATACTGTTAAAAATGGTATATCAAGGTTGTGAACCCTGTAACGGTCACAATTTTAATTCGATTTTGATGAAACTTGAAATTCATGGTTATAACCCAAAGACTGGTTCTTTTCGATATTTGCGCATATCGGATCGTAACTTCCTGAATTATGGCCCCTGGTTATACGCAAAATCCCCCTTTCTTTAGCTTGTGGTCCCTCTGGATTTCACAATTATTATCCAATTTAAAAAAACGTTTGATTATATCACCGTTACACTGTAAGGAAGGTTGAGTTTGAATTTTGGGAAAATCGGACCAAAATTGACAGACAAAATGGCCGCCGTTTGTACGCGAAAAATGATATATCATGGTTGTGGACCCTGAATAGGTCACAATTTTAATTCGATTTTGATGAGGAAGGTTGAGTTCTAATTTCATGAAAATCGTACCAAAATTGCCGGACGAAATGGTCGCCATTTGTACGCGAATATTGTAAAAATATGGTACATCATGGTTGTGGACTCTCTACAGGTCACAATTCTTATCCGATTTTGATGAAAAGTCACATTTCTAGGTTGTGTACCGTCACACCATAATCATTGTCGGTTTCGAATTTCATTAATATCAGACTGGAACTGACCAACTAAATGGCTGCTCCCAATACAGTATGAAATACAGGACTTAAAGATGTAGGAAAAATCACTTTCGGTATTGCTTGTTCTCTGTCCATCTCTCGAAAATGTGGGCGTATCCTGCCTGGCAGTGCCAGCCTATCTTTAGATTGTGGTCCCTCTGGAGGTCAAAATTATTATCCCATTCAAAAAACCGTATAATTATATCACCGTTACATGGTAATGAAGGTTGAGTTCGAATTTCGTGAAAATTGGACCAAAATTGACGGACAAAATGGCCGCCGTTTGTACGCGAATAGTGTGAAAATATGTTATATAAAGGTTGTGGACCCTATGGAGGTCACAATTTTGAACCGATTTTGATATAACTTGACATGTATGTTTATAACCCAAAGATCTTGGTTTCTTTCGATATTTGCGCCCATCAGATCGTAACATCCTGAATTATGGCCCCTGATTGTCCGAAAAATCGTGGTCCCCCTGGGGGTCAAAATTATCCGATTTCAAAAACCGTTTGATTATATCACTGTTACATGGTAATGAAGGGTGAATTCGAATTTCGTGAAAATCGGAACAAAATTGACGAACAAAATGGTCACCGTTTGTACGCGAATAGCGTGAAAATGTTATATCAAGGTTGTGGACCCTATAGAGGTCACAATTTTAATATGATTTTGATGAAACTTGACATGTATGTTTATAATCCAAAGATCTTAGTTCCTGTCAATATTTGCACCCATCGGATCGTAACTTCCTGAGTTATGACCCCTGATTGTCCGAAAAATCTCCCTTTTTATACGCCCACATTGAAATGTGGTCGTATATTGTCGTCGCCCCCGTCCGTCCGTCCGTCCGTCCGTTCGTCCGTCCGTCCGTCGGTCCGTCGGTCCGGCGTCCACAATTGCTTGTGGACGCTCTACAGGCTAAAGTTAATATCCGATTTACTTTAAATTTATACACAGTGTTTAAGGTCATTAGACGAAGAATCCTATTGTTTTTCAGCGATTTCCGATAATAACTACCAGAGTTATGGCCCTTGATCACTTCAAAAAATCTTGTGGACGCTCTGGAGGCCAAAGTTAATATCCGATCGACTTTAAATTTATACACAGCGTTTAAGGTCATAAGACAATGACGCCTATTGATTTTCGGCGATTTCCGATAATTAGTGCTAGAGTTATGACCCTTGATCTCTTTAAAAAATCTTGTGGACGCTCTAAAGGTCAAAGTTAATATCCGATTGACCTTAAATTTATACACAGTGTTTAAGGTCATAAGACGAAGAAGCCTATTGATTTTCAGCGATTTCCCATAATTAGTGCCAGAGTTATGGCCCTTGATCACTTCAAAGAATCTTGTGGACGCTCTAGAGGCCAAAGTTAATATCCGATTGACTTTAAATTTATACACGGTGTTTAAGGTCATAAGGCGAAGACGCCTATTGATTTTCAGCGATTTCCGATAATTAGTGCGAGAGTTATGGCCCTTGATCACCTCAAAAAATCTTGTGGACGCTCTAGAGGCCAAAGTTAATATCCGATTGACTTTAGATTTATACACAGTGTTTAAGGTCATGAGACGAAGAAACCTATTGATTTTCGGCGATTTCCGATAATTAGTGCCAGAGTTATGGCCCTTGATCTCTTTAAAAAATCATGTGGACGCTCTAAAGGTCAAAGTTAATATCCGATTGACTTTAAATTTATACACAGTGTTTAAGGTCATAAGACGAAGAATCCTATTGATTTTCAGCGATTTCCGATAATTAGTGCCAGAGTTATGGCCCTTGATGACTTCAAAAAATCTTGTGGACGCTCTAGAGGCCAAAGTTAATATCCGATTGACTTCAAATTTATACACAGTGTTTAAGGTCATAAGACAAAGACACCTATTGATTTTCAGCGATTTCCGATAATTAATGCCAGAGTTATGGCCCTTGATCACCTCAAAAAATCTTGTGGACGCTCTGGAGGCCAAAGTTAATATCCGATTGACTTTAGATTTATACACAGTGTTTAAGGTCATGAGACGAAGAAGCCTATTGATTTTCAGCGATTTCAAATAATTACTGCCAGAGTTATCTCCCTTGATAACTTCAAAAATTCTTGTGACGCTATAGAGGCCAAAGTTTCCATCCGATTGACTTCAGATTGATACATAGAGTTTAAGGTGTTGAAACGAACAAGTATTTTGATTTTCAATGAATTTAGATAACTGAACAGCTAAATCCATGATATTAAATGTTTCATGTATATACTAATTGTTAGCGTGGGGTAAAACTTTATAAAAAGCAATCAAATTCTAATGATTTTCTGATAATTACATAATGAGTTGTTACTCTTAATCAGTTTTTAGTGTATTACAAATGTTTCATTACCGAAAAAAGTAAAAATATGCGACAACCCTTGTTGACTGCCCGGACGATTTAGCTGCTGTGGGCGTATGTTTCGTTGCCTGGCAACCTATCTTTTAGCTTGTGGTCCCTCTGGAGGTAAAAATTATTATCCGATTTTGAAAACCATTTGATTATTATCACCGTTACATGGTAATGAAGAATATGTTCGAATTTCGTGAAAATGGGACCAAAATTGAAAGACAAAATGGCCGCCGTTTGTACACGAATTGTGTGAAAGTATGTTTTATCAAGGTTGTGAACCCTAAAGAGGTCACAATTTTAATTCGATTTTGATGAAACTTGAAATACATGTTTATAAACTAAAGATCTTGGTTCCATTGCATATTTGGGCATATCGGATCGTAACTTCCTGAATTATGTCCCCTCATTGTACGAAAAATCGCCTGTGGTTCCTCCGGGGGTCACAATTATTACCTGATTTAAAAAAAACCGTTAGATTATAAAAACCAAACAAATTCTAATGATTTTCTGATAATTCCTTAATATGCGACAACTCTTGTTGACTGCCCAGACGATTTAGCTGCTGTGTGAGCGTATGTTTCGTTGTCTGGCAACCTATTTTTATACGCCCACATTTTCATGTGGACGTATTATGTCGTCGCCCCTGTCCGTCCGGACGTCCGTCCGTCCGTCCGTCCGTCCGTCCGGACGTCCGTCCGTCCACAATTTGTTTGTGGACTCTCTACAGGTCACAATTCTTATCCGATTTTGACGAAACTTGAAATATAGGTTTATCCCCATAAGATCTCGGTTCCTTTCGATATTGGCATGTATCGGATCAAAACTTCATGGATTATGGCCCCTGATTGTACGAAAAATCACGTTTTTAGCTTGTGGACCCTATAGAGGTCACAATTTTGAACCGATTTTGATGAAACTTGACATGCATGTTTGTAACCCAAAGATCTTGGTTCCTTTCGATATTTGCGGCTATCGGAATGTAATTTCCTGAATTATGGCCCCTGATTGTCCGAAAAATCACCCTTTTTAGCTTGTGGTCCCTCTGGAGGTCACAATTATTATTCGGTTTAAAAAACCGTTTGACTATATCACCGTTACACCCTAAGGAAGGTTGAGTTCGAATTTCGGGAAAATCGGACGAAAATTGCCATACAAAATGGCCGCCGTTTGTACGCGAATACTGTTAAAAAATGGTATATCAAGGTTGTGGACCCTGTGGAGGTCACAATTTTGATTCGATTTTGATGAAACTTGAAATTCATGGTTATAACCCAAAGATCTTGCTTCCTTTCGATATTTGCGCATATCGGATCGTAACTTCCTGAATTATGGCCCCTGATTATACGCAAAATCGCCTTTTTTTTAGCTTGGAGGTCACAATTATTATTCGATTTAAAAAACCGTTTGATTATATCACCGTTACACCCTAAGGAAGGTTGAGTTCGAATTTCGGGAAAATCGGACTAAAATTGCCATACAAAATGGCCGCCGTTTGTACGCGAATACTGTTAAAAAATGGTATATCAAGGTTGTGGACCCTGTGGAGGTCACAATTTTGATTCGATTTTGATGAAACTTGAAATTCATGGTTATAACCCAAAGATCTTGCTTCCTTTCGATATTTGCGCATATCGGATCGTAACTTCCTGAATTATGGCCCCTGATTATACGCAAAATTGCCTTTTTTTGAGCTTGGAGGTCACAATTATTATACGATTTAAAAAAACGCTTGATTATATTACCGTTACACCGTAAGGAAGGTTGAGTTCGAATTTCGGGAAAATCAGACCAAAATTGCCACACAAAATGGCCGCCGTTTGTACGCGAATACTGTTAAAAAATGGTATATCAAGGTTGTGGACGTTGTAAAGGTCACAATTTTAATTCGATTTTGATGAAACTTGAAATTCATGGTTATAACCCAAAGATCTTGGTTCTTTTCGATATTTGCGCATATCGGATCGTAACTTCCTGAATAATGGCCCCTGGTTATACGCAAAATCCCCCTTTCTTTAGCTTGTGGTCCCTCTGGAGGTCACAATTATTATCCAATTTAAAAAAACGTTTGATTATATCACCGTTACACTGTAAGGAAGGTTGAGTTTGAATTTCGGGAAAATCGGACCAAAATTGACAGACAAAATGGCCACCGTTTGTACGCGAATACTGTTAAAAAAATGATATATCATGATTGTGGATCCTGTATAGGTCACAATTTTAATTCAATTTTGATGAGGATGGTTGAATTCTTATTTCGTGAAAATTGTACCAAAATTGCCGGACGAAATGGTCGCTGTTTGTACGCGAATAGTGTAAAAATATGGTATATCATGGTTGTGGACTCTCTACAGGTCACAATTCTTATCCGATTTTGATGAAAAGTCACATTTCTAGGTTGTGTACCGTCACACCATAATCATTGTCGGTTTCGAATTTCATTAATATCAGACTGGAACTGACCAACTAAATGGCTGCTCCCAATACAGTATGAAATACAGGACTTAAAGATGTAGGAAAAATCACTTTCGGTATTGCTTGTTCTCTGTCCATCTCTCGAAAATGTGGGCGTATCCTGCCTGGCAGTGCCAGCCTATCTTTTTTAATTTTAGGGGACAAGTGGTAAAAGTATTATTATTTAATGTAACAGGTGATAGAGATGTTATACCCTTACTTACAATGTTACAGGTAATTTATTCTACAGTGTTGCTTGAAACATAAACCACAGGAATCTGACTTTTTATTTTTATCCGCGTATATATACATACACCATACCGAACTAGACAATATATATTAAAAAAGAACAGGAATGCAATGCCTGTTGAAGCCTCGATTTTACCTGCTCTCGCTTCGGCACGTTTTTGTTCCAAAATTCGAAATGTCAGGCAATCTAACCTCTGCCAATTCACTCAGATATGATTTTTATACGCCCACATTTTCATGTGGACGTATTATGTCGTCGCCCCTGTCCGTCCGGGCGTCCGTCCGTCCGTCCGCCCAGAATTTGTTTGTGGACTCTCTACAGGTCACAATTCTTATCCGATTTTGACGAAAAGTCACATTTCTAGGTTGTGTACCGTCACACCATAATCATTGTCGGTTTCGAATTTCATTAATATCAGACTGGAACTGACCAACTAAATGGCTGCTCCCAATACAGTATGAAATATACAGTATTTTAATATGATTTTGATGAAACTTGACATGTATGTTTATAATCCAAAGATCTTAGTTCCTGTCAATATTTGCACCCATCGGATCGTAACTTCCTGAGTTATGACCCCTGATTGTCCGAAAAATCTCCCTTTTTATACGCCCACATTGAAATGTGGTCGTATATTGTCGTCGCCCCCGTCCGTCCGTCGGTCCGTCGGTCCGGCGTCCACAATTGCTTGTGGACGCTCTACAGGCTAAAGTTAATATCCGATTTACTTTAAATTTATACACAGTGTTTAAGGTCATTAGACGAAGAAGCCTATTGTTTTTCAGCGATTTCCGATAATAACTACCAGAGTTATGGCCCTTGATCACTTCAAAAAATCTTGTGGACGCTCTAGAGGCCAAAGTTAATATCCGATCGACTTTAAATTTATACACAGCGTTTAAGGTCATAAGACAATGACGCCAATTGATTTTCGGCGATTTCCGATAATTAGTGCTAGAGTTATGGCCCTTGATCACCTCAAAAAATCTTGTGGACGCTCTAGAGGCCAAAGTTAATATCCGATTGACTTTAGATTTATACACAGTGTTTAAGGTCATGAGACGAAGAAACCTATTGATTTTCGGCGATTTCCGATAATTAGTGCCAGAGTTATGGCCCTTGATCTCTTTAAAAAATCATGTGGACGCTCTAAAGGTCAAAGTTAATATCCGATTGACTTTAAATTTATACACAGTGTTTAAGGTCATAAGACGAAGAAGCCTATTGATTTTCAGCGATTTCCGATAATTAGTGCCAGAGTTATGGCCCTTGATGACTTCAATAAATCTTGTGGACGCTCTAGAGGCCAAAGTTAATATCCGATTGACTTCAAATTTATACACAGTGTTTAAGGTCATAAGACAAAGACACCTATTGATTTTCAGCGATTTCCGATAATTAATGCCAGAGTTATGGCCCTTGATCACCTCAAAAAATCTTGTGGACGCTCTGGAGGCCAAAGTTAATATCCGATTGACTTTAGATTTACACACAGTGTTAAAGGTCATGAGACGAAGAAGCCTATTGATTTTCAGCGATTTCAAATAATTACTGCCAGAGTTATCTCCCTTGATAACTTCAAAAATTCTTGTGACGCTATAGAGGCCAAAGTTTCCATCCGATTGACTTCAGATTGATACATAGAGTTTAAGGTGTTGAAACGAACAAGTATTTTGATTTTCAATGAATTTAGATAACTGAACAGCTAAATCCATGATATTAAATGTTTCATGTATATACTAATTGTTAGCGTGGGGTAAAACTTTATAAAAAGCAATCAAATTCTAATGATTTTCTGATAATTACATAATGAGTTGTTACTCTTAATCAGTTTTTAGTGTATTACAAATGTTTCATTACCGAAAAAAGTAAAAATATGCGACAACCCTTGTTGACTGCCCGGACGATTTAGCTGCTGTGGGCGTATGTTTCGTTGCCTGGCAACCTATCTTTGTTAAAATTATTAGGCTTTCAGACTTTCGTCTGAAAGCCTATTGAGATTACTAAAATTATTATTATTAGCCTATTCTGATTACTAAAATTATTATTATTAGCCTATTGTGATTACTAAAATTATTATTTATTAGGCTATTGTGATTACTAAAATTATTATTTATTAGGCTTTCAGACTTTCGTCTGAAAGCCTATTGTGATTACTAAAATTATTATTAGGCTTTCAGACTTTCGTTTGAAAGCCTATTGTGATTACTAAAATTATTATTAAGCTTTCATATGTATTACATATGAAAGCTTATTGTTTCTGTTAAGATTAATATTATTATTATTATTTTTTTTTGTGTTTTATCCACAAATCGGATTTCTCAGAATCTAACCATAGGATCGTTCTGAAACTTTTACCTATCCCCCCAAAAATGGGTGGTGGCTGTTGATTAAATATATTTTCAAAACGTTTTACGTATCCGAAATCACCGAATTTTACGAACGAATGCATTTGACCTACAATGCTGTAACTTTGTGACTATTTGACCTATTTTACTAAATCTTTTTTCTTTGAGTACCTTGAGACAATTACTATAAATCTACAGTTTCAGATTTTCGAATTTCGAAAATTCGTCGCTGTGATTTCGAACCGGAAGTTTAGACCAATTTGACAACTTCTTTAATAGTTGTACGATTTTCATGAAATTTAGTATATAAGTAGATCTTACCGATGTGACTTCAAAAATATAATTAGAAATTTTCTAAATTATCTCCCCTTGACGAAATTAAGGATCAAATTTTTCAAAAAAATCGTCGAAATATAGGTCAGAATGACCTAATTTTTTTTTTGGATACTAGACAAGTAATTACTGATTCGTACACAAACTATGGAGTTTGTCGATCGAACCGGAAGTGCCACCATCTTTAAAAGTGAAAAATCCCTAAGGCTTTTTTGCTATTTTACTTAAAGCCTCGGGAGTCATATTTTCGGAATCCTTGAAGGAATGCCTAAAAATCTATCGGATCCGAATTTTGATTTCGGTCACGTGATGGTCACCATTTTGAATTGAAAATGAAAAATAGAAGCGATTTGAAGGGCCGGGACTTTGGAATACAATAACTCTCCTTCTAATTAAGCTAGAATGTTCAAACTTGGTGTAAACGTTCACTAGGTCAATGTCATGATTGAGTTAAAAAATGAGCATTTTCTGCGTAGGCTAAGCAGAGATAAGCATGCTGATTTGTTGATTCTTTAGGGCACGATAACTTCGGTTATAATGAAGGGAGGGCGGTGAAACTCTTGTCAATAGAGAGTCTAATAGCTAGCCTGTTGTGTGAAATCATTGTATCATTTTTTTTTAAATATCAGGGATAGCCGAAAAAAGAGATTGAAAATCCAAAAAGTCGTATTTTTACAATTTGAAGCATGTTTAGAGGTCTTTCTTGTAAAGTTAACATAATATTTTTTTGGAACTTCTTCTACAAAGAGTCTTATTGGTAGTCTTTTATATGAAACCATCGATCAACAGTCCAACATATCAGGAGTAGAAGAACAAAAGGATCGAACATTGAAAACGGCACCCTTTCATTGTTAAGCGAAACATGCAGTGTGGGTGACTACAATCTACACATTTAGTCATCGTATAGAGCTTATTTAACAGTATCAAATTCCAACAGCTTAGGGATATTTTACGTGCACTCCAATGTGTACACGGGACCTTGGTTTTTCGTCCCATCCGAACGACTAGACAGCTGTGCTTGTCAGGCCCTCCGTTCTGCCTCACTGACAAGGGGGAACCACGCCGGGAAATCAAGATGAACTTTCTCCGTGCAGATCTTTCATTTCAGGCCAAACGTTTATTGTATACGATTAAGCTGGTCAGTTGGAGCTTATTTTCAAAAGTTTTGTAATAATCGGTTGGTAATTAAAGTACCGTGCACATTAAACTGTTAAAACAGAAAATTTCGCCCGGTTGAAATGTTTCTTGCTATAAGTCAGCAATTTTCTGAATTCAGGGAGGCTGAATGGCTGAATGGTTAGCAAGTGCGCGCTGTATCGTAACGTCTGTCATTGAGTCAACGGGCGTCGTTTCGATCTCCAGGTTGCACGTGACATGGAGTATGATGTCCAACCTCGTGGGTTTTCTCCGTGTCCTTCGGTTTCCTCCCAACGGCTAAAGACCAGTAAGCGCAAGGCGAGTTTTTTTTTAAATAAAATTAAAAAACATATGTTAGTCACGAAATGACCTAGTTTGTGTCGAATGGACATTAGGCCGCATTTCTCTCTTTCTCTTTTATTTTTAAAGTTTTGTAATAATTGGTTGGTAATCAAAGGTACTGTAAAAGTGATAAAACAGAAAATTTCGCCCGGTTGTAATGTTTCTCACTTTAAAGTCAGCAATTTGCCGATTTTAAGGGGCAAACGTTTATTACGAACGATTAAGCTGGTCAGGGGGGGCTTATTTTTAAAAGTTTTGTAATATTCGGTTGATAACTAAAGGTACCGTGCAAATTAAACTGTTAAAATAGAAAATTTGGCCCGGTTGAAATGTTTCTCGCTGTAGGTCAGCAATTTGCCGATTTTAGGGAGGTTGCGTGGCTGAATGGTTAGCACGTGCGCTCTGTATCATAACGTCTGTATTTGAGTCAACTGGCGTTGTTTCGATTTCTTGGTTGTACGTGACAAGGAGTATGGTCGCCTGTCCAACCTCGTAGGCCGTAACGCCGCTGTCCGGAGTAAAATTTCTCTCATTGCACACTTTATGGCATATGCCCGTCTTCATTAGCCCATTTTAGGAGCAGAACAGTAGGACGTTAAACCCCATTCAATTTCATTTCATTTTCTCTATGTTGCTTATTTATTATAGTGGATAAATATTTTTCTGGTTCTAGCAATTATTTAATTTCTGCATAGAAATCTTGCTTTGGCCATTTTTTTTTATTGCAGAGTGCCATTCTTGTATAATTCAGTCTATGATCCTTTGTTTAAAACATGCTTAAGAAGTCGTCACGATTTCCTACTTATAACCAAACATATTGGAAATATTAGTCTGGCATTATTAAATCCTAATTTTATTGGTCTTATTTAAAATTAAACTTTCATTTAACTATGAACAACCCTTAACGTGTCTCTTTAAAACCATTAAATACACTAAAACAGTAGCTCACTCAACCTTTTGACCTAAACTCATTAATTTACCATTTTCTTGTGAGCGACTTCTTATTCTTCCTATATGACATATTGCACGTGTCTGATTTCAAAGGGGGGTTGGGTGGCTGAATGGTTAGCACGCGCGCCTGTCATTGAGTTAACTAGCGTGTTTTCGAATGCCCGGTTGTACGTGACAAGGAGTAAGGTCGCCTGTCCAACCTGCCATTTTTAATTTTTTTTCCCGCCATTTTCATTTCATTTTCTCATCCGTCTCATTACAGTAATACAAGTTTCAGTTATTTCCCTTTAGTTTTCAGATTATTGTTATGCCTGGGTGCAATGTTTCATACTACATTTAGACTTGTAACTTCGCGAGTTTTTGACCAATTTTGATAATTTTTTCTTCTTATCCTTTTATTTACGGTACTTGTTACAATCAATGACACGTGACGATGAATATGAAAGCTTTCATATCTGCATGGGACAGTAGCAGATCTAGTTTATTAGGCTTTCAGACTTTCGTCTGAAAGCCTATTGAGATTACTAAAATTATTATTTTTTTTATTATTATTCTTTTCCGCCGGAGCCTATTTCTCTATGATCGAAAAGAGATACCGATTTGCGATCCATATTTCTATCGGGAAACTAGGTGGTGGCTACCCAATAAAGCAATTTTCAAACTTCTGCGCAGACCGGAAGTGGCCGAATTTTGAACGTTGGTAAAAAATTAAAAATCGGCCGTGGTTTCGTCAATTCTCTACCTATATTCAAACAAATCACATTTTTGGAAAGCCTGAGACTTTTCCGAGACAATAGCAATCTCACATTTTGCGATTTCGAAACTTCGTTGCTGACTTCTATCGTTCGAAAATTCAAAACACGTCGCCTACGAGACATTTTTGGTTATTTTTCAAAATTTGGAAATTTGACCTAGATTTTTGGATACCTGACGTCAATCCGATTCCAGTAACATAAGTTTCTTTCAGAGTTACCGCCCTTTATTTTTCGATTTTTTTCGAATTTTCTACCCATTTTGTGAGCTGTGGTGTCGTTTTACAGCCAAAATGATGTTTCTGAAACTTATGGAACATGAAGTTATAGTCCAATACCAACTGATAAAGCAATTTCGACACGAATCTTTAAACCGGAAGTGGTCGAAATAATGTGTAATATTTTGAAAAAAATGCAAAAAATGGATGTTTTCGGGGAAAACGTGATGTCTCCGTCCGATATCAACGGATGAATCAAATTAAGGTACCATTGGGTGGCACGAGGATTGTACTATCATATGATATCCCATTCATACGGATACTATGATCAGGCAGCAAAATATGGCACGCTGAAAATCAAGTATTTTCTGATTTTTAGCATTTTTGGACGCCTGTATCTCGAAAACTTAACCGCAACTTTTTTTTAAATTTTTTCTATCGAGAGTCCTTTCGGAGGTATTTTGCATGAAGCCATCCAATAAGACTTTGAAATATCTGGAATAGGTGAAATAACGGACTGAAAATCGAAAAAAGTCGAAAAATCGTGAAATTTTGGAAAATGCTCTACTATTTTTTTATTTTAAGAGATTTTCAAAAAAAGATTGTATATTCAGATAGCTGACCTAATTACGATTCTAACGATGTATAATATGTATGTAGTTATTGAAATTTAATTTTCGATATTTTAATTTTTTTGCATTTTTGGCACTTTTGAACATAGGATTTCTCGGGGGCATTTTATCTGATCAGATAATGTAATATATCATTACAGAGCCCTGTGGCTATTTTAGTGCCCAAACCGGCTATTAAAACTATTCCGACAATAATAACCATACCGGAAGTATTCAAAAAAATTAAAAAAAAGGTTTAAAACATTGTCGCACTTGCGAAAAGCTTGATTTCTCCCTTAGGTAATAGCGGACCAAAAAAACTAAAGTGTCGCTGGATAGCCCTATTAATGGACCATCATATGTTATCTAAATAATACGATTTCGATGGTAAGGAAATAAATTATTGTATGCCAAAAATCTAGTATTTTCCGATTTTTTAACAATCTGAGATGCCCTTTTCCCGAAAACGACACCGCAGATTTTTCTTAAACTTTTCTTACTCAAAGTCCTATCGGTTGTCTATATAGTGAATCCAAAATGAAAAGCATTGAAATAATATAGGTGGTCCAAAAATGGCATCAAACTTTGAAAAAAATTGAAAAATCGTTAAATTTTTGTAAACGCTCTTTAATTTGTCTTTTTTTCCAAAACTACTCAATGGATGTTTCTGACACTTCTGGTACAGAAAGTTAAGTATCCAAATAACTTCGTAAAGCTATCGCGACAATGATCGTAAA
Source organism: Patella depressa (assembly GCA_948474765.1). Classification (NCBI taxonomy): domain Eukaryota; kingdom Metazoa; phylum Mollusca; class Gastropoda; family Patellidae; genus Patella; species Patella depressa. The sequence continues at coordinate 47,225,077 of OX419715.1, read as the reverse complement.
ACCGGAAGTAGTCGAAAAACTGTCCGATATTTTGAAAAAAAATATTTTTTTTACGAAAACCTTTTATATTTATGAATATTTTTTGATGGTATTTTACACAGGGTTAAAATATCATCCTACTTGAGCAGAAATGAGAAAATAAATTGTCTCGGTAATTTGCGTTAGCCGCCATCGGCTAATTTAGTTTTTCGTACCCAGAAAAATTATTTATTGTTCGATTTGTATAAAACAAAGTTCATATGCTCCGTGGTCCAAATTATATTTTTTTTTGTTACGGTGAAATTTTTCTGTCGGCAACGGAAGTGACGTAATATTAACAAAAACTACAATTTTGACAGTTAGGTACCACTTTTTGAAAGCAAATATTATTTTTTTTCAAAACTGATATAACTAAAAGGATGCACCCTGCAAAGGTGCACAAAATCCTTAGCTCAGATTTTTTAATTTCAATTTCATTTTCGGGCAATTTCGAATAAAATGTAAAATAAAGTGTAAAATTCAGTTATTTACAATTCATTCAGCGTCTTCATATTTTGAAACATTTATTTGTAATTTTCATAAACTCGTAGCAATAATCCAGACGAAGAGAATGTATGCGAAAATAAGTTTGTAATATATACAGTTGCCGAGAAATATGCAATTTTGCATGCATCACTTTTCACGTTATTTTGCCTATAAAGGAGTGAATTATTATTCGATTTGCAATATTTTTTTCTATTTGATGCATAATGCCAATTTGGACTAGGTCAAGCCAATTTTACATTTTCACTGTGACCGGAAATGACGTCATTTGGGCAAAAACTGTATTTTAAACCTAAAAAACAAATATTTTATTCAAATGAGTGTGCCTTATAATATTTTTAAAATTATGATATTTGATCCCCATCAACGAATAGAATGAAGCCATACGACCATACAGATACCACAAAATGGTTTCTAACTTGTATGGTTACAGAGAAATAGGCGATCTTCTATAAGTCACTTTTCAAGGTTTTTGGTCTATAAAAGTCTCAATTATTATTTGATTTTTATAATTTTTTTACCATTAGATGCCTTATGCCATTTATGGCTTCTATGAACTAAGTTAACATTTTCAATATCACCGGAAGTAATGTAATTTTTGCAAAAAACGTATTTTTAGCCTTCAAAACAAACATTTTTTTGAAGGGATTTATATTTATTATTCGTTTAACTTGATAACGTCTGACTCTAATGGGCAGTAAGATTGAATCAATACCATCATATTGATATCAAAAAAGCCTTCTAGCATGTTCCCTTGTCGAATAATAGCCAATTTTCCCAGGGTCACTTTTAAGTTTTTTACCTTCTTAATTTCAGTTTATGGGTTATAGGGTAATTATTTATTGCCCAATATGTATAAAACAAAGTTTGTATTTTGTGTGTTGCGAATTTTCGACTTATTTTTCACCTATAAAAATATCTTTCGGTACCGGAAGTGACGTAATTTTGCCATAATTTACAATTTTGACCGGTCTTTTCGCCAGCAAATATTACTTTTACATATGATAGAGGGTGTCACTGAAGCAAAACAACTAAAGTATAGTTTGGTAGCTCAATGGATCGGCTATGGTATAAGAAACTTCCTGTATGATTCCTGAAAGCCGGTTCAGTGCTGCTTGCAGGTCTAGTTAGGCTTTCAGACTTTCGTCTGAAAGCCTATTGTGATTACTAAAATTATTATTTAGGCTTTCAGACTTTCGTCTGAAAGCCTATTGTGATTACTAAAATTATTATTTATTATTATTATTTTTTTTTTCGCCGGAGCCTATTTCTCAGTGCCTGTAACAGATACCGATCTGGGACCTAATTCTCTATCGGGAAACCATGTGTTGGCTACTTGATAAACTATATTTGAAACTTCTGCGCAGACCGGAAGTGGTCGAATTTCGTGCGGTGTCAAAAAATTAAAAAACGGCCGTAGATTCGTCAATTCTGTACCTATTTTCATACAAATGACATTTTCGGAAACCCTGAGTCTTTTCTCGGACGATAGCAGTTGAAAATTTTGATATTTCGAAACTTCATCGCTGACTTCTTGCGATCGAAAAATGAAAAATGTTGTTCGAGAGACAATTTTTGTTATTTTTCAAAATTTTGAAATATGACCTACATTTTTGGATACCTGAAGTCCATCCGATTCCAGTAATATAAGTTTCATTCAGAGTTATCGCCCTTTATTTTTCGATTTTTTTCGAATTTTCTACCCATTTTGTGAGCTCGGGTTTCGTTTTATGGCCGAATTGACGTTTCTGAAACTTCTGAGGCATGAAGCCAAATGACCATTGCAAGGAATAAAGCAATTTCAACAATAATCTGTACACCGGAAGTGGTCGAAATAATGTCCGATATTTTGAAAAAAATGCAAAAAATGGGTATTTTGGGGAAAACGCGATTTCTCCGTCCGATATCAATGGATTAGACAAATTAGGGTACCATTGGATTGCACTAGGATTGTACTATCATATGATACCCAATTCGTACGGATACGATGAGCAGGAAGCACAATATGGCACGCTGAAAATAAAGTACTTTCTGATTTGGAGCGTTTTTGGATGCCTGTAGCTCGAAAACTTAACCGCAACTTTTTTTAAAAAATTTTCTACCGAGAGTCCTTTCGGAGTTATTTTGCATGAAACCATCCAGTAAGACTTTGAAATATGTGGAATAGGTGAAATAACGGACTGAAAATCAAAAAAAGTCGAAAAATCGTGAAATTTTGGGAAATGCTCTACTATTTTTTTATTTTAAGAGATTTTCAAAAAAAGGTTGTATAATCAGATAGTTGACCTAATTACGATTCTATCGATGTATAATATGTATGTAGTTATTGAAATTTAATTTTCGATATTTTAATTTTTTTGCATTTTTAGCACTTTTGAACATAGGATTTCTCAGGGGCATTTTATCTGATCAGATAATGTAATATGTCATTACAGAGCCCTGTGGCTAATTTAGTGCCCAAACCGGCTATTAAAACTATTCCGACAATAATAGCCATACCGGAAGTATTCAAAAAATGAAAAAAAATGTTAAAAACATTGTCGCACTTGCGAAAAACTTGATTTCTTCCTTAGGTAATAGCGGACCAAAAGAACTAAAGTGTCGCTGGTTAGCCCTATTAATGGACCATCATATGGTGTCTAAATAATACGATTTCGATGATAAGGAAATAAATTATTGTATGCCAAAAATCTAGTATTTTTCCGATTTTTTAACATTCTGAGACGCCCTTTTCTTGAAAACAACGCCGCAGATTTTTCTTAAACTTTTCTTACTCAAAGTCCTATCGGTTGTCTATATAGTGAATCCAAAATGAAAAGCATTGAAATAATATAAGAGGTCCAAAAATGGCCTCAAACTTTGAAAAAAATTGAAAAATCGTTAAATTTTTGGAAACGCTCTTTAATTTATTTCTTTTCCCAAACTACTCAATGGATGTTTCTGACACTTCTGGTACAGAAAGTTAAGTATCCAAAGAACGTCGTAAAGCTGCCAGGACAATGATCGTAAAACCGGAAGTAGTCGAAAAAATGTCCGATATTTTGAAAAAAATTTTTTTTTTTACGAAAACCTTTTTTATTTATGAATATTTTTTGATGGTATTTTACACAGGGTTAAAATATCATTCTACTTGAGCAGAAATGATTAAAAAAATTGTCTCGGTAATTTCCGTTAGCCGCCATCGGCTAATTTAGTTTTTCGTAACCAGAAAAACTATTTATTGTTCGATTTGTATCAAACAAAGTTCATATGCTCCGTGGTCCCATTTGCAATTTTTTTTGTTCCGGTGAAATTTTTCTGTCGGCAACGGAAGTGACGTAATATTAACAAAAACTACAATTTTGACAGTTCGGTACCACTTTTTGAAAGCAAATATTTTTTTTTTCAAAACTGATATAACTAAAAGGATGCATCCTGCAAAGGTGTATAAAATCTTTAGCTCAGATTTTTTAATTTCAATTTCATTTTCGGGCAATTTCGAATAGAATGTAAAATAAAGTGTAAAATTCAGTTATGTACAATTCATTCAGCGTCTTCATATTTTGAAATATTTATTTGTGATTTTCATAAACTCGTAGCAATAATCCAGACGAAGAGAATGTATGCGAAAATTAGTTTGTAATATGAGCAGTTGCCGAGAAATATGCAATTTTGCATGCATCACTTTTCACGTTATTTTGCCTATAAAAGAGTGAATTATTATTCGATTTGCAATATTTTTTTTCCATTTGATGCCTAATGTCAATGTGGACTAGGTCAAGCCAATTTTACATTTTCACTGTGACCGGAAATGACGTCATTTCTGCAAAAACTGTATTTTTAACCTAAAAAACAAATATTTTATTCAAATGAGTCTGCCTTATAATATTTTTAAAATTATGATATTTGATTCCCATCAACGAATAGAATGAAACCATACGACCATACAGATACCACAAAATGGTTTCTAACTTGTACGGTTACAGAGAAATAGGCGATCTTCTATAAGTCACTTTTCAAGGTTTTTGGTCTATAAAAGTGTCAATTATTATTCGATTTTTATAATTTTTTTACCATTTGATGCCTTATGCCATTTATGACTTCTATCAACTAAGTTAACATTTTCAATATCACCGGAAGTAATGTAATTTTTGCAAAAAACGTATTTTTAGCCTTCAAAACAAACATTTATTGGAAGGGATTTATATTTATTATTTGTTAAACTTTATAACGTCTGACTCTAATGGGCAGTAAGATTGAATCAATACCATCATATTGATATCAAGAAAAGGCTTCTAGCATGTTCCCTTGTGGAATAATAGCCAATTTTCCAAGGGTCACTTTTAATTATTTTACCTTCTTAATTTCAGTTTATGGGTTATAGGTTAATTATTCATTGCCCGATATGTATTAAACAAAGTTTGTATTTTGTATGTTGCAAATTTTCGACATATTTTTCACCTTTAAAAATTTCTTTCGGCACCGGAAGTGACGTAATTTTGCCATAATTTTGACCGGTCTTTTCGCCAGCAAATATTACTTTTACATATGATAGAGGGTGTCACTGAAACAAAACAACTAAAGTATAGTTCGGTAGCTCAATGGATCGGCTATGGTATAATAAACTTCCTGTATGATTCCCGAAAGCCGGTTCAGTGCTGCTTGCAGGTCTAGTTATTATTATTATTTTTTTTTTCGCCGGAGCCTATTTCTCAGTGCCTGTAACAGATACCGATCTGTGACCTAATTCTCTATCGGGAAACCATGTGTTGGCTACTTGATAAACTATATTTGAAACTTCTGCGCAGACCGGAAGTGGTCGAATTTCGTGCGGTGTCAAAAAATCAAAAAACGGCCGTAGATTCGTCAATTCTGTACCTATTTTCATACAAATGACATTTTCGGAAACCCTGAGTCTTTTCTCGGACGATAGCAGTTGAAAATTTCGATATTTCGAAACTTCATTGCTGACTTCTTGCGATCGAAAAATGAAAAATGTTGTTTGAGAGACAATTTTTGTTATTTTTCAAAATTTTGAAATTTGACCTACATTTTTGGATACCTGAAGTCCATCCGATTCCAGTAATATAAGTTTCATTCAGAGTTATCGCCCTTTATTTTTCGATTTTTTTCGAATTTTCTACCCATTTTGCGAGCTCGGGTTTCGTTTTATGGCCGAATTGACGTTTCTGAAATTTCTGAGGCATGAAGCCAAATGACCATTGCAAGGAATAAAGCAATTTCAACAATAATCTGTACACCGGAAGTGGTCGAAATAATGTCCGATATTTTGAAAAAAATGCAAAAAATGGGTATTTTGGGGAAAAACGCAACTTCTCCGTCCGATATCAACGGATTAAACAAATTAGGGTACCATTGGACTGCACTAGTATTGTGCTATCGTATGATACCCAATTTGTACGGATACGACGAGTAGGAAGCAAAATATGGCACGCTGAAAATCAAGTATTTTCTGATTTGGAGCGTTTTTGGACGCCTCTATCTCGAAAACTTAACCGCAACTTTTTTTTTAACTTTCTCTATCGAGAGTCCATTCGATAGTCTTGTGAATTATGCCATCCAATAAGACTTTGAAATGTCTGGAATATGATAAAAAAGGGACTGAAAATCAAAAAAAGTCGAAAAATCGTGAAATTTTGGAAAATGCTCTACTATTTTTTTATTTTAAGAGATTTTCAAAAAAAGGTTGTATATTCAGATAGCTGACCTAATTACGATTCTAATGATGTATAATATGTATGTAGTTATTGAAATTTAATTTTCGATATTTTAATTTTTTTGCATTTTTGGCACTTTTGAACATAGGATTTCTCAGAGGCATTTTATCTGATCAGATAATGTAATATATCATTACAGAGCCCCGTGGCTATTTTAGTGCCCAAACCGGCTATTAAAACTATTCCGACAATAATAACCATACCGGAAGTATTCAAAAAATGAAAAAAAAGGTTAAAACCATTGTCGCAGTAACGAGAAACTTGATTTCTCTCTTAGGTAATAGCGGACCAAAAGAACTAAAGTGTCGCTGGATAGCCCTATTAATGGACCATCATATGGTATCTAAATAATACGATTTCGATGGTAAGGAAATAAATTATTGTATGCCAAAAATATATTATTTTCCGATTTTTTAACATTCTGGGACGCCCTTTTCTCGAAAACGACGCCGCAGATTTTTCTCAAACTTTTCTTACTCAAAGTCCTATCGGTTGTCTATATAGTGAATCCAAAATGAAATGCATTGAAATAATATAAATGGTCCAAAAATGGCCTCAAACTTTGAAAAAAATTGAAAAATCGTTAAATTTTTGGAAAGGCTCTTTAATTTATCTTTTTTTCCAAAACTACTCAATGGATGTTTCTGACACTTCTGGTACAGAAAGTTAATTATCCAAAGAACTTCGTAAAACTATCACTACCACGATCGTAAAACCGGAAGTAGTCGAAAAAATGTCCGATATTTTGAAAAAAATTAATTTTTTTACGAAAACCTTTTTTATTTATGAATATGTTTTGATGATATTTTACACAGGGTTAAAAATATCATCCTACTTGAGCAGAAATGAGAAAAAAAATTGTCTCGGTAATTTGCGTTAGCCGTCATCGGCTAATTTAGTTTTTCGTACCCAGAAAAATTATTTATTATTCGATTTGTATAAAACAAAGTTCATACGCTCCGTGGTCCCAATTGTAATTTTTTTTGTTACGGTGAAATTTTTCTGTCAGCAACGGAAGTGACGTAATATTAACAAAAACTACAATTTTGATCGTTCAGTACCACTTTTTAAAAGCAAATATTATTTTTTTTCAAAACTGATATAACTAAAAGGATGCACCCTGCGAAGGTGCACAAAATCCTTAGCTCAGATTTTTTAAATTCAATTTCATTTTCGGGCAATTTCGAATAAAATGTAAAATAAAGTGTAAAATTCAGTTATTTACAATTCATTCAGCGTCTTCATATTTTGAAATATTTATTTGTAATTTTCATAAACTCGTAGCAATAATCAAGACGAAGAGAATGTATGCGCAAATTAGTTTGTAATATGAGCAGTTGCCGAGAAATATGCAATTTTGCATGCATCACTTTTCACGTTATTTTGCCTATAAAAGAGTGAATTATTATTCGATTTGCAATATTTTTTTTCCATTTGATGCTTAATGCCAATTTGGACTAGGTCAAGCCAATTTTACATTTACACTGTGACCGGAAATGACGTCATTTGGGCAAAAACTGTATTTTTAACTTAAAAAAAAATATTTTATTCAAATGAGTCTGCCTTATAATATTTTTAAAATTATGATATTTGATTCCCATCAACGAATAGAATTAAGCCATACGACCATACGGATACCACAAAATGGTTTCTAACTTGTACGTTTACAGAGAAATAGGCGATCTTTTATAAGTCAATTTTCAAGGTTTTTGGTCTATAAAAGTGTCAATTATTATTCGATTTTTATCATTTTTTTACCATTTGATGCCTTATGCCATTTATGACTTCTATGAACTAAATTAACATTTTCAATATCTCCGAAAGTAATGTAATTTTTGCAAAAAACGTATTTTTAGCCTTCAAAACAAACATTTTTTTGAAGGGATTTATATTTATTATTCGTTTAACTTTATAACGTCTGACTCTAATGGGCAGTAAGATTGAATCAATACCATCATATTGATATCAAGAAAAGGCTTCTAGCATGTTTCCTTGTCGAATAATAGCCAATTTTCCCAGGGTCACTTTTAAGTTTTATACCTTCTTAATTTCAGTTTATGGGTTATAGGTTGATTATTTATTGCCCGATATGTATAAAACAAAGTTTGTATTTTGTATGTTGCGAATTTTCGACTTATTTTTCACCTATAAAAATTTCTTTCGGAACCGGAAGTGACGTAATTTTGCCATAATTTACAATTTTGACCGGTCTTTTCGCCAGCAAATATTACTTTTACATATGATCGAAGGTGTCACTGAAGCAAAACAATTAAAGTATAGTTTGGTAGCTCAATGGATCGGCTATGGTATAATGAACTTCCTGTATGATTCCTGAAAGCCGGTTCAGTGCTGCTTGCAGGTCTAGTTATTATTATTTTTTTTTTCGCCGGAGCCTATTTCTCAGTGCCTGTAACAGATACCGATCTGGGACCTAATTCTCTATCGGGAAACCATGTGTTGGCTACTTGATAAACTGTATTTGAAACTTCTGCGCAGACCGGAAGTGGTCGAATTTCGTGCGGTGTCAAAAAATTAAAAAACGGCCGTAGATTCGTCAATTCTGTACCTATTTTCATACAAATGACATTTTCGGAAACCCTGAGTCTTTTCTCGGACGATAGCAGTTGAAAATTTTGATATTTCGAAACTTCATCGCTGACTTCTTGCGATCGAAAAATGAAAAATGTTGTTTGAGAGACAATTTTTGTTATTTTTCAAAATTTTGAAATATGACCTACATTTTTGGATACCTGAAGTCCATCCGATTCCAGTAATATAAGTTTCATTCAGAGTTATCGCCCTTTATTTTTCGATTTTTTTCGAATATTCTACCCATTTTGTGAGCTCGGGTTTCGTTTTATGGCCGAATTGACGTTTCTAAAACTTCTGAGGCATGAAGCCAAATGACCATTGCAAGGAATAAAGCAATTTCAACAATAATCTGTACACCGGAAGTGGTCGAAATAATGTCCGATATTTTGAAAAAAATGCAAAAAATGGGTATTTTGGGGAAAACGCGATTACTCCGTCCGATATCAATGGATTAGACAAATTAGGGTACCATTGGATTGCACTAGGATTGTACTATCATATGATACCAAATTCGTACGGATACGATGAGCAGGAAGCACAATATGGCACGCTGAAAATCAAGTACTTTCTGATTTGGAGCGTTTTTGGATGCCTGTAGCTCGAAAACTTAACCGCAACTTTTTTTTAAAATTTTTCTACCGAGAGTCCTATCGGAGTTATTTTGCATGAAACCATCCAGTAAGACTTTGAAATATGTGGAATAGGTGAAATAACGGACTGAAAATCAAAAAAAGTCGAAAAATCGTGAAATTTTGGAAAATGCTCTACTATTTTTTTATTTTAAGAGATTTTCAAAAAAAGGTTGTATAATCAGATAGCTGACCTAATTACGATTCTATCGATGTATAATATGTATGTAGTTATTGAAATTTAATTTTCGATATTTTAATTTTTTTGCATTTTTAGCACTTTTGAACATAGGATTTCTCAGGGGCATTTTATCTGATCAGATAATGTAATATGTCATTACAGAGCCCTGTGGCTAATTTAGTGCCCAAACCGGCTATTAAAACTATTCCGACAATAATAGCCATACCGGAAGTATTCAAAAAATGAAAAAAAATGTTAAAAACATTGTCGCACTTGCGAAAAACTTGATTTCTCCCTTAGGTAATAGCGGACCAAAAGAACTAAAGTGTCGCTGGTTAGCCCTATTAATGGACCATCATATGGTGTCTAAATAATACGATTTCGATGATAAGGAAATAAATTATTGTATGCCAAAAATCTAGTATTTTCCGATTTTTTAACATTCTGAGACGCCCTTTTCTTGAAAACAACGCCACAGATTTTTCTTAAACTTTTCTTACTCAAACCTTTTTTATTTATGAATATTTTTTGATGGTATTTTACACAGGGTTAAAATATCATTCTACTTGAGCAGAAATGATTAAAAAAATTGTCTCGGTAATTTCCGTTAGCCGCCATCGGCTAATTTAGTTTTTCGTAACCAGAAAAACTATTTATTGTTCGATTTGTATAAAACAAAGTTCATATGCTCCGTGGTCCCATTTGCAATTTTTTTTGTTACGGTGAAATTTTTCTGTCGGCAACGGAAGTGACGTAATATTAACAAAAACTACAATTTTGACAGTTCGGTACCACATTTTGAAAGCAAATATTTTTTTTTTCAAAACTGATATAACTAAAAGGATGCATCCTGCAAAGGTGTATAAAATCTTTAGCTCAGATTTTTTAATTTCAATTTCATTTTCGGGCAATTTCGAATAGAATGTAAAATAAAGTGTAAAATTCAGTTATTTACAATTCATTCAGCGTCTTCATATTTTGAAATATTTATTTGTGATTTTCATAAACTCGTAGCAATAATCCAGACGAAGAGAATGTATGCGAAAATTAGTTTGTAATATGAGCAGTTGCCGAGAAATATGCAATTTTGCATGCATCACTTTTCACGTTATTTTGCCTATAAAAGAGTGAATTATTATTCGATTTGCAATATTTTTTTTCCATTTGATGCCTAATGTCAATGTGGACTAGGTCAAGCCAATTTTACATTTTCACTGTGACCGGAAATGACGTCATTTCTGCAAAAACTGTATTTTTAACCTAAAAAACAAATATTTTATTCAAATGAGTCTGCCTTATAATATTTTTAAAATTATGATATTTGATTCCCATCAACGAATAGAATGAAACCATACGACCATACAGATACCACAAAATGGTTTCTAACTTGTACGGTTACAGAGAAATAGGCGATCTTCTATAAGTCACTTTTCAAGGTTTTTGGTCTATAAAAGTGTCAATTATTATTCGATTTTTATAATTTTTTTACCATTTGATGCCTTATGCCATTGATGACTTCTATCAACTAAGTTAACATTTTCAATATCACCGGAAGTTATGTAATTTTTGCAAAAAACGTATTTTTAGCCTTCAAAACAAACATTTATTGGAAAGGATTTATATTTATTATTTGTTAAACTTTATAACGTCTGACTCTAATGGGCAGTAAGATTGAATCAATACCAACATATTGATATCAAGAAAAGGCTTCTAGCATGTTCCCTTGTGGAATAATAGCCAATTTTCCAAGGGTCACTTTTAATTATTTTACCTTCTTAATTTCAGTTTATGGGTTATAGGTTAATTATTCATTGCCCGATATGTATTAAACAAAGTTTGTATTTTGTATGTTGCAAATTTTCGACATATTTTTCACCTATAAGAATTTCTTTCGGCACCGGAAGTGACGTAATTTTGCCATAATTTTGACCGGTCTTTTCGCCAGCAAATATTACTTTTACATATGATAGAGGGTGTCACTGAAACAAAACAACTAAAGTATAGTTCGGTAGCTCAATGGATCGGCTATGGTATAATAAACTTCCTGTATGATTCCTGAAAGCCGGTTCAGTGCTGCTTGCAGGTCTAGTTATTTATTATTATTGTTTTATTTTTCGGGGGAGCCTATTTCTCAGTGTCTGTAACAGATACAGATCTGGGACATAATTTTCTATCAGAAAACCATATGGTGGCTATCCCTTCCACTGTATTTGAAACTTCTGCGCAGACCGGAAGTGGCCGAATTTCGTGCGGTGCCAAAAAATTAAAAAACGGCCGTAGATTCGTCAATTCTGTATTTATTTTCATACAAATTACATTTTTGGAAACCCTGAGTCTTTTCTCGGACGATAGCAGTTGAAAATTTTGCAATTTCGAAACTTCGCCGCTGACTTCTAGCGTTCGAAAAATGAAAATATGTTGTTTAAGACACATTTTTTGTTATATTTCAAGATTTTAAAATTTGACCTACATTTTTGGATACCTGAAGGCAATCCGGTTCCAGTAATGTAAGTTTCATTCAGAGTTATCGCCCTTTATTTTTCGATTTTTTTCGAATTTTCTTCACATTTTGTGAGCTTAAGTTTCGTTTTACGGCCAGATCGACGTTTCTGAAATTCCTGGAACATGAAGTAATATGGTCAAACCACCGTTTAAAGCAATTTCAACAACAATCCGTAAACCGGAAGCAGTCGAAATAATATGCGATATTTTGAAAAAAAGGTGAATAATGGGTGTTTTGGGTAAAAACACGATTTTTCCGTCCGATATCAACGGATTAAACGAATTAAGGTATCATTTGGTCGGGCGGTGATTGGACCATTGAATGATACCCAATTCGTACGGATACGATTAGCAGGAAGCAAAATATGGCTTGCTGAAAATCAAGTATTTTCTGATTTTTAGCATTTTTGGACGCCTGTATCTCGAAAACTTAACCGCAACTTTTTTTTTAATTTTTTCTATCGAGAGTCCTTTCGGAGGTGTTTTGCATGAAGCCATCCAATAAGACTTTGAAATATCTGGAATAGGTGAAATAACGGACTGAAAATCGAAAAAAGTCGAAAAATCGTGAAATTTTCGAAAATGCTCTACTATTTTTTTATTTTAAGATATTTTCAAAAAAAGATTGTATATTCAGATAGCTGACCTAATTACGATTCTAACGATGTATAATATGTATGTAGTTATTGAAATTTAATTTTCGATATTTTATTTTTTTTGCATTTTTGGCACTTTTGAACATAGGATTTCTCAGGGGGATTTTATCTGATCAGATAATGTAATATGTCATTACAGAGCCCTGTGGCTAATTTAGTGCCCAAACCGGCTATTAAAACTATTCCGACAATAATAGCCATACCGGAAGTATTCAAAAAATGAAAAAAAATGTTAAAAACATTGTCGCACTTGCGAAAAACTTGATTTCTCCGTTAGGTAATAGCGGACCAAAAGAACTAAAGTGTCGCTGGATAGCCCTATTAATGGACCATCATATGGTGTCTAAATAATACGATTTCGATGATAAGGAAATAAATTATTGTATGCCAAAAATCTAGTATTTTCCGATTTTTTAACATTCTGAGACGCCCTTTTCTCAAAACAACGCCGCAGATTTTTCTGAAACTTTTCTTACTCAAAGTTCTATCGATTGTCTATATAGTGAATCCAAAATGAAAAGCATTGAAATAATATAAGAGGTCCAAAAATGGCCTCAAACATTGAAAAAAATTGAAAAATCGTTAAATTTTTTTGGAAACGCTCTTTAATTTATCTTTTTTTCCAAAACTACTCAATGGATGTTTCTGACACTTCTGGTACAGAAAGTTAAGTATCCAAAGAACTTCGTAAAGCTGTCACGACAATGATCGTAAAACCGGAAGTAGTCGAAAAAATGTCCGATATTTTTTAAAAAAAACAAATTTTTTTTACGAAAACCTTTTTTATTTATAAATATTTTTTGATGGTATTTTACACAGGGTTAAAATATCATCTTACTTGAGCAGAAATGATAAAAAAAAATGTCTCGGTAATTTGCGTTAGCCGCCATCGGCTCATTTAGTTTTTCGTAACCAGAAAAACTATTTATTGTTCGATTTGTATAAAACAAAGTTCATATGCTCCGTGGTCCCAATTGCATTTTTTTTTGTTACGGTGAAATTATTCTGTCGGCAACGGAAGTGACGTAATATTAACAAAAAACTACAATTTTGACAGTTCGGTACCACATTTTGAAAGCAAATATTTTTTTTTCAAAACTGATATAACTAAAAGGATGCACCCTGCAAAGGTGTATAAAATCTTTAGCTCAGATTTTTTAAATTTCAATTTCATTTTCGGGCAATTTCGAATAAAATGTAAAATAAAGTGTAAAATTCAATTATTTACAATTCATTCAGCGTCTTCATATTTTGAAATATTTATTTGTGATTTTCATAAACTCGTAGCAATAATCCAGACAAACGTTTATTGCGAACGATTAAGCTGGTCCGAGGGAGTTTGTTTTTAAAAGTTTTGTAATATTCGGTCGATAATTAAAGGTACCGTGCAAATTAAACTGTTAAAATAGAAAATTTCGCCCGGTTGAAATGTTTCTCGCTGTAGGTCAGCAATTTGCCAAATTTAGGGAGGTTGCGTGGCTGAATGGTTAGCACCTGCGCTCTGTATCGTAACGTCTGTCATTGAGTCAACTGGCTTTGTTTCGATTTAAATGTCCGGTTGAAATGTTTCTTGCTATAAGTCGGCAATTTCCCGATTTTAGGGAGGCTGAATGGCTGAATGGTTAGCATGTGCGCGCTGTATCGTAACGTCTGTCATTGAGTCAACCGGCGTCGTTTCGATTTCCAGCTTTCCCGTGACATGGAGTATGGTGTCCAACCTCGTGGGTTTTCTCCGTGTCCTTCGGTTTCCTCCCACGGCTAAAGACCCGTACGCGCAAGGGAAGTTTAAAAAACATATGTTAGTCCCGAAATGACCTAGTTTGTGTCGAATGGACGTTAAGCCGCGTTTCTCTCTTTCTCTTTTATTTTTAAAGTTTTGTAATAATCGGTTGGTAATCAAAGGTACTGTAAAAGTGATAAAACAGAAAATTTCGCCTGTTGTAATGCTTCTCCCTTTAAAGTCAGCAATTTGCCGATTTTAAGGGGCAAACGTTTATTGTGAACGATTAAGCTGGTCAGGGGGAGCTTATTTTTAAAAGTTTTGTAATATTCGGTTGATAACTAAAGATACCGTGCAAACTAAACTGTTAAAATAGAAAATTTGGCCCTGTTGAAATGTTTCTCGCTGTAGGTCAGCAATTTGCCAAATTTAGGGAGGTTACGTGGCTGAATGGTTAGCACCTGCGCTCTGTATCGTAACGTCTGTCATTGTGTCAACTGGCGTTGTTTCGATTGAAATGCCCGGTTGAAATGTTTCTTGCTATAAGTCAGCAATTTCCCGATTTTAGGGAAGCTGAATGGTTTTCATGTGCGCGCTGTATCGTAACGTCTGTCATTGAGTCAACCGGTGTCGTTGCGATTTCCAGGTTGCATGTGACATGGAGTATGGTGTCCAACCTCATGGGTTTTCTCCGTGTCCTTCGGTTTCCTCCCACGGCTAAAGATCCGTACGCGCAAGGGAAGTTTTTGAATAGAATTAAAAGACATATGTTATTTCCGAAATGACCTCGTTTGTGTCGAATGGACGTTAAGCCGCATTTCTCTCTTTCTCTTTTATTTTTAAAGTTTTGTTATAATCGGTTGGTAATCAGGGGTACTGTAAAAGTGATAAAACAGGAAATTTCGCCCGGTTGTAATGTTTCTCACTTTAAAGTCAGTAATTCGCCGATTTTAGGGGGAAAACTTTTATTGCGAACGATTAAGCTGGTCAGATGGAGCTTATTTTTAAAAGTTTTGTAATATTCGGTTGATAATTAAAGGTACCGTGCAAATTAAACTGTTAAAATAGAAAATTTGGCCCGGTTGAAATGTTTCTCGCTGTAGGTCAGCAATTTGCCAAATTTAGGGAGGTTGCGTGGCTGAATGGTTATCACCTGCGCTCTGTATCGTAACGTCTGTCATTGAGTCAACCGGCGTTGTTTCGATTTCCAGGTTGCACGTGACATGGAGTATGGTGTCCAACCTCGTGGGTTTTCACTGTGTCCTTCGGTTTCCTCTCACGGCTAAAGACCCGTATGCGCAAGGGAAGCTTTCAAATAGAATTAAAAGACATATGTTAGTCCCGAAATGACCTCGTTTGTGTCGAATGGACGTTAAGCCGCATTTCTCTCTTTCTCTTTTATTTTTAAAGTTTATAATAATCGGTTGGTAATCAATGGTACTGAAAAATTGATAAAACAGAAAATTTCGCCCGGTTGTAATGTTTCTCACTTTAAAGTCAGCAATTTGCCGATTTTAAGGGTCAAATGTTTATTGCGAACGATTAAGCTGGTCAGGGGTAATTTATTTTAAAAAGTTTTCTAATATTCGAAAATTCGTCGCTGTGATTTCGAACCGGAAGTTGAGAATATTTTTACAACTTCTTTAATATTTTTACGATTTTCATGAAATTTAGTATGTAAGTAGACATTACTGATGCGACTTGAAAAATGACTTGGGATCAGGGTCGAAATATTGTTATTTGAAAATGTCACATTTTCGAATTTTGTCTTTGATGTTTTTCGTGCCGAAAAAGTAGTTTACCAGTGAAAAATCATAAAAACTTCGCTATATTTTGACCGATTTTAATGATTTCTTTTCTTGGTGAGATTATTTACATGACCTATGACAGGAAGTGACTGTGAATATGAAAGCTTTCATACCTGCTTTGCTGATCTAGTTATTATTTTTTTTGTGTGTGTTTTTCCTGCAAATCGGATTTCACAGAATCTAACCATAGGATGTTTCTGAAACTTTGACCTACCCCCCCCCCCCCCCCTAAAAAAATGGGTGGTGGTTGTTGATTAAATATATTAAAATGGGTTCGTCCGTCTGTCTGTCTGTCTGCCTGTCTGTCTGTCCGTCTGTCTGTCCGTCACACTTTTTGGGACACAATAACTCTCTTCCTAATTGAGCTAGAATGTTCAAACTTGGTGTATGTGTTTATTAGGTCAATGCCTTGATGGAGTTCGAAGATGAGCATTTTCCGCTTAGGGTAAGCAGAGATAAGCAATTTGATTGGTTGATGCTTTGGGACACGATAATTTTAGTTCTAATTACGTGAGATTGATGAAACTTGGTGTATAGTTTCATTATAGTAATACCTTGACTAAGTTCGCTAATGAGCATTTTCTGCTCAGGGTAAGCAGAGCGATACGCAATTTGATTGGTCGAGACTTTGGAACACAATAACTCTCCTTCTAATTGAGTTAAAATGTTCAAACTTGGTGTATATGCTTATTAAGCAATTTGATTGGTTGATGCTTTGAGACACGATAACTTTAGTTCTAATTAAGTGAGAGTGATGAAACTTGGTGTATAGTTTCATTACAGTAATACCTTGACTATGATCGATAATGAGCATTTTCTGCTCAGGGTAAGCAGAGCGATAAGCAATTTGATTTGCCGAGACTTTGGAACACAATAACTCTCCTTCGAATTGAGTTAAAATGTTCAAAATTGGTGTGTATGCTTATTAGGTCAATGCCTTGATGGAGTTCGAAGATGAGCATTTTCTTCTTATGGTAGGCAGAGATAAGCAATTTTTGGATGACACTTCGTGTTCAGTTTGATTGGTCGATACGTTTGAAAAAAATAAATGTGCGATTAATTAATATGTGTCATCTATTTATTTTGGGATTTCGGCGGGGAACATCAGCCTCACTGTTGGCTTGTTTCAAAACGTTTTGCGAAATCGAAATCACCGAATTTTACGAACGAAAAAAACTGACAATGCATAGTCGTAACTTTGCGAGTTTTTGATCGATTTTACTAATTCTTTTTTCTTTGAATACCTTGAAAAAAATCATTTTCATCTGCAGTTTCACATTTTCGAATTTCGAAAATTCGTCGCTGTGATTTCGAACCGGAAGTTTAGACCAATTTGACAACTTCTTTAATAGTTGTACGATTTTTATGAAATTTAGTATATAAGTAGATCTTACCGATGTGACTTCAAAAATATGAGGAATTCTCTAAATTATCTCCCTTGGTGAAATTAAGGATCAAAGTTTAAAAAAAATCGTCGAAATATAGGTCGGAATGATCTAAAACAATTTTTGACAAGTAATTACTGATTCCAACACAAAATATGGAGTTTGTCGATCGAACCGGAAGTGCCGCTATCTTGAAACATGAAAATCCCTAAGGCTTTTTTGCTATTTTACTTACAGACACGGGAGTTATATTTTCTGAATCCTTGAAGGATGGCCCAAAAATCACAGGGAGCAGAATTTTGATTGAGGTCAACTGATGGTTGCTATTTTGAAGTGAATATGAAAAATAGTAGCAATTTGAAGGCCCGGGACTTTGAAACTCAATAACTCTTCTAATTGAGCTAGAATGTTCAATCTTGGTGTAGACGTTCACTAGGTCAATGTCATCATTGAGTGCAAAGATGAACATTTTCTGCCTAGGGTAAGCAGAGATAAACATGCTGATTTGTTGATTCTTTAGGCCACGATAACTTTGGTTATAATGAAGGGAGGGCGATGAAACTCTTTGTCAATTGAGAGTCTAATAGCTAGCCTGTTGTGTGAAATCATTGTATCATTTTTTTTTAAATGTCCGGGGTGGCCGAAAAAAAGAGATTGAAATTCCAAAAAGTCATATTTTTACAATTTGGAGCATGTTTAAAGGTCTTTCTCGTAAAATCAACATGTGTTTCCTGCAAATCGGATTTCTCAGAATATAACCATAGGATGTTTCTGAAACTTTGACCTACCCCACCAAAAATGGGTGGTGAGTATTCAGTAGATATATTTTCAAAACGTTTTAAGCCTTCGAAATCACCGAATTTTACGAACGAATGAATTTGACCTGCATTACTGTAACTCTGTGACTATTTAACCTATTTTACTAATTCTTTTTTCTGTGAGTACCTTGACAAAAATCATTTTCAACTGCAGTTTCAGATTTTCGAATTTCGAAAATTCGTCGCTGTGATTTCGAACCGGAATTTGAGACCAACTTGACAACTTCTTTAATAGTTGTACGATTTTCATGAAATTTAGTATGTAAGTAGATCTTACCGATGTAACTTTAAAGATGTCATTAGAAATTTTTAAAATTATCTCCCCTTGGTGAAATTAAGGATCAAATTTTTAAAAAAAATCGAAGAAATATTGGTCAAAATGACCTGATTTTTTATTTGGATACTAGATAAGTAAAAACTGACTCGTACACCAAATATTGAGTTTGTGACTTAAATCGGAAGTGCCACCATCTTGAAACGTGAAAAATCACTAAGGCTTTTGGGATATTTTACTTACCGACATGGGAGTTACATTTTCGGAATCCTTGAAGGAATGCCTAAAAATCTATCGGATCAGAATTTTGATTTCGGTCACGTGATGGTCACCATTTCGAACTGAATGTGAGAAAAGGTGAAAAATCGACATTAACGAGCACCTAAATGAAAGAAATAGGCCGTAGTTTGGAGAATATGTCTTCTATTTCCAAAATGAATACATTTCTGGATAGCCGGGATCAGGGTCCAAATATTGTCATTTGAAAATGTCACATTTTCGAATTTTGTCTTTGATGTTTTTCGTACCGAAAAAGTTGTTTACGAGTGAAAAATCATAAAACCTTCGCTATATTTTGACCGATTTTAATGATTTTTTTTTCTTGAGATTATTTACATGACCTATGACATGTGACAGGAAGTGACTGAATATGAAAGCTTTAATATCTGCTTTGCAGATCTAGTTTATTTTATTATCACCTTATTTATAATGGTATCGGCATATCAACTGTGATTTGGCAATGTATTAATATTGGCAGGGTACATGACTACATTTCAGATTGTTTTCCATCATTTCATGATGAAATTTCCAAGATGACGACCATTTTTGGCAGGAAAATCGGACGATGTGCTTATTTCGATTAAGTAGTAGTGTTTGTTGTCAATATATATGTTTTCGGGGTCACAGATTCCAATCCTGGCATTTACAACCCTGTAAAATGGTCACATGTTCACGTATTTGGCATAGTTCCAATATTGCTGTGGCGGGAAAATCGGACGATAGGTTGATTTTGATTAAGTAGTCTTTGGTGTCAATATATATGTTTTCGGAGAGGCAGATTCGATTTCTGTCATATACAGCTGTGTAAAAGAGTCGTATGTTCACCAGTTTAGCATGGTTGAACGTTTTCTAAACACTTAATTATCATTTATTTACTTTTCGTATATATTTACTTTTTTTTGAGTCCAATTTTGGTACGTAGACTATTAGCTTGTAGGGCATTCCTGAAAGCTTGTACCGTGTGGTACCCATTTGGTATATTATGCAACGATGAAAATTCCCCATCCGAGATGTCCGCTGAGCTGATATCTATTTTCCTGACAAAGAAAAGCCTATTCCTGGCATAAAGATAAAGAGAGCGTAGCCACGACCATACCAAGTGCTTTCTACAAGATCTTACTACGCTCATGACCAAGCCCTGACTGCGCAAAAGTGTTACCAAGTGTCCAATTTTGGTACGTAGCCGGTTAGCAGTCAGACCAGGATACTTTCTCACCACACTCTCACCGCGGCTATAGAGACTGCGCCATGCTCACCCGTCCTCGTTCACTTTCAAAGCAGAGAACAACCAAAAGTCAAGCGATCAAGAACATTTCATAGTTTTCTTGGTATTTCCTCTTTGGATGCTAGACTGGAGTTGATGGACGAGGCTCAGTATCTTCCCTGCAAAGGTCGCCACAGCGTAGCAAGGATGTGGCCAGGAGCCTCGTTCCATGGATGTGGTGGCTAGCCACCAGTTCTTTCAGTGAAGATGGCAGAGATGTCATAAATGACGGGTTCTGGCATCATTTGAGTGGTGATATAGTTAGTTTTTCCAACGCAACAGCAATCCTCTGAACGACTCCTTTAACAAGCAGCTGGGGGTCATTTGATAACATAATCTAAGCCATAAAGGTTTCTTATAGCAAGAATTACTATTGCATTTGCAGTCCTTGTTTTTATTTATATTAAATATCATACATTTCTGTTTTATTTTATGATTTATTAATTACCTTTTAAAAAGCTGTAAGTCACACATTTTAACCATGGTTAAACATAAAGTGAAATTCTTGATGTCGTTTAAAATCAAACTGTAGTTCAACTACTACAGTGCGATTGACCAAGTTAAAGCCCCAATAACACTCTTCTTGTAACTGAAAAATATGCCCCAATCTTCATTCTGGTCAACAAATCGTATTATTTTAGAATATTCCAATTAAATGATGATATAAATTTCATCTTAACACACCTGATTTAAAAATTTGGAAAAATTCAACCAATTGATTTGAAAAGTCTAACGTAAACCTTTTGAAATGTGACTTGAATTTTAAAATATTTTCGAACCCTCTGGACAAATGAAATAGGTTTTAATGGATAATTTACACAACAGGTAGGACATTTAAACATCTAGTACTTAGAATAAAGGGTATTATTTATTTTCTGGAGCTACCAAGCCAGCAAGAATGTTATTGTCCCTTTAATGTGCTATTTTCCTTCAGAAACGATATTGGCTCAACTCGGATGAGATATTTTCATTGTTGGATACCCAATAGGTAAACACGGCACAGGCTTTTAGGAACATGCTTCAAGCTTATTATACATATCAGAATTAGATCCAGAAACCTTTTCAGTAAAATGGTTAGACAACGTCCTGCCGCAAACAAAAATATGCTGAATGTGTAAACATACCACCATTTCATGCAGTTGTAAATGGTAGAAATTGTTTCTCCGCTTGCGAAAAACAAATATTGAAAAAAAACCCCAAAAAAAACCCCGCGACTACATAATCAAAATCAGCCTTCGTTCCATTTTCCCGCCACACATGAAATCCAGATTAGAAATATGCTAAATATGTGAACGTGTGATGCTTGTACATAGTTGTAAATGGCAGACATGTATTCCACACCCGAAAAATTTTATCCTCGTACCATAGACGACTACTTAATCAATATCTGCACATCGTTCCATTTTCCCCGCCATAAATGGCCGTATATGAACATGTGATCATTTTTATACACCAACATTTTCATGTGGGCATATTATGTCGTTGGCCCTGTCCGTCCGGACTTCCGTCCGTCCACAATTTGTTTGTGGACTCTCCACAGCTCATAATTCTTATTCGATTTTGACGAAACTTGAAATATAGGTTTATCCCCATAAGATCTAGACTGCTTTCGATATTGGCTTGTATCGGATCGAAACTTCATGGATTATGGCCCCTGATTGTACGAAAAATCATGTTTTTAGCTTGTGGACCCTATAGAGGTCACAATTTTGAACCGATGTTGATGAAACTTGACATGTATGTTTATAACCCAAAGATCTTGGTTCCTTTCGATATTTGCGCCCATCGGATCGTAACATCCTGAATTATGGCCCCTGATTGTCCGAAAAATTGCCCTTTTTAGCTTGTGGTCCCTCTGGAGGTCAAAATTATTATCCGATTTAAAAAGAAAATCCGTTTGATTATATCACCGTTACATGGTAATGCTGGCTGAGTTTGAATTTCGTGAAAATCGGACCAAAATTGACAGACAAAATGGCCAGCGTTTGTACTCGAATAGTGTAAAAATATGTTATATCAAGGTTGTGGACCCTATAGAGGTCACAATTATGATCCGATTTTGATGAAACTTGAAATATATGTTTATAAACCAATGATCATCTTTGGTCCTTTCGATATTCAGGCACATCGGATCGTAACTTCCTGAATTAAGACCCTTGATCGTACGAAAAATCGCCTTTATTACCTCATGGTCAATCTCATGGAGGTGACTTTATTACCTGATTTTAAAAAAAAACCGTTTGATTATATCACCGTTACAGGGTAATCTAGGTTGAGTTCCAATTTCGTGAAAATCGGACCTCATTTGACAAATAAAATGGCCGCCGTTTGTACGCGAATAGTGTAAAAATATGGTATATCAAGGTTTTGGACCCTATAGAGGTCACAATTTTAATTCGATTTTGATAAAACTTGAAATACATGTTTATAACCTAACGATCTTGGTTCCTTTCAATATTTGTGCATGTCGGGTTGTAACTTTCTGAATTATGCCCTCTGATTGTACGAAAAATCGTCTTTATTATCTTGTGGTCCGTCTGGAGGTCACAATTATTACCTGATTTAAAATAAACGTTTGATAATATCACCGGTTGGTACGTAGTTCATGAACATTGGACCAAAATTGCTGAGCAAAATGGCCGCCACTTTTACGCGAATGGTGTAAAAATATGGTATATCAAGGTTGTGGACCCTGTAGAGATCACAACTTAACTCCAATTTTGATGAAATTTGTAATGTAAGTTTATAACGCAAAGATCGCGGTTCCTTTCGATATTCGGGCACATTGTACCATAACTTTCTGAATTATGGATCTTGATTGTAAGAAAAATCATATTTTTTTACCTTCCGAATTAAAAAAAAACGTTTGACTATCCCTTTTACACATTAATGATGGTTAAGTTCGAATTTCTTGAAAATCTATAATTGAACAGCTAAATCCATAATATTAAATGTTTCGTATACTAAACGTTAGCTAGGGCAGAACTTTATAAAAAACAAACAAATTCTAATGATTTTCTGATAATTACTTAATATGCGATAACTCTTGTTGACTGCCCGGACGATGTAGCGTTACTTTGTCAACTTGTGTTGATATTTTTTGATATCAGAAAACACTCATAGGAGATGTTGAATGTTAAAGACTTTGGATGATATTGGGTTAGAGACTTGACTACTTTAAATCTAGATCACTACATCCATTTACATGAAGGGTTTTAATGAAATGAATTTAAAATACATACCGTTATATATATATTAAGATCCAAGTAGTGCACATTTACTGAACACAAAGTGCTCGATGTGTATTGTGTACCGTTATATATATATATATATATATATATATATTTTACCTTTATTGACTGTTTTATTATGTGGGTTTCTATATTATTACACACAATTCGGCAAGATTTTAAAAAAGTTAATGTAAAAATCAATTATCAGAGCTTTAATAAAAGTTCATTTTGACCATTTTTATGAATTCAACAAAACAGCCACATCATACTATCATTAATAATTTTATTGATTTTCCATTTTAGCCTGTAAATTTTGATGCAGCTGTTTTCACTCCTAATTTAACATTTACTTCAGTTGACCAGATGCATGCAGGTAAAACATGGTTTATAGTCTTACATTCACCAGTCCTATTAAGAGCTGATTGTTAGTTTTGCAACATTTTTCGCACTGCAAACCCAGTGTGAGCACAGCTTCGTGTGTAATGATAGGGTACTGGATTCTTGATAGCAAACCGATGTTAATGTGTAGTTAAACATACATTGTGCGAGAGATAAATCTGCCTATTGTAGGTCTGTCTTTAGGCCTGGAATGTTAATATAAATTATTAATTAGAAATTAATGACAAGACCATCATCAACTCCTGATGCCATCAGATGGTTGAGATATTTAGTTGATTTCCGAAGTGTGCATTGGTATTTAACTTCGTATTCGGATACAGGAAAGTTGTTCTAGGACTGAGGAGCTCGATATAAGATGCATGTCTTTAATGCGGTTGTGGGAAGACTGTATTTTGGATATTCATATTTTTGTTGTCTGTTGAATACAGCAAGATCTCTTTGCAACTAGCTGTAACAGCCATATGGCTGGCTACAGGCAACCAGTTAAAGATATTTGAATATGAGTTATTTGAGTTTCTTCTCTAATAGTTGATATGCATAGAACTTTTTTACATTTTCTTTTATCTAGATAATGTGAATAGAACAGTGTCTGATGCATCAAAACAGAGAAGATGTTGTTTAAATAAAGAAACTTGGGATAAATTATTCCAAAAGCAAACAGAATGTAAAACATCGTTGATGGACTTAAACAAGGACCTGTCTGTTAGAGAAGATAGTAATAATGATGTTATATCAAGAAATGCTTACAAAAATAGTGTGATTTCCTTGGCTACCAAAGACAAACCTCTAATGTCCTATTCTTTTCCTTGTATATCTAGTGCTTTATTTTGGGCTACTCAAGGTCTAGATTCGTCTGTATCTATTGAGTATGAAAGCGCAATTCCTGATATTCCAAAAACTTTCCGTGATAAAGCTCATATTCAGATTCTAATTACAGGAAGCCTGCACTTAGTTGGAGGAACTTTGGAACTAATAATGCCAAATTTAAATGACTGAGTTATGGTTTAAAATTTCTTGTGAATGTTCTAGAGGATAAAGTTAGTATCCGATTGACTTTAAATTTATACACAGTGTTTAGGGTCATGAGACGAAAAAGCCTATCGATTTTCAGCGGTTTACAATAATTACTGCCAGAGTTATGGCCCTTGATCACTTCAAAAAATCTTGTGAACGGCTCTAGCAGCTAAAGTTAATATCCGATTGACTTTAAATTTATACGCATTGTTTAAGGTCTTGAGACAAACAAGTGTAGTGATTTTCAATAAATTTTGATTACTGAACAGCTAAATCCGTGATTTCATATACTAAACCTTAGCATGGGGCAGGACTTTATTAAAAACCAAACAAATTCTAATGATTTTCTGATTATTACTTAATTAGCTGTTACTCTTAATCAGATTTTAGTGTATTATAAATGTTTCATTTCTAAGAAAAACGTATAAATATGCGACAATTTTTGTTGACTGATCGGACGATTTAGCTGCTGTGGGCGTATGTTGGTGAATTGGGGTAGATGAAAGAAAATGAATGATGGGGAAGTCTGGTTTCGGCACATAAAGTGTCGCACAATTTCAAAACGAGATATAATTATGCCGTGTAAGTGTTGGCTACAGCAAGATTCTGATGGGAAAAATATATGTCATAACATTTGACAAGCCTACACATGTTTTTTTAATTGGGATCTAGATGTGTAGTAAATTTGTTTTTATTTTTATCTGAGCAATTTGGATCAAACAATGTAAACATCTCGTGTACAAAAAATGGAAGAAATAATTATAGAAGCTACCATTACTTTCTAACTCATCAGAATTATTTTTCAACATGAACATCTGTTATATAGCCATGGTTAAAAGCTGTATTTAATTCGTTATCGGCCATGTTTTAGATTTACTCAATTTAATTTTCCTTATCGCAATGGTAAAATTTTACTTATTCGTTTTGCTGCCGTGACAGTGATAATTCGTAAGTAATTCTCTGTGAAATGTATAAAGTTGCCCTCCCCAAAATTCTGTAAATCTAGACAATTATTAATATGTTCATAATCAAATCTAATTCACTTTTGGGTCCTCTATTATTAGCCCATTCATTATTATTTATTTTTTTTGATTGACTGCGAAATTCTATAGAAATGTTGTCCATCTTATATATACTTCATGTTAATTGGCATAGAAATACTACTTTTATATATAATGTATTTTATACACCAACATGTTCATGTGGGCGTATTATGCCGTCGCCCCTGTCCGTCTGGACGCCCACAGTTGTTTGTGGACTCTCTACAGGTCACAATTCTTATCCGAGTTCGACGAAACTTGAAATATAGGTGTATCCCCACAAGATCTCGGCTGCTGTCGATATTGGCATGTATCGGATCGAATTTTGAACCGATTTTAATAAAACTTGACGTGCATGCTTATAACACACATATATTGGTTCCTTTCGACATTTCCGTCCATCGGATCGTAACTTCCTGAATTATGTCCCCTGATTGTCCGAAAATTCGCCCTTTTTATACGCCCACATTGAAATGTGGTCGTATATTGTCGTCGCCCCCGTCCGTCCATCCGTCGGTCCGGCGTCCACAATTGGTTGTGGACGCTCTAGAGGCTAAAGTTAATATCCGATTGACTTTAAATTTATACACAATGTTTAAGGTCATGAGACGAAGAAGCCTATTGTTTTTCAGCGATTTCCGATAATTAGTGCCAGAGTTATGGCCCTTGATCACTTCAAAAAATCTTGTGGGTGCTCTACAGGCCAAAGTTGATATCCTATTGACTTCAAATTTATACACAGTGTTCAAGGTCGTAAGACAAAGAAGCCTATTGATTTTCAGCGATTTCCGATAATTAGTGCCAGACAGGGTTCCCGCGGTCCTTGAAAATCCTTGAATATCCTTAAATTTAAAATTTCATTTTCAAGGTCTTGAATATCCTTGAATTTCGCGGAAATAGGAAAATATCCTTGAATTTCAGTTAAGATCCTTAATTTTGTTGGTAATACTAGTAAGTTGATCTGAAAATCCCGTTTAGATTATAAGTAATGCTGGTTATACTATAAACAATAACTGACGTATACCTGTCAATCAACTGATATAACAGCCGTGTTTTGTCACGTAATAACAAGATAAGCCAATGACATTTACCGTTAGGCTACCAAATACTCTCACGTGACACCATTGTCCAATTAACATACTAGAAGCCACTACACTGACTAATCAAAATCGGTATTAGTAATTACATTAAACAATGCATAATGACGAAAAGGGAAATAACTCTGTTTTAAAAATGGCGGGAGTTTTTCCCGGTGTACCGAAAGTCAATCTGTAATAATAAAAAACAGCTTATGTCTTCAATTCCTTTATATAGGAGATTATAACGATAGTTGGTAATGTTTTGGTTGTTTTTCAGATGAAAAATTGTAACTTTAGGCTAAAAATGTCCTTGAAAATCCTGGAATTTGACGTATATTTATCCTTGAATATCCTTGAAAAAATGTTAGACGAAGCCGCGGGAACCCTGCCAGAGTTATGGCCCTTGATCACTTCTAAAAATCTTGTGGATGCTCCAGAGGCCAAAGTTAATATCTGATTGACTTTAAATTTATACACAGTGTTTAAGGTCATGGGACGAAGAAGCCTATTGATTTCCATCGATCTCTGATAATTATTGCCAGAGTTATGGCCCTTGATCACATCAAAAAATCCTGTGCACGCTGTAGAGGCCAAAGTTAATATCCGATTGACTTTAAATTTACACACACTGTTTAAGGTCATGAGACGAAGAAGCCTATTGATTTTCAGCGATTTCAAATAATTACTTCCAGAGTTATCCCCCTTGATCACTTCAAAAAACCTTGTGAAGCTATAGATGCCAAACTTATCATCCGATTGACCTCAGATTGATACAGAGTTTAAGGTGTTGAAACGAACAAGTATTTTGATTTTCAATGAACAGCTAAATCCATGATGTTAAATGTTTCCTATACTAATTGTTAAGGTGGGGCAAAACTTTATAAAAAGCAAACAAATTCTAATGATTTTCAAATAATTACATAATGAGTTGTTACTCTTAATCAGATTTTAGTGTATTGTTTAATTACCAAAAAAAGTAAAAATATGCGACAACCCTTGTTGACTGCCCGGACGATTTAGCTGCTGTTGGCGTATGTTTCGTTGCCTGGCAACCTATCTTTTTAGCTTGCGGTCCCTATGGAGGTCACAGTTATGATCCGATTTAAAAATCCTTTTGATTACATCACCGTTAAACCGTAATGAAAGTTGAGTTCGAATTTCGTGAAAATCGGACCAAAATTGCCGGACAAATGGCCGCCGCTTGTACGCGAATAATGTAAAAATATGGCCAAGGTTGCGAACCCTGAAGAGGTCACAATGTTAATTCGATTTTGATAAAACTTGAAATGCATGTTTACAACCTAAAGATCTTGGTTCCTTTCGATGTTTGCGCATATCAAATTGTAACTTCATGATTTATGGCCCTTGATTGTAGGAAAGTTCACTTTCTTTTTAGCTTGTTCGCTATCCCTCTCTCGAAAATGTGGGTGTATCCTGCCTGGCAGCAGCTGGTTATAAAATATGATAAGCAATACAATAAATTTGAGATAAAAGAAGTTCTTATGTATATTCCAAGTCATCCAATTATAAATTACCTTACATTTCGTTCCAATATATACAATAATACTTGATGGAACACCAATACACAATTGTATTCAGATTTGTTGATTTACCTTTGAACATTTTGTTGATAACAGAATGCTGTTTAATATACAGTTACAGTAGATTAGGACTGTTGCAATAAATTGATAATTATAATACATTAGTTTAACTGTATTATTTGTCTCAATATTTTTGTGGCAATAAAATTGATAATGGTTGCACTGTGATTAAGTTTTTTTTACTTTATCTTAAATTTGATATGAATAAATGATTTTTAAGTTGTAATGGGTAATATTTTGATGGAGAAGTAACCCAATGTGTAGTTGTACACAAGTCCACGACCCCCCAGTGTGACAAAAGATTGAATTAAAGGCTTTCAATTTTGGACTTACTGAATTGTGACAGTTCAAAAAGAATTATTGACTCATCCCAAAATATGTTGTTATATTTATTTTTCAGTATGTGTTCCGCAGTTTTATATTTATACTGAATCTATGTGAATATCTAACAATTTTATCATGATGTGTTATTACTTGTGTACTGCAAACGTCTAAAGGAAACGCCCTGCAAGTCTTCCCAAAACACAGAAAAGGTTTCAGCATAACATAGACTACGGCGGCAATCGTTCTTAATTTTTGTTGAACCTAATGTGGTGTAAATGATAAGAACCATAAAGGCGAAACTAAATACAGATGTCATTTCTTTAATATGTAGATACTTTTGCATGAAGTAAACGTATTTTTATTAACTATTGGTATATTGGTAACTGGATATTTGTTATTCTCGATTTTTCTATAGGAAGCTGTTAAAGTTCTTAACTCTCTACAGCCTAGGCCAGAAGCCTTAAAGAAACAAATTAATGATCCAACGAGAGACCTTTATGAAGCATTAAAGGATATAAACGAATTTATGTTAAGAACAGATATTAATGTAAGTATCGATGATACACTGGTTGCCCTTCGAGTAATATGATACACATCAAAATGGAGTTATCCCCCCCCCCCCTTTATCCTCTCGTACCCAAACGCCCCAATTTCCAAGAGTGGAATTAAATGTTGTTTAACGTCCCAGGGGCGGATCTAGGAATTTTGTAAAGGGGTGAGGACGCCGCAAAATGAGGGCACTGACCGCGGAGACGGGATACGCCGCCGAGAGGGGGTGGGGCCCCAAGAAAATTATCCGTCATTTCCTTGCATTTCTAGCCAATTAAAGAGCTATTATTTGGCTGATATTTTCGTCTAAACGTTCGGAAATCGTAGAAAAAGAGCCTCAAAATCGAGCAATACAGCTAGCTGAAAGCCACTTTCAGTAGTAAATAAGGGCACTGTAAAAAATTAGGGGGAAGGGGCGCCCCATTGAATCCGTCTCTGCGTCCTACTTTTTTTGTACCTTAGATTAAACGAACTGAAACAATTTTTAGTTAAACAAAATTACCCCATAAAACTCATTCAGGAAGCTAATCGCAAAGCCTTAGAAATGGATCCAAAAGAGTTAGGAATCCCTAAGGATAGACATACGATTACGAACATAGAAGAAAATGTCTTAACATTAGTTTCAACTTATAATACAATTCAAGAAAAAGCCAGGGATGTAATAAATAAACATACATATTAAGAAATAGCAAAAAAACGTCGGAAATATGGGATACCACAAAAGTTATAAATTCTTTCAAACAACCCCCAAATTTACGACGAATACTTCAGTCTTCTAAATTTGATTCTAGAGTCACAGAATCGAGTGTCACAAAGTGTGGTGACAATAGATGTAAAACATGTGATAACATTATTGAAGGGGAAGCAGTATGACCTGTAAAAGTAAAAATGTTATATATTTGATAATATGTCCAGGTTGTAATGAAGAATATATCGGCAAAACTGAATCACAACTAAACATAAGGATGAACCTACACAGATCCCACATTACTAATCCCCAAAATAGAATGATTACTCTAAGCGAACACTTAGATACCTGTGGAAAGGGAAAATTTAGGGTATTCCCACTGGTCGGATAATAATTTGCTAGAAAATAAAGAACGGCATTTTATTAACAAGTATCGCCCTAAATTAAATGCTGCATAATTTTATATAGTATTTTGATATTGTAAAATATTCATATTTGATATTATTATTGTCATGTACATAATGTATTTATAACGTCATGACGTCATGTAATTGCATACTATCATATTATTAAAAGCCTGATGATCCCCGTAGTGGGTGAAAGCGCTAGCTAAGATGAAATTAGTTTTTTATACGCCCACATTTTCATGTGGTCGTATATTGTTGTCGCCCCTGTTCGGACGTCCGTCCACAATTGTTTGTGAACAGTCTACAGGTCACAATTTTTATCTGATTTCAATGAAACTTAAAATATAGGTTCATCACCCTAAGATCTCGGTTCCTTTCGATATTGGCATGTATCGGACTGTAACTTCATGGGTTATGGCCCCTGATTGTCCGAAAAATCACGTTTTTTAGCTTGTGAACAGTGTAGAGGTCACAATTTTGAACCGATTTGGATGAAACTTGAAATGCATGTTTATAACCCAAAGATCTTGGTTCCTTTTGATATTTGCGCCAATCGGATCGTAACTTCCTGAATTATGGCCCCTGATTGTCCGAAAAATCGCCCTTTTTAGCTTGTGGTCCCTCTGGAGGTCAAAATTGTTATCCGATTTAAAAAATCGTTTATTATATCACCGTTCTTTCATGGTTATGAAGGTTGTGTTCGAATTTCGTGAAAATCGGACCAAAATTGACGGACAAAATGGCCGCCGTTTTTACGCGAATAGTGTGAAAATATGTTATATCAAGGTTGTGGACCTTATAGAGGTCACAATTTTGAACTGATTTTGATGGAACTTGACATGTATGTTTATAACCCAAAGATCTTGGTTCCTTGCGATATTTGCGCCCATCGGATCGTAACTTCCTGAATTATGGTCCCTGATTGTCCGAAAAATTGCCCTTTTTAGCTTGTGGTCCCTCTGGAGGTCAAAATTGTTATCGGATTTAAAAAAACGTTTGATTATATCACCGTTCCATGGTTATGAAGGTTGAGTTCGAATCTCGTGAAAATCGGACCAAAATTGACGGACAAAATGGCCGCCGTTTGTTCGCGAATAGTGTGAAAATATGTTATATCAAGGTTGTGGACCTTATAGAGGTCACAATTTTGAACCAATTTTAATGAAACTTGACATGTATGTTTATAACCCAAAGATCTTGGTTCCTTTCGATATTTGCGCCCATCAGATCGTAACTTTCTGAATTATGGCCCCTGATTGTCCAAAAGATCGCCCTTTTTAGCTTGTGGTCCCTCTGGAGGTCAAAATTGTTATCCGATTTAAAAAAAACGTTTGATTATATCACCATTCCATGGTTATGAAGGTTGAGTTCTAATTTTGTGAAAATCGGACCAAAATTGACGGACAAAATGGCCGCCGTTTGTACGCGAATAGTGTGAAAATATGTTATATAAAGGTTGTGGACCTTATCGAGGTCACAATTTTGAACCGATTTTGATGAAACTGGATCATAACTTCCTGAATTATGTCCCCGGATTGTCCGAAAAATCGCTTTTGTTAGCTTTTGGTACCTCTGGAGGTCAAAATTATTATCCGATTTAAAAAAACGTTTGACTATATCACCGTTACATGGTAATGAAGAGAGACTATGAATTACGTGAAAATCGGACTAGAATTGACGGACAAAACGGCCGCCGTTTGTACACGAATAGTGTGAAAATATGTTATATCAAGGTTGTGGAACCTATAGAGGTCACAATTTTGAATCGATTTTGATGAAACTTGACATGTATGTTTATAACCCAAAGATCTTGGTTCCTTTCGATATTTGCGCCCATCGGGTCATTACTTCCTGAATTATGTCCCCTGATTGTACGAAAAATCACCCTTTTTAGCTTGTGGTCCCTCTGGAGGTCACAATTATTATCTGATTTAAAAAAAAATTGTTTGATTATAAAAACCAAACAAATTCTAATGATTTTTTGATAATTCCTTAATATGCGACAACTCTTGTTGACTGCCCGGACGATTTGGCTGCTGTGTGGGCGTATGTTTCGTTGCCTTGCAACCTATTTTTCTTTTTAGAAACTTCATATTTCTAATTTCTATATAGTATAATTTTTAATACGAACATGTTGATAGTAAATATTATGATTTAGCACCATTTAGGAAGAAAATAAAGAAGAGTGAAATTTTTGAAAAATATGAAGAAGAATAAAACAAAATAAAAATTTTGAAAAAATTACATAAGAAGGGCGTTCCTGTCCACATGTACCTGCAGTACACACTGGGTGATTTGGTGATATATTTGAATTAAAAACATATTCAAACCTATTAATTTATCATATTTTTGCTTCAAATCGCTCCCAAAACATTGTAATTTCCGAGTATATCCTGCTATAAAAATCTATCAAAAGAGGCCATGTTTGTGTCAGGGGATTACCCCTGTCCGTACCTATAGCAACAGTGGTGGAGACAGGGGAGAATTCATTACATGCACAAGACGATGTTGTCATTAATCCCTGACTATTTATTACAAATATCGAATCGTAATTAAATTCTCGGATTATCCACTGCCCGCGTCTTTTTCCGTGATTTTTTTATCCCAGAATGTGTAGTACGCCTAACTCTTCATAAAGTTTATCAACATGCTGGGGCCTTAGTCCGATTCTGCCTTTTAAAAATTCCCATCCGTCGGCTTTTCGGGTAGAAATCGTGGAGTAAGCTTTATTTTGTAGGTTTTGATGTTTGATTACAAAAAAAAACCAATGTTGATAACTTTAGTTCTAATTAAGTAAGAGTGACGAAACTTGGTGTATAGTTTCATTACATCCATACCATGACTAAATTTCGATAATCAGCATTTTCTTCCCCGGGAGTTAAATCGAGTTAAAATGTTCAAACTTGGTGTAGGTGTTTATTAGGTCAATGCCTTGATGGAGTGCAAAGATGTGCATTTTCTGCTTATGGTAAGCAGAGATTAACAATTTGATTGGTTGATGATTTGGGATACTATAACTTTAGTTTCAATTAAGTCGGAGTGATGAAACTTGGTGTATAGTTTCATTACATCAGTACCATGACCATGTTCAACAATGAGCATTTTCTGCTCAGGATAAGCAGAGCGATAAGCAATTTGATTGGTCGAAACTTTGAAATAGAATAACTCCCTTCTAATTGCGTAGAATGTAAAAACTTGGTGTAGTCATTCATTAGGCCCATGTCTTGATGGAGTTCGAAGATGAGCAATGAGCATTGTCTGCTTACGGTAAGCAGAGATAAGCAATTTGATCGGTAGATGCTTTGGTAATAATGAAGTGAGAGTGACAAAACTCGGAATATAGATTCATTATATCATTACCATGAATAAGTTTGAGGGTGAGAACTTTCTGCTTACGCTTAGGAGCGATAGGCAATTTGACTGATCACTTTGGGACATAACAACTCTGATTTTAATTGAGGTAGAATGTTTAAACTTGATGTAAATGTTCATCAGGTGTATGTCCTGACCGAGTCAATGATTAACATTTCGAGCTAAAGCTAAGAGGAGCTAAGCAATTTCATTGGTCGATACACTTTGGGACAAAATAACATTGTTTCTATCTGATAGACCACAGTGATTAAGTGTTTGGTGTCATTATGTATGTTTACGGAGGCGCAGAATCAATTTTTGACATTTACAACCTGTTCACATATTTAGCATATTTACAATATTTTTAAACATAAACTGAAAGTCACGATGGCGCCACCAAGTCTTAAAATCAGACTTGAGTTCAACTAGTACAATGCGATCGACCACGTAATTTTGCTAATTTCCTGCATAGTCGATATTAGCTCAGTGGTCAACTCGGGTGAGGTATTTTCATTGTTGGATAATATACCTAATGGGCAAACACGACACAGGCTTCCAGGAACATGCTTCAAGCTTATACATAGCAGAATTAGATTCAGAAACTGTTTCAGTAATGTGTTTAGAAAACGTCCTACCACAAATAAAAGTATGCTGAATGTGTGAACATACCAGCATTTCACGCAGTTGTAAATGGCAGAAATTGTGAAACAGAAACGCGACTACGCAATCAAAATCAGCACATCGTCCTATTTTCCCGCCACTCACGAAAGCCATATTATTATTAGAAATATGCTAAATATGTGAACATGTGATCATTTTACACGGTTGTAAACGGCAGAAATGGAATCTGCGCCCTGAAAAAAAATATATCAATATACTTAAAGTTACATTATGGGATATAAGATAAAGAGATGTCAGTTCTCACTATAATAGTTAAAAATTAGATAGTGTAGAGGTAATTTGTTGAAAATTTCAGTCCAATTGGACCACTATTAGCCGAGAAAAAAGCGTTTGAAATATTCACATAGCCTCGGTCATCATTACTCGAATCATTAATATAAACAGCATAGTCTCGATTATCCACTTGATTGATTTAATTATCAACGGCCATTAAGCGGCATATAGGAGTTCAATCTGCCAACATCGAAGGCTAGCCTTGACTTTAAGAGTTTATCATGGTCTGGATATGTTAATTAATGTCTAATTGATTATTTAGATAACATCTCAGGCCTAAAGAAAGACCTGTAATAAGCAGATTTTGCTCTTGTATAATGCTATTTTAATCAATATCCGCACATCATTCCATTTTCCCGTCAAAAATGGCCGTCATATTGTAAATATGTAAAATAGGTAAACTTATATTTACACAGTTGTTACTGGCAGAAATGGAATATGTGCCCTTGAAGAAATATATATTGACACCAACGACGATTACTTATTCAATATCAGCACATCATCCTATTTTCCCGCCAAAAGTAACCACCATCTTGGAAATACATATGAACATGTGATCATTTTATGAGGTTGTAAATGCCAGGAATTGAATCTGTGACCCCGAAAACATATATTGACACCAAACGCTACTATTTAATCGAAATCAACACATCGTCCGATTTTCCCGCCGAAAATGATCGCCATCTTGGAAATATCACCATGAAATGATGGAAAACAATCTGAGATGTAGTCATGAACCCTGCCAATATTAATACATGGCCAAATCACAGTTGATATGTTGTTAACATTATAAATAAGGTGAAAATGAAAAACTAAGTTGGAATATTATCGCAGAATGGCTACATTCAAATAATGGCTTCCCATGCTATGAAGACCTACTCAGAAAAAATGTCAACATTGTTTTTGTTTTTTTGTAATCAATCAACAAAAAGTACAAAATAAAGCTTATTCCACGATTTCTACCCCAAAAAGCCGACAGATAGGTATTATGTAACCATCCGAATCGCAGTAAAGCATGAACGCGTTTTAAATCAAATTTTGAAAGCGGATTTTATTTCAGCCATTTGTATCTGGTTCAATTTCGTCATTTATATGTTGTATATAGGTTTAATGAAACTATTTACAAATATATATTCATTTATGATATATTTTATAGCATGATGACTTGAACAAACTAGGTGTTATACATATTACTGGAACTAAAGGAAAGGGATCTACGTCGGCATATTGTGAAAGTATTCTAAGGCACCAAGGTTATAAAACTGGATTCTTTAGGTAAGTTTCAGTTGAAACATGTTTGTCTTGGCATAGAAAATAACAGGAACCTAACCAACCCGGGTACCGCAACACCTGGTCCACATTTTGACAATGACCATAATATTATCAACATTCTGTTATGTTTACAGCTCACCCCATCTAATGGAGGTAAGAGAACGTTTTCGAATAAATGGTAAACCAATGTCAAAAGAGAAATTTTGTCAGATATTTTGGATTATTTATAATCAATTGGTTGCTACTAAGGTAAGGTGCATTAGTATTCCACGCAGTTTAATATAGAAAGAATATTAGAGCTGATTGTGGTATGCCATTAGGAACAAAAGATTTTAGTCATAACATCAAAATCTTAGCCCACAAACCCGCTCACCTATCCCAAAGGATGACGGATATATTTTGAGAATTCTGAATGCAAATATGACTTTCAGGCTACTTACTGTATATTGGATAATAAAGCTGTGCCACTAGAATATTTTTTATTGGATAAATTCAGCATTTGGCAAGTAATAGTGATTTATATTTCAGATAAACGATGTTGACTATATATTCCACCGTCTTCTTTACCCCGGCCAGGAGCAAAACTGTAGGACGTTAAACCCCACTTCGTTTCTTTGTGAGCCACGGTGGCCCAATAACTATGACGCTGACTCACTAACCAGTGGGTCCCTGGTTCGATCTCATATCCAGGTGTTTCTAGTTGATGCATGTGACAATCAAAACTGAAAGGGTCCCCAAGTCCATTTGTAGTATATCTGACTCACCGTATTTGTTTGACACTGATTAAGCATTATGATTTTGATTATAATGTTGAAAACCACATTGAAGGTTTACAAAAGGGGTACAAAAATTCGAGGGATGCAAAAACCCATAATCATGACGCAAAGCTCGTCATTGCATCCCTCACACTTAGCCCCTGTAAGTTACCCCCAAGCCTACCTTTCTCACTACAACCTCGTGGGTTTACTCCGGTCGCTCCGGTTTCCTTCCAATACTAAAGACCCCTACGCACAAGCAAATTATTGAAATAATATGAAACCTAGTTTGTGTTGAGAGGGCGTTACCATCTCTTTCTCTCTCTCTCTCGCTCACTCATTCCCTCACTCACTCACAGGTTCCTTCTCTACTTCGATACATATACTATATGTATTGTTTTTGTCCCCCGCCTTTCGAAGAAAGTTGGGGGACTATTAAAATGGGTTCATCCCTCTGTCTGTCTGCCTGTCGAGCGATAAGCAATTTGATTTGCCGAGATTTTGCAACACAATAACTCTCCTTCGAATTGAGTTAAAATGTTCAAAATTGGTGTGTATGCTTATTAGGTCAATGCCTTGATGGAGTTCGAAGATGAGCATTTTCTTCTTAGGGTAGGCAGAGATAAGCAATTTGATTGGTTGATGCTTTGGGACAAGATAACTTAGGTTCATCTTGATTGGTGATTTTTATGCCAATACAATGACTGCATTCTCATTCAGTAATGGATTCGACAATAACAGTGTATAGAAACGATTGACTCGGACACGAGGGCCCTTTCCCTTGGCCAGTGGGGCCCTTTTGTCAAGCGTGGGGGGGGGGGGGCCTTTTGTCTGCCTTTAGGGTCCCCCTAACTAGGGTACATTTTCGTTTTTCTCGTCGGTTTTAGCATTTTTCTTTATAAAACATTTTTGGATGACACTTCGTGTACAGTTTGATTGTTCCATACGTTTGAAAAAAATAAATGTGCAATTAATTAATATGCGTCATCTATTTATTTTGGGATTTCGGCGGGGGACATCAGCCTCACTGTTGGCTTGTTATCTTTTGTTTTTTAGGCACAGTATGAATATCGAATGCCAAGATTTTTCTGTTTTTGCACACTATTGGCTTGCCATTTTTTTAAACAAGAAAATGTGGATGTTTTTATTATGGAAGTTGGTATTGGTGGGGAATATGATGAAACCAATCTGGTTCTCAAGCCTTACATATGTGCGGTTACCTCCCTTGATATAGATCACGTAGATATATTGGGTAATACCATCGAATCTATTACCTGGCATAAATCGGGTATATTTAAGGTAAATAAATGCTATATTTTGCGATATTTTCTTATTTTGCTCATTCAAGAGAATATGATCCGGAGGCCCAGTACGTGCGCGGGTGTGTCCATCAAATGCGGTCAAAACCAGATTCAACTTTTCTAAAGTAATAGTTTACGTAGACAGTGTGGCCGCGATCGGAAATCTTAATAGTTTCTTCAGAAGCTAAAGTGATTGTCACATTTAGCCGCAAACTTTATGGGATATATGGTCGAACTAATAAACCCTTACTCGCAGTTGAACATTATTGGTGTGTAAATTGAAGGACTCGTCTTACACCCCCGGGATGACGGTATCTAAGTGGGTAAGACGCTGGTTCACTAGCGTGGAGGTCGGGTGTTAGATTTCTGCATTGGCCGAGAAAGTTCGACAAGATATTCCGGTGTGGTTTCCCCTTGTCAGTGAGGAGGGCCGAACAAGGATAACTGTGTAGTAGTTCGGATAGGATGGAAACCCGAGATCCCGGGTACAAAATGGCGTACACGTAAAAGATCCCTTGACAGTTGGAATTCAATTTAAGAGTAGGCCATAGTGCCGCTGTCCGGGCAAAATGTCCCTTTTTATACGCCCACGTTTTCATGTGGGCGTATTATTCCGTCGCCCCTGTTTGTCCGTCCGTCCGGACGTCCGTCCACAATTTGCTTGTGGACACCTTACAGGTCACAATTTTTATACGCCCACATTTTCGATGTGGACGTATTATGTCGTCGCCCCTGTCCGTCTCCGTCCACAATTTGTTTGTGGACTCTCTACAGGTCACAATTCTTATCCGATTTTGACGAAACTTGAAATATAGGTTTATCCCCATAAGATCTCGGTTCCTTTCGATATTGGCATGTATCGGGTCGG
Organism: Patella depressa; assembly: GCA_948474765.1. Classification (NCBI taxonomy): domain Eukaryota; kingdom Metazoa; phylum Mollusca; class Gastropoda; family Patellidae; genus Patella; species Patella depressa. The sequence goes on along the minus strand of OX419715.1, from coordinate 47,185,895 downwards.
AACTTCATGGATTATGGCCCCTGATTGTACGAAATATAATGTTTTTAGCTTGTGGACCCTATAGAGGTCACAATTTTGGACCGATTGTGATGAAACTTGACATGCATGTTTATAACCCCAAAATCTTGGTTCCTTTCGATATTTGCGCCCATCGGATCGTAACTTCCTGAATTATGGCCCCTGATTGTCCGAAAAATCGCCCTTTTTAGCTTGTGGTCCCTGTGGAGGTCAAAATTATTATCCGATTTAGAAAGCCGTTTGATTATATCACCGTTACCTGGTAATGAAGGTCGAGTTCAAATTTCGTGAAAATCGGACCAAAATTGACAGACAAAATGGCCGCCGTTTGTACGCGAATAGTGTGAAAATATGTTATATCAAGGTTGTGGACCCTATAGAGGTCACAATTTTGAACCGATTTTGATGAAACTTGACATGTATGTTTATAACCCAAAGATCTTGGTTCCTTTTTATACGCCCACATTTTCATGTGGACGTATTATGTCGTCGCCCCTGTCCGTCCGGACGTCCGTCCGTCCGTCCGGACGTCCGTCCGTCCACAATTTGTTTGTGGACTCTCTACAGGTCACAATTCTTATCCGATTTTGACGAAACTTGAAATATAGGTTTATCCCCAAAAGATCTAGGCTGCTTTCGATATTGGCATGTATCGGATCAAAACTTCATGGATTATGGCCCCTGATTGTCTGAAAAATCACGTTTTTAGCTTGTGGACCCTATAGAGGTCACAATTTTGAACCGATTTTGATGAAACTTGACATGAATGTTTGAAACCCAAAGATCTTGGTTCCTTTCGATATTTGCGGCTATCGGAATGTAATTTCCTGAATTATGGCCCCTGATTGTCCGAAAAATCACCCTTTTTAGCTTGTGGTCCCTCTGGAGGTCACAATTATTATTCGATTTAAAAAACCGTTTGATTATATCACCGTTACACCCTAAGGAAGGTTGAGTTCGAATTTCGGGAAAATCGGACGAAAATTGCCATACAAAATGGCCGCCGTTTGTACGCGAATGCTGTTAAAAAATGGTATATCAAGGTTGTGGACCCTGTGGAGGTCACAATTTTGATTCGATTTTGATGAAACTTTAAATTCATGGTTATAACCCAAAGATCTTGCTTCCTTTCGATATTTGCGCATATCGGATCGTAACTTCCTGAATTATGGCCCCTGATTATACGCAAAATCGCCTTTTTTTTAGCTTGGAGGTCACAATTATTATCTGATTTAAAAAAACGTTTGATTATATTACCGTTACACCGTAAGGCAGGTTGAGTTCGAATTTCGGGAAAATCAGACCAAAATTGCCATACAAAATGGCCACCGTTTGTACGCGAATACTGTTAAAAAATGGTATATCAAGGTTGTGGACCCTGTAAAGGTCACAATTTTAATTTGATTTTGATGAAACTTGAAATTCATGGTTATAACCTAAAGATCTTGGTTCTTTTCGATATTTGCGCATATCGGATCGTAACTTCCTGAATTATGGCCCCTGGTTATACGCAAAATCCCCCTTTCTTTAGCTTGTGGTCCCTCTGGAGGTCACAATTATTATCCAATTTAAGAAAACGTTTGATTATATCACCGTTACACTGTAAGGAAGGTTGAGTTTGAATTTCGGGAAAATCGGACCAAAATTGACAGACAAAATGGCCGCCGTTTGTACGCGAATACTGTTAAAAAAATGATATATCATGGTTGTGGACCCTGTATAGGTCACAATTTTAATTCGATTTTGATGAGGAAGGTTGAGTTCTAATTTCGTGAAAATCGTACCAAAATTGCCGGACGAAATGGTCGCCGTTTGTACGCGAATAGTGTAAAAATATGGTATATCATGGTTGTGGACTCTCTACAGGTCACAATTCTTATCCGATTTTGATGAAAAGTCACATTTCTAGGTTGTGTACCGTCACACCATAATCATTGTCGGTTTCGAATTTCATTAATATCAGACTGGAACTGACCAACTAAATGGCTGCTCCGAATACAGTATGAAATACAGGACTTAAAGATGTAGGAAAAATCACTTTCGGTATTGCTTGTTCTCTGTCCATCTCTCGAAAATGTGGGCGTATCCTGCCTGGCAGTGCCAGCCTATCTTTTATATTTGCGCCCATCGGATCGTAACTTCCTGAATTATGACCCCAGATTGTCCGAAAAATTACCCTTTTTAGCTTGTGGTCCCTCCCTCCGGAAGTCAATATTATTATCCGATTTAAAAAAGCGTTTGATTATATCACCGCTACATGGTAATGAAGGTCGAGTTCAAATTTCGTGAAAATCGAACCAAAATTGACAAACAAAATGGCCGCCGATTGTACGCGTTTAGTGTGAAAATATGTTATATCAAGGTTGTGGACCCTATAGAGGTCACAATTTTGAACCGATTTTGATGAAACTTGACATGCATGTTTATAACCCAAAGATCTTGGTTCCTTTCGATATTTGCGCCCATTGATTCGTAACTTCCTGAATTATGGCCCCTGATTGTACGAAAAATGACCCTTTTTAGCTTGTGGTCCCACTGGAAGTCAAAATTATTATCCGATTTGAAAAAAAGTTTGATTATATCACCATTACGTGGTAATGAAGATTGGGGTCAAATTTCGTGAAAATCAGATCAAATTGACGGACAAAATGGCCGCCGTTTGTACGCGATTAATGTGAAAATATGTTATATCAAGGTTGTGGACCCTATAGAGGTCACAATTTTGAACCGATTTTGATGAAACTTGACATGCATGTTTATAACCCAAAGATCTTGGTTCCTTTCGATATTTGCGCCCATTGATTCGTAACGTTCTGAATTATGGCCCCTGATTGTACGAAAAATCACCCTTTTTAGCTTGTGGTCCCACTGGAGGTCAAAATTAATATCCGATTAAAAAAAACGTTTGATTATATCACCGTTACGTGGTAATGAAGATTGGGGTCAAATTTCGTGAAAATCAGACCAAATTGACGGACAAAATGGCCGCCGTTTGTACGCGATTAATGTGAAAATATGTTATATCAAGGTTGTGGACCCTATAGAGGTCACAATTTTGAACCGATTTTGATGAAACTTGACATGCATGTTTATAACCCAAAGATCTTGGTTCCTTTCAATATTTGCGCCCATTGATTCGTAACGTTCTGAATTATGGCCCCTGATTGTACGAAAAATCACCCTTTTTAGCTTGTGGTCCCACTGGAGGTCAAAATTAATATCCGATTTAAAAAGATCGTTTGATTATATCACCGTTACGTGGTAATGAAGATTGATGTCAAATTTCGTGAAAATCAGATCAAAACTGACGGAGAAAATGGCCGCCGTTTGTACGCGAATAGTGTGAAAATATGTTATATCAAGGTTGTGGACCCTATAGAGGTCACAATTTTGAACCGATTTTGATGAAACTTGACATGCATGTTTATAACCCAAAGATCTTGGTTCCTTTCGATATTTGCGCCCATTGATTCTTAACTTTCTGAATTATGGCCCCTGATTGTACGAAAAATCACCCTTTTTAGCTTGTGGTCCCACTGGAGGTCTAAATTATTATCCGATTTAAAAAAAACGTTTGATTATATCACCCTACCTGGTAATGAAGATTGAGGTCAAATTTCGTGAAAATCAGACCAAAATTGACGGACAAAATGGCCTCCATTTGTACGCGAATAGTGTGAAAATATGTTTTATCAAGGTTGTGGACCCTATAGACGTCACAATTTTAATTCGATTTTGATGAAACTTGACAGTTTGTTTATAATCCAAAGATCTTGGTTCCTGTTAATATTTGCGCATATCGGATCCTAACTTCCTGAATTATGGCCCCTGATTGTACGAAAAATCATGGATTTTTTTTACCTTGTGGACCCTATGGAGGTCACAATTTTATTCCGAATTAAAAAAACGTTTGACTATATCACCGTTACACATTAATGATGGTTGAGTGTGAATTTTTTGAAAATTGATAATTGAACAGCTAAATCCATAATATTAAATGTTTCGTATACGTAACGTTAGCATTGGGCAGAACTTTATAAAAACCAAACAAATTCTAATGATTTTCTGATAATTACTTAATATGCGACAACTCTTGTTGACTTCCCGGACGATGTAGCGTTACTTTGTCAACTTGTGTTGATATTTTTTGATATCAGAAAACACTCATAGGAGATGTTGAATGTTAAAGACTTTGGATGATATTGGGTTAGAGACTTGACTACTTTAAATCTAGATCACTACATCCATTTACATGAAGCTGTTTGGGCGTATGTTTCGTTGCCTGGCAACAGTCTCACTGTTGGTTTGTTCAAATGTGTGGAGCATTCTGGCCATATTAAGCATCCCGAGCTTCGGTTCCAGATTTATGCCCTCGTTCTACAAACCGTGTGAATTTTTGTCATACCCAGTGTGAAATATTCAGCATTTTTAACAGATTTGTTTTTCAAATTTGATGTGAAGCATCAGCGCCATGAGAGAGCGAACCCTATGGATAAATAGCCCTAATTTATAATATCCCGTGAGCCATGGGCCAACGTCCTTCTGATATGTTATTAAATTATTTCTTGTTTTGGGTCTTCGTGTTGGTATTCCCTGGTGTGAGCGTATGTGGCATGGCGATAGGGGCGCCTTCTCAACCTCGTGGGTTTCCTCCGGGCACTCCGGTTTCCTCCCACTGCTGAAGACCCCTCCGCGCAAGCGAATTATTGAAATGAAATTAAACCATGTTAGTCCCGAAATGACCTAGTTTGTGTCGAGTGGACGTTAAACCCCATTTCTCTCTCTCTTGTGTTGGTATGATAAGGATCAACTGACAGTCCGTCGTCTATATATAGATATACACTGATGTTTTATATATTAGAAAGGGAGTCGTGGTGTAACAGCAGAGCAACCAGAAAAAGCAATGGAAGTTATGTTATCTAGATCTAAAGATAGGCAGGTTAGTAAGCCTATAATAGAATATAGTTCAAGATTCACTAGGATTATTTGTCGGATGACATCCAATAGATTGTCGAGGATGTATGCATCTTTACAAAGAAATGAGCTAAACCCCTTTGATTTAGGTTTTAATACAGTGTCGATGTCCAGGCTGCTGTATACAAAACATATTTATACGCCCAAACTGAAATGTAGTCATATATTGTCGTCGCCCCCAACTGACTTTTAAAATTTTAGGACTACGCAGTGTTTACTGTCATGAGACGAAAAGCCTATTGATTTTCCTTGATTTCCGTTATAACTTTTGATCACTTTGAAATATCTTGTATCCAATTACCATTAAAGTTACACACGAGGTTAATTTCGTGAGACGAAGAAACCTATTTGCAAAGATTTGCGATAATTCCCGCCAGAGTCATGGCCATTGATCAATTTGAAAAATGTTGTGGATACTCTAGAGAGTAACGTTATCATCTGATTCATTTTAGATTTATACATCGCTTTTACGGTTATGAGACGAAGACAGCTATGTGTTATCAAGGATTTCCAATAATTACTGCTAGAGTTATAGCCCTTGAGTACTTCCAAAAATCTTGCGGGTGCTGTACAGGTCAAAGTAATCATTCGATTGAGTTTAGATGTGTTGATTTAATGTCAAGTATATTGATTGTCAGTGATTTTTGATAACCTAAACATCTACATCGATTATATTAATATTTTGTATACTAAACGTTAGCATGGCGCAGAACTAGAAGTCAAACAAATTCTAATAATTTTGTGATAATTAATAAGTTGTTACTCTAAATCATATTTTAGTGTATTATAAATATTTCATTATCGAAAAATATGCGACAACACTTGTTGACTGATCGGACGATTTAGCTGCTGTGGGCGTGTGTTTTGTCGTCTGGACGCCTATCTTTATTTCTAGACATAAAGTAAATTTCTTATATTAATTCTAGTTTATATTTTATCTTATAATTGGCACTGTAACACAATCCTTTGTCGCGGTATCAAAACGAGATATCTGTAGCACTATCCTGTGTCGCGTTACCAAAAAGACTTAGCTGTGACACTACGGTGTGTTGTTAAATAGTTGAATTAGGAATTACTTCCACTTCATGATACGTCCCGTGATGATAGGGTGACACCATCTTCAATAAAAGGCTTGATCTCGCCTTAACTACGTACATCTTATCAAGCCCATCACGTAATACCCCGCATATTTCGCCATTAAATTCGAATTGGTACACGCCCAGCTTGTGAGCCTATCAGATTCCATCGAGCCTATCAGATTCCTTCGTTAAAATTATCGATACGATTATCAATTCTCGCGTTTCTAGCTAAAATGTCTAATGTGACAATCGAGTTGCAAATTTCAAAGATCGATCAATGTCAAGGTTGCTGGAAATCATGGCTGATCAACAAAGGAGTTCCTTCTGATTCAATTGCATTTTGTTTTGGTTTTCCGTAAGTATCTCAATTGAAAAAAAAACCCTTTCAACGGCTGTAAACTTGTCTGTTGTTTTTTTTTATTGAAGCCACCATGTTAGTTTACAGTGCCACGACCTCTGATTGGACAATGCTAATTAGTCACGTGTAAACACAACGGGCGCAAAAGTTCAGGAATTACTGAGTATTGAAGCAACGGTTAGACGTTGTAAAACTCGCGGACTTTGCTTAAAGCGGGAATTTCATATTTTGTAAGAAAGTCAAAACATAATTATTTCTATGTCTTTTGCTCAAAAGGTTGTCAACTTACTAATATACGACCATGGGCATTATTTCACAGGCATAAAAATCAGTGACAAGGAAATAATAACACAATTACCTCCCTTGTTTTTCCATTCACCCCATGGAATGGCTATCTTCAAACGTTTGAATTTGAAGTTGAAAATGATATTTTTGCCAATTTGTCAACTGGCAATAGTGAATTATAGGATTATTAGGATTATTCTTTAACAAGGTAGGACTGTTTATAGATACAATCTATTTTAGGGCTTCATTTTAATACATTTTAAAAATATAACTTAAAAATATGAAATTGCAACTTTCTTTGACTTCACACTATGTTTTTATATCTTTATAACATCCATAATACAGGAAACTACACATAAACAGCTATGACATTAAATATAAGCGAAGTATAAGTCCTCTTTCCCCAGATTGTGTTTACTAGATTACGATTAACATCATTCTCTTTACCCCAATCCCACCATTTTGTAGGACAAGTTTACTGACGGATAACCACCACATCATATGACTCTCCCGCGACTTAACGGGATGGTCTAATCCAAGTGGTGTCTAAAGGGTATCCGAACGATGTTTGATTCCCAGCCTCCTAGCCTAGGACGCTCATCATATCTATTTCCCAGCCTCTCAATGATATCTGAAGTGAAATTAAACTCGCTCTTTCTTATATAAAGATGATAAGTGCCCGAGTCAGTGTTCATTCCCGGGAGATTTTCAGGTAGTTCCTTTATCGGATTGGTCAGCTGCAAAGATGCTACCCTGGATTTCAACACAGTGTACTTATATGGGCACCTATGAGGACGGCTAACCACGTTTCTGACGCATGTGATTAACATATTTGGATTATCAGACAGATCATTGCCTGATTTTAAACAACCAGACATATCCTTGTTAACCTAGTTCTTGTTGTCACTGGTACTAGTTAACGACTTCAATACATTAACCAGAACATATTTACAAAACAGTATATAGGCCCTATAGTAATATAGCGCTGGCATTTTCAATAGGAATAAATATTTTATCGTGTACATTTTTATACGCCCACATTTTCATGTGGACGTATATTGTCGTCGCCCCTGTTCGTCCGTCCGTCCGTCCGTCCGGACGTCCGTCCGTCCACAATTGTTTGTGAACAGTCTACAGGTCACAATTTTTATCCAATTTCAATGAAACTTAAAACATAGGTTTATCACCCTAAGATCTCGGTTCCTTTCGATATTGGCATGTATCGGACTGTAACTTCGTGGGTTATGGCCCCTGATTGTACGAAAAATCACGTTTTTTAGCTTGTGAACAGTTTAGAGGTCACAATTTTGAACCGATTTGGATGAAACTTGAAATGCATGTTTATAACCCAAAGATCTTGGTTCCTTTCGATATTTGCGCCAATCGGATCGTAACTTCCTGAATTATGGCCCCTGATTGTCCGAAAAATCGCCCTTTTTAGCTTGTGGTCCCTCTGGAGGTCAAAATTGTTATCCGATTTAAAAAACCGTTTGATTATATCACCGTTCCATGGTTATGAAGGTCGAGTTCGAATTTCGTGAAAATCGGACCAAAATTGACGGACAAAATGGCCGTCATTTGTACTCGAATAGTGTGAAAATATGTTAAATCAAGGTTGTGAACAGTGTAGAGGACACAATTTTGAACCGATTTGGATGAAACTTGAAATGCATGTTTATAACCCAAAGATCTTGGTTCCTTTCGATATTTGCGCCAATCGGATTGTAACTTCCTGAATTATGGCCCCTGATTGTCCGAAAAATCGCCCTTTTTAGCTTGTGGTCCCTCTGGAGGTCAAAATTGTTATCCGATTTAAAAAAAACCGTTTGATTATATCACCGTTCCATGGTTATGAAGGTCGAGTTCGAATTTCGTGAAAATCGGACCAAAATTGACGGACAAAATGGCCGCCATTTGTACACGAATAGTGTGAAAATATGTTAAATCAAGGTTGTGAACAGTGTAGAGGACACAATTTTGAACCGATTTGGATGAAACTTAAATTGCATGTTTATAACCCAAAGATCTTGGTTCCTTTCGATATTTGCGCCAATCGGATCGTAACTTCCTGAATTATGGCCCCTGATTGTCCGAAAAATTGCCCTTTTTAGCTTGTGGTCCCTCTGGAGGTCAAAATTGTTATCCGATTTAAAAAACCGTTTGATTATATAATTGTTCCATGGTTATGAAGGTCGAGTTCGAATTTCGTGAAAATCGGACCAAAATTGACGGACAAAATGGCCGCCATTTGTACGCGAATAGTGTGAAAATATGTTATATCAAGGTTGTGAACAGTGTAGAGGACACAATTTTGAACCGATTTTGATGAAACTTGACATGTATGTTTATAACCCAAAGATCTTGGTTCCTTTCGATATTTGCACCAATCGGATCGTAACTTCCTGAATTATGGCCCCCGATTGTCCGAAAAATTGCCCTTTTTAGCTTGTGGTCCCTCTGGAGGTCAAAATTATTATCCGATTTAAAAAAACGTTTGATTATATCACCGTTACATGGTAATGAAGGCCGAGTTCAAATTTCGTGAAAATCAAACCAAAATTGGCAGAGAAAATGGCCGCCGTTTGTACGCGAATAGTGTGAAAATATGTTATATCAAGGTTGTGGACCCTATCGAGGTCACAATTTTGAACCGATTTTGATGAAACTTGACATGTATGTTTATAACCCAAAGATCTTGGTTCCTTTCGATATTTGCGCCCATTGGATCATAACTTCCTGAATTATGTCCCGGGATTGTCCGAAAAATCGCTTTTGTTCGCTTTTGGTCCCTCTGGGGGTCAAAATTATTATCCGATTTAAAAAAACGTTTGACTATATCACCGTTACATGGTAATGAAGAGAGAGTTTGAATTACGTGAAAACCGGACTAGAATTGACGGACAAAATGGCCGCCGTTTGTACACGAATAGTGTGAAAATATGTTATATCAAGGTTAGAGGTCACACTTTTGAATCGATTTTGATGAAACTTGACAGGTATGTTTTAAACCCAAAGATCTTGGTTCCTTTCGATATTTGCGGCCATCGGGTCATTACTTCCTGAATTATGTCCCCTGATTGTACGAAAAATCACCCTTTTTAGCTTGTGGTGCCTCTGGAGGTCACAATTATTATATGATTTAAAAAAAAACGTTTGATTATAAAAACCAAACAAATTCTAATGATTTTCTGATAATTCCTTAATATGCGACAATTCTTGTTGACTGCCCGGACGATTTGGCTGCTGTGTGGGCGTATGTTTCGTTGCCTGGCAACCTATTTTTAAGCCAACCTTCTGATTTACTTCTTATTGATTATTGTGACATGCCTAATCTCTAAGGGGGTTGGATGGCCGAATGGTTAGCACGTGCGCGCTGTATCATAAGGTCTGTCATTTAGTCAAATGTTGTGGTTTCGATTTCTCAAGAATAGGGTCGCATGCCCAGCCTTGTGGATTTTTACCAGGTTTCCTCCCTGGAGGTTGGATGGCCGAATGGTTAGCACGTGCACGCTATTTCGTAACACCTGTCATTGAGTCAGCTGGCGTGATTTCAAATCACCGGTTGTACGTGACAAGGAGTAGCGTCGCCTGTCTAACCTCGTGGGTTTTCTCAGGGCCCTCCAGTTTCTTCGCACTGCGAAAGACCCATACGCGCAAGCAAATTATTAAAATTTAAATTAAACCATATGTTAGTACCGAAATGACCTGGTTTATGTCGAGTGGACGTTAAACCCCAGTTCTCTCTCTCTCTCTCTCTCTCTCTCTCTCTCCAGTTTCCTCCCACTGCTTAAGACCCCTACGTGCAAGCGAATTATTGAAATGAAATTGAACCTTATGACCTAGTTTGTGCCGAGTGGACGTAAAACCACATTTCTCTCTCTCTCTCTCGCCTAATCTCTTTTTATTACCCCAGACACCCAAACGCTTTTCGCTATTATAGAACGAGTTTTTTTGAGATTTTGAATTACTTTCATTTTATAGTGCCCTGTGTATGTTGCGTTGCCACTAGCAGAAGAATATGGGAACATACTGAGTATAACGGGTGAAAAACAAAGATTAAATGCAGGGCTGGCTGTAGAGATTTGTAGATTGTGGAATATACGACACAAAACAGGTCGGCTTTGCTCATTCTTACAATGTATAAGTATTAATCATAGTGCTATATATCTGACTACCGATTTTTTTGTACCATTGTGATCAATAATAATATGGGTACTTTATTATATTAATTTTATTTAAATGAACATATTGTAATATAATGCTTGTCTTTGTTCCATATTTTTGTCCTCCGGCTTTGAAGAAAGCAGGGGACTATTAAGATGGGTTCCTTCGTCCGTCCGTCTGTTTGTCTGTCTGTCTGTCCGTCTGTCCGTCCCACTTTTGGGGACACAATAACTCTCTTTCTAATTAAGCTAGAATGTTCAAACTTAGTATAGGTGTTTATTGGGTCAATGCCTTTTCCGCTTAGGGTAAGCAGAGATAAGCAATTTGATTGGTCGATGCTTTGGGACACGATAACTTTAGTTCTAATTAAGCGATAGTGATGAAACTTGGTGTGTAGTTTCATTACATCAATACCTTGACTAAGCTCGATAATGAGCATTTTCTGCTCAGGGTAAGCAGAGCGATAAGCAATTTGATTGGCCGAGACTTTGAAACACAATAACTCTCCGTATAAATGTTAAAATGTTCTAACTTGGTGTATATGTTTATTAGGGTCAATGTATTGATGGAGTTCGAAGATGAGCCTTTTCTGCTTACGGTAAGCAGAGATAAGCAATTTGATTGGTTGATGCTTTGGGACATGATAACTTTAGTTCTAATTAAGTGAGGATGATGAAACTTGGCGTATAGTTTCATTACATCAGTACCTTGACTAAGTTCGATAATGAACATTTTCTGCTCAGGGTAAGCAGAACAATAAACAATTTAATAGGTCGAGACTTTCGAATAACAATAACTCTCCTTCTATCTCAGCTAGAATATTCAAACTTGGTGTTGGCGTTCATTAGGTGAATGCCTTGATGGAGTTCGATTATGCTTACAGTAAACTGAGATAAGCAATCTGATTGGTTGGTGCTTTGGGGCACAATAACTTCGGTTATAATGAAGTGACAGCGATGAAACTCAGAATATAGATTCATTATATCATTACCTTGACAAAGTTTGATAGTAAGTATTTCTACTCAGGCTAAGGAGTGATAAGCAATTTGATTGGTCAAGACTTTGGAACATAACAACTCTGCTTTTAATTGCGGTAGAATGTTTAAACTTGATATAATGTTCATCAGGTGAATGTCGTGACTGAGTTAAATGCTTAATTAACATTCGAGCTGAAGCTAAGCAGAGCTAATCAATGTGCGATTAATTGTCCCCCGCCTTTCGAAGAAAGTTGGGGGACTATTAAAATGGGTTCGTCCGTCCGTCCGTCCGTCTGTCTGTCTGTCTGTCTGTCTGTCTGTCTGTCCGTCTGTCCGTCACACTTTTTGGGACACAATAACTCTCTTCCTAATTGAGCTAGAATGTTCAAACTTGGTGTATGTGTTTATTAGGTCAATGCCTTGATGGAGTTCAAAGATGAGCATTTTCCGCTTAGGGTAAGCAGAGATAAGCAATTTGATTGGTTGATGCTTTGGGACACGATAACTATAGTTCTAATTAAGTGAGAGTGATGAAACTTGGTGTATAGTTTCATTACGGTAATACCTTGACTAAGTTCGATAATGAGCATTTTCTGCTCAAGGTAAGCAGAGCGATACGCAATTTGATTGGTCGAGAGTAGTCGAGACTTTGGAACACAATAACTCTCCTTCTAATTGAGTTAAAATGTTCAAACTTGGTGTATATGCTTATTAGGTCAATGCCTTGATGGAGTTCGAAGATGAGCATTTTCCGCTTAGGATAAGCAGAGATAAGCAATTTGATTGGTTGATACTTTGGGACAAGATAACTTTTGTTCATCTTGATTGATGATTTTTATGCCAATACAATGACTGCATTCTCATTTAGTAATCGATTCGACAGTAACAGTGTATAGAAACGATTGTCTTGGACACGAGGGCCCTTTCCCTTGGCCAGAGGTGCCCTTTTGTCTGCCTTTAGGGTCCCCCTAACTAGGGTACATTTTCATTTTTCTCGTCGGTTTTAGCATTTTTCTTTATAAAACACTTTTGGATGACACTTCGTGTACAGTTTGATTGCTCGATACATTGAAAAAAATAAATGTGCGATTAAGTAATATGTGTCTTCTATTTATTTTGAGATTTCGGCGGGGGACATCAGCCTCACTGTTGGCTTGTTAATATGTGTTATCTGTTTATTTTGGGATTTCGGCGGGGGACATCAGCCTCACTGTTGGCTTGTCATTTTTACTATGGTTGTCATTCTTTGCTTGATAAAGACTGGAGAACCCTCGTCGAAACGTCACATAAATGAATCCTTTAAAAATCCTTGTATTCCTTATAATTGTGTCATGTATTCATGTTATCAAAATGAAGAAAAAGAACATATTGCTTACATTAATGTTTTCAACTGAACATATTGCATACTTTCATCTGAACATATTGCATACTTTCATCATATCAAACTGCGGATAATGTTTATTGATGTTACGAGATTTAGCATATTGATGGAATTCGAAGATGAGCATTTTCTGCTTAGGGTAAGCAGAGATAAGCAGTTTGATTGGTTGATGCTTTGGGACATCATAACTTCAGTTATAAATATTTGAGGGGGGTGGGGTGGTTACCGATGTGACACGATAACTTTCGTTCTAAGTGAGAGTGATGAAACTTGGTGTATAGTTTCATTACACCAATACCTTGACCAAGTTCGATTTTAAGAATTTTTCTGCTTAGGCTAAAGAGCGATAAGCAAATTGATTGGTCAAGACTTTGGAACATCACAACTCTGATTTTAATTGAGGCTTAATGTTTAAACTTGATGTAGATATTCATCAGGTGAATGTCTTGACGGAGTTCAATGATTAACATTTCGAGCAGAAGCTAAGCAGAGCTACTCAATTTCATTGGTTGATGCTTTGGGACAAGATAATCTTTTTTCTACCTGAAAGAGAGTGATGAAAATAAGCGTATAGTTTTATTGCTCCATACTTTTGAATAAAATAAATGTGCGATTAATTAATGTGTCATCTATTTATTTCGGGATTTCGGCGAGGAACACCAGCCTCACTGTTGGCTTGTTCATATTAATGTCATTTATTGATAAAATGTATCAAACAAAACAAATAACGTATAAGTGAAACATGGTGTTATATTACAGGACAATCTTGTTCATTAGAAGATATAACATTAACTAACGAGAGTCTTCATGGTGTGCCAATATTACAACCTGATTCACTGTCACAAGAAGAAAAAAAAGGTTATTATCATAGTAATTATATGTAACATATTCACATAAATTAGAACTAATGGGGTTAGCAAACAACCCGTAGAGGGTGAACAATAGATGATGCTTATAAAATGAACCTAGGATATCCAACTGACACATTCAGAATACATGGGGTGCTGTGTAGCTATATGCCCACATTTTCATGTGGACGTATTGTCGCCCCTTGCCATCCGCCCACAATTGTTTGTGGACTCTGTACAAGTCACAATCCTTATCCGGTTTTAACGAAACTTGACATATAGCTTCATCACCAATGATCTCGACTGCTTCTGATATTGGCATCGTGGATTATGGCCCCTTATTGTACGAAAAATTATGTTTTTAGCTTGTGAACACTAGAGGTCACAATTTTCATCTGATTTTGATGAAACTTAAAATGCCTGTTTATAACTCAAAGATCTTGGTTCCTTGCGATGTTTGCGCATATCGGATTATAACTTCCAGAATTATGGCCTCAGATTGTACGAAAAGTCGTGCATTTAGCTTATGGTCCCTCTAGAGGTCACAATTATTATCCGATTTAAAAAAACCCAAAAATCCTTCGAATATATCACCGTTAGACTGTGGTGATGGTTGAATTCCGTGAAACTGTCGGAAAAAATCGCTAATAGTGTAAAAAATATTGTATATCATGATTGTGGACCCTCTAGAGGTCACTATTTTGATCCGATTTTGATAAAACTAGAAATACATGTTTATAATACAAAGAGCTTCAATATATCATCGTTACACCCTAATGACCAGGCCCGTAGCCAGCTTGCTGGCTTCGGGGGGCTGTGAAGTTTTTAGGAGGGGCACACCCGTTACAGTCTACAGTAGGTATTTTAGAGTTATGGTTGGCAAATTTTCTTTCGGGGGGAACATTGCCCCCCCCCCCTCTTTGCCACCCCCTGGCTACGGGCCTGCTAATGACATTTGAGTTTGAATTTCGTGAAAATCAGACCTAAACTCTCAGACAAAATGATCGCCCCTTATACGCAAATAATGTAAAACATATGGTATATCAAAGTTGTTTAAATCACAAAGACCTTGGTTCTTTTCGATAATCGGCATATCCAAACGTAACTTCCTGGATTATGGCCATCTTGACAACCACTGATGCATATTTCTACACCCCGAGCAAGTGTACTTCAGTCCTAGGTTGATACACCAAGAGCAACTTAACACCTACATGCCTTTCTGGGCTAATGATATTCTGTAAATAAATTTCAAACCTGATGGCTAGAATTGAAGAAATAAACAGTAAACTGGAACAACTTAGACAAGAATTTCAGCCGGAGTTTAGAGAAGTTAAAGAGAGCATATCATGTTTGGGGAACGACATCACAGAAGTAAACAAAGAAACTAAAGCAATCAATGATTGAACAAATATTTTAGGCAGGTCACTGAATAAATTAGAAAACGATTATTCAAGAGTAAGAACTGAGCTAATAGACATGAAAACAAGAACTATGAAAAACAACCTTATATTCACTAATGTCAATGAAAGTGGGAAGAACCACTCGGCAATCCTCGACAGATTCCGGAACCTACATCTAATCTCGGCTGTATGACGAATTCCGCCATATTGGAACTACTTTAAAGGTCCCGGGTGAAACATGGCTGCGCCTATGGTGTCTTGGAACTACTTTAAAGGTCCCGGATGAAACATGGCTGCGCCCAAGATGTCTTGTTTGTTTTTGATAGCGTCAAGTTTTCCTGTTAAAGTAAACGGGTAGCCGCATCGCAAATGTATGGGCGTAGGTACATATCACTTACATCCGAGACTAGATGTAGGTTCCGGAACGTTCCGGAATCTGTCGAGATTTGCCGAGTGTGGGGAAAATGACCACAAAATAAGATCTTTTGGTGGAGATGTTACAAATGCTAGTTGGTGGAATCTATCAAAATAGATAAAATCAGTAGATTTAATGATCCTAAGAAGTCTCCAAGAAATCTCTATGAACACGACAG
This sequence comes from Patella depressa, assembly GCA_948474765.1. Lineage (NCBI taxonomy): Eukaryota > Metazoa > Mollusca > Gastropoda > Patellidae > Patella > Patella depressa. The sequence goes on along the minus strand of OX419715.1, from coordinate 47,169,818 downwards.
GCAACGTGAAGTTGGCACGTTTTTCGGGGTTCGCCACTAAAACAGACCAGTCTACACGTTAGACCAGCCAGCACGTTATTCGGGATTCGCCACTAAAACAGACCGACTTACGCTGCACCCACCATTTCCTCGCTACCCCCGACGATAAGGGTAACAACGAGACGACCGTTTGTCGAACGAATAGCGTATTGACTGGTTTGTTGGCGTGCACTGGGCAGTCTTGTCCTGCACTCACTTGTTTTCTTGTCGAATCCCGAATAACGTGCTGAACCATCTACATGTATCTAGCACAGAAACGACTGTTTGTCAATCGAATAGGGTGCTGACTAGTTTGCTAGCGTGCATGGGGCAGTCATCTCCAGCAACCACCTGTTTATTTGCCAAATCCTGAATAACGTGCTGGCTCATTATTCGGGATTGGCGAATAACGCATAACGAGCCAGTACGTTATTCGGGATTCGCCATCAATACAGAACCATCTGTTTGCATCCGACCATTTCCTTGTTGGGTGACTGACTAGCACAGAAACGACTGTTTGTCAAGCGAATAGGGTGCTGACTGGTTTGTTAGCGTGCACGGGGTAGCAATCACCTGTTTTGTTGCCGAATCCCGAATAACGTTGCATCCGATCATTTCCTGTTACCCCCGACGGTAAGGGTAAGTGAACGTTGGGTGACCGATTAACAACAAGACGACCGTTTGTCGCGCGAATAGCGTGTTGACAGGTTAATTGGCGTGCACTGGGAAGACTTGTCCTGCGCTCAGCTGTTTTCTTATCGAATCCTGAATAACGTGTCAACTTCACGTTGTCAAAAAGACAAGGATGAAGTGATATATCATGGTGCAAGCCTGATAGGTACAGGGTAACCTATGTTTGACCTGTTCCCTCTGGAAATAGTGGACCAAAGGAGAGGTCTATTCAGAAAGTTAAAATCAGCGTAGCTTTTCTTATAAATTAGTGAATGTTGGCTAAAAAATGGGATCAACCTAAAGTTACAGGTTTTGAAATTGAAGTGTTCAAAAGAACAAAGTGTAAAGGCGGAGACTTTGTCTTGCTGTATAAGAGTTGGATTAAAAAATACCCGACAGTTTTCTGTACTAGAGAGGATAGTTTAGTGTGGCTCAAACTTGACAAACATTTGTTTTCTAATATTAGGCCGTGGACTGAAGCGAGTTATTGTTTACTCTCGTGGAATGGCTTAATGTCCGTATTTTTTCTGCACAGATTGATTTAAAAATACATAAAATAAATAATTACATTCCATCACATCTCCTTGTCCAAAAGGGACTGCTTCAAAATATTTTTTATAACTTTTAATTATTTTTTTTGTTTTTGCGGACTTGGTCGTTTTCACTGCCATATTAATGCGCCAGTGAAAAGGTTTGGACAATTTGCGACTGAAAGTTCTAGACCCGGGATTTAGCCAATCAGCAAACAGCACAGAAACGACTGTTTGTCAAGCGAATAGGGTGCTGACTGGTTTGTTAGCGTGCACGGGGTAGCAATCACCTGTTTTGTTGCCGAATCCCGAATAACGTTGCATCCGATCATTTCCTGTTACCCCCGACGGTAAGGGTAAGTGAACGTTGGGTGACCGATTAAGGGACTGCTTCAAAATATTTTTTATAACTTTTAATTATTTTTTTTGTTTTCGCGGACTTGGTCGTTTTCACTGCCATATTAATGCGCCAGTGAAAAGGTTTGGACAATTTGCGACTGAAAGTTCTAGACCCGGGATTTCAGCCAATCAGCAAACAGGAAAATCGTCATTACAGGCAGTGGTGTCAACAAATTAACACGCGTGTTTATTTTTTCGTCGTTTTGACTAATTTTCTCGAAGTATGAAGTGCCTTATTCACCAAGCAATCAAGGATCCTGGCAAATTATTCTGTTGTGAACTACGCTGCTTAGTGGCAAAATCTCGGAGAAGAGCAGAAAATTGCGGTGATGTGTTTGAAGGTAAAGTAGGCCTAATTATTTTTTCTCTCTTAATTCTTATACTGAAATGACTACGGATTCTTTATATCTATGCCTTTATTTGAACAGACACATTTTTGGTTTAAACAGTATTTATTTAGCATATATTTGTATACAAAATACAATAAATACTTCAATTATATATGTTTAAACAACCTGTGCTGGTAGCTTATTAAACTGTCTCAGCAAATGGTAATAAATAAAATATAAATGGCATGTTGAAGATAAAATGTTTAAAGCAAGAGGACTATTTTATACTAAAGTAGATATTGAAAAATTTTGAAAACTAGATCATGCATTTATTTTGTTCAAAATATAAACTTTACCTTTTTGTAGGCTCAAAAGAAGAAGCACTGAAGGTGTACGGTTATTACTCCAAATGCTATTCTCGCTTCTGTACTAAACAACGGATCCATGTAAGACTATGGTCTTAGGTCTTTAAGACCATATTGTGTCTTTGGAAAATTATTAAATTCTCTGTCTATAAGATTAAAATCTCACGTACCTAGTAAATGTGAAATATAAGCTATACATAATAAGTCAGTGATGTTTTGGTAAAATCATAACCTATGACAAAACTGTCCATCACGTTCTTCCTGTTATAAAATTCTGAAGCTGCGGACTGTCGTCGTTCATCAGTTCTGTCAATTTCTTTAATCAATTTATTCTTCAAAACCGAATAAGACCGCTTATCTGATGCAGTTAAATCACGAAAAACTGTAGAACACCAACCTGTTGGCAAAATCAAAGCCAAATTTCTCATTTTCTGATCAGCAGTCCAATCAAAACCCCATGATTTCACTTCATAAATATCTTCTATATACTGATAAAAAGACATCACCTTTGGGTCAAACATTGGCATCTTCATTGTACTACCACACGCCATGATAATAGAGATCACAAACAGGTCACAAAAATACATGAATGATATGGAACTGTTTACACTGGGATGTACGGTAATCACATCACTATCAACCACGCCGTTTTAACCTCTGCCACCAATTGTAGTTTTTTAGCCGAACAAACAATACCAACAACATTCTCATGAATTGAAAAAGTATATTATGATGATAAGAAACATCTGACAAACAGATTACCAGTTATCATACACAAAATACATGAATGATAAGGAACTGTTTACACTGGGATGTACGGTAATCACATCACTATCAACCACGCCGTTTTAACCTCTGCCACCAATTGTAGTGTTTTAGCCGAACAAACAAAACCAACAACATGGTCATGAATTGAAAAAGTATATTATGATGATAAGAAACATCTGACAAACAGATTACCAGTTATCATACACATGATATGGCGATAAGGCCGACAAACGGCGACAGACGACGAACGCTGTCCTCACTGATCTATCCCGCCATAGCTGTCCCCCAGTGCAACGTAGCACGTGCAGCTTAACACCTATTTACCGTAAAGTTCTTAATACATAACTGTATAAAGCAATACCCACAGAAGGTATGTAAATGGTCTTAGGTCTTTAAGACCATATTGTGTCTTTGGAAAATTATTAAATTCTCTGTCTATAAAATTAAAATTTCACGTACCTAGTAAATGTGAAATATAAGCTATACATAATAAGTCAGTGATGTTTTGGTAAAATCATAACCTATGACAAAACTGTCCATCACGTTCTTCCTGTTATTGGACCTATGGTTAGTAGACATAATATGGTATCAGCGCCTGCTTTATTTGTGTGAAATTTAGTAGGTTATTACGCATCTGGAATGAAAATTAACGTCAAGGCTAAACCTTGGACGTGCAGGGACGGGGGTATAAATTTGAGTGTAGATCAAGCCCCATTAGATATTCACCCAGATATTCAAGCAGCCATTATCTGTTGAGAACAAGGGACCTGCGAAGTTATCCAGCTTGGCAATAAAGTTATTATAGCTGAAATACTGTGGTATTATTTTACGATCACAGAAACACAACGAAGCAAGAAGTCCTAAAAGTAGCAGTAGTACTACATCCAGCGTTCAGAAAAGAGAGCCTTGAAAAAGGCAGCACCCGAGACCCGGCCACATAGTTCTTCAACTCCTTCACAAAAAGATCCCATCAACCATTGTCATGTACAGTCACATCTTCTACCGGTGGTGTTCTTCCATCTGTTTGTATCATATGCAAGAAAGTCGACCCATATATCAAACGTGGTGGAAAACGAACCTAGGATTTATTATATAAAACACAGACTTTGGATGCTGGTGAGTAATTGTTTACAATGTAAGACTAAGAGCCGCACTTCTCATCCATGTGACACAATTGCCATGCGGATTAGGTAGCACGTCATTTCGGACTCAACACAAACATTGTTTCGGGCTCAGTCTGGCGACTTTTTGAGCTTACTTAGCAACTTTTCGAATTCGGGCTGGCGACGTTTCGGACACGAAAAAAGCTGAAAAATTCAGTGTATATATTTGTAATAACCGTTTTTCTTTCGTTTTAGGTGATGCTGAACACAGATCATTCACGATAATAAGGAAATTAAACATGAATCTGGACTATAAGAATGCAAATTATTTTAATATAAATCGATCATCGGACTGATTAAATGTGTGTAGCATGGCAGTCTATCGATTAAAAGCTCAAATTTTCTTTTTAAGCTAGTGCTGATGACTCATCAAATGATGATATTGATGAATATTGAAATGCAATAATAATAAAATCCATTTTGTGAGTGCAAACTCCAATAATAAGCATGCTCAAAGTGCTTTTAAAGCAATATACTGGGCATCCTCGGTTACCCAGTGTACTCATTCCGTTCTACTCCACTATATGGGGTATTCTTTGTTGGAACACGATGAGGGTTACTTCCCTTCGCCTATTACCTTTCCAAGTAACGCTTTATGGGATTGGACGATAAAAATATCACAATCCGCCAGGGCAGATAATTTGAAATCGTGGAAACCCTATGGATTAACCCAGGGTATAGTGGAGTAGAACGGAATGAGTACACTGGGTAACCGATGATGTATACTGGGGTACTATGTGTAAATACATGTCTTTTCAATTTTAGTAATATTTTTGGACAAATGAGATTTTGATTGTTTTTTTTTACTGTCATGTCATGATTAATATTTTGGGTCTTTCAAACATCGTATTATGCAATGTGATTGTTATGACCGTTTTTTTATAAGCCAACATTGAAATGTGGTCGTATATTGTCGTCGCCCCCGTCCGTCCGTCCGTCGGTCCGGCGTCCACAATTGCTTGTGGACGCTCTAGAGGCTAAAGTTAATATCCGATTGACTTTAAATTTATACACAGTGTTTAAGGTCATGAGACGAAGAAGCCTATTGTTTTTCAGCGATTTCCGATAATAACTACCAGAGTTATGGCCCTTGATCACTTCAAAAAATCTTGTGGACGCTCTAGAGGCCAAAGTTTATATCCGATTGGCTTTAAATTTATACACAGTGTTTAAGGTCATGAGACGAAGAAGTCTATTGATTTTCATCGATTTCCGATAATTAGTGCCAGAGTATGGCCCTTGATTACTTCAAAAAATCTTGTGGACGCTATAGAGGCCAAAGTTAATATCCGATTGGCTTTAAATTTATACACAGTGTTTAAGGTCATAAGACGAAGAAGCCTATTGATTTTCAGCGATTTCCGATAATTAGTGCCAGAGTTATGGCCCTTGATCACCTTAAAAAATCTTGTGGACGCTATAGAGGCCAAAGTTAATATCCGATTGGCTTTAAATTTATACACAGTGTTTAAGACCATGAGACGAAGAAGCCTATTGATTTTCAGCGATTTCCAATAATTAGTGCCAGAGTTATGGCCCTTGATCACTTCAAAATATCTTGTGGACGCTATAGAGGCCAAAGTTAATATCCGATTGGCTTTAAATTTATACACAGTGTTTAACGTCATGAGACGAAGAAGCCTATTGATTTTCAGCGATTTCCGATAATTAGTGCCAGAGTTATGGTCCTTGATCACTTCAAAAAATCTTGTGGACGCTTTAAAGGCCAAACTTATCATCTGATTGACTTCAGATTGATACACAGAGTTTAAGGTGTTGAAACGAACAAGTATATTGATTTTCAATGATTTTTGATAACTGAACAACTAAATCCACGATTTTAAATGTTACATGCATATATACTAATTCAATTGTTAGCGTGGGGTAAAACTTTATAAAAAGCAATCAAATTCTAATGATTTTCTGATAATTACATAATGAGTTGTTACTCTTAATCAGTTTTTAGATTATTACAAATGTTTCATTACCGAAAAAAGTAAAAATATGCGACAACCCTTGTTGACTGCCCGGACGATTTAGCTGCTGTGGGCGTATGTTTCGTTGCCTGGCAACCTATCTTCTAAATTTATCTCTGAGTTGGACTTGTTAGTAAATACAAAATTAACTAGACCTGCATGCAGGAATGACGGGTTTCACTGGTGCCACGTTACCCTTAAACATGTCACTTCCGGTGCCAAGTTACCCTTGAACATATGTCACTTCTGGTACCAACGAAACCACTAAACAGGTTTCCAAATTAACATTGCACACAAATAAAATGGACGCAGAATCAACCAAATCCAGCAATATCAATTCATTTTATACATTTGTTACTTGTAAATGATCTTGACAAAATTAAATTACTCCCCTTGTTATGAAAATGTTCAATTAGTCTTATGAAATCAGAAATGGCATACGATATCATATAGTGAAAGTTTTATGTAAATCGAATAATAATTGTCACTTTTAAAGACCAAAAAACTTGAAAAGTGACTTGCAGAAAATCGGCTATTTCTCGGCAACCGTACAAGTTAGAAACCATTTTGTGATATCTGTATGATCGTATGGCTTCATTCTATTTGTTGATTGGCATCAAATACCATAATTTGAAAAAGATTTCAAAACAGACTCTTTTGAATAAAATATCTGTTTTGAAGGCTAAAAATACAGTTTTTGCCAAAATGACGTTACTTCCGGTGATAAGGAAAATTTTAAATTATTTGTATGAAATCCCGAATGGCATTAGGTATAACATGGTGTAGCGTTTATGAAAATCGAATAATAATTGACACTTTTATGGCCCCAAAACCTTCAAAAGTGACCTGTAGAAAACCGCCTATTTCTCAGCAACCGAACAAGTTAGAAACAATTTTATGATATCTATATGACCATATGAGTTGTGTTTATATGTGAATTTAAACCAAAAGTTAAAATTATTAATACATATTAAGTAATTCTTGGTTGAATAAAACTTTGATTTAAAAAGTTTAAAATGCAGTTTTTGACAAAATGACGTCACTTCCGGTGTCAATTTTAAATAGTAATCAACTTGATATGACGCTACATGCTTTTTGAATCAAATGATGTCACTTATATAAAAATCCAATAATAATTAACTATATTACAGGCAAAATAACGAAAACAGTGACTTATGCAGAACTGCCCATTTCTTGGCAACTGCTTATATTACAAACTAATTTTAACATACATTTTCTTCGTATGGACTATAGCTACAAGTTTATAAAAGTTATGTAAAAATATTTTAAAATCTGAAAAGCCTGAATGGGTTGTAAATAGGTCAATTTTACGCCTTTTTTCACCTCTTAATCCAATTTGCAAGAAAATGAAATAGAAATTAAAAAAACTGCTTCCGCCATTTTTTGCGCCTTGAAAGGACACACTCTTTGAGTCATATAATTTTTCAAAAAAATAATATTTGTTTTTGAAGATCGTAAATAACTGTCAAAATTGTAGTTTTTGGTAAAATTATGCCACTTCCGGTGCCGACAGATAACACTATCGGTAACAAAAAAAATGACAATTGAGACAACGAAGCATATGAACTTTGTTTTATACAAATCGAACAATAACAAAATAATCTAGGACTGAAAAACTGAATTAGCCAATGGCGGCCAAGGAAAATTACTGAGACAAAATTTTTTAACATTTTTGCGCTTATCAGATGACTCTTTAATTCTGTGCACAACACGACTAAGAAATATTCATAAATAAAAAAAGTTTTTTGTAAAATTTTAAATTTTCGAAATTTGGCGCCTAATATCTTCGAAGATTTGCCGAAAATCAAAAATTGAAAGTAACGTAGCTATGTGCCCTGTCTCCGGCTATGCCAAAATCTATCGAAAATTAAAATCCAATGATTATTGTTAAAATTACTGCAATATTTTCAAAAATGATAACTTCAGTGATTTTGGACATTTCGCATTGTCGCAGAACGTTCAAAATAGCTTTATCCTCTAAGTCACACCCACTTTCCCAGTAAAACCGAAGAAATCGTAACGATGCGACAAGCAGTTGCTGAGATCTACTCAAAACAAAAGAAGAATAATAATAATAACTAGACCTGCATGCAGGAATGACGGGTTTCACTGGTGCCACGTTACCCTTAAACATGTCACTTCCGGTGCCAAGTTACCCTTGAACATATGTCACTTCTGGTACCAACGAAACCACTAAACAGGTTTCCAAATTAACATTGCACACAAATAAAATGGACGCAGAATCAACCAAATCCAGCAATATCAATTCATTTTATACATTTGTTACTTGTAAATGATCTTGACAAAATTAAATTACTCCCGTTGTTATGAAAATGTTCAATTAGTCTTATGAAATCAGAAATGGCATACGATATCATATAGTGAAAATTTTATGTAAATCGAATAATAATTGTCACTTTTAAAGACCAAAAAACATGAAAAGTGACTTGCAGAAAATCGGCTATTTCTCGGCAACCGTACAAGTTAGAAACCATTTTGTGATATCTGTATGATCGTATGGCTTCATTCTATTTGTTGATTGGCATCAAATACCATAATTTGAAAAAGATTTCAAAACAGACTCATTTGAATAAAATATCTGTTTTGAAGGCTAAAAATACAGTTTTTGCCAAAATGACGTTACTTCCGGTGATAAGGAAAATTTTAAATTACTTGTATGAAATCCCGAATGGCATTAGGTATAACATGGTGTAGCGTTTATGAAAATCGAATAATAATTGACACTTTTATGGCCCCAAAACCTTCAAAAGTGACCTGTAGAAAACCGCCTATTTCTCGGCAACCGAACAAGTTAGAAACAATTTTATGATATCTATATGACCATATGAGTTGTGTTTATATGTGAATTTAAACCAAAAGTTAAAATTATTAATACATATTAAGTAATTCTTGGTTGAATAAAACTTTGATTTAAAAAGTTTAAAATGCAGTTTTTGACAAATTGACGTCACTTCCGGTGTCAATTTTAAATAGTAATCAACTTGATATGACGCTACATGCTTTTTGAATCAAATGATGTCACTTTTATAAAAATCCAATAATAATTGACTATATTACAGGCAAAATAACGAAAACAGTGACTTATGCAGAACTGCCCATTTCTTGGCAACTGCTTATATTACAAACTAATTTTAACATACATTTTTTTCGTATGGATTATAGCTACAAGTTTATAAAAGTTATGTAAAAATATTTTAAAATCTGAAAAGCCTGAATGGGTTGTAAATAGGTCAATTTTACGCCTTTTTTCACCTCTTAATCCAATTTGCAAGAAAATGAAATAGAAATTAAAAAAACTGCTTCCGCCATTTTTTGCGCCTTGAAAGGACAAACTCTTTGAGTCATATAATTTTTCAAAAAAATAATATTTGTTTTTGAAGATCGTAAATAACTGTCAAAATTGTAGTTTTTGGTAAAATTATGCCACTTTCGGTGCCGACAGATAACACTATCGGTAACAAAAAAAATGACAATTGAGACAACGAAGCATATGAACTTTGTTTTATACAAATCGAACAATAACAAAATAATCTAGGACTGAAAAACTGAATTAGCCAATGGCGGCCAAGGAAAATTACTGAGACCAAAAATTTTAACATTTTTGCGCTAATCAGATGACTCTTTAATTCTGTGCACAACACGACTAAGAAATATTCATAAATAAAAAAGTTTTTTGTAAAATTTTAAATTTTCGAAATTTGGCGCCTAATATCTTCGAAGATTTGCCGAAAATCAAAAATTGAAAGTAACGTAGCTATGTGCCCTGTCTCCGGCTATGCCAAAATCTATCGAAAATTAAAATCCAATGATTATTGTTAAAATTACTGCAATATTTTCAAAAATGATAACTTCGGTGATTTCGGACATTTCGCATTGTCGCAGAACGTTCAAAATAGCTTTATCCTCTAAGTCACACCCACTTTCCCAGTAAAACCGAAGAAATCGTAACGATGCGACAAGCAGTTGCTGAGATCTACTCAAAACAAAAGAAGAATAATAATAAGAACTAGACCTGCATGCAGGAATGACGGGTTTCACTGGTGCCACGTTACCCTTAAACATGTCACTTCCGGTGCCAAGTTACCCTTGAACATATGTCACTTCCGGTACCAGCGAAACCACTAAACAGGTTTCCAAATTAACATTGCACACAAATAAAATGGACGCAGAATCAACAAAATCCAGCAATATCAATTCATTTTATACATTTGTTACTTGTAAATGATCTTGACAAAATTAAATTACTCCCGGTGTTAATGCAAATGTTCAATTAGTCTTATGAAATCAGAAATGGCATACGATATCATATAGTGAAAATTTTATGTAAATCGAATAATAATTGCCACTTTTAAAGACCAAAAAACTTGAAAAGTGACTTGTAGGAAATCGGCTATTTCTCTGCAACCGTACAAGTTAGAAACCATTTTGTGGTATCTGTATGATCGTATGGGTTCATTCTATTTGTTGATTGGCATCAAATACCATACTTTGAAAAAGATTTCAAAACAGACTCATTTGAATAAAATATCTGTTTTAGAGGCTAAAAATACAGTTTTTGCCAAAATGACGTTACTTCCGGTGATAATGAAAATCTTAAATTACTTGTATGAAATCCCAAATGGCATTAGGTATAACATGGTGTGACGTTTATGAAAATCGAATAATAATTGACCCTTTTATGGCCCCGAAACCTTCAAAAGTGACCTGTAGAAAACCGTCTATTTCTCGGCAACCGAACAAGTTAGAAACCATTTTATGATATCTATATGACCATATGAGTTTTGTTTATATGTGAATTTAAACCAAAAGTTAAAATTATTAATACATATTAAGTTATTCTTGGTTGAATAAAACATTGATTTAAAAAGTTTAAAATGCATTTTTTGACCAAATGATGTCACTTCCGGTGTCAATTTTAAATTGTAATCAACTTGATATGACGCTACGTGCTTTTTGAATCAAATGATGTCACTTTTATAAAAATCCAATCATAATTGACTATTTTACAGGCAAAATAACGAAAACAGTGACTTGTACAGAACTGCCCATTTCTTGGTAACTGCTTATAGTACAAACGAATTTTAACATACATTTTCTTCGTATGGATTATAGCTACAAGTTTATAAAAGTTACGAAGAAATATTTTAAAATCTGAAAAGCCTGAATAGGTTGTAAATAGGCCAATTTTACACCATTTTTAGCCTCTTAGTCGAATTTGCTCGAAAATGAAATCGAAATTAAAAAAACTGCTTCGTACATTTTTTGCGCCTTGAAAGGGCACACTTTTTGAGTCAAATAATTTTTCCAAAAAATAATATTTGTTTTCGAAGAAGGAAAATAACTGTCAAAATTGTAGTTTTTGGTAAAATTATGCCACTTCCGGTGCCGACAGATAAAACTTTTGGTAATAAAAAAAATGACAATTGATACAACGAAGCATATGAACTTTGTTTTATACAAATCGAACGATAAAAAATTAATCTAGGACTTAAAAACTGAATTAGCCAATGGCGGCCAAGGTAAATTACTGAGACAAAATTCTTTAACATTTTTGCATTAGTCAGATGACCCTTTAATTCTGTGCATAATACGACTAAAAAATATTCATAAATAAAAAAAATTTTTGTAAAATTTTAAATTTTCAAAATTTGGCGCCTAATATCTTTGAAGATTTACCGAAAATCAAAAATCGAAAGTAGTGTAGCTATGTGCCCTGTCTCCGGCTATGCTAAAATGTATCGAAAGTTAAAATTCAATGATTATTGTTAAAATTACTGCAATATTTTAAAAAACGATAATTTGGTGATTTCGGACATTTTGCATTGTCGCAGAACGTTCAAAATAGCTTTATCCTCTAAGTCACACCCACTTTCCCAGTAAAACCGAAGAAATCGTAACGATGCGACAAGCAGTTGCTGAGATCTACTCAAAACAAAAGAAGAATAATAATAATAAGAATAATAATTTTAACAAAAACAATAGTGTTTCACACAAGCTTCGCAGTGTGAAACCCTAACTAGACCTGCATGCAGGAATGACGGGTTTCACTGGTGCCACGTCACTTTCGGTGCCACGTTACCCTTAAACATGTGTCACTTCCGATACCAATGAAACCATCAAACAGGTTTCCACATAAGCATTGTAAACATCAAATAAAATGGACGAAGAATCAACCAAATCCAGCAATATCAATTCATTTTATATATATGTTACTTGTAAGTGATCCTGGCAAAATTTCATTACTTCCGGTGATAATGAAAATGTTCAATTAGTTTTATGAAATCAGAAATGGCATAAGGCATCATAATGGCGAAAATTGTATGTAAATCGAATGAGAATTGCCACTTTTATAGACCAAAAACCTTGAAAAGTGACTTGTAGAAAATCGTCTATTTCTCGGCAACCGTACACGATAAAAACTATCTTTTGGTATCTATATGATCGTATGGGTTCAATCCATTTGTTGATTGGAATCAAATATCATAATTTGAAATATATTACAAATCAGACTCATTTGAAAAAAATGTCTGTTTTGAAGGCTAAAAATACAGTTTTTGCCAAAATGACATTACTTCCGGTGATACTGAAAATGTTAAATTAGTTCTATGAAATCATAAATGACACAAGATATCATATGGTGAAAATTTTATGAAAATCGAATAGTAACTGACACTTTTATAGACCAAAAACCTTGAAAAGTGACTTAAGGAAAATCGCCCATTTCTCTGCAACCGTACAAGTTAGAAACCATTTTGTGGTATCTGTATGATCGTATTGGTTCAATCTATTTGATCAATAGAATCAAATATCACAATTTGAAAAAAATAACAAATACGACTCATTTGAATAAAATATTGTTTTTTGAAGGCTAAAATTTAAGTTTTGAGCAAATGACGTCATTTCCGGTGGCAGCGCAAGGGATAAAATGGTTTGACATAGTCCACTATGGCATCAGGCATCCAATGGCGAAAGAAAATTGAAAATCGAATAATAATTGATTCTTTTACAGCCAAAATTACGTGAAAAGTGACTCATGCAAAATTGCCTATTTCTCGGCAACTGCTTATATTACAAACTAATTTTCACATACATTCTCTTCGTATGGATTATAGCTACAAGTTTATAAAAGTTACGTAAAAATATTTTAAAATCTGAAAAGCCTGAATGAGTTGTAAATAGGTCAATTTTACGCCTTTTTTCACCTCTTAATCCAATTTGCTAGAAAATGAAAAAGAAATTAAAAAAACTGCTTCCGACATTTTTTGCGCCTTTAAAGGACACACTCTTTGAGTCATATAATTTTTCAAAAAAATAATATTTGTTTTCATAAAATGGTACCTAACTGTCAAAATTGTAGTTTTTGGTAAAATTATGCCACTTCCGGTGCCGACAGATAACACTTTTGGTAATAAAAAAAATGACAATTGAGACAACGAAGCATATGAACTTTGTTTTATACAAATCGAACAATAAAAAATTAATCTAGGACTGAAAAACTGAATTAGCCAATGGAGGCCAAGGAAAATTACTGAGACAAAATTTTTTAACATTTTTGCGCAAGTCAGATGACTCTTTAATTCTGTGCACAACACGACTAAAAAATATTCATAAATAAAAAAGTTTTTTGTAAAATTTTAAATTTCCGAAATTTGGCGCCTAATATCTTCGAAGATTTGCCGAAAATCAAAAATCGAAAGTAGCGCAGCTATGTGCCCTGTCTCCAGCTATGCCAAAATGTATCGAAAGTTAAAATCCCATGATTATTGTTAAAATTACCGCAATATTTGTAAAAACGATAACTTCGGTGATTTCGGACATTTCGCATTGTCGCAGAACGTTCAAAATAGCTTTATCCTCTAAGTCACACCCACTTTCCCAGTAAAACCGAAGAAATCGTAACGATGCGACACGTAGTTGCTGAGATCTACTCAAAACAAAAGAATAATAATAATAACTAGACCTGCATGCAGGAATGACGGGTTTCACTGGTGCCACGTTACCCTTGAACATGTCACTTCCGGTGCCAACTAACCCTTGAACATGTCACTTCCGGTGCCAACTAACCCTTGAACATATGTCACTTCCGGTACCAACGAAACCACTAAACAGGTTTCCAAATAAACATTGTTCACATCAAATAAAATGGACGCAGAATCAACCAAATCCAGCAATATCAATTCATTTTATACATTGTTACTTGTAAATGATCTTGACAAAATTACATTTCTTCCGGTGTTAATGAAAATGTTCAATTAGTTTTATGAAATCAGAAATGGCATACGATATCATATAGTGAAAATTTTATGTAAATCGAATAATAATTGCCACTTTTAAAGACCCAAAAACTTGAAAAGTGACTTGTAGAAAATCGGCTATTTCTCTGCAACCGTACAAGTTAGAAACCATTTTGTGGTATCTGTATGATCATATGGGTTCATTCTATTTATTGATTGGCATGAAATACCATAATTTGAAAAAGATTTCAAAACAGACTCATTTGAATAAAATATCTGTTTTGAAGGCTAAAAATACAGTTTTTGCCAAAATGACGTTACTTCCGGTGATAATGAAAATCTTAAATTACTTTTATGAAATCCTAAATGGCATTAGGTATAACATGGTGTAACGTTTATGAAAATCGAATAATAATTGACACTTTTATGGCCCCAAAACCTTCAAAAGTGACCTGTAGAAAACCGTCTATTTCTCGGCAACCGAACAAGTTAGAAACAATTTTATGATATCTATATGACCATATGAGTTGTGTTTATATGTGAATTTAAACCAAAAGTTAAAATTATTAATACATATCAAGTAATTCTTGGTTGAATAAAACATTGATTTAAAAAGTTTAAAATGCAGTTTTTGACAAAATGACGTCACTTCCGGTGTCAATTTTAAATTTTAATCAACTTGATATGACGATACATGATTTTTGAATCAAATGATGTCACTTTTATAAAAATCCAATAATAATTGACTATTTTACAGGCAAAATAAGGAAAACATTGACTTATGCAGAACTGCCCATTTCTTGGCAACTGCTTATATTACAAACTAATTTTAACATACATTTTCTTCGTATGGATTATAGCTACATGTTTATAAAAGTTACGAAGAAATATTTTAAAATCTGAAAAGCCTGAATGGGTTGTAAATAGGTCAATTTTACACCATTTTTAGCCTCTTAATCCAATTTGCGCGAAAATGAAATCGAAATTAAAAAAACTGCTTCCGACATTTTTTGCGCCTTTAAAGGACACACTCTTTGAGTCATATAACTTTTAAAAAAAATAATATTTGTTTTCGAAAAATGGTACCTAACTGTCAAAATTGTAGTTATTGGTAAAATTATGCCACTTCCGGTGCCGACAGATAACACTTTCGGTAATAAAAAAAATGACAATTGAGACAACGAAGCATATGAACTTTGTTTTATACAAATCGAACAATAAAAAATTAATCTAGGACTGAAAAACTGAATTAGCCAATGGCGGCAAAGGAAAATTACTGAGACAAAATTTTTTAACATTTTTGCGCTAGTCAGATGACTCTTTATTTCTGTGCACAACACGACTAAAAAATATTCATAAATAAAAAAGTTTTTTGTAAAATTTTAAATTTTCGAAATTTGGCGCCTAATATCTTTGAAGATTTGACGAAAATCAAAAATCGAAAGTAGCGTAGCTATGTGCTCTGTCTCCAGCTATGCCAAAATGTATCGACAGTTAAAATCCAATGATTATTGTTAAAATTAATGCAATATTTTTAAAAACGATAACTTCGGTGATTTCGGACATTTCGCATTGTCACAGAACGTTCAAAATAGCTTTATCCTCTAAGTCACACCCACTTTCCCAGTAAAACCGAAGAATTCGTAACGATGCGACAAGCAGTTGCGGAGATATACTCAAAACAAAAGAAGAATAATAATAATAATAAGAACTAGACCTGCAAGCAGCACTGAACCGGCTTTCAGGAATCATACAGGAAGTTTATTATACCATAGCCGATCCATTGAGATACCAAACTATACTTTAGGTTGTTTTGCTTTAGTGACACCCTCTATCATATGTAAAAGTAATATTTGCTGGCGAAAAGATCAGTCAAAATTGTAAATTATGGCAAAATTAAGTCACTTCCGGTGCCGAAAGAAATTTTTATAGGTGAAAAATAAGTCGAAAATTCGCAACATACAAAATCCAAACGTTGTTTTATACATTTCGGGCAATAAATAATTAACCTATAACCCATAAACTGAAAATAAGAAGGTAAAAAACTTAAAGGTGACCCTGGGAAAATTGGTTATTATTCGACAAGGGAACATGCTAGAAGCCTTTTCTTGATATCAATATGATGGTATTGATTCACTCTTACTGCCCATTAGAGTCAGACGTTATAAAGTTAAACAAATAATGAATATAAATCACTTCTAAAAAATGTTTGTTTTGAAGGCTAAAAATACGTTTTTTGCAAAAATTACATTACTTCCGGTGATATTGAAAATGTTAACTTGGGTCATAGAAGTCATAAATTGCATAAGGTATCAAATGGTAAAAAAATTATAAAAATCGAATAATAATTGACACTTTTATGTACCAAAAACCTTGAAAAGTGACTTATAGAAGATCGCCCATTTCTCTGTAAACATACAAGTTAGAAACCATTTTGTGGTATCTGTATGGTCTTATGGCTTCATTCTATTCGTTGATGGGAATCAAATATCATAATTTTAAAAATATTATAAGGCAGACTCATTTGAATAAAATATTTGTTTTTTAGGGTAAAAATACAGTTTTTGCAGAAATGACGTCATTTCCGGTCACAGTGAAAATGTAAAATTGGCTTGACCTAGTCCGAATTGGCATTAGGCATCAAATGGGAAAAAAATATTGCAAATCGAATAATAATTCACTCTTGCATAGGCAAAATAACGTGAAAAGTGATGCATGCAAAATTGCATATTTCTCGGCAACTGCTCATATTACAAACTAATTTTCGCATACATTCTTTTCGTCTGGATTAGTGCTACGAGTTTATGGAAATTACAAATAAATATTTCAAAATATGAAGACGCTGAATGAATTGTAAATAACTGAATTTTACACTTTATTTTACATTTTATTCGAAATTGCCCGAAAATGGAATTGAAATTTAAAAATATGAGCTAAGGATTTTGTGCACCTTTGCAGGGTGCATCCATTTAGTTATATCAGTTTTGAAAAAAAATAATATTTGCTTTCAAAAAGTGGTACCGAACTGTCAAAATTGTAGTTTTTGTTAATATTACGTCACTTCCGTTGCCGACAGAAAAATTTCACCGTAACAAAAAAAATTACAATTGGGACCACGGAGCATATGAACTTTGTTTTATACAAATCGAACAATAAATAATTTTTCTGGGTACGGAAAACTAAATTAGCCGATGGCGGCTAACACAAATTACCGAGACAATTTTTTTTTCTCATTTCTGCTCAAGTAGGATGATATTTTAACCCTGTGTAAAATATCATCAAAAAATATTCATAAATAAAAAAGATTTTCGTAAAAAAAATATTTTTTTTCAAAATATCGGACATTTTTTCGACTACTTCCGGTTTTACGATCGTTGTTGTGATAGCTTTACGAAGTTCTTTGGATACTTAACTTTCTGTACCAGAATTGTCAGAAACATCCATTGAGCAGTTTTGGAAAAAAAGATAAATTAAAGAGCGTTTACAAAAATTTAACGATTTTTCAATTTTTTCAAAGTTTGATGCCATTTTTGGACCACCTATTTTATTTCAATGCTTTTCATTTTTGATTCACTATATAGACAACCGATAGGACTTTGAGTAAGAAAAGTTTATGAAAAATCTGCGGCGTCGTTTTCGAGAAAAGGACGTCTCAGAATGTTAAAAAATCGGAAAATACTAGATTTTTGGCACACAATAATTTATTTCCTTACCATCGATATCGTATTATTTAGATACCATATGATGGTCCATTAATAGGGCTATCCAGCGACACTTTAGTTCTTTTGGTCCGCTATTACCTAAGGGAGAAATCAAGTTTTTTGCAAGTGCGACAATGTTTTTAACCTTTTTTTACATTTTTTGAATACTTCCGGTATGGTTATTATTGTCGATATAGTTTTGATAACCGGTTTAGGCACTAAAATAGCCACAGGGCTCTGTAATGATATATTACATTATCTGATCAGATAAAATGCCCCTGAGAAATCCTAGGTTCAAAAGTGCCAAAAATGCAAAAAAATTAAAATATCGAAAATTAAATTTCAATAACTACATACATATTATACATCGTTAGAATCGTAATTAGGTCAGCTATCTGAATATACAATTTTTTTTTGAAAATCTCTTAAAATAAAAAAATAGCAGAGCATTTTCGAAAATTTCACGATTTTTCGACTTTTTTCGATTTTCAGTCCGTTATTTCACCTATTCCAGATATTTCAAAGGCTTATTGGGTGGTTTCATGCAAATTAACTCCGAAAGGACTCTCGATAGAAAAAATTTAAAAAAAAGTTGCGGTTAAGTTTTTGAGATATAGGCGTCCAAAAACGCTCCAAATCAGAAAATACTTGATTTTCAGCGTGCCATATTTTGCTGCCTGGTCATAGTATCCGTATGAATTGGGTATCATACGATAGTACAATCCTAGTGCAATCCAATGGTACCCTAATTTCTTTAATCCATTGATATCGGGCGGAGAATTCGCGTTTTTTCCCCAAAATATCCATTTTTTGCATTTTTTTCAAAATATTGCACATTATTTCGACCACTTCCGGTTAAAGGATTCTTGTCGAAATTGCTTTATCAGTTGGTATTGGACTATAACTTCATGTTCCGTAAGTTTCAGAAACATCATTTTGGCTGTAAAACGACACCACAGCTCACAAAATGGGAAGAAAATTCGAAAAAAATCGAAAAATAAAGGGCGATAACTCTGAATGAAACTTATATTACTGGAATCGGATTGACGTCAGGTATCCAAAAATATAGGTCAAATTTGCAAATTTTGAAAAATAACAAAAAATGTCTCGTAGGCGACGTGTTTTGAATTTTCGAACGATAGAAGTCAGCGACGAAGTTTCGAAATTGCGAAATGTGAGATTGCTATTGTCTTGGAAATGTCTCAGGCTTTCCAAAAATGTGATTTGTTTGAATATAGGTAGAGAATTGACGAAACCACGACCGATTTTTTATTTTTTACAAACGTTCAAAATTGGACCACTTCCGGTCTGCGCAGAAGTTCAAAAATTGCTTTATTGAGTAGCCACCACATGGTTTCCCGTTAGAAAGATGAACCGCAGATCGGTATCTCTTTTCGATCATAGAGAAATAGGCTCCGGCGGTAAATAATAATAATAAAAAAAAAAATAATAATTTTAGTAATCTCAATAGGCTTTCAGACGAAAGTCTGAAAGCCTAACTAGACCTGCATGCAGGAATGACGGGTTTCACTGGTGCCAAATTACTCTTAAACATGTCACTTTCGGTGCCAAGTTACACTTGAACATATGTCACTTCCGGTACCAACGAAACCACTAAACAGGTTTCCAAATTAACATTGCACACAAATAAAATGGACGTAGAATCAACCAATCAATCCAGCAATATCAAGTCATTTTATACATTTGTTACTTGTAAATGATCTTGACAAAATTAAATTACTTCCGGTGTTAATGAAAATGTTCAATTAGTCTTATGAAATCAGAAATGGCATACGATATCATATAGTGACAATTTTATGTAAATCGAATAATAATTGCCACTTTTAAAGACCAAAAAACTTGAAAAGTGACTTGTAGAAAATCTGCTATTTCTCTGCAACCGTACAAGTTAGAAACCATTTTGTGGTATCTGTATGATCGTATGGGTTCATTCTATTTGTTGATTGGCATCAAATACCATAATTTGAAAAAGATTTCAAAAACTACTCATTTGAATAAAATAACTGTTTTGAAGGCTAAAAATTCAGTTTTTGCCAAAATGACGTTACTTCCGGTGATAATGAAAATCTTAAATTACTTGTATGAAATCACAAATGGCATTAGGTATAACATGGTGTAACGTTTATGAAAATCGAATAATAATTGACACGTTTATGGCCCCGAAACCTTCAAAAGTGACCTGTAGAAAACCGTCTATTTCTCGGCAACCGAACAAGTTAGAAACAATTTTATGATATCTATATGACCATATGAGTTGTATTTATATGTGAATTTAAACCAAAAGTTAAAATTATTAATACATATTAAGTTGTTCATGGTTGAATAAAACATTGATTTAAAAAGTTTAAAATGCAGTTTTTGACCAAATGACGTCACTTCCGGTGTCAATTTTAAATTGTAATCAACTTGATATGACGCTAAATGCTTTTTGAATCAAATGATGTCACTTTTATAAAAATCCAATCATAATTGACTATTTTACAGGCAAAATAACGAAAACAGTGACTTGTACAGAACTGTCCATTTCTTGGTAACTGCTTATATTACAAACTAATTTTAACATACATTTTCTTCGTATGGATTATAGCTACAAGTTTATAAAAGTTACGAAGAAATATTTTAAAATCTGAAAAGCCTGAATAGGTTGTAAATGGGTCAATTTTACACCATTTTTAGCCATTTAATCGAATTTGCTCGAAAATGAAATCGAAATTAAAGAAACTGCTTCCGCCATTTTTTGCGCCTTGAAAGGGCACTCTCTTTGAGTCAAATAATTTTTCCAAAAAATAATATTTGTTTTCGAAAAATGGTACCTAACTGTCAAAATTGTAGTTTTTGGTAAAATTATGCCACTTTCGGTGCCGACAGATAACACTTCCGGTAATGAAAAAAATGACAATTGAGACAACGAAGCATATGAACTTTGTTTTATACAAATCGAACAATAAAAAATTAATCTAGGACTGAAAAACTGAATTAGCCAATAGCGGCCAAGGAAAATTACTGAGACAAAATTTTTTAACATTTTTGCACTAGGCAGATGACTCTTTAATTCTGTGCACAATACGACTAAAAAATATTCATAAATAAAAAAGTTTTTTGTAAAATTTTAAATTTTCGAAATTTGGCGCCTAATATCTTCGAAGATTTGCCGAAAATCAAAAATCGAAAGTAGCGTAGCTATGTGCCCTGTCTCAGGCTATGCCAAAATGTATCGAAAGTTAAAATCCAATGATTATTGTTAAAATTACTGCAATATTTTCAAAAACGATAACTTCGGTGATTTCGGACATTTCGCATTGTCGCAGAACGTTCAAAATAGCTTTATCCTCTAAGTCACACCCACTTTCCCAGTAAAACCGAAGAAATCGTAACGATGCGACAAGCAGTTGCTGAGATCTACTCAAAACAAAAGAAGAATAATAATAATAATAAGAACTAGACCTGCATGCAGGAATGACGGGTTTCACTGGTGCCACGTCACTTTCGGTGCCACGTTACCCTTAAACATATGTCACTTCCGATACCAATGAAACCATCAAACAGGTTTCCACATAAGCATTGTAAACATCAAATAAAATGGATGAAGAATCAACCAAATCCAGCAATATCAATTCATTTTATATATATGTTACTTGTAAGTGATCCTGGCAAAATTTCATTACTTCCGGTGATAATGAAAATGTACAATTAGTTTTATGAAATCAGAAATGGCATAAGGCAGCATAATGGCGAAAATTGTATGTAAATCGAATGAGAATTGCCACTTTTATAGACCAAAAACCTTGAAAAGTGACTTGTAGAAAATCGTCTATTTCTCGGCAACCGTACACGATAAAAACTATCTTTTGGTATCTATATGATCGTATGGGTTCAATCCATCTGTTGATTGGAATCAAATATCATAATTTGAAATATATTACAAATCAGACTCATTTGAAAAAAATGTCTGTTTTGAAGGCTAAAAATACAGTTTTTGCCAAAATGACATTACTTCCGGTGATACTGAAAATGTTAAATTAGTTCTATGAAATCATAAATGACACAAGATATCATATGGTGAAAATTTTATGAAAATCGAATAATAACTGACACTTTTATAGACCAAAAACCTTGAAAAGTGACTTAAGGAAAATCGCCCATTTCTCTGCAATCGTACAAGTTAGAAACCATTTTGTGGTATCTGTATGATCGTATGGGTTCAATCTATTTGATCAATAGAATCAAATATCACAATTTGAAAAAAATAACAGATACGACTCATTTGAATAAAATATTGTTTTTTGAAGGCTAAAATTTAAGTTTTGAGCAAATGACGTCATTTCCGGTGGCAGCGCAAGGGGTAAAATGGTTTGACATAGTCCACTATGGCATTAGGCATCCAATGGCGAAAGAAAATTGAAAATCGAATAATAATTGTTTCTTTTACAGCCAAAATTACGTGAAAAGTGACTCATGCAAAATTGCCTATTTCTCGGCAACTGCTTATATTACAAACTAATTTTCACATACATTCTCTTCGTATGGATTATAGCTACAAGTTTATAAAAGTTACGTAAAAATATTTTAAAATCTGAAAAGCCTGAATGAGTTGTAAATAGGTCAATTTTACGCCTTTTTTCACCTCTTAATCCAATTTGCTAGAAAATGAAAAAGAAATTAAAAAAACTGCTTCCGACATTTTTTGCGCCTTTAAAGGACACACTCTTTGAGTCATATAATTTTTCAAAAAAATAATATTTGTTTTCAAAAAATGTACCTAACTGTCAAAATTGTAGTTTTTGGTAAAATTATGCCACTTCCGGTGCCGACAGATAACACTTTTGGTAATAAAAAAAATGACAATTGAGACAACGAAGCATATGAACTTTGTTTTATACAAATCGAACAATAAAAAATTAATCTAGGACTGAAAAACTGAATTAGCCAATGGAGGCCAAGGAAAATTACTGAGACAAAATTTTTTAACATTTTTGCGCAAGTCAGATGACTCTTTAATTCTGTGCACAACACGACTAAAAAATATTCATAAATAAAAAAGTTTTTTGTAAAATTTTAAATTTCCGAAATTTGGCGCCTAATATCTTCGAAGATTTGCCGAAAATCAAAAATCGAAAGTAGCGCAGCTATGTGCCCTGTCTCCAGCTATGCCAAAATGTATCGAAAGTTAAAATCCCATGATTATTGTTAAAATTACCGCAATATTTGTAAAAACGATAACTTCGGTGATTTCGGACATTTCGCATTGTCGCAGAACGTTCAAAATAGCTTTATCCTCTAAGTCACACCCACTTTCCCAGTAAAACCGAAAAAATCGTAACGATGCGACACGTAGTTGCTGAGATCTACTCAAAACAAAAGAAGAATAATAATAATAATAATAAGAATAATAATTTTAACAAAAACAATAGTGTTTCACACAAGCTTCGCAGTGTGAAACCCTAATAATAATTTTAACAAAAACAATAGTGTTTCACACAAGCTTCGCAGTGTGAAACCCTAATAATAATTTTAACAAAAACAATAGTGTTTCACACAAGCTTCGCAGTGTGAAACCCTAATAATAATAAGAATAACTAGACCTGCATGCAGGAATGACGGGTTTCACTGGTGCCACGTCACTTTCGGTGCCACGTTACCCTTAAACATATGTCACTTCCGATACCAATGAAACCATCAAACAGGTTTCCACATAAGCATTGTAAACATCAAATAAAATGGACGAAGAATCAACCAAATCCAGCAATATCAATTCATTTTATATATATGTTACTTGTAAGTGATCCTGGCAAAATTTCATTACTTCCGGTGATAATGAAAATGTTCAATTAGTTTTATGAAATCAGAAATGGCATAAGGCATCATAATGGCGAAAATTGTATGTAAATCGAATGAGAATTGCCACTTTTATAGACCAAAAACCTTGAAAAGTGACTTGTAGAAAATCTTCTATTTCTTGGCAACCGTACACGATAAAAACTATCTTTTGGTATCTATATGATCGTATGGGTTCAATCCATTTGTTGATTGGAATCAAATATCATAATTTGAAATATATTACAAATCTGACTCATTTGAAAAAAATGTCTGTTTTGAAGGCTAAAAATACAGTTTTTGCCAAAATGACATTACTTCCGGTGATACTGAAAATGTTAAATTAGTTCTATGAAATCATAAATGACACAAGATATCATATGGTGAAAATTTTATGAAAATCGAATAATAACTGACACTTTTATAGACCAAAAACCTTGAAAAGTGACTTAAGGAAAATCGCCCATTTCTCTGCAACCGTACAAGTTAGAAACCATTTTGTGGTATCTGTATGATCGTATGGGTTCAATCTATTTGATCAATAGAATCAAATATCACAATTTGAAAAAAATAACAAATACGACTCATTTGAATAAAATATTGTTTTTTGAGGGCTAAAATTTAAGTTTTGAGCAAATGACGTCATTTCCGGTGGCAGCGCAAGGGGTAAAATGGTTTGACATAGTCCACTATGGCATTAGGCATCCAATGGCGAAAGAAAATTGAAAATCGAATAATAATTGATTCTTTTACAGCCAAAATTACGTGAAAAGTGACTCATGCAAAATTGCCTATTTCTCGGCAACTGCTTATATTACAAACTAATTTTCACATACATTCTCTTCGTATGGATTATAGCTACAAGTTTATAAAAGTTACGTAAAAATATTTTAAAATCTGAAAAGCCTGAATGAGTTGTAAATAGGTCAATTTTACGCCTTTTTTCACCTCTTAATCCAATTTGCTAGAAAATGAAAAAGAAATTAAAAAAACTGCTTCCGACATTTTTTGCGCCTTTAAAGGACACACTCTTTGAGTCATATAATTTTTCCAAAAAATAATATTTGTTTTCAAAAAATGTACCTAACTGTCAAAATTGTAGTTTTTGGTAAAATTATGCCACTTCCGGTGCCGACAGATAATACTTTTGGTAATAAAAAAAATGACAATTGAGACAACGAAGCATATGAACTTTGTTTTATACAAATCGAACAATAAAAAATTAATCTAGGACTGAAAAACTGAATTAGCCAATGGAGGCCAAGGAAAACTACTGAGACAAAATTTGTTAACATTTTTGCGCAAGTCAGATGACTCTTTAATTCTGTGTCGAACACGACTAAAAAATATTCATAAATAAAAAAGTTTTTTGTAAAATTTTAAATTTCCGAAATTTGGCGCCTAATATCTTCGAAGATTTGCCGAAAATCAAAAATCGAAAGTAGCGCAGCTATGTGCCCTGTCTCCAGCTATGCCAAAATGTATCGAAAGTTAAAATCCCATGATTATTGTTAAAATTACCGCAATTTTTCTAAAAACGATAACTTCGGTGATTTCGGACATTTCGCATTGTCGCAGAACGTTCAAAATAGCTTTATCCTCTAAGTCACACCCAGTTTCCCAGTAAAACCGAAGAAATCGTAACGATGCGACACGTAGTTGCTGAGATCTACTCAAAACAAAAGAAGACTAGACCTGCATGCAGGAATGACGGGTTTCACTGGTGCCACGTTACCTTAAACATGTCACTTCCGGTGCCAAGTTACCCTTGAACATATGTCACTTCCGGTACCAACGAAACCATTAAACAGGTTTCCAAATTAACATTGCACACAAATAAAATGGATGCAGAATCAACCAAATCCAGCAATATCAATTCATTTTATACATTTGTTACTTGTAAATGATCTTGACAAAATTACATTTCTTCCGGTGTTAATGAAAATGTTCAATTAGTTTTATGAAATCAGAAATGGCATACGATATCATATAGTGAAAATTTTATGTAAATCGAATAATAATTGCCACTTTTAAAGACCAAAAAACTTGAAAAGTGACTTGTAGAAAATCGACTATTTCTCTGCAACCGTACAAGTTAGAAACCATTTTGTGGTATCTGTATGATAGTATGGGTTCATTTTATTTGTTGATTGGCATCAAATACCATAATTTGAAAAACATTTTAAAACAGACTCATTTGAATAAAATATCTGTTTTGAAGGCTAAAAATACAGTTTTTGCCAAAATGATGATACTTCCGGTGATAATGAAAATCTTAAATTACTTGTATGAAATCCTAAATGGCATTAGGTATAACATGGTGTAACGTTTATGAAAAT
This sequence comes from Patella depressa, assembly GCA_948474765.1. Lineage (NCBI taxonomy): Eukaryota > Metazoa > Mollusca > Gastropoda > Patellidae > Patella > Patella depressa. Next base: position 47,143,447 of record OX419715.1, on the reverse strand, counting down.
CGAATAATAATTGACACTTTTATGGCCCAAAAACCTTCAAAAGTGCCCTGTAGAAAACCGTCTATTTCTCGGCAACCGAACAAGTTAGAAACAATTTTATGATATGTATATGACCATATGAGTTGTGTTTATATGTGAATTTAAACCAAAAGTTAAAATTATTAATACATATTAAGTAATTCTTGGTTGAATAAAACATTGATTTAAAAAGTTTAAAATGCAGTTTTTGACAAAATGACGTCACTTCCGGTGTCAATTTTAAATTGTAATCAACTTGATATGACGCTTCATGCTTTTTGAATCAAATGATGTCACTTTTATAAAAATCCAATCATAATTGACTATTTTACAGGCAAAATAACGAAAACAGTGACTTGTACAGAACTGTCCATTTCTTGGTAACTGCTTATATTACAAACTAATTTTAACATACATTTTCTTCGTATGGATTATAGCTACAAGTTTATAAAAGTTACGAAGAAATATTTTAAAATCTGAAAAGCCTGAATAGGTTGTAAATGGGTCAATTTTACACCATTTTTAGCCATTTAATCGAATTTGCTCGAAAATGAAATCGAAATTAAAAAAACTGCTTCCGCCATTTTTTGCGCCTTGAAAGGGCACTCGCTTCGAGTCAAATAATTTTTCCAAAAAATAATATTTGTTTTCGAAAAATGGTACCTAACTGTCAAAATTGTAGTTTTTGGTAAAATTATGCCACTTTCGGTGCCGACAGATAACACTTCCGGTAATAAAAAAAATGACAATTGAGACAACGAAGCATATGAACTTTGTTTTATACAAATCGAACAATAAAAAATTAATCTAGGACTGAAAAACTGAATTAGCCAATAGCGGCCAAGGAAAATTACTGAGACAAAATTTTTTAACATTTTTGCACTAGGCAGATGACTCTTTAATTCTGTGCACAATACGACTAAAAAATATTCATAAATAAAAAAGTTTTTTGTAAAATTTTAAATTTTCGAAATTTGGCGCCTAATATCTTCGAAGATTTGCCGAAAATCAAAAATCGAAAGTAGCGTAGCTATGTGCCCTGTCTCAGGCTATGCCAAAATGTATCGAAAGTTAAAATCCAATGATTATTGTTAAAATTACTGCAATATTTTCAAAAACGATAACTTCGGTGATTTCGGACATTTCGCATTGTCGCAGAACGTTCAAAATAGCTTTATCCTCTAAGTCACACCCACTTTCCCAGTAAAACCGAAGAAATCGTAACGATGCGACAAGCAGTTGCTGAGATCTACTCAAAACAAAAGAAGAATAATAATAATAATAAGAATAATAATTTTAACAAAAACAATAGTGTTTCACACAAGCTTCGCAGTGTGAAACCCTAAATAATAATAATAATAACTAGACCTGCAAGCAGCACTGAACCGGCTTTCAGGAATCATACAGGAAGTTTATTATACCATAGCCGATCCATTGAGCTACCGAACTATACTTTAGATGTTTTGCTACAGTGAAACCTTCTATCATATATAAAAGTAATATGTGCTGGCGAAAAGACGGGCCAAAATTGTAAATTATCGCAAAATTACGTCACTTCCGGTGCCGAAAGAAATTTTTATAGGGGAAAAATAAGTCGAAAATTCATAACATACAAAATACAAACTTTGTTTTATACGTATCGGGCAATAAATAACTAACCTGTAACCCATCAACTGAAATTAAGAAGGTAAAAAAATTAAAAGTGACCCTGGGAAAATTGGCTATTATTCGACAAGGGAACATGCTAGAAGCCTTTTCTTGATATCGATATGATGGTATTGATTCAATCTTACTGCCCATTAGAGTCAGACGTTATAAAGTTTTAAATTGAATAATAAATATAAATCCCTTCAAAAAAATGTTTTGTTTTGAAGGCTAAAAATACGTTTTTTGCAAAAATTACATTACTTCCGGTGATATTGAAAATGTTAACTTAGTTCATTGAAGTCATAAATGGCATAAGGCATCAAATGGTAAAAATATTATAAAAATCGAATAATAATTGACACTTTTATAGACCAAAAACCTTGAAAAGTGACTTATAGAAGATCGCCTATTTCTCTGTAACCATACAAGTTAGAAACCATTTTGTGGCATCTGTATGGTCGTATGGCTTGATTCTATTCGTTGACGGGAATAAAATATCATAATTCTAAAAATATTATAAGGCAGACTCATTTGAATAAAATATTTGTTTTTTAGGTTAAAAATACAGTTTTTGCCCAAATGACGTCATTTCCGGTCACAATGAAAATGTAAAATTGGCTTGACCTAGTCCAAAATGGCATTAAGCATCAAATGGGGAAAATAAATTGCAAATCGAATAATAATTCATTCTTTTATAGGCAAAATAACGTGAAAAGTGATGCATGCAAAATTGCATATTTCTCGGCAACTGTTCACATTACAAACTAATTTTCGCATGCATTCTCTTCGTCTGGATTATTGCTACGAGTTTATGAAAATTACAAATAAATATTTCAAAATATGAAGAGCTGAATGAATTGCAAACAACTGAATTTTACACTTTATTTTACATTTTATTCGAAATTGCCCGAAAATGAAATTGAAATTAAAAAGTCTGAGCTAAGGATATCGTGCACCTTTGCAGGGTGCATCATTTTAGTTATATCAGTTTTGAAAAAAATTAATATATGCTTTCAAAAAGTGGTACCGAACTGTCAAAATTGTAGTTTTTATTAATATTACGTCATTTCCGTTGCCGACAGAAAAATTTCACCGTAACAAAAAAAATTACAATTGGGACCACGGAGCTTATGAACTTTGTTTTATATAAATTGAACAATAAATAATTTTTCTGGGTACGAAAAACTAAATTAGCCGATGGCGGCTAATGCAAATTACCGAGACAATTTTTTTTCTCATTTCTGCTCAAGTAGGATGATATTTTAACCCAGTGTAAAATATCGTCAAAAAATATTCATAAATAAAAAAGGTTTTCGTAAAAAAAAAAAATATTTTCAAAATATCGGACATTTTTTCGACTACTTCCGGTTTTACGATTGTTGTCGTGATATCTTTACGAAGTTCTTTGGATACTTAACTTTCTGTACCAGAAGTGTCAGAAACATCTATTGAGTAGTTTTGGAAGAAAAGATAAAATAAAGAGCGTTTACAAAAATTTAACGATTTTTGAATTTTTTTTCAAAGTTTGATGCTATTTTTGGACCACCTATATTATTTCAATGCTTTTCATTTTGGATTCACTATATAGACAATCGATAGGACTTTGAGTAAGAAAAGTTTGAGAAAAATCGTAGGCGTCGTTTTCGAGAAAAGGGCGTCTCAGAATGTTAAAAAATCGGAAAATACTGGATATTTGGCATACAATAATTTATTTCCTTGCCATCGAAATCGTATTATTTACATACCGTATGATGGTCCATTAATAGGCTATCCAACGACACTTTAGTTCTTTTAGTCCGCTATTACCTAAGGGAGAAATCAAGTTTTTCGCAAGTGCGACAATGTTTTTAACCTTTTTTTTTATTTTTTGAATACTTCCGGTATGGTTATTATTGTCGGAATAGTTTAAATAGCCGGTTTGGGTACTAAAATAGTCATAGGGCTCTGTAATGATATATTACATTTACTGATCAGATAAAATGCCACTGAGAAATCCTATGTCCAAAAGTGAGAAAAATGCAAAAAATTTAAAATATCGAAAATTAACTTTCAATAACTACATACATATTATACATCGTTAGAATCGTAATTAGGTCAGCTATCTGAAAATACAACCTTTTTTCGAAAATCTTTTAAAATAAAAAAATAGTAGAGCATTTTCCAAAATTTCACGATTTTTCGACTTTTTTCGATTTTCAGTCCGTTATTTCACCTATTCCAGAAATTTCAAAGTCGTAATGGAATGTTTCGTACTTCAGACTACCACAAGGTCTCTCGATAGAGAAAGTTTCATAAAAATCGCTGGAGTAGTTTTCGAGATACAGGCGTCCAAAAATGCTAAAAATCAGAAAATACTTGATTTTCAGCGTGCCATATTTTGCTGCCTGTTCATAGTATCCGTATGAATTTGGTATCATACGATAGTGCAATCCCAGTGCAGGCCAATGGTACCCTAATGTCTTTAATCCATTTATATCGGGCGGAGAAATCGCGTTTTTCCCAAAAATATCCATTTTTTGCATTTTTTTCAAAATATTGCACATTATTTCGACTACTTCCGGTTTAAGGATTCTTGTCGAAATTGCTTTATTTGTTGGTATTGGACTATAACTTCATGTTCCAGAAGTTTCAGAAACGTCAATTCTGCCATAAAACGAAACCCGAGCTCACAAAATGGGAAGAAAATTCGAAAAAAATCGAAAAATAAAGGGCGATAACTCTGAATGAAACTTATATTACTGGAATTGCATGGACGTCAGGTATCCAAAAATATAGGTCAAATTTGAAAATTTTGAAAAATAACAAAAATTGTCTCGTAAGCAACATGTTTTCAATTTTCGAACGCTAAAAGTCATAGACGAATGTTCGAAATCGAAAAATGTGAGATAGCCATTGTCTAAGAAAAGATTCAGGGATTCCAAAAAGGTAATTTGTTTGAATATGGATAAAGAATTGACGAAACTATGGCCTATTTTCAATTTTTAGACAAAATACAAAGTTCGGTCACTTCCGGTATGCGCAGAAATTTGAAAAATATTTTATCAAGTAGCCACCACATGGTTTCCCGACAGAAAATCTAATTCCAGATCGATATCTGTTTTCGATCATGGTGATCTAGGCTCCCGCGGTAAATAATAATAATAATAATAATAATAACTAGACCTGCAAGCAGCACTGAACCGGCTTTCAGGAATCATACAGGAAGTTTATTATACCATAGCCGGTCCATTGAGCTACCGAACTATACTTTAGTTGTTTTGTTTCAGTGACACCCTCTATCATATGTAAAAGTAATATTTGCTGGCGAAAAGACCGGTCAAAATTATGGCAAAATTACGTCACTTCCGGTGCCGAAAGAAATTCTTATAGGTGAAAAATATGTCGAAAATTTGCAACATACAAAATACAAACTTTGTTTAATACATATCGGGCAATGAATAATTAACCTATAACCCATAAACTGAAATTAAGAAGGTAAAATAATTAAAAGTGACCCTTGGAAAATTGGCTATTATTCCACAAGGGAACATGCTAGAAGCCTTTTCTTGATATCAATATGATGGTATTGATTCAATCTTACTGCCCATTAGAGTCAGACGTTATAAAGTTTAACAAATAATAAATATAAATCCTTTCCAATAAATGTTTGTTTTGAAGGCTAAAAATACGTTTTTTGCAAAAATTACATAACTTCCGGTGATATTGAAAATGTTAACTTAGTTGATAGAAGTCATAAATGGCATAAGGCATCAAATGGTAAAAAAATTATAAAAATCGAATAATAATTGACACTTTTATAGACCAAAAACCTTGAAAAGTGACTTATAGAAGATCGCCTATTTCTCTGTAACCGTACAAGTTAGAAACCATTTTGTGGTATCTGTATGGTCGTATGGTTTCATTCTATTCGTTGATGGGAATCAAATATCATAATTTTAAAAATATTATAAGGCAGACTCATTTGAATAAAATATTTGTTTTTTAGGTTAAAAATACAGTTTTTGCAGAAATGACGTCATTTCCGGTCACAGTGAAAATGTAAAATTGGCTTGACCTAGTCCACATTGACATTAGGCATCAAATGGAAAAAAAATATTGCAAATCGAATAATAATTCACTCTTTTATAGGCAAAATAACGTGAAAAGTGATGCATGCAAAATTGCATATTTCTCGGCAACTGCTCATATTACAAACTAATTTTGGCATACATTCTCTTCGTCTGGATTATTGCTACGAGTTTATGAAAATCACAAATAAATATTTCAAAATATGAAGACGCTGAATGAATTGTAAATAACTGAATTTTACACTTTATTTTACATTCTATTCGAAATTGCCCGAAAATGAAATTGAAATTAAAAAATCTGAGCTAAAGATTTTATACACCTTTGCAGGGTGCATCCTTTTAGTTATATCAGTTTTGAAAAAAAAAATATTTGCTTTCAAAAAGTGGTACCGAACTGTCAAAATTGTAGTTTTTGTTAATATTACGTCACTTCCGTTGCCGACAGAAAAATTACACCGTAACAAAAAAAATTGCAAATGGGACCACGGAGCATATGAACTTTGTTTTATACAAATCGAACAATAAATAGTTTTTCTGGTTACGAAAAACTAAATTAGCCGATGGCGGCTAACGGAAATTACCGAGACAATTTTTTTAATCATTTCTGCTCAAGTAGAATGATATTTTAACCCTGTGTAAAATACCATCAAAAAATATTCATAAATAAAAAAGGTTTTCGTAAAAAAAAAAATTTTTTTCAAAATATCGGACATTTTTTCGACTACTTCCGGTTTTACGATCATTGTCGTGGCAGCTTTACGACGTTCTTTGGATACTTAACTTTCTGTACCAGAAGTGTCAGAAACATCCATTGAGTAGTTTGGGAAAAAAAAATAAATTAAAGAGCGTTTCCAAAAATTTAACGATTTTTCAATTTTTTTCAAAGTTTGAGGCCATTTTTGGACCTCTTATATTATTTCAATGCTTTTCATTTTGGATTCACTATATAGACAACCGATAGGACTTTGAGTAAGAAAAGTTTAAGAAAAATCTGCGGCGTTGTTTTCAAGAAAAGGGCGTCTCAGAATGTTAAAAAATCGGAAAATACTAGATTTTTGGCATACAATAATTTATTTCCTTATCATCGAAATCGTATTATTTAGACACCATATGATGGTCCATTAATAGGGCTAACCAGCGACACTTTAGTTCTTTTGGTCCGCTATTACCTAAGGGAGAAATCAAGTTTTTCGCAAGTGCGACAATGTTTTTAACATTTTTTTTCATTTTTTGAATACTTCCGGTATGGCTATTATTGTCGGAATAGTTTTAATAGCCGGTTTGGGCACTAAATTAGCCACAGAGCTCTGTAATGACATATTACATTATCTGATCAGATAAAATGCCCCTGAGAAATCCTATGTTCAAAAGTGCTAAAAATGCAAAAAAATTAAAATATCGAAAATTAAATTTCAATAACTACATACATATTATACATCGATAGAATCGTAATTAGGTCAGCTATCTGATTATACAACCTTTTTTTGAAAATCTCTTAAAATAAAAAAATAGTAGAGCATTTTCCAAAATTTCACGATTTTTCGACTTTTTTTGATTTTCAGTCCGTTATTTCACCTATTCCACATATTTCAAAGTCTTACTGGATGGTTTCATGCAAAATAACTCCGAAAGGACTCTCGGTAGAAAAATTTTAAAAAAAAGTTGCGGTTAAGTTTTCGAGCTACAGGCATCCAAAAACGCTCCAAATCAGAAAGTACTTGATTTTCAGCGTGCCATATTGTGCTTCCTGCTCATCGTATCCGTACGAATTTGGTATCATATGATAGTACAATCCTAGTGCAATCCAATGGTACCCTAATTTGTCTAATCCATTGATATCGGACGGAGTAATCGCGTTTTCCCCAAAATACCCATTTTTTGCATTTTTTTCAAAATATCGGACATTATTTCGACCACTTCCGGTGTACAGATTATTGTTGAAATTGCTTTATTCCTTGCAATGGTCATTTGGCTTCATGCCTCAGAAGTTTCAGAAACGTCAATTCGACCATAAAACGAAACCCGAGCTCACAAAATGGGTAGAAAATTCGAAAAAAATCGAAAAATAAAGGGCGATAACTCTGAATGAAACTTATATTAATGGAATCGGATGGACTTCAGGTATCCAAAAATGTAGGTCATATTTCAAAATTTTGAAAAATAACAAAAATTGTCTCTCAAACAACATTTTTCATTTTTCGATCGCAAGAAGTCAGCGATGAAGTTTCGAAATATCAAAATTTTCAACTGCTATCGTCCGAGAAAAGACTCAGGGTTTCCGAAAATGTCATTTGTATGAAAATAGGTACAGAATTGACGAATCTACGGCCGTTTTTTAATTTTTTGACACCGCACGAAATTCGACCACTTCCGGTCTGCGCAGAAGTTTCAAATATAGTTTATCAAGTAGCCAACACATGGTTTCCCGATAGAGAATTAGGTCCCAGATCGGTATCTGTTACAGGCACTGAGAAATAGGCTCCGGCGAAAAAAAAAATAATAATAATAAATAATAATTTTAGTAATCACAATAGGCTTTCAGACGAAAGTCTGAAAGCCTAATAATTTTAGTAATCTCAATAGGCTTTCAGACGAAAGTCTGAAAGCCTAATAAGAATAATAATTTTAACAAAAACAATAGTGTTTCACACAAGCTTCGCAGTGTGAAACCCTAATAATTTTAACAAAAACAATAGTGTTTCACACAAGCTTCGCAGTGTGAAACCCTAATAACTAGACCTGCATGCAGGAATGACGGGTTTCACTGGTGCCATGTTACCTTTGAACTTGAACTTGTGTCACTTTCGGTGCCACGTTACCCTTGAACATTTGTCACTTCCGGTATCAATGAAACCAATATACAGGTTTCCACATAAGCATTGCACACATCAAATAAAATGGAAACAGAAACAAACAAATCCAGCAATATCTTACATTTTATACATTTGTTACATGTAATTGATCCTGACAAAATTACAGTACTTCCGGTGATAATGTAAATGTTCCATTAGTTTTATGAAATCAGAAATGGCATAAGGCATCTCATGGTGAAAATTTTATGTAAATCGAATAATAATTGCCACTTTTATAGACCAAAAACCTTGAAAAGTGACGTCTAGAAAATCGTCTATTTCTCGGCAACCGTACAAGTTAGAAACCATTTTTTGGTATTTATATGACCGTATGGGTTTAATCTATTTGTTGATTGGAATCAAATATCATAATTGTATAAACATTACAAATCAGACTCATTTGAATAAAATATCTGTTTTGAAGGCTTAAAATACAGTTTTTGCCAAAATGACGTTACTTCCGGTGATAATGAAAACTTTAAATTAGTTTTATAACATCGTCTATGACATTAGGCTTCAAAGGGTGAAAATTTTATGAAAATCGAATAATAATTGACACTTTTATGGGCCAAAAACCTTCAAAAGTGACTTTTAGAAAATCGCCTATATCTCGGCAACCGAACAAGTTAGAAACAATCTTATGACATCTTTTTGACTGTATGAGTTTTGTTAATATGTGAATTTAAACCAAAAGTTGATTTTATTATTATATGTGACATAATTCTTGGTTGAAAAAAATATCGATTTCAAAAGTTAAAAATTGAGTTTTTGACTAAATGACGTCACTTCCGGTGTCAATTTTAAATAGTAATCAACATGATATAACGCACACTTGCTTTTTGAATCAAATGATGTCACTTTTGTGAATATCCATTAATAATTGACTATTTTACAGGCAAAATTGGGAAAACAGTGACTTATCCAAAACTGCCCTTTTCTCGGCAACTGCTTATATTACAAACTAATTTTTACATACATTCTCTTCGTATGGATTATAGCTACAAGTTTATAAAAGTTATGTAAAAATATTTTAAAATCTGAAAAGCCTGAATGGGTTGTAAATAGGTCAATTTTACGCCTTTTTTCACCCCTTAATCCAATTTGCTAGAAAATGAAATAGAAATTTAAAAAACTGCTTCCGCCATTTTTTGCGCCTTGAAAGGACACACTCTTTTAGTCATATAATTTTTCAAAAAAATAATATTTGTTTTTGAAGATCGTAAAAAACTGTCAAAATTGTAGTTTTTGGTAAAATTATGCCACGTCCGGTGCCGACAGATAACACTATCGGTAACAAAAAAAATGACAATTGAGACAACGAAGCATATAAAGTTTGTTTTATACAAATCGAACAATAAAAAAATAATCTAGGACTGAAATACTGAATTAGCCAATGGCGGCCAAGGAAAATTACTGAGACAAAATTTTTTAACATTTTTGCGCAAGTCAGATGACTCTTTAATTCTGTGTACAACACGACTAAAAAATATTCATAAATAAAAAAGTTTTTTGTAAAATTTTAAATTTTCAAAATTTGGCGCTTAATATCTTCGAAGATTTACCGAAAATCAAAAATCGAAAGTAGCGTAGCTATGTGCCCTGTCTCCGGCTATGCCAAAATGTATCGAAAGTTAAAATCCCATGATTATTGTTAAAATTACTGCAATATTTTTAAAAACGATAACTTCGGTGATTTCGGGCATTTCGCATTGTCGCAGAACGTTCAAAATAGCTTTATCCTCTAAGTCACACCCACTTTCCCAACAAAACCGAAGACATCGTAACGATGCGACAAGCAGTTGCTGAGATCTACTCAAAACAAAAGAAGAATAATAATAACTAGACCTGCATGCAGGAATGACGGGTTTCACTGGTGCCACGTTACCCTTAAACATGTCACTTCCGGTGCCAAGTTACCCTTGAACATATGTCACTTCCGGTACCAGCGAAACCACTAAACAGGTTTCCAAATTAACATTGCACTCAAATAAAATGGACGCAGAATCAACAAAATCCAGCAATATCAATTCATTTTATACATTTGTTACTTGTTAATGATCTTGACAAAATTAAATTACTCCCGGTGTTAATGCAAATGTTCAATTAGTCTTATGAAATCAGAAATGGCATACGATATCATATAGTGAAAATTTTATGTAAATCGAATAATAATTGCCACTTTTAAAGACCAAAAAACTTGAAAAGTGACTTGTAGAAAATCGGCTATTTCTCCGCAACCGTACAAGTTAGAAACCATTTTGTGGTATCTGTATGATCGTATGGGTTCATTCTATTTGTTGATTGGCATCAAATACCATACTTTGAAAAAGATTTCAAAACAGACTCATTTGAATAAAATATATGTTTTAGAGGCTAAAAATACAGTTTTTGCCAAAATGACGTTACTTCCGGTGATAATGAAAATCTTAAATTATTTGTATGAAATCCCAAATGGCATTAGGTATAACATGGTGTGACGTTTATGAAAATCGAATAATAATTGACCCTTTTATGGCCCCGAAACCTTCAAAAGTGACCTGTAGAAAACCGTCTATTTCTCGGCAACCGAACAAGTTAGAAACCATTTTATGATATCTATATGACCATATGAGTTTTGTTTATATGTGAATTTAAACCAAATGTTAAAATTATTAATACATATTACGTTATTCTTGGTTGAATAAAACATTGATCTAAAAAGTTTAAAATGCATTTTTTGACCAAATGATGTCACTTCCGGTGTCAATTTTAAATTGTAATCAACTTGATATGACGCTACGTGCTTTTTGAATCAAATGATGTCACTTTTATAAAAATCCAATCATAATTGACTATTTTACAGGCAAAATAACCAAAACAGTGACTTGTACAGAACTGCTCATTTCTTGGTAACTGCTTATAGTACAAACGAATTTTAACATACATTTTCTTCGTATGGATTATAGCTACAAGTTTATAAAAGTTACGAAGAAATATTTTAAAATGTGAAAAGCCTGAATAGGTTGTAAATAGGCCAATTTTACACCATTTTTAGCCTCTTAATCGAATTTGCTCGAAAATGAAATCGAAATTAAAAAAACTGCTTCCTACATTTTTCGCGCCTCGAAAGGGCACACTCTTTGAGTCAAATAATTTTTCCAAAAAATAATATTTGTTTTCGAAGAAGGAAAATAACTGTCAAAATTGTAGTTTTTGGTAAAATTATGCCACTTCCGGTGCCGACAGATAAAACTTTTGGTAATAAAAAAAATGACAATTGATACAACGAAGCATATAAACTTTGTTTTATACAAATCGAACAATAAAAAATTAATCTAGGACTTAAAAACTGAATTAGCCAATGGCGGCCAAGGTAAATTACTGAGACAAAATTCTTTAACATTTTTGCACTAGTCAGATGACCCTTTAATTCTGTGCATAATACGACTAAAAAATATTCATAAATAAAAAAGTTTTTTGTAAAATTTTAAATTTTCAAAATTTGGCGCCTAATATCTTTGAAGATTTACCGAAAATCAAAAATCGAAAGTAGTGTAGCTATGTGCCCTGTCTCCGGCTATGCCAAAATGTATCGAAAGTTAAAATTCAATGATTATTGTTAAAATTACTGCAATATTTTAAAAAACGATAATTTGGTGATTTCGGACATTTCGCATTGTCGCAGAACGTTCAAAATAGCTTTATCCTCTAAGTCACACCCACTTTCCCAGTAAAACCGAATAAATCGTAACGATGCGACAAGCAGTTGCTGAGATCTACTCAAAACAAAAGAAGAATAATAATAATAAGAATAACTAGACCTGCATGCAGGAATGACGGGTTTCACTGGTGCCATGTTACCTTTGAACTTGAACTTGTGTCACTTTCGGTGCCACGTTACCCTTGAACATATGTCACTTCCGGTATCAATGAAACCAATATACAGGTTTCCACATAAGCATTGCACACATCAAATAAAATGGAAACAGAAACAAACAAATCCAGCAATATCATTTCATTTTATACATTTGTTACATGTAATTGATCCTGACAAAATTACAGTACTTCCGGTGATAATGTAAATGTTCCATTAGTTTTATGAAATCAGAAATGGCATAAGGCATCTCATGGTGAAAATTTTATGTAAATCGAATAATAATTGCCACTTTTATAGACCAAAAACCTTGAAAAGTGACGTGTAGAAAATCAGACTCATTTAAAAAAAATATCTATTTTGAAGGCTAAAAATACAGTTTTTGCCAAAATGACATTACTTCTGGTGATACTGAAAATGTTAAATTAGTTCTATGAAATCGTCAATGACATAAGATATCATATAGTGAAAATTTTATGAAAATCGAATAATAACTGACACTTTTATAGACCAAAAACCTTGAAAAGTGACTTAAGGAAAATTGTCTATTTCTCGGCAACCGTACAAGTTAGAAACCATTTTTTGGTATTAATATGACCGTATGGGTTTAATCTATTTGTTGATTGGAATCAAATATCATAATTGTATAAACATTACAAATCAGACTCATTTGAATAAAATATCTGTTTTGAAGGCTTAAAATACAGTTTTTGCCAAAATGACGTGACTTCCGGTGATAATGAAAACGTTAAATTAGTTTTATAACATCGTCTATGACATTAGGCTTCAAAGGGTGAAAATTTTATGAAAATCGAATAATAATTGACACTTTTATGGGCCAAAAACCTTCAAAAGTGACTTTTAGAAAATCGCCTATATCTCGGCAACCGAACAAGTTAGAAACAATCTTATGATATCTTTTTGACCGTATGAGTTTTGTTAATATGTGAATTTAAACCAAAAGTTGATTTTATTATTATATGTGACATAATTCTTGGTTGAAAAAAATATCGATTTCAAAAGTTAAAAATTGAGTTTTTGACTAAATGACGTCACTTCCGGTGTCAATTTTAAATAGTAATCAACATGATATAACGCACACTTGCTTTTTGAATCAAATGATGTCACTTTTGTGAATATCCATTAATAATTGACTATTTTACAGGCAAAATTGCGAAAACAGTGACTTATGCAAAACTGCCCTTTTCTCGGCAACTGCTTATATTACAAACTAATTTTTACATACATTCTCTTCGTATGGATTATAGCTACAAGTTTATAAAAGTTATGTAAAAATATTTTAAAATTTGAAAAGCCTGAATGGGTTGTAAATAGGTCAATTTTACGCCTTTTTTCACCCCTTAATCCAATTTGCTAGAAAATGAAATAGAAATTAAAAAAACTGCTTCCGCCATTTTTTGCGCCTTGAAAGGACACACTCTTTGAGTCATATAATTTTTCAAAAAAATAATATTTGTTTTTGAAGATCGTAAAAAACTGTCAAAATTGTAGTTTTTGGTAAAATTATGCCACTTCCGGTGCCGACAGATAACACTTTCGGTAATAAAAAAAATGACAATTGAGACAACGAAGCATATGAACTTTGTTTTATACAAATCGAACAATAAAAAATTAATCTAGGACTGAAAAACTGAATTAGCCAATGGCGGCCAAGGAAAATTACTGAGACAAAAATTTTTAACATTTTTGCGCTAGTTAGATGACTCTTTAATTCTGTGCACAATACGACTAAAAAATATTCATAAATAAAAAAGTTTTTTGTAAAATTTTAAATTTTCGAAATTTGGCGCCTAATATCTTCGAAGATTTGCCGAAAATCAAAAATCGAAAGTAGCGTAGCTATTTGCCCTGTCTCAGGCTATGCCAAAATGTATCGAAAGTTAAAATCCAATGATTATTGTTAAAATTACTGCAATATTTTCAAAAACGATAACTTCGGTGATTTCGGACATTTCGCATTGTCGCAGAACGTTCAAAATAGCTTTATCCTCTAAGTCACACCCACTTTCCCAGTAAAACCGAAGAAATCGTAACGATGCTACACGTAGTTGCTGAGATCTATTCAAATTGGAATCTGAATAATAATAATAATAAGAATAATAAGAATAATAATTTTAACAAAAACAATAGTGTTTCACACAAGCTACGCAGTGTGAAACCCTAATAATTTTAACAAAAACAATAGTGTTTCACACAAGCTTCGCAGTGTGAAACCCTAATAACTAGACCTGCATGCAGGAATGACGGGTTTCACTGGTGCCACGTTACCCTTTAACATATGTCAATTCCGGTACCAAAGAAACCAATAAACTGGTTTCCACATAAGCATTGCACACATTAAATAAAATGGACAGAGAATCAACCAAACCCAGCAATATCAATTCATTTTATACATTTGTTGCATGTAAGTGTACAGTACTTCCGGTGATAATGAAAATGTTCAATTACTTTTATGAAATCAGAAATGGCAAAAGGCATCACATGGTGAAAATTTTATGCAAATCGAATAATATATGCCATTTTTATAGACCCAAAACCATGAAAAGTGACGTGTAGAAAATCGGCTATTTCTCGGCAACCGTACAAGTTAGAAACGATTTTGTGGCATCTGTATGACCGTATTGGTCCATTCTATTTGTTGGTTGGCATCAAATATCATAATTTTAAAAAACATTACAAATCAGACTCATTTGAATAAAATATCTTTTTTGAAGGCTAAAAAAACAGTTTTTGCCAAAACGACATTACTTTCGGTGACACTAAAAACGTTAAATTAGTTTTATAACACCCTCTATGACATTGGGCTTCAAAGAGTGAAAATCTTATGAAAATCGAATAATAATTGACACTTTTATGGGCCAAAAACCTACAAAAGTGACTTTTAGAAAACTGCCTGTATCTCGGCAATCGAACAAGTTAGAAGCAATTTTATGATATCTATATGACCATATGAGTTTTGTTAGTATGTTAATTTAAACCAAAAGTTAATATTCTTATTACATATTAAATAATTCTTGGTTGAAAAAAATATCGATTTAAAAGTTAAAAATGCAGTTTTTGACCAAATGGTGTCACTTCCGGTGTCAATTTTAAATTATAATCAACTTGATATGACGCATACTTGCTTTTTGAATCAAATGATGTCACTTTTGTGAATATCCATTAATAATTGACTATTTTACAAGCAAAATTACGAAAACAGTGACTTATGCAAACCTCCCTTTTCTCGGCAACTGCTTATATTACAAACTAATTTTCACATACATTCTCTTCGTATGGATTATAGCTACAAGTTTATAAAAGTTATGTAAAAATATTTTAAAATCTGAAAAGCCTGAATGGGTTGTAAATAGGTCAATTTTACGCCTTTTTTCACCTCTTAATCCAATTTGCTAGAAAATGAAATAGAAATTAAAAAAACTGCTTCCGCCATTTTTTGCGCCTTGAAAGGACACACTCTTTGAGTCATATAATTTTTCAAAAAAATAATATTTGTTTATGAAGATCGTAAATAACTGTCAAAATTGTAGTTTTTGGTAAAATTATGCAACTTCCGGTGCCGACAGATAACACTATTGGTAACAAAAAAAATGACAATTGAGACAACGAAGCATATGAACTTTGTTTTATACAAATCGAACAATAACAAAATAATCTAGGACTGAAAAACTGAATTAGCCAATGGCGGCCAAGGAAAATTACTGAGACCAAAAATTTTAACATTTTTGCGCAATTCAGATGACTGTTTAATTCTGTGTACAACACGACTAAAAAATATTCATAAATAAAAAAGTTTTTTGTAAAATTTTAAATTTTCCAAATTTGGCGCCTAATATCTTCGAAGATTTGCCGAAAATCAAAAATCGAAAGTAGCGTAGCTATGTGCCATGTCTCCGGCTATGCCAAAATGTATCGAAAGTTAAAATCCCATGATTATTGTTAAAATTACTGCAATATTTTCAAAAACGATAACTTCGGTGATTTCGGACATTTCGCATTATCGCAGAACGTTCAAAATAGCTTTATCCTCTAAGTCACACCCACTTTCCCAGTAAAACCGAAGAAATCGTAACGATGCGACAAGCAGTTGCTGAGATCTACTCAAAACAAAAGAATAATAATAATAATAATAAGAACTAGACCTGCATGCAGGAATGACGGGTTTCACTGGTGCCAAGTTACTCTTAAACATGTCACTTCCGGTGTCAAGTTACCCTTGAACATATGTCACTTCCGGTACCAACGAAACCACTGAACAGGTTTCCAAATTAACATTGCACACAAATAAAATGGACGCAGAATCAACCAATCAATCCAGCAATATCAAGTCATTTTATACATTTGTTACTTGTAAATGATCTCGACAAAATTAAATTACTTCCTGTGTTAATGAAAATGTTCAGTTAGTCTTATGAAATCAGAAATGGCATACGATATCATATAGTGAAAATTTTATGTAAATCGAATAATAATTGCCACTTTTAAAGACCAAAAAACTTGAAAAATGACTTGTAGAAAATCGGCTATTTCTCTGCAACCGTACAAGTTAGAAACCATTTTGTGGTATCTGTATGATCGTATGGGTTCATTCTATTTGTTGGTTGGCATCAAATACCATAATTTGAAAAAGATTTCAAAACAGACTCATTTGAATAAAATATCTGTTTTGAAGGCTAAAAATTCAGTATTTGCCAAAATGACGTTACTTCCGGTGATAATGAAAATCTTAAATTACTTGTATGAAATCACAAATGGCATTAGGTATAACATGGTGTAACGTTTATGAAAATCGAATAATAATTGACACTTTTATGGCCCCGAAACCTTCAAAAGTGACCTGTAGAAAACCGTCTATTTCTCGGCAACCGAACAAGTTAGAAACAATTTTATGATATCTATATGACTATATGAGTTGTATTTATATGTGAATTTAAGCCAAAAGTTAAAATTATTAATACATATTAAGTTATTCTTGGTTGAATAAAACATTGATTTAAAAAGTTTAAAATGCAGTTTTTGACCAAATGACGTCACTTCCGGTGTCAATTTTAAATTGTAATCAACTTGATATGACGCTACATGCTTTTTGAATCAAATGATGTCACTTTTATGAAAATCCCATAATAATTGACTATTTTACAGGCAAAATAACGAAAACAGTGACTTGTACAGAACTGCCCATTTCTTGGTAACTGCTTATATTACAAACTAATTTTAACACACATTTTCTTCGTATTGATTATAGCTACAAGTTTATAAAAGTTACGAAGAAATATTTTAAAATCTGAAAAGCCTGAATAGGTTGTAAATAGGTCGATTTTACACCATTTTTAGCCTCTTAATCGAATTTGCTCGAAAATGAAATCGAAATTAAAAAAACTGCTTCCGACATTTTTTGCGCCTTGAAAGGGCACACTCTTTTAGTCAAATAATTTTTCCAAAAAATAATATTTGTTTTCGAAAAATTGTACCTAACTGTCAAAATTGTAGTTTTTGGTAAAATTATGCCACTTCCGGTGCCGACAGATAACACTTCCGGTAATAAAAAAAATGACAATTGAGACAACGAAGCATATGAACTTTGTTTTATACAAATCAAACAATACAAAATTAATCTAGGACTGAAAAACTGAATTAGCCAATGGCGGCCAAGGAAAATTACTGAAGCAAAAATTTTTAACATTTTTGCACTAGTCAAATGACTCTTTAATTCTGTGCACAATACGACTAAAAAATATTCATAAATAAAAAAAATTTTTGTAAAATTTTAAATTTTCGAAATTTGGCGCCTAATATCTTCGAAGATCTGCCGAAAATCAAAAATCGAAAGTAGCGTAGCTATGTGCCCTGTCTCAGGCTATGCCAAAATGTATCGAAAGTTAAAATCCAATGATTATTGTTAAAATTACTGCAATATTTTCAAAAACGATAACTTCGGTGATTTCGGACATTTCGCATTGTCGCAGAACGTTCAAAATAGCTTTATCCTCTAAGTCACACCCACTTTCCCAGTAAAACTGAAGAAATCGTAAGGATGCGACACGTAGTTGCTGAGATCTATTCAAATTGGAATCTGAATAATAATAATAATAAGAACTAGACCTGCATGCAGGAATGACGGGTTTCACTGGTGCCACGTCACTTTCGGTGCCACGTTACCCTTAAACATATGTCACTTCCGATACCAATGAAACCATCAATCAGGTTTCCACATAAGCATTGTAAACATCAAATAAAATGGACGAAGAATCAACCAAATCCAGCAATATCAATTCATTTTATATATATGTTACTTGTAAGTGATCCTGGCAAAATTTCATTACTTCCGGTGATAACGAAAATGTTCAATTAGTTTTATGAAATCAGAAATGGCATAAGGCAGCATAATGGCGAAAATTATATGTAAATCGAATGAGAATTGCCACTTTTATAGACCAAAAACCTTGAAAAGTGACTTGTAGAAAATCGTCTATTTCTCGGCAACCGTACACGATAAAAACTAGCTTTTGGTATCTATATGATCGTATGGGTTCAATCCATTTGTTGATTGAAATCAAATATCATAATTTGAAATATATTACAAATCAGACTCATTTGAAAAAAATGTCTGTTTTGAAGGCTAAAAATACAGTTTTTGCCAAAATGACATTACTTCCGGTGATACTGAAAATGTTAAATTAGTTCTATGAAATCATAAATGACAGAAGATATCATATAGTGAAAATTTTATGAAAATCGAATAATAACTGACACTTTTATAGACCAAAAACCTTGAAAAGTGACTTAAGGAAAATCGCCCATTTCTCTGCAACCGTACAAGTTAGAAACCATTTTGTGGTATCTGTATGATCGTATGGGTTCAATCTATTTGATCAATAGAATCAAATATCACAATTTGAAAAAAATAACAAATACGACTCATTTGAATAAAATATTGTTTTTTGAAGGCTAAAATTTAAGTTTGAGCAAATGACGTCATTTCCGGTGGCAGCGCAAGGGGTAAAATGGTTTGACATAGTCCACTATGGCATTAGGCATCCAATGTTGAAAGAAAATTGAAAATCGAATAATAATTTATTCTTTTACAGCCAAAATTACGTGAAAAGTGACTCATGCAAAATTGCCTATTTCTCGGCAACTGCTTATATTACAAACTAATTTTCACATACATTCTCTTCGTATGGATTATAGCTACAAGTTTATAAAAGTTACGTAAAAATATTTTAAAATCTGAAAAGCCTGAATGAGTTGTAAATAGGTCAATTTTACGCCTTTTTTCACCTCTTAATCCAATTTGCTAGAAAATGAAAAAGAAATTAAAAAAACTGCTTCCGACATTTTTTGCGCCTTTGAAGGACACACTCTTTGAGTCATATAATTTTTCAAAAAAATAATATTTGTTTTCAAAAAATGTACCTAACTGTCAAAATTGTAGTTTTTGGTAAAATTATGCCACTTCCGGTGCCGACAGATAACACTTTTGGTAATAAAAAAAATGACAATTGAGACAACGAAGCATATGAACTTTGTTTTATACAAATCGAACAATAAAAAATTAATCTAGGACTGAAAAACTGAATTAGCCAATGGAGGCCAAGGAAAATTACTGAGACAAAATTTTTTAACATTTTTGCGCAAGTCAGATGACTCTTTAATTCTGTGCACAACACGACTAAAAAATATTCATAAATAAAAAAGTTTTTTGTAAAATTTTAAATTTACGAAATTTGGCGCCTAATATCTTCGAAGATTTGCCGAAAATCAAAAATCGAAAGTAGCGCAGCTATGTGCCCTGTCTCCAGCTATGCCAAAATGTATCGAAAGTTAAAATCCCATGATTATTGTTAAAATTACCGCAATATTTGTAAAAACGATAACTTCGGTGATTTCGGACATTTCGCATTGTCGCAGAACGTTCAAAATAGCTTTATCCTCTAAGTCACACCCACTTTCCCAGTAAAACCGAAGAAATCGTAACGATGCGACACGTAGTTGCTGAGATCTACTCAAAACAAAAGAATAATAATAATAATAATAATAACTAGACCTGCATGCAGGAATGACGGGTTTCACTGGTGCCACGTTACCCTTAAACATGTCACTTCCGGTGCCAAGTTACCCTTGAACATATGTCACTTCCGGTACCAGCGAAACCACTAAACAGGTTTCCAAATTAACATTGCACACAAATAAAATGGACGCAGAATCAACAAAATCCAGCAATATCAATTCATTTTATACATTTGTTACTTGTAAATGATCTTGACAAAATTAAATTACTCCCGGTGTTAATGCAAATGTTCAATTAGTCTTATGAAATCAGAAATGGCATACGATATCATATAGTGAAAATTTTATGTAAATCGAATAATAATTGCCACTTTTAAAGACCGATAAACTTGAAAAGTGACTTGTAGGAAATCGGCTATTTCTCTGCAACCGTACAAGTTAGAAACCATTTTGTGGTATCTGTATGATCGTATGGGTTCATTCTATTTGTTGATTGGCATCAAATACCATACTTTGAAAAAGATTTCAAAACAGACTCATTTGAATAAAATATCTGTTTTAGAGGCTAAAAATACAGTTTTTGCCAAAATGACGTTACTTCCGGTGGTAATGAAAATCTTAAATTACTTGTATGAAATCACAAATGGCATTAGGTATAACATGGTGTGACGTTTATGAAAACCGAATAATAATTGACCCTTTTATGGCCCCGAAACCTTCAAAAGTGACCTGTAGAAAACCGTCTATTTCTCGGCAACCGAACAAGTTAGAAACTATTTTATGATATCTATATGACCATATGAGTTTTGTTTATATGTGAATTTAAACCAAAAGTTAAAATTATTAATACATATTAAGTTATTCTTGGTTGAATAAAACATTGATTTAAAAAGTTTAAAATGCATTTTTTGACCAAATGATGTCACTTCCGGTGTCAATTTTAAATTGTAATCAACTTGATATGACGCTACGTGCTTTTTGAATCAAATGATGTCACTTTTATAAAAATCCAATCATAATTGACTATTTTACAGGCAAAATAACGAAAACAGTGACTTGTACAGAACTGCCCATTTCTTGGTAACTGCTTATAGTACAAACGAATTTTAACATACATTTTCTTCGTATGGATTATAGCTACAAGTTTATAAAAGTTACGAAGAAATATTTTAAAATCTGAAAAGCCTGAATAGGTTGTAAATAGGCCAATTTTACACCATTTTTAGCCTCTTAATCGAATTTGCTCGAAAATGAAATCGAAATTAAAAAAACTGCTTCGTACATTTTTTGCGCCTTGAAAGGGCACACTCTTTGAGTCAAATAATTTTTCCAAAAAATAATATTTCTTTTCGAAGAAGGAAAAAAACTGTCAAAATTGTAGTTTTTGGTAAAATTATGCCACTTCCGGTGCCGACAGATAAAACTTTTGGTAATAAAAAAAATGACAATTGATACAACGAAGCATATGAACTTTGTTTTATACAAATCGAACAATAAAAAATTAATCTAGGACTTAAAAACTGAATTAGCCAATGGCGGCCAAGGTAAATTACTGAGACAAAATTCTTTAACATTTTTGCACTAGTCAGATGACCCTTTAATTCTGTGCATAATACGACTAAAAAATATTCATAAATAAAAAAGTTTTTTGTAAAATTTTAAATTTTCAAAATTTGGCGCCTAATATCTTTGAAGATTTACCGAAAATCAAAAATCGAAAGTAGTGTAGCTATGTGCCCTGTCTCCGGCTATGCCAAAATGTATCGAAAGTTAAAATTCAATGATTATTGTTAAAATTACTGCAATATTTTAAAAAACGATAATTTGGTGATTTCGGACATTTCGCATTGTCACAGAACGTTCAAAATAGCTTTATCCTCTAAGTCACACCCACTTTCCCAGTAAAACCGAAGAAATCGTAACGATGCGACAAGCAGTTGCTGAGATCTACTCAAAACAAAAGAAGAATAATAATAATAAGAACTAGACCTGCATGCAGGAATGACGGGTTTCACTGGTGCCACGTCACTTTCGGTGCCACGTTACCCTTAAACATATGTCACTTCCAATACCAATGAAACCATCAAACAGGTTTCCACATAAGCATTGTAAACATCAAATAAAATTGACGAAGAATCAACCAAATCCAGCAATATCAATTCATTTTATATATATGTTACTTGTAAGTGATCCTGGCAAAATTTCATTACTTCCGGTGATAATGAAAATGTTCAATTAGTTTTATGAAATCAGAAATGGCATAAGGCAGCATAATGGCGAAAATTGTATGTAAATCGAATGAGAATTGCCACTTTTATAGACCAAAAACCTTGAAAAGTGACTTGTAGAAAATCGTCTATTTCTCGGCAACCGTACACGATAAAAACTATCTTTTGGTATCTATATGATCGTATGGGTTCAATCCATTTGTTGATTGGAATCAAATATCATAATTTGAAATATATTACAAATCAGACTCATTTGAATAAAATGTCTGTTTTGAAGGCTAAAAATACAGTTTTTGCCAAAATGACATTACTTCCGGTGATACTGAAAATGTTAAATTAGTTCTATGAAATCATAAATGACACAAGATATCATATGGTGAAAATTTTATGAAAATCGAATAATAACTGACACTTTTATAGACCAAAAACCTTGAAAAGTGACTTAAGGAAAATCGCCCATTTCTCTGCAACCGTACAAGTTAGAAACCATTTTGTGGTATCTGTATGATCGTATGGGTTCAATCTATTTGATCAATAGAATCAAATATCACAATTTGAAAAAAATAACAAATACGACTCATTTGAATAAAATATTGTTTTTTGAAGGCTAAAATTTAAGTTTTGAGCAAATGACGTCATTTCCGGTGGCAGCGCAAGGGGTAAAATGGTTTGACATAGTCCACTATGGCATTAGGCATCCAATGGCGAAAGAAAATTGAAAATCGAATAATAATTGATTCTTTTACAGCCAAAATTACGTGAAAAGTGACTCATGCAAAATTGCCTATTTCTCGGCAACTGCTTATATTACAAACTAATTTTCACATACATTCTCTTCGTATGGATTATAGCTACAAGTTTATAAAAGTTACGTAAAAATATTTTAAAATCTGAAAAGCCTGGATAAGTTGTAAATAGGTCAATTTTACGCCTTTTTTCACCTCTTAATCGAATTTGCTAGAAAATGAAAAAGAAATTAAAAAAACTGCTTCCGACATTTTTTGCGCCTTTAAAGGACACACTCTGTGAGTCATATAATTTTTCAAAAAAATAATATTTGTTTTCAAAAAATGTACCTAACTGTCAAAATTGTAGTTTTTGGTAAAATTATGCCACTTCCGGTGCCGACAGATAACACTTTTGGTAATAAAAAAAATGACAATTGAGACAACGAAGCATATGAACTTTGTTTTATACAAATCGAACAATAAAAAATTAATCTAGGACTGAAAAACTGAATTAGCCAATGAAGGCCAAGGAAAATTACTGAGACAAAATTTTTTAACATTTTTGCGCAAGTCAGATGACTCTTTAATTCTGTGCACAACACGACTAAAAAATATTCATAAATAAAAAAGTTTTTTGTAAAATTTTAAATTTCCGAAATTTGGCGCCTAATATCTTCGAAGATTTGCCGAAAATCAAAAATCGAAAGTAGCGCAGCTATGTGCCCTGTCTCCAGCTATGCCAAAATGTATCGAAAGTTAAAATCCCATGATTATTGTTAAAATTACCGCAATATTTGTAAAAACGATAACTTCGGTGATTTCGGACATTTCGCATTGTCGCAGAACGTTCAAAATAGCTTTATCCTCTAAGTCACACCCACTTTCCCAGTAAAACCGAAGAAATCGTAACGATGCGACACGTAGTTGCTGAGATCTACTCAAAACAAAAGAATAATAATAATAATAATAATAATAATAAGAATAACTAGACCTGCATGCAGGAATGACGGGTTTCACTGGTGCCACGTTACCCTTAAACATGTCACTTCCGGTGCCAAGTTACCCTTGAACATATGTCACTTCCGGTACCAACGAAACCATTAAACAGGTTTCCAAATTAACATTGTACACAAATAAAATGGATGCAGAATCAACCAAATCCAGCAATATCAATTCATTTTATACATTTGTTACTTGTAAATGATCTTGACAAAATTACATTTCTTCCGGTGTTAATGAAAATGTTCAATTAGTTTTATGAAATCAGAAATGGCATACGATATCATATAGTGAAAATTTTATGTAAATCGAATAATAATTGCCACTTTTAAAGACCAAAAAACTTGAAATGTGACTTGTAGAAAATCGACTATTTCTCTGCAACCGTACAAGTTAGAAACCATTTTGTGGTATCTGTATGATCGTATGGGTTCATTTTATTTGTTGATTGGCATCAAATACCATAATTTGAAAAACATTTCAAAACAGACTCATTTGAATAAAATATCTGTTTTGAAGGCTAAAAATACAGTTTTTGCCAAAATGATGTTACTTCCGGTGATAATGAAAATCTTAAATTACTTGTATGAAATCCTAAATGGCATTAGGTATAACATGGTGTAACGTTTATGAAAATCGAATAATAATTGACACTTTTATGGCCCAAAAACCTTCAAAAGTGGCCTGTAGAAAACCGTCTATTTCTCGGCAACCGAACAAGTTAGAAACAATTTTATGATATGTATATGACCATATGAGTTGTGTTTATATGTGAATTTAAACCAAAAGTTAAAATTATTAATACATATTAAGTAATTCTTGGTTGAATAAAACATTGATTTAAAAAGTTTAAAATGCAGTTTTTGACAAAATGACGTCACTTCCGGTGTCAATTTTAAATTGTTATCAACTTGATATGACGCTACATGCTTTTTGAATCAAATGATGTCACTTTTATAAAAATCCAATCATAATTGACTATTTTACAAGCAAAATAACGAAAACAGTGACTTGTACAGAACTGTCCATTTCTTGGTAACTGCTTATATTACAAACTAATTTTAACATACATTTTCTTCGTATGGATTATAGCTACAAGTTTATAAAAGTTACGAAGAAATATTTTAAAATCTGAAAAGCCTGAATAGGTTGTAAATGGGTCAATTTTACACCATTTTTAGCCATTTAATCGAATTTGCTCGAAAATGAAATCGAAATTAAAAAAACTGCTTCCGCCATTTTTTGCGCCTTGAAAGGGCACACTCTTTGAGTCAAATAATTTTTCCAAAAAATAATATTTGTTTTCGAAAAGTGGTACCTAACTGTCAAAATTGTAGTTTTTGGTAAAATTATGCCACTTTCGGTGCCGACAGATAACACTTCCGGTAATAAAAAAAATGACAATTGAGACAACGAAGCATATGAACTTTGTTTTATACAAATCGAACAATATAAAATTAATCTAGGACTGAAAAACTGAATTAGCCAATAGCGGCCAAGGAAAATTACTGAGACAAAATTTTTTAACATTTTTGCACTAGGCAGATGACTCTTTTATTCTGTGCACAATACGACTAAAAAATATTCATAAATAAAAAAGTTTTTTGTAAAATTTTAAATTTTCGAAATTTGGCGCCTAATATCTTCGAAGATTTGCCGAAAATCAAAAATCGAAAGTAGCGTAGCTATGTGCCCTGTCTCAGGCTATGCCAAAATGTATCGAAAGTTAAAATCCAATGATTATTGTTAAAATTACTGCAATATTTTCAAAAACAATAACTTCGGTGATTTCGGACATTTCGCATTGTCGCAGAACGTTCAAAATAGCTTTATCCTCTAAGTCACACCCACTTTCCAAGTAAAACCGAAGAAATCGTAACGATGCGACAAGCAGTTGCTGAGATCTACTCAAAACAAAAGAAGAATAATAATAATAATAAGAATAATAATTTTAACAAAAACAATAGTGTTTCACACAAGCTTCGCAGTGTGAAACCCTAATAATTTTAACAAAAACAATAGTGTTTCACACAAGCTTCGCAGTGTGAAACCCTAATAATAAGAATAATAATTTTAACAAAAACAATAGTGTTTCACACAAGCTTCGCAGTGTGAAACCCTAATAATAATTTTAACAAAAACAATAGTGTTTCACACAAGCTACGCAGTGTGAAACCCTAATAATAATTTTAACAAAAACAATAGTGTTTCACACAAGCTTCGCAGTGTGAAACCCTAATAAGAATAATAATTTTAACAAAAACAATAGTGTTTCACACAAGCTTCGCAGTGTGAAACCCTAATAATTTTAACAAAAAACAATAGTGTTTCACACAAGCTTCGCAGTGTGAAACCCTAATAATAAGAATAATAATTTTAACAAAAACAATAGTGTTTCACACAAGCTTCGCAGTGTGAAACCCTAATAATATCTTTGTCTTATTATTGTGCATTGCCTTTAAAGGATCTGTATGTAGCATTGTTTTGCATATCAAACATAGATCTGATGGGCCCTAGGCATCTCGACCAGCTGGGCCCTTTACGGAACTAGTTTCAGAAATCACTCCTTCCTTGTTGGTCAGCTACTCACTAGTTTCGATGATGTTCGTGTTTTCATCGACTGAGCCGTGCACGACCCTGTCCCTGGCCACCGAAAAAACATTGCGATTGTTGTTAGGGCGTAGTTTTAGCCGCTTTTTTTTCAGCATTTCAGCTTCACGTTTTTGTCTGTTCTCTCTTCTCCTATCCACACCATTGCCTTTGGAACATATCAACGGGGAACCAGCTTCCGTTGAAATGACGCGGCCTTCACGTAATGAAAGAAAGAAATAAATTCAAGAGAAAATCACAAAAACTTTTAGAAAGCAAATCATGATACCAGGCTAACGGAAGGCGAGCCAGTGAACGTGGGGTTCTTTCCTCATAGTGAACGCCCTAGACAAAATATTTTATGGGCGCTATTTTTTCTTTGTCCCAAGGCAGCTGCCTATGGGCTGATCCGCCGCTGACAAATAACCTTCAATTTATGTCGGTTGGCCATGCCCGCACTTATTTTGCAAAATGATGAGAAATTGAATTTTAGCATAGAGGTCTAATGTACGTACAATTTTGGCTTGATGGAAATGATAGTTTGGGGACTCACAGGTTGGGACCACAAAAATCTGTTTTACTTAGTTAAGAATTTAGTCAGATTTAGTGTACCTCAGCAGAAATATAACCATCATTCATTAGATGAACAAGAAAGACTGTCAAGAAATTATCCATTAGAAATTGTCCCCCTATATTCAGATTCATGCTGGTAAAAGACGGTCATAATATGTGTCAATTCTCAGCTGAGTAAAAAAAAAATATAGTAAAATAAAGATTTGTAGCTCTGGGCCAGCTGTCACCAGACCTTCCACCAAATTATTGAAAACAGCATGGGATGAGTGATATGACTAACAACACGATACACATGAAGCAATTTGCACTGATGTTGAAGCTCAAATTCAACGTGTCTAAAGATATAAGTGTGCCCGATTACCCTGTATCAATTTCGTGCCAATCCTTGTTGGAATAGCGTTACCACATAGCCCAAACTATCAATAAACACGTAAAACAAGATTAGTTCAGTTGTCAAGAGATCATAGTAGTGTTTATAAACAATAATCGCGTGACTAATCACATGTCATGATCCGACGATTTTCATTGGTCAATAACTTGACCGCATAGCAACTTCGTGTGATGACGAGAAATATATAGTTCTTATTCAGATAATTTTATAAATATTACTGGAGCTGACAACCACATGTGATGGTTGCTAGTTAACATCATTTCTGCTCTGTCTATCAATTTTAAAAATCGGAAATGCGACAACATGCCTTTTAACGAGAGTAAAGATCTAAGCATTATAATCGTACCCAGTCCACGGCCTATATTGAGCTTTACATATACTGTGTATAGGATATTAACCTACCCGAGGTTGATATGATAAGAGAACACGCGGGCGCAGCCTAAGGTAGAGTGGTTCAGAGACACAGTATTTGTCCTTATAAAAACTGACCCGCTTATCTGTGTGATTGCTCCGTCGAGAAATCTTCTGAAGTGAGCAGAAGTTAGCGCCGCGCACGTGGTTTAGGAAGTCGCAGCAAATATACGTCACATGAGGTATTTTTACAAACATGTATTGGTATATAACGCCGAGTAAAAAATACACTCATTACGGGCTTCGACTTACGTGTTTATTTAATAGCGAACGTGAGCAAAAATTTCGATTTCACTCCTTGATTTGATTTTTGATTTTGGCGATTTTGGTGATTTAAATACAGAGCTAGCTATAATAGCTGCGTTTCATTTCTAACTTTCAAGTAGGTGAAATCGCCCAGATAAATTCACTACAACCTTTCGAGATTTACTTTTATTAAGTGGCTACATTCTTGGTTTACGCTGGCGACTATTGTGGTTAGAAAATAAATATTTGTTAGTGAAAAATAGACATTTACGGACTAGTAAACAAACACAATAGGGCGTAGCATGTTCAATTCGTCTCCCATGTCTGAAATTAATACATTTCAGGATAGCCGGAATACCGGTCGAATTTTTGGTATTTGACTATTTCAAAAATTCGAATTTTGCCTTTGATGTTTTTCGTGCCGACAAAGTTGTTTATGAGTGAAAAACCACATTAACTTCACTAGATTGTGACCGATTTAATGATTTATTTTTTCTTGTTCGGTTTATTCATATGACCTATCCATGGAATCTTTCTGAAATTTTGACCTACCAGCCCCCATCCAAAAAAAAAAATGGGGTGTGATTAAATATATTTTCAAAACGTTTCACGAATCCGAAATCACCGAATTTTACGAACGAATGCAATAACCTACAATGCTGTAGCTTTGTGACTATTTGACCTATTTTACTAATTCTTTTTTCTTTGAGTATCCTAAGACATTTAGTTCAAATCTGCAATTTCGGATTTTCGAAATTCGAAACTTCGTCGCTGTGATTTCGAACCGGAAGTTGAGACTAACTTGACAATTTCTTTATAGTTGTGTGATTTTCATGAAATTTAGAATGTAAGTAGAACTTGCCAATGATGTCCTCAGAAATTTTCTAAATTATCTCCCCTTGATGAAATTAAGGGTCAAAGTTTTCAAAAAAAATCGTCGAAATATATGTCAGAATGACCTGATGTTTTTTTGGGGGGGGGGGGTTTTGGGGGGGGGGGGGAATACTAGATAAGTAATTACTGATTTGTACACAAAATATGAAGTTTGTCGATCTAACCGGAAGTGCCACCATCTTGAAACGTAAATAATGCTTTTTTGATATTTTACTTACAGACATGGGAGTTATATTTTCTGAAACCTTGATAGAATGTCTAAAAAGGGTTCGGAGCAGAATTTTGATTTAGGTCAACTGGTGGTCGCCATTTTGAATTGAAAATGAAAACAAGTAGCAATTTGATTGACCGAGACTTTGGAACACAATAACTCTCCTAATTGAGCTAGAATTTTCAATCTTGGTGTAGACGTTCACTAGGTCAATGTCATGCTTGAGTTCAAAGATGAGCATTTTCTGTCTAGGGTTAGCAGAGATAAGCAAGCTGATTTGTTGATTCTTTAGGGCACGATATCTTTGGTTATAATGAAGGGAGGGCGATGAAACTCTTGTTAATCGAGAGTCTAATAGCTAGCCTGTTGTGTGAAATCATTGTATCATTTTGTTTAAATGTCCGGGGTAGCCGAAAAAAAAAAGACCGAAAATCCAAAAAGTCGTATTTTTACGATTTGGAGTATTTTTAGGGGTCTTTTTCTACAAAGAGTATTATCGGTAGTCTTATATATGAAACCATCAATCAACAGTCCAAAATATCAGGAGTAGAAGAATAAAAGGATCGAAAATTTAAAACAGCACCCTTTCATTGTTAAGCGAAACATGCAGTGTGGGTGGCAACAATCTACACATTTAGAGCTTATTCAACAACATCGAATTCCAACTGCTAAAGGATCTTCTACGTGCACTCCAATGTGTACACGGGACCTTGGATTTTCGTCCAATCCCTACGACTAGACATATGTCCTTGTCAGGTCCTCCGTTCTGTCTCACTGACAAGGGGGAACCACGCCCGAAAATCGAGATGAACTTTCTCGGCCAATGCAGTGATCGAACACCCGACCTCCTGGCTAGCGGGCCAATGCCTTACCTACTTAGTGTGGACACCCGTCGTACATTTCATCCGTCAAATCAAAACATTTCATTCCATCAGACCAATACTTAATTATCCTTAATTTAAAACTTTATTTTAATATTAGTCTGGCATTATTAAATCCTAATTTTATTGGAAGACGTTCGTTTTATTTAAAATTAAACTTTCATTTAACTATGAACAACCCTTAACGCGTCTCTTTAAAACAATTAAATACTCTAAAACAGTAGCTCAACCTTTTGACCTAAACTCATTAATTTACCATTTTGTATGTGAGTGACTTGTTATTCTTCCTATATGACATACTTCACGTGTCTGATTTCAAAGGGGGGGGGTGGGTGGCTGAATGCTTAGCACGCGCGCGCTGTATCATAAAGCCTGTTATTGAGTCAACTAGCGTATTTTCGAATCCCCGGTTGTACGTGACAAGGAGTAAGGTCGCCTGTCCAACCTGCCATTTTTAGTTCTTTCCCGCCATTTTTATTTCATTTTCTTATCCGCCCTTTTTTCTGAAACTTCTGGAAATGGAAGTCATTCCGATTACAGCAATACAAGTTTCAGTTATTTTCCTTTAGTTTTCAGATTATTGTTATGCCCAGGTGAAATGTTTCATACTATATTTAGACTTGTAACTTCGCGAGTTTTTGACCAATTTTGATAATTTTCTTCTTCTTACCCTTTTATTTAAGATACTTGATATAACCGATGACACGTGACGATGAATATGAAAGCTTTCATATCTGCATCGGACAGTAGCAGATCGAGTTTTTCATTGTTTTAAATATAATGTATAACCGTGATATTGCGGTATAATTTTAAATATAATTATATATTCTCTTTATCACCTCTTTACTTATTTTTATATACAGCTTTACGGTATAATTAATCTGATTTAACTCATATTACTTATAAGTTATTTATTAATATACTATTTCGCAATCTTGCCTGTATTAAATTTTGTCTATTATTTGTATGTATGGAAAGGGCTTTTCTACGTTTTTGAAACTTGTGCTCAATCCTTATGATATTTGTCAATAAAATATGTTTAAACCATAATTCGCAATCATAATACTTGTAGTATTCTCATAGAGGTGTATATACTGACTAGAGTGTATTGTGGTTACGTGATCCCCATTGACGTAACGTTAACGCCGTGGGCCGACACTGAAGACCGGCCGCCATGTTTCAACCGAGAAAGAATGACATAAATGCCCAGATGAACGCTATGTAAACAACGGGAAATAGAATGACGAAGGGTGGATAAGTCCATTAAAAAGCAGTTCCAATTCAACAATATCAATCAAAAAAATGATTGAAAAATCTTTCATTACAGTCCTAAAAACAAAATCGTTTTGGTCAACAGGCATATTTTGGGGGCTTTAAGAGTAACTCTTATCATAATCATCATCATCATGGCCATGTGTAAATTGTGCACAGAAATACGAAATCGTGTTTATTTTATTAATTGGGCTAAGTGAACGTCCTCGAATGTCCAGATCTATAGAGTGTTCGGCAAAAGTTTGAACATCGCTCCTCGTAGTTCACATAAAACTATATTTTGGATAGATCTAAATAATTTGTTGGACGATTTGAAATGAAAGTTCTGCTTGATTGTCAGATAACTGACTATATAGCGTCCGTCATCCAGGTGATAAATAAAGAAATAAAATAGATTTTAAAAAATAATCTAGGACTATCATTTACCAGAAGAATAATATCTGATGCCGATGGTATTTTTTTTTTTTAATTGAAAATATAAACAGGGCTAGCAAGGCCTTAGTAGGCCTATATGGTTTTCAATTTCCATGATCTGGTGTCTGATTTTTCTTCGCTTGAAAAATACGGCGGTATATTAAATTTTACCAAAAAAAAGACACACTTCTTGATGAGATTTTCGTAGACCTACATGTAATTAGGAGATAAATACTTCCTGTGTGGAATTTAGAGGACTGTTATTGTCCATTTGATACCGCCTAAATCATTAGAGGCCGAGATCGCGGAGCGATCGAGCGCCTCTAATGAAAAATTTAAGCGGTATCAAATGGACAATAACAGTCCTCTAAATTCTAAACAGGAGGTGTTTATCGATATTGTAGCCCAAAATATTTAACATTTTTAATGGGATTATTTCTTTCGCGATTGCTGACGGTCGTTTTCTGGTTTATGTGACGTAAAAACCAAATAAAACAATTTTGACGTAATGAAAACATCCGTGACGTAATAAGATAACACGCTCTTCCGTTCTATTGGGTTCACTGAGCGACTGGTTATTTGGGAGAACGCTAGATCGGAGACGGTCCTACGCAAATTGTGACGTCATATGTGAATTGTGGGTTAGGGCATAGAAATATATACTGACGGGAATGTCCACATGACGTATTCAGCGTTATGACGTTGTATTATGTTGTGCAGCGCCTGCGCGAAACACGTTTTGCATAAGTGACTTCCGGCATAACACTGTCCCGTATGAAGTAATGGCAGACACGAGTGATTTTCCAGAATTTGACGGCGTGATGATGCCGTGAATGAGGTAAAATTATGAATATAAAGATTACCAATTTGCTCTCAAAACCTAAATACCCGATTTAGATTACATCGAGGCTTCTCAGATATCATAATAATATTTTTTAATTAATGACAATATGTAATTTTGTGCCGTTCGTAAATTTTCTGTGTCGCCATTATATTATTCAATAGACCTAACTTTTGGGGTTTATATAGTTTATTTATCGTCATAGGAATTCTTCTCACATTTTGTTGAGTTTGTGCTATAGATCATTATAATTAATATGGTGGGATTTACAATATTTGAGGTTTTATCGAAGTGAAGATTGGCGAAAAACGACCCGTAGCAGCACACGTGTTTTGATTCGAGAAATACTAGGCCTACTGCAAAGTAGAACGTGATTCGTCAATTTGAATTAAGAAATGGATCAATTGATTTTAATTGTTGCGCTCACGCTTTGTCGAATATAATTTATTTATTTTATTTTTTTTTTCAGTTAATGGTTCTCCAAAGATTTGTAAAAATATAATAATAGTAATAGGAGGTTTCATGAGATAGGCCTACAAATAATCAGCTGTCAGAAACAAAGTCCGGTTATGCAGGTAGAATAGTTCACAGCATTTCTAAAAATAAAATAATTAATACTAGGCCTAAGATGTCTACATATTGCTTTAAAAAAAAGTCATGCAGAATATATCTCACTGCATTTTGTCAAAAAATAAAAATTAATACTAGGCCTATTGATAGTACAGTTCTGCATCATTCATAAGCATTGCATTTTTGTAACCATAAAATAATATAGGTCTACTAGGCTTTGTGTTATATGCCTACCTATTTCTAAAAACTGATCGGCTGTCAAAAAAAAGTCATGATATGGCCGCAGAATTCTATCAGCGCATTTTTATGAAAACTTGTAAAATGTAAATAATACTAGTCCTTGTGATACATGCCTTCATATTTCAAAAAAAAAAAAATAGTTGATCAGTTCTCAATAGATAATCAGGCAAGATATCGTACAGCATTTTGTGAGGATTTGTACAATTAAAAAAATACTAGGCCTCATGATATAGGCCTACCCATTTCTTAAGAACTGTAATTAGATATATAAAAAAAGAAATAGGCACAAGATATTGTATTTATTTACTACATTTGGGAGACAAAGTGGCACAGTGAGTAAGATGCTGTCTCGCTGATATGGAGGTCGTGGGTTCCATCCCAGTGTTGGCAAAGAAAATTCAGCAGGATTCCAGTGTTCCTCGAGACAATTTCCTGATCTCCCATTTTGTGTGCGGTGCAGGAGGGAGGGCCTGGCCAGGAACAATGTTCAGTTGTTCTGATTGTATCAAAAACCGAGGGCCTGTATGCATGCACATAAAAGAACCTTTGACATTTGGCATTCAAAATTAAGTGTATGCAATGGTGAGTTGCTGTCCAGGAAAATATTTAGAATTTTAGTTCATTTCAAATTTCTACATTCCAGGTTACATTGTAAATATTGTGGAAGCAACAAGCAAACAGATCTCAAGATTAAGTTTAGATTGGCACCAAGAACATTTGTCGGTACAAAATAATTCGTAATGGAGATCATAAATTTGAAATATGAAAAATTGTGGATTTGAACGCTTATATGTGGATTTACATTTGATACAAGAGATCCACAAAATCCAAAGACATTATTATTTTTATAATGGCAATAGTGAACTAATCTATAATAAAAAATACTTTGTAAAATGATCTGTGTGTAATGGCTTAATGAAGTTAATGCTACAAAATTCAAATCAAACTTGATAAATTTTGTAGCTTACATGTACATATGAGAGCTGTGTATATTATCAGTTGAATAGAAATTTACTCTACACAAATATCAGGTTTAATTTATTGAGTGAAGAGAATTCAGGGAACCACGGTGGCTAAGTGGGTAAGACGCTGGCTCGCTAGGCTGGAGGTCGGGTGTTCTATCTCTGCATTGGTCGAGAAAGTTACTCCAGATTTTCCGAAGTGGTTTCCCCTTGTCAGTGAATCAGGATGGAGGGCCTGACATGTACAGCTTTCTAGTCGTTCGGATGGGACGAAAAACCAAGGTCCTGTGTACACATTGGCGTGCACGTAAAATATCCCTTGGCAGTTGGAATTTGATATAAGAGTAAGCCGTAGGGCCGCTGCCCGGGCAAAATTTCCCTCATATACACTGTATGGCATATGCCTGTCTTCATTAGCCTATTTTAGGAGCAGAACAGTAAAACTTTAAACCCCATTTCATTTCCTTTCTGGAAAGAGAATTCATAATAAAGATAATAGTCGCTACATGCACACTAGTGCAGGTACGATATATTGTAGTATCAATGTATCATAATTCATTTTCTCATGACCCGCATATTGAATCGCTAGAGGTTGAATCAATGGATTGCGATTCTTTTTCTATATTATTTTGTCACTTTAATCAAGAATTTATCACTCTTAATTAACCACTCCACACATTATTAGTAGGTTCGTATTTGGATCCATATCAATATCATGATACAAAACAGTTTTATTTCTTCAACATCATCGTGACTAAAAATATTAATTATTCATTTGTCCCATTTATTAAATATTGACCTGGCCCCGAGTTTACAAAGCATTCTCAGATTTAAGAATTCACTCAACTTTTGAAGATCGATTATGAGAAATATCTTTAACCCAGAAACATTAAAACAACAAAAGTTTTATAAAAGAATATATTATTTTAGTTAAAATCATCCGAACAATTTTGAGAAAATTCTTAACTTAAAGCGAGAATTTCATATTTTTAAAAGTTTATTAAAATAAAGCCTTAAAATAGATGGTATCTATAAACAGTAGTCCTACCCTGTTAAAGAATAATTCTATAATTCACTATTGCCAGTTGAGAAATTGGCAAAAATATCATTTTCAACTTCAAATTCAAACGTTTGAAGATAGCTGTTACATCGGGGAAATAGAAAAACATGGGAGGTAATTATTGTTATTATTTCCCGTGTGAATGAAATTTAAGTATGGGAAATAATGCCTATGATCGTATAATAGTGAGTTGACAACCCATTGAGCAAAAGACATAGAAATAATTATGTTTTGACTTTCTTAGAAAATATGAAATTCTACACGTAGCTTTAAGTCGGAGAATGCTTAAGTCTGAGATATGAATCCTAATAAATCGCTATATGTATCGTATCCTTACTGCAGTGGTAATATACCCAGCACTAATGTATACCTAGAACATTCGCCCAAATATTCAGTTACAGAAACAATTCACAAAAATCCATTTAAGTTCATTCAATATATTTATTGGAAATTTATAACTAAAGTGGTTGATGTACAGTTCTGAGCGTATGTGTTTTAAAGTCATTTAGGCAATCACATAACAAGCCTGCTTTTCGTTCAATGCAAATAACTTGTAAAATTAGGATTTAGCAATGAATAAATCACTAGTTATTTAAGCCTAATATTTCATTGTCAGTTTTCCATGTTAGAAATTATTGGTTTAAAACTCCCTGTGAACATCAAAATAAAGCTCTTCAAAGTAAATAAATGGCGACTGTATTGGTGGTCTGAAAATAAAAAAAATATACATGTACATTATATTAGTATGTTTGAACAAAATAGGCCTATAGTGTTTATTTAGGGATTTCTGTGTCTAAAAACATTTTTTACATGAGTTATGCATAAATTACAGATGGAAATCAAACTTCATGCCAAGAAAGTACATGTATCACATCACAGTTCAGGTAGTTGGAATTGGCACAAGACCTTAAAAAGTTTTTTTAAGGCTTCCTTCAACCAGAATTATTCACTTGACGTCTCTTTTAATTCTACCCAAACAAGGTCTCAATTTACATATTAATCAATTCTTTCAGTGACATCAATCTAATATTTTATGTTTTCATCATTACGATTACCATGTTAATCTACTCACAAAGAAATCACATTCAAAAACAAAATTCCACTTAATTAATAAATCCTGCTTAGGGAATGATGTGTAACTCTGGCCCTCAGACCAACTGGCGGTGAAGAATAGATGACACAAGAAAACAAAACTAGCTTGATTAATCCTTACCCTCATTCTCGGTACTCTATGTGGTATATCGTTCCGTTTAACTCCACTAACCTCTGAATCAACTCATATGATCAAATTGTAAACGGTTTTATGATTGGTCCGTAGAATCAAGCTACAACGAAGAACACATGATATGAATTCGTGAAAACCCTGTGAATATACCAAGAAGGTTAGTCGAGTAGAATGGAAGGATACCGAGAATGCTTCCTGCATACCTTTCATAAATCATTTCTTACCTCCGATTAAGAAATTTTTCAGGGAGAATGCGAAGATCAATTTTGTTTATTTAGTTAGAATAATATATATATGTATTAATATACCGGTATATATATTCATTTTTTCCAAACAGATCACTTGAATCGAGGTCTGATTATTTTTTTACATTTTTGTTATGTTTGCATATACATGTAGGTTTACCCACATGATGCATTAATGAATACCTGACTATATATTTCTATATGCCTACTGTTCAGCTGGGCTAATGAAGATGGGACGTTGTTATTAATTCATGACTAGATAACATTTTTAAAAAATACATACATACAGTAATGTATCTCGTTACACTGCCTATAGTATCACAAATTACCTGCTAGCCACCGACACTAGAAATAGAGTAGACAGAATACTATATTACTAGAGGTGTAGTGTCCAGTCTTATAGTATACTAAATTTAAAATGAGATCTCCGATTCTGTTTCGTTTTTATTTCCACGAATTATTTAAATTAGAATACCGGTAGTTTAGAAATTAAAAATAAATATATATTTATAAAAAAAATACTCCGATTTTAACGTA
The DNA here is from genome assembly GCA_948474765.1 of Patella depressa. Classification (NCBI taxonomy): domain Eukaryota; kingdom Metazoa; phylum Mollusca; class Gastropoda; family Patellidae; genus Patella; species Patella depressa. The sequence continues at coordinate 47,105,462 of OX419715.1, read as the reverse complement.
GATTGCATTTTTGTTTACGTTTAGGCCCATAATTGTCGTAGTTCGTAGTTATAAATAAAGACTCAACTTACCGGTACTTTAATAAACAAATACTGAAATAGTGAGCCTGCTGGGTCCTCCTTACTTGATTTTAATTTTATTATTGTTCAACAGTTGTGACATCTACTCTGGGTCTTTTCTCAGCAGTCGATGAAAAGAGAGACCACAGTTTCTCGTGTGTTAAGCGAAGCATCCACCGAAAACACATTTGCTTTCCGGCATCTCGACAGTAACCGGAAGTAGCGAATGCAAAACGGCATCATACGCAGCCGTCCCACAACATAACGCGATGACGTCATACGGTGGACATTCCCGTCAGTATATATTTCTATGGTTAGGGTAAGGGTTAGGCTTGATCATGGGTTAGGGTTAGGGCTAGCCCTGTTTACATCTCGGGACTTTGACCAAATCTACAGGTCCTAGCCCTTACCCTAACCCTAACCCACAATCTATATATGACGTCATATGTGCTAAAATGCGGAGGACCGTCTCCGATCTAGCGTTCTCCGGTTATTTGTGTCTGTTTGGAAAGGGAGTTCACTCTGCGATTATTTTGAAGATCGGAAACAGAAATCGTAAGTGTAAATTATGTACTTTTTAAATGATTTTGAACTTCAGCGGTAACTAGGTTCGAAGTAAATTGCATATCACGTCTGCTAAATGTCCATACACTCCGGCGACCGTGTAGATACATGCTGTGTAGCGTTCATATGCGGTTGCTATGCTTGTTTGAAAACTGTACCACGTTGTCATTTCGACGGTGTGATGCTTTTCTTCGCTACAAAACCCTGTATGGAAATTCGTCTCTGTCCTATTCATATCAGTATCAATCAGCCCGACTTTTAAATTATATCACCATCAGTTATTTAGGGTCCCGACGGAGTTCAGTAAAAAGTAGTATTTTTATTCACTTTTCGATTTTGACCAGTCTGATTATGACAGAAGGACCATAGCAACCATTATAGTTATAGTCAGACCAGCCTTGAAATGAAATTTTCCTATTATCTTTCTGATACACTCACTAACTTTTTTTTTTGTGTGTTTCAGGTGTGTGTTTCAGTAAGCCAATGGTTGAATTTCATTGTTGATGAAATACAAAAAAAAATCATGAAGATTTCCTAGAATAAAGTTTTGAGGTGTAGAAGTTTTGGCCACTGCAAACAAGAGTCTAGCACTCACAAAATATTCATTCGCAGTGAGTCGCCTAGGAAATTTAGAGGACTGTTATACTCATTCGACGCCACTTTTCGACCAATCAGAATCCAAGAAATTTCTATTTTGGGCTACAATTATGATTTATGGTTTACAAAATTTGTTTGGGGAATGAAGTTTTCAAGACTTTCACTTATTTGTCCTTAATATAATTAACTATATTTTTTTTTAACTAGTTCGGGGATTTTAAGCGGGTTTTCTGAAGAAAAAAAAGAAACATAAACTGATATTGTAAGAAACTTTCGCTGTATTTCTGTACATCTGTAAACACAATGTCGTCCTAATTAATTAAATCCGAGGGAGTGAAACTAACAGAAATCCGAGGGAGTGAAACTAACAGATAACAAAGCAACTACTGGCAAGTGAGTGCATGTCTGTGACTTAACACTCCACTCCAATAAGCAGACTTACACCCCGCGATATTTTTCGTACAAAGCCACATGTGTGTATATATCTAATTTGCGCAATATCCATAATAATTACATAAAACATTAATTTGGAAGTTCGCTAAAAAAACGGACCTTGCAATTATTACATAATAAAAGTATCACGTGACTTCCGGTTGGTCGTTTCTTGCACGCTTGCTGAAGGAAAATGATTTGTTTTCAACTTATTCAATGAAAATTGAAAATTAGTGGAGCAAAGGATGGTCATCTTTCTAAAATGAAACAGAGCAACCATAGGAAGCTGAACTATATGCAACTTTTCGACAGAGCCATAATTTCGGGCTTCAGAAACTGTAGTTACTAAGTAAATCATGATGATGGCGTTAAATTCACGAGATTCAACATGGCTGACCGTATAAACAATAACAAACCAAAAGCTTGAGAAAAACTATAGCGACCACTGCCTAAAATGGCAGCTGGTTTAGCTGGTGTTTTAACAGCAGTATTTATCTACAGTTTATGTAGCACTTTCATCCCAACCATTATTACCAGTTGTTCTTCAAAATACCCTGAAATCAGCTCAGCTAATATATCGATAGTAGTAGTGATTCCTTTTAGCCCCAGTCATGAAATTATTTACAACATCGTTTGTGCTCAGTATTCTGGCAGTTCTTCAAATACGACTTTCACTACACATATGTCAACCAGTAAAATATTTTTTACCCTAAGTCTGCTAATTTGTGGCGATATACATCCATGTCCAGGTCCAGTGCGTACAACAACACCTAAATATCCATGCATTTTGTGTGGACGTGGGATACGAATAAACAGCAAGGCTATCTCATGCGACTGTTGTCTACAATAGATTCATGTTAAATGTTCGGACTTTTCATTGAAAAACTATAATATACTAGTAAAATCCGGTTCAGATTTCGAATATACATGTGCGAAATGTTCTCTACAAAGCTTACCTTGTGATATTTCGGACAACGATGAAATTTCAACACTTAATTATAACAGTTCTCCTAATAACTCAACTGAAGAAAAGCCATCTGTCTTCAAATGCTTTCAGACAAAGGGCATTCATATGATTCACATCAATGCAAGAAGTCTGCTCAGTAAAATAGATGAACTAAGACTTTTAGTTGTTGATACCAATGCATCCATCCTTGCAGTCACCGAGACAATGCTGGACAGTACAGTGTCTGACACAGAAATTGCTATTGACAATTTTCTAGTGATACGAAAGGACCGAAACCGCGATGGGGGTGGGGTTGCTATCTATATAAAAGTTATTATTGCTTTCAATTCTAGAACCGATTTACAATCAGATAGTCTAGAAACAATCTGGGCCGAACTTCTTCTCCCCAAAACCAAACCCATCCTAATAGGATGTTGTTATAGACCTCCAACACAGAACAATTTTTATGATATATTGGAACAAACATGTATGAAAAATTCTAGCTTTTCAAATTTAGAAACATATATTTTAGGTGATTTCAACACTGATTTGTCAAGAAATACATCTGTTAAAAACTGTTTACTAAGAGGCTTTAGAAATTTCTGTTTTATGTTTAACCTTTCACAATTAATTGATACCCCAACACGAATTACAAATTGTACATCGTCCATCTTAGATCTGGTTATTGTTTCTGATCCTATAAAAATTAAGCAATCAGGTACTTTAGACATAGGTATTAGTGACCACTCTGCCATTTTTTTGTACCCGGAAAATCGGTAAGGTGCTTTTTGATAAACATAATACAGTTAAAATCAGATCATCCAAAAATTATGATAAACAAGTTTTTTGTGATAAGTTAGACAAAATTGACTGGAATGCAGTTACATCCTGTACGAATGTAAATAATGCTTGGTTAATGTTTAAAAGTTTATATACAGCTACTTTAGACTCCTAGTAAACAAATTCGAATTAAACAAAGAACTGAGGTCTATATTACTAATAATATTCTAAAATGTATTCGTGTCTGACACAGAAATTGCTATTGACAATTTTCTAGTGATACGAAAGGACCGAAACCGCGATGGGGGTGGGGTTGCTATCTATATAAAAGTTATTATTGCTTTCAATTCTAGAACCGATTTACAATCAGATAGTCTAGAAACAATCTGGGCCGAACTTCTTCTCCCCAAAACCAAACCCATCCTAATAGGATGTTGTTATAGACCTCCAACACAGAACAATTTTTATGATATATTGGAACAAACATGTATGAAAAATTCTAGCTTTTCAAATTTAGAAACATATATTTTAGGTGATTTCAACACTGATTTGTCAAGAAATACATCTGTTAAAAGCTGTTTACTAAGAGGCTTTAGAAATTTCTGTTTTATGTTTAACCTTTCACAATTAATTGATACCCCAACACGAATTACAAATTGTACATCGTCCATCTTAGATCTGGTTATTGTTTCTGATCCTATAAAAATTAAGCAATCAGGTACTTTAGACATAGGTATTAGTGACCACTCTGCCATTTTTTGTACCCGGAAAATCGGTAAGGTGCTTTTTGATAAACATAATACAGTTAAAATCAGATCATCCAAAAATTATGATAAACAAGTTTTTTGTGATAAGTTAGACAAAATTGACTGGAATGCAGTTACATCCTGTACGAATGTAAATAATGCTTGGTTAATGTTTAAAAGTTTATATACAGCTACTTTAGACTCCTAGTAAACAAATTCGAATTAAACAAAGAACTGAGGTCTATATTACTAATAATATTCTAAAATGTATTCGTGTCTGACACAGAAATTGCTATTGACAATTTTCTAGTGATACGAAAGGACCGAAACCGCGATGGGGGTGGGGTTGCTATCTATATAAAAGTTATTATTGCTTTCAATTCTAGAACCGATTTACAATCAGATAGTCTAGAAACAATCTGGGCCGAACTTCTTCTCCCCAAAACCAAACCCATCCTAATAGGATGTTGTTATAGACCTCCAACACAGAACAATTTTTATGATATATTGGAACAAACATGTATGAAAAATTCTAGCTTTTCAAATTTAGAAACATATATTTTAGGTGATTTCAACACTGATTTGTCAAGAAATACATCTGTTAAAAGCTGTTTACTAAGAGGCTTTAGAAATTTCTGTTTTATGTTTAACCTTTCACAATTAATTGATACCCCAACACGAATTACAAATTGTACATCGTCCATCTTAGATCTGGTTATTGTTTCTGATCCTATAAAAATTAAGCAATCAGGTACTTTAGACATAGGTATTAGTGACCACTCTGCCATTTTTTGTACCCGGAAAATCGGTAAGGTGCTTTTTGATAAACATAATACAGTTAAAATCAGATCATCCAAAAATTATGATAAACAAGTTTTTTGTGATAAGTTAGACAAAATTGACTGGAATGCAGTTACATCCTGTACGAATGTAAATAATGCTTGGTTAATGTTTAAAAGTTTATATACAGCTACTTTAGACTCCTAGTAAACAAATTCGAATTAAACAAAGAACTGAGGTCTATATTACTAATAATATTCTAAAATGTATTCATGATAGAGATAAAGCTCTGAAAAGACTTAAAAAGTCTAAGGAAAACTCTGATTTTGTCGAATTCAAAAAATTGAGAAATAAAGTACAAAAACTAATAAAACAGGCCAAATCCTCTTATTTTAAAGAAAAGATAAACGAAAATAAAAACAACTCAAAGGGTCTGTGGGGGGGGGGGGGGGCTTTAAAGAAACTTGGTACACCTTCTAAAAAATCGGGGGTATCATCAAATACCATAGGCTTAAAGGTAAATGAAGATATAATTTTTGACAATAAATCAGTGGCCGAATGTTTTAATTCGTTTTTATACGCCCACATGGAAATGTGGTCGTATATTGCCGTCGCCCCCGTCCGTCCGTCTGTCGGTCCGTCCGTCCGTCCGTCCGTCCGTCCGTCCATCGTCCACAATTTCTTGTGAACGCTCTAGAGGCTAAAGTTAATATCCGATTGACTTGAAATTTATACACACCGTTTAAGGTCGTGAGACGAAGAAGCCTATTGATTTTCAGCGATATCCGATAATTACTACCAGAGTTATGACCCTTGATCACTTTGAAAAATCTTGTGAACGCTCTAGAGGCTATAGTTAATATCCGATTGACTTTAGATTTATACACAGTGTTTAAGGTCAGGAGACGAAGAAGCCTATTGATTTTCGGTGATATCTGATAATTACTGCCAGAGTTATGACCCTTGATCACTTTGAAAAATCTTGTGAACGCTTTAGAGGCTAAAGTTAATATCCAATTGACTTTAAATTTATACACAGTGGTTAAGGTCGTGAGACGAAGAAGCCTATTGATTTTCAGCGATATCCGATAATTACTACCAGAGTTATGACCCTTGATCACTTTGAAAAATCTTGTGAACGCTTTAGAGGCTAAAGTTAATATCCGATTGACTTTAAATTTATACACAGTGTTTAAGGTCATGAGACGAAGAAGCCTATTGATTTTCGGTGATATCCGATAATTACTACCAGAGTTATGACCCTTGATCACTTTGAAAAATCTTGTGAACACTCTAGAGGCTATAGTTAATATCCGATTGACTTTAAATTTATACACAGTGTTTAAGGTCATGAGACAAAGAAGCCTATAGATTTTCGGTGATATCTGATAATTACTGCCAGAGTTATGACCCTTGATCACTTTGAAAAATCTTGTGAACGCTTTAGAGGCTAAAGTTAATATCCGATTGACTTTAAATTTATACACACTGTTTAAGGTCATGAGACGAAGAAGCCTATTGATTTTCAGTGATATCCGATAATTACTACCAGAGTTATGACCCTTGATCACTTTGAAAAATCTTGTGAACGCTCTAGAGGCTAAAGTTAATATCCGATTGAATTTAAATTTATACACGGTGTTTAAAGTCATGATACAAAGAATCCTATTGATTTTCAGCAATATCCGATAATTACTGCCAGAGTTATGACCCTTGATCACTTTGAAAAATCTTGTGAACGCTTTAGAGGCTAAAGTTAATATCCGATTGACTTTAAATTTATACACAGTGTTTAAGGTCATGAGACGAAGAAGCCTATTGATTTTCGGTGATATCCGATAATTACTACCAGAGTTATGACCCTTGATCACTTTGAAAAATCTTGTGAACACTCTAGAGGCTATAGTTAATATCCGATTGACTTTAAATTTATACACAGTGTTTAAGGTCATGAGACAAAGAAGCCTATAGATTTTCGGTGATATCTGATAATTACTGCCAGAGTTATGACCCTTGATCACTTTGAAAAATCTTGTGAACGCTTTAGAGGCTAAAGTTAATATCCGATTGACTTTAAATTCATACACACTGTTTAAGGTCATGAGACGAAGAAGCCTATTGATTTTCAGTGATATCCGATAATTACTACCAGAGTTATGACCCTTGATCACTTTGAAAAATCTTGTGAACGCTCTAGAGGCTAAAGTTAATATCCGATTGAATTTAAATTTATACACGGTGTTTAAAGTCATGATACAAAGAATCCTATTGATTTTCAGCAATATCCGATAATTACTGCCAGAGTTATGACCCTTGATCACTTTGAAAAATCTAAAATTAATATCCGATTGACTTTAAATTTATACACACTATTTACGGTCATGATACAAAATAGTCTATTTATTTTCAGCGATATCCGATAATTACTGCCAGAGTTATGACCCCTGATCACTTTGAAAAACCCTGTGAATGCTCTAAAGGCTAAAGTTAATATCCGATTGACTTTAAATTTGTACACAGTGTTTAGGGTCATGATACGAAGAATCCTATTTGATTTTCAGTGATATCTGATAATTTCTGGCAGTTGATCACTTTGAAATATCTTGTGGACAAAGGTCTTGAGACAAACCATCAAAACTATTCTAATCATTTCTGATAATTATTTAATGGGCTATTACTCGTAATAAGATTATCATGTGTTGTAAATGTTCTCCTTACTGATAAAAGAAACAATATGCGACAACTCTTGTTGACTGCCCGGACGACTTAGCTGTTGTGGGCGTATGTTTCGTTGCCTGGCAACCTATCTTTTACCACTGTGGCATCTTCCCTGGTCTCAAAATTACCCACAGGTCCTGGCATATACAACTCTAAATTCTTCAATAATTTTTACAAAAATAAAGACGTTGAGCAATCCGATTTTCCTTAGATTGTGTCTCTGAAGAGAAAATCTCAAAGATGTTAATTGATCTTAATCCTAAAAAAGCAACAGGTCTTGACTGCCTTCCTGCAAAATTTTTAAAAGATAGTGTAAAGTCAATTGTGAAACCAATCACTTACATAATTAACTTATCCATACAAACAGGCAACGTGCCTGATGATTTGAAATCAGCCCGTGTTGTCCCTCTGTATAAAAAAAAATGACAAAACAACACCTGGTAATTATAGACCGGTGTCAATTTTGAATGTGGTGTCAAAAGTACTAGAAAAGGTTATTTATGAACAAGTAGAGTCCTATTTGATAGAGAAAAATCTCCTGTTTGAGCACCAATCGGGTTTTAGGTCTGGGTACTCGACCGACACTACTCTCATATATTTGACAGACTATATCAGGCAACAAATGGATAATGGTAATTACACAGGTGTTGTTCTTATCGATTTGCAAAAAGCCTTTGATACTGTTGATCATTCTATTTTAATAGATAAACTAGTAGCAATGGGAATGGACAAAATGTCAGTTGGATGGTTTCATTCTTACTTAACTGGTAGGCGTCAGACGGTTGATGTAAATGGAATTCACTCTAGTTACTCCAATATGTCATGTGGGGTGCCCCAAGGGTCGATACTTGGGCCTCTTTTATTTCTCTTGTATGTAAATTCTCCTTGGCACTAAATCAAAATTAAAGAAACATTGTAGTATAAAGGTAGTCTGCAATGACACTGATATTGCATCAACCACATCCGTAAAGTATTTGGGAGCGGAAATAGATCAGTCACTCTCTGGTGAGGATATGGGTAGAAAGGTAATCAAAAAAGTAAACTGTAAACTAAAATTCCTATATAGAAAGAGTAAATTTTTAACATTACATTCTAAGAAATTACTAATTTCTGCTTTAATCCAATGCCATTTCGAGTATGCTTGTTCTTTCTGGTATTCTAGTCTGTCAGAACTAACAAAAAAGAAGTTGCAATCCACTCAAAATAAACTATTAAGATTTGTTTTGAATTTAAATAACCATTCCCATGTTGGATGTGACGAATTCCTTGAAGTTGGCTGGTTACCGGTCCACCTAAGGGTAGATAAAATAAAATTGAACCATTATTTTCGTATAGTAAAAGGTCTGGCCCCCATATACTTATCAGAAAAAATATTATTCACGAATGATGTCCATAAACACTTTACTAGATCTTGTCAGTTGTCAATAAAGGTATCTAATGTTGAATCTCAGGGTAAAAAAACGTTTCATCATACTGGTATGAGGCTTTGAAACAGTCTTCCTTATAATATTAAATGCATAGACCAAATAGTAAAGTATAAAAAAGCAATAAGAGTTTTTTTATTCGAAAACTTAGTTAAAAGCAGTTCCTCTGAGTTTGTATACTGCTAAAACATTGTCACATTACAATCCTCCATTAAAACTAGTTTTCATGTCATTGTCTTTCAGCATATGTGTATGAATGTATCTGCGGCTTGTCACGTGGTCATGACATTTCCCAGGACCATCATGGAAATAAGCTTAACACATAATGTGTGCTTTTGATGTCATCCTTGATTCGTCATGACCAGGTGTGACAATCCCAGTATGTAGTGTGATAAATGAGATTATTTATTTATTTATTTAATTACTAGTTTATGTTCGACGTCTTCTCGCCGTGTTTATTAAATCATTTTACACAATTATCATTATTATACTATATCTATTAATTCACTATTTCACTTATAACTTATCATACCTACTTATGAAATGATAATCCACTCCCTTTTCGTCTGACATTGAATTTACCAAAACAATAACAACTTTCCGGCATATTGGTATATGCCAACGCAGGCAAAATCTTCCCGGTTGTAAAATGGCTGCCAACCTCCATAGTCGGCACGCGATCACGTGACCACCATACACTCTAGTCAATATATATACACCTACATGAGTATTCTGCCTTTTCGGGTGGTACATATACAATTGGCGATAGTTTTTTCTTTTATGTCCATAGCAGTTATATCTTATAACAACCTGTCATGACTTCATCAGGGGTTGATTTATTCGGTTCATATCAACCGCTGATGACGTCCTGGCAGGTTGATATTTCATATCAACCGCTGATGACGTCATTACAGGTCGATATATTCGGCTCATATCAACCGCTGATGACGTAGATGATCGAAACAATACAAAGAACACAGAAATAAAATTTTATTCTTTTGACAATAAAAAAAAATGTTATGGTACAGTTTGTAGCATTCAGGACAGAAATAGGCGGCGTATTTATCGGCATATTTAAATCGGTTATCCATACTCAATGTCTAAGATATCTTTCAGAATTTCTTTCTGCCCACATCATTTCTCCACACACTCTAAGACTTGAAAGTATTTATCGCCCAAGAGTTCCTTTGTAAAGTATTATTGGCTACGGCTACAGTCCACTCAAAACAGTCAGTCAAATCTCTGAACATACCTAAAAGTAACCTTCAGTTACGGTTCATTGTCAGAATTATCGGAAAAGTTGCCTTTAGATCCAAATTTTCTTCAGGCTTTGTATAGATCCTCATCATAGTTGCATTCACATCTATTCCATCGTCAATATGATGACTAAAAAGGATTGATTATTCGTCTGACTTCGTTTTACTATCCATTTTGTTTTAGTTTTCTGTTCAATTACTACAAAATGGCGACGTATAAACAAACACGTGCACGTGATTTCTTCGGTAATTTTCGCCATTTGGCAATTATCCAATCCCTGTTGCCTTTTTTTTTTAAGAAGAGTCTATTAAATTTAAGGGTGAACGTTGTATATGTCAGATATAAACCTACTCTCACTAGGATTGATATGATAGAGAACCCTTAGGTAGAGTGGTTCAGGCTAAAAATGTTTTATAACAAACAGACACTATTTCGGGACAGTAAAGACATTATATGATAAGACTTACTATAAAAACTTCATTGATCAACAATGGAAGTCTGGCCACTTCTGAATTTTGAGGATATATAATCATTTGGACATATATTATAAATGACTCAAAATCTTCCCGGCTTCCATAATCAAAGGAGTTATCTCTTAGTGAGAATAAGAGCTATGTCCCTTGGTTGTACTTAAAAAAATATGCTCCAAGCTACGCACGTCCCGGAAACGAAATAACTTGATCGCAGTCGGAAAATATCGTTTATTTCCATACTGCAAAGTAACCGAATACACTCTATGAGACGATTGGATTTGAGATATGTACACATGCGCGAACGCTTCGTTGTTTTAACAGTAAACCCGCGCCTTCAAATGTCTTTATATTAACTGTGTTTATAATGCTACAGTAGAAATTAAAATACATGTTAAGCTGGAGATGAAAAGATCGGCATTTGACATGAATTATTTCAAGATTAGCCTCATACATATATTAAAATGAACAGTGCGTTTACTTATTTATACCCAGACACTGGCCTATTTATAACGGCATGTTATACAGAGGGAGCGAGGGAGAGAGAGGGTCTATAAATCTAATAATGTAACATTTTAATGTTTATCTCAATGATAACTAAATATTATATTGTGCAGTACGATGTTTGTTATGAAAGATAAATTGCCGGGTAAAGTACGAGGAAAATATAATGACATGTAATACGGGGAGTGAGAGAGGGATAAACACCCCAATAAAACTATTAATTTAAGACTTTATTTTTTGTCCCTCAGATAAATAAATATTTTGTACTGCATGATGTTTGTTATGAAAAAAAAACACATTGCTGGGTAAGTGGCGTATGCGCCGAGCCAGCAATTATTGCGTATGTACCGAATTTAGAGCCAAATTTTGTAGTTTCGTCTGTAGGCCTATAAAGGGTGGTATTTTTCGCCGACTTCAAGGTTTCCTAAACATGTGGACACCGACGCGCTCACATGATATTCTTTGAACTGTAGATTTTGATGGAGTGTAATTATATTTTTTTTTCCGCGAGAGCCAAACATGCGGTTATAACCACTGCTACGTTACCATTGGAAACGTTTAGATTTTTAAGTTTCATGACCAAATTATGGCATTCTGCTGTGTAGCTTTGATTTTTGACATCATACAAAATTCCTTCGTTCATCTAAAAAGGTTTGGACTTGCAACCATTCTTTTTACCTGCCAATTGTTTTTTATTTTCATTATTAGCCTTCATGCGAATCATTTCTTTTTTAGTCTTCGGAAGTTGATTTTTTTTAAAACTTGGTGATTGTGCTTTTATGACAATCGCCGCAAATACTTTTCTTTCTATCTAAATCAGTTAAGGTCGCATCGGCAGATGTCCGAGTCTCTCTGTTTATTAAATTAATTTCACTTGTGTCTGCCGACGGAGTAACGTAAACTATCACGGAAAAAATGGGGTGTCAAGAAAATCATCGTATGATTTCATACATTTAGTGGACTTAACCTTACTTTTACTCAGCTTCCTAGTCTTTGTCGTCAGTCTGACCAGTCTATTTTGAATGTATTTGTCACCAAAAGTCACACAGTCGTCATGTAAAGCAGTCATGATAGACCGATGCTCCGAAGTTGTCGGGAATTTATTAACATTTGTCTAGCATAAAGCCTATTTGTGATTTTTGTCATAGGTAGTTTGTTACAGTTCCCAAATCATAGGGGTACTTGTCCAATCCAATGCTGGATAGCAAATCATCCGTGGACGATATCTTGCAGGGATCAGTCTCAAATCTAGAAAAAAATAAGTCCGTCGATCAAAGCCTATGGCTACAGGATGGTTAGATAATATACTATGATTATAAAAATAATTTACACCATGTTACCGAAAAGGGTCTGGAAAATAAAGACTACAAATAAAAAGTTTGTTTCGGTTATTTTCAGGTCTCAAATAGTTCTGCGTATTTAGAGCTAACAAATATTTATTTCCTAACCACAATAGACGCCAGCGTAAACCAAGAATGTAGCCACTTAATAAAAGTAAATCTCGAAAGGTTGTAGTGAATTTATCTGGGCGATTTCACCTACTTGAAAGTTAGAAATGAAACGAAGCTATTATAGCTAGCTCTGTATTTAAATCACCAAAATCGCCAAAATCAAAAATCAAATCAAGGAGTGAAATTGAAATTTTTGCCCACGTTCGCTATTAAATAAACACGTAAGTCGAAGCCCGTAATGAGTGTATTTTTTACTCGGCGTTATATACCAATACATGTTTGTAAAAATACCTTACGTGACGTATATTTGCTGCGACTTCCTAAACCACGTGCGCGGCGCTAACTTCTGCTCACTTCAGAAGATTTCTCGACGGAGCAATCACACAGATAAGCGGGTCAGTTTTTATAAGGACAAATATTGTGTCTCTGAACCACTCTACAAATGGTATAAAAATATTAATACCAAGGTTGTGGACACCCCCCCCCCCCAAGAGATCACAATTTTTATCCGATTTTGATGAAACTTGAAATTTATGTTTATGTCCCAAAGATCGCGCTTCCTTTCACTAACTATTGTCCATATCAGACCGCAATTTCCTGGATTATGGCCCCGGATTGCATGCAAAATCGTACTTTTAGCTTGTGGAGTCTCCAGAGGTCACAATTTTTATCGAATTTTAAAAACTGTTTAAATATATCACTTTTACCCATAATGTTGTTTGAATTGTGTGCGCAAATAGTGTAAAAGCTTGTAATACGAGGTTTTTGAATGTGAACCCTCTAGAGGTCACAATTGTGTTCCGATTTTGATGAAACTTGAAATACACGTTAATATCACGAAGATCTAAGTTTCTATAGATATTCCACATATCGCACCTGACTTCCTGGGTTATGCCAGACTGTAACCATCTCTTATTAATATTTGGAATATTATCCGAGGTAATAGGTTGATCAGAAATTTAATGTTTTGGATGTTATCTGGATATTGCAGGTTTATCTGAATGTAAATGGTATGGTAGAAATCAAATAGTACATAAACCTGGTATTACATATTATTTAGATGGGGCTCATACCAAAGACAGCATGCGAGTGAGTAAAGTACTACTACACTGTATTGTGATTTACATTTCAGTCAGTCAGTACTATCAGTATCATAATAGAATATTAGATTAACCTGTTTATTCTTTTGAATTTAGCAATGTGCAACTTGGTTCAAGTCAGTCTCTAAATCAGAAGAAAGTAATATTCAGTGAGTATTTATTTCTGCATCACATATAAGATGATTGTTCCTATTAATGACAAATTATTTAATAATGGAGAAAACAACGGTCATGTTTGAAACAATGTTATTAGTAGGAGCGCTTGTCTGGCAACGCACGTGTGCGCATGCGCTTCCGTACATGCGCGTGACCTTGCACTGGATGACCTTTAGTACGGAGAGAAAGAGGGGCGCGCGCGTGGGAAGAGAGAGAGAGAGAGGAAGACAAAGGGAAAGAGGAGGGGGAGGGGGAAACAACTCTTTTACATTGATTAAGTTGGCCCTGAAAAGGGCCGTTGTCCTCCACCTAACAACACCACTTCGGCTGCTCCCACCGATTTGTTTTTTTGGTACATTTGACTGCATGCTTCGACCGTCTATGGTCGGTGTTCCCAATCTCTGTCCCACACCAAAAACAAACCAAGTAATCGGCATCGGGCCGATTCCCCCTAAACATGGGGTAATACCCCCGACAAGTCGTACAAAAACTAAAATCTTTACGATCCATTTTGCTTGTGACTTCTTTTGGCTTCGACACTCCTATTTATAGCTCGAGACGGGACGAGTCTAATGTGTTGGGACGATACCATTTTCCAACCAATCAGAATAGCATGACGTCATATGACGTCACAAAAAACAGACACGTGATATGTTGCTTACAAAGCATTTTATTGAACATATTTACAAAGCATTTTATTCAACACAAAATTGAATTTGAACACAAAGCACAAAGGCATAGAACACAAATTTAATTGAACTTGAATTGAACATAAAGCAAACAAACATATTTACAAAGCAAAAAAGCATCGACATCGTTGTCCCTTCTTCTGGTCTTTTTGCAAGTCGGGAAAATGATCCCTAGCCCATTGTTCGACGAGTATATCGTTCACACGATACACGTGCCCGAACACCGAAAGGGCGTGCGGGGAGGGAACGTGAAACCGATGACACAAATAATACAAAAAATAATGACCGCAGACGACACTCTCGAGTCCCTGAATCCATCGGGGTTGGTAGTGGAGTTGTAGATCTTGGACGAAACGTCGAAAGGCTTCTCCGTAAACATCAGGGGGACACCCGTAGGAATCGAAGAAGGTAATGTGATCTGGTCCTTCGCACACAAACACGGTCCAGTGTCTACCGGGTTGGTCTTCATCGTCCGTGTTGATGACGTAGGCTTTGGGTTACGAGGTCGGGCGCAGTATATCCAGATGATTACGAGCCCACACGCCCCCGAACACCGTAGAGGGGAGGTGTTTTTCTAAAGCCCGTGTCAGTTGTCGATTGGAGAGAGCCTCACCAATCTGTGATGACTTGTCGGTTGGCGTCGATTTCCAAGACATTGTCGTATTCGGCAAACAGAACAAGACTGAGGTGATTGGTCGGGGCCGCACCGAACTTGAGTTCCAAAGACAGGTTACCCGCTGCTTTGGGATGAAAGTACTTACCGTCGGCTCCGTGGTCGTTGGTCAAATCGAAACAATACAAAGTGTACCCATTGATATAGTCGTTGAAAGGGAGGTCCAGGTCTTCTCGGATGTTTAAGACGGCCACTCTTTTCATCAAATCCAGGTATTGTGCGATGGCTTGTCGCTTGGGAAAGTTGACGTCGTATTCGTCCACAATTTCCCCGTTCTTGGTCAATTTGATGTTTTGCAATTGATTGTGTTCGAATTGGAAGGGATTTCTGTTTTTTCTTCCGTCGTAGGCCGTGTTACGTACCATACCCACGATTAATCTCTTGGGCAGGCTTTCGTTGACAAACATGTTGTCTAGGACGTGACTGGCACGATTATCGGGAATGACCATGTCGCGGATCACCACACGCTTCAGGGGATATTTGGCGTTGGGTGATTGAAGTTGCGCGGCCACCCGTGTGTAGGTACTGGGAGCCAGAGTGACGAACGGGATATCCAGGTAGGCTTTGGTTAACTCGACTTTGTAGTCTTCTGTATCGTTGCCTTCGTCGTACATCAGAAAAAAATTCGGGGATTGCTTTTCCAATTTCAACCGCAGGTCAACACCGTCCAGCAGATACCGATCTTGTAAACACATGTCCAAGTGTAGACGCGACTGAAATTCAAAGGTGCGACTGGCAGCGATGGTTTTCTGACGTTGTTCCAATCCTTTGTTATTCGGAGCCTGTCGTCCACCGTCCTCGGCGGTGGCGACGGATTTTGTGGAATTGAACTGCCTGGCGGTATCTTTTTCCCACCACAGGACTTGTTTCGACAGGTGGTCGTTCTTGGCTCCCTTACCGAAACTCAGCAAATTCTCCAAGTAAGCCCGGTAGGAATAGGTGGGCAGAGAGGTGGTGATCAAAGTTTCGGCATCCTTTCCCAGGCGTAATTTGACGTCTTTAAACAACGAATGAAACAAGTTGTTAATGGGTGCGACTTGACTATCCGCATCCAGGTCATCCTCGTTGTTCTTGGTCACATTCAGGGCCACGTGCAGTGTCATGTTGGCCAGATCGATGAATTCGGTGGTGGCATTGATAATATAAAATTCGATGGGTCCGTCGTGGTTCAAGTCGGGCGTCAGTGGATACTTTCTGATTTTGTTCACCTTGTTTATGGCCGTCTGCGTGTCGGGTACACTGAAAAAATCCTGCAATTCGTCTCGCGCGCAGGGACAGGAATCATTGCGCATTACCTGCGTAGCCATGGTCGAAGATATCTAGTTTACGTCGCCTGTGAGAGGTGACCTGTGTCTTCTTCTTCCTCTTCGGGCGATGTGAAGTGGACGGGGTTCGTGAGGGGTCTTTTATAGGTTCCAGGTGGGCGACCACGTTCTTGAGTGTGTCGGACATCGTGTTTGACACCGCGGGGCGAAGCGTGTCCTGGGCGACTTTCTTCCAGTTCCATTTTTCACGACCACTGACGGCGTCGAGCACGCTTTGCCCCACTTTGGGTAACACTTGGGCCACATTCTTTTTCACGGCAGCTTTACCGGCCGACCACAAGGTCTTCCCGACCGATTTGACGGCATTCAATAACCCCGACCATCGACCGGCACCCTGTTGTCTCAGAGTTCCTCCCTTGTACACCACCAGACCATCGGCGGCGAAAATGAAGTTGGACCACCACCTTTCCGTCGAGAAATGGCACGGCTTTCCCCATTCCGTTCCTTATATAGAGACCAACGGAGTTTAGTCGACTGTACTTCAGAGGTAAGTAGTGAATCCTGGCGGGACGGTGATACAATCGTCGACTGGGAATCACGTCCAACAAAGTAGCCTTCACGTCGCCTACGATCTGGGGTTCGATAATGTCCTTGTAGATGTAAAATAGATCGTACTGGATTTGAAGATTTGGGTAGACTTTGGCCATCGTCGCCGGTCATATCGATTGACTGCAGGGCAACCAACAGTTCGTTTCCAGTCCATCTCATCATGGACACGATGGGTCCACACAGACGAAGTTCGATTTTCGGCAACACGTCAAAATAAAAAAGCGCTTGCACGTGATTGATCTTCAGATACATTTTGTCGTTGGTGCCGTCTTTCTTGAAAGACACGAAGGAACCTTTTTGTGCGGCCCCGTGGCGCATCACCTCTCGAGTTTCGTACTTGTCCTGCTCTTTCTTCTCGTGGTCGGTCATTTCCTTGTGATTGGGATCCAAACGAACGGGTTTATTGGCCAAATGATTGTAGATGGGAGGTAGGTACCACCACACCTCCAAGTGTTTGTTTAGGACAGCCAGGATATGCCTCAGTGACTCGTAGTTGCCACTCTTGATGTGCGTTTCCATTTCGATCGATCCCTTGATCTCATCACCCTTTAAGCCTTTGAAACAATGCGACGGGTCGATCCTGTGGACAGACCCACTTCCCATTCCCGGTGATCCACGAGAAGTGGCGGTTCCAGATGTGTATGATACGTGGATACTTTGTTGTAGGGATACTGCGACATGGAACTATCACTAGGGAGCGTGAGGTAAAAGGGTCGGTCGTTGTTCATTATGTTTGGTTTTCAAGGTTGGAGAAGGTAACAGGTAACCCAAGGTACTGGAGAGCAAGGCCGTCCACAACGTGGTCTGCGATTCGTCGGGTTTGAAAGCCAGTTGGGACAAAGAAACTCCCGCCACGACGTACACTAAAATCACTTGAGGGAAAAAGACGATTTCCGCTTGTGGCACACGTTTTCCCAAGAGCGACCAATTGTGGGTACTCACGGACGTAGACGTGGTTTCGTCTTGCATGTTGACTGATGTCGGCGTCTCTAGCGCCTATTTATACGTTTTGGAGACTGGTCCTGTCGATCCACGAATTAAAACTCGCCGGATAGCCCAACAACTTCACCAATTTTTGAGGGGCAACACCCAAGCATACTTGGAAAACACGTCGATGACGCACAGCAAATACCTGTATCCCTCATTCTGTTTGGCCAAGGCCGACATATCGCTCAAGTCGGCTTGCCTCTGATGATCTATGCCGGCCACCACCGTGGGAGACCGCGAGAATTTCCTTTTCAATGGATTATGCAAGGTATACGCCCTTTGTTGTTTCATCCATGCCTTGACTTTGTCCAAGGACACGCCGGTAGCTTTGTGAAGTCCCACCGGCCAGGTGGTTCGGGTCGTAATGCACTTTCTTCAGCTTTCGTTCCATGTTTCAGCAGGTGTTCCTATGAACAGGCTATTTATAGTTTTTGCAAGGAGAGCCATCTCCTGGTAGGTATACTAGGGGTATCCGTACTGGAGATTTTCTTCTTTCTCGGGCGTCGCGGCGGAGTCCGTGTCGGTGGTGTGGACAACACGTTCCATCGTTCTTGATTCCCGATGGCTTCGCGCGGTACGTTCGTGGCCTTCAAACTTTGCATCACGCCAAACCATCCCACGGGAGTCTAGGTATTCTTTCGCCGACGAACCAAATCGTTCACGATGTCAATGGCATTGGTGTCGTGTACGGGTACCCCATTCCGAACCAATTCCAAGTTCTCGTTCCAAAACCAAGGTGTCTTCTCTTTCATCTGTTTCAACAAAAGGCGAGCTCGGCGTTGATAGGGTCGAGGGACCGACTCCAGGATGGGTGCCTCCGAATTTTCTTCTTTTTGTTCGGGTATGTTTTCGTCCAACAAGGGAACAACCTGTTTTCGTTTCCTTTGCATCGTTTGATAACGATGTAACAACTGTCCGTACCGTTGCATTTTATTTTCGTCGGTTAGGGTGGGATCGTTTAGTACGTGTTGCATGTCTTGGTGGACATTCTCGACGGCCTGCTGCAGTGGATCTCGATCGTAAGCGGGTTCGACTTGCCTGACTTCGACGGGTTTGACGTCGGGGAGTCCGTCGAAGGGTACCAGTTTCATTTTCTTGGCGAATTTCATCTTTTGGAAAGGACCGAAACAATCGGGCGAAGAAACCCCCTTTATGTTGCTTCAGAAGTCCTCGACGGGTCTTCCAAGGTGTTTTAGACGTGCCCAAACGTCGTAACAAGGGGGCGTCCTTTTTCAAGCGCTTGACTTCTTTGTCGGTCACAGGAACGTTGCCCCGAATCAGGTTTCCAATACACTCACACACACCGTCGACGATGGGTCGGGTCTCGAGTAAAAGGGGACGGTCTTTCGGTGCTGTAGTCAATAGATACCGAAGTGTCTACATGACTTAGCTCGGGGTCGTTCTCCGGTCCCCTTTTTATACCTTTCTGTTCCCTGGGTTATCCACTAAATAGTTTAGATAGCTCGGCAGCCATAGCGTTCGCTTTATCGTACCTTCTAAGGAAGGGATGTTTACCACCCTGTTGTCCTCCCAATAGTTTAGATACCAAGGGGCCCAAAGCTGGGAGGGCCATGGCCAGCAATGCACCGATGGCACCACCCTGTTGATCGACAAGTCGCCGTTTGACGTCGGGTGATGTTCGTGGTTTACTCAGTTTGCGAAGCAGCGCTCGATGTTTGTTCAATTCTTCGGTACTCAGTCCCCTTCCGCGCTGTGCGGTCCTTCGAACGAATTGATTTCGTTTCTTGTTTCTTTCCTCTTGCAGTCTTTCCTTCCATCGCAGCAAGATACGAACCAACACACCCCCAAAAAATCCACGTCCCCCAGGTTTCATGATCAGGGAGAGTTTTTCGGTCGTCGGCATGTTTCTCTCCGTCAGTTGGGTAAACACTTGTCGATTTCGTTCCACCCATTTCTTGTGCTGAACGTGCAGTGGCTGAATGTTACCCTTCAGCAAATGGTTGGCCGCCAACTTGAACCACTGCAACAATCCAATACGTGACCAACTGCCCATAAGCCATATCGGGAGTCAGATGTTGTAACTTGCGAATGAAGGACTTGAGTCCTTTCATAGAACTCTTCTTTTCTCTTCGTGGCCTGCGAAAGATCGGGGAGAGAGACCGAGCAGGGGAAGGTGGTGACGTGGGACGTGGAGGTGTGACCGGTAAGGTGAGGCGTGGTGGTGGTGTGGCCGGTAAGGGAGACATGGGACTCGTGGGTGGTGTCAACGAGGGAGGTGACCACTGTTCTGGGGGCACTCATTCTCGGGCGACTCTGACTTCGTACCGTGGGATCACGAAGGTCAGGTGCCAGCGTCGGGAACGTCGCCCTGGGAAGGGTGGGAGGTGGGTGTTTCCTCTGCGTATTCTTCGTACGGGCCATCGCGACAAACAAGAGTCAATTCGAGGTACAGGTCCCCCTTTTATACTTTTTGGACGTAGACGATGGGTGGTTCCTCTTGGGGTAAAATGTTGGATCTCAGTCGCAAAGCTTCGGGTGTGTCGGGCTTCAAATCAACGAGTAAGTAACTGCGAGGGGTACTCGTCGCATCTTCATAAGCTTCTTGCATATACTTGGAACGGGAAGGGTACATCTGACGGGCCAACACACCAATTTGCGAGGCGTCACGGGGATTTTTGAACAAGACCAGGTAATGGGCATTCAGACTGATGGTACGTTGTTGCTTGTCAAACAAGTTTTGCACAATGTAAATGACACTCGTGTCGTGGTGATAACTCTTTTTCGTGAACCACTTTTGCAATATCTCCGTGTCTTCTCCCATCAAATGGTCCACGACTAAGACTTGTGGACCCTTGACTTGCCCATCACGTGGTCAATATCCGTCAAACCTTTGACATAAGTGTAGGGAAAGCGATCGTAACTCTCTTGCCATTCGCCATAAGCCCACACGATGCGTTGGGAAGGGACGTCGAACAGGGACGCTTGAAGAAACTTCTGCACAAAGACCGTTTTCCAAACACCCGTTGGACCACTGACTAACATGGTAAAGGGATGTTTGAATGTCACATCCATCTTGCACTGTCCCCCCCCCCTCCATTCCCTTTTCCCCTGCCTTTTATGCCTTCGCGCCAGAACAACAGACATGGAGTGAAATTAGAACACAATTTATTTTACAAAAAATACAAAAAGAACATTCAATAGAACAAACATATCATGCAAAGGAACAGAACATTAAATACAAACATATCATACAAAGGAAAAGAAAAAACTGTTAGTTATCGCGTTCTCTCTTCAGGATATCTTGTATCACCCAGGGTACATTTCTCAGGACGCGAGGAATCCAATACACATGTCCCAAAAGCTTCTGCATCGTGTCGTGTGGGTGCCAGTCTTTCACTTCAGCAAACGTGACGACGACGGGTATCCATTCACTCATATCGAAATAAGTGGGATACGACAAGACTTTGGTCATATCTCTCGGACCCGCATATTGGATGAGTGCTCGGGAAAAAGAGGACAGCCGGCTTCGGGATTTCACCGTTCGAAGTTTCAACGTTTTCACTGGTAATCGGGAGAATAGTAGGTGGAATAGAAAGCTTCGTCGACTGTTTTCTTTATTTCTTTGTATCGTCTGTAGAGCTCGAACGCTTCTCCGCACCAGTACCAGTATCGCTGACTGCGGGTGTTGTCTCTGGGCATATCGATGTTGTTGTCGAACATGCGACTGGCAACGGCTTCAAAGTTGTTTTCTGTTTGGATTTCTTCTTGGCACTCGAGCAGGCCGTGTCCGAGCTGTCCACAGTAAAGTTGAGGCACTTGTGATTTTCGTCGGTGGGTCTCTTGATTCCGTAACGCTCTCTTTTGACAGTTTCTTTTCTTTCTTCATCACTCTTCGCTTTTTTGGGCTTCTGCTCGTTTTCCACACTGGGGTGCCCAGTGCCCTGGTTCTCCGCAGAGGTAACAACTTCCATAGGAACCATAGGCTGGTCTGTCTTGCCTTGGTTTTCGTTGCTGTTGTTCTTGGGAACGAGCAGGGCAGTCTCTATACCAGTGTCCGACATTGTTACAGGAGAAACAAGCTTGACTAGCCATCGAGAGCAGAATGAAATTTCAGTCTGACACTTTGCTTCTTATAGTCTTGGTCGTGACGTCACTCTTTCTTTTCCTTCGTTTTGATTGGTTCGCTGTTTAGTCTATGATTTCCAGGCTTTCCACGTACTTTTTTTCACTTCGTCCCAATCGATCAAGGCTTCACTCACGTGACACGCAACGTCATCGGGTCTGCTCGATTACCGTGTTTTTATCGCCAATGGTTGAACACGATGAAGATTTGCATGCGCGCGTTGTTGGGGTGACTCATCTTGGCTTGACTGATTCGAGCTTCTCTGATCCCCAGTTGTCTGCCAATACATTCCCAGCCTTCCCCCATGTTGCCGGACATGACATTGATATCCATTTGATCCAAAGACCATCGTTTCTTTTTCTTCGGCAAGCCGTCCATCCACTGGCGTATGGGGTCTTCTTTCTGTTCGAAAAAATCGTCTTTGCGTTTGATCAACACCGTCTTAAAGCCCGGTACTACCGTCCAGAATTTCAAGGCTTTGTCGACGTCTTCTCGCCATCGTTGTTCGTCCTCCCACGTCTTGACTTGATCCCGCCCGTGGATCGTCCATTATACTGCCTAGCATATTATCGATGTCTTTTAGTTTCGGCTCGTCCACCCAGCGGTAGTGATTGTAATCGTCCACGGGATGCGACGGTTGACCCGTTATGGAAGAAACACCTAGTCCAAGACACGAGTGGTATCTCTGACTGGGATGTTTGTACTTGCAGACAAGTGTTGCCTTTCTTCTATAATGGGCAGGAAACATTTCAACACTCGAAAGTTGAGCCATCGTCGTCTAAGTTTCTCGATCATATCCGTATTTTCTGCCGGTTCGTCATCTTCTTTTTTTGTTCGCCATCGTCCTGAGACCCGAAAGTTAGTATCCATAGGGGTAAGTGTTGTTCGGTTGGCCATCGTCATTGAATTGATCAAACCGTTTGTCATACACGATTTTATATCTTTTGTTCTCGGGGCGTGTCCAAAGACGGCGGTCACGTGATCTGGTAATCTTGAACGGATTGGCTATGACCAGAGGCTCGTTTTGATTGACGTGCCGTACATTCTCCTTCATGATGGCGTAATTCAGCTGCTGGGAGGCACGATAATTCAAGGTGAATCCCCGGACTTTACATACAGTTTTTCCATCGCTCTGGCGGTATGCGTAATTCTTAGGCTCTCCGCTAACAAATTCTCGAATGGTGACATCTTCGGGCAACTCGTTCTTCCACTGACCCAAACTAGAAACTTCCGGGGATTCCATGACGTGGAGTGGTATTGATAGATGACTCTATCAGTGTCAAAATAGCATACACGCTCTCCCAACGTTTCCAAGACGGAATAGAGTTTCAAACGGGCCTGGGCAGTGACAAAGGCGGCAATAACCACGTTGGTGATGGGACCGGGTGCCACGTGTTCTTCTTTCTTCAGCGTTTCCATCAAGACCATGTTATCGTTCCTTAACTGCACATCTCGTACGGTTTGGGTCACGTCCAACATTTTTTCAAAATAGACGCAGAGTTCCGTGATGTACTCGGTCTTGGGAAAGTTGTCTCTCTGTCCGAATTTACCCCATGCTGTCTTGAGGTGCAGGTTACTAAACGCCCGCATTCCTTTGTTGGGTTTTATCGACGCGGGATCTAGGCGAATACCTTCTGTGTCGTACACGTCATTGACGAAGCGGGCCTTGTCTTCTTCGGTGTGACAGGTGTCGGGATAACCGCTACTTTCCATCTTCTTCTTCAGGTAGTGATTGATGTACCCAGTAAACAGACCGCCCGTTTTGGCCTCGGGATCGTAGGTGCTGAATTCTTTCCAGTGCCAGACTTCGTAAACTTTCAGTACTTCGTATCCTAGGGTCACCGCTTTCTTCAGTTCCAGAGTGACAAACGTACCCACCCAAGCTCGCTGTTCGTCGGTGTGATCACAAGGTTGGTATTCCGCAATCTCCCCTTGTTGCATGTGTTCGTCGACGCAGCTTCGACACAGGACAAACACCAATTTCTGTTTGCGCCGAAACGGGAGCACTGGATGGTACAGGCCACGGGGCGGCAAGACGGAACACTAGATCAATCCTTCGTACTGCTGCCACTGCTCTTGATCGTGCTGTGTGACGATCGTACTTGCAGATGTAGGGGTACAGGGACACCACGTCGATGTAGCGCATGTCTTCGACCGACTCGTTCACCAACAGTTGAATGGCATTGGTTCTTCCGCCGAAGAAAGCGTTGCGGGGCATCAGGGGTTCGGGAGCGGGCCATTGCTGATCTTCCAAGCCTTGTAAAAATTCGTTCATCTCGGGATCGCGGCGTCGTTCTTCCTCCATCTCACACTCCCACATGACGCGAATGGTCTGCATACCGTACTGTTCCTGGAGTCGACGGTGACGTTCTTGGGTCTTCTGGTACAAGTCCCTCATACTGCGAGATGGATCGTAGGGATGTTTATGCTGAACGTCTTGGACGGGACCCGGAAAACATTTGGGACAACCGTGAAAGGCACACCCGTGAAATTCGTACACCGTACCTGTGGTCGTGTCCATACCATCTAAACTATAAGGGCCGACTCGGCATTCACTACCGTTGCGGGCGTGTCGAATGTTGGGTAGTGGGGTCTGGTTTCGGAAAGCAGCCATGGTCTGTCGGTGTTGTTCCCATTCCAACTATCGAAGGGCTTTGTTGGACTGTTGTCGAGGCTGGAAGCGATGCCAGTCCTTACCGGGTTTCGGCTCTTGCATCAAGGCTCGAGGAATGACGACGAGGGTGTCTTTTTTGAGGTAGTGCGTGCGTAACACGCGACTGCAGGCGGAGGCCAGGGTCAAACTCTTCTCAAAGGGATTGATTCCCGTGTCCATGAGAAATATCTCTCGAAACACGCCACAGCATCGGTGGAGGACATCGACGTCACTCTTAGAGTAGGCCAGATTTCCTGACGAAAATCAAAGACGTCGTGATTTTGCTGCTCGTACCACTCGTGAAACTTATCTCGTTCAGTCACACTCATGCCATCCGGGTCCTAATCTTCATTCTCCAGTCTGTTAAAGTGATGGGGGGGGATAACCTTTCTTGAGCTCTTGCAGGCCAAAGGTCTTGGGCATGTCCCGTAAAAAGTTGAGGGAATCGATGAATTTTACCGTACCGACAGTGATCGTCATCGCTTTACCACCATTCATAATGACTTCGGGTTGCGCCACGGAATGTTTGTGCAGCGTTTGTAAAATCAGCAGTCCGTCGTAACCTTTGAAGTTGTGGGCCACGGCAATCACGGCACTCGATTCGTGACTGTCATGTTTCCGACCATCTACCACCGTACCTTGAGCAGCGAGTTGTAAAAACCATTTTCCCACATCGTCCAGCGTGTCTGGGCCTTTAAACACAATTTCCCGTTGGTGATTCCAGTACATGTCGCAGTGCTCGCAGGGATCTTGGTTGTCGATGCAAAAATGACAGCAGGTTTGCAGGACACATAGGTTGGGGATGTGTTCACCGGTATCAAAGTCAAAGAAGACGAAACGGGTCAACGTTGATTTCTGTAGTTTGTCAATTTGGGTCTTTCGATGTCCATTCATGTCGATGGGTGATTTTAAAGGTTGGATGTAACAAAATTGTTCCTCGGCCGCGTGCCACTCTCGGCAGATGGAACACTCGTATTCTCCGCATCGGTGTTCATCTAAATTTCGCTTGGCTTTGATGACGTCCCACTCTTTTGGGCATTTCTCGCATTTCTTTCACCGATAACATATACTGCACTTGGCTCTGGAACGGGTGGCGAGGTGGTTGTCGAAACACTGGCGGCTCACAAACACACGGTGACAACGATAACACGTCTTTGTGTTGGGATCGAGTGGATAGGGTGGACCCTTTGTCTTGCATCCATGACACATGACGTGACACGAATGTATCTCGGCATGATCGTATCCTACCTGACAGGTCTCACAAAAATACGACCTTTCCACAAAGGCGGGCATGGACCAGATGACGTCGTAATGTCTGTCGTGTAAATACCGGTTCAGATGTTTTGGTGTTCCGGTGACGTATTTTGTTCCCCGATAGATCGCCCTCCCAAAGATGGCTCGAAAGAAAACGTTGAGCAGGCTTGTCTGGCTCCACCGACGGCATCGATAAGTGCTTCCGTTTTCTTCGTCTGCCACGAGTGGGGTTCTGTGTTGTTGGTTAAATTCTTCTTCTCTCTTACCCATTCAGGCGTGTCTTGTTTGTTGGCGACGACAATGGCTCGCTGAAAACAGAGTTCGTCGGCATTCTTGATGGTGACCAAACATTGCTTATTCGTCGAAATTAGCACTGTGTCTCTTCTTCATCACGTGGCAAATACTCATGGACATACGTTGATCTAGTCGAAATTCTTCGTTACTCTGTAACACGGCTGCCACTTTCTGTGACACGTCTTCGGCCTTTAACAAACGATGTTCACGGAAGGGTAACCAGATCGGTGTTTTGAGACCTGGGTGACTGATGGCGATTGTAACATAATCACTTTCTCTGGCGTCCAAGGTTCGGCGAATTTCCTTGGCTATAACGTGGGACCAATCTTCCAGAAAATCTATTTCCAAACACAGTGATTCGGTTCGAAATAATCGGCTGTATCGTCTATCCACGGGTCGTAATGTAAAACTCATCTTGATTTGCTCGCTGATCGCTTGAGAGTGATCGAAACTCTAACGTCGCGGCCTTTTATCCCTGTATGTCTTGACGTCACCCATGAATGAACTCGTCCATGACGTCATACCTTTCAAATGGATTCGTCCGTGACGTCACCCATGAATGGACTCATCCGTGACGTCATATCCTTCAAACGGACTCGTCCTTGCGATCATAAAACAGCACAACACCCGTCTCTCTATCAGTATGAGAATGGATGCAAGGAGTCACGTGCAGGGAGTCACGCACCGCACGTGCAAGGGGTCACGCACCGCACGTGCAAGGGGTCACGCACCGCACGTGCAAGGGGTCACACTCGAGATAAAGGTCATCCAGTGCAAGGTCACGTGCACGCGCATGTACACGCACGCGCATGCGCGCACGTGCGTTGCCAGACAAGCGCTCCTACTACTATGTTGTCTTTGCCCAGGGACAGATATTAGACAAAAAACTGACGCTTGGAGCCTTGAATGCCGAATAAAAAACATTAAAAAGATAGTATTTTTTATACGTCCAAGTGTGTATGGGTGAAGGAGGGGGTGCATGTGTGTGTATCTATGTGGGTCGTCTACAGGGCGCAATTTTTACAGGATTTTCTTCAAAGTTAGTATACTTATTCCTTATACCCTGTTTTTTTGGTGAATGCCCGACCCCAGGGTCAGAGCCACGCCCATTTCTCGTATTTGTTTGTCGTCTACATGCCACATTTCTTACCTTATCATCTTTCTTGAAACTTTACATACTTATTCTTTGTACCCCGGGGACCTTCCCTATCGTTTGCGGTGCATGACCAACGCTCAGGGGCAGAACCACCCCTATGTTCTTTTTGTGTATCTGTGTGTCGCCCACAGGCCACAATTCTTAATCGATCAATTCTTACATACTTATTCCTTATTCTCTAAGGATGATCCCTATTGTCTGTAGTACATGCCCGACCCCTAGGGACAGAGCCACGCCCAATTCTCGTAGCTGTTTGTTTGTCGTCTACAGGCCATATTTAGTAACCTCTCATCTTTGTATATTTATTATGTGTACCCTAAGGAACTTCCCTATCGTTTTGGGGGGCATGACCACCCCCAGGGGCAAAGCCAAAGTCATGCCCATTTTCTTTTTGTGTGTCTGTGTGTCGTGTACAAGTTGCGATTGTTTGACGTCTACAGGCTGCGTTTCTTAATGTATCATCTTAAAACTTTGCAAACTTATTCTTGGTACTCTAAGCAACATCCCTATCGTTTAGGGTGCATGCCCAACCCCAGGCACAGTGCCACACTTTTTTTTATACGCCCACATTTTCACGTGGACGTATATTGTGGTCGCCCCTGTTCGTCTGGACGTCCGTCCACCCGTCCGTCCGTCCGTCCATCCACAATTGTTTGTGAACAGTCTACAGGTCACAATTTTTATTCAGTTCCTTTCAATATTGGCATGTATCGGACAATAACTTCATGGGTTATGGCCCCTGATTGTCCGAGAAATCACGTTTTTAGCTTGTGAACAGTGTAGAGGTCACAATTTTGAACCGATTTGGATGAAACTTGAAATGCATGTTTATAACCCAAAGATCTTGGTTCCTTTCGATATTTGCGCCCATCGGATGGTAACTTCCTGAATTATGGCCCCTGATTGTCCGAAAAATCGCCCTTTTTAGCTTGTTGTCCCTCTGTAGGTTAAAATTGTTATCCGATTTTTAAAAAAAACGTTTGATTATATCACTGATTCATAGTTATGGAAGTTGAGATCAAATTTCGTGAAAATCGGACCAAAATTGACATACAAAATGGCCGCCGTTTGTACGCGAATAGTGTGAAAAGATGTTATATCAAGGTTGTGGACCCTATAGAGGTCACAATTTTGAACCGTTTTTGATGAAACGTGACATGTATGTTTATAACCCAAAGATCTTGGTTCCTTTCGATATTTGCGCCCATCAGATCGTAACTTCCTGAATTATGTCCCCTGATTGTACGAAAAATCACCATTTTAGCTTGTGGTCCCTCTATCGGTCAAATTTGTTACCCGATTTAAAAAAAACCGTTTGATTATATCACCGTTACATGGTTATGGAGGTTGAGTTCGAATTTCGTGAAAATCGGACCAAAATTGACAGACAAAATGGCCGTCGTTTGTACGCAAATAGTGTGAAAATATGTTATATTAAGGTTGTGGACCCTATAGAGGTCACAATTTTGAACCGATTTTGATGAAACTTGAAATACATGTTTATAACCTAAAGATCGTGTTTCCATTGCATCTTTTCACATATTTGATCGTAACTTCTTGAATTATGGCCCCTGATTGTACGAAAATAGCCATTTCTTAGCTTGTGGTTCCTTTTGAGGTCACAATTATTAACGGATTTAAAATAACGTTTGATTATCTCACTGTTTCAATATAATGAAGGTTGAGTTGGAATTTCGTGGAAATCGGACCAAAACTGATGGACAAAATGGCCGGGGCTTGTACGTGAATACTATAAGAATATGGTATATCAAGGTTGTAGACCCTGTAGAGGTCACAATTTTAATCTGATTTTGATGAAACTTTAAATGCATGTTTATAATCCAAAGATCTTGGTTCCTTTAGATAGTTGCGCATATCGAATTGTAACTTCCTGAATTATGGCCCATGATTGTTCTAAAAATCGCCTTTTTAGCTTGTGGTCCCTCTGGAGATCACAACCATTATCCGATTTTAAAAAAACGTTTGATTATATTACCGTTCCACTGTAATGAAGGTTGAGGTCGAATTTCGTAAATATCGTACCAAAACTTCCGGACAAAATGGCTGCCGCCAATACGCGAATAGTGTAAAAATATGATATATCAAGGTTGTGGACCCTGTAGAGGTCACAATTTTAATCCGATTTTGATGAAATTTGAAATGTAAGTTTATAACCCAAAGATCGCGCACATTGGACCATTGGACCTGAATTATGGCCCCTGATTGTACGAAAAATCATGTTTGTTTACCTTGTTGAACCTATGGAGGTCACAATTTTATTCCGAATTAAAAAAACGTTTGACTATATCCCCGTTACACATTAATGAAGGTTGAGTGTGAATTTCTTGAAAATCGATAATTGAACAGCTAAATCCATAATATTAAATGTTTCGTATACTTAACGTTAGCATGGGGCACACCTTTATAAAATCCAAACAAATTCTAATGATTTTCTGATAATTACTTAATATGCGACAACTCTTGTTGACTGCCCGGACGATTTAGCTGCTGTGTGGGCGTATGTTTCGTTGCCTGGCAACCTATCTTCTTTTTGTGGGTCTGTGTGTCACCTACAGGTCACAATTCTTAATCGATCGATCGTCTTGAAAACTTTGTTATACTTATTCCTTATACAGTAAGGCTGACCTCTATTATTTTTGGCGCATGTCCGACCCCCTGGGACAGAGCCACGCCCAATGTTTGTGTATCTTGAGTTCCGCCTTCAGGCCGCAATTCTGAACAGATTCCTTTGAAAGTTTGCGTGCCTATTCCTTATACATTAAGGATGACCCCTATTGTTTTTTGGTGATTGCCCAAACCCCAGGGGCAGATCCATATCCATTTTTACTTTGTTTCTGTGTGTGTTACGTACAGGCCACAATTCTTAATAGATCGTGTTTGAACTCTAAGGAAGATAACTGCATGTCCCGACACTTAGGGGCTAGCCACACCCTATTTTTGTGTTTGTCGTTTGTCGTTTACAGACCGCAATTCTTAATGAATCAGCTTGGTACTTGGCATATGTATTCCTTATAGTCTGAGGGCGTCAACTATTGATTTTTGTGTATGTCCCGATCCCAGGGGACAGCGGCACGCAATTTTTCGCCTTTAGCGCCCGAATGCCACAATTCTGAATACATTATCTTGATATACTTATTCCTTACACTATAAGGACGGCAACGATTGATGTTGTTGCACCCCCACCCATCCCAACACAAAACAAACTCGATGCCTAGCCTTCTTTGCCTCTTGATATTACAGCACATTCCATATATCATTCTTTTCATTTTAAAAAGTACCATATCAATCAAAGAAGGAATATGGACGTATTATATTAAAGCTTTAGCGATGCTCACGTTCCTTCGAATGGGGCCAGTTTTGCGCCGTGCTCCAGACTCCTGTTCTGATTAATGACGTTAGCATTACTAAAGATATATCGCGCGCAAATCTAACCCCGAGTATGTGAAAAAAAAAGGGTTAGTTTAAGTCCTACCGCAGACAAATGTAGTCCCGATTAACCAGGTGTAGTCATCTCTTAGCGTATATCTCGTTATACTCGCCGTGTGCATTCAGGAGCGGGGCTATTGACTCCTTGTCGCAAATTTTTGAGCCGCCAGTAAATTTTAGTGGGCAACTTTTTACTGCTAAACGGTCGTGTGCCAATCCCCCTGATCGCCTGTACGTCAATGTAAAGGAACGTTTTAGTCAGAAAATAAGACACAACATGCTGTTAAAAATACGTCCACTCCTGCTATGTAGCGGATTGAAGTCGAAGTATTGGGCAACGTACAATTTTAAGAACCTTGGCGATACGAAATATTGGTAAGCAGGGGGAATATTCTCACTTAAGTATTTCGTGACATTGTACAGGCGTACACGGGGACTGATATGTGACCGTTTGTCAGTAAACTTTTACTGGGGACACACAAGTTTTGACAAGGAGTCAATAGGTCCGCCCCGAAAGGTACTGTACGACTGTAATGAAATCTAAGTTCAGAGCTGAACTAAACCATATGCTGTTGATGATATTAGAAGCAAGATTACAATATTGTGGTACTTATATGTAACAATGGACATAAGTGGGGCGAGCTGTAACGTCCACTTAACATTAACTAGTTCATTTAAAGACTAACAAAGGTACATTTTGTTAGAAATTGACAGAAACCAGGTTATTCAGGCCACGTTATCAATGCCACGTACAAGCATTAGGTCGAACCTTTTGATTTGCATAACTCATAACTGCTCTATATAGCACAGGGTAGACCAGTCGGCCACCCAGTCAATGTAATGTAATTTATAATGCAATGAATTTAATTTACAGAGGAAAAGTTGTGAGACTGTTAATATTAAATGTGACTGGTGAAAGGGATGTTGCTGCTTTAGTTTCTTTTTTAAAGGTGTGTAAATATTTATTACGTGTTATTGTACATGTAAGTACTCAAAAGACAACACAGGAAAAGGTGCATTTGAGTGATGCATATTTTGAGACTAACATAATATGGTTATTTCAAGAACCATGAAGAATGTTATCCAACAGCATTATGAACTATTGTCATTCAGATGTACCCATCTATGGAATGGCGTCGCTGCCAATATTAAATGCTCTGCCATAATGTCTTCTCCATTGATTATATATGTAAAATGTACAAAGTCTTACTGCCGGTAACGAAGAAGTCCAAATACCTCTAAGGCAAGAGTTAAATGTCAAATGTCAAATGTTTAAGTGTAAAATGACAAATGTTTCGTGGGAAAATGCTTTTGTAGACGTGCCTACAATTTACATTTCTCTCATTACATTTTACATTTGCGCCCTGATATTTCTCTTTCACGCTTTCTACATATAATTTAATAAATTAGTGGATATTATGTTTCTTTATCTCTTTGATTCTATGAATTATCTCCTGGCATGACATTCATGATTACGCACTGTCATCTAGAAAGATTCTTATAGTGTGCCAGCTTGATTTCCTGTTACCATCAGGTGAATATCCTTATAGTATGCTGGTTTATAGTGTGCCAGGTTTCCGTATAATCAACTGGCATCGATGGCATTGGATTTGAATTATGAAAAATACGCTTATACAAGAAAATTATTTACACATCTACAAATAGAAATGAACGTGCTTTTCAATAATATGTAACATGATAAATGGAATTTCGTATTTGGACACATTGCACACAGCCCCCCTCCCCCAGTAATCATGGTAAAGTATATCCAAAGTTTCAAGGTAAGTAAATTTCTTATTGCGTGCCAGTTTGATTTCCTACTACAGTGTCGTGAATATCCTTGTTCTGGCTTAAAATGTGCCAGGTTTCCGTATTTGTTAATAAGTCACGAGATATGATACATTTGCATATGAAATTTTATGCTGTGCCAAAGATGGTATGTAGAAAGCGCGAAGGACAAATAAGATATGGCAAAGCGCAAATGTAAATTGTAATGAGAGAAATGTAACATGTAGACACGTCAATAAAAGTAATTTCTAACAAAACATTTGCCATTTGACACTCCAACATTTGACGTTTTACATTTTACTCTTGCCTTTGACTTTATCATTACCGGTATAAGAACTCAGTATATCGTACTTTTAATACGCCCACGTGGAAAAATGGACGTATATTATTGGCCTGTTGGCCCGTCCGTCGGTCCGCCCATCGTCCACAATTTATCGTGAACACACTAATACATACTACTCGCAGTGTTCCGTTTGATTAGAGCTACTCCCACTATTCACTGCTGGGGAGAGTGAAAATTCTTGTTCTAAATTATGATTGGTCAATAGCCAGATTAACTACCAATCGGTAACTGGGGCATTCCATGTCAAGTGTACACAAAATTTTGGCGATTTTGACATGACCATCACAGATTTTGGTGATTTTTGTTGTGCAAGTTAACCATGACGAAAAAACATGATGTGCAAAATTATAGCGCTGTGGGCCCCATGGAGCCCCTTCAGGGGCATCCCAAAATTTTGGTCTTTTCGGCTGACCTACACGGTCCTCACAAAACTATACATTTTTGGAAAGCTTTTAACACCAGAGAGTTCCAAGCAAAAAGACTGCAATTAATCGATTTAGGGCGAGATGAAAATTATGAAAATTGTAAAGTAAATGTTATATTTATATTAATAATTGTGAGGTTGACATAAAATAAATATTGGCGAAAACACACGATGTCTCCATCCTTTGCAAAGAATATGCTGTTGATTAAATTTTGATTTAAAGTAAAATGCAGCTGTTTCACTGTGACCGGAAATGGCGTCATTTTGGCAAAAACTGTATTTTTAATCCAAAAAACAAATATTTTATTCAAATGAGTCTTTTCTATAATATTTTTAAAATTATGATATTTGAATCCCATCAACGAATAGCATGAACCCATACGATCATACAGATACCACAAACAAGTTTCTAACTTGTACGGTTGTCGAGAAATAGACAAGTTTCTACAAGTCACTTTTCAAGCTTTTTGGTCTATAAAATTGTCAATTATTATTCAATTTCCATACAATTTTCACCATGTGATGCCTTATGCCATTTATGATTGCAATGATCTGATTTAACATTTCCATTATCACCGGAAGTAATGTCATATTTGCAAAAACCGTATAAAACAAAGTTTGTATGTTCCATGTTGCAAATTCTCAACTTATTTGCTGCCGATAATGATTTCTTTTGGCACCGGATGTGACGTAATTTTGCCAGATTTTACAATTTTGGCCGATCTTTTCGCAAGCAAATATTACTTTTACAAGTCTGATAGAGGGTGTCACTGAATAAAAAAAAATACAGTATCGTTTGGTAGCTGGATAAATCGGCTATTGTATGACGTATTTCCTGTCTGATTCCTGATAGCCGATTCAGTGCTGTGGAGGACATGCAGCAGGTTGGACTGGCATGTACATTTGGACATCCCCTCCCCTCCTTAAATATGTGACTGGCACCCGGGGTGTTTTACGTGCAAGCAAATGTGTACATAGGACATCGGTTTCACATCTACTCTGATCTATTATTTTCAAACACCACCCCTACACCTTTGACAAGGGAGGAACTGTGCTGACAAATCTGAATATTTCTCGATAAATGCAGGGATTGGACATGGGACCTACAAGTTAGTGACTTACAAGCAGGGCTACCAAAAGGAATGCCTACCAAGAATAACCTGGCTAATGAAAAGTGGAATATGTCATGCAGTTTGTTACAAGGGATTATCTGTCTGGACAGCTGCCATAGCAAACAGGCATTTATTTTCTTTTTTGCCGTTGAACATATCTTTTCAGGCGTTTTCAGGGGTGCTAAAGACTTAAATCGTAGTAAAAATTTGATCAGACGATATCAAACATTTATTTGTTATTTTGTCAATTGATATTCTTTTATTTAGAATTGCAAGGGTGCTGAAGACGAAAATCGTTGTAAATGCACTCTTTTCGTAACGAAAAATCCACAACATCATAGTGTTATACTGAAGAACAATCTATACATTAGTAGTAATTTGTATATTATAAGTTTGGTAGGATTAACTGAAGTTAATTTCATCAATTAATTAGCACCTGGACAGGAGATTAAGATTATTGTTGATTAGGTAATCATCAAAGCAGCCGCCACAATTGTACGTGTTTTCAGATAACACGTGGATTAAACTAAGATTTTGCGTGTACGTAACGTTATCAAAATATGAGTCCCTATAGATAGCTGCCAATTTAATAGTCAAATAAAGCTTACGTTCACTTTCGTGCATTTTGGCTTTGATGTAATTAAGCAATGGCAGGTTCGAGAATTGTCGCATTTCGGCTCGTTGGTCGTTTCATTTTTTCGACCCATGGTGATAAGAACATTTTAAACAATGATATCCAATACGTATTCCTTATTTTACATGCCGTATGAAGAAGCAACAGTTAACAGAATTCAGCCATCGATAAAATTCCCTTCAAAAAGAAAATTATTGGCCATTTTTATTTCCATTTAAGGCCTATAAATTATTTTTTAAAGATGGTATGAGATATTATTCGCAGTAAATAATGAGTTGTCGACGGCTTTATCATTGACCCGTGACAGTTGATTAGTATTACTCAACGACACACCGCTTGCCGATTAATTTGCATAATCAGCTACATGGTTTTGATTAACACTCAACGTCAATCTATATACGATGAGAATTAATTTTTTTCTGTCACTTATCAGAGTGAATCTCATGCAGGTAACCCAAAAACATAATTGCCTAAACCAAATATTTATCGCCCGCTCAGCCATCCTCGTAACCATAATGCTTTGCACGCGATGTCTGGGCCAATCATCAAACGAGTTGTGTAGACAGCATGGCCACATGGTGTTTGTTTATATTTTCTAGGGGTTTTAAAACTCGAGCTTGTCCCTTCAAAATCAATTCAGCGATAATATTTTGATAATATTTGATATCTGGAGATTCTCCGTTTTACAACGATGCCAATTATTATGCAAGAGGAATGACATGTCGTTCCATAGCGAGCGAAGGAACATAACTAATTTCGCTGAGAATTTTAAGAAAAGGACAGATTTAAGAATACGGTACTCTTACAAAACGTTGAAATAAAGGTGTTCTAAAATCTTTTATTGCTATTTTGACCTTTTGTGTCGATAGATAGTATATTTATAGACTCATTTTTGAGAAAATCTCATCAATATTTTTACTTATTTTGCAATTCGACTCAGGATGGCGTGTTCAATCACAAATATTACGCACGCTGAAGATCTAGTATTTTCCTTTTTGGGCTTTTATATGATATCAGAATACAAATTCGATGGTTAGGCAATAGATTATGAGATGCCGAAAATGTAGTATTTCCTTCTTTTTTTTTTTGGAACCCATTCAGACTCGTTTATCTCGAAAACTACTACTATTTCTCTTCATAAACTTCTGTTACCCCGAGTCCTATCGGTCGTTTAGAGTATAAAGGTAAATTTAAAAGCATGGCAATGTTATGAAGTACCCTGAAAGCCGATTCAGCACTGCTATGCAGGTCTAGTTAAGCTTTCATATTACATATGAAAGCTTATTGTTTCTGTTAAAGTTATTATTATTATTATTTTTTTTTTGTGTATTTTCTGCAAATCGGATTTCTCAGAATCTAACCATAGGATCTTTCTGAAACTTTGACCTACCGCCCCATAAATGGGGTGCGAACCTTGATTAAATATATTTTCAAAACGTTTTACGGATCCGAAATCACCGAATTTTACGAACGAATGCATTTGACCTACAATGCTGTAACTTTGTGACTAGTTGACCTATTTAATTAATTCTTTTTTCTATGAGTACCTTGAGATATTTACTTCAAATCTGCAATTTCGGATTTTCGAATTTCGAAAATCATGTTGAATTTTTTTTGGTTACTAGTTCCGAGACCACTGATTCGTACACAAAAAATGGAGTTTGTAGCTCAACCCGGAAGTGCCACCATCTTGAAATGTAAAAACCTCAAACGCCATTTTGCTTTTTTACTTACAGACACGGGAATTATATTTTCTGAATCCTTGGAGGAAGGCCTAAAAAACGTCGGGAGTAGAATTTTCATTTAGGTCAACTGGGAGTCACCATTTTGAATTGAAAATGAAAAATAGAAGCAATTTGAAGGGCCGAGTTTTTGGAACACAATAACTCTCCTTCTAATTAAGCTAGAATGTTTAAACTTAGGGTAGACGTTCACTAGGTCAATGTCATGATTGAGTGTAAAGATGAGCATTTTCTGCCCGGGGTAAGCAGAGATAAGCATGCTGATTTGTTGATTCTTTAGGACACAATAACTTCGGTTATAATGAAGGGAGGGTGGTGAAACTCTTGTCAATCGAGAGTCTAATAGCTAGCCTGTTGTGTGAAATCATTGTATCATTTTTTTTTTAAATGTCAGGGATAGCAGAAAAAAGAGATCGAAAATCCAAAAAGTGGTATTTTTACGATTTAGAGCATATTTAAAGGTCCTTTTCTCTTAAAGTGAACATAATATTTTTGGGGAACTTCTTGTACAAAGAGTCTTATCGGTAGTCTTTTTTATGAAACCATCGATCAACAGTCCAAAATATCAGGAGTAGAAGAATAAAAGAATCGAAAATTGAAAACGGCACCCTTTCATTGTTAAGCAAAACATGCAGTGTGGGTGGCTACAATCTGCACATTTAGTCATCGTATAGAGCTTATTTAACATTATCGAATTCCAACTGCTAAGGAATATTTTACGTGCACTCCAATGTGTACACGCCGGTGGGAGGACACGTCAGAAAATCGAGATGA
The DNA here is from genome assembly GCA_948474765.1 of Patella depressa. Classification (NCBI taxonomy): domain Eukaryota; kingdom Metazoa; phylum Mollusca; class Gastropoda; family Patellidae; genus Patella; species Patella depressa. The sequence continues at coordinate 47,067,550 of OX419715.1, read as the reverse complement.
ACTTTCTCGGCCAATGCAGGGATCGAACACCCGACCTCTTGGCTAGCAGGTCAACGCCTTCGCCACATAGTGTGGACACCCATCGTACATTTCATCCGTCAAATCAAAGCATTTCATTGCATTAGACCAATAATTAATTATTCTTAATTTGAAACTTTATTTTAATATTATTAAATCCTCATTTTATTGGTAGACGTTCGTCTTATTTAAAATTAAACTTTCATTTAACTATGAACAACCCTTAACGTGTCTCTTAACAAAACAATTAAATACTCTAAAATAGTAGCTCAACCTTTTGACCTAAGCTCATTAATTTACCATTTTGTATGTGAGCGACTTGTTATTCCTCTTATATGACATATTGCACGTGTCTGATTTCATAGGGGAGTTTGGTGGCTGAATGGTTAGTACGCGCGCGCTGTATCATAAAGCCTGTCATCGAGTCAGCTAGCTTGTTTTCGAATCTCCGGTCGTACCTGACAAGGAGTAAGGTTGCCTGTCCATCTTGGTGGGTTTTCTTCATTTCCTCCGATTTCCTTCCACTGCCAAAGACCTCTACGCGCAAGCGAAATATTGAAATAAAATCGAACTATAAGTTAGTCCCGAAATGATCTAGTTTGGGACACAATAACTCTCTTTCTAATTCAGCTAGACTTGGTGTGGGTGTTTATTAGGCCAATATCTTGATGACTCTGGAACACAATAACTCTTCTTCTAATTGGGGTACAATGTTTAAACTTGGTATAGGCATTCACTAGGTCAATGTCTTGATGAAGTTCGAAGTAAAATTTTGATTTAGGTCAACTGGTAGTCACCATTTTGAAGTGAATATGAAACATAGTGAAAAATCGACATTTACGGACTTGTAAACAAACACAATAGAGCATAGTATGTTCAATGCGTCTCCTATGTCTGACATTAATACATTTCATCATAGTCGGGATACGGTATTTGAATATTTCAAAAATTCGATTTTTCCCTTTGATGTTTTTCGTGCTGACAAAATTCTTTACCAGTGAAAAATCACATTAACTTTACTAGATTGTGACCGATTTTAATGGGGGTTTTTCCTTGTTCGGATTATTCATATGACCCATGACATGTGACAGGAAGTGACTGTGAATATGAAAGCTTTCATATCTGCATGGGACAGTAGCAGATCTAGTTATTATTTTTTTTGTGTGTTTTTCCTGCAAATCGGATTCCACAGAATCTAACCATAGGATGTTTCTGAAACTTTGACCTACCCCCCAAAAATGGGTGGTGGCTGTTGATTAAATATATTTTGAAAACGTTTTGCGAATTCGAAATCACCGAATTTTACGAACGAACAGCTGACAATGCATAGTCGTAACTTTGCTATTTTTTGACCGATTTTACTAATTCTTTTTTCTTTGAATACCTTCAAAAAAATCAATTTCAACTGTAGGTTTCACATTTTCGAATTTCGAAAATTCGTCGCTGTGATTTCGAACCCGAAGTTTAGACCAATTTGACAACTTCTTTAATAGTTGTACGATTTTCATGAAATTTAGTATATAAGTAGATCTTACCCATGTGACTTCAAAAATATAATTAGAAATTTTCTAAATTATCTCCCCTTGGTGAAATTAAGGATCAAAGTTTTAAAAAAAATCATCGAAATATAGGTCAGAATGACCTGATTTTTTTTTTTGGATACTAGATCAGTAGTTACTGATTTGTTCACAAAATATGAAGTTTGTCGAGCGAACCGGAAGTGCCACCATCTTGAAACGTGAAAAATCCCTAAGGCTTTTTTGCTATTTTACTTACAGACACGGGAGTTTTATTTTCTGAATCCTTGAAGGTTGGCCCAAAAATCGCTGGGAGCAGAATTTTGATTTAGGTCAACTGATGGATTCCATTTTGAAGTGAATATGAAAAGTAGTAGCAATTTGAAGGGCCGAGACTTTGAAACACAATAACTCTCCTTCTAATTAAGCTTGAATGTTCAAACATGGTGTAGACGTTCACTAGGTCAATGTCATGATTGAGTGCAAAGATGAGCATTTTCTGCTTAGGGTAAGCAGAGATAAATATGCTGATTTGTTGATTCTTTAGGGCACGATAACTTCGGTTATAATGAAGAGAGGGTGGTGAAACTCCTGTCAATCGAGAGTGTAATAGCTAGCCTGTTGTGAGAAATCATTGTATCATTTTTTTTAAATGTCAGGGATAGCAGAAAAAAAGAGATCGAAAATCCAAAAAGTCGTATTTTTACGATTTTGAGCATTTTTAAAGTTCCTTTTCTCTTCAATCAACATAATATTTTGGGGGAACTTCTTCTACAAAGAGTCTTATCGATAGTCTTTTATATGAAACCATCGATCAACAGTCCAAAATGTCAGGAGTAGAAGAATAAAAGGATCGAAAATTGAAAACTGCACCCTTTCATTGTTAAGCGAAACATGCAGCGTGGGTGACTACAATTTGCACATTTAGTCATCGTATAGAGCTTATTCAACAATATCGAATTCCAACTGCTTAGGGATATTTTACGTGCACTTCAATGTGTACACGGGACCTTGGTTTTTCGTCCCATCTGAACGACTAGACAGCTGTCCTTGTCAGGCCCTCCCTTCTGCCTCACTGACAAGAGGGAACCACGCCGGAAAATCGAGATGAACTTTCTCGGTGCAGAACTTTCAATTCACGCCAAACGTTTATTGCATACGATTAAGCTGGTCAGTTGGAGCTTAATTTCAAAAGTTTTGTAATAATCGGTAGGTAATTAAAGTACCGTGCAAATTAAACTGAAAATTTCGCCCGGTTGAAATGTTGCTTGCTATAAGTCAGCAATTTCCCGATTTTAGGGAGGCTGAATGGCTGAATGGTTAGCATACGCGCGCTGTGTCTTAACGTCTCTCATTGAGTCAACCGGCGTCGTTTCGATTTCCAGATTGCACGTGACATGGAGTATGGTGTCCAACCTCGTGGGTTTTCACCGTGTCCTTCGGTTTCCTCCCACTCCTGAAGACCAGTAAGCGCACGGGAAGTTTATAAATAAAATTAAAAAACATATGTTAGTCCCGAAATGACCTACATGTAGTTTGTGTCGAATGGACGTGAAGCCGCATTCCTCTCCTTCGTTTTATTTTTAAAGTTTTGTAATAATCGGTTGGTAATCCATGGTACTGTAAAAGTGATAAAATAGAAAATTTCGCCCGGTTGTAATGTTTCTCACTTTGAAGTCAGCAAGCTGATTTTAAGGGGCAAACATTTATTGCGAACGATTAAGCTGGTCAGGGGGAGCTTATTTTTAAAAGTTTTGTAATATTCGGTTGATAATTAAAGGTACCGTACAAATTAAACTGTTAAAATAGAAAATTTCGCCCGGTTGAAATGTTTCTCGCTGTAGGTCAGCAATTTGCCAAAATTAGGGAGGTTACGTGACTGAATGGTTACCACCTGCGCTCTGTATCGTAACGTCTGTCATTGAGTCAACTGGCGTTATTTCGATTGAAATGCCCGGTTGAAATGTTTCTTGCTATAAGTCAGCAATTTCCCGATTTTAGGGAGGCTGAATGGCTGAATGGTTAGCATGTGCGCGCTGTATCGTAACGTCTGTCATTGAGTCAACCGGCGTCGTTTCGATTCCCAGGTTGCATGTGACATGTGACATGAAGTATGGTGTCCAACCTCGTGGGTTTTCTCCGTGTCCTTCGGTTTCCTCCCACTCCTAAAGACCCGTACGTGCAAGGGAAGTTTTTAAATAAAATTAAAAAATATATGTGAGCCGCGAAATGTCCTAGTTATTCATAACTCGCACCACATTCGTCCATCCCATCATGAAATAATTACTAGTCTAAGTCCTATATGGACTATACAAGATCAATACATTATTAATGTTGATTGGGATGGCATAGTGGTCTAGAGTGCCACACTTCGAGCTCGACGATGACAAACAATTGTACGTTGATAAACTATGATATATGATTATGGTAACATTCTCTGATTGTTATCAAATTAATAGTCTTCGACCAAATATGTTAGTAGTTTCTACAAGAATGTGTTATACTTTATCCAGTTACTAAATGCGTCATAATGATGATAATTAGTATTGGGTTGTTAATTGATGTTGATTGGACAAATGAGCAATATAGACTTGCTTAGAACGTCACAGTTTCGGGGGCCACCGTGCACCATGAGTTGGGTCTATTAGTATAATTTTAAATGCGATAGGTACTAGTACGTTAGTTTGTTCCTGGAGTTATACGTCCATATCACCCTTGTCGGACGTGGACGTAAAACTCCACGAACGTACTAGTAACCACTAACATTTTGACATGACGTCACAATTTCAGTATGGTTGTGGTGAATTTCTGATAAAGAGCTAGGTGTTCTTCTTGGTTCTACAAAAGTAATTTCGCAGGCAAATCTGGATATTGCCCCCTCTTTTTCGTTTTGGACTTTGTCAGACAGCTAAAGTGCGTATGAAAAAATGTCCCCATCTCTTGACCGTTGTTGTTTATAACATTTAACGTCCAATACAATATAATGTGATATGTACACTTGGCGGCAATATTAATGATATTGGGTACAAAAACCAAAAAATAAGTTTCTATATATTATCTATAAGTCACCGCTTTAAAAATCGCTGTGGTGAAAATAGGGGGCTGGTCATAATGAAAGCAAGTTAAAACCATCTAAATTCTATTTTAATGTTAATCTTTTTATCAAAAGTAAATAATTATCTGAAATGACGAAAAATGGCTTCTTTATTGGTAATGGCTTCATTTATTTAATCTAAAAAGAAAAAATAATAACTATTGTTTTAAGTTGGTTGTAATTAATTTAATTACATATAATTATTAGCACTTAGCGTACAAAAACAAATTGATTAATCTCTGTGTTGTTCATTCGACAAGTTTAGACAGCCATTACATTGTCCGTTTTCCAGAGAATTAAGTTATATCAAGAAATGGTTTCGCTTTACCTTAGACTTAACAACACGACATTCATAATTAACTGCATTTCGGTACCTTGATTAATTAATATTGGCTACTGTTATTACAACAATTTGTAGTCTTGGTTTTTGAGGTTTTAATCAACTGCTATATATCTGTAAGTCTTGATCAACCAGTGATAATTGTGTATTTTAAAAACAATTAATCTGTTTATTCCCGAATTATGAGACGTTGATGTCGAATTGTTGAGAAAACAAAAGGGGGCGAATATAAATATATAAACTGAAATGAACTGTAATCACAAACCAAGTACATTCGGAGTATAGTTCACATGCCGCATGATAAAAGAATTAGAAGTGAACTTTCCTGATTTCAAGACAAAATCCAGGTAATTTTCATATTTACAAATAACAAGACATACTATGTACACTTACTGAAACCATGGAATATAAATCATAATACAAAACCAAATAAAATGGGTTTTGGCGTCCTACTTATCTGCCCCATCTGGGCTGATGAAGACGGACATGCGACATTTAGTGAGCTATGAGAGAAAGTTACCCAGACAGCGGTGCTGTATACGACCTGCGTTGATTTCGAGTTGCAGCTGCCATAGGTTTTCGTTCTGCTCGATCTAAATATTCCTTGGCAGGTTTTCTGCCAAGAAGCACTGACAAGGACAGGCTGCACCGCAAGAACTCCAGAACTTTATCGGCAAACATCGGACTGAAACCCGGAACCGTTAAGTTTGCTGAACTATTGCATTAACAATTGTGTCACCGTCTCTCAATATATTTTAAATATCATAGTTGCAATAACCATCGAATCACCAAATTAAACTTCTCGCACTAGATAAACTGCATCGCATACAAAACACAAATGTGACGATCGAAATCCGGACTACTTCGAGACACAATATGATCTCTGCATGAACAGGTTGACGGTGTTTGTTCAAAATGTGTGTTCCAATTCCGCAATATTGGTTCAATCCGAAATCGAATTACTCCTGCTATCATCACAATACTAGCCCCATTCTCTTGTGTGTAACAGTTTAAACTAGTGTAATACTTTATTAGCCGGAATACATAAAACCACAATACATGTATATACACTGCAGCGCATACAAAAGAAAGCAACGCGGATCGTAATGCGAATTCCTTGCAGAGACAGTATCACACCCGTGTTTAGGTAACCAAACAAGAATTGAACTCAAATTAACGACTCTGGCATATCAATGTGTAGTGTCATCTTAATGTGAGAGAACTTGTGGTACCTTACACGCGGTCGAAAAATATAAGATCAAATAAACAAGTGGCTGTGTTATTATGTATTGCTCTATCCAGTTACCAAATGTCTCTAAAAGATTATAGTTAGAGTCCCGAAATGACCTACTTTGTCGCATATGGACGTTAAACCACATGTCTCTCCCTCTCCATTCTCCTTTTATAGAAATGTAAAAATGTCAAAATATTGAAAATTAAATTTCAATAACTTCATACATATTATACATCGTTAGAACCGTAATTAGGTCAGCTATCTGAATTTATATCCTTTTTTTTGAAAATTTCTTCAAATAAAAAAATAGTAGAGCATTTCCCAAAATTTCACGATTTTTCGACTTTTTTCGATTTACAGTCCCTTTTTTGTCCTATTCCAAATATTTGAAGGTCTTAACGGATGGATCCATGCTAAAGACTACCGGAAGGACCATCGATAGATAAAGTTTAAGAAAAATCGCTGGAGCAGTTTTCGAGATAAAGGCGTCCCAAAACGCTCCAAATTAAAAAAATACTTGATTTTCAGCGTGCCATATTTTACTTCCGGGTCATCGTATCCTTATGAAATGGGTACCATACGATACTTCAAATCCCTAGCAACCCAACGAAATCATAATCTCTTTAATCCGTTGATATCGGACGAAATAATCACGTTTTTCCCCAAAGCTCCCATTTTTTGCATTTTTTTCCAAACATCAGAAATTATTTCGACTACTTCCGGTTTACGGATCGTTCCTGAAATTGCTTTATCCAACTGTCTGACTATATGGCTTTATGTTCCAGAGGTTTCAGAAATATCGATTTATCCTTTCCAAAAAATATAAGGGTTTGAAAATGGGTTGAAAATTCGAAAAAAATTGAAAAATAAAGGGAGATAACTCTGATTGAAACTTCTGTTAATGGAATCGGATGGACTTCAGGAATCCAAAAATGTAGGTCAAATTTGAAAATTTTGAAAAATAACAAAAAATGTCTCGTAAACAACATATTTTCAATTTTCGAACGATAAAAGTCAGCGACGAATGTTCGAAATTGAAAAATGTGAGATTGCTATTGTCTCGGAAAAGATTCAGGGATTCCAGAAATGTAATTTGTTTGAAAATGAATAAAGAATTGACGAAACTATGGCCGATTTTTAATTTGAGACGAGCGTACAAAGTTCGACCACTTCCGGTATGCGCAGACGTTTCAAAAATAGTTTATCAAGTAGCCACCACATGGTTTCCCGATAGAAAATTTGATTTCAGATCGATATCTCTTTTCGATCATGGAGAAATAGGCTCCGGTAGTAAAGAATAATAATAATAAACTAGACCTGCATGCAGGAATGACGGGTTTCACTGGTGCCACCTTACCCTTAAACATGTCACTTCCGGTGCCAAGTTACCCTTGAACATATGTCGCTTCTGGTATGAACGAAACCACTAAACAGGTTTCCAAATTAACATTGCACACAAATAAAATGGACGCAGAATCAACCAAATCCAGCAATATCAATTCATTTTATACATTTGTTACTTGTAAATGATCTTGACAAAATTAAATTACTCCCGGTGTTAATGAAAATGTTCAATTAGTCTTATGAAATCAGAAATAGCATACGATATCATACAGTGAAAATTTTATGTAAATCGAATAATAATTGCCACTTTTAAAGACCAAAAAACTTGAAAAGTGACTTGTAGAAAATCGGCTATTTCTCGGCAACCGTACAAGTTAGAAACCATTTTGGGGTATCTGTATGATCGTATGGCTTCATTCTATTTGGTGATTGACATCAAATACCATAATTTGGAAAAGATTTCAAAACAGACTCATTTGAATAAAATATCTGTTTTGAAGGCTAAAAATACAGTTTTTGCCAAAATGACATTACTTCCGGTGATAATGAAAATCTTACATTACTTGTATGAAATCCCAAATGGCATTAGGTATAACATGGTGTAACTTTTATGAAAATCGAATAATAATTGACTCTTTTATGGCCCCAAATCCTTCAAAAGTGGCCTGTGGAAAACCGTCTATTTCTCGGCAACCGAACAAGTTAGAAACAATTTTATGATATCTATATGACCATATGAGTTGTAGTTATATGTGAATTTAAACGAAAAGTTAAAATTATTAATACATATTAAGTAATTCTTGGTTGAATAAATCATTGATTTTAAAAGTTTAAAATGCAGTTTTTGACAAAATGACGTCACTTCCAGTGTCAATTTTAAATTGTAATCAACTTGATATGACGCTACATGCTTTTTGAATCAAATGATGTCACTTTTATAAAAATCCAATAATAATTGACTTTATTACACGCAAAATAAAGAAAACAGTGACTTATGCAGAACGGCCCATTTCTTGGCAACTGCTTATATTACAAACTAATTTTCACATACATTCTCTTCGTATTGATTGTAGCTACAAGTCTATAAGAGTTATGTAAAAATATTTTAAAATCTGAAAAGCCTGAATGGGTTGTAAATAGATCAATTTTACGCCTTTTTTCACCTCTTAATCCAAATTGCTAGAAAATGAAATAGAAATTAAAAAAACTGCTTCCGACATTTTTTGCGCCTTGAAAGGACACACTCTTTGAGTCATATAATTTTTCAAAAAAAATAATATTTGTTTTCGAAGAAGGAAAATAACTGTCAAAACTGTAGTTTTTGGTAAAATTATGCCACTTCCGGTGCCGACAGATAACACTATTGGTAACTAAAAAAATGACAATTGAGACAACAAAGCATTTGAACTTTGTTTTATACAAATCGAACAATACAAAAATAATCTAGGACTGAAAAACTGAAATAGCCAATGGCGGCCAAGGAAAATTACTGAGACAAAATTTTTTAACATTTTTGCGCAAGTCAGATGACTCTTTAATTCTGTGTACAACACGACTAAAAAATATTCATAAATAAAAAAGTTTTTTGTAAAATTTTAAATTTTCAAAATTTGGCGCCTAATATCTTCGAAGATTTGCCGAAAATCAAAAATCGAAAGTAGCGTAGCTATGTGTTATGTCTCCGGCTATGCTAAAATGTATCGAAAGTTAAAATCCCATGATTATTGTTAAAATTACTGCAATATTTTTAAAAAACGATTTTTCGGACATTTCGCATTGTCGCAGAACGTTCAAAATAGCTTTATCCTCTAAGTCACACCCACTTTTCCAGTAAAACTGAAGAAATCGTAACGATGCGACAAGCAGTTGCTGAGATCTACTCAAAACAAAAGAAGAACTAGACCTGCTTGCAGGAATGACTGGTTTCACTGGTGCCACGTTACCTTTGAACTTGTGTCACTTTCGGTGCCACGTTACCCTTGAACATATGTCACTTCCGGTACCAAAGAAACCAATAAACTGGTTTCCACATAAGCATTGCACACATCAAATAAAATGGACACAGAATCAACCGAACCCAGCAATATCAATTCATTTTATACATTTGTTGCATGTAAGTGTACAGTACTTCCGGTGATAATGAAAATGTTCAATTACTTTTATGAAATCAGAAATGGCAAAAGGCATCACATGGTGAAAATTTTATGCAAATCGAATAATATATGCCACTTTTATAGACCCAAAACCATGAAAAGTGACGTGTAGAAAATCGGCTATTTCTCGGCAACCGTACAAGTTAGAAACGATTTTGTGGCATCTGTATGATCGTATTGGTCCATTTTATTTGTTGATTGGCATCAAATATCATAATTCTAAAAAACATTACAAATCAGACTCATTTGAATAAAATTTCTTTTTTGAAGGCTAAAAAAACAGTTTTTGCCAAAACGACATTACTTCCGGTGACATTAAAAACGTTAAATTAGTTTTATAACATCCTCTATGACATTGGGCTTCAAAGGGTGAAAATCTTATGAAAATCGAATAATAATTGACACTTTTATGGGCCAAAAACCTACAAAAGTGACCTTTCGAAAACCGCCTATATCTCGGCAATCGAACAAGTTAGAAATAATTTTATGATATCTATATGACCGTATGAGTTTTGTTAGTATGTTAATTTAAACCAAAAGTTAATATTCTTATTACATATTAAATAATTCTTGGTTGAAAAAAAATATCGATTTAAAAGTTAAAAATGCAGTTTTTGACCAAATGGTGTCACTTCCGGTGTCAATTTTAAATTATAATCAACTTGATATGACGCATACTTGCTTTTTGAATCAAATGATGTCACTTTTGTGAATATCCATTAATAATTGACTATTTTACAAGCAAAATTACGAAAACAGTGACTTATGCAAAACTGCCCTTTTCTCGGCAACTGCTTATATTACAAACTAATTTTCACATACATTCTCTTTGTATGGATTATAGCTACAAGTTTATAAAAGTTATGTAAAAATATTTTAAAATCTGAAAAGTCTGAATGGGTTGTAAATAGGTCAATTTTACGCCTTTTTTCACCTCTTATTCCAATTTGCTAGAAAATGAAATAGAAATTAAAAAAACTGCTTCCGCCATTTTTTGCGCCTTGAAAGGACACACTCTTTGAGTCATATAATTTTTCAAAAAAATAATATTTGTTTTTGAAGATCGTAAATAACTGTCAAAATTGTAGTTTTTGGTAAAATTCTGCCACTTCCGGTGCCGACAGATAACACTATCGGTAACAAAAAAAATGACAATTGAGACAACGATACAAATCGAACAATAACAAAATAATCTAGGACTGAAAAACTGAATTAGCCAATGGCGGCCAAGGAAAATTACTGAGACAAAAATTTTTAACATTTTTGCGCAAATCAGATGACTGTTTAATTCTGTGTACAACACGACTAAAAAATATTCATAAATAAAAAAGTTTTTTGTAAAATTTTAAATTTTCCAAATTTGGCGCCTAATATCTTCGAAGATTTGCCGAAAATCAAAAATCGAAAGTAGCGTAGCTATGTGCCATGTCTCCGGCTATGCCAAAATGTATCGAAAATTAAAATCCCATGATTATTGTTAAAATTACAGCAATATTTTAAAAAACGATAACTTCGGTGATTTCGGACATTTCGCATTGTCGCAGAACGTTCAAAATAGCTTTATCCTCAAAGTCACACCCACTTTCCCAGTAAAACCAAAGAAATCGTAACGATGCGACAAGCAGTTGCTGAGATCTACTCAAAACAAAAGAAGAATAATAATAATAAGAAGAAGAATAATAATTTTAACAAAAACAATAGTGTTTCACACAACCCTAATAACTAGACCTGCAAGCAACACTGAACCGGCTTTCAGGAATCATACAGGAAGTTTCTAATACCATAGCCGTTCCATTGAGCTACCAAACTACACTTTAGTTGTTTTGCTTCAGTGACACCCTCTATCATATGTAAAAGTAATATTTGCTGGCAAAAAGACCGGTGAACATTGTAAATTACGTCACTTCCGGTGTCGAAAGAAATTTTTTATAGGTGAAAAATAAGTCAAAAATTCGCAACATACAAAATACAAACTTTGTTTTATACATATCGGGCAATAAATAATTAACCTATAACCCATAAACTGAAATTAAGGAGGTAAAAAACTTAAAAGTGACCCTGGGAAAATTGGCTATTATTCGACAAGGGAACATGCTAGAAGCCTTTTCTTGATATCAATATGATGGTATTGATTCAATCTTACTGCCCATTAGAGTCAGACGTTATAAAGTTAAACGAATAATAAATATAAATCACTTCATAAAAATGTTTGTTTTGAAGGCTAAAAATACGTTTTTTGCAAAAATTACATTACTTCCGGTGATATTGAAAATGTTAACTTGGTTCATAGAAGTCATAAATAGAATAAGGCATCGAATGGTAAAAAAATTATAAAAATCGAATAATAATTGACACTTTTATAGACCAAAAACCTTGAAAAGTGACTTATAGAAGATCGCCTATTTCTCTGTAACCGTACAAGTTAGAAACCATTTTGTGGTATCTGTATGGTCGTATGGCTTCATTCTATTCGTTGATGGGAATCAAATATAATTTTAAAAGTATTATAAGGCAGACTCATTTGAATGAAATATTTGTTTTTTAGGTTAAAAATACAGTTTTTGCCCAAATGACGTCATTTCCGGTCACAGTGAAAATGTAAAATTGGCTTGACCTAGTCCAAATTGGCATTAGGCATCAAATGGAAAAAAAATATTGCAAATCGAATAATAATTCACTCTTTTATAGGCAAAATAACGTGAAAAGTGATGCATGCAAAATTGCTTATTTCTCGGCAACTGCTCATATTACAAACTAATTTTCGCATACATTCTCTTCGTCTGGATTATTGCTACGAGTTTATGAAAATTACAAAAAAATATTTCAAAATATGAAGACGCTGAATGAATTGTAAATAACTGAATTTTACACTTTATTTTACATTTTATTTGAAATGACATTGGGCTTCAAAGGGTGAAAATCTTATGAAAATCGAATAATAATTGACACTTTTATGGGCCAAAAACCTACAAAAGTGACCTTTCGAAAACCGCCTATATCTCGGCAATCGAACAAGTTAGAAACAATTTTATGATATCTATATGACCGTATGAGTTTTATTAGTATGTTAATTTAAACCAAAAGTTAATATTCTTATTACATATTAAATAATTCTTGGTTGAAAAAAAATATCGATTTAAAAGTTAAAAATGCAGTTTTTGACCAAATGGTGTCACTTCCGGTGTCAATTTTAAATTATAATCAACTTGATATGACGCATACTTGCTTTTTGAATCAAATGATGTCACTTTTGTGAATATCCATTAATAATTGACTATTTTACAAGCAAAATTACGAAAACAGTGACTTATGCAAAACTGCCCTTTTCTCGGCAACTGCTTATATTACAAACTAATTTTCACATACATTCTCTTTGTATGGATTATAGCTACAAGTTTATAAAAGTTATGTAAAAATATTTTAAAATCTGAAAAGTCTGAATGGGTTGTAAATAGGTCAATTTTACGCCTTTTTTCACCTCTTATTCCAATTTGCTAGAAAATGAAATAGAAATTAAAAAAACTGCTTCCGCCATTTTTTGCGCCTTGAAAGGACACACTCTTTGAATCATATAATTTTTCAAAAAAATAATATTTGTTTTTGAAGATCGTAAATAACTGTCAAAATTGTAGTTTTTGGTAAAATTATGCCACTTCCGGTGCCGACAGATAACACTATCGGTAACAAAAAAAATGACAATTGAGACAACGAAGCATATGAACTTTGTTTTATACAAATCGAACAATAACAAAATAATCTAGGACTGAAAAACTGAATTAGCCAATGGCGGCCAAGGAAAATTACTGAGACAAAAATTTTTAACATTTTTGCGCAAATCAGATGACTGTTTAATTCTGTGTACAACACGACTAAAAAATATTCATAAATAAAAAAGTTTTTTTGTAAAATTTTAAATTTTCCAAATTTGGCGCCTAATATCTTCGAAGATTTGCCGAAAATCAAAAATCGAAAGTAGTGTAGCTATGTGCCATGTCTCCGGCTATGCCAAAATGTATCGAAAATTAAAATCCCATGATTATTGTTAAAATTACAGCAATATTTTAAAAAACGATAACTTCGGTGATTTCGGACATTTCGCATTGTCGCAGAACGTTCAAAATAGCCTTATCCTCTAAGTCACCCCTACTTTCCCAGTAAAACCAAAGAAATCGTAACGATGCGACAAGCAGTTGCTGAGATCTACTCAAAACAAAAGAAGAATAATAATAATAATAAGAATAATAATTTTAACAAAAACAATAGTGTTTCACACAAGCTTCGCAGTGTGAAACCCTAATAACTAGACCTGCAAGCAACACTGAACCGGCTTTCAGGAATCATACAGGAAGTTTCTAATACCATAGCCGTTCCATTGAGCTACCAAACTACACTTTAGTTGTTTTGCTTCAGTGACACCCTCTATCATATGTAAAAGTAATATTTGCTGGCAAAAAGACCGGTGAACATTGTAAATTACGTCACTTCCGGTGTCGAAAGAAATTTTGTATAGGTGAAAAATAAGTCAAAAATTCGCAACATACAAAATACAAACTTTGTTTTATACATATCGGGCAATAAATAATTAACCTATAACCCATAAACTGAAATTAAGGAGGTAAAAAACTTAAAAGTGACCCTGGGAAAATTGGCTATTATTCGACAAGGGAACATGCTAGAAGCCTTTTCTTGATATCAATATGATGGTATTGATTCAATCTTACTGCCCATTAGAGTCAGACGTTATAAAGTTAAACGAATAATAAATATAAATCACTTCATAAAAATGTTTGTTTTGAAGGCTAAAAATACGTTTTTTGCAAAAATTACATTACTTCCGGTGATATTGAAAATGTTAACTTGGTTCATAGAAGTCATAAATAGAATAAGGCATCGAATGGTAAAAAAATTATAAAAATCGAATAATAATTGACACTTTTATAGACCAAAAACCTTGAAAAGTGACTTATAGAAGATCGCCTATTTCTCTGTAACCGTACAAGTTAGAAACCATTTTGTGGTATCTGTATGGTCGTATGGCTTCATTCTATTCGTTGATGGGAATCAAATATAATTTTAAAAGTATTATAAGGCAGACTCATTTGAATGAAATATTTGTTTTTTAGGTTAAAAATACAGTTTTTGCCCAAATGACGTCATTTCCGGTCACAGTGAAAATGTAAAATTGGCTTGACCTAGTCCAAATTGGCATTAGGCATACAATGGAAAAAAAATATTGCAAATCGAATAATAATTCACTCTTTTATAGGCAAAATAACGTGAAAAGTGATGCATGCAAAATTGCATATTTCTCGGCAACTGCTCATATTACAAACTAATTTTCGCATACATTCTCTTCGTCTGGATTATTGCTACGAGTTTATGAAAATTACAAAAAAATATTTCAAAATATGAAGACGCTGAATGAATTGTAAATAACTGAATTTTACACTTTATTTTACATTTTATTCGAAATTGCCCGAAAATGAAATTGAAATTAAAAAATAAAGATTTTGTGCACCTTTGCAGGGTGCATCCTTTTAGTTATATCAGTTTTGAAAAAAAATAATTTTTGCTTTCAAAAAGTGGTACCGAACTGTCAAAATTGTAGTTTTTGTTAATATTACATACGTCACTTCCGTTGCCGACAGAAAAATTTCACCGTAACAAAAAAAATTACAATTGGGACCAAGGAGCATATGAACTTTGTTTTATACCAATCGAACAATAAATAATTTTTCTGGGTTCGAAAAACTAAATTAGCCGATGGCGGCTAACGCAAATTACCGAGACAATTTTATTTCTCATTTCTGCTCAAGTACGATGATATTTTAACCCTGTGTAAAATATCATCAAAAAATATTCATAAATAAAAAAGGTTTTCGTAAAAAAATAATTTTTTTCAAAATATCGGACATTTTTTCGACTACTTCCGGTTTAACGATCGTTGTTGTGATAGCTTTACGAAAAAATAGTAGAGTATTTTCCAAAATTTCACGATTTTTCGACTTTTTTCGATTTTCAGTCCCTTTTTTTTTTATCCTATTCCAGACATTTCAAAGTCGTATTGGATGGCTTCATGCAAAGATTAATTGTAGGTTAAGTTTTCGTGATACAGGCGTCCAAAAACGCTCCAAATCAGAAAATACTTGATTTTCAGCGTGCCATATTTTGCTTCCTGCTCATTGTATCCGTACGAATTGGGTATCATACGATACTGCAATTTTCATGCAACCCAACGATACCTTGATCGTTTTAATCCGTTGATATCAGCGAAGAAATCACGTTTTTCCAAAAACCACTCATTTTTATACGCCCACATTTTCATGTGGACGTATTATGTCGTCGCCCCTGTCCGTCCGGACGTCCGTCCGTCCGTCCACAATTTGTTTGTGGACTCTCTACAGGTCACAATTCTTATCCGATTTTGACGAAACTTGAAATATAGGTTTATCCCCAAAAGATCTCGGTTCCTTTCGATATTGGCATGTATCGGATCAAAACTTCATGGATTATAGCCCCTGATTGTACGAAAAATCACGTTTTTAGCTTGTGGACCCTATAGAGGTCACAATTTTGAACCGATTTTGATGAAACTTGACATGCATGTTTGTAACCCAAAGATCTTGGTTCCTTTCGATATTTGCGGCTATCGGAATGTAATTTCCTGAATTATGGCCCCTGATTGTCCGAAAAATCACCCTTTTTAGCTTGTGGTCCCTCTGGAGGTCACAATTATTATTCGATTTAAAAAACCGTTTGATTATATCACCGTTACACCCTAAGGGAGGTTGAGTTCGAATTTCGGGAAAATCGGACGAAAATTGCCATACAAAATGGCCGCCGTTTGTACGCGAATACTGTTAAAAAATGGTATATCAAGGTTGTGGACCCTGTGGAGGTCACAATTTTGATTCAATTTTGATGAAACTTGAAATTCATGGTTATAACCCAAAGATCTTGCTTCCTTTCGATATTTGCGCATATCGGATCGTAACTTCCTGAATTATGGCCCCTGATTATACGTAAAATCGCCTTTTTTTTTTAGCTTGGAGGTCACAATTATTATTCGATTTAAAAAACCGTTTGGTTATATCACCGTTACACCCTAAGGAAGGTTGAGTTCGAATTTCATGAAAATTGCCATACAAAATGGCCGCCGTTTGTACGCGAAAAAATGGTATATCAAGGTTGTGGAACCTGTGGAGGTCACAATTTTGATTCGATTTTGATGAAACTTGAAATTCATGGTTATAACCCAAAGATCTTGCTTCCTTTCGATATTTGCACATATCGGATCGTAACTGTCTGAATTATGGCCCCTGATTATACGTAAAATCGCCTTTTTTTTAGCTTGGAGGTCACAATTATTATCCGATTTAAAAAAACGTTTGATTATATTACCGTTACACCGTAAGGCAGGTTGAGTTCGAATTTCGGGAAAATCAGACCAAAATTGCCATACAAAATGGCCACCGTTTGTACTTGAATACTGTTAAAAAATGGTATATCAAGGTTGTGGACCCTGTAAAGGTCACAATTTTAATTTGATTTTGATGAAACTTGAAATTCATGGTTATAACCCAAAGATCTTCGTTCTTTTCGATATTTGCGAATATCGGAGCGTAACTTCCTGAATTATGGCCCCTGGTTATACGCAAAATCACCCTTTCTTTAGCTTGTGGTCCCTCTGGAGGTCACAATTATTATCCAATTTAAAAAAACGTTTGATTATATCATCGTTACACTGTAAGGAAGGTTGAGTTTGAATTTCGGGAAAATCGGACCAAAATGGCCGCCGTTTGTACGCAAATACTGTTTAAAAAATGATATATCATGGTTGTGGACCCTGTATAGGTCACAATTTTAATTCGATTTTGATGAGGAAGGTTGAGTTCTAATTTCGTGAAAATTGCCGGACGAAATGGTCGCCGTTGGTACGCGAATAGTGTAAAAATATGGTATATCATGGTTGTGGACTCTCTACAGGTCACAATTCTTATCCGATTTTGATGAAAAGTCACATTTCTAGGTTGTGTACCGTCACACCATAATCATTGTCGGTTTCGAATTTCATTAATATCAGACTGGAACTGACCAACTAAATGGCTGCTCCCAATACAGTATGAAATACAGGACTTAAAGATGTAGGAAAAATCACTTTCGGTATTGCTTGTTCTCTGTCCATCTCTCGAAAATGTGGGCGTATCCTGCCTGGCAGTGCCAGCCTATCTTTTTCGTTTTTTTGCAAATTTTGCACATTATTTCGACCACTTCCGGTTTAAGGAGTTTTGTCGAAATTGCTTTACCTGTTGGTATTGGACTATAACTTCATGTTCCAGAAGTTTCAGAAACGTCAACGTCAATTCTGCCATAAAACGAAACCCGAGCTCACAAAATGGAAAGAAAATTCGAAAAAAATCGAAAAATAAAGGGCGATAACTCTGAATGAAACTTATATTACTGGAATTGGATGGCCTTGAGGTATCCAAAAATGTAGGTCAAATTTCAAAATTTTGAAAAATAACAAAAATTGTCTCGTAAACAACATGTTTTCGATTTTCCAACGATAAAAGTCATAGAAGAATGTTCGAAATTGAAAAATGTGAGATTGCTATTGTCTCGGAAAAGCCTCAGGCTTTCTAAAAATGTTATTTGTTTGAATATAGGTAAAGAATTGACGAAACCACGGCCGTTTTTTAATTTCTTACCAACGTTCAAAATTCGGCCACTTCCGGTCTGCGCAGAAGTCTAAAAATTGCTTTATTGAGTAACCGCCACATGTTTTCCCGATAGAAAAATGAACTGCAAATCGGTATCTTTTTTCGACCATAGAGAAATAGGCTCCCGCGGTAAAGAATAATAATAATAAAAAAAATAATAATTTTAGTAATCTCAATAGGCTTTCAGACGAAAGTCTGATAAATAATAATTTTAGTAAAATAACTAGACCTGCAAGCAGCACTGAACCGGCTTTCAGGAATCATAGAGGAAGTTTATTATACCATAGCCAACCCATTGAGCTACCGAACTATACTTTAGTTGTTTTGCTTCAGTGACACCCTCTATCATATGTAAAAGTAATATTTGCTGGCGAAAAGACCGGTCAAAATTGTAAATTATGGCAAAATTACGTCACTTCCGGTGCCGAAAGAAATTTTTATATGTGAAAAATAAGTCGAAAATTTGCAACATACAAAATTTGTTTAATACATATCGGGCAATGAAAAATTAACCTATAACCCATAAACTGAAATTTGGAAACATGCTAGAAGCCTTTTCTTGATATCAATATGATGGTATTGATCAAATCTTACTGCCCATTAGAGTCAGACGTTATAAAGTTAAACGAATAATGAATATAACTCCCTTCAAAAAAATGTTTGTTTTGAAGGCTAAAAATACGTTTTTTGCAAAAATTACATTACTTCCGGTGATATTGAAAATGTTAATTTAGTTCATAAAAGTCATAAATTGCATAAGGCATCAAATGGTAAATAAATTATAAAAATCGAATAATAATTGACACTTTTATGGACCAAAAACCTTGAAAAGTGACTTAGAGAAGATCGCCTATTTCTCTGTAACCTTACAAGTTAGAAACCATTTTGTGGTATCTGTATGGTCGTATGGCTTCATTCTATTCGTTGATGGGAATCAAATATAATTTTAAAAATATTATAAGGCAGACTCATTTGAATAAAATATTTGTTTTTTAGATTAGAAATACAGTTTTTGCCCAAATGACGTCATTTCCGGTCACAGTGAAAATGTAAAATTGGCTTGACCTAGTCCAAATTGGCATTAGGCATCAAATGGAAAAAAAAATATTGCAAATCGAATAATAATTCACTCTTTTATAGGCAAAATAACGTGAAAAGTGATGCATGCAGAATTGCATATTTCTCGGCAACTGCTCATATTACAAACTAATTTTCGCATACATTCTCTTCGCCTGGATTATTGCTACGACTTTATGAAAATTACAAATAAATATTTCAAAATATAATGACGCTGAATGAATTGTAAATAACTGAAGTTTACACTTTATTTTACATTTTATTCGAAATTGCCCGAAAATAAAATTGAAATTAAAAAATCTGAGCTAAAGATTTTATACAACCTTGCAGGGTGCATCCTTTTAGTTATATCAGTTTTGAAAAAAAAAAAATATTTGCTTTCAAAAAGTGGTACCGAACTGTCAAAATTGTAGTTTTTGTTAATATTACGTCACTTCTGTTGCCGACAGAAAAATTTCACCGTAACAAAAAAAATTGCAATTGGGACCACGGAGCATATGAACTTTGTTTTATACAAATCGAACAATAAATAGTTTTTCTGGTTACGAAAAACAAAATTAGCCGATGGCGGCTAACGCAAATTACCGAGACATTTTTTTTTTATCATTTCTGCTCAAGTAGGATGATATTTTAACCCTGTGTAAATTACCATCAAAAAATATTCATAAATAAAAAAGGTTTTCGTAAAAAAAAATTTTTTTTTCAAAATATCGGACATTTTTTCGACTACTTCCGGTTTTACGATCATTGTCGTGACAGCTTTACGAAGTTCTTTGGATACTTAACTTACCAGATGTGTCAGAAACATCCATTGAGTAGTTTTGGAAAAAAAGATAAATTAAAGAGCGTTTCCAAAAATTTAACGATTTTTCAATTTTTTTCAAAGTTTGAGGCCATTTTTGGACCTCTTATATATTTCAATGCTTTTCATTTTGGATTCACTATATAGACAACCGATAGGACTTTGAGTAAGAAAAGTTTAAGAAAAATCTGCGACGTTGTTTTCGAGAAAAGGGCGTCTCAGAATGTTAAAAAAATCGGAAAATACTAGATTTTTGGCATACAATAATTTATTTCCTTATCATCGAAATCGTATTATTTAGACACCATATGATGGTCCATTAATAGGGCTATCCAGCGACACTTTAGTTCTTTTGGTCCGCTATTACCTAAGGGAGAAATCAAGTTTTTCGCAAGTGCGACAATGTTTTTAACATTTTTTTTTCATTTTTTGACATACAATAATTTATTTCCTTACCATCGAAATCGTATTATTGAGATACCATATGATAGTCCATTAATAGGGCTATCCAACGACACTTTAGTTCTTTTGGTCCGTTATTACCTAAGGGAGAAATCAAGTTTTTCGCAAGTGCGCCAATGTTTTTAACCTTTTTTTTTTACATTTTTTGAATACTTCCGGTATGGTTATTAATGTCGGAATAGTTTTAATAGACGGTTTGGGCTCTAAAATAGCCACAGGGCTCTGTAATGATATATTAAAATGCCCCTGAGAAATCCTATGTTCAAAAGTGCCAAAAATGCAAAAAATTTAAAATATCGAAAATTAAATTTCAATAACTACATACATAGTATACATCGTTAGAATCGTAATTAGGTCAGCTATCTGAATATACAATCTTTTTTTGAAAATCTCTTTACATAAAAAAATAGCAGAGCATTTTCCAAAATTTCACGATTTTTCGACTTTTTTCGATTTTCAATCCGTTATTTCACCTATTCCAGATATTTCAAAGTCTTATTGAATGGCTTCATGCAAAAAAACTCCGAAAGGACTCTCGATAGAAAAAATTTAAAAAAGAGTTGCGGTTAAGTTTTCGAGATGCAGGCGTCCAAAAATGCTAAAAATCAGAAAATATTTGATTTTCAGCGTGCCATATTTTGCTCCCTGCTAATCGTATCCTTACGAATTGGGTATCATTCAGTGGTCCGATCACCGCCCGACCAAATGATACCTTAATTCGTTTAATCCGTTGATATCGGACGGAAAAATCGTGTTTTTACCCAAAACACCCATTTTTCACTTTTTTTTCAAAATATCGACTACTTCCGGTTTACGGATTGTTGTTGAAATTGCTTTAAACGGTGGTTTGACCATATTACTTCATGTTCCAGGAATTTCAGAAACGTCGATCTGGCCGTAAAACGAAACTTATGCTCACAAAATGTGAAGGAAATTCGAAAAAAATAGAAAAATAAAGGGCGATAACTCTGAATGAAACTTATATTACTGGAACCGGATTGCCTTCAGGTATCCAAAAATGTAGGTCAAATTTTAAAATTTTGAAAAATAACAAAAAATGTATCTTAAACAACATATTTTCATTTTTCGAACGCTAGAAGTCAACGGCGAAGTTTCGAAATTGCAAAATTTTCAACTGCTATCGTCCGAGAAAAGACTCAGGGTTTCCAAAAATGTAATTTGTATGAAAATAGATACAAAATTGACGAATCTACGGCCGTTTTTTAATTTTTTGGCACCGCACGAAATTCGGCCACTTCCGGTCTGCACAGAAGTTTCAAATACAGTGGAAGGGATAACCACCATATGGTTTCCTGATAGAAAATTATGTCCCAGATCTGTATCTGTTACAGACACTGAGAAATAGGCTCCCCCGAAAAATAAAATAATAATAATTTTAGTAATCACAATAGGCTTTCAGACGAAAGTCTGAAAGCCTAATAAGAATAATAATTTTAACAAAAACAATAGTGTTTCACACAAGCTACGCAGTGTGAAACCCTAATAATAATTTTAGTAAAAACAATAGTCTTTCAGACGAAAGTCTGAAAGCCTAATAATTTTAGTAATCTCAATAGTCTTTCAGACGAAAGTCTGAAAGCCTAATAACTTTAACAGAAACAATAAGCTTTCATATGTAATATGAAAGCTTAATAATCGTACCAGAAACAATAAGCTTTCATATGAAATATGAAAGCTTAATAATAATAAGAATAATTTTGACAAAAACAATAGTGTTTCACACAAGCTACGCAGTTTGAAACCCTAATAAGGTGAAAATAAAAAAAAGATAATTTGGAATATGATCGCAAAATGGCTGCCCTCAAATAATGGCCTTCCATACTATGAAGACTCAAAAAACATTGTCAACATTGGTTTTTTTGTCATGACACATCAAAACCTACAAAATAAAGCTTATTTCACGATTTCTACCAGAAAAGAGAACGGATTTACATTAAAGCCCGAACTGTTATGAAAATTCACCAAAACCTGGCAGAAAATACATTTTCAAACCATTTTCTTCGATTCTACACCAAAAAGTCAACAAAACTCGCCCGGCAAAAAAAGGGGGGGGGGGCAAGGGAGAGAAAGACTAAAAATATTCTTGGCCTTTGTACCGTGTCCTATTGTAGAGTTGTTCAGGGACACTTATAAAAACTGACCCACTTATCTGCCTGGTTGCTCCTTCGAGAAATTTGAACAAAAGTCAGCTCCGCGGACGTGATTTTGGATGTCGCAGCAAATATACGTCACACGAGGTATTTTACACACATGTATTGTCATAAAAAGCCGAGTAAAAAACTAATTCATTACGGGCTTCGACTTGCGTGTTTATTTAAAAACGAACGTGAGCAAAAATTTCAATTGCACTCTTTGATTTACTTTTTGATTTTGGCGATGATGGCAGATTTCAGTAACCGAAACCTGCCCCCCCCCCTGCAAAAATTCCTGGATTCGCCCCTGGACATCGTCGAGATAAATTCATAACAACATTTTGGGATTTACTTTTATTTAGTTGTTACACCCTTCGTTTACGGGTCGATCTCTTCGTGTAAAGAAATAAATATTTGCTAGCTCTAAATACGCAGAACTATTTAAGACCGGATAATAACCGAAACAAAATTTTATTTGTAGTCTTTATTTTCCAGACACTTTTCGGTAACTTGGTGTAAATTATTTTCATAATCATAGTATCTTATTTAATTTTTGTGTAGATTTAAGCCTTGATCGAAGGAAATAGTTGTTAAGTGTCCCCGCCTTTCGAAGAAAGTTGGGGGACTATTAAAATGGGTTCGTCCGTCCGTCTGTCTGTCCGTCTGTCTGTCCGTTACACTTTTTGGGACACAATAACTCTCTTCCTAATTGAGCTAGAATGTTCAAACTTGGTGTATGTGTTTATTAGGTCAATGCCTTGATGGAGTTCGAAGATGAGCATTTTCCGCTTAGGGTAAGCAGAGATAAGCAATTTGATTGGTTGATGCTTTGGGACACGATAACTTTAGTTCTAATTAAGTGAGATTGATGAAACTTGGTGTATAGTTTCATTATAGTAATACCTTGACTAAGTTCGATAATGAGCATTTTCTGCTCAGGGTAAGCAGAGCTATACGCAATTTGATTGGTCGAGAATTCGGAACACAATAACTCTCCTTCTAATTGAGTTAAAATGTTCAAACTTGGTGTATATGTTTATTAGGTCAATGCCTTGATGGAGTTCGAAGATGAGCATTTTCCGCTTAGGGTAAGCAGAGATAAGCAATTTGATTGGTTGATGCTTTTGGACACGATAACTTTAGTTCTAATTAAGTGAGAGTGATGAAACTTGGTGTATAGTTTCATTATAGTAATACCTTGACTAAGTTCGATAATGAGCATTTTCTGTTCAGGGTAAGCAGTGCGATACGCAATTTGATTGGTGGAGACTTTGGAACACAATAACTCTCGTTCTAATTGAGTTAAAATGTTCAAACTTGGTGTATATGCTTATTAGGTCAATGCCTTGATGGAGTTCGAAGATGGGCATTTTCCGCTTAGAGATAAGCAATTTGATTGGTTGATGCTTTGAGACACGATAACTTTAGTTCTAATTAAGTGAGAGTGATGAAACTTGGTGTATAGTTTCATTACAGTAACACCTTGACTAAGATCGATAATGAGCATTTTCTGCTCAGGGTAAGCAGAGCGATAAGCAATTTGATTTGCCGAGACTTTGGAACACAATAACTCTCCTTTGAATTGAGTTAAAATGTTCAAAATTGGTGTGTATGCTTATTAGGTCAATGCCTTGATGGAGTTCGAAGATGAGGATTTTCTTCTTACGGTAGGCAGAGATAAGCAATTTTTGGATGACACTTCGTGTTCAGTTTGATTGGTCGATACGTTTGAAAAAAATAAATGTGCGATTAATTAATATGTGTCATCTATTTATTTTGGGATTTCGGCGGGGGACATCAGCCTCGCTGTTGGCTTGTTCTGAAATGCGTTACACAATGAACTAAGTAAATGATCAATCATCAAATTAAACTTTTACAATAGTATTCTCCTTTAATAAATTCCCGACAACTACGGAGCATCGGTCTATCATAACTGTACATGTGACGTGTGCTCTGTTTTGCATGTGTATTTTTTATATTTGTTTGTGATAATTATTGGAAATATAATATGATTATTAAAAGGGATATTTAACGTCTACAATGTGTACTGTAAGTACTTTATGTATATTGCGTTTATAAGGTCAACTGCCAATTTCTCCGTATATTGCGTTTATAAAGTCAACTGCCAATTTAAAATGTTTTGGCTAGGGTTAAGTGCATTGATAAAAATCAGACGAAAATATAACTGTTAAATGTTACTCTATTTCTGTCTCTTCTGTTCACAAACTAAGAACTGTGCATGCGTAGAAGCGTTAAATGTAGTCGTTATTTGAACGTGTTCTAAAACCGAAGAATTCCGAATTTGTTATTCTTTCCAGAGAAAAGTTACAATTTTTTTTTGTAGCCAGGAACCATAACTCGTTTTGTCACTAGGAGTTAACTCCCATGAGAATGGGAGCCACATTTTTTTTAGCAATTTAAAAACACGTCCAGATGGTTATATCTTCGAAAGTCAAACATGGCACGATATTCGTTGTTGATGAATGCAGTTTTTATGGTAAGCCTTGTCATATTATGTTAAAATAAACCCCAAATATTGTCTGTAGGACGAAATTTCTTCTGGCCCTGAACCATTCTACCTATTGTTACAAGTGTTGTATTGTGGGAGATTTTCTGTTTTATATTTTAGCCATGTGAATTTGACGCCGCCGCTTTTACCCCAAACAAAAAGTATAAAGACATCTCCAAAAATAGAGCTGGTGAGTAAATCAACCTTAGCACCAGTTCTTGTGTTCTTTATACTCGAATGGTTATTTCTACACTGATACCCGTACCCGTTGCTAAGCATTTCCATCGCCCAGGTCACACTATAATTCTGGCATTTATCAAATTTATATTAGAAAGTGTACAAAATATGCAATTCACATGTATCATGAAATCTTCCTGGACCTTAAAGTAAAGATCGGCTGTTAGCAATTTAGGTTTTTTTTATATTGGATGTAAAATTGATAAATGGGTATGTAAAGCCTTTATTTTCTTTCTTCAGTTGTGTTGTTTTATATTTTTAGATGAGTTTGAACTGAGTAATAATGATGAAATGAAACAAGTACAAAGTAAGCGATGTAAACAAATATGGGATAATACAGAAAATAATACCATGATTGATAATGCAGCAAATGACGCTATGGTTGGTAATAACAAGATCTCCCACTATTTTCCCTGTATAACCGATACATTAGTATGGGTTACCCAGGGAAGAGACGCTAATATTTCCAATGTAACTGAAGAAACCCTACCAGACGTTCCTTCTAGTCTTAAAGATGCTAACCATCTACAGGTTCTAGTAACGGGGAGTTTGCATTTAGTAGGAGGCGTTTTACTCCAGATTTCTCCAGGTTTAAATGATTAAATATAGGTTACTAAACCATCTAGATATTGTGATCTAGATCCGATACCCTGACCGCGATTTTTATATATATTATCAAACTTAAAGGACAATATTGGTGTCAGTCATTATCACATATGTGAATTGTGGTAGAACTGGTTAATTTTGCTTCAAATCCTTCTCAAAACACTGTAATTGCCAAGTATACCCCGCTATGAAAATCCATCAAAAGAGACCAAGTTTGCGTCAGGGTATTACCCTTCTCCGTCCCTTTGGCAACCGCGGGCGGAGACGGATGAGAATTCATTGTATACACAAGACGTTGTTGTTTGTAATCGCTGACTGTTTATTAAAAATATCGAATCCTAATTAAATTCTCGGATTATCCACTGCCTGTGTCTTTTTACGTGATTTTTATCTCAGAAAGTGTTGTAGGTCTAACTCTTTATAGAGTTTATCAACATGTACACAAAGCACCCAATTTGCTCGTGCAGCCTTCGACGTCACGCGTGGGTATAGCCCTAATCATCGGGCTGTCGATTAGGAGAACCCTTACATTTTTGTCCTGTATACGCTTAATGAGTGTTTTTCACGGAATCCTATATTTTTCTAGTAAGATTGGATATCTCTACTTTCCATATATACCAAAATTGCCATACTTTTATTGGCAATAACCACCCGATAAATACTTTGCTGGGAATCCATCTTTAACACAGAGATCATTGCTACGATAGAAAAGTATAAAGGTTTCGTGAATGGGAAGTGACGAACTCCAAAGAAAAACATGAATTATCCCACTATATAACTGGCTGAAGTGACGAGTGATAACAGATACATGAGCGAATTTATGCAATGCACACTAATAATTCCTTCGAAGACCAAAAGTTGTTGTGTGAGACTATGAGAGTATATCTGACAATTCATTTAAAGAATTGACTGCCATTTGATCAGAGAACACGAAAGAAAAACAGAAAAAGTTCGTGTATTACCATGTTTCTATAAGGTAGGGGAGACCGGGGCACATTGAACATATGGGTACATTGAACCACCATGGATATATCCTTTATAAATAATACTAGACAACCCAAGGCTATACGCAGGAGTGAGATTAATTCTAAGACCTATTTCTCCGTCAATAAGCAGTGGCCACATGCTATCAATTATTTTTTAGGCAATGTTTTTTTTTTCAAAAGTGGCTTAAAAGTGAAAATGCATCACTTCCACATATCATTTTCCATACATGCTAACTGCTTAGCCTACGAAATTCTTGTACTTAGTTCATATATGTCTAATCTACAATCGAAATAAACGCTGGCTTGGTCCATATAAGAGGGTATACTGAATTTTTATACGCCCACATTGAAATGTGGTCTTATATTGTCGTCGCCCCCGCCCGTCCGTCCGTCCGTCGGTCCGGCGTCCACAATTGCTTGTGGACGCTCTAGAGGCTAAAGTTAATATCCGATTGACTTTAAATTTATACACAGTGTTTAAGGTTATGAGACGAAGAAGCCTATAGATTTTCAGCGATTTCCAATAATTAGTGCTAGAATTATAGCCCTTGATCACTAAAACAAATCTTGTGGACGCTCTAGAGGCCAAAGTTAATATCCGATTGACCTTAGATTTATACACAATGTTTAAGGTCATAAGACGAAGAAGCCTATTGATTTTCAGCAATTTCCGATAATTAGTGCCAGAGTTATGGCCCTTGATCAATTTAAAAAAATCTTGTGGACGCTCTAGAGGCCAAAGTTAATATCCGATTGACTTTAAATTTATACACAGTGTTTAAGGTCATGAGACGAAGAAGCCTTTTGATTTTCAGCGATTTCCGATAATTACTGCCAGAGTTATGGCCCTTGATCACTTCAAAAAATATTGTGGATGCTCTAGAGGTCAAAGTTAATATCCGATTGACTTAAAATTTATACATAGTGTCATGAGAATAAGACGTCTATCGATTTTCAGTGATTTTCAATAATTACTGCCAGAGTTATGGCCCTTGATCACTTCGAAAAAATCCTGATCGACTTTAAATTTACACACAGTGTTTAAGGTCATTAGATGAAGAAGGCTATTGGTTTTTAGAGATTTCAAATAATTACTGCCAGAGTTATCTCCCTTGATAACTTCAAAAAATCTTGTGACGTCATAGAGGTCAAACCTCAGATTGATACACAGAGTTTAAGGTGTTGAAACGAACAAGTATTTTGATTTTCAATGAATTTTGATAACTGAACAGCTAAATCCATGATATTAAATGTTTCATGTATATACTAATTGTTAGCGTGGGGTAAAAATTTATTCTCATAATTACATGAGTTGTTACTCTAAATCAGATTTTCGTGTATTACAAATTTTTCATTACCAAAAAAAGTAAAAATATGCGACAACCCTTGTTGACTGCCCGAACGATTTAGCTGCTGTGGGCGTATGTTTCGTTGCCTGGCAACCTATCTTTTAAAACTTTTGACCATGAAACTGTGATGGGACAGACTGAACTACTGTCTATGGGATACTTTGAACCACGGTTCAATGTACCCCAGTGCATTATAGACTATATATCATTTAATAATTTGTTTAGCCGGGGGAATTCTTGTATGTCTAGTTTTAAACTTGGCCGTGTCATGCAGGGGCGCAATGGGTCTCCCGGACTAGAATCGCTCATCAGCAAATCGGGCTATCCGAATTAAGACAGAATATTGGACAATTTTTTGAATTTGAGGGGGTTGGGATGGCCTAGTACTCTAGAGTGTCGTGCTTGGACCTCTAGCTGGACGGTCATCTCTGGCTTGCGGCTGTGGTTTCGATCCCTCATGTGAGCGTATGTGGCATGGAGATAGGGGCGCCTTCTCAACCTCGTGGGTGGACGTTAAACCCAATCTCTCTCTCTCTCTCTCTTTTGAATTTGATCCCAGCAAACTGCCAACTAATGTGCAATTTACGGCGATGTGTAGCAGCCTGGGATCCTGCGTGTTTGTATCGTTGCACAGGTGTCAAATCTATGGATATTTGTTCTTAACTAAACACTGATTGTTTGCAGATTCATTAGATCACTACGAAACAAGTGACTAGGTTTGAGATCTAAATCCAGGGTCCGTATTCAAAGGATATCTTAAGTCTAAGATAGCCACTTAACTACTAATGATACTTAACTTCCTGTAAGTTAATGTAAGTGTTAGGCAATGTTAAGCATCAAATTTTACTATAAAGTTAAGCTGCCTTAACTTTTAAGTGTCTAGTCTTTTAGCGGCATTCAAAGGCTAATTTAAGTAAGAAAAACCTACATAACTTTAAATGACCTATGGGAGTTACCTTAAAGTAAAGCGAGATTATAATGACTTCTTTAAATCACAGCACACAGTGGCGGGTCGGTTATGGCGATTTTAAAAGTTAACGGATTGAGATCGAAACACAATGATATGGTGGCTGATTGGTATCACGTCGTTGTGTCTAGATGTTGCCCTTCATGATTCCTCTTTGACGGGGGTGTAGGATGCAAGGCCTGGCATGGGGTGACATCTAGTCCTTCGGATAGGACGAAAATCCTTACTCACCATGAACATATTGGTGTGCATGTAAAAGACCTCAGCTCATCAGTCCAGTCGGAGCAGAACAGTAGGACGTTAAACACCATTTCAATTCATTTTCCTACTTTTATGCAACAATCGGACTATTTAGGTTGTAGTGCCACAATAGTGTATAAGGTTACTACCACAGGCACTTGAAGGGATTAAAATAAATTAAAATAAAACTTCTTGCCACTGCTTAATACAAGAATACAAGGTAAGTCAGACGCCATCTTTGTTTTGACTGATTTACCATGTATCGTCTGATATCATCTCACAATACTCACTAGTTCTAACACTTCATGTCATTTTTATTGCTAACGAGACTTTATTTGATTATAATTCACCTTCCGATGTAATTAAATTGGTCATTTAACACTGTTATTGATAACAAATCAAACTTGAACCGCTATCATTTATCGACGATCAACTTCCCGAGACCGGAAGTAACCCGAAAAAAGGTCAAAAGAAGTCTGTATCACCCAGTCCCTTTATAAACCTATTATTACTCGATATGTGCATAGGAACTGGGTGATCAAGTCTCGCTCGTAAGTTCTATCACGTAATAAAGCCTACGAAGCGAGGTCGCTGTTGAGCGAGACTTGATCACCCAGTTCCTATTGACGGATGAAACATGGCTGCACCCATGGTGTCTTGTTTGTTTGTAATAGCGTCAAGTTTTCCTGTTAAAGTAAACCGGTAGCCGCATCGCAAATGTATGGGCTTAGGTACATATCACTTACTGCCATACAGCCGAGACTAGATGTAGGTTCCGGAACGTCCGGAATCTGTCGTGATTTGCTGAGTGAGCCAATATGTAAATTAGAACTTTTGAATACCGATTTATGGTAAGGCACTTGTTAAGTGGAAAAATTAAGTATTTTTTACTTAACTTAGGGAAAACCTTTGAATTCGGACCCAGATCTATGTAAACATAGAACTTTTACCACTGTTTATAATATAATTGAATCTGATACATGATAGCAACATGATGTGTCTTCAAACAATACAATAAAGCAAATAGATCTTCTAATATAAACATTTGATATGGAAGGAGAACAAACATGTATCTGAAAAAAACGATTCGATGTGCCCCGGTCTCCCTTATAGAAGAAATAAAAACAAGGGAATGTACAGACTATTTCTATTTTTCTCGTTTTTTCTTATCTAATGACGCTCAATTACTTTATTTAATTGTCAGATATCCTCTTGCAGTCTCATACAACAACTTTTGGTCTTCGAAGGAATTATAAGTGTGCAGAAATTCGTCCATGTATCTGTTATCACTCGTCACTTCTGTCAGTTATATAGTGGGATAACTCGTGTTTTTCTTTGGCGTTCCTCACTTCCCATTCATGAAACCTTTATACTTATCTATCGTAGCAATGATCTCTGTGTTAAAATTATATTTGTGATAATGACTGACACCAATATTGTCCTTTAACAGCACATTATAAACGTTTAAAAAAGTAGCCCTCCTTGCACACGATCACAGGTATCGATTTATGCGAGTGCTTTATTGTGCGATTATTGATATTCGCAGAATGTAAACCGGCTATTTTTAGATAAGTGTTGCAATACAACTTAGTATATATATGCAAAGGCAGTCAATGTACTATTGTGAAGTTGTTTAGACCGTCAAGATTCAACAATAGGAGTCAGAGATAATATTTTGAATTGCGCACCATTTCTATTTTACAAAACCCTCATGGCATGCATATGAACTGACCGCGGTTTTATTTTATTTATGTTCCATATATATACATATTTCGGTGTTTGTTTGTGAATTAGGCCCATCTATTAAATTATCTAATGTATGTTGTATTCAACTGTGGACGCTGCGTTATGTTACGTTTGCTCATATATTGTAAATGGCTATTTGTAGCGCGCTATTATCCAATACCTGACCCAACGTAAGCGTTTATACACCGGCAGTAGTATATGGGTGGAGTTGGACTCTGGTTGAGGCAAGTATACGTTGGTGATCGAGAACTTAGCCAGCTGCTAAATGCTATGCTTTTAGACGAGCTTCAAAGTATGAATGGACCGACGTTTATCTGGTAGAGAATACCTTTTATCAGTTCATTCATATCTGAAGTTCGTGATTAGATCCAGAGAGAATTGGGTCACATAAACTTGTGTATTACCTACTCTTAATACTGTGATGTCTTACCTATTATTGGTTTCAACTGTTAATTATATTTTCTTCAAATTTATGATACTGTTTGTATAATGGTTATATTTTGTTGAACTATTAATATATATATATTTGTAGAATTATTAATGTATAATTAAGATTAATGAGTATAGAATTAACATTCCATTAAACTGCTATTGCCATGCCGACTAATGTTGTGTACCTTTATGAGTTATTAGTTGGTGATTGCACCGAGAATTGTCTGCATCAAATAGTGTGCTCCAGTTAATAATTAATAGGTTGTGACCTTTGTTGTACTCGAGGCAATTTGGGTTTAGTTTTTTTTAGAAAACCGGACACAAACTCTCCTTCATTTGGTAAGTCAGATAGTTTACAGATTATAGTCTGAATTTGTATGTGTACAACTGGTATTCAACTGCAGCATGATAACACACTCGTAAATAAAAGGGTCGTGGCTCACTCAGGATTTCCGAAAAGGGGAGGGGTACTATTTAAATGTCTCAAGACGCGAAAAGAACGATTAATTACTATGCATTTTCAAAAGTACGTTTATCAACAATAAATTCTGGTACAAATCGATCAGTTCAAACTTCGAAGTTTTGACCATTTTGCACAAGGCCATCTTTATCATGGGATCAAAATTTCAAACTTATTTTGGATGCCGTAGAGGACTACGCTAGATCATGGGCCGAGGGAAGATTTTATCTCTGATACTCTCTCTGATTGGACTAAGCCTATCAGTCGTTTACTTAAACGAAGAATATACATGCAACGTTTGTCAGTTGACACTAGGCCGAAGTCTATTTCCAATGATGTTAGCATTGTTGAAAATCACAATGCCTTGCATGACAAGTATGTCATTGTTCCGGCTGACAAAGCGTCCAATAACATAGTGTTTATATGTAAACGATATTATTATGACTGCCTGTTCAAAGAACTTAATTTCGGGAAATCAATCGTCAGTGCTACATATAAACGATTTACTCTTAGTAAGAATGAAAGTATATCCTATCACATATCTGTTCTCACTTCATTTGGTACTCCGTGTTGAGATACCTACACGGATTTGCCCTTGTTATATTGGATACCTAAACTACATAAAAATCCCTATAAGCAACGTTTTATAGCAGGTTCATCCCGTTGTTCCACAAAACCACTTTCAAAAGTATCGACAACGATAATAACGGCTGTTAAAAAGGTTATCCAAAAATACTGTGACAAAATATACTCTCGTAGTGGTATAAATCAAATTAATGTGGATATTAAAAAATTCCAAAGAATTACTAGATCCCTTGCTTCAGTCTCATCTATTCAAACATTCGACTTTTCTACTTTGTACACTAAAATTCCCCATAGTAAATTAAAAGCCCGGTTAAAAGACATTATTCACAGTGTCTTTTCGTCTAAATCGGGAACTGCTAGATATCAATATTTAGTTGTAAATTACAATTCCACAGATTTCGTTAAGAATTACAGTGATTCCAAAAACAAATTCACCGCCATCAAGCTAATTCAGCACTCGGCAAATCTCGACAGATGTCGGAACCTACATCTAGTCTCGGCTGTATGACAGTAAGTGATAAGTACCTACGCCCATACATATGCGATGCGACTGCCGGTTTACTTCAACAGGAAAACATGACGTTATTACAAACAAACAATACCCCATGGACGCAGCCATATTTCATCCGGGACCTTTAAAGTAGTTCCAAGACACCATGAGCGCAGCCATGTTTCATCCGGGACCTTTAAAGTAGTTCCAATATGCCCAATTCGTCATACAGGCGAGACTAGATGTAGGTTCCGAAATCTGTCGAGATTTGCTGAGTGATAATTCAGATGTTGGATTTTTTAATTGATAACATCTTTGCTGAATTTGGAGGGGAAATTATCAGCAAGTGGCAGGTATCCCCATGGGCACCAATTGTGCATCTTCACTTGCTGATTTTTTTTCTCTATTCATACGAAGCCGATTACATAAAACAAATAAACGATTAGTCAGACATTTTAATTTCACTTATCGATATATCGATGACGTTTATCACTTAATAATCCTAAATTATTTAGTGATTATGTAGAATTGATATATGGCGACCTGACAACAACACACACAGATGTGTACAGGTGTTTTATGTAATAGTCTTTAAAATATGTGAAACTATTTACTAAAGATCGGTAACTATACACTATATATACCTGTGAATACCTAGTAAATATATATTGAAGATCGGAAAAGACGACTACCTGTAAGTGAGCTTTTTCTATAAAGTGAAGATATTGACCTATTTATAGATTGACAAGCAGGGTATATTGTTATAGTATAGTGGCTGTATAACAAACCTGGGAGTTAAAGTGACTCACGCGTGTTGAACAGTATTAATAAAACTCATACTACTGCAAAAAAATAATGTCGCCGGGCACTAGGGGAGCGTTTAAGAAAATAGATACTGATCAAAGAAGGCAAAGCCTCAACGCTACAGAAATGACAGATATGAACAATAAACTCACAATAATGAAAAATAATATGTTAACAAAAGATGATATTAAAACAATAGTAAGTGATATTACTAGTTCGGTCTGGTTAAGCTTCAAGGAATAATTTAACGCAATTCACGAAAAACTTGATACTACACTGAAAGAAAACGAGCTTTTAAGGAAGGAAAATGATAAACTCAGAGCCGACTTTAACGAATTGAAGGAAACAAGCGAAACTGAGAGACAGAGAATAAACGAAGCCATAAGCATGGCTAATTACAACGAGCAATACTCTCGTAAAAACAATATCCGAGTATCGGGCATACATTTTCCCGACAGTGACGAACCTATGAAAGAAACATTCACGAAGTTTGTTCATAAGCATATTGGAGTTTCGGTACCACCAAATGAAATAACAGCCATTCACCCCCTCCCTTCCAGGAATTTCGATAAACCTAGCCTGATTTTAGTAAAAATGTCGAATTCGGAAGCCAAACGAAACCTAATGATGCACCAAAAAATATTAGCTGAAAAAAAACCGTGAAATTTACTGACGACATTACCAAATCCAATTTGAGTTTAATGAATAGGGCTAATAACACGGACTGTGTAGAAAAATCGTGGTATTACAATGGTCAGGTATATGCAAAATCTAAAGGAAGAGTAAAAATCAAGATTAGCTTATTCGAAAATTTTCGAGACAAACTCATGTCAGCCCCTTTTGACCAAAGAAGACAGACAACGGATCTTTAAAGCATGATGTAAATATTATTGTTGACACACGCCTCGTACATGACCATGCATTGACCCAATTCGGTTATATGTACAGACACTAATAACCAGTCACAAATATTGTTACGCTAGTATGCTATAGACTGGAAACTTGGACTAAAATTTAATTTGTAAATACCAGTCACAGGCTTTTGTGAAAATCATCCAACGAATATATTTAATTAGGTGAGGCTTCTCTCCTATCGAGGAAACCCAAGGGTGGTGACGACTACGGTGGGGCATCAAATATCGTATTCAGAGACACCACAAACACATCTCTTCGCCTATATTCAATTATAACTACTAAAGTAAGGACGAATTATTATATTTATATCGTTTATATATTTATATCATTTATGTATTTATATCATTTATGTATTTATATCATGTAATGTCATATATCATTATCACTAGATAGTGAATAAGAATAGGCATGCGTAATGGTATAATCAATACAAAATATAGATTGTGTAAATTATACTTATAGCATAAAACACCTTGTACACATCTCTCCAATTTAACAACCTAGGAGGATGAAGCGAACGCGAATTATAACAAACCAGTTTCAACAAGCACCATATAATATACATACATTAATATACAATCACATATACATTATTATTAAATATACAACCATGAAAAACCCCAATATTACCTTAAATAACATCTCGAAGATAATTTATAAAATACAATATTGTCCGTTAAAATGGCAGGAATAAGGGTACTCTCACTTAGTGTCAGGGGACTTCGAAATAAACAAAAGAGAGAAAAAGTCTACCTATGGCTAAGAGAGCAAAAAGGTCAAATAATATTCTTACAAGAAACTCATAGTACAAAGGAAGATGAAGACTTTTGGCAGGGAGAATGGGGTGGGGCAATTTACTACTCTCAGGGTTCAACAAATTCTGCGGGAACCTCAATATTATTCAGTTCGAATTTTCAACCAAAAGTCATTAAGAGTATATCAGATGAAAATGGGTACTTTGTTATATTAATAATACAAGCTGAAGAAAAAATTACAGTTCTTGTAAATACATACAGTCCAACATCCGACAGTGATCAAAATGTTTATTTTAATAAATTACGTAATACACTTACAAAAACTCTTTCTAACCAAGAATATGATATAATATTTGTGGGAGGAGATTTCAATAATGTGTTAGATACAAACTTAGACAGAAGTGGGGGTAATTACAGAGTAAAATCCAAGGGATTAGCAGCTTTAAAAGAACTTATTAATGAATATGAATTAGTAGATATATTCAGAATACGAAAACCAAAACTGCGGCAATTTACATGGCGACAAAATAAACCACTTATACAGAGTAGAATTGATTTTTGGTTGACATCAGAGAGTACTCAAAATTATATAAAATCTTGCTCTATTATACGTAATACAATAAGCGATCACTCCGCAATCTTTATTGAATACGTTATCGTGAATGAAAGAAGAGGTCCAGGTTTATGGATTTATAATAATGATTTAAACAATGATAACAATTACTATAACTTATTGAAAAAGTCGAAAGAAGAATGGTGTAGCTCATATCATGATCAAGATGATAAGGGGGGGGGGGTATGGGATTTTCTTAAATTTAAAATTAAACATGAAACAATACTGTACTGCAAACGTAAACAAACTATCAAGCGAAAATTAAAAGAAACTCTGAATAACGAGCTTTATCATTACGAGAATAAACTAGGTAGTGCCAACGTAACAAAAAATATTGAAAACATTTTGAACCGTATTGACGAGGTGAAAACTAAATTGAACAATATCTATGAGGATGAAACTAAAGGGGCAATCCTACGTGCAAAAATTCAGTGGCACGAAGAAGGAGAAAAAAATACAAAATTTTTCCTTGGAATAGAGAAAAGAAACAAAATAAACACGGTTATTCAAAGACTAACGAATGAAAATAACGAAATGATTTCAGACTCTAACAAAATTCAGTTTGAAATTTATAAATTTTACAGAAAATTGTATTCACAAACGAATAAATCTATACAAATACAAAATATTTTTATAATAAATGATAATAAACACCCAGTAATTGAAGACAACTTAACACACATATTTGAACACAAGGTTAGTGATTGTGAATGTCAAACTGCCCTCAAATCATTCAAAAATAACAAAACACCAGGTAACGACGGACTTACTGTTGAATTCTACAGAAAACACTGGCAACTTGTAAGGGTCCATGTACTTAATTCATTCAACTGTGCCTTCGAAAATGGAACCTTATCTAATTCGCAGAGACAGTCAGTAATAAAATTAATTCCAAAATCCGGAAAAGATAAAACTCAACTAACTAACTGGAGACCAATTAGTTTAATTAACGTAGATGTAAAAATCTTAAGCAAATCCTTATCCATAAGACTTAAGCCGTTCCTTAACGACCTCATTCATCCAAATCAAACAGGCTTTGTGCCTGGTAGACACATACAGGAGAATACCAGGATAATAAGTGACTGTTTTACTCTAGCAGCCCAGAAAAAAAATCACTGGGATATTATTAGCATTAGACTTTCAAAAAGCCTATGACAGTGTTGATCATAATTATCTATTTTCAGTGCTTAGATATTTTGGCTTTCAAAAAAACTTTGTGAGGTGGATTAAGACCCTTTATCATAATATTACCTGTACTGTTATGAACAATGGTTTCTCAACGAAGCACTTCCTAGTAAGTAAAGGAGTTAGACAGGGATCCAAGCAGTTCAAATCTTTTTACCCTCGTTTTAGAAACATTATGTCAGAATATTAGAAACTGTAAATATATTGAAGGCATGGAATTTGGACAAAAATCATTAAAACTGACCGCCTTTGCTGATGACATCACTTGTTTACTGAAAAACTTCAAATCAGCAAGACACCTTTTCGAAATATTAAAGAAATTTAGTAAAGTATCCGGTCTTGAAATCAATGCAACCAAAACCGAGATAGCAGACCTAAATAGTAAAACTGAAAATATACAATCCATTGCTAATGAATTCGGAATAAAGAAAGAAAAAATTAAGATTTTGGGAATCTATTTCACAAATGATAAATGTTTAAGCAATAAATACAACTATGAAGAAAGGATTTCGGATATCAAAACAATACTGAATAGGTGGAAAAAAAGAAATTTAACATTAATAGGAAAAATCCAGGTTATAAAAACGTTCTGTATCTCTAAAATACTATACCCAACATTAACGATAAATATTCCAGATTATATCATTTCAAAGTTTAATACGATTATATATAACTACCTGTGGTCAGGCCCAGATAAAATAAAACGAAATGTTATTTCCCAACAATTTGAAATGGGGGGTTTAAATATGATAAACATTAATGAATTGTTGAAAAGCCAGAGTATCTTTTGGATAAAGAAAATATACTCCGAACAAGAACAACCATGGAAAATTATTTACGAACATATCCTACAAAATCAGAATGGATATTTAATACCGTTATCTAATTTCAATATTAGAGACATTATCTCGACACCTTTTTATACAAATCTATTTCAAAACTGGTATAACATATACACGTGCTATATTGACGGATTGGTTCCCTTCAGAAATCAATTGATTTGGAATAATCATAATCTAAGAATTAACAAGAAGTCTTCAATCAAGAATATATTAATTAACGATAACATTTTATTTGTTGAGGATATCACAGACATCAATCTTTCCAAATATGATAATGATCTTATCAAGTTAATGGAGATAAATCAAATTTTGGTTAACATTAAAAAGGTAAAGGAAACAATATCGGAAACGGAATACAGTTGGAATACTAAAATTTTTGACAATAGATTAAACGCAAATTTGGATAATTTTTTAGAAAAATTATACAAAAAAAATATATCAAATATAACCTCAAAAGACATTTATAAAAAACTTGTACAAAAAATCTACACAAAACCACCAGCTATTGCCAGATGGGAAAAAAATTATAGTATTGCCCTAGAAGAAGACCAAGTTAAAAACATTTTTACACGGATACGAAGAATAACTAGAGATTCAAAAATGGTGACATTTCATTTTAGATATATACACCATGTAATTTACCTTAACTATCGATTATATAAAATGAAATTATCTAACTCATTACTGTGTGATTTTTGTAATTCTACAATTGAAAATATCGATCATCTTTTCATTCAATGCGAATATGCTCAAATAGTATGGCAGAAACTACATGAAATATTAATCTATAATAATATATATATTAATCTCACTAGTATAATTAAACACTTAGGTATAATTATACATGAGAATTTAAAAAATGAAAAAGAATTAAATACTGTTAATTTACTTATATTGTTATCAAAATACTATATCTACTCATGTAAGGTCAAACAAAGTGTTCCAAATGCCAGAAGTTATACTTCATACATCGAAATGAAAACTAAGATAATCACAGAAGACGGATACAACATCCTGAAGATTAAACAGAATCATTAAAAATATTTATTCATATATATAATGTACATTTCGTTATGTTCTCTATATAGGTAATATTTATTCAATCCTAGTTTTTAGATTATCTACAGACTTATATTTATACTTATATTCATGATTTATATATGCATGTATAATATATATGTATGTTGTTTGGTTAATAAACTGGTTTAAAAAAACCCCCCAAAAACCCCAAAAAACCAAAAAAACCCCGGACACACCAAAAAATAAACTTGCGGGCAGAGTGTTGACCTATAGACCTATGTTGACATCCCGATTGTTTGGATTGTTCGTTCTTGGCTTTATTTCAGTGAAAGTTGTTTCAAGGGTCTTGAACACCTGGTAGTTGATTTTTGGAGATCCAGAAACTCAAATGTAAAAATAAGTGGTGCTTGTCTAGACTGTGAGGTTTAAAATCAAACTAACAGTATCTGATGTTTTGATGGATCAGACGTTAAGCGACTAGCTTTAAAGCCCCAATAACACTCTTGTTGTAACTGAAAAATATGTCCCAATCTTCATTCTGGTCAACAAATCGTATTATTTTAGAATATTCCAATTAAATGATGATATAAATTTCATCTTAACACACCTAATTTAAAAAATTGTAAAAATTCAACCAATTGATTTGAAAAGTCTAACGTAAACCTTTTCAAATGTGACTTGGATTTTAGAATATTTTCGAACCCTCTGGACAAATAAAATAGGTTGTAATGGATAATTTACACAACAGGTAGGACATTTAAACATCTAGTACTTAGAATAAGGGTATTATTTATTTTCTGGAGCTACCAAGCCAGCAAGAATGTTATTGTCCCTTTAAGATTTGCAATCAATCTTAAAAAAATTTCAGATAATGCAGTATCACTTATAAAAAAAAATTGATATATCCTGACCTCGAAATTAAAAACACAACTGGCAGTGACAATTACGCTTCCTACTTGGATCTGCGTCTCGATTTTGACAATTGCCATAAACTGCGTGATAAATTGTGCGATAAACGTGATGACTTTGGCTTTCCGATTGTTAACTTTCCATTTATTAGTAGTAACATTCCAATATCACCAGCTTATGGAGTGTTTGTGTCTCAGCTAAAACGTTACGCGAGAGCTTGTTCCTTTTATTCTGATTTTTTTAAGTAGATCGAGGCATATGTCATCTAAGCTTCAACTACATCGATAGGCCGTGGACTGGGCACGATTATATGGCTAAGATCTCTGCTCTCATTAAAAGGCGTGTTGTCGCATTTCCGATTTTTAAAATTGATAAACACGGCAAAAATGATGTTAACTAGCAACCATCAAATGTGGATGTCATCCCCAGTAATATTAATGAAATTATCTAAATAAGAACTATATATTTCTCGTCATAACACGAAGCTGCTACGCGGTCAAGTTATTGACCAATGAAAATCGTCGGATCATGACATGTGATTAGTCACGTGATCATTGTTTATAAACAATATTACGATCTTGACAACTGAACTAATCCTGTTTTACGTGTTTATGGATAGTTTGGGCTATGTGGAAACGCTATTCCAACAAGGATTTGCACGAAATTGATACAGGGTAATCGGGCACACTTATATCTTTAGACACGTTGAATTTGAGCTTCAACATCAGTGCAAATTGCTTCATGTGTATCGTGTTGTTAGTCATGTCACTCATCTCATGCTGTTTTCAATAATTATGGGGAAAGTCCGGTGACAGCTGGCCCAAAGCCACAAATCATTATTTATTTTACTATATTTTTTTACTCAGCTGAGAATTGACACATATTTCGACCGCTTTTTACTAGCACGAATCTGAATACTGAATATTGGGGGACAATTTCTAATGGATAATTTCTTGACAGTCTTCTTGTTGATCTAATGAATGATGGTTATATCTCTGCTGAGTTCAATAAATCTGACTAAATTCTTAACTGAGTAAAACAGATTTTTGTGGCCCCAACCTGTGGGTCCCCAAACTATCATTCCCATCAAGCCATATTTGTACGTACATTAGACCTCTTTGCTAAAATTTAATTTCTCATCATTTTGCAAAATAAGTGCGGGCATGGCCAACCAACATAGATTGAAGAATGTTCGACTAACCGCAGGTTATTTGTCAGCTGCCTAGGGACAAAGAAAAAATAGGGCCCATAAAATATTTTGTGTTGGTCTTTCACTATGAGGAAAGAACCCCACGGTCACTGGCTCGCCTTCCATTAGCCTGGTATCATGATTTGCTTTCATTTTAAAAAAGCTTTTGTGGTTTTCTCTTGAATTTATTTCTTTCTTTCATTACGCGTCATTTCAACGGAACAAAAACAATAATGTTTCGCACAAGCTACGCAGTGTGAAACCCTAAATATCTTTGTCTTATTATTGTGCATTGCCTTTAAAGGATGTCAATTGCTGTATGTACATGTAGCATTGTTTTGCATATCAAACATAGACATGTACAAATAACAAAGACGGATCAAAGCTCTAATGGGCCCTAGGCATCTCGACCAGCTGGGCCCTTTACGGAACTGGTTTCAGAAATCACTCCTTCCTTGTTGGTCAGCTACTCACTATTTTCGATGATGTTCGTGTTTTCATCTACTGAGCAGTGCACGGCCCTGTCCCTGGCCACCGAAAAAACATTGCGATTGTTGTTTGGGCGTAGTTTTAGCCGCTTTTTTCATCATTTCAGCTTCACGTTTTTCTCTGTTCTCTCTTCTGCTATCCACACCATTGCCTTTGGAATATATCAACGGGGAACCAGCTTCCGTTGAAATGACACGTAATGAAAGAAAGAAATAAATTCAAGAGAAAACCACAAAAGCTTTTTTAAAATGAAAGCAAATCATGATACCAGGCTAATGGAAGGCGAGCCAGTGACCGTGGGGTTCTTTCCTCATAGTGAAAGACCAACACAAAATATTTTATGGGCCCTATTTTTTCTTTGTCCCTAGGCAGCTGACAAATAACCTGCGGTTAGTCGAACATTCTTCAATCTATGTTGGTTGGCCATGCCCGCACTTATTTTGCAAAATGATGAGAAATTAAAT
Organism: Patella depressa; assembly: GCA_948474765.1. Taxonomy (NCBI): domain Eukaryota; kingdom Metazoa; phylum Mollusca; class Gastropoda; family Patellidae; genus Patella; species Patella depressa. Next base: position 47,024,844 of record OX419715.1, on the reverse strand, counting down.
TTTAGCAAAGAGGTCTAATGTACGTACAAATATGGCTTGATGGGAATGATAGTTTGGGGACCCACAGGTTGGGGCCACAAAAATCTGTTTTACTCAGTTAAGAATTTAGTCAGATTTATTGAACTCAGCAGAGATATAACCATCATTCATTAGATCAACAAGAAGACTGTCAAGAAATTATCCATTAGAAATTGTCCCCCAATATTCAGTATTCAGATTCGTGCTAGTAAAAAGCGGTCGAAATATGTGTCAATTCTCAGCTGAGTAAAAAAATATAGTAAAATAAATAATGATTTGTGGCTTTGGGCCAGCTGTCACCGGACTTTCCCCATAATTATTGAAAACAGCATGAGATGAGTGACATGACTAACAACACGATACACATTCGGTGATTTCGAATGCTTAAAACGTTTTGAAAATATATTTAATCAATACTCACCACCCATTTTTGGTGGGGTAGGTCAAAGTTTCAGAAACATCCTATGGTTAGATTCTGAGAAATCCGATTTGCAGGAAACACATGTTGACTTTACGAGAAAGACCTCTGAACATGCTCCAAATTGTAAAAATACGACTTTTTGGATTTTCAATCTCTTTTTTTCGGCTACCCCGGACATTTAAATAAAATGATACAATGATTTCACACAACAGGCTAGCTATTAGACTATCGATTGACAAGAGTTTCATCAACAAATCAGCGTGCTTATCTCTGCTCATCTTTGAACTCAATCAAGACAATGACCTAGTGACCGTCTACACCAAGTTTGAACATTCTAGCTCAATTAGAAGGAGAGTTATTGTGTTCCAAATTGCCCTTCAAATTGCTTCTATTTTTCACTTTCACTTCACAATGGTGACCACCACGTGACCGAAATCAAAAATCTGATCCGATAGATTTTTAGGCATGCCTTCAAGGATTCCGAAAATGTAACTCCCATGTCTGTAAGTAAAATATCGCAAAAGCCTTTGTGATTTTTCACGTTTCAAGATGGCGGCACTTTCGGTTCGATCCACAAACTCAATATTTTGTGTATGAATCAGTAATTATTTGTCTAGTATCGAAAAAAAATTTAGGTCATTCTGACCTATATTTCTTTGATTTTTTTGAAAAATTTGATCCTTAATTTCGTCAAGGGGAGATAATTCAGAAAATTTCTATTGATATTTTTGAAGTCACATCGGTAAGATCTACTTATTTACTAAATTTCATGAAAATCGTACAACTATTAAAGAAGTTGTCAAATTGGTCTAAACTTCCGGTTCGAAATCACAGCGACGAATTTTCGAAATTCGAAAATGTGAAACTGCAGATGAAAATGATTTTTTCAAGGTATTCAAAGAAAAAAGAATTAGTAAAATCGGTCAAAAAAAATAACAAAGTTACCACTATGCATTGTCAGTTTTTTCGTTCGTAAAATTCGGTCATTTCGGATTCGTAAAACGTTTTGAAAATATATTTAATCAACAGCCACCACCCATTTTTGGGGGGATAGGTAAAAGTTTCAGAAAGATCCTATGGTTAGATTCTGAGAATTCCGATTTGTGGATAAAACACACAAACAAAAATAATAATAACAATAATAACTTTAACAGAAACAATAAGCTTTCATATGTAATATGAAAGCTTAATAATCTTAACAAAAACAATAGGCTTTCATGAAAGCTTAATAATAATCTTAACAGAAACAATAAGCTTTCATATGTAATATTAAAGCTTAATAATAATTTTAGTAATCACAATAGGCTTTTAGACGAAAGTCTGAAAGCCTAGTAATCTTAACAGAAACAATAAGCTTTCATATGAAATATGAAAGCTTAATAACAATAATAATCTTAACAGAAACAATAAGCTTTCATATGAAATATGAAAGCTTAATAATATTAACAGAAACAATAAGCGTTCATATGAAATATGAAAGCTTAAAAAAATAATAATTTTAGTAATCTCAAACTTGGTGTAGACGGTCACTAGGTCATTGTCTTGATTGAGTTCAAAGATGAGCAGAGATAAGCACGCTGATTTGTTGATGAAACTCTTGTCAATCGATAGTCTAATAGCTAGCCTGTTGTGTGAAATCATTGTATCATTTTATTTAAATGTCCGGGGTAGCCGAAAAAAAGAGATTGAAAATCCAAAAAGTCGTATTTTTACAATTTGGAGCATGTTCAGAGGTCTTTCTCGTAAAGTCAACATGTGTTTCCTGCAAATCGGATTTCTCAGAATCTAACCATAGGATGTTTCTGAAACTTTGACCTACCCCACCAAAAATGGGTGGTGAGTATTGATTAAATATATTTTCAAAACGTTTTAAGCATTCGAAATCACCGAATTTTAAGAACGAATGAATTTGACCTGCATTACTGTAACTCTGTGACTATTTAACCTATTTTACTAATTCTTTTTTCTGTGAGTACCTTGACAAAAATCATTTTCAACTGCAGTTTCAGATTTTCGAATTTCGAAAATTCGTCGCTGTGATTTCGAACCGGAAGTTGAGACCAACTTGACAACTTATTTAATAGTTGTACGATTTTCATGAAATTTAGTATGTAAGTAGATCTTACCGATGCAACTTTAAAGATGTCCTTAGAAATTTTTTGAATTATCTCCCCTTGGTGAAATTAAGGTTCAAAGTTTTAAAAAATCGAAGACATATAGGTCAGAATGACCTGATTTTTTATTTGGATACTAGATAAATAAATACTGATTCGTACACCAAATATTGAGTTTGTGACTTAAGCCGGAAGTTCCGCCGTCTTGAAACGTGAAAAATCATTAAAGGGTCAATCCCGGTAACTTTTTAGGGAATAAAACTGCTTAATTTTGTGTTAAAATCCCTTATATCCCATTACCTAAGGCCGACCAACTAACCCGATATTTGTGATATGCTTGTAAATAACTTAAACCTGACAGTCTTCATCTGGAAACGGAGACCGTTGTATTATACAGTATCTGGATAAAACCAGACATTTTTTCTATAAAAATGATATGTAGGTGAAATTTACCTTTTGTTATCAAGTACAGTACATGGGTCATTCACTGTATAGACCTCTCAAGAAACGGGAATCGATTATTAGGTCACCCAATCAAAAAATTGACCCGAAATCTTAAAAGGGTTACGTGTCCGGATAAGCAGTGTTGACGTTAACGTCAAAACGACTCAATATTTTAAGCTGAAACTTTGAGCCAAGGTAAATACACCATGCCTCTATATTTTGGTCCATAAATCTCGTAAATGCTCAGACTTTAATTTTTGAGACTATGTTCTTATCGGGATTGTCCCTTTAAGGCTTTTGCGATATTTTACTTACAGACATGGGAGTTACATTTTCGGAATCCTTGAAGGAATGCCTAAAAATCTATCGGATCAGAGTTTTGATTTCGGTCACGTGATGGTCACCATTTCGAACTGAATATGAGAAAAGGTAAAAAATCGATATTAACGAGCACGTAAATGGAAGCAATAGGCCGAGAATATGTCTCCTATTTCCAAAATGAATACATTTCTGGATAGCCTGGACCAGGGTCGAAATATTATTATTTGAAAATGTCACATTTTCGAATTTTGTCTTTCATGTTTTTCGTGCCGATAAAGTTGTTTACGAGTGAAAAATCATAAAAAACTTCGTTATATTTTGACCGATTTTAATGATTTTTTTTTCTTGATGAGATTATTTACATGACCTATGACATGTGACAGGAAGTGACTGTGAATATGAAAGCTTTAATATCTGCTTTGCAGATCTAGTTATTATTATTTTTTTTGTGTGTGTTTTCTGCAAATCGAATTTCTCAGAATCTATCCATAGAATCTTTCTAAAATTTTGACCTACACCCCCCCCCCCCCAAAAAAAAATGGGGTGTGAACCTTGATTAAATATATTTTCAAAACGTTTTACGAATCCGAAATCACCGAATTTTACGAACGAGGGCATTTGACCTAGAATGCTGTAATTTTGTGACTATTTGACCTATTTTACTATTTTTTTTCTTTGAGTATCCTAAGACATTTTCTGCAAATCTACAATTTCGGATTTTGGACTTTCGAAACTTCGTCGCTGTGATTTCGAACCGGAAGTTGAGACCAACTTGACAATTTCTTTAATAGTTGTGCGATTTTCATGAAATTTAAAATGTAAGTAGAACTTGCCAATGCGACTTCAATGATGTCTTCAGAAATTTTCTAAATTATCTCCCCTTGGTGAAATTAATGGCCAAATTTTTCCAAAAAATCGTCGAAATATAGGTCAGAGTGACCTGATTTTTTTTGATACTAGATAAGTAATTACTGATTTGTACACAAAATATGGAGTTTGTGGATCGAACCGGAAGTGCCACCGTCTTGAAACAAAGTGCAATAAAACTTTTGCGATATTGTACTTACAGACACGGGAGTTATATTTTCTGAATCCTTGAAGGAATGGCTAAAAAACATTCAGAGTAGAATTTTGATTTAGGTCGCCATTTTGAAGTGAATATGAAAAGTAATAGCAATTTGAAGGGCCGAGACTTTGGAACACAATAATTCTGTTCAGTCTTGGTGTAGACGTTAACTAGGTCAATGTCATGATTGTATTCAAAGATGAGCATTTTCTGTCTAGGGTAAGCAGAGATAAGCAAGCCGATTTGTTGATTCTTTAGGGCACGTTAACTTTGGTTAAATGTAGGGAGGGCGGTGAAACTCTTGTCAATCGAGAGTCTAATAGCTAGCTTGTTGTGTGAAATCATTGTATCATTTTTTAAAATATCAGGGATAGCAGAAAAAAAGAGATCGAAAATCCAAAATGTCGTATTTTTACGAATTGGAGCATTTTTAAAGGCCCCTTTCTCTTAAAGTCAACATAATATTTTTTGGGAACTTCTTCTACAAAGAGTCTTATCGATAGTATTTTATATGAAACCATCGATCAACTGTCCAAAATATCAGGAGTAGAAGAATAAAAGGATCGAAAATTGAAAACGGCACCCTTTCATTGTTAAGCAAAACATTGGGTGGCTACAATCTGCACATTTAGTCATCGTATAGAGCTTATTCAACAGTATCGAATTCCAACTGCTAAGGGATCTTTTACTTGCACTCCAATGTGTACACGGGGGTGGGGGGCACGCCAGAAAATCGAGATGAACTTTCTTGGCCAATGCAGGGATCGAACACCCGACCACTTTGCTAGCAGGCCAACGCCTTAGCCACTTAGTGTGGACACCCATCGTACATTTCATCCGTCAAATCAAAACAGTAGCTCAACCTTTGGACCTAAGCTCATTAATTTACCATTTTGTATGTGAGCGACTTGTTATTCTTCTTTTATGACATATTGCACGTGTCTGATTTCAAAGGGGAGTTGGGTGGCTGAATGGTTAGCACGCGCGCGCTGTATCATAAAGCCCGTCATTGAGTCAACTAGCGTGTTTTTAGAATCTCCGGTTGTACCTGACAAGGAGTAAGGTCGCCTGTCCAACTTGTGGGTTTTCTTCATTTCCTCCGGTTTCCTTCTACTGCTAAAGACCTCTACGCGCAAGCGAAATATTGAAATAAAATCGAACTATATGTTAGTCCCGAAATGATCTAGTTTGGAACACATTAACTCTCTTTCTAATTCAGCTAGACTTGGTGTAGGTGTTTATTAGGCCAATACCTTGATGACTCTGGAACACAATAACTCTTCTTCTAATTGGGGTACAATGTTCAAACTTGGTATAGGCATTCACTAGGTCAATGTCTTGATGAGGTTCGAATATCAGCATTTTCTCCGTTGGGTAAGCAGAGCTGAGCAATTTGATTGGTTGATGATTCGACACACAATAACATTAGTTCTGATTAAGTGATAGTGATGAAACTTGGTGTATAGTTTCATTAAATCACTACCTTGACTAAGTTCGACAATGAGCATTTTCTGCTCAGGATAAGCAGAGCGATACGCAAATTGATTGGTCGAGACATTGAAACATAATAACTCTCAGTGTTATTCGGCTAGTATGGAAACTTGTTTAGTGGTTTCGTTGGTACCGGAAGTGACATATGTTCAAGGGTAACTTGACACCGGAAGCGGCATGTTTAAGGGTAACATGGCACCAGTGAAACCCGTCATTCCTGCATGCAGGTCTAGTTCTTATTATTATTAGGCTTTTACCATTAAAAATTGTTATTACTAAGATTAATTAGGCTTTCACCATTTTTAATGGTGAAAGACTATTGTTATTACTAAAATTATTCTTCTTAGGCTTTCACCATTGAAAATGGTGAAAGACTATTGTTTTTACTAAAATTATTCTTATTAGGTTTTCACCATTGAAAATGGTGAAAGACTATTGTTATTACTAAAATTATTAGGCTTTCACCATTGAAAATGGTGAAAGACTATTGTTATTACTAAAATTATTAGGCTTAAATGGTGAAAGGCTATTGTTATTACTAAGATTATTATTATTTATTATTTTTTTTTTCCACTTTGCCTATTTCTCAGAAACTATAAGAGATAGAGGTCTGAAATTTGATTTTCTGTCTGGAAACTGGGTGGTGGTTAGTGCTTAAATGTAAAATCAAATTTGTGCGCATAGCGAAAATGCGTCAAATCTTTAACGTGCACTCAAATTGAAAATCGGCCATAATTCTTCTAATTCTCATCCGACTTTTCCGATATTTACATTTTTGCATAGCTGAAAACATTTCTGAGTAGATGGCAGTTCAAAAACATCGAGTTTAGAAATTTTGTCGCTCTCATTTTTTTGGTGAAAAATGGAAAATTTTCAAAATTTTCTAAAATTGTTATTTTGGGGAATTTTCAAATATGACTTATATTTTTGAATAGCTGACATCAATCTGATTCCAACAATATAAGTTTTGTTCTGAAATGTTAACTTTGATTTTTCACTTTTTTACGCATTTTGGTCAAATCGTAGAGTTCTTGTTTTTTTAAAACGGCGCCTACGATTTTTCTGAAACTTCAGGCATATGATGTCAACAGTCGTCTCCAGTCCTTAGACTATGGATGAAAATCCTCAAATTACCGGAAGTGGTCAAGAAATGTATCCAAACTTTGACAAAATTCTGAAAAATGGGTGCCTGTGCGCCAAATAAGATGTATCGATTGGTTGTTTACCGAGTAGTTAAAGTATTATATCGTTTGATAGCCACGTGAATTATCTACAAGATGGTACCATAGTGACAAGTTTCTATCAAAAAATAAAAAAGTTATCTGAGTTTGAAAAGTAAGGTATTTTGCTATTTCGATCAACTTTAGACGCGTATTTCTCGAAAACGCCGCCTACGATTTTTTTAAAACTTTCTCATTCGAGAGTCTTATAGTTGGTGTATTGTGTGAAACCATTGTACAATTTCTCTAAATGTCATGAGTAGTCGAAAAACGAGATTGAAAATCCAAAACGTCGTATTTTTACCATTTGGAGCATTTTTATACGTCTTTTTCTTGAACTTCTTCTACAGAGAGTTTTATCGATAGTCTTAGGTATGAAACCATTGCGCAACAGTTAGAAATATCAGGAGTATGAGAACAAAGGGATCGAAAATTGAAAACGTCACCTTTCATTGTTAAGCGAAACATGCAGTAAGAGTTGATACAATATGTACGTATTAGCAACGTTTAGAGCATATTCAAAAGTCCCCTTTTCTCTCACAGTGACGATATTTGGGCAAAAAGTATTTCAACTTTGAGTCTTTACTTCTATTCAAAATAAGGGTATAGTGACCCTGTAGCAGAAATATTTGATTTTTATCTCCAGATGTCATCATTTGATACCAGTGAAAATAAACCTCTCTGTTGAAGCTATTTATAAGGAAGGCACTCCTCTATATAAATGCTGAAAAATTAATGTTGAATGTATGATTCTGGGTTTTGGTTATTATTTGACACTTACGATACTTTTTTGTCCCAATCGGAAAACTCGGTTTTTTTATTCTCGTGTAGATCTTTGAAACTAAAACAGATAGAGTTTTGAATATTGATTTTTCCTATGTTTTAAACATTTAGTACTTAGAACTATTGCGAAAGTTGTGAACCAGACCGGAAATGATGTAAATCTTTAACGTGCACGATTTATGTCAATTCCAAACCGATTTTCGAAAAAAATATATTTGTGTACAGCCGGGGATATTGCGGATGGGATAAAGGTCGAATTGAGATAACCATGTCGTTCTCGGTTGAGATAACCAGTTTGAGCATGGACTCTATCTGTAATAAATATTAAATTTTTATATGTTACATGCAGTGACGTCAAATCTTTAACGTGCACGAAATCAGAAAATTGTAGATATTTCATTGAATATTTAATCAATTTTTGAACCAGTTGCATATTTGAGTAGTTGATATGGACGTGATTCCAAAGTCCCGTGTACACATTGGTGTGACATTGACAAAAGTCCGAGTTGGTCATAATCGCAACGTTTTGCCTACGTATAAAGCATTATATAGAAAGCCTTTTTTGAAAGAGGCAATATTTAAACTAAAGGTGTTTTAGTGGTAACCAATATCTGGTAATGCTGCTTCTAGAGTGAAAATGATTCATTTTAGTCAATAACAGTTACTCCTGAAATTATTATCCCAGGTTTTTTGTCCACGTGACGCCATCATATGATACCAGCGAAAATGACGCTATTTGCCGAAACTATTTATAAGGAAGGCATCCCTCTGGACATATGTTGAAAAGTTGATGTTGAAAGGTATGATTCTTGGTTTTGGTTATGATCTGACACGATCATTTTTTTTTTGTTCCATTCGAAAAACTGTTTTTTTTTATTCATTCTCGTGTAGATCTCTGAAACTAAAGCAGATAGAGTTCTGAATAATGATTTTTCCTATGTTTTAAGCAGTAAGTACTTAAAAGTATTGCGAAAGTTCTGAACAGACCTGAAGTGAAGTAAATCTTTAACGTGCATAAATGAAAATAGGTCCTAATAATCTCAATTCCCAACCGATTTTCGAAAAAGTTATATTTTTGCAGAGCCGGGGATATTGCGGGTGCGATATATGTCGAATTGCAATACCACACAGTTCTCTTTTTTTCCTGAAAATTTTAAAATGTACTAAAATTGTAATTTTTTTTTTATTTTAAATTTTTGCGTTTCTGGCGTCTGTAGTATTCTACCGATCCAAGTTCATAATGTTGTAAATAGTTCAACTATATTTTTCACTTTCCTTCTATCGTAATGCGCATGAACAGAAAGTGTCAATATCTGAGTTGTTTAAGTGTGTGTGTGTTTGTGTGTGTTTTAAGGGGTGAGTGGTGGGCATATTGTGCTGCCTTGGGTAAGGTGAAAGCCTTCAGCCTTGCAAGCAAGTCTAGTTAAGCTTTCATATTACATATGAAAGCTTATTGTTTCTGTTAAGATTATTATTGTTATTTTTTTTTTGTGTTTTATCCACAAATCGGATTTCTCAGAATCTAACCACAGTATCTTTATGAAACTTTTACCTATCCCCCCAAAAACGGGTGGTAGCTGTTGATTAAATATATTTTCAAAACGTTTTACGAATCCGAAATCACCGAAATTTACGAACGACAAAATGGACAATGCATAGTCGTAACTTTATTGTTTTTTGACCGATCTTACTAAATCTTTTTTCTTTGAATACCTTGAAAAAAATCATTTTCATCAGCAGTTTCACATTTTCGAATTTCGAAAATTCGTCGCTGTGATTTCGAACCGGAAGTTTAGACCAATTTGACAACTTCTTTAATAGTTTTGCGATTTTCATTCAATTTAGTATATAAGTAGATCCTACCGATGTGACTTCAAAAATATAATTAGAAATGTTCTAAATTATCTCCCCTTGGTGAAATTAAGGATCAAAGTTTTCAAAAAAATCGTCGAAATATAGGTCAGAATGACCTAATTTTTTTTTCGATACTAGACAAGGAATTACTGATTCGTACACAAAATATGGAGTTTGTCAATCGAACCGGAAGTGCCACCATCTTGAAACGTGAAAAATCGATAAGGCTTTTTTGCTATTTTACTTACAGACTCGGGAGTTATATTTTCTGAATCCTTGTAGGAAGGTCTAAAAAATGTCGCGAATAGAATTTTGATTTAGGTCAACCGGGAGTCATCATTTTGAATTGAAAATGAAAAATAGAAGCAATTTGAAGGGCCGAGTCTTTGGAGCACAATAACTCTCATTCTAATTAAGCTAGAATGATCAAACTTGGTGTAGACGTTCACTAGGTCAATGTTATGATGGAGTTGAAAGATGAGCATTTTTTGCTTAGGGTAAGCAGAGATAAGCATGTTGATTTGTTGATTCTTTAGGGCACGATAACTTCGGTTATAATGAAGGGAGGGCGGTGAAACTTTTGTCAATAGAGAGTCTAATAGCTAGCCTGTTGTGTGAAATCATTGTATCATTTTTTTAAATATCAGGGATAGCCGAAAAAAAAAGATTGAAAATCCAACAAGTCATATTTTTACAATTTGGAGTATGTTTAGAGGTCTTTCTCGTAAAGTCAACATAATATTTGTTGGGAAATTCTTCTACAAAGAGTTTTATTGGTAGTCTTTTATATGAAACCATCGACCAACAGTCCAACATATCAGGAGTAGAAGAACAAAAGGATCGAACATTGAAAACGGCACCCTTTCATTGTTAAGCGAAACATGCAGTGTGGGTGACTACAATCTACGCATTTAGTCATCGTATAGAGTTTATTCAACAGTATCGAATTCCAACTGCTTAGGGATATTTTACGTGCACTCCAATGTGTACACGGGACCTTGGTTTTTCGTCCCATCCGAAGGATTAGACAGCTGTGCTTGTCAGTCCCTCCGTTCTGCCTCACTGACAAGGGGAACCACGCCGGGAAATCGAGATGAACTTTTCCGTGCAGAACTTTCAATTCAGGGAAAACTTTTATTGCATACGATTAAGCTGGTCAGTTGAAGCTTATTTTCAAAAGTTTTGTAATAATCGATTGGTAATTAAAGTACCGTGCACATTAAACTGTTAAAACAGAAAAATTCGCCCGGTTGAAATGTTTCTTGCTATAAGTCAGCAATTTTCCGAATTCAGGAAGGCTGGATGGCTGAATGGTTAGCATGTGCTCGCTGTATCGTAACGTTTGTCATTGAGTCAACGGGCGTCGTTTCTATCTCCAGGTTGCACGTGACATGGTGTATGATGTCCAACCTCGTGGGTTTTCTCCGTGTTCTTCGGTTTCCTCCCAACGGCTAAAGACCAGTACGTGCAAGGGGAGTTTTTAAATAAAATTAAAAAACATATGTTAGTCCCGAAATGACCTAGTTTGTGTCGAATGGACGTTAGGCCGCATTTCTCTCTTTCTCTTTTTAAAGTTTTGTAATAATCGGTTGGTAATCAAAGGTACTGTTAAAGTGATAAAACAGAAAATTTGGCCCGGTTGTAATGTTTCTCACTTTAAAGTCAGCAATTTGTCGATTTTAAGGGGCAAACGTTTATTGCGAACGATTAAGCTGGTCAGAGGGAGCTTATTTTTAAAAGTTTTGTAGTATTCGGTTGATAACTAAAGGTACCGTGCAAATTAAACTGTTAAAATAGAAAATTTGGCCCGGTTGAAATGTTTCTCGCTGTAGGTCAGCAATTTGCCGATTTTAGGGAGGTGGCGTGGCTGAATGGTTAGCACGTGCGCTCTGTATCATAACGTCTGTCATTGAGTCAACTGGCGTTGTTTCGATTTCTTGGTTGTACGTGACAAGGAGTATGGTCGCCTTACCAACCTCGTAGGCCGTAACGCCGCTGCCCGGGTAAAATTTCCCTAATTGCACACTTTATGGGGTATGCCCGTCTTCATTAGCCCATTGTAGGAGCAGAACAGTAGGACGTTAAACCCCATTCAATTTCATTTTATTTTCTCTATGTTGCATATTTTTTATAGTGGATAAATATTTTTCTGGTTCTAGCAATTATTTAATTTCTGCATAGAAATCTCTGGCCAGTTTTTTTTTTATTGCAGAGTGCCATTCTTGTATATAGCAGTCTATGACCCTTTGTTTAAAACATGCTTAAGAAGTCGTCACGATTTCCTACTTATAACCAAACATATTGGAAACCATAATTATATAACATATCTTGGAAGCCCGATTACAGCTATACAAGTTTCAGTTATTTCCCTTTAGTTTAAAGATTATTTTTTTGCCCGGGTGCAATGTTTCTCACTACATTTAAATTTGTAACTTTGTGAGTTTTTGACCGATTTTGATATTATGTCTTTATAATTTTCCAAATCTACATATTTAACGTACATATTCAAACAGTTGAGTTCAACCTGATTCAAAAAGTTTTAGTTTTGTTCAAAGTTATCTCATTTAATTTTTCGATGTTTTCTTACCATTTTCATTTCATTTTTCTGAAAGTTTTGAAATCGGAAGTCATCCCGATTACAGCAACACAAGTATCAGTTATTTCCCTTTAGTTTTCAGATTACTCAATGTTTCATACTATATTTAGACTTGTAACTTCGCGAGTTTTTGACCAATTTTGATAGTTTGTTATTCTTATCCTTTTATCTGAGATACTTGATATAATCGATGACACGTGACGATGAATATGAAAGCTTTCATATCTGCATGGGACAGTAGCAGATCTAGTTAAGCTTTCATATTACATATGAAAGCTTATTGTTTCTGTTAAGATTATTATTATTATTTTTTTTTTTGTGTGTTTTCTGCAAATCGGATTTCTCAGAATCTATCCGTAGGATCTGTCTGAAATTTTGACCTACCCCCCCAAAAATGGGGTGCGAACCTTGATTAAATATATTTTCAAAACGTTTTACGAATCCGAAATCACCGAAATCTACGAACGACGAAATGGACAAAGCATAGTCGTAACTTTGTTATTTTTTGACCGATTTTACTAATTCTTTTTTCTTTGAATACCTTGAAAAAAATCATTTTCATCTGCAGTTTCACATTTTCGAATTTCGAAATTTCGTCGCTGTGATTTCGAACCGGAAGTTTAGACCAAGTTGACAACTTCTTTAATAGTTGTACGATTGTCATGAAATTTAGTATATATGTAGACCTTACCGATGTGACTTCAAAAATATAATTAGAAATTTTCTAAATTATCTCCCCTTGACGAAATTAAAGATCAAAATTTTCAAAAAAATCATCGAAATATAGGTCAGAATGACCTGATTTTTTTTTTGGATACTAGACAAGTAATTACTGATTTGTACACAAAATATAAAGTTTGTTGATCGAACCGGAAGTGCCACCATCTTGAAACGTGAAAAATCCCTAAGGCTTTTTTGCTATTTTACTTACAGACTCGGGAGTTATATTTTCTGAATCCTTGAAAGATGGTCTAAAAATTGTTCAGAAAAGAATTTTGATTTAGGTCAATTGATGGTTGTCATCTTGAAGTGAATATGGAAAGTAGTAGCAATTTGAAGGGCCGAAAATTTGAAACACAATAACTCTCCTTCTAATTGAGCTAGAATGTTCAATCTTGGTGTAGACGTTCACTATGTCAATGTCATGATTGAGTTCAAAGATGAGCATTTTCTGCCTAGGGTAAGCAGAAATAAGCATGCTGATTTGTTGATTCTTTAGGGCAAGATAACTTCGGTTATAATGAAGGGAGGGCGGTGAAACTCTTGTTAATCGAGAGTGTAATAGCTGGCCTGTTGTGTGAAATCGTTGTATCTTTTTTTTAAATATCAGGGATAGCAGAAAAAAAGAGATCGAAAATCCAAAAAAGTCGTATGTTTACGATTTGGAGCATCTTTAAAGGTTCTTTTCTCTTAAAGTCAACATAATACTTTTTGGGAACTTCTTCTACAAAGAGTCTTATCGGTAGTCTTTTATATGAAAACTTCGATCAACAGTCCAAAATATCTGGAGTAGAAGAATAAAAGGATCGAACATTGAAAACGGCACCCTTTCATTGTTAAGCGAAACATGCAGTGTGTGTGACTACAATCTGCACATTTAGTCATTGTATAGAGCTTATTCAACAGTATCGAATTCCAACTGCTTAGGGATATTTTACGTGCACTCCAATGTGTACACGCGACCTTTGTTTTTCTTCCCACCCGAACGACTAGACAGCTGTCCTTGTCAGGCCGTCCGTTCTGCCTCACTGACAAGGGTGGACCACGCCGGAAAATCGAGATGAACTTTCTCGTTGCAGAACTTTTAATTCAGGCCAAACGTTTATTGCATACGATTAAGCTTGTCAGTTGGAGCTTATTTTCAAAAGTTTTGTAATAATCGGTTGGTAATTAAAATACCGTGCGAATTAAACTGTTAAAACAGAAAATTTCGCCCGGTTAAAATGTTTCTTGCTATAAGTCAGCGATTTCCAGATTTTAGGGAGGCTGAATGGTTAGCATACGCGCGCTGTATCGTAACGTCTGTCATTGAGTCAACCGGCGTCGTTTCGATTTCCAAGTTGCACGTGACATGGAGTATGGTGTCCAACCTCGTGGGTTTTCTCCGTGTCCTTCGGTTTCTTCCCAGGGCTAAAGACCCGTACGCGCAAGGGAAGTTTATAAATACAATTAAAAAAACACATGTTGGTCCCGAAATGACCTAGTTTGTGTCGAATGGACGTTGAACCGCATTTCTCTCTTTCTCTTTTATTTTTAAAGTTTTGTAATAATCGGTTGGTAATCAAAGGTACTGTAAAAGTGAAAAAACATAAAATTTCGCCCGGTTATAATGTTTCTCACTTTAAAGTCAGCAATTTGCCGATTTTAGAGGGCAAATGTTTATTGCGAACAATTAAGCTGGTCAGGGGGAGCTTATTTTTAAGGGAGGCTGAATGGCTGAATGGTTAGCATGTGCACGCTGTATCGTAACGTCTGTCATTGAGTCAACGGGCGTCGTTTCGATTTCGAGATTGCACGTGACATGGAGTATGGTGTCCAACCTCGTGGGTTTTCTCCGTGCCATTCGGTTTCCTCCCAACAGCTAAAGACCAGTACGCGCAAGGGGAGTTTTTAAATAAAATTAAAAAACATATGTTAGTCCCGAAATGACCTAGTTTGTGTCGAATGGACGTTAAGCCGCATTTCTCTCTTTTTTTTTATTTGTAAAGTTTTGTAATAATCGGTTGGTAATCAAAGATACTGTAAAAGTGATAAAACAGAAAAATTCTCCCGGTTGTAATGTTTCTCACTTTAAATTCAGCAATTTGCCGATTTTAAGGGGAATACGTTTATTGCGAACGATTTAGCTGGTCAGGGGGAGCTTATTTTTAAAAGTTTTGTAATATTCGGTTGATAACTAAAGGTACCGTGCAAATTAAACTAATAAAATAGAAGATTTCGCCCGGTTGAAATGTTTCTATCTGTAGGTCAGCAATTTGCAGATTTTAGGGAGGTTGCGTGACTGAATGGTTAGCACGTGCGCTCTGTATCATAACGTCTGTCATTGAGTCAACTGGCGTTGTTTCGATTTCTTGGTTGTACATGACAAGGCGTATGGTCGCCTGTCCAACCTCGTAGGCCGTAACGCCGCTGCCCGGGTAAAATTTCGCTCATTGCACACTTTATGGCGTATGCCCGTCTTCATTAGCCCATTTTAGGAGCAAAACACTAGGACGTTAAACAACCATTCAATTTGATTTCATTTTCTCTATGTTGCTTATTTATTATAGTGGATAAATGTTTTTCTGGTTCTATTAATTATTTCATTTCTGCATAGAAATCTTGCTTTGACCAGTTTTTTTTATTGCAAAGTGCCATTCTTGTATATTGCAGTCTATGACCCTTTGTTTAAAACATGCTTAAGAAGTTGTCACGATTTCCTACTTATAACCAAACATATTGGAAACCATAATTATATAACATATCTCTAATTTTGGAAGCCCGATTACAGCTATACAAGTTTGGGTTATTTCCCTTTAGTTTAAAGATTACTTTTTTGCCGAGGGTGCAATGTTTCTCACTACATTTAAATTTGTAACTTTGTGAGTTTTGACCGATTTTGATAATTATGTCTTTATAATTTTCCAAATTTACATATTTAACGTAAATATTCAAACAATTGGAATCAACATGATTCAAAAGTTTTTAGTTTAGTTCAAAGTTTTCTCATTTAATTTTCCAAATTTACATATTTAATGTAAATATTCAAACAATTGGGATCAACCTGATTCAAAAGTTTTTAGTTTTGTTCAAAGTTTTCTCATTTAATTTTTCGATGTTTTCTTACCATTTTCATTTCATTTTTCTGAACGTTTTGAAGTGGGAAGTCATCCCGATTACAGCAACACAAGTATCAGTTATTTCCCTTTAGTTTTCAGATTATGCAATGTTTCATACTATATTTAGACTTGTAACTTCGCGAGTTTTTGACCAATTTTGATAGTTTGTTATTCTTATCCTTTTATTTGAGATACTTGATATAATCTATGACACGTGAAATATGAAAGCTTTCATATCTGCATGGGACAGTAGCAGATCTAGTTATTGTTATTTTTTTTGTGTTTTATCCACAAATCGGATTTCTCAGAATCTAACCACAGTATCTTTATGAAACTTTTACCTTCTACCCCAAAAAATGGGTGGTAGCTGTTGATTAAATATATTTTCAAAACGTTTTACGAATCCGAAATCACCGAAATTTACGAACGACAAAATGGACATTGCATAGTCGTAACTTTATTGTTTTTTGACCGATTTTACTAAATCTTTTTTCTTTGAATACCTTGAAAAAAATCATTTTCATCAGCAGTTTCACATTTTCGAATTTCGAAAATTCGTCGCTGTGATTTCGAACCGGAAGTTTAGACGAATTTGACAACTTCTTTAATAGTTGTGCGATTTTCATTCAATTTAGTATATAAGTAGATCCTACCGATGTGACTTCAAAAATATAATTAGAAATTTTCTAACTTATCTCCCCTTGGTGAAATTAAGGATCAAAGTTTTCAAAAAAATCGTCGAAATATAGGTCAGAATGACCTAATTTTTTTTTTTGATACTAGACAAGGAATTCCTGATTCGTACACAAAATATGGAGTTTGTCGATGGAACCGGAAGTGCCACCATCTTTAAACGTGAAAAATCACTAAGGCTTTTTTGCTATTTTATTTACAGACTCGGGAGTTATATTTTCTGAATCCTTGTAGGAAGGCCTAAAAAATGTCGCGAATAGAATTTTGATTTAGGTCAACCGGGAGTCACCATTTTGAATTGAAAATAAAAAATAGAAGCAATTTGAAGGGCCGAGACTTTGGAGCACAATAACTCTCATTCTACTTAAGCTAGAATGTTCAAACTTGGTGTAGACGTTCACTAGGTCAATGTTATGATGGAGTTCAAAGATGAGCATTTTCTGCTTAGGGTAAGCAGAGATAAGCATGTTGATTTGTTGATTCTTTAGGGCACGATAACTTCGGTTATAATGAAGGGAGGGCGGTGAAACTTTTGTCAATAGAGAGTCTAATAGCTAGCCTGTTGTGTGAAATTATTGTATCATTTTTTTTTAAATATCAGGGATAGCCGAAAAAAAGAGATTGAAAATCCAAAAAGTCGTATTTTTACAATTTGGAGCATGTTTAGAGGTCTTTCTCGTACAGTCAACATAATATTGGTTGGGAACTTCTTCTACAAAGAGTCTTATTGGTAGTCTTTTATATGAAACCATCGATCAACAGTCCAACATATCAGGAGTAGAAGAACAAAAGGATCGAACATTGAAAACGGCACCCTTTCATTGTTAAGCGAAACATGCAGTGTGGGTGACGACTACAATCTACACATTTAGTCATCGTATAGAGCTTATTCAACAGTATCGAATTCCAACTGCTTAGGGATATTTTACGTGCACTCCAATGTGTACACGGGACCGTGGTTTTCGTCCCATCCGAACTAGACAGCTGTGCTTGTCAGGCCCTCCGTTCTGCCACACTGACAAGGGGGAACCACGCCGGGAAATCGAGATGAACTTCCTACGTGCAGAACTTTCAATTCAAGCCAAACTTTTATTGCATACGATTAAGCTGGTCAGTTGGAGCTTATTTTCAAAAGTTTTGTAATAATCGGTTGGTAATTAAAGTACCGTGCACATTAAACTGTTAAAACAGAAAATTTCGCCCGGTTGAAATGTTTCTTGCTATAAGTCAGCAATTTTCCGAATTCAGGGAGGCTGAATGGCTGAATGGTTAGCATGTGCGCGCTGTATCGTAACGTCTGTCATTGAGTCAATGGGCGTCGTTTCGATCTCCAGGTTGCACGTGACATGGGATATGATGTCCAACCCCGTTTATTGCGAACGATTAAGCTGTTCAGGGGGAGCTTATTTTTAAAAGTTTTGCAATATTCGGTTGATAACTAAAGGTACCGTGCAAATTAAACTGTTAAAATAGAAAATTTGTCCCGGTTGAAATGTTTCTCGCTGTAGGTCAGCTAGAATGTTCAAACTTGGTGTAGACGTTCACTAAATCATTGTCTTGATCGAGTTCACAGCAGAAATAACAGTGAAACGATGAACGAACTCATAGCAGAAATAACAGTGCAAAACTTAACGAATTCATAGCATAAATAGCAGAAATGAAATGGGGTTTTACGTCCTACTCTTCTGCACCTGACCTGGGCTAATGGAAGACGGGCATACGCCATACAGTGTGCTATGAGGGAATTTTTGCCGGGGCAGCCGCGCTACGGCCTACTCTTATATCGAATTCCAACTGCCAAGGGATCTTTTACGTGCACTCCAATGTGTACACGGGACCTCGGTTTTTCGTCCCATCCGAACGACTAGGCAGCTGTCCTTATCTGGCCATCCTTCTGCATCACTGACAAGAGGAAACCACGCCGGAAAATCGAGATGAACTTTCTCGGCCAATGCAAGGATCGAACACCCGACCTCCAGGCTAACGAGCCAGCGCCTTGCCCACTTAGCCACCGTGATTCCCATAAATAGCAATGAAACGATCAACGAATTTATAGCAGTAATAACACTTCAACAATTAACGAATTCGTAGCAGAAATAACACTTCAACAATTAACGAATTCGTAGCAGAAATAACAATGAAACGTTCAACGAAATCATAGCCGAAATAAGAGTGAAACAATCAACGAATTAATAGTAGACGAGTTCATAGTAGAAAAAACAGTGAAACAATGAACGAATCATAGCAGAAACCAGAAGGCTATCAATACACCGTGAAATTTGAAACCTAAATGGCCCGGCTAGGAACAATATCTACATGCCCGTAAAAGACTACTTAACAGTTGGAATTCGAAAGAAAAGACCGTAACGACGCTGTCCGATCAAAATTTAGTTAATTCAGTCGGCGCAGAAAGATAGGTCGTTAAAACCATTTCTGTTCAGTTCATTCCATTTCCTTAAATCTATGAAAGTTGCGTGAATTGGGAATCGCGTATTACTCAACAGTTTCAGGGGAGATAAGCCGTCTTTGAGATTGGAAATCAATTTTTGATATCGACTGTGTATGATTGCTACTAGATCGATTGTGATTCAGGTTCTAATCAGTTTGGATTGAAGAATCGGGGTGGTATATGCTGACAATCAAACCACGTGATGTAAATAATTAGCCATGCGGTGTGAATTGGTCCACAGCGGACTGTTCAGTGTGAGTGAATTTACGCGACGGCTTTGTGTACTAAACGTTAAAAAAACATAAATTCGTGTTTATAATATCCTAACAAACAGTCCATTTCATCAGATTTTTGGCCCAAGGACGGGACGTGAATACAATACATCAGTAAACTTATGCCAAATCTGTATGCTTTCTATAGAGCCCAGTGAGCGTGTTGAACCAACTATGTCACTTCCGGTTTTAATGAAAATTAATTTCTCGTTCACAAAAACTTTTTTACTTTTTTTACAGTGGGGATTCTTTCTGAATATATATTTCAGATTTATGGAAACCTTGTTGTTGAAGCTTGAGTGATATTTTTCGGAACCACCGTTTAATTAAAGCAAGTACAACTAGCAAGAGTTACTTGCCCGTGAGCGAGAGTGACTTCCCTTTTTACCTTGAGCACATGGGAGAGAACGGAGCGAAAAATATTTACACAGATCCACTCAAAACACCGAGAAAAACTTTTATATTTAAAACCCAGTTGTTAATAATTTGTGAAACTAACTACTAAAGTGCGCAAGTATCAAGAGTAGGCTATCCACAGTTCGCGAATATCCTCAAGCTACAACTGAAACCAGTCTTTCCCGGTAGAAATAGTAAACAAAACTTCAAATCAGTATACATTTGTCATCTTTTATAATTCATACATAAACATTTGCCTTTTGTCCACAATTCTCAACCAATCTTCGAGTTCTGTCCCTTGAGACGGAAACAGTGTTTTTCTCGTATTTCCACAAAGCCCTATACACACGGTGTTTTTCTCGAGTTTTTGAATACACAATCCCCTGTCCACAACAAAGTTTGTTTAATACAAATATATAAACAGTACCCAACCCACAATACACATATCCCTAGTTCTCAATTCAATATTATTAGCTATAGAATTTTATAATTTAAACAATGTCAAACCTACCTTCACAAATCCATTCAGATCATTTTGCATGGTCAGACCCACCAAATTTAGAACGATTGTTCAATAATAGCCAACATGATTCTCAAACTATTGATAACAAAAGCCAAGGATCAGGTAGAAGTCTAAGTAGCAATCAAAAACTCATGTTAAAAACAGAATTAGCCTTATTAAAGGTGCAACAATTAGAACAAGACTATGATATATCACAACAAGAATTTGATATATCACAACGTTTGGCAGAAATTGAAACTAAAAGAAAAACTCTTGCAGCTAAACACATGGTTGAACAGGCCAGATTAACTGCACAAGTTTTACAAAAATGCTCAAATGACGTCATGCCTAATGATAAACCACCACCAGCATTGACTCCACAAAATCCACAGGCTACAAATACCAGAGTAAATGAATGGATATCACAAAATCCATTTTTAGACACACAACAAAATACTAATAATGAGAACAATAATCAACTACCTAATTTAATTCCACAACAAAATGTAACCGATACTTCAAGCCAGGTACACACTAATCCACAAATCACAAATGCAAATCCACAAAGCAATGTAAATCCACATGCCAACATGAATAATCCACAAAACACAAATACAAGTCCCATTATAATTTCACATGGGCCTACCCTCAATCCACAAGCTCCTGAGCTCACACAGACTAATTATCCTCTACAAGAATACTATTCACCAATGATACAGCCTAACTTTACACAGCCTAATGCACCAATTTCTTTAGTTGGATCCGTTAAATCTCATAAAACAGGCATTTCTATAAATAGATCCATGGATGCATGGATTTCAGAATTAATTGAAGGCCAAGAAACCTGTTTGCCCACTACACAAAAAATTGATGCCAATAACCAATTATTAAAAACATTAGTCAAATTAGAGTCTGAAAGGGACCTCTCTAAAATTGAAATTCCTATATTTAGTGGTTCCGCTCTTATGTGGCCCCGATTTATTGAACAATATTATTGGCAAGTGCATACACGGCCTGAAATAAATGACGCAAGGCGATTAGACCTCTTGATGTCTCATTTAAGGGGTGAAGCCAGAAATCTTGTCCAGGGTCTAAGCTATACTGGTAGAAACTATGCATTAATATTAAAGGAGCTTAAAGCAGCCTTTGGTCATAAAATTAAAGTATCTCGACTACACATTGATAAATTGACCACAGGCCCAATTATTCCCAGTCGAGATAGTCATGCACTTAGAAATTTTTACATTGTTGTTAGAGACACTGTCAATAGTCTACAGCAATTAGGCTACACCACTGAACTATATAGTAGTGATACAGTTATTAGGACTTCAAAACGCTTACCTTCAGACAAATTAGGTAAATGGAACGAATTTACACGCAAAGTTATGCAAGACAGGGAACCCAATTTACTTGATTTGTTATCATGGTTGAAAAAACTGGTTGAAACTGATATGAACCCGTATGCTATTGAGCGGTCAATGCCTAAATATGACAGATATTCTCAATCTCAACCTTCTCCAAGGCCCAGAACTATTTCAAATACTCGTAAAGCCCCATATACACATTCTAACAATCAGCCAAGTCTATCTAGTCCACCAAAAGCCCCATGCCCTCTTTGTAATGAAGCGCACTATATATATCGCTGTACATACTACCTAAATAAGCCTGTCTCAGAGCGTAGGCAAATAGTCACAGACCATAAATTATGTAATAACTGTCTAAAGCCATATCACACCCCAGATAGTTGCTTTTCGGCTATTAGATGTAGGGAACCTGGTTGTGAATTAAAGCATCATTCCACTTTACACCAAACACACCATAAAGCCCCGTTTCCACAACGCACACAATTTTCCCATTCCACTAATCCACGAACACAAAGTCAACATTATAATGAAGCTCAATCCACATTAAATCCTCGAGCACAATCCTTATCGCAAACTCGACCTAAAGCCCCGTTCACACCAAACTTCCAATCGCAAAGTACTAATCAAACTCAACCTGAAGCCTCGTTCACACACGATACAAGATATCAATCACAACCATCCACTAGTCCACACCAAACGCAATTAACGCCTCATACTCAAGCCCAACACCAACCACAGAATTCTGGTACAATAAACACAATATATAACAAGAACAATAATGTTTACTTCCAAATTGCCAAAGTGAATGTTTACGGACCAAATGGTGTCTACACTACTACATACGCAATGCTCGATACCGCAAGTGAACTTACCTTAATACAAGACTCTTTAGCCAATCAACTTGGTATTAAAGGTAAAAGCAAACCATTAACTTTATGCACTGTAGTAGGCACAAAGTCATATCCCTCATCAATGGTAAATATGTCTTTGAAATCAGCTGATCAACAGAATTCTACTAATCTAAATGTGACTGGTGCATGGATAGTTTCACTTGGCGCATTTCAATGTCCTCCTCAATACGTTGATCCTGAATGGAAACATACACAAGACCTCAATCTTTCGAACATTGACCCAGATCAAGTTCAGATATTAATTGGTGCCAATTTCCCTCAAGCACATGTACAACTGGAAATACGACATGGTTTACAAGGTCAACCAATGGCTGTGCGCACTCCACTAGGCTGGACCCTCATGGGGGTGGCTAACTCAAATCCAGAAGATCATTCATACTCCTTGAATCTAATTACACAGCCGATTATCAGTTTAGATACCCAGTTAGAATCTTTTTGGAAAACTGAAAGTTTCGGAACTATGTTTCATGATCAAACTTCTCTGTCTGTCGAAGACAGGAAATCTCTGCGCATGTTAGAAGACAGTACTCATCTTTTAAAGGGACACTACAGTATTGGTATGTTATGGAGAAATGATCCAGTCTTACCCAATAACCACAGCATGGCAGAACGCAGATTTAATCATCTTTGCAAAAAGCTTGGCAAAGATAAAACTCTATCCGATCTTTATTCAGAAACAATGAATGGTTACATAAATAAAGGCTATGCTCGCAAACTTACTCCTATTGAAGCTAGCAATACTTCTAAACGCACTTGGACAATTCCTCACCATGGTGTAATTAATCCCCACAAACCTGGAAAGATCCGACCTGTTTTCGATGCAGCAGCTACCTACTCAAACACACCACTCAATGATAATCTCATGACAGGCCCTGACCTACTAAATAATCTCTTTGGTGTGTTACAACGTTTTCGCCTATTCTCAGTAGCGCTAGTAGCCGACGTAGAAGCTATGTTTCACCAAGTGCGCGTTTCCCCCGATGACACAGACTCATTACGCTTCTTATGGAAAGAAAACCTCTCATCACCTGGCCCTCCACATATCTACAAAATGCTCGTTCACATATTTGGTGCGGCTGATTCGCCCGCTTGTGCAAATTACGCACTGAAACGCACTGCTCTTGATAATGAAGACAAATTTAATGTATCAACTATAAACACTATTCTCTCAAACTTCTATGTAGATGACCTACTCAAATCAGTCGAATCGTCTGCCGAAGCTTTACACCTATACTCAGAGTTGACAGAACTACTTCAATGTGGTGGTTTTCACTTACATAAATTCATGTCAAACAAAGTAGAAGTTTTAAGTGAAATTCCTGAAACAGAAAGAGTTATACACACGTCTGATCTTAATTTAGACGACTTACCTATTCAACGAACGCTCGGTCTACGATGGAATGTCTTGGAGGATACATTTATATATAATCCACAGTTTAAACCCAACTCGCCTACGAAAAGAAACATCGTGAGCACAATCTCTTCTATATTTGACCCATTAGGATTCTTAAGTCCTGTTATTATTCAAGCAAAATGCTTGGTTCAAGACATTTGGAGATCTAAAACCGATTGGGACGAAATTCTACCTACTGATCTTGTCAAAAGATGGAACTCATGGTTGGCGCAATTAGAAGATTTAAAACACTTCAAACTTCCTCGTCATCATGCTGACTTCTCTACCAACTGCACGGATGTACAAATCCACATATTCTCTGATGCGTCTGAAAAGGCCTTTGGAGCTGTTGCCTATCTACGTTATCATACAGGTTTCAAAATCGCATGCTCTCTACTTGCATCTAAAACAAGAGTTTCACCAATAAAGCCAAGTTTGTCTATACCGCGACTTGAATTACAAGCTGCAGTGATAGCGATACGATTATGGAATCTTCTTAAAAACGAACTACACATTCCCCTTAATGGTGTCTATTTTTGGGCAGATTCAACCACGGTAGTCCAATATATTAATAATTCAACAAAAAGATTTAAACCTTTCGTCAGCAACAGAATAGCTGAAATCCACGAATCAACATTACCTTCACAATGGTACTATGTAGAAACTTCGCACAACCCAGCAGACATCTGTTCACGAGGATTACCCGCATCATCTCTTACTCTCGATCATCTTTGGTTCACAGGTCCATCATACCTACACAAAACTGAAGATCTTTGGCCATGTCATAACATTCATACAGTGGAAATACC
Source organism: Patella depressa (assembly GCA_948474765.1). Lineage (NCBI taxonomy): Eukaryota > Metazoa > Mollusca > Gastropoda > Patellidae > Patella > Patella depressa. The sequence continues at coordinate 46,999,909 of OX419715.1, read as the reverse complement.
TCTTACCGATCCAGAAATCAAAGGTTCTCAACAATCAACTGTAAATAATACCAGAAGACTCGATTATCCTCATTTAATCGACAGTAATCAACATATTCAAACCTTTAAAATCGGGCAATTACTAGAACTCAACCCTTTAAACTTTTCAACCTGGAAACGACTTTCAACAAAATCAGCATGGGTTCTTAGAGCCGTACGAAATTTCCTTGCACCAATTACAAGATTTAATATTCAACCCAAGAGCACGAAGGAAATTACATCTGAAGAACTAACCGATGTGTCAATTTGCTGGTCACGATATGCTCAACTAGAGTCTTACTCAGACGAAATCAACGCCCTTCGAAGAAATGAAACCATAGATGAAAAAAGTACGCTTCTACCACTTACTCCCTTTTATGATGGCGTATGTTTGAGAGTTGGTGGTCGTCTTCGCAAAGCTAATATACCTCATAACGCAAAACACCAGATTATATTACCGCCTAAACATCATATCACCCATCTACTAGTTGAAGATAGTCATCGTAGTATTGCACATCGTGGACCTGATCGCATAATTACTAAAGTTCGTCAAGAATATTGGCCGGTTAACCTTGGAAGATTAGCAAAGAATACTTTCCAGAAATGTCTCTACTGTCGTAAACAACGAATAAAACCTCAAGTTCCCCTTATGGCCGATTTACCCTCTGCTCGAACTGATATTCCCTCTGGTGCTTTCTACCATACAGGATTAGATTACTTTGGTCCCCTTAACACAAAATATCGCCGCAGCACAGTAAAACGCTGGGGATGTATCTTCACGTGTATGACTACACGTGCTGTCCACCTAGAACTTGCTGATTCATTAGAAACCGACGATTTCCTACTGGTACTAAGAAGATTTATTGGTCGTCGCGGTCAACCACAACACATTTATAGCGACAATGGTACGAACTTCATTGGAGCGGACAATGAACTAAAAGCTGCTCTGAATAATCTACAACAAAGTCAAATCCACAACTATTTAGCCCCACAAGCTATACACTGGCACTTTAATCCACCAAGCGCTCCACATTTTGGAGGAGTCTGGGAACGACTCGTTAGATCTACAAAAACAGCTCTCAAAGCAGTCCTCGCAAATCAGACTGTTACAGATTCCGTCCTCAGAACAACTTTAGTGGAAGTTGAGTCTATCCTGAACAGCCGTCCTCTTACCCACAACAGCTCTTCTCCTGATGATTATGAAGCACTAACCCCTAACCACTTTCTCATTGGCCGTACACAGTTTAACCTCTCGCCAGATATTATCCACGAAAAAGAAGTTAATAGCAGAAAACTCTGGAGACAAGTCCAGGCTTGGACAAATCTAGTTACCCAAAGATTTCTGAAGGAATATCTCCCAACTTTAAACCTTCGAAACAAATGGAAGGTTGATAATCCCCCTTTGAAAGTTGGAGATCTAGTCCTTCTACAAGAAGACAAGACACCAAGAGATTCCTGGCCTCTAGCTCGAGTCCAAGAATTGATTGTTGGAGATGATGGCAGAATAAGAATGGTAAAAATCAAAACCGCTACATCGGAATACACAAGGCCAGCAAGCAAAATATGTGTACTAGAACAATGCTCAAAATGAATCTATAATTAATGTGTTTTCTCAATATATCCTTTATTAGGACACTGAAGTGAAATATAGTGAACTTTAATGTGTTTAATCTCGTTACTCTTGTGTTAATATGTTCATTTGATATGTTTCAGATTGTATTTGACTCTGTCAGGGGGGTGGCGATGTTGAAGCTTGAGTGATATTTTTCGGAACCACCGTTTAATTAAAGCAAGTACAACTAGCAAGAGTTACTTGCCCGTGAGCGAGAGTGACTTCCCTTTTTACCTTGAGCACATGGGAGAGAACGGAGCGAAAAATATTTACACAGATCCACTCAAAACACCGAGAAAAACTTTTATATTTAAAACTCAGTTGTTAATAATTTGTGAAACTAACTACTAAAGTGCGCAAGTATCAAGAGTAGGCTATCCACAGTTCGCGAATATCCTCAAGCTACAACTGAAACCAGTCTTTCCCGGTAGAAATAGTAAACAAAACTTCAAATCAGTATACATTTGTCATCTTTTATAATTCATACATAAACATTTGCCTTTTGTCCACAATTCTCAACCAATCTTCGAGTTCTGTCCCTTGAGACGGAAACACTTGTTGAAAATCGTTGGTCTTCCCCTTTAACAGTGGGAGGAAACCGCAGGTCCCGGGGTAAACCCAGGAGATAGGACAGGCGAGATTGTAGGTTAGGGTTAGGGTAAGCGCTAAGGTTAGGTCTTGGGTTAGGATTAGGATTAGCGATATCCCTATTTACATCTCGTGACCTTTGACCAAACGTAATGAAGACAGGATGTGACGTATATATGCACATTGAGGTTATCAAGCTATAGACCGGACTAGTAGTAAGCTATAAAACGGATAAATAACAAGAGTTTATATGTATATTATTTTATTAAATTTATATATATCTTAACTCCCTGATTTACGTATATACATTATGCATGAACAGTAGAAACTATATACTAGTATTTATAAGTATTAAAGCTATGGTAATATTATGCTATCAAATAGCCGTATTGTCTTAATATTTGTTGTAACCGCAACCTTGATAGTTATTGTAAGAAGGATAACGGTTGTAGTTGTTGTATCCGTTACCGTATCCGTTGTTATTGTAGTTGTTATATCCCTTCCCATATTCGTTGTTATTGTGGCCATTGTTGTAACCGTTGTTGTAATTGTAGGGGCCGTTGTAACTATTGTATCCTTTATTATTGTATTGGTTGTACTTGTATGGTCCGTTGTTGTATCGGTTGTATGGCCCGTTGTAGTTGTATGATTGTTTGTAAGCTCCAATCTTTCCATGTCCAACAAGTCCGTTTCCAATTATACCGTGTCCGATACCGTAACCAACGATGTCATGCCCAATGCCGTTACCAATCTTTCCATGTCTAATAAGTCCGTGTCCGATTCCGTTTCCAATGATACCATGTCCGATACCGTTACCAACGATACCATGACCAATTCCGTTTCCAACAACACCGTGTCCGATACCGTTACCAACGATGCCATGCCCAATGCCGTTACCAATCTGTCCATTCCAATAAGTCCGTGTCCGATTCCGTTTCCAATGATACCATGTCCGATACCGTTACCAACGATACCATGACCAATTCCGTTTCCAATAATACCGTTTCCGATACCGTTACCAACGATACCATGACCAATTCCGTTTCCAACAATACCGTGTCCGATACCGTTACCAACAACACCATGACCAATTCCGTTACCAATAACACCGACTTTGCGAGGGTTTATTTATAACCCAAAACTTGACAATCAAGAAATTTTACTGTGCCGCCATTATTTAGTACATGATCGAGTTTTGGCGTTACCAGGCAAATCACAAATAATGTTCAACTCTGGGTAATAATTTACACTTTTTATAATTTACCATTCTGGCCCTATGAATATAAAACTGCCTGTAATACAATGTCAAGGGCGATAAGCAATAATACAACGGTGACGATGCAATACCATGTTCAACCCTCGGTAATTTCTAGCAGTTTTAAATTTAAAGATGGACCTATGGGTATGAATGCCAAGTGCGATAAGCAATCATATAAAAATTTAGTATGTAATGAAACTTATTAGTGCTATACCAAATTAGATATCAGGTTTCTTGTCTAGAAAGTTCAAGTATATCCCATCTGGGTCACGATCCTTGTCACTACATACCGCTAATTGGAAGTATTGAAGATTATTTAGTCAACAAGTTAAATTTACTCTCTGTAGATTGTTACAATGTTTTATTGTATTAGCCCAGTCTGTACAGAACAGAAGGGCGAAAAAGCAAGTCCCATTTAAGATTTCAGGGACCGGGTATACTTATCTTAAAACTTCAAAGATTTGAAATCTTATACGGAGTAGGGCAAAAGTCCTACTTTATACACCGACTGGACCAATGAAGACAAACAGATAGATTTTGCCCGGACATCTACATTACGATATACTCTATCAAGGAATCTTTTACGTGCACGCCAATGTGTACACTGAACATTGCTTTTCGTGCCATCCTGACAATTAGACACTATTCCCTGTCAGGCCGGGCAGACCTACTGTCCTGTACAATTGACTTTCTGGTCAAATCCCGGGAGTGAGAGAGAGAGAGAGAGAAATGGGGTTTAACGTCCACTCAACACAACCAGGTCATTTCGGGACTAACATATGGTTTCAATTTTATTTCAATAATTCGCATGCGCGTAGGGGTCTTTAGAGGTGGGAGGAAACCGGAGTGCCCGGAGGAAACGCACGAGGTTGAGAAGACGCCCCTATCTCCATGCCACATACGCTCACACCGGGGCTCGAAACCACAGCCGCAAGCCAGAGGTGACCGGCCAGCTAGAGGTCGAAGCGCGGCACTCTAGACCACTAGGCCACCCCCCCCCCCGCGGAGAGAGCCCAAGACCTACTGGTTAGTTAATCAGTGTCTCATATCACTGAGCCACCATCATGATCCCCATACATTAAAAACATGGAGTTCGAAGATGAGCATTTTATGCTTAGGGTAAGCAGAGATAAGCAATTAGATTGGTTGATGATTTCGGACACTTTCACTTCAGTCAGATTGATGAAACTTGGTGTATAGTTTCATTACATCAATACCTTGAATACGTTCGACAATGAGCATTGTCTGCCCTGGATAAGCAGAGCGATGAGCAATTTGATTGGTCGAGAATTTGAAACAAAATAACTCTCCTTCTAATTGGGGCAGAATGTTCAATCTTCGTGAAGGCGTTCATTAGGTCAGTGCCATGAAGGAGTGCGAAGATGAGCATTGTCTGCTTACAGTAAGCAGAGATAAGCAATCTGATTGGTTGATTCTTTGGGGCACGATAACTTTGGTTATAATGAAGTGAGAGTGACAAAATTCCAAATATAGATTCATTATGTCATTACCTTGACTAAGTTTGATGTTGAGAATTTCTGCGTAGACTTAGGAGCAATAAGCAATTTGACTGATCACATTGGAACATAACAACTCTAATGTGAACCGGTGGAATTGTTTCTCGTTATAACTCGGTGAGTTTTAGGCGGATTTCATTAATTCTTTTTCCTTTTTAAGATTCTTTATATAACTCATGAGATGCGACAGAAACTGACCGTGAATATGAAAGCTTTAATATCTGCTTAGCAGATCTAGTTCTTATTATTATTTTTTTTTTATTGGGGGAAGCTAGATCTCAGAAACTATAAGAGATAAAGGTCTAAAGTTTGATTTTCCCTTCGGAAAATGGGTGGTGGTTACTCCTTAAAACTATTTCCAGATTTGTGCGCATAGCGGAAATGCGTGAAATCTTTAGCGTGCACAAAAATTGAAAAACGGTCATAATTCAGTTAATTCTCAATCGATTTTTCAGACATTTATATTTTTGAATAGCGGGAGACATTTCCGACTAGATAGCAGTTGAAAAACGTTGAATATAGAAACTTTGTCGCTCTCATTTTTTTGGTGAATACTGGAAAATTTTCAAAAATTTGCTAAAATGTTTATTTTTAGGAATTTAGAAATTCCTATTACACTTTTGGATAGCTGACGTCGATCCGATTCCAACAATATAAGTTTTGTTCTGAAATATTAACTTTGATTTTTCACTTTTTTTCGCATTTTGGTCAAAAACGGTAAGGCTTATTTTTTTTAAAACCACTCCAACGATTTTTCTGAAACTTTGGTAAGATGAACAGAGATGTCTGTATTGTTCCTTAAACTATAAATGAAAATCCTCTAATCACCGGAAGTGGTCAAGAAAGGTATCCAAAGTTTGACAAAATTCAGAAAAATTGGTGCCTGTGCGCCAAATAAGATGTATCGATTGGTTGTTTACCGAGTAGTTAAAGTATTATATCGTTTGATAGCCACTTGAATTATCTACAAGATGGTACTATAGCCACAAGTTTCTATCAAAAAATAAAAAAGTTATCTGAGTTTGAAAAGTAAGGTATTTTGCTATTTCGATCAAATTTAGACGCGTATTTCTCGAAAACGCCGCCTACGATTTTTGTTAAAACTTTCTCATTCGAGAGTCTTATAGGTGGTGTATTGTGTGAAACCATTGTACAATTTCTCTAAATGTCATGAGTAGTCGAAAAACGAGATTGAAAATCCAAAACGTCGTATTTTTACCATTTGGAGCAATTTTAAACGTCTTTTTCTCGAAAAGTCAACGTAATTTTTTTTTTGAACTTCTTCTACAGAGAGTTTTATCGGTAGTCTTAGGTATGAAACCATTGCGCAACAGTTAGAAATATCAGGAGTATGAGAACCAAGGGATCGAAAATTGAAAACGTCACCTTTCATTGTTAAGCGAAACATGCAGTATGGGTTGATACAATCTGTACGTATTAGCAACGTTTAGAGCATATTCAAAAGTCCCTTTTTCTCTCACAGTGACGATATTTGGGCAAAAAGTATTTCCACCTTGAATCTTTACTTCTATTCAAAATAAGGGTAATGTGACCCTGTAGCAGAAATATTTAATTTATGTGTGTAATAATTAATCTTTGAATTAATATTGTTTCTACTTGGCCAAAATTACCTCATAGCCGTAATCATCTCGACACAAATCGACGGCTCGCGCTGTTTATAAGCAAATCCAATTTTTATGAGGTTGCAGTTGTATCTTGCAGTAGTATCGTGCAGAAGTACGAATATTGCACCGGTCATAGAAAGTTTAATGTAGTTAGAGCATGGACTCTGTTTCTAATAAATATCGAAATTTTATATGTTGGTGACGTCAAATCGTTAACGTGCACAAAATCCGAAAATTGGCGATATTTCATTGAATATAAAATCAATTTTTGAACCAGTTACATATTTGAGTAGCTGACATGAAAACGCGATTCCGAAGTCCCGTGTAGACATTGGTGTGACATCGACAAAAGTCCGAATTGGTCATAATTGGAACGTTTTGCATACGTATAAAGCATATAGAGAGATTTTTTTTAAAAGTGGCCAATATCTGTTACTGGTGCTTCTAGAGTGAAAATAATTCGTTTTAGTAAATAATAGTTACGCCTGAAATTAATATCGCAGGATTTTTATCTCCAGACGTCATCATTTGATACCAGTGAAAACAAACCTCTCTGTTGAAGCTATTTATAAGGAAGGCACTCCTCTATATAAATGCTGAAAAATTAATGTTGAATGTATGATTCTGATTTTTGGTTATTATTTGACACTTACGATACTTTTTTGTCCCAATCGGAAAACTGTTTTTTTTTTATTCTCGTGTAGATCTCTGAAACTAAAACAGATAGAGTTTTGAATATTGATTTTTCCTTTGTTTTAAACATTTAGTACTTAGAACTATTGCGACAGTTGTGAATCAGACCGGAAGTGATGTAAATCTTTAACGTGCACGAATGAAAAGCGGTTCTAATTATGTCAATTCCCAACCGATTTTCGAAAAAATTATATTTTTGTACAGCCGGGGATATTGTGGATGGGATAAAGGTCGAATTGAGATAACCATGTCGTTCTCAGTTGAGATAACCAGTTTGAGCATGGACTATATCTGTAATAAATATTAAATTTTTATATGTTACATGTAGTGACGTCAAATCTTTAACGTGCACGAAATCAGAAAATTGTAGATATTTCATTGAATATTTAATCAATTTTTGAACCAGTTGCATATTTGAGTAGTTGATATGGACGTGATTCCAAAGTCCCGTGTACACATTGGTGTGACGTTGACAAAAGTCCGAGTTGGTCATAATCGCAACGTTTTGCCTACGTATAAAGCATTATATAGAGAGCTTTTTTTTGAAAAAGGCAATATTTGAACTAAAGGTTTTTTACTGGTAACCAATATCTGGTAATGCTGCTTTTAGAGTGAAAATAATCTATTTTAGTCAATAACAGTTAATCCTGAAATTATTATCCCAGGTTTTTTGTCTACATGACGCCATCATATGATAGCAGCAAAAATGACGCTATTTACCGAAACTATTTATAAGGAAGGCACCCCTCTGGACAAATGTTGAAGGGTATGATTCTTGGTTTTGGTTATGATCTGACACGATTTTTTTTTTGTCCCATTCGAAAATTTTTTTTTTTCATTCTCGTGTAGATCTCTGAAACTAAAGCAGATAGAGTTCTGAATAATGATTTTTCCTATGTTTTAAGCAGTAAGTACTTAGAAGTTCTGAACAGACCTGAAGTGAAGTAAATCTTCAACGTGCATAAATGAAAATAGGTCCTAATAATGTCAATTCCCAACCGATTTTCGAAAAAGTTATATTTTTGTACAGCGGGGGATATTGCGGATGCAGCAGTATCGTGCAGAAGTACGAAGATTGTACCTGTGATAGAAGGCATGATGTAGTATGAGCATGGAATCTGTTTGTAATAACTCTATTATTGACGTCAAGTCTTTAACGTGCACGAACTCAGAAAATTGTTGATATTTCATCGAATATTAAATCAATTTTTGAACCAGTTGCATATTTGAGTAGTTGATATGGACGTGATTCCAAACTCCCGTGTACACATTGGTGTGACATTGACAACAGTCCGAGTTGGTCATAATCGGAACGTTTTGTCTACGTATAAAGCATTATATAGAGAGCTTTTTTTGAAAGAGGCAATATTTGAACTAAAGGTGTTTTACTGGTAACCAATATCTGGTAATGCTGCTTCTAGAGTGAAAATAATTTATTTTAGTCAATATCAGTTACCCCTGAAATTATTACCCCAGGGTTTTGTCTACACGACGTCATCATATGATACCAGCGAAAATAAGGCTATTTACTGAAGCTATTTATAAGGAAGGCACCCCTCTGTACCAATGTTGAAAAGTTGATGTTGAAAGGTATGATTCTTGGTTTTGGTTATTATCTGACACGATCTTTTTTTTTGTCCCATTTGGAAAACTGTTTTTTTTTTTTTATTCTCGTGTAGATCTCTGAAACTAAAGCAGATAGAGTTCTGAATAATGATTTTTCCTATGTTTTAAGCAGTAAGTACTTTGAACTATTGCAAACATTCTGAACAGAGCGGAAGTGAAGTAAATCTTTAACGTGCATAAATGAAAATAGGTCCTTATAATGTCAATTCCCAACCGATTTTCGAAAAAGCTATATTTTTGTAGAGCCGGTGATATTGCGGATGCGATAATGGTCGAATTGCATTACCACGCCGTTCTCCTTTTTTCCTAAAAATTTGAAAATGTACTGAATTTTTTAATTTTTTTTTAGAATTTTTGAGTTTTTGATTGCGTATTTAGATTTCTGGCGTCTGTAGGATTCTACCGATCAAGTTCTTAATGTTGTAAATGGTTCAACTATATTTTTCACTTTCCTTCTATCGTAATGGGCATGCACAGAAAGTGTCAATATCTGAGTTGTTTAAGTGTGTGTGTGTGTGTGTGTGTGTGTGTGTGTGTGTGTGTGTGTGTGTGTGTGTGTTTAAGGGGTGAGTGGTGGGCATTTTGTGCTGCCTTGGGTAAGGTGAAAGCCTTCAGCCTTGCAAGCAAGTCTAGTTCTTATTATTAGGCTTTCACCATTTTCAATGGTGAAAGACTATTGTTATTACTAAAATTATTCTTATTCTTATTAGGCTTTCACCATTTTTCAATGGTGAAAGACTATTGTTATTACTAAGATTATTCTTATTAGGCTTTCACTATTGAAAATGGTGAAAGACTATTGTTATTACTAAAATTATTCTTATTAGGCTTTCACCATTAGACTATTGTTATTACTAAGATTATTATTAAGCTTTCATATAAGCAAATCCAATTTTGAGGGGTTGCAGTTGTAACTTGCAGTAGTATCGTGCAGAAGTACGAATATTGCACCGGTTATAGAAAGTGTAATGTAGTTAGAGCATTTTATACGTTGGTGACGTCAAATCTTTAACGTGCACGAAATCCGAAAATTGGCGATATTTCATTGAATATAAAATCAATTTTTGAACCAGTTACATATTTGAGTAGCTGACATGAAAACGCGATTCCGAAGTCCCGTGTACACATTGGTGTGACATCGACAAAAGTCCGAATTGGTCATAATTGGAACGTTTTGCATACGTATAAACCATATATAGAGAGCTTTTTTTAAAAGTGGCAATATTTGAACTAAGGGTGTTTTAATAGTAACCAATATCTGTTACTGGTGTTTCTAGAGTGAAAATAATTCGTTTTAGTAAATAATAGTTACCCCTGAAATTAATATCGCAGGATTTTTGTCTCCATGACGTAATCATTTGATACCAGTGAAAATAAACCTCTCTGTTGAAGCTATTTATAAGGAAGGCACTCCTCTATATCAATGCTGGGGGTTGGGATGGCCTAGTGGTCTAGAGTGCCGCGCTTCGAGCTCTAGCTGGCCTGTCACCTCTGGCTTGCGGCTGTGGTTTCGAGCCCTGGTGTGAGCGTATGTGGCATGTAGATAGGGGCTCCTTCTCAACCTCGTGGGTTTCCTCCGGGCACTCCGGTTTCCTCCCACATCAAAGACCCCTGCGCGTGCGGTAAGATAATGAAAATCAAAAATAAGACTTGTCTGCGATATCACCTTCGGTGGAAGCGGACGTTAAACACCAAGAACAACAATGTTGAATGTATGATTCTGTGTTTTGGTTATTATTTGACACTTACGATACTTTTTTGTCCCAATCGGAAAACTCGGGGTTTTTTATTCTCGTGTAAATCTCTGAAACTAAAACAGATAGAGTTTTGAATATTGATTTTTCCCATGTTTTAAACATTTAGTACTTAGAACTATTGCGAAAGTTGTGAACCAGACCGGAAGTGATGTAAATCTTTAACGTGCACGAATGAAAATCGGTTCTAATTATGTCAATTCCCAACCGATTTTCGAAAAATTATATTTTTGTACAGCCGGGGATATTGCGGATGGGATAAAGGTCGAATTGGAATAACCATGTCGTTCTCAGTTGAGATAACCAGTTTGAGCATGGACTCTATCTGTAATAAAGATTATTAAGCTTTCATATTACATATGAAAGCTTATTGTTTCTGTTAAGATTATTAAGCTTTCATATTACATATGAAAGCTGATTGTTTCTGTTAAGATTATTATTGTTATTTTTTTTTGTGTTTTATCCACAAATCGGATTTCTCAAAATCTAACCACAGTATCTTTATGAAATTTTTACCTATCCCCCCCAAAATGGGTGGTAGCTGTTGATTAAATATATTTTCAAAACGTTTTACGAATCCGAAATCACCGAAATTTACGAACGACAAAATGGACAATGCATAGTCGTAACTTTATTGTTTTTTGACCGATCTTACTAAATCTTTTTTCTTTGAATACCTTGAAAAAAATCATTTTCATCAGCAGTTTCACATTTTCGAATTTCGAAAATTCGTCGCTGTGATTTCGAACCGGAAGTTTAGACCAATTTGACAACTTCTTTAATAGTTTTGCGATTTTCATTCAATTTAGTATATAAGTAGATCCTACCGATGTGACTTCAAAAATATAATTAGAAATGTTCTAAATTATCTCCCCTTGGTGAAATTAAGGATCAAAGTTTTCAAAAAAATCGTTGAAATATAGGTCAGAATGACCTAATTTTTTTTTTCGATACTAGACAAGGAATTACTGATTCGTACACAAAATATGGAGTTTGTCAATCGAACCGGAAGTGCCACCATCTTGAAACGTGAAAAATCAATAAGGCTTTTTTGCTATTTTACTTACAGACTCGGGAGTTGTAGGAAGGCCTAAAAAATGTCGCGAATTGAATTTTGATTTAGGTCAACCGGGAGTCATCATTTTGAATTGAAAATGAAAAATAGAAGCAATTTGAAGGGCCGAGACTTTGGAGAACAATAACTCTCATTCTAATTAAGCGAGAATGATCAAACTTGGTGTAGACGTTCACTAGGTCAATGTTATGATGGAGTTGAAAGATGAGCATTTTTTGCTTAGGGTAAGCAGAGATAAGCATGTTGATTTGTTGATTCTTTAGGGCACGATAACTTCGGTTATAATGAAGGGAGGGCGGTGAAACTCTTGTCAATAGAGAGTCTAATAGCTAGCCTGTTGTGTGAAATCATTGTATCATTTTTTTTAAATATCAGGGATAGCCGAAAAAAAGAGATTGAAAATCCAAAAAGTCGTATTTTTACAACTTGAAGCATGTTTAGAGGTCTTTCTTGTAAAGTCAACATAATATTTTTTGGGAACTTCTTCTAAAAAGCGTCTTATTGGTAGTCTTTTATATGAAACCATCGACCAACAGTCCAACATATCAGGAGTAGAAGAACAAAAGGATCGAACATTGAAAACGGCACCCTTTCATTGTTAAGCGAAACATGCAGTGTGGGTGACTACAATCTACGCATTTAGTCATCGTATAGAGCTTATTCAACAGTATCAAATTCCAACTGCTTAGGGATATTTTACGTGCACTCCAATGTGTACACGGGACAGCTGTGCTTGTCAGGCCCTCCGTTCTGCCTCACTGACAAGGGGGAACCACGCCGGGAAATCAAGATGAACTTTCTCCGTGCAGAACTTTCATTTCAGGCCAAACGTTTATTGTATACGATTAAGCTGGCCAGTTGGAGCTTATTTTCAAAAGTTTTGTAATAATCGGTTGGTAATTAAAGTACCGTGCACATTAAACTGTTAAAACAGAAAATTTCGCCCGGTTGAAATGTTTCTTGCTATAAGTCAGCAATTTTCTGAATTCAGGGAGGCTGAATGGCTGAATGGTTAGCAAGTGCGCGCTGTATCGTAACGTCTGTCATTGAGTCAACGGGCGTCGTTTCGATCTCCAGGTTGCACGTGACATGGAGTATGATGTCCAACCTCGTGGGTTTTCTCCGTGTCCTTCGGTTTCCTCCCAACGGCTAAAGACCAGTAAGCGCAAGGGGAGTTTTTAAATAAAATTAAAAAACATATGTTAGTCACGAAATGACCTAGTTTGTGTCGAATGGACATTAGGCCGCATTTCTCTCTTTCTCTTTTATTTTTAAAGTTTTGTAATAATTGGTTGGTAATCAAAGGTACTGTAAAAGTGATAAAACAGAAAATTTCGCCCGGTTGTAATGTTTCTCACTTTAAAGTCAGCAATTTGCCGATTTTAAGGGGCAAACGTTTATTACGAACGATTAAGCTGGTCAGGGGGGCTTATTTTTAAAAGTTTTGTAATATTCGGTTGATAACTAAAGGTACCGTGCAAATTAAACTGTTAAAATAGAAAATTTGGCCCGGTTGAAATGTTTCTCGCTGTAGGTCAGCAATTTGCCGATTTTAGGGAGGTTGTGTGGCTAAATGGTTAGCACGTGCGCTCTGTATCATAACGTCTGTCTTTGAGTCAACTGGCGTTGTTTCGATTTATTGGTTGTACGTGACAAGGAGTATGGTCGCCTGTCCAACCTCGTAGGCCGTAACGCCGCTGCCCGGGTAAAATTTCCCTCATTGCACACTTTATGGCATATGCCCGTCTTCATTAGCCCATTTTAGGAGCAGAACAGTAGGACGTTAAACCCCATTCAATTTCATTTCATTTTCTCTATGTTGCTTATTTATTTTAGTGGATAAATATTTTTCTGGTTCTAGCAATTATTTAATTTCTGCATAGAAATCTTGCTTTGGCCATTTTTTTTTATTGCAGAGTGCCATTCTTGTATAATTCAGTCTATGATCCTTTGTTTAAAACATGCTTAAGAAGTCGTCACGATTTCCTACTTATAACCAAACATATTGGAAATATTAGTCTGGCATTATTAAATCCTAATTTTATTGGTCTTATTTAAAATTAAACTTTCATTTAACTATGAACAACCCTTAACGTGTCTCTTTAAAACTATTAAATACACTAAAACAGTAGCTCACTCAACCTTTTGACCTAAACTAATTAATTTACCATTTTCTTGTGAGCGACTTCTTATTCTTCCTATATGACATATTGCACGTGTCTGATTTCAAAGGGGGGTTGGGTGGCTGAATGGTTAGCACGCGCGCCTGTCATTGAGTTAACTAGCGTGTTTTCGAATGCCCGGTTGTACGTGACAAGGAGTAAGGTCGCCTGTTCAACCTGCCATTTTTAATTTTGATAATTTTTTCTTCTTATCCTTTTATTTAGGATACTTGATACAATCAATGACACGTGACGATGAATATGAAAGCTTTCATATCTGCATGGGACAGTAGCAGATCTAGTTTTTTTTTTTTTTGTGTCATTTCTGCAAATCGGATTTCTCAGAATCTAACCATGGGATCTTTCTGAAACTTTGACCCCCCCCCCCAAAACTGGGTGGCAGTTTTTGATTAAATATATTTTCAAAACGTTTTACGAATTCGAAATCACAGAATTTTACGAACGAGTGAATTTGACCTGCATTACTGTAACTCTGTGACTATTTGACCTATTTTACTAATTCTTTTTTCTTTGAGTACCTTGACAAAAACCATTTTCAACTGCAGTTTCAGATTTTCGAATTTCGAAAATTCGTCGCTGTGATTTCGAACCGGAAGTTGAGACCAACTTGACAACTTCTTTAATAGTTGTACGATTTTCATGAAATTTAGTATGTAAGTAGATCTTACCCACGTGACTTCAAAAATATAAATAGAAATTTTCTAAATTATCTCCCCTTGGTGAAATCAAGGACCAAAGTTTTAAAAAAAATCGAAGAAATATAGGTCAGAATGACCTGATGTTTTTTTTTCATACTAGATAAGTAAATACTGATTCGTACACAAAATATTGAGTTTGTGGATTGAACCGGAAGTGCCGCCATCTTGAAACGTGAAAAATCACAAAAGCTTTTTTGCTATTTTACTTACAGACACGGGAGTTATATTTTCTGAATCCTTCAAGGATGGCCTAAAAAACGTTTGGAGTGGAATTTTGATTTAGGTCAATTGATGGTCGCCATTTTGAAGTGAATGTGAAAAATAGAAGCAATTTGAAGGGCCGAGAATTTGGAACACAATAACTATCCTTCTAATTGAGCTAGAATGTTCAAACTTGGTGTAGACGTTCACTAGGTCACTGTCTTGATTGAGTTCAAAGATGAGCATTTTCTGCCTAGGGTAAGCAGAGATAAGCAAGCTGATTTGTTGATTCTTTAGGGCACGATAACTTTGGTTATAATGAAGGGAGGGCGATGAAACTCTTGTCAATCGAGAGTCTAATATCTATCCTGTTGTGTGAAATCATTGTATCATTTTTTCTTAAATGTCCGGGGTAGCCGAAAAAAAGAGATTGAAAATCCAAAGAGTCGTATTTTTACAATTTAGAGCATGTTTAAAGGTCTTTCTCGTAAAGTCAACATGGTGTTTCCTGCAAATCGGATTTCTCAGAATCTAACCATAGGATGTTTCTGAAACTTTGACCTACACACCCAGAAATGGGTGATGAGTATTGATTAAATACATCTTCAAAACGTTTAAAGCATTCGAAATCACCGAATTTTACGAACGAGTGAATTTGACCTGCATTACTGTAACTCTGTGACTATTTGACCTATTTTACTAATTCTTTTTTCTTTGGGTACGCTGACAAAAATCATTTTCAACTGCAGTTTCAGATTTTCGAATTTCGAAAATTCGTCGCTGTGATTTTGAACCGGAAGTTGAGACCAACTTGACAACTTCTTTAATAGTTGTACGATTTTCATGAAATTTAGTATGTAAGTAGATCATACCGATGTAACTTTAAAGATGTCCTTAGAAATTTTCTAAATTTTCTCCCCTTGGTGAAATTAGGGATCAAAGTTTTCAAAAAAATCGAAGAAATATAGGTCAGAATGACCTGATTTTTTTTTGGATACTAGATAGGTAAATACTGATTCGTACACAAAATATTGAGTTTGTGGATCGAACCGGAAGTGCCGCCATCTTGAAACGTGAAAAATCACAAAGGCTTTTGCGATATTTTACTTACAGACATGGGAGTTACATTTTCGGAATCCTTGAAGGAATGCCTAAAAATCTAACGGGTCAGAATTTTGATTTCGGTCACGTGATAGTCACCATTTCGAACTGAATATGAGAAAAGGTGAAAAATCGACATTAACGAGCACGTGAATGAAAGCAATAGGCCGTAGTTTGGAGAGTATGTCTCCTATTTCCAAAATGAATACATTTCTGGATAGCCGGGATCAGGGTAGAAATATTGTTATTAGAAAATGCCACATTGTCGAATTTTGTCTTTGATGTTTTTCGTGCCGATAAAGTTGTTTACGATTGAAAAATCATAAAAACTTCGCTATATTGTGGCCGATTTTAATGATTTTTTTTTTGTTGATGAGATTATTTACATGACCCATGACATGTGACAGGTAGTGACTGTTAATATGAAAGCTTTAATATCTGCTTTGCAGATCTAGTTATTGTTATTATTATTTTTTTTTTGGTATACTTTCTGCAAATCGGATTTCTCAGAATCTAACCATGGGATCTTTCTGAAACTTTGACCTACCCCCCCCCCCCCCAAAAAAAAAAACTGGGTGGCAGTTTTTGATTAAATATATTTTCAAAACGTTTTACGAATTCGAAATCACCGAATTTTACGAACGAGTGAATTTGACCTGCATTACTGTAACTCTGTGACTATTTGACCTATTTTACTAATTCTTTTTTCTTTGAGTACCTTGACAAAAATCATTTTCAACTGCAGTTTCAGATTTTCGAATTTCGAAAATTCGTCGCTGTGATTTCGAACCGGAAGTTGAGACCAACTAGACAACTTCTTTAATAGTTGTACGATTTTCAGGAAATTTAGTATATAAGTAGATCTTACCCATGTGACTTCAAAAATATAAATAGAAATTTTCTAAATTATCTCCCCTTGGTTAAATTAAGGATCAAAATTTTCAAAAAAATCGAAGAAAAATAGGTCAGAATGACCTGATGGTTTTTTTAGGATACTAGATAAGTAAATACTGATTCGTACACAAAATATTGAGTTTGTGGATTGAACCGGAAGTGCCGCCATCTTGAAACGTGAAAAATCACAAAAGCTTTTTTGCTATTTTACTTACAGACACGGGAGTTATATTTTCTGAATCCTTCAAGGATGGCCTAAAAACGTTTGGAGTGGAATTTTGATTTAGGTCAATTGATGGTCGCCATTTTGAAGTGAAAGTGAAAAATAGAAGCAATTTGAAGGGCCGAGAATTTGGAACACAATAACTATCCTTCTAATTGAGCTAGAATGTTCAAACTTGGTGTAGATGTTCACTAGGTCACTGTCTTGATTGAGTTCAAAGATGAGCATTTTCTGCCTAGGGTAAGCAGAGATAAGCAAGCTGATTTGTTGATTCTTTAGGGCACGATAACTTTGGTTATAATGAAGGGAGGGCGATGAAACTCGTGTCAATCGAGAGTCTAATATCTATCCTGTTGTGTGAAATCATTGTATCATTTTTTCTTAAATGTCCGGGGTAGCCGAAAAAAAGAGATTGAAAATCCAAAGAGTCGTATTTTTACAATTTAGAGCATGTTTAAAGGTCTTTCTCGTAAAGTCAACATGGTGTTTCCTGCAAATCGGATTTCTCAGAATCTAACCATAGGATGTTTCTGAAACTTTGACCTACACACCCAGAAATGGGTGATGAGTATTGATTAAATACATCTTCAAAACGTTTAAAGCATTCGAAATCACTGAATTTTACGAACGAGTGAATTTGACCTGCATTACTGTAACTCTGTGACTATTTGACCTATTTTACTAATTCTTTTTTCTTTGGGTACGCTGACAAAAATCATTTTCAACTGCAGTTTCAGATTTTCGAATTTCGAAAATTCGTCGCTGTGATTTTGAACCGGAAGTTGAGACCAACTTGACAACTTCTTTAATAGTTGTACGATTTTCATGAAATTCAGTATGTAAGTAGATCATACCGATGTAACTTTAAAGATGTCCTTAGAAATTTTCTAAATTTTCTCCCCTTGGTGAAATTAGGGATCAAAGTTTTCAAAAAAATCGAAGAAATATAGGTCAGAATGACCTGATTTTTTTTTGGATACTAGATAGGTAAATACTGATTCGTACACAAAATATTGAGTTTGTGGATCGAACCGGAAGTGCCGCCATCTTGAAACGTGAAAAATCACAAAGGCTTTTGCGATATTTTACTTACAGACATGGGAGTTACATTTTCGGAATCCTTGAAGGAATGCCTAAAAATCTAACGGGTCAGAATTTTGATTTCGGTCACGTGATAGTCACCATTTCGAACTGAATATGAGAAAAGGTGAAAAATCGACATTAACGAGCACGTGAATGAAAGCAATAGGCCGTAGTTTGGAGAGTATGTCTCCTATTTCCAAAATGAATACATTTCTGGATAGCCGGGATCAGGGTAGAAATATTGTTATTAGAAAATGCCACATTGTCGAATTTTGTCTTTGATGTTTTTCGTGCCGATAAAGTTGTTTACGATTGAAAAATCATAAAAACTTCGCTATATTGTGACCGATTTTAATGATTTTTTTTTTGTTGATGAGATTATTTACATGACCCATGACATGTGACAGGTAGTGACTGTTAATATGAAAGCTTTAATATCTGCTTTGCAGATCTAGTTATTGTTATTATTATTTTTTTTTTGTATACTTTCTGCAAATCGGATTTCTCAGAATCTAACCATGGGATCTTTCTGAAACTTTGACCTACCCCCCCCCCCCCCCCAAAAAAAACTGGGTGGCAGTTTTTGATTAAATATATTTTCAAAACGTTTTACGAATTCGAAATCACCGAATTTTACGAACGAGTGAATTTGACCTGCATTACTGTAACTCTGTGACTATTTGACCTATTTTACTAATTCTTTTTTCTTTGAGTACCTTGACAAAAATCATTTTCAACTGCAGTTTCAGATTTTCGAATTTCGAAAATTCGTCGCTGTGATTTCGAACCGGAAGTTGAGACCAACTAGACAACTTCTTTAATAGTTGTACGATTTTCATGAAATTTAGTATATAAGTAGATCTTACCCATGTGACTTCAAAAATATAAATAGAAATTTTCTAAATTATCTCCCCTTGGTTAAATTAAGGATCAAAATTTTCAAAAAAATCGAAGAAAAATAGGTCAGAATGACCTGATGGTTTTTTTTAGGATACTAGATAAGTAAATACTGATTCGTACACAAAATATTGAGTTTGTGGATTGAACCGGAAGTGCCGCCATCTTGAAACGTGAAAAATCACAAAGTCTTTTTTGCTATTTTACTTACAGACACGGGAGATATATTTTCTGAATCCTTCAAGGATGGCCTAAAAAACGTTCGGAGTAGAATTTTGATTTAGGTCAACTGATGGTCGCCATTTTGAAGTGAAAGTGAAAAATAGAAGCAATTTGAAGGGCCGAGAATTTGGAACCCATTAACTCTCCTTCTAATTGAGCTAGACGTTCACTAGGTCACTGTCTTGATTGAGTTCAAAGATGAGCATTTTCAGCATAGGATAAGCAGAGATAAGCAAGCTGGTTTGTTGATTCTTTAGGGCACGATAACTTTGGTTATAATGAAGGGAGGGCGATGAAACTCTTGTCAATCGAGAGTCTAATAGCTAACCTGTTGTGTGAAATCATTGTATCATTTTTTCTTAAATGTCCGGGGTAGCCGAAAAAAAGAGATTGAAAATCCAAAAAGTCGTATTTTTACAATTTGGAGCATGTTTAAAGATCTTTCTCGTAAAGTCAACATGTGTTTCCTGCAAATCGGATTTCTCAGAATCTAACCATAGGATGTTTCTGAAACTTTGACCTACCCCCCAAAAATGGGTGGTGAGTATTGATTAAATATATTTTCAAAACGTTATAAGCATTCGAAATCACCGAATTTTACGAACTAGTGAATTTGACCTGCATTACTGTAACTCTGTGACTATTTGACCTATTTTACTAATTCATTTTTCTTTGAGTACCCTGACAAAAATCATTTTCAACTGCAGTTTCAGATTTTCGAATTTCGAAAATTCGTCGCTGTGATTTCGAACCGGAAGTTGAGACCAACTTGACAACTTCTTTAATAGTTGTACGATTTTCATGAAATTTAGTATGTAAGTAGATATTACCAATGCAATTTTAAAGATCTCCATAGAAATTTTCTAAATTATCTCCCTTTGGTGAAATTAGGGATCAAAGTTTTCAAAAAAATCGAAGAAATATAGGTCAGAATGACCTGATTTTTTTTTTAGATACTAGATAAGTAAATACTGATTCGTACACAAAATATTGAGTTTGTGGATCGAACCGGAAGTGCCGCCATCTTGAAACGTGAAAAATCACAAAGGCTTTTGCGATATTTTACTTACAGACCTGGGAGTTACATTTTCGGAATCCTTGAAGGAATGCCTAAAAATCTATCAGATCAGAATTTTGATTTCGGTCACGTGATGGTCACCATTTCGAACTGAATATGAAAAAAGGTGAAAAAACGACATTAACGAACACGTGAATGAAAGCAATAGGCCGTAGTTTGGAGAATATATCTCCTATTTCCAACATGAATACATTTCTGGATAGCCGGGATCAGGGTCAAAATATTGTTATTTGAAAATGTCACATTTTCGAATTTTGTCTTTGATGTTTTTCGTGCCGATAAAGTTGTTTACGATTGAAAAATCATAAAAACTTCGCTATATTTTTACCGATTTTAATGATTTTTTTTTGTTAATGAGATTATTTACATGACCCATGACATGTGACAGGAAGTGACTGTTAATATGAAAGCTTTAATATCTGCTTTGCAGATCTAGTTATTATTTTTTTTTTGTGTGTGTTTTCTGCAAATCGGATTTCTCAGAATCTATCCGTAGGATCTTTCTGAAATTTTGACCTACCCCCCAAAAAATGGGGTGCGAACCTTGATTAAATATATTTTTAAAACGTTTTACGAATCCGAAATCACCGAAATTTACGAACGACAAAATGGACAATGCATAGTCGTAACTTTGTTATTTTTTGACCGATTTTACTAATTCTTTTTTCTTTGAATACCTTGAAAAAAAATCATTTTCATCTGCGGTTTCACATTTTCGAATTTCGAAAATTCGTCGCTGTGATTTTGAACCGGAAGTTTAGACCAATTCTTTAATATTTGTACGATTTTCATGAAATTTAGTATATATGTAGACCTTACCGATGTGACTTCAAAAATATAATTAGAAATTTTCTAAATTATCTCCCCTTGACGAAATTAAGGATCAAAATTTTCAAAAAAATCATCGAAATATAGGTCATAATGACCTGATTTTTTTTTTGATACTAGATAAGTAATTACTGATTTGTACACAAAATATGAAGTTTGTTGATCGAACCGGAAGTGCCACCATCTTGATACGTGAAAAATCCCTAAGGCTTTTTTGCTATTTTACTTACAGACACGGGAGTTATATTTTCTGAATCCTTGAATGATAGCCTAAAAATTGTTTAGAGCAGAATTTTGATTAAGGTCAATTGATGGTTGCCATTTTGAAGTGAATATGAAAAGTAGTAGCAATTTGAAGGTCCGAAACTTTGAAACACAATAACTCTCCTTCTAATTGAGCTAGAATGTTCAATCTAGGTGTAGACGTTTCCTAGGTCAATGTCATGATTGAGTTCAAAGATGAGCATTTTCTGCCTAGGCTAAGCAGAGATAAGCATGCTGATTTGTTGATTCTTTAGGGCAAGATAGCTTCGGTTATAATGAAGGGAGAGCGGTGAAACTCTTGTTAATCGAGAGTGTAATAACTGGCCTGTTGTGTGAAATCGTTGTATCCTTTTTTTTAAATATCAGGGATAGCAGAAAAAAAGAGATCGAAAATCCAAAAAGTCGTATGTTTACGATTTGGAGCATCTTTAAAGGTTCTTTTCTCTTAAAGTCAACATGATATTTTTGGGGCACTTCTTCTACAAAGAGTCTTATTGGTAGTTTTCTATATGAAAACTTCGATCAACAGTCCAAAATATCTGGAGTAGAAGAATAAAAGAATCGAACATTGAAAACGGCACCCTTTCATTGTTAAGCGAAACATGCAGTGTGGGTGACTACAATCTGCACATTTAGTCATCGTATAGAGCTTATTCAACAGTATCGAATTCCAACTGCTTAGGGATATTTTACGTGCACTCCAATGTGTACACGCGACCTTGGTTTTTCGTCCCATCCGAACGACTAGACAGCTGTCCTTGTCAGGCCCTCCGTTCTGCCTCACTGACAAGGGGGAACCACGCCGGAAAATCGAGATGAACTTTCTCGTTGCAGAACTTTCAATTCAGGCCAAATGTTTATTGCATACGATTAAGCTGGTCAGTTAGAGCTTATTTTCAAAAGTTTTGTAATAATCGATTGGTAATTAAAATACCGTGCGAATTAAACTGTTAAAACAGAAAATTTCACCCGGTTAAAATGTTTCTTGCTATAAGTCAGCAATTTCCCGATTTTAGGGAGGCTGAATGGCTGAATGGTTAGCATACGCGCGCTGTATCGTAACGTCTGTCATTGAGTCAACCGGCGTCGTTTCGATTTCCAAGTTGCACGTGACATGGAGTATGGTGTCCAACCTCGTGGGTTTTCTCCGTGTCCTTCGGTTTCCACCCATGGCTAAAGACCCGTACGCGCAAGGGAAGTTTATAAATAAAATTAAAAAACGTATGTTAGTCCCGAAATGACCTAGTTTGTGTCGAATGGACGTTGAGCCGCATTTCTCTCTTTCTCTTTTATTTTTAAAGTTTTGTAATAATCGGTTGGTAATCAAAGGTACTGTAAAAGTGATAAAACATAAAATTTCGCCCGGTTGTAATGTTTCTCACTTTAAAGTCAGCAATTTGCCGATTTTAGAGGGCAAACGTTTATTGCGAACAATTAAGCTGGTCAGGGGGAGCTTATTTTTAAGGGAGGCTGAATGGCTGAATGGTTAGCGTGTGCGCGCTGTATCGTAACGTCTGTCTTTGAGTCAACGGGCGTCGTTTCGATTTCGAGATTGCACGCGACATGGAGTATGGTGTCCAACCTCGTGGGTTTTCTCCGTGTCCTTCGGTTTCCTCCCAACAGCTAAAGACCAGTACGCGCAAGGGGGGTGTTTAAATATAACTTCGGTTATAATGAAAGGAGGGTGGTGAAACTCTTGTCAATCGAGAGTCTAATAGCTAGCCTGTTGTGTGAAATCATTTGTTTTTAAATATCAGGGATAGCAGAAAAAAAGGGATCGAAAATCCAAAAAGTCGTATTTTTACGATTTGGAGCATTTTTAAAGGTCCTTTTCTCTTAAAGTCAACATAATATTTTCTGGGAACTTCTTCTACAAAGAGTCTTATCGGTAGTCTTTATATGAAACCTTCGATCAACAGTCCAAAATCCCAGGAGTAGAAGAATAAAAGGATCGAAAATTGAAAACGGCAACCTTTCATTGTTAAGCAAAACATGCATTGTGGGTGGCTACAATCTGCACATTTAGTCATCGTATAGAGCTTATTCAACAGGATCGAAATTCAGCTGCTAAGGGATCTTTTACGTGCACTTCAATGTGGACACGGGACCTTGGTTCTTCGTCCCATCCGAACGACTAGTTGGAGGTGGACAAAGAGTCGAGAATTAACATTGAAGTCAATGAGGACATTAATGGTGGTCTGCCTCCTGTACTTACGATACACATACTTCAGTTATTTCCCTTTAGTTTTCAGGTTATTTTTTTTTGCCCGGAGAAACGTTTTTCATTTTCTTGTTGCGTTGGGGACCCCGCGATTCTAGTCAGGCCCAAGGCCCCGCCCCCGCTAAGCTGGCCTTTGATTTAAAATGACTTGGCCACTTTGATTTGGTTAAAAGGTGTATTAATTTAATAAAAATGAAATGGGGTTTAACGTCCCACTCTTCTGCACCTAACCTGGGTTAATTGAAGACAGGCATACGGTATAGATCTTTTAGGCTATCGTGAAGCTTTCATCTGGAATTTGAATTTTTTTTCTCTTTTTGTCATAAACCGTGGGGCCCTGGGCCTGGCCCCTCAGGCCCATGCCTATAAGCTTGGCCCTGTTTTAGATTATACTTCAAAAGTATCCTAATATTAGGCTATCGTGAAGCTTTCATCTGGAATTTGAATTTTTTTCTCTTTTTGTCATAAACCGTGGGGCCCTGGGCCTGGCCCCTCAGGCCCATGCCTATAAGCTTGGCCCTGTTTTAGATTATACTTCAAAAGTGTCCTAATATTAGAGGAAGAAGTGGATTCTCCAAAATAAAACCTATATACATGTATATATGTTTCATTTAAACAGTTTGTGGTGTATATAATTATATACAATAACATACTTTGTAAGAATGAAATGTGCACTTTAGGTTTATATGTAAAACTTTGCAAATGCATGGTCCATACCTCAATCTTTTTTATATTGAACGTAATGTATATGTAAATCTATACATTAATTGATGACAATAGGGTTAATCCTGAGGTGTACTGCTATTGTTAGAATAAATAAAATGTGGTTTTGGGTCCCACTTTTCTGTTCCAGTTTGGCTAATGATGTTCAAGTGTATATTTTGTAATCAAGGCATAATAAATAAAAGTCATTGCCAATATAAAAGACCCCCCCCCCCCCCACCAACACCATGTAATACATTAGCTTATACTTTTGTCACAAGTATATCAAAAGTAGTATTTTCATGTTAGTCCCGAAATGACCTAGTCTGTGTCGAATGGACGTTAGGCCGCATTTCTCTCTTTCTCTTTTATTTTTAAAGTTTTGTAATAATCGGTTGGTAATCAAAGGTACTGTAAAAGTGATAAAACAGAAAATTTCGCCCGGTTGTAATGTTTCTCACTTTAAAGTCAGCAATTTGCCGATTTTAAGGGGCAAACGTTTATTGCGAATGATTAAGCTGGTCAGGGGGAGCTTATTTTTAAAAGTTTTGTAATATTCGGTTGATAACTAAAGGTACCGTGCAAATTAAACTGTTAAAATAGAAAATTTGGCCCGGTTGAAATGTTTCTCGCTGTAGGTCAGCAATTTGCCGATTTAGGGAGGTTGCGTGGCTGAATGGTTAGCACGTGCGCTCTGTATCATAACGTCTGTCATTGAGTGAGCTGGCGTTGTTTCGATTTCTTGGTTGTAAGTGACAAGGAGTATGGTCGCCTGTCCAACCTCGTAGGCCGTAACGCCGCTGCCCGGGTAAAATTTCCCTCATTGCACAATTTATGGCTTATGCCCGTCTTCATTAGCCCATTTTAGGAACAGAACAGTAGGACGTTAAACCCCATTCAATTTCATTTCATTTTCTCTATGTTGCTTATTTATTATAGTGGATAAATATTTTTCTGGTTCTAGCAATTATTTAATTTCTGCATAGAAATCTTGCTTTGGACAGTTTTTTTTTATTGCAGAGTGCCATTCTTGTATATTGTAGTCTATGATCCTTTGTTTAAAACATGCTTAAGAAGTCGTCACGATTTCCTACTTATAACCAAACATATTGGAAACCATAATTATATAACATATCTCTAATTTTGGAAGCCCGATTACAGCTATACAAGTTTCCCTTTAGTTTAAAGATTATTTTTGTTGCCCGGGTGCAATGTTTCTCACTACATTTAAATTTGTAACTATGTGAGTTTTTGACCGATTTTGATAATTATGTCTGTATAATTTTCCAAATCTACATATTTAACGTACATATTCAAACAGTTGAGTTCAACCTGATTCAAAAAGTTTTAGTTTTGTTCAAAGTTATCTCATTTAATTTTTCGATGTTTTCTTACCATTTTCATTTCATTTTTCTGAGAGTTTTGAAGTCGGAAGTCATCCCAATTATAGCAACACAAGTATTAGTTATTTCCCTTTAGTTTTCAGATTATGCAATGTTTCATACTATATTCAGACTTGTAACTTCTCGAGTTTTTGACCAATTTTGATAGTTTGTTATTCGTATCCTTTTATTTGAGATACTTGATATAATCGATGACACGTGACGATGAATATGAAAGCTTTCATATCTGCATGGGACAGTAGCAGATCTAGTTATTTTTTTTGTGTGTGTTTTCTGCAAATCGGATTTCTCAGAATCTATCCATAGGATCTTTCTGAAATTTTGACCTACCCCCCAACCCCCCCCCCCCCAAAAAAAAATGGGGTGCGAACCTTGATTAAATATATTTTCAAAACGTTTTACGTATCCGAAATCACCGAATTTTACGAACGAAAAAATTGACAATGCATAGTCATAACTTTGTTATTTTTTGACCGATCTTACTAATTCTTTTTTCTTTGAATACCTTGAAAAAAATCATTTTCATCTGCAGTTTCACATTTTCGAATTTTGAAAATTCGTCGCTGTGATTTCGAACCGGAAGTTTAGACCAAATTGACAACTTCTTTAATAGTTGTACGATTTTCATGAAATTTAGTATATAAGTAGATCTTATCGATGTGACTTCAAAAATATAATTAGAAATTTTCTAAATTATCTCCCCTTGACGAAATTAAGGATCAAAATTTTCAAAAAAATCATCGAAATATAGGTCAGTACTAGATAAGTAATTACTGATTTGTACACAAAATATGAAGTTTGTCGATCGAACCGGATATGCCACCATCTTGAAACGTGAAAAATCCCTAAGGCTTTTTTACTTATAGACACGGGAGTTATATTTTCTGAATCCTTGAAAGATGGCCTAAATATTGTTCAGAGCAGAATTTTGATTTAGGTCAATTGATGGTCGCCATTTTGAATTGAAAATGAAAAGTAGTAGCAATTCGAAGGGTCGGGACTTTGGAACACAATTACTCTCCTTCTAATTGAGCTAAAATGTTCAAACTTGGTGTAGACGTTCACTAGGTCAATGTCATGATTGATTTCCAAGATGAGCATTTTCTGTCTAGTCTAATAGCTAGCCTGTTTTGTGAAATCATTGTATCATTATTTTTAAATATCGGGGATAGCAAAAAAAAGAGATCGAAAATCCAAAAAGTCGTATTTTTACGATTTGGAGCATTTTTAAAGGTCCTTTTCTCTTAACCGTAAGAACTTCTCCCTTGTTAAAATCGATCGCCGGCGATCGGTAAATTCATCACGTCTTATCCGACAAAATATTCACAGTAAACAAGTATCATTTATATCATTCGAAAGCCACGAAAATTCCCCATAAAATGAGACTAAAAACGGGCGATTATTCAACATAGAAGTCGTGTTATACGAGTCTAGAGTCTAACAAAGATGGGTAACTCTGTGAGCGTAAACAAATGACGTCGTGTTATTTATATTTAGCAGAAGTCCTATTATTTCGTGTACCTATAGCCGTAAAAGTTGGTTTATTACGTCTAAAAGAGAAATTATTAAACTGAAAATTAAGAATAGAAGTTTTGTTAAGTTTTCCAATGATTAAACACGTGTGATCTTGAATATGCGAGCGATGTCGATGAATTCAATTGACCAAACATGTGACCTAGATTCGTCCGACGAAGAATTTGTCAACGAGAGATCCTGATTAGATTAGATGAGTGAGTTTTGTTTACTAATTTATTATTTTACACCCGAACAAACGTAAACTTGATGATGATAATTATTTAATTGTAGAATGTGTGCTTATTTCTACCATGAATTATCCATTTAGCATCGAATTATCGGTAAATTAGATCAAATATGTGGGCCTAAAATGTAATACTAATAGTAATAGTACTACAGTAGTATATTTCTCGGTCACGTGCGTATGGCGGAGTACGCACATGGCTGACTTGATGAAAAGGGGATGTTTTCTGTTTCAATTAGACAATTTTGGCATGAAATGCAGAAACCCGCGTATAGTTATTCAAATTTCAAAAAGGCTTGGCCACTAATTATTGTCAGTTTTCGTTTGTTTGCTTTCGTTCCAATTCCAGCAATGATCGAGGGGTTGGACCGTTGTTGGGACTAGGCCTCTAGGCCTCGGGCAAGTAACCGAGCTGAATCTCTCACCCGTATTCCAGCACCCGGATTCGAGATCAAGTTAGCACCCATGTTCTCTCGCCCTATTCCAGCACCGGGATTCGAGATCAAGTTAGCACACATATTCCTAGCGCCAAGAAAAAACTAGATATAATTATCACGAAAATAATTGTTACCCTCATATTACAAAATAAAATTTTAAAACATATTAATGCAAAGTATATATCTAATAGATCCTCCGACCCACCCCACACCCCAAAATATACTATTACCGTAAACATACTAAAATATCGCACACCAGGAGAACTAAGCATGCGAAAAAGGTGTACGTCCATTCTGCATCAAAAAGCACCCAAAATCAGCTTTGGTGGGAAAATATTTTTTGATTCACGGAATTAAAAGATGAATAAACTACTAGAATACAAAATTTCAGAAGGCTCCTATGCTGGCGTTTTGAGATATATTACTGTAAACATACGAAAAATATGCCATAATATGGGGAAATCGGGTCAAAATTTCAGAAAGGTTCTATGCTGGCGTTTTGAGATATATTACCGTAAACATACGAAACATATGCAAGATCGAGGGGGAGTCGCTTTAGGGTAGGCTCACAGCGCACTAAATAACTTCTAAACTAGCTCTGATGGCTTCGATATCTTTATTTCGCTAAGTCGACAGATGCATAAGGTATGCACATGCAAAATTTCATTAACTTTTTATGTTGGCGTATCAAGGTATACCACCGCAAAATTCCTAGCACCCGGATTCAAGGTGGATTTTTTTGGTTCAATAAACAATGGGTGCGCTCACACTACATCAAAAAACGACCCAAACCAGCTTTGGTGGGAAAATGTTTTTTGTTTCACGGAATCAAGAGATGAATAAACTACTAGAATAAAAAATTTCAGAAGGTTCTATGCTGGCGTTTTGAGATATATTACCGTAAACATACGAAACATATGCCATAATATGAGGAAATCGGGGTAGGGTAGGCTCACTTCACACGTCATAACTTATGAACTGGCTCAGGTGGTTTCAATATCTTTATTTCACTAAATGGACACATGCACAAGGCATGCACATGCCAAATTTCATTATCTTTCTATGTTGGCCTATTGAGTTATACCACCGCAAAGTTCCTAGCACCCGGATTCGAGGTGGAGTTTGTGGGTTCAATAAACAACGGGTACACCCACGCTGCATCAAAAATCGACCCAAACCAGCTTTGGTGGGAAAATGTTTTTTATTTCATGGAATCAAGAGATGAATAAACTACTAGAATAAAAAATTTCAGAAGGCTCCTATGCTGGCGTTATGAGATATATTACCGTAAACATACGAAAAATATGCCATGATATGGGGAAATCGGGTTAGGGTAGGCTCACTTCACACGACATAACTTAGGAACTGGCTTAGGTGGTTTCAATATCTTTATTTCACTAAATGGACAGATGCATATGGCATGCACATGCCAAATTTCATTAACTTTCTATGTTGGCCTATTGAGTTATACCACCGCAAAGTTCCTAGCACCCGGATTCGAGGTGGAGTTTGTGGGTTCAATAAACAACGGGTACACCCACGCTGCATCAAAAATCGACCCAAACCAGCTTCGGTGGGAAAATGTTTTTTATTTCATGGAATCAAGAAATGAATAAACTACTAGAATAGAAAGATTCAGAAGGCTCCTATGCTGGCGTTTTGAGATATATTACCGTAAACATACGAAACATATGCCATAATATGGGGAAATCGGGATAGGGTAGGCTCACTTCACACGTCATAACTTATGAACTGGCTCAGGTGGTTTCAATATCTTTACTTCACTAAATGGACAGATGCACAAGGCATGTACATGCCAAATTTCATTATCTTTCTATGTTGGCCTATTGAGTTATACCACCGCAAAGTTCCTAGCACCCGGATTCGAGGTGGAGTTTGTGGGTTCAATAAACAACGGGTACACCCACGCTGCATCAAAAATCGACCCAAACCAGCTTTGGTGGGAAAATGTTTTTTATTTCATGGAATCAAGAGATGAATAAACTACTAGAATAAAAAATTTCAGAAGGCTCCTATGCTGGCGTTTTGAGATATATTACCGTAAACATACTAATTATATGATATGGGGCAATTGGGTAAGGGTAGGCTCACTTCGCACGTCATAACTTCTCAACTGGCTCAGGTGGTTTCAATATCTTTATTTCACTACATCGACAGACTCATAAGGTATGCACGTGCCAAATTTCATTAACTTTCTATGTTTCCCTATCGAGTTATACCATCGCCAAGTTCCTAGCACCCGGTTTCGAGGTAAAGTTTGTGGGTTCAATAAACAACGGGTACACCCACGCTGCATCAAAAATCGCCCCAAACCAGCTTTGGTGGGAAAATGTTTTTTGTTTCACGGAATCAAGAGATGAATATACTACTAGAATAAAAAAATTCAGAAGGCTCCTATGCTGGCGTTTTGAGATATATTACCGTAAACATACGAAACATATGCCATAATATGGGGAAATCGGGTTAGGATAGGCTCACTTCACACACCATAACTTATGAACTATCTTAGGTGGTTTCAATATCTTTATTTCACTAAATGGACAAATGCATAAGGCATGCACATGCCAAATTTCATTAACTTTCTATGTTGGCCGATTGAGTTATACCACCGCAAAGTTCCTAGCACCCGGATTCGAGGTGGAGTTTGTGGGTTCAATAAACAACGGGTACGCCCACGCTGCATCAAAAATCAACCCAAACCAGCTTTGGTGGGAAAATGTTTTTTATTTTAGGTAATCAAGAGATGAATAAACTACTAAAATACAAAATTTCAGAAAGGTTCTATGCTGGCGTTTTGAGATATATTACCGTAAACACACGAAACATATGCAAGATCGAGGGGGAGTCGCTTTAGGGTAGGCTCACAGCGCACTAAATAACTTCTAAACTAGCTCTGATGGCTTCGATATCTTTATTTCGCTAAGTCGACAGATGCATAAGGTATGCACATGCAAAATTTCATTAACTTTTTATGTTGGCGTATCAAGGTATACCACCGCAAAATTCCTAGCACCCGGATTCAAGGTGGATTTTTTTGGTTCAATAAACAACGGGTGCGCTCACACTACATCAAAAAACGACCCAAACCAGCTTTGGTGGGAAAATGTTTTTTGGTTCACGGAATCAAGAGATGAATAAACTACTAAAACACAAAATTTCAGAAAGGTTCTATGCTGGCGTTTTGAGATATATTACCGTAAACACACGAAACATATGCAAGATCGAGGGGGAGTCGCTTTAGGGTAGGCTCACAGCGCACTAAATAACTTCTAAACTAGCTCTGATGGCTTCGATATCTTTATTTCGCTAAGTCGACAGATGCATAAGGTATGCACATGCAAAATTTCATTAACTTTTTATGTTGGCGTATCAAGGTATACCACCGCAAAATTCCTAGCACCCGGATTCAAAGTGGATTATTTTTGGTTCAATAAACAACGGGTGCGCTCACACTACATCAAAAAACGACCCAAACCAGCTTTGGTGGGAAAATGTTTTTTGGTTCACGGAATCAAGAGATGAATAAACTACTAAAACACAAAATTTCAGAAAGGTTCTATGCTGGCGTTTTGAGATATATTAACGTAAACATACGAAACATATGCCATAATATGGGGAAATCGGGATAGGGTAGGCTCACTTCATACGTCATAACTTATGAACTGGCTCAGGTGGTTTCAATATCTTTACTTCACTAAATGGACAGATGCACAAGGCATGTACATGCTAAATTTCATTATCTTTCTATGTTGGCCTATTGAGTTATACCACCGCAAAGTTCCTAGCACCCGGATTCGAGGTGGAGTTTGTGGGTTCAATAAACAACGGGTACACCCACGCTGCATCAAAAATCGACCCAAACCAGCTTTGGTGGGAAAATGTTTTTTATTTCATGGAATCAAGAGATGAATAAACTACTAG
The DNA here is from genome assembly GCA_948474765.1 of Patella depressa. Taxonomy (NCBI): domain Eukaryota; kingdom Metazoa; phylum Mollusca; class Gastropoda; family Patellidae; genus Patella; species Patella depressa. The sequence continues at coordinate 46,968,007 of OX419715.1, read as the reverse complement.
AATAAAAAATTTCAGAAGGCTCCTATGCTGGCGTTTTGAGATATATTACCGTAAACACACGAAAAATATGCCATAATGTGGGGAAATCGGGTTAGGGTAGGCTCACTTCACACGCCATAACTTATGAACTGGCTTAGGTGGTTTCAATATCTTTATTTCACTAAATGGACAGATGCACAAGGCATGCACATGCCAAATTTCATTAACTTTCTATGTTGGCCTATTGAATTATACCACCGCAAAGTTCCTAGCACCCGGATTCGAGGTGGAGTTTGTGGGTTCAATAAACAACGGGTACGCCCACGCTGCATCAAAAATCAACTCAAACCAGATTTGGTGGGAAAATATTTTTTGTTTCATGGAATCAGGTGATGAATAAACTACCAGAATACAAAATTTCAGAAAGCCCCTATGCTGGCGTTTTGAGATATATTACCGTAAACATACTAATTATATGACATGGGGCAATTGGGTAAGGGTAGGCTCACTTCGCACGCCATAACTTCTCAACTGGCTCAGGTGGCTTCAATATCTTTATTTCACTACATCGACGGACTCATAAGGTATGCACGTGCCAAAATTCATTAACTTTCTATGTTTCCCAATCGAGTTATACCATCGCAAAGTTCCTAGCACCCGGATTCGAGGTAAAGTTTGTGGGTTCAATAAACAACGGATACGCCCACGCATCATAAAAAAACGACCCAAACCAGCTTTGGTGGGAAAATGTTTTTTGGTTCACGGAATCAAGAGATGAATAAACTACTAAAATACAAAATTTCAGAAAGCTTCTATGCTGGCGTTTTGAGATATATTACCGTAAACATACGAAACATATGCCATCATATGGGGAAATCTGGTTAGGGTAGGCTCACTTCACACGCCATAACTTATGAACTGGCTCTGGTGGCTTCAATATCTTTATTTCACTAAATGGACAGATGCACAAGGCATGCACATGCGAAATTTCATTATCTTTCTATGTTGGCCTATTGAGTTATACCACCGCAAAGTTCCTAGCACCCGGATTCGAGGTGGAGTTTGTGGGTTCAATAAACAACGGGTACACACACGCTGCATCAAAAATCGACCCAAACCAGCTTTGGTGGGAAAATGTTTTTTATTTCATGGAATCAAGAGATGAATAAACTACTAGAATAAAAAATTTCAGAAGGCTCCTATGCAGGCGTTTTGAGATATATTACCGTAAACATACGAAAAATATGCCATAATATGGGGAAATCTGGTTAGGGTAGGCTCACTTCACGCGCCATAACTTATGAACTATCTTAGGTGGTTTCAATATCTTTATTTCACTAAATGGACAGATGCATAAGGCATGCACATGCCAAATTTCATTAACTCTCTATGTTGGCCTATTGAATTATTCCACCGCAAAGTTCCTAGCACCCGGATTCGAGGTAAAGTTTGTGGGTTCAATAAACAACTGGTACGTCCACGCATCATTAAAAAACGACCCAAACCAGTTTTGATGGGAAAATGTTTTTTTAGTTCACGGAATCAAGAGATGAATAAACTACTAAAATACAAAATTTCAGGAAGGTTCTATGCTGGCGTTTTGAGATATATTACCGTAAACATACGAAACATATGCCATAATATGGGGAAATCGGGATAGGGTAGGCTCACTTCACACGTCATAACTTATGAACTGGCTCAGGTGGTTTCAATATCTTTATTTCACTAAATGGACACATGCACAAGGCATGCACATGCCAAATTTCATTATCTTTCTATGTTGGCCTATTGAGTTATACCACCGCAAAGTTCCTAGCACCCGGATTCGAGGTGGAGTTTGTGGGTTCAATAAACAACGGGTACACCCACGCTGCATCAAAAATCGACCCAAACCAGCTTTGGTGGGAAAATGTTTTTTATTTCATGGAATCAAAAGATGAATAAACTACTAAAATACAAAATTTCAGAAAGGTTCTATGCTGGCGTTTTGAGATATATTACCGTAAACATACGAAACATATGCAAGATCGGGGGGGTCGCTTTAGTGTAGGCTCACAGCGCACAAAATAACTTCTAAACTAGCTCTGATGGCTTCAATATCTTTATTTCACTACATCGACAGACCAATAAGGTATGCACGTGCAAAATTTCATTAACTTTTTATGTTGGCGTATCAAGGTATACCACCGCAAAATTCCTAGCACCCAGATTCGAGGTGGAGTTTGTGGGTTCAATAAACAACGGGTATGTCCACGCAGCATCAAAAATCAACCAAAAACCAGCTTTGGTGCGGAAATTGTTTTCTTTATTTCAGGCAATCAAGAGATGAATAAACTACTAGAATAAAAAATTTCAGAAGGTTCCTATGCTGGCGTTTTGGGTGCCCGTATTCCAGGACCCGGATTCGAGATCAAGTTAGCACCCTTATTCTCGCACCTGTATTCTCTTACCCGGATTCGAGATCAAGCACATATTTTCCTAGGGCCAAGAAAAAACTAGATATAATTATCACGAAAATAATGTACGCCCTATTTTATTTACTTTCTAGCACCTGGATACGAGGCGGGGTTCGTAGGTTCAATAAACAAAGGGTACGCCCACGCTGCATCAAAAAGCACTTTTGGTGGCAAAATACTAGAATACAAAAATCCAAAAGCTTCCTTTGCTGGCTTTTCTAGATATATTACCGTAAACATACTAACAATACTGGGAAATTGGGTTAAGTATTGTGGACTAAATGCGACGGATTCGTTTCGGTTTAAGGCTCAGCAAGAAGGCAAGAAATAATCAATGCGTCAAAGAAGTTGGATTTAACCCCTACGGCCCTAGTATTCCCTTGTTCGTTTCTTACCATCTTGCCTTCGAGCTGTTAACTCAGTCGCGATATTTCTTAGTTTCGATCATTATGAGTCTATAACCGGAAAGTGAGGACAAGAAGTGATTTCACTCCTTCTTCCGGTCTATATCTAGCATGCGCAGTCGTAAAGAAACAAAAAGTTGAAGGCGAAAAAGTAGGCTTACGCTTGAAATAAAAAGATATTGAAGCCATCAGAGCTAGTTTAGAAGTTATTTAGTGCGCTGTGAGCCTACACTAAAGCGACCCCCCCCCCCCGATCTTGCATATGTTTCGTATGTTTACGGTAATATATCTCAAAACGCCAGCATAGAACCTTTCTGAAATTTTGTATTTTAGTAGTTTATTCATCTTTTGATTCCATGAAATAAAAAACATTTTCCCACCAAAGCTGGTTTGGGTCGATTTTTGATGCAGCATGGGTGTACCCGTTGTTTATTGAACCCACAAACTCCACCTCGAATCCGGGTGCTAGGAACTTTGCGGTGGTATAACTCAATAGGCCAACATAGAAAGTTAATGAAATTTGGCATGTGCATGCCATATGCATCTGTCCATTTAGTGAAATAAAGATATTGAAACCACCTAAGCCAGTTCCTAAGTTATGTCGTGTGAAGTGAGCCTACCCTAACCCGATTTCCCCATATTATGGCATATTTTTCGTATGTTTACGGTAATATATCTCAAAACGCCAGCATAGGAGCCTTCTGAATTTTTTTATTCTAGTAGTTTATTCATCTCTTGATTCCGTGAACTAAAAAACATTTTCCCACCAAAACTGGTTTGGGTCGTTTTTTAATGATGCGTGGGCGTACCCGTTGTTTATTGAACCAAAAAAATCCACCTCGAATCCGGGTGCTAGGAATTTTGCTGTGGTATACCTTGATACGCCAACATAAAAAGTTAATGAAATTTTGCATGTGCATACCTTATGCATCTGTCGACTTAGCGAAATAAAGATATCGAAGTCACCTAAGCCAGTTCATAAGTTATGGCGTGTGAAGTGAGCCTACCCTATCCCGATTTCCCCATATTATGGCATATGTTTCGTATGTTTACGGTAATATATCTCAAAACGCCAGCATAGAAGCCTTCTGAAATTTTTTATTCTAGTAGTTTATTCATCTCTTGATTCCATGAAATAAAAAACATTTTCCCACCAAAGCTGGTTTGGGTCGATTTTTGATGCAGCGTGGGTGTACCCGTTGTTTATTGAACCCACAAACTCCACCTCATAAGTTATGGCGTGTGAAGTGAGCCTACCCTAACCAGATTTCCCCATATTATGGCATATGTTTCGTATGTTTACGGTAATGTATCTCAAAACGCCAGCATAGAACCTATCTGAAATTTTGTATTCTAGTAGTTTATTCATCTCTTGATTCCGTGAACCAAGAAACATTTTCCCACCAAAGCTGGTTTGGGTCGTTTTTTTATGATGCGTGGGTGTACCCGTTGTTTATTGAAACCACAAACTTTAATTTACCTCGAATCCGGGTGCTAGGAACTTTGCGATGGTATAACTCGATAGGGAAACATAGAAAGTTAATGAAATTTGGCACGTGCATACCTTATGAGTCTGTCGATGTAGTGAAATAAAGATTTTGAAGCCACCTGAGCCAGTTCATAAGTTATGGCGTGTGAAGTGAGCCTACTCTAACCAGATTTCCCCATATTATGGCATATGTTTCGTATGTTTACGGTAATATATCTCAAAACGCCAGCATAGAACCTTTCTGAAATTTTGTATTTTAGTAGTTTATTCAACTCCTAATTCCGTGAACCAAAAAACATTTTCCCACCAAAGCTGGTTTGGGCCGTTTTTTTATGATGCGTGGGCGTACCCGTTGTTTATTGAAACCACAAACTTTACCTAGAATCCGGGTGCTAGGAACTTTGCGATGGTATAACTCGATAGGGAAACATAGAAAGTTAATGAAATTTGGCACGTGCATACCTTATGAGTCTGTCGATGTAGTGAAATAAAGATATTGAAGCCACCAGAGCCAGGTCATAAGTTATGGTGTGTGAAGTGAGCCTACCCTAACCAGATTTCCCCATATTATGGCATATGTTTCGTATGTTTACGGTAATATATCTCAAAACGCCAGCATAGGAGCCTTCTGACATTTTTTATTCTAGTAGTTTATTCATCTCTTGATTCCGTGAAATAAAAAACATTTTCCCACCAAAGCTGGTTTGGGTTGATTTTTGATGCAGCGTGGGCGTACCCGTTGTTTATTGAACCCACAAACTCCACCTCGAATCCGGGTGCTAGGAACTTTGCGGTGGTATAACTCAATAGGCCAACATAGAAAGTTAATGAAATTTGGCATGTGCATGCCTTATGCATCTGTCCATTTAGTGAAATAAAGATATTGAAACCACCTAAGCCAGTTCATAAGTTATGACGCGTGAAGTGAGCCTACCCTAACCCGATTTCCCCATATTATGGCATATTTTTCGTATGTTTACGGTAATATATCTCAAAACGCCAGCATAGGAGCCTTCTGAAATTTTTTATTCTAGTAGTTTATTCATCTCTTGATTCCACGAAATAAAAAACATTTTCCCACCAAAGCTGGTTTGGGTCGATTTTTGATGCAGCGTGGGTGTACCCGTTGTTTATTGAACCCACAAACTCCACCTCGAATCCGGGTGCTAGGAACTTTGCGGTGGTATAACTCAATAGGCCAACATAGAAAGTTAATGAAATTTGGCATGTGCATGCCTTATGCATCTGTCCATGTAGTGAAGTAAAGATATTGAAACCACCTGAGCCAGTTCATAAGTTATGACGTGTGAAGTTAGCCTACCCTATCCCGATTTCCTCATATTATGGCATATGTTTCGTATGTTTACGGTAATATATTTCAAAACGCCAGCATAGAACCTTTCTGAAATTTTGTATTTTAGTAGTTTATTCATCTCTTGATTCCGTGAACCAAAAAATATTTTCCCACCAAAGCTGGTTTGTATCGTTTTTTAATGATGCGTGGGCGTACCAGTTGTTTATTGAACCCACAAACTTTACCTCGAATCCGGGTGCTAGGAACTTTGCGATGGTATAACTCGATAGGGAAACATAGAAAGTTAATGAAATTTGGCACGTGCATACCTTATGAGTCTGTCGATGTAGTGAAATAAAGATATTGAAGCCACCTGAGCCAGTTCATAAGTTATGGTTTGTGATGTGAGCCTACCCTAACCCGATTTCCCCATATTATGGCATATGTTTCGTATGTTTACGGTAATATATCTCAAAACGCCAGCATAGGAGCCTTCTGAAATTTTGTATTCTAGTAGTTTATTCATCTCTTGATTCCGTGAAAGAAAAACCATTTTCCCACCAAAGCTGGTTTGGGTCGTTTTTTGATGTAGTGTGAGCGCACCCATTGTTTATTGAACCAAAAAAATCCACCTTGAATCCGGGTGCTAGGAATTTTGCGGTGGTATACCTTGATACGCCAACATAAAAAGTTAATGAAATTTTGCATGTGCATACCTTATGCATCTGTCGACTTAGCGAAATAAATATATCGAAGCCATCAGAGCTAGTTTAGAAGTTATTTAGTGCGCTGTGAGCCTACCCTAAAGCGACTCCCCCTCGATCTTGCATATGTTTCGTATGTTTACGGTAATATATCTCAAAACGCCAGCATAGAACCTTTATGAAATTTTGTATTTTGGTAGTTTATTCATCTCTTGATTCCCTGAAATAAAAAACATTTTCCCACCAAAGCTGGTTTGGGTTGATTTTTGATGCAGCGTGGGCGTACCCGTTGTTTATTGAACCCACAAACTCCACCTCGAATCCGGGTGCTAGGAACTTTGCGGTGGTATAACTCAATAGGCCAACATAGAAAGTTAATGAAATTTGGCATGTGCATGCCTTGTGCATCTGTCCATTTAGTGAAATAAAGATATTGAAACCACCTAAGCCAGTTCATAAGTTATGGCGTGTGAAGTGAGCCTACCCTAACCCGATTTCCCCATATTATGGCATATTTTTCGTATGTTTACGGTAATATATCTCAAAACGCCAGCATAAGAGCCTTCTGAATTTTTTTATTCTAGTAGTTTATTCATCTCTTGATTCCATGAAATAAAAAACATTTTCCCACCAAAGCTGGTTTGGGTCGATTTTTGATGCAGCGTGGGTGTACCCGTTGTTTATTGAACCCACAAACTCCACCTCGAATCCGGGTGCTAGGAACTTTGCGGTGGTATAACTCAATAGACCAACATAGAAAGATAATGAAATTTGGCATGTGCATGCCTTGTGCATCTGTCCATTTAGCGAAATAAAGATATTGAAGCCATCTGAGTCAGTTCATAAGTTATGGCGTGTGAAGTGAGCCTACCCTAACCAGATTTCCCCATATTATGGCATATGTTTCGTATGTTTACGGTAATATATCTCAAAACGCCAGCATAGAACCTATCTGAAATTTTGTATTTTAGTAGTTTATTCATCTCTTGATTCTGTGAACCAAAAAACATTTTCCCACCAAAGCTGGTTTGGGTCGTTTTTTTATGATGCGTGGGCGTACCCGTTGTTTATTGAACCCACAAACTTTACCTCGAAACCGGGTGCTAGGAACTTGGCGATGGTATAACTCGATAGGGAAACATAGAAAGTTAATGAAATTTGGCACGTGCATACCTTATGAGTCTGTCGACGTAGTGAAATAAAGATATTGAAGCCACCTGAGCCAGTTGAGAAGTTATGACGTGCGAAGTGAGCCTACCCTTACCCAATTGCCCCATATCATATAATTAGTATGTTTACGGTAATATATCTCAAAACGCCAGCATAGGGGCTTTCTGAAATTTTGTATTCTGTTAGTTTATTGATCACTTGATTCCATGAAACAAAAAATATTTTCCCACCAAAGCTGGTTTGAGTTGATTTTTGATGCAGCGTGGGCGTACCCGTTGTTTATTGAACCCACAAACTCCACCTCGAATCCGGGTGATAGGAACTTTGCGATGGTATAACTCGATTGGGAAACATAGAAAGTTAATGAAATTTGACACGTGCATACCTTATGAGTCTGTCCATTTAGTGAAATAAAGATATTGAAACCACCTGAGCCAGTTCATAAGTTATGGCGTGTGAAGTGAGCCTACCCTAACCCGATTTCCCCATATTATGGCATATTTTTCGTATGTTTACGGTAATATATCTCAAAACGCCTGCATAGGAGCCTTCTGAAATTTTGTATTCTAGTAGTTTATTCATCTTTTAATTCCGTGAATCAAAAAATATTTTCCCACCAAAGCTGATTTTGGGTGCTTTTTGATGCAGTATGGACGTACACCTTTTTCGCAAGCTTAGTTCTCCTGGTGTGCGATATTTTAGTATGTTTACGGTAATAGTATATTTTGGGGTGTGGGGTGGGTCGGAGGATCTATTAGATATATACTTTGCATTAATATGTTTTAAAATTTTATTTTGTAATATGAGGGTAACAATTATTTTCGTGATAATTATATCTAGTTTTTTCTTGGCGCTAGGAATATGTGTGCTAACTTGATCTCGAATCCCGGTGCTGGAATAGGGTGAGAGAACATGGGTGCTAACTTGATCTCGAATCCGGGTGCTGGAATACGGGTGAGAGATTCAGCTCGGTGGGCAAGTAAGGCTAAATCACTTATGATAATTTAGATTTCTATCTCTGCCCTTTGGTAAAAATAAATAATAGGCCCACACATGTTGTTGGGACTAGGCCTCTAGGCCTCGGGCAAGTAAGGCTAAATCACTTATGATAATTTAGATTTCTACCTCTACCCTTTGGTAAAAATAAATAATAGGCCCACACATGTACATGTATATTATAAATGCCAAACGAAAGCTTGTGTGACTATCCTTCTGTGTTTTACATGTACACTATTTAATCAAAGTGTGTTATTTATTTTTTTTCCTAGGCCTTCAACCTCAGTTGAAGATACTGCACATGGACATGGTAGACTAATGAGAGTCTTAGGCCTTAGGCCTTATGGTACTGATACAAGCATGGATTGGGATCTATGAGTTTTGTTTGTTATGTATAATGTATATGTTTTTACATTCAAATTATTCAAAACAAGTATAAACCTAAAATGTCTAGATGTTCTACAGCTTCAGATAGTGTGCCTAGATTTACTATTGAATAAAATATTGATTTATGACCTTCCTCTTTCAAATTATTTTACCTAAGATTACTCAATGTAGAAGTCTTTTGGGTTTGTCCCCCGCCTTTCGAAGAAAGTTCGGGGACTATTAAAATGGGTTCGTCCGTCTGTCTGTCTGTCTGTCTGTCTGTCCGTCTGTCTGTCCGTCTGTCCGTCACACTTTTTGGGACACAATAACTCTCTTCCTAATTGAGCTAGAATGTTCAAACTTGGTGTATGTGTTTATTAGGTCAATGCCTTGATGGAGTTCGAAGATGAGCATTTTCCGCTTAGGGTAAGCAGAGATAAGCGATTTGATTGGTTGATGCTTTGGGACACGATAACTTTAGTTCTAATTAAGTGAGATTGATGAAACTTGGTGTATAGTTTCATTACAGTAATACCTTGACTAAGTTCGATAATGAGCATTTTCTGCTAAGGGTAAGCAGAGCGATACGCAATTTGATTGGTCGAGACTTTGGAACACAAGAACTCCCCTTCTAATTGAGTTAAAATGTTCAAACTTGGTGTATATGCTTATTAGGTCAATGCCTTGATGGAGTTCGAAGATGAGCATTTTCGGCTTAGGGTAAGCAGAGATAAGCAATTTGATTGGTTGATGCTTTGGGACACGATAGCTTTAGTTCTAATTTAGTGAGAGTGATGAAACTTGGTGTATAGTTTCATTACAGTAATACCTTGACTAAGTTCAATAATGAGTATTTTCTGCTCAGGGTAAGCAGAGCGATACGCAATTTGATTGGCCGAGACTTTGGAACACAATAACTCTCCTTCTAATTGAGTTAAAATGTTCAAACTTGGTGTATATGCTTATTAGGTCAATGCCTTGATGGAGTTCGAAGATGAGCATTTTCCGCTTAGGGTAAGCAGGGATAAGCAATTTGATTGGTTGATGCTTTGGGACACGATAACTTTAGTTCTAATTAAGTGAGAGAGATGAAACTTGGTGTATAGTTTCATTACAGTAATACCTTGACTAAGATCGATAATGAGCATTTTCTGTTCAGGGTAAGCAGAGCGATAAGCAATTTGATTTGCCGAGACTTTGGAACACAATAACTCTCCTTCGAATTGAGTAAAAATGTTCAAAATTGGTGTGTATGCTTATTAGGTCAATGCCTTGATGGAGTTCGAAGATGAGCATTTTCTTCTTAGGGTAGGCAGAGATAAGCAATTTCATCTTAGGTTCATCTTGATTGATGATTTTTATGCCAATACAATGACTGCATTCTCATTCAGTAATGGATTCGACAGTAACAGTGTATCGAAACGATTGACTCGGACACGAGGGCCCTTTCCCTTGGCCAGAGGAGCCCTTTTGTCAAGCGTGGGGGCCCTTTGGTCTGCCTTTAGGGTCCCCCTAACTAGGGTACATTTTCATTTTTCTCGTCGGTTTTAGCATTTTTCTTTATAAAACACTTTTGGATGACACTTCGTGTACAGTTTGATTGCTCGATACTTGAAAAAAATAAATGTGCGATTAATTAATATGTGTCATCTATTTATTTTGGGATTTCGGCGGGGAACATCAGCCTCACTGTTGGCTTGTTTTTATTGCACTGAATGCTTTACATTTATTTATTTATATTTGAAGGCCCGTATCTGAAGATGGAAATAGGTAGACCCAATGATATTGTTGAGAAAGTTTGGGTACAACAGTATAACAAAAGTACATGTACCACCAGGTCAAGGGTTCAAGAAACATAGAAGCTTTCCTATTCAGAAGATTCTTGTGAAGAAAATTTACCATTGAAGAGAACACAGCCATCTGCATCCCAGCCTTGTGGTCATCAGAAGATAAGTCATAATATTAGCACAGAAGAATGGAAGCATGGACAGTGTATAGACACAGAGCCCAGTAGGCTATACCGAAGTTTATTCCCAGACATGGAATTGGAGTTTCATGAGTTGGCAGTTGGCACAATGGAATTTAGTCTGTTTGACGGGTGAAAACTAGATAACATAGCAGATTTTTTGTCATTGCTATATTTATTGTTAATAACATAATTATTGATTGTTGCATGATTTTCCTAGGCCTGTGTACATGTATCTACTTGATTGTATGTATTCCTTCTGAATTTTTGTTCTCCGCCTTGTGCCTACTTTCATATTTCGGTGTAAAAAAGGGCTATTGTCTTTGGGATCGTGTTTACCTTATGGCAAATACTGTAATATTTTCATAATAGCAGCTGTGGGTATTATTTTAACAACAGAAGTATAAAAAAAACTAATTTTGGGGTCGAAAATCAGTGTGGCAGGTCAAAGGTCAACCCATTGAGTCAAAGGTCAATAGTGGGGTCAAAGGTCAATAATATGTCAAAGGTCATTTGCATAATTACTTAATTATGTCTTTATTTTTTAATTCTAATCATATATTTGTGATATTTTATTTTGTTATCTTTAAATCCATTCATTAAATCACAATTGCTACAATGTGAATACTTAAAACTCCATTGCTGTATTTTATTGCAATGTTTATCATCTTTGATGTCTCATAACTTTTTTGATTTTAGTGCTACAATTATGAATATTACACAGATTTGTGGCAAAATAGTTGTTTTCTTTTAATCTACATCAAAAACCCTACCAGCTTATAATCCCTGTGGTCTGTTTGAGGTCAAATGGAAAAGTTAAAATTATTTTGGGGGTCAAAGGTCAAATAAAAAAGGTCAAGGTCAAAGTTCATGCACGTGGTGTAAACGAAATGATCCCCTATAGAAATCCCTGCCAATGCTCTTATCAGAAACATATAACATGTGGTTCTTCTAAGAATTATTTTTTACCATTTGCCTAGTAACAGATACCAGTGTTAAAACTCCTATTTAGGGGTTGAGTGTATAGTGTTTTAAAGTCAACAAAATATTTTGGGGTAACTTCTTCTACAAAGAGTCTTATCGGTAGTTTTTTTTTATGAAACCATCGACCAACAGTCCAAAATAGCAGGAGTAGAAGAATAAAAGGATCGAAAATTGAAAACAGCACCCTTTCATTGTTAAGCAAAACATGCAGCGTGGGTGGCTATAATCTGCACATTTAGTCATTGTATAGAGCGTATTCAAAAGTATCGAATTCCAACTGCAAAGGGATCTTTTACGTGCACTCCAATGTGTACACGGCGGGTGGGGGGACACGCCAGAAAATCGAGATGAACTTTCTCGGCCAATGCAGGGATCGAACACCCGACCTCCTGGCCAACGACTTAGCCACATAGTCTGGACACCCATCGTACATTTCATCCGTCAAATCAAAGCATTTCATTGCATTAGACCAATAATTAATTATTCTTAATTTAAAACTTTATTTTAATATTAGTCTGGCATTATTAAATCCTAATTTTATTGGTCTTATTTAAAATTAAACATTCATTTAACTATGAACAACCCATAACGTGTCTCTTTAAAACAAATAAATACTCTAAAACAGTAGCTCAACCTTTTGACCTAAACTCATTAATTTACGATTTTGTTGTGAGCGACTTGTTATTCTCCCTATATCACATATTGCACGTGTCTGATTTCAAAGGGGGGGGGGTGTGGCTGAATGGTTAGCACGCGCGCCTGTCATTGAGTTAACTAGCGTATTTTCGAATGCCCGGTTGTACGTGACAAGGAGTAAGTTCGCCTGTCCATCCTGCCATTTTTAGTTCTTTCTCGCCATTTTCATTTCATTTTCTCATCCGTTTCATTACAGTAATACAAGTTTCAGTTATTTCCCTTTAGTTTTCAGTTTATTGTTATGCCTGGGTGCAATGTTTCATACTATATTTAGACTTGTAATTTTGCGAGTTTTTGACCAATTTTGATAATTATTTCTTTTTGACCAATTTTGATAATTTTTTCTTTTTGACCAATTTTGATAATTTTTTCTTTTCATCCTTTTATTTAGGATACTTGATACAATCGATGACACGTGACGATGAATATGAAAGCTTTCATATCTGCATGTGTCGTTTCTGCAAATCGGATTTCTCAGAATCTAACCATGGGATCTTTCTGAAACATTGACCTACCCCCCCCCCCCCCAAAAAAAAAACAAACTGGGTGGCAGTTTTTGATTAAATATATTTTCAAAACGTTTTACGAATTCGAAATCACAGAATTTTACGAACGAATGAATCTGACCTACAATACTGTAACTCGGATTTCTCAGAATATAACCATAGGATGTTTCTGAAACTTTGACCTACCGCCCCCCCCCCCAAAAAAAAAAAAATGGGTGGTGAGTATTGATCAAATATATTTTCAAAACGTTTAAAGCATTCGAAATCACCGAATTTTACGAACGAGTGAATTTGACCTGCATTACTGTATCTCTGTGACTATTTGACCTATTTTACTAATTCTTTTTTCTTTGATTACCTTGACAAAAATCATTTTCAACTGCAGTTTCAGATTTTCGAATTTCGAAAATTCGTCGCTGTGATTTCGAACCGGAAGTTGAGACCAACACGACAACTTCTTTAATAATTGTACGATTTTCATGAAATTTAGTATGTAAGTAGATCTTACCGATGCAACTTTAAAGATGTCATTAGAAATTTTATAAATTATCTCCCCTTGTCGAAATTAAGGATCAAAGTTTTCAAAAAAAATCGAAGAAATATAGGTCAGAATGACCTGATTTCTTTTTTTGATACTAGATTAGTAAATACTGATTCGTACACAAAATATTGAGTTTGAAGATCGAACCGGAAGTGCCGCCATCTTGAAACGTGAAAAATCACAAAGGCTTTTTTGCTATTTTACTTACAGACACGGGAGTTATATTTTCTGAATCCTTGAAGGATGGCCTAAAAAAACGTTCGAAGTAGAATTTTGGTTTAGGTCAATTGATGGTCGCCATTTTGAAGTGAACGTGAAAAATAGAAGCAATTTGAAGGGCCGAGAATTTGGAACACAATAACTCTCCTTCTAATTGAGCTAGAATGTTCAAACTTAGTGTAGCTGTTCAATAGGCCACTGTCTTGATTGAGTTTAAAGATAAGCATTTTCTGCCTTGGGTAAGTAGAGATAATCAAGCTGATTTGTTGATTCTTTAGGGCACGATTACTTTGGTTATAATGAAGGGAGGGCGATGAAACTCTTGTCAATCGAGAGTCTAATAGCTAGCCTGTTGTGTGAAATCATTGTATCATTATTTTTATATATCGGGGATAGCAGAAAAAAGAGATCGAAAATCCCAAAAGTCGTATTTTTACGATTTGGAGCATTTTTAAAGGTCCTTTTCTCTTAACCCTAAGAACTCCTCCCCTGTTATAATCGATCGCCGGCGATCGATAAATTCATCACGTCATATCCGAAAAAATATTCACAGTAAACGAATATCATTTATATCATTCGAAAGCCACGAAAATTCCCCGTAAAATGAGACTAAGAACGGGCGTGTTATACGAGTCTAGAGTCTAACAAAGATGGGTAACTCTGTGAGCTTAAACAAATGACGTCGTGTTATTTATATTTAGCAGAAGTCCTATTATTTCGTGTACCTATAGCCGTAAAAGGTGGTTTATTACGTCTAAAAGAGAAATTATTAAACCGAAAATTAAGAATAGAAGTTTTGTTAAGTTTTCCAATGATTAAACACGTGTGATCTTGAATATGTGAGCGATGCCGATGAATTCAAATGAGCAAACATGTGACCTAGATTCGTCCGACGAAGAATTTGTCAACGAGAGATCCTTATTAGATTAGATGAGTGAGTTTTGTTTACTAATTTATTTTTTTACACCCGAACAAACGTAAACTTGATGATGATAATTATTTAATTGTAGAATGTGTGCTTATTTCTACCATGAATTATCCATTTAGCATCGAATTATCGGTAAATTAGATCAAATATGTGGGCCTAAAATGTAATAGTAATAGTACTAGTTACAGTAGTATATTTCTCGGTCACGTGCGTATGGCGGAGTATGCACATGATCGAGGGGTTGGACCGTTGTTGGGACTAGGCCTCTAGGCCTCGGGCAAGTAAGGCTAAATCACTTATGATAATTTAGATTTCTATCTCTACCCATTGGTAAAAATAAATAAAAGACCTACACATGTATATTATAAATGCCAAACTAAAGCGTGTCTGACTATCCTTCTGTGTTTTACATGTACACTATTTAATCAAAGTGTGTTATTTAATTTTTTTCTTGCGAAGAAAATTTACCATTGAAGAGAACACAGCCATCAGCATCCCAGCCGTGTGGTCATCAGAAGATAAGTCATAATATTAGCATGGAAGAATGGAAGCATGGACAGTGTATAGACACAGAGCCCAGTATACAGAAGTTTATTCCCAGACATGGAATTGAAGTTTCATGAGTTGGCAGTTGGCACAATGGAATTTAGTCTGTTTGACGGGTGAAAACTAGATAACATAGCAGATTTTTTGTCATTGCTATATTTATTGTTAATAACATAATTATTGATTGTTGCATGATTTTCCTAGGCCTGTGTACATGTATCTACTTGATTGTATTATTCCTTCTGAATTTTTGTTATCCGCCTTGTGCCTACTTTCATATTTCGGTGTAAAAAAGGGCTATTGTCTTTGGGATCGTGTTTACCTTATGGCAAATGCTGTAATATTTTCACAATAGCAGCTGTGGGTATTATTTTAACAACAGAAGTATAAAAAAAACTAATTTTGGGGTCGAAAGTCAGTGTGGCAGGTCAAAGGTCAACCCAATGAGTCAAAGGTCAATAGTGGGGTCAAAGGTCAATAATATGTCAAAGGTCATTAGCATAATTACTTAATTATGTCTTTATTTTTTAATTCTAATCATATATTTGTGATATTTTATTTTGTTATCTTTAAATCCATTTATTAAATCACAATTGCTACAATGTGAATACCGGGTACTTAAAACTCCATTGCTGTATTTTATCGCAATGTTTATCATCTTTGATGTCTCATAACTTTTTTGATTTTAGTGCTACAATTATGAATAATACACAGATTTGTGGCAAAATAGTTGTTTTCTTTGAATCTACATCAAAAACCCTACCAGCTTATAATCCCTGTGGTCTGTTTGAGGTCAAATGGAAAAGTTAAACTTATTTTTGGGGTCAAAGGTCAAATAAAAAAGGTCAAGATCAAAGTTCATGCACGTGGGGTCAACGAAATGATCCCCTATAGAAAGCCCTACCAATGCCCTTTTCAGAAACATATAACATGTGGTTCTTCTAAGAATTATTTTTTTACCATTTGCCCAGTAACAGATACCAATGTTAAAACTCCTATTTAGGGGGTGAGTGTATAAAACCCAATCAAAATCTCATTTGTCCAAAAATATTACTAAAATTGAAAAGACATGTATGTACACAGTACCCCAGTATACATCCTCGGTTACCCAGTGTACTCAAAAACTCACCGAGTTATAACGAGAAACAATTCAACCGGTTCAAATTCTACCTTAATTTAAAACAGAGGTGTTATGTTCCAATGTGATCAGTCAAATTGCTTATTGCTCCTAAATCTACGCAGAAATTTTCAACATCATTAACTTAGTCAAGGTAATGACATAATGAATCTATATTTGGAATTTTGTCACTCTCACTTCATTATAACCAAAGTTATCGTGCCCCAAAGTAGTAACCAATCAGATAGCTTATCCCTGCTTACAGTAAGCAGACAATGCTCATCTTCGCACTCCATCATGGCATTGACCTAATGAACGCCTTCACCAAGATTAAACATTCTGCCCCAATTAGAAGGAGAGTTATTTTGTTTCAAATTCTCGACCAATCAAATTGCTCATCGCTCTTCTTGTCCATGGCAGACAATGCTCATTGTCGAACGTATTCAAGGTATTGATGTAATGAAACTATACACTAAGTTTCGTCACTCTGACTTAATTAGAACTGAAGTGAAAGTGTCCGAAATCATCAACCAATCAAATTGTTTATCCCTGCTTACCCTAAGCATAAAATGCTCATCTTCGAACTTCATCAAAACATTGACCTAATAAAGACCTACGCCAAGTTTGAACATTCTAGCCGAATAACACTGAGAGTTATTGTGTTTCAATGTCTCGACCAAACAATTTGCGTATCGGTCTGCTTATCCTGAGCAGAAAATGCTCATTGTCGAACTTAGTCAAGGTAGTGATTTAATAAAACTATACACCAAGTTTCATCACTATCACTTAATCAGAACTAATGTTATTGTGTGTCGAATCATCAACCAATCAAATGGCTCATCTCTGCTTACCCAACGCAGAAAATGCTGATATTCGAACTTCATCAAGACATTGACCTAGTGAATGCCTATACCAAGTTTGAACATTGTACCCCAATTAGAAGAAGAGTTATTGTGTTCCCAAGTCACCAAGGTATTGGCATAATAAACACCTACACCAAGTCTAGCTGAATTAGAAAGAGAGTTATTGTGTACCAAACTAGATCATTTCGGGACTAATTGTTTTAAAGAGACACGTTAAGGGTTGTTCATAGTTAAACGAAGGTTTAATTTTAAATAAGACGAACGTCTACCAATAAAATTAGGATTTAATAATATAAAAAATAAAGTTTAGTGGAAAAAATATAGTGGAAACCCTATGGATTAACCCACGGTATAGTGGAGTAGAACGGAATGAGTACACTGGGTAACCGAGGATGTCCAGTATATTGCTTTAAAAGCACTTTGAGCATGCTTATGGGTGGATTTTGCACTCAAAAAATGGAATTCATTATTATTGCATTTCAATATTCATCAATATCATCATCTGATAAGTCATCAGCATATACTAAGAAAGTTTGAGCTTTTAATCGATAGACTGCCATGCTACACACATTTAATCAGTCCGCTGGTCGGTTTATAGAGTCCGAAACGTCACCAGTTGGAATTTGAAAAGTTGCTTGACCGAGTCCGAAAAGTTGCTAAATAAGCCCGAAACAATGTTTGTGTTGAGTCCGAAATGACGCGGGACCAAAATGAGGTGCTACCTAATCCGCATGGCAATTGTGTCACATGAATGAGAAGTGGGGCTCTTAGTCTTACATTGTAAACAATTACTCACCAGCATCCAAAGTCTGTGTTTTATATAATAATTCCTTGGTTCGTTTTTTTATGCGTGTTTTACACGTAATTAAAGAGTCGTCTGACTTGGCTAATTCAGTTTTTCAGCCCTAGATTAACTATTTATTGTTCGATTTGTATAAAACAAAGATCATATGCTCCGTTGTCTCATTTGTCAATATCGTTAGCTGTCGGCAACGGAAGTGGCGTAAATTTACCCAAAAAACTACAAAAAACTACAATTTTGACAGTTAGGTACCATTTTTCAAAATTCAGGCTTTTCGGATTTTAAAATATATCTACGTAACTTTTATAAACTTGTAGCTATAATCCATACGAAGAGAGTGTATGTGGAAATTAGTTTGTAACATAAGCAGTTGCCGAAAAATAGGCAGTTTTGCATAAGTCACTGTAATTTTGCCTGTAAAATAGTCAATTATTAATGGATATTCACGAAAGTGACATCATTTGATTCAAAAAGCAAGTATGCGTTATATCAAGTTGATTATATTTTAAAATTTGCACTGGAAGTGACGCCATTTGGTCAAAAACTGCATTTTTAACTTTTAAAATCGATATTTTTGTTTCAATCAAGAAGTTTTTAATATATAATAATAAAATTAACTTTTTTACTTTTGGTTTAAATTCACATATTAACAAAACGCATACGGTCATATAGATATCATAAAATTGTTTCTAACTTGTTCGGTTGCCGAGATATAGGCGGTCTTCTAAAAGTCACTTTTGACGGTTTTTGGCCCATAAAAGTGTCAATTATTTTTCGATTTTCATAAAAGTTCACCCTTTGTAGCAATGTTATAAAACTAATTTAAGGTTTTTAGTATCACCGGAAGTAATGTCATTTTGGCAAAAAAATGTATTTTTAGCCTTAAAAACAGATATTTTATTCAAATGAGTCTGATTTGTAATGTTTTAAAATTATGATATTTGATGCCAATCAACAAATAAAATGGACCCAAGCGATCATACAGATACCAAGAAATCGTTTCTAACTCGTACGTTTGCAAAGAAATAGCCGATTTTTTTTACAAGTCACTTTTCAAGGTTTTTGGTCTATAAAAGTGGCATATATTATTCGATTTGCATAAAACTTTCACCATGTGATGCCTTATGCCATTTCTGATTTCATAAAAGTAATTGAACATTTTATTATCACTGTACACTTACATGTAACAAATGTATAAAATGAATTGATATTGCTGGATTTGGTTGGTTCTGCTTCAATTTTATTTGATATGTGCAATGTTTATGTGGAAATCTGTATATCGGTTCGATTTGTACTGGAAGTGACATAAGTTCTGGGGTAACGTGGCATCGAAAGTGACAAAAGTTGAAAGGTATCGTGGCAACAGTGAAACCCGTCATTCCTGCTACGCAGTTTTAGTTCTCATTGTTGTTATAATCTTGCATTCAAATAAAACAACATTCAGTGATTTGCCCATGGACGGGGTGACGTACAAACGGGTTGACGTCTGATCATAGCACACTTAAAGGGAGAATAATAAAGGGTGTGTTTCAAAATAGGTTCCTTTATCATTATTTAGTTGACGTAAATAAAGTCTTTGTTTTCATAAACTAACACGTGTTTATCTTGGAATGTTCTTCGGCATATTTTAATATCAGAATCCACCGTTTCTCATCGGTACAACTTTCCATATGGGGGAACACATCATATCGCTCGTGCTTTTTATAGTAATGGATGAAGCAGTTATATCGTACGTGAGTTTCAAAAATAGAACCGTCATATAAATTAATCACTGACCCAAATTTTATATATTAGGTTATGCTATCTAACCCAATAAGCAGTTCGTTCGCCTCGGGGCTACAGTGCTGTTGGCAGTTTATCATAAAATATATCGTCGTCGTATATCGGTATACAATAGTGACATGAACCGATCTGTAAAAATGGAATTATAAAAGTGTGATCTACTTCTTGTGTAGTTTACAAACTGAAGATAGTATATAATCTATTTGTTTCGAAACTAACGTTTTTCAAGTACTTATGAATTGTGGAATGGGAACTACTGTTTCCTCTGAATCGCACATCCATCGAAAAAACTCAATAAAATTCGTGGCTATTTAAGGAATCGGTTGTTATCCCCTGAGCATTGACATTTCCTGTGGGGGTTGTCCAAGGACTCGGAGGTATGCCGATGATTTGTTTTTTATATCAATAAAAACAAATACACTGTTGCTTGATCGAAAAGCAAAGGCAATTCGATGACTTTCCTGCATGGGTATACCTAGTGGCGTACCAGTGCCACGGTATCATTGGAATCGAATTCTGTCATTCCACTTTTTGGGGGAAATTTGGTCTATTAAAAACTATAAGCCACCTGCCGTGGACTTCGCGTCGTTGGGCCCAGTCCGTCCTCGTTCCGCGCTATAAGCTCTCGTCGTCCCAATCAGTGTACCCGGACCCCCTTCCGTTTGATTTTGGGCATTGAAAAAAATAAATAAACGAATAGTTTACGTGATGCAAAGGTTTTCTTTTTGATATTTTGGTGTCTGATGGTCACGATCACGGTTTTTATACGCCTACATTGAAATATAGTGGTATATTGTCGTCGCCCCCATCCGTCCGTCGGTCTAAAGTTAATATCCGGTTGATTTTAAAGATTTCAGTGTATCATAAATGTTTAATTACCGTCTGCCCGGGCGATTTAGCTGCTGTGGGCGTATGTTTCGTTGCCTGACAACCTATCTTTGTTTTCCATTTGCTGGCTAAAATCGTGTAGGCCTATATGTGCATATGATTATTATTACAACTGTAAACTAAAAAAGTAGTACATGTATTGGGTTGTTGTGATAAATACTGTGGCGGATCCAGGATTTTTTTGAGGGGGGTGACAACTCCATGTTTTGTCTCACCGACAGCGGTTTACGGAGCTATAAATTTCTGCCGCTAGTAACATAGATGCTGATTGTGTCTGATAAGATGCGCACCATGTACTATATAACATATATATATACGAACATTGGTGCATGTCCCGGTGGAAGCATGTCCCACCGGAATTCCTAAACACCGGTGGGGAAGGAGGTGACTAGTCACCCTAGTCACCCCCCTGGATCCGCCCCTGAAATATCAATTATTCTGTCAAACATTTTCGACCCCCCCCCCCCACACTTCCTTCGCTGATATGTTAGTCCCATGTCCAAGGGCCAAAAGAGCCCCATCGCGGGCCCTGAGCATTGAAGCGCAAAAGGTGCCAAAATGCCACAGCTAGGGATACATGAGTGTGTTCGTTTCAGATGCTATCTAACGCAACCAACGTCTCTTGTTTTTGTATTTGGCAATTAGATTTTTTGCATGAAGTAAAGGTACCTTATAATACCGATAATTCATATAAAATCACGGAAATGACATAAATTTTCGATGTGTAAAATAATATAACAAATGAATTTGTTACGGAAATAATCAAATATGGTTTGGTTTGTTAGGGAGGTGGGGGGGGGGGGGGGTGCTCACTTTTGAAGAATAATCAACCATCGAAATAATGAACGTAGGTCAACTTGACTATACCTCAACCCTGTGAATATATCCACAACTATGCTGAATATGTCCTCTGTTATTCATAATCAATAACCAACCTGTGCCCCCGTGTTCACAAGACCACATACAGGAATTACTAACGTCTAGGAAAAATAGTAGGAAGGACATGGGTACTTTTGACCATTAAATTAATCAGGCATGGGCCGTAAACATGCACTTCCTCCATCAACAGGAACCCCGAATTATAACCCTCTTACATAACCCATAACTGTCTGTCCCGGTCAGGGCTATGGTATTTCCGTCCACTCACATTTTGACTATCTATAATATCGAATAGTCTAAATACCTGACCTATTTCGATTAAGCAGTTTAGACCTGTCCGACTATTTTTATCCCTTCCATGAATCAGTGTATATTCATACACCCTAATGCATATCGTTTTTCTTAAACACTTGTCGTGTTCTGTATGAGCAGGTAATGGAAAGTAGACTATAGCACGCGATACTTAATAATCAATTGATAAACAACTGACTGTGAGTCAGACAGTTGAATGGCAATCATGCCGCTATGACGACAAAATATTTGCCTTTATTTGGCGGGTCAGTTCTATAATTAGCTTTCCGGGTCACGCTAGTTTACGCTGGTGTAATGTAGTAAAATCTCATTGGCTATAAAACCATGACGCACGTTTCTTTACCCCATACTTAATTCTGATTGGCCCATATCAGGAGTATTGACGTCATGTCTTTCAAAACTGGATAACTTAGTGTAGACAGATCATTAGAATCACACGCGATCACGAGGAAGGTTTTGTATCGGAGTACCGGGTCAGTTATATTATTATTTAAAACAAGTTCACCAGTTTTTGTGAAATATTGTTTATCGGACACTTACCAAAGCAGTACTATAGTATAAAAATTACGGTATGGCTTCAGCACTACCTACAGATGCCCAGCGCATCGTGTCTTTGTCTATTGGAAAAATCGCATCGTCACGATCTCAACGTGGTGGAATCAATTTACACAAAAATTTGCTGGTTGCCAGTGTTTTACACAAGGCAAGAACAAGTTATATGATGGAGAACTATCATAGTTTGTTAGCAGCTAAAAAAAGCCAAAATACGGAACAACAACAGGACATACTAAAAGAACAAGACGCTCGTGATGAACTCATGAAGAATTCCACACAACACGCGGTCACCCATATACGTCATGAATCCAGAATGGAAAGTGGGTCACATGGTGAAGAGGATTTTTCCGTTAGTCCGCTTAACGAGAACAATAAAGAAAATTCCCGCCCAGTATGTTTCAGTGAAAATCAGGCGGTGGTATCCCGTGACCAGGTATCCAATGCTTTATGCGAAAAGAAAATTGACAATAACAATTCACAAATCGAATCGGATACAATGAATCATCGCCAAGAAAAAGGAGTTGCTGATTACGTAACAATGTGTCAAAAATGTACTGTGAAAAGGCGAAGAAGTTTTGACCAGGAAAATGACTCTTCTTTTCCCAAAAAGGCAAAATTGAGTAACGACAGTGAAAATATGGACATGCAGGTCGAGTGTTGTCAAGTGAACAATTTAGTCAGCATTTTTAATAGTGGTATGAGTGAAGTGTGTACTAATTTAACGGACTCCAACAGAGGTGATTACGTCAGCCTTGATTCCGAGAACAGAAACCGGTTAGCCAACAGGGTTAGTGTGCAGACAGCGTTTTCCTCTCAAAACAGGAAAACATCTTTGGACAGTTACTCGTGCTCTGTTCAAGTAAAAGACAATTCATATGAAAATTTACCGACTGTGATAGCATTAACGGTTTGAACAAACCAGGCAGGGAGATTAATCCTAAACACAGTGTAATCCCACTTGACAAAGATAACACACTTGTCTGCGATAGGATAAAAAAAGGGCAGCATCGATTGGTAACAAAGTACCTGGTTTGGTGCCATAACTTTTATGAAACAGAATTGTCAGAAATTAACATTCCATGAGATCGAGGACAATGTGATCATTAACATTTAGTTATTATGCTTATTGACACTAATTACTAATTAAAAAGCAATTCATGTGATTGTATGAACCTGTACATGTACCGTTAAACAAAGACTAGGTTTTTATGATAAGTTTATACTGGCTGTCGACCGACATCTAGCTGTTATTAATAGTTCTTTGTTTGTCGTGCTAATTCAACTGTGACCAGACTCGGGCAACGTTTGTCTTTTGTTTAGGCTTTTTAACTTTGTATGAATCATGTCTTCGCCAACAGCCGTCTTTAAGGGACACCCGTCTTTAATATGGCCCATGGGAACAAGTTTTATAAAGACTAAGAGAGTGCAATTATTTGACACTATACTGTGAGCAAGTGAATATTTTATGGGTTATGAAAATGAATATTTTATTTTATTTATGATGAAATGATGCGATAATTGAATGAATGAATTGATCAAATTAATTAATATTTATTAAAGTTTTATTTTCTCGAATATAAACTTTTGTCACGTGTGTATTTTTCCTCAATCGCCATCTCTCGATATATTCTGTTTTTGATTTGTACTTTGTTTTTCTTGTGATTAATTGTAAACGGTATTTCGAGACGGGTCAGTGAACGAGACCGAAGTTCAGACCGGTCAACGTGTCATGGTAGAGTTCATGCCACACTGTCTTTCAGTTGGCAATCTATATCAGTATTTGACTTGTTGTGTAACAATACGCCATGTACCTGCCACTACATGATGACAATGTCAACTATAAGCTACCGGAATGTCAAGCATGTTAGCCAGCTCACCGAACAGTGAAATGTCAAATACTTAAGTCAGTTGTCGAAAGCATAGACCTAAATTGAAATACAGTTCCATGGTGCAAGAGCCAGGTCAATGAAGATCCTGAATATCAGACTTCGAGAATTTATTTTATATTGATTCCACCAATCGTGCCTGATTCACAAATTTTGAAAACCGATCAAGTAAATACATGTACTTCCACAATTAATAATTGCCATGTGCCCCAGCTCGCAATAATAACTACACCGTAAAAGACACATGTCGTACGAGAACTTTTGGTTAAGAATCCCTAGCATACCCCTATAGCTGCCTTTCTCCACACCAGGCAAAAAAGCCCCGTTTACATTTGGCCGCGATAAGCGTGCCGTACTAGGTACGGTACCAGGCCGCGATAAATTTCAAGAAATGGACCCGTTTACATTACTCTAAAATAATCGGTCTCAGAAGCGTGCCAAATGTGGAACTCTTCACAGTAAAGTTAATTTCAGCCCCTGTACAAATTACCCAGATGAAAACAATTACGATGACTGATTTAGTTTGAGCAGCCATTTTGACAGAACTGTCAAGGTTTGCAGGGAAAAAAGGTCAAGGTGCATTTGGCGCATGCGCAGTAATCCGTACTCAGACCGGTTAGCGTTTACACTACGAAAATTTGAAGTGAGCCGTTCTTAGTACGGTTCCGAGACCACCTCACTTCAGTGGGCCAGATTGGCATGGTACTCGGTACGGCACGCTTGTGTTTTACCCGTTTACACTACAAAAAAATTAACCGTGCCGTACCAGGAACGGTACCTGGCACGCTTAAAATTTGTAATGTAAACGGGATAGTCTAGGCAATATTCCATTGAGCATAATGGGCCGGTTGTGCCCCCTTTCATCTTCAGCCACCCCGGGCTCATATATCCACTGCATACATACATGCGAAATGAGGTGTCTAAGGTAGGCTTATGCTGGCTCCACTAGACATTGCCCATAATAATTATGTTTATTATTATTAATATTATGACCAGACTACCCTTCCTGATGTTCCTGCCATCTTTTAGACCATTAATTTGTCGGTAGCCGTATCGACAGTCTACCCGGAAGACTGTTGATACTCGACAGGGGTGGATCTAGGAATTTTGCAAACAGGGTTGGGACGCCGCAAATTGAGTGCACTGACCGTGGAGACTTGGCACGCCGCTAAGAGGGGGTGGGGAGGGTCACCCAAGAACATTATTTGTCATTTCCTTGCATCTGTAGCCATTCCAAGAGCTATTTGGCTGATATTTTTGTCTAAGTAAACGTTCGGAACGGACATATTTGGGTCTGAGAACAGGCACTTTTAGCAGTAAAAAAGGACACTGTCAAAAATTAGGGGGGGGGGGCGTTACATTTTCATACGGGTTTTCAGTCACTCCGTATTTCAGTTTACCCATCTTTTTACGTCCACATTGAAATGCGGTCGTATATTGTCGTCGCCCTTGTCCGTCCGTCGGTCGGTCCTTCCGGCGTCCACAATTGCTTGTCGACCCTCTAGAGGCTAAAGTTAATATCCAATTGACTTCAAATTTATACACAGTGTCATGAGACGAAGAATCCAGTTGATTTTCAGCGATTTCCAACAATTACTGCCAGAGGTATGGCCTTTGATCACATCAAAACAAATATTGTGGACGCCCTAGAGGCCAAAGTTAATATCCACACATTGTTTAAGGTCATGAGATGAAGAATCCTATTGATTTTCACCGATTTCTGATAATTACTGCCAGAGTTTGATCACTTCAAAACAAATCTTGTGGACGCCCTAGAGGCCAAAGTTAATATCCACACATTGTTTAAGGCCATGAGATGAAAAATCGTATTGATTTTCACCGATTTCTGATAATTGCTGCCAGAGTTTGATCACTTCAAAACAAATCTTGTGGACGCCCTAGAGGCCAATGTTAATATCCACACATTGTTTAAGGTCATGAGATGAAGAATCCTATTGATTTTCACCGATTTCTGATAATTACTGCCAGAATTATGGCCCTTGATCAGTTCAAAAATCTTGTGGACGCTATAGAGACCAATAATAATCTCCGATTGACTTTAAATTTATACACAGTGTGTAAGGTCATGAGACGAAGAAGTCTATTGATTTTCGATGATTTCCGATAATTACTGCCAGCTTTATGGCCCTTGATCACTTTGAAAAATTTTGTGACGTTCTAGAGACAAAACTTATCACCCGATTGACTTCAGATTGATACACAGAGTTTATGGTCTTGAAACGAGCAAGTATTTTGATTTTCATTGAATTTTGAAAACTGAACAGCTAAATCCATGATATTAAATGTTTCGTATACTAAACGTTAACATGGGGCAGGACTTTATAAATTAAAAGCCAAACAAATTTTAATGATTTTCTGATAATTACTTAATGAGTTGTTACTCTTAATCAGAACTTAGTGTATTACAAATGTTTCATTATCGAAAAAAGTAAAAATATGTTGATTGCCCAGACGATTTAGCTGCTGTTGGCGTATGTTTCGTTGCCTGGCAACCTATCTTTTATGCAATCGTATGCAATAATTTTCCATGACAAAGCTAAGGTGAAGTATTTTGGTCCACAACGACAACAAGTCACGACTTGGATGTCACACCCATAACAATTGCAAATACAAACACACCCAGTTTTTATAGGTTTGTTGACAAAGAATTGGAAGGGAAATTGATCAGAAATAAATAAACCAGCTGAGATGGCAATTTGGTTCTGCTGTTTCTGTAACGTGTTTAATGCGTCGTGTGAACAGCGGCGGCACCCTTTACTACCCCATTACACTCCATAAATCAATTGGCGGAGCGCCCTATAATGACAATATATGATTGTTGGGTCGCACACGACTTGATCAACGGTTAGGTGACCACGAATGAATTGGTCGCCCAAAACGGCGTGATGATCTTAAAAATTGGTATGGTGACTCATCCCGGAGGGCCGCCGATAATGTCGAGATTGGTGGGTCGCCCACGATGACATCACGTGCGCCCATAATATAATTGGCGGGGTGCCCACACTGCCGAGTGAGGTTGGTTGGGTGCCCACGAGAATGAATTGGTCGCCTAAAACAGAGTGATAATCTTCAGAGTTCAAACAAGTCAACCTCTATATCAAATTCATATTTTCAGAGGCAAACCCTTTCCCCCCCCAAAAAAAATTTTTGGGCTAGCTAAGGGCCTGGGGCACTGGTATATTCGCGACTTTTCCCATTTTTGATTTAAATTTTTAAATGGCTAAACGTTCTAATCTAGTTAAAATCTCGAGTATCCGATGCCATCGATTGGTGATTATGGTCTTGTTTTGTTAATCAATATCTAGTTTATATAACAATTGAGGCATAAAGAAAGACCTGCAATTGGCAGATTTAGCTCTAGCATAATGTATATCTAATTAATGTCTAACTAATAATTTAGATAACATTTCAGAACTGAAGAAAGGCCTTCATATATATATTATTAGGACAACCGCAAAGTTGCACTACTTTGTTTCACGGTAAATGATAAAAAGGTAAAAGGTATGCCGACACACTGATTTCAACACTGGTTTAATAACATTTTAAAGTACTTTTCGTCCGTCTTGGGACTATTCATAAATAATGTCATTGTATAAAGATGGACATTATAGTATATTTATATATATTTACATAGTAACACTGTGGTTTTAATTAGCTATAGTTACCATTCTCCATGGTTACATATCGTTAACTAATACAAAACATGTACATACGTGTGTTAATCTGTAGTATATGGGTTCAATTCGAGAACAATCAATGGAAGATTATCATGAGATAGATTAAAGAAAATTAATTATATATATATATATATATATATATATATATTACATATGAAAGCTTATTGTTTCTGTTAAGATTATTATTATTTTTTTTGTGTGTATCTATCAGAATCTAACCATAGGATCTTTCTGAAATTTTGACCTACCCCCCCAAAAATGGGGTGCGAATGATGTTTGAATATATTTTCAAAACGTTTTACGAATTCGAAATCACTGAATTTTACGAACGAAAAAACTAACAATGCAGTT
Source organism: Patella depressa (assembly GCA_948474765.1). Classification (NCBI taxonomy): domain Eukaryota; kingdom Metazoa; phylum Mollusca; class Gastropoda; family Patellidae; genus Patella; species Patella depressa. The sequence continues at coordinate 46,939,630 of OX419715.1, read as the reverse complement.
TCAGATTTTCGAATTTCGAAAATTCGTCGCTGTGATTTCGAACCGGAAGTTTAGACCAACTTGACAACTTCTTTAATAGTTGCACGATTTTCATGAAACTTAGTAAGTAAGTAGATCCTACCGATGCGATTTCAAAAATATGATCACAAACTTTCTAAATTATCACCCCTTGATGAAATTAAGGATCAACATTTGCAAAAAACCCAACGAAATATAGATCAGGGTGACCTAATTCTTTTTTTCGATACTAGACAAGTAATTACCGATTCGCATACAAAATATTGTCGATCGAACCGGAAGTGCCACCATCTTGAAACGTGAAAAATCAATATAACTTTTGCGATAGTGTACTTACAGACATGGGAGTTATATTTTCTGAATCCTTGAAGGATTATTAAGCTTTCATATTAAAAAAAATGGGTGGTGGCTGTTGATTAAATATATTTTCAAAACGTTTTACGAATTCGAAATCACCGAATTTTACGAACTAAAAAATTAACAATGCATAGTCGTAACTTTGTTATTGATAGACCTTTTTTTTATTAAAAACAATTTCTTTGAAAACCTTGACAAAAACCAATTTCACCTGCAATTTCAAATTTTCGAATTTCGAAAATTGGTCGCTGTGATTTCGTTCCGGAAGTCATGACCAATTTGACAATCAGATTTTCGAATTTCGAAAATTCGTCTCTGTGATTTCGAACCGGAAGTTTAGACCAACTTGACAACTTCTTTAATAGTTGCACGATTTTCATGAAATTTAGTAAGTAAGTAGATCCTACCGATGCGATTTCAAAAATATGATCACAAACTTTCTAAATTATCTCCCCTTGATGAAATTAAGGATCAGAAAATATAAGAGTGACCTAATTTTTCCTTTCAATACTAGACAAGTAATTACCGATTCGCATACAAAATATGGAGTTTGTCGATCGAAACGGAAGTGCCACATCGTGAAACGAGAAAAATCAATAGAACTTTTGCGATAATGTAGTTACAGACACAGGAGTTATATTTTCTGAATCCTTGAAGGAAGGCCTAAAAAACGGCCCAAGTAGAATTTTGATTTAGGTCAACTGATGGTCGCCATTTTGAAGTGAATATGAAAAGTGGTAACAATTTGAAGGGTCGAGAATTTGGAACACAATAACCCTCCTAGAATGTTCAATCTTGGTGTAGACGTTCACTAGGTCAATGTCATGATTGATGTTAAAGATGAACATTTTCTGCTTAGGGTAAGCATATATAAGCAAGCTGATTTGTTGATTCTTTAGGGCACGATAACTTTGGTTTTAATGAAGGGAGAGCGATGAAACTCTTGTCAATCGCTAGCCTGTTGTGTGAAGTCATTGTATCATTTTTTTCAAATGTCCGGGATAACCGAAAAAAAAGAGATCGAAAATCCAAAAAGTCGTATTTCAACCTGCCATTTTTAGTTCTTATTCCCGCGAGCTTGTTTTTACCAATTTTGATAATTTTCTCTTCTTATCCTGTTATTTAGGATACTTGATATAATCGTGACGATGAATATGAAAGCTTTCATATCTGCATGGGACAGTGGCAGATCTTTATTATTTTATTTTTTGTGTGTGTGTTTTCTGCAAATCGGATTTCTCAGAATCTATCCATAGGATCTTTCTGAAATTTTGATCTACTCCCCCCCCCCAAAAAAAATAAATAAATGGGGTGCGAACCTTGATTAAATATTTTTTCAAAACGTTTCACAAATCCGAAATCACCGAATTTTACGAACGAAAAAACTCACAATGCATATTCGTAACTTTGTTATTTTTTGACCGATTTTACTAATTCCTTTTTCTTTGAATACCTTGAAAAAAATCATTTTCATCTGCGGTTTCACATTTTCGAATTTCGAAAATTCGTAGCTGTGATTTCGAACCGGAAGTTTAGACCAATTTGACAACTTCTTTAATAGTTGTACGATTTTCATGAAATTTAGTATCTAAGTAGAACTTACTGATGAGACTTCAAAAAATATAATTAGAAATTTTAGAAATTAGCTCCCCTTGACGAAATTAAGGATCAAATTTAAAAAAAAAAATCAAAGAAATATAGTCAGAATGACCTAAAATATTTTTTCGATACTAGACAAGTAATTAGTAATTCGTACACAAAATATGGAGTTTGTCAATCGAACCGGAAGTGCCACCATCTTGAAACGTGAAAGACAATAGAACTTTTGCGATATTACACTTAAAGACATGGGAGTTACATTTTCTGAATCCTTGAAGGAAAGCCTAAAAAAACGTTGAGAGCAGAATTTTGATTTAGGTCAACTGATGGTCGGAATTGTGAAGTGAATATGAAACACAGTGAAAAATCGACATTTACGGACATGTAAACAAACACAATATGGCATAGTATGTTCAATGCGTCTCCTATGTCTGAAATTAATACATTTCAGGATAGCCAGGATACGGGTCAAATTTTTGGTATTAGAATATTTCAAAAATTTTACCTTTGATGTTTTTCGTGCCGTCAAAACACCACAAATTTCGCTAGATTGTGACCGATTTTAATGATTTATCTTTTTCTTGTTCGGATTATTTATATGACCTATCCATGGGATCTTTTTGAAATTTCCACCTACCCCCCACTCCCTACAAAAATGGGTTGCGAACCTTGATTAAATATATTTTCAAAACGTTTCACGAATCCGAAATCACCGAATTTTACGAACGAATGCATTTGACCTACAATGCTTTAACTTTGTGACTATTTGACCTTTTTTGCTATTTTTTTTTCTTTGAGTATCTTGAGACATTTACTTCAAATCTGCAATTTCGGATTTTCGAATTTCGAAACTTAGTCGCTGTGATTTCGAACCGGAAGTTGAGACCAACCTGACAATTTCTTTAATAGTTACATTTAGAATGTAAGTAGAACTTTCCAATGCAACTTCAATGATGTCCTCAGAAAGTTTCTAAATTATCTCCCCTTGGTGAAATTAAGGATTAAAGTTTTCAAAAAAATCGTCGAAATATAGGTCAGAATGACCTGATTTTTTTTGGGGGGTTACTAGATAAGTAATTACGGATTTGTACACAAAATATGAAGTTTGTCTATCGAATCGGAAGTGCCACCATCTTGAAACGTAAAAGTAAATAATGCTTTTTTGATATTTTACTTACAGATATGGGAGTTATATTTTCTGAAACCTTGATAGAATGTCTAAATAAGGTTTAGAGCAGAATTTTGATTTAGGTCAACTGGAAAACTAGTAGCAAATTGATTGGCCGAGAACTTGGAACACAATAACTCTCCTTCTAATTGAGCTAGAATTTTCAATCTTGATGTAGACGTTCATTAGGTCAATGTCATGATTGAGTTCAAAGATGAGCATTTTCTGTCTTGGGTAAGCAGAGATAAGCAAGCTGATTTGTTGATTATTTAGGGCACGACACCTTTGGTTATAATGAAGAGAGGGCGATGAAACTCTTGTCAATCGAGTCTAATAGCTAGCCTGTTGTGTGAAATCATTGTATCATTTTTTTTAATATCAGGGATAGCAGAAAAAAAGAGATTGAAAACCCCAAAAGTCGTATTTTTACGATTTGGAGCATTTTTAAAGGTCCTTTTCTCTTAAAGTCAACATACATGTAATATTTTTGGGGAACTTCTTCTACAAAGAGTCTTATCGGTAGTCTTTTATATGAAACCATCGACCAACAGTCCAAAATATCAGGAGTAGAAGAATAAAAGGATCGAAAATTGAAAAAGGCACCCTTTCATTGTTAAGCAAAACATGCAGTGTGGGTGGCTACAATCTGCACATTTAGTCATCGTATGGAGCTTATTCAACATTATCGAATTCCAACTACTAAGGGAACTTTTACTTGCACTCCAATGTGTACACGGCGGGTGGGGGGACACGCCAGAAAATCGAGATGAACTTTCTCTGCCAATGCAAGGATCGAACACCCGACCTCCTGGCTAGCAGGCCAACGCCTTAGCCACATAGTGTGGACACCCATCGTACATTTCATCCGTCAAATCAAAGCATTTTATTGCATTAGACCAATAATTAATTATTCTTAATTTAAAACTTTATTTTAATATTAGTCTGGTATTATTAAATAGTAATTTTATTGCTCTTGTTTAAAATTAAACTTTCATTTAACTATGAACAACCCTTAACGTGTCTCTTTAAAACAATTAAATACTTTAAAACAGTAGCTCAACCTTTTGACCTAAACTCATTAATTTACCATTTTGTTGTGAGCGACTTGTTATTCTTCTTATTTGACATATTGCACGTGTCTGATTTCAAAGAGGTGTTTCATGGCTGAATGGTTAGCACGCGCGCCTGTCATTGAGCTAACAAGTGTGTTTTCGAATGCCCGGTTGTACGTGACAAGGAGTAAGGTCGCCTGTCCAACCTGCCATTTTTTTCCCCGTCATTTTCATTTAATTTTCTCATCCGTCATTACAGTAATACAAGTTTCAGTTATTTCCGTTTAGTTTTCAGATTATTGTTATGCCTGGGTGCAATGTTTCATACTATATTTAGACTTGTAACTTCGCGAGTTTTTGAACAATTTTGATAATTTTTTCTTCTTATCCTTTTATTTAGGATACTTGATACAATCAATGACACGTGACGATGAATATGAAAGCTTTCATATCTGCATGGGACAGTAGCAGATCTAGTTTATTATTATTATTTTATTTTTCGGGGGAGCCTATTTCTCAATGTCTGTAACAGATACAGATCTGGGACATAATTTTCTGTCAGGAAACCATATGGTGGCCACCTGATCGACTGTATTTGAAACTTCTGCGCAGACCGGAAGTGGCCGAATTTTGTGCGGTGCCAAAAAATTAAAAAACGGACGTAGATTAGTCAATTCTGTACATATTTTCAAACAAATTACATTTTCGGAAACCTTTAGACTTTTCTCGGACGATAGCAGTTGAAAATTTTGCAATTTCGAAACTTTGCCGCTGACTTCTAGCGTTCGAAAAATGAAAATATGTTGTTTAAGACACATTTTTTGTTATTTTTCAAAATTTTCAAATTTGACCTACATTTTTGGATACCTGAAGGCAATCCGGTTCCAGTAATATAAGTTTCATTCAAAGTTATCACCCTTTATTTTTCGATTTTTTTCGAATTTTCTTCATATTTTGTGAGCTTAAGTTTCGTTTTACTGTCGGATCGACGTTTCTGAAATTCCTGGAACATAAAGCTATATGGTCAAACCACCGTTTAAAGCAATTTCAACAACAATCCGTAAACCGGAAGTAGTCGAAATAATATGCTATATTTTGGTAAAAACGTGAAAAATTGGTGTTTTGGGTAAAACAACGATTTCTCCGTCCGATATCAACGGATTAAACAAATTAAGGTATCATTTGGTCGGGCGGTGATTGGACCACTGAATGATACCCAATTCGTACGGATACGATTAGCAGGAAGCAAAATATGGAGCCTGTATCTCGAAAACTTAACCTACAATTTTTTTAAATTTTTTCTATCGAGAGTCCTTTTGGAGGTATTTTGCATGAAGCCATCCAATAAGACTTTGAAATGTCTGGAATAGGATAAAAAAAAAAGGAACTGAAAATTGAAAAAAGTCGAAAAATCGTGAAATTTTGGAAAATGCTCTAGTATTTTTTTATTTTAAGAGATTTAAAAAAAAAGGTTGTATACTCAGATAGCTGACCTATTTACGATTCTAACGATGTATAATATGTATGTAATTATTAAAATTTAATTTTTGATATTTTAAATTTTTTGCATTTTTGGCACTTTTAAACATAGGATTTCTCAGGGGGATTTTATCTGATCAGATAATGTAATATATCATTAGAGAGCCCTGTGGCTATTTTAGTGCCCAAACCGGCTATTAAAACTATTCCGACAATAATAACCATACCGGAAGTATTCAAAAAATGAAAAAAAACGGTTAAAAACATTGTCGCACTTGCGAAAAACTTGATTGCTCCCTTAGGTAATAGAGGACCAAAAGAACTAAAGTGTCGTTGGATAGCCCTATTAATGGACCATCATATGGTATCTAAATAATACGATTTCGATGGTAAGGAAATAAATTATTGTATGCGAAAAATCTAGTATTTTCCGATTTTTTAACATTCTGAGACGCCCTTTTCTCGAAAACGACGCCTACCATTTTTCTGAAACTTTTCTTACTCAAAGTCCTATCGGTTGTCTATATAGGGAATCCAAAATGAAAAGCATTGAAATAATATAGGTGGTCCAAAAATGGCATCAAACTTTGAAAAAAATGAAAAAATTGTTAAATTTTTGTAAATGCTCTTTAATTTATCTTTTTTTCCAAAACTACTCAATGGATGTTTCTGACACTTCTGGTACAGAAAGTTAAGTATCCAAAGAACTTCGTAAAGCTATCAAGACAACGATAGTAAAACCGGAAGTAGTCGAAAAAATGTCCGATATTTTAAAAAAAAATTTTTTTTACGAAAACCTTTTTCATTTATGAATATTTTTTGATGATATTTTACACAGGGTTAAAATATCATCGTACTTGAGCAGAAATGAGAAAAAAAAATGTCTAGGTAATTTGCTTTAGCCGCCATCGGCTAATTTAGTTTTTCGTACCCAGAAAAACTATTTATTGTTCGATTTGTATAAAACAAAGTTCATATGCTCCGTGGTCCCAATTGTAATTTTTTTTTGTTACGGTGAAATTTTTCTGTCGGCAACGGAAGTGACGTAATATTAACAAAAACTACAATTTTGACAGTTCGATACCACTTTTTGAAAGCAAATATTAATTTTTTTCAAAACTGATATAACTAAAAGGATGCACCCTGCAAAGGTGCACAATATCCTTAGCTCAGATTTCTTAATTTCAATTTCATTATCGGGCAATTTAGAATAAAATGTAAAATAAAGTGTAAAATTCAGTTGTTTACAATTCATTCAGCGTCTTCATATTTTGAAATATTTATTTGTAATTTTCATAAACTCGTAGCAATAATCCAGACGAAGAGAATGTATGCGAAAATTAGTTTGTAGTATGAGCAGTTGCCGAGGAATATGCAATTTTGCATGCATCACTTTGCACGTTATTTTGCCTATACACTCTTCAGACTATCCCCGAAATCAACCAGATAAATTCAAGTTTAGGAATTTGACCTCAAAGATAATGCCGGTTGGTTGAAGAGAATCCTGTCATCAACTTCACAAAGATAACAAATTGTCGCCCATTTATTATCTATTTAGATGGAGCAGTGTATACGTGTCATATTACACGGTATACAAATACAATGTATCAGGTTCTATGAGACTTTCAATTTAAATTTAATAAGATACACTAATCAAATAAACAAATTTAATAACAATTTATTATAATAAATAAATGGATTCAAATATCACATATTTTCAAAACGTTATAAGCATTCGAAATCACCGAATTTTACGAACGAGTGAATTTGACCTGCATTACTGTAACTCTGTGACTATTTGACCTATTTTACTAATTCTTTTTTCTTTGAGTACCCTGACAAAAATCATTTTCAACTGCAGTTTCAGATTTTCGAATTTCGAAAATTCGTCGTGGTGATTTCGAACCGGAAGTTGAGACCAACTTGACAACTTCTTTAATAGTTGTACGATTTTCACGAAATTTAGTATGTAAGTAGATCTTACCGATTCAACTTAAAAGATGTCCTTAGAAATTTTCTAGATTATCTCCCCTTGGTGAAATTAGGGATCGAAGTTTTCAAAAAAATCGAAGACATGTAGGTCAGAATGACCTGATTTTTTTTTTTTTGGGGGGGGGGGGGGGTACTTGATAAGTAAATACTGATTCGTACACAAAATATTAAGTTTGTATAGATCGAACCGGAAGTGCCGCCATCTTGAAACGTGATAAATCACAAAGGCTTTTGCGATATTTTACTTACAGACATGGGAGTTACATTTTCGGAATCCTTGAAGGAATGCCTAATTTCTATCAGATCAGAATTTTGATTTCGGTCACGTGATGGTCACCATTTCGAACTGAATATGAGAAAAGGTGAAAAATCGACATTAACGAGCACGTGAATGAAAGCAATAGGCCGTAGTTTGGAGAATATGTCTCCTATTTCCAAAATGAATACATTTCTGGATAGCCGGGATCAGGGTCGAAATATTGTTATTTGAAAATGACACATTTTCGAATTTTGTCTCTGATGTTTTTCGTGCCGATAAAGTTGTTTACGATTGAAAAGAAAAAAACATAAAAACTTCGCTATATTTTCACCGATTTTAATGATTTTTTGTTTGTTGATGAGATTATTTACATGACCCATGACATGTGACAGGAAGTGACTATTAATATGAAAGCTTTAATATCTGCTTTGCAGATCTAGTTAAGCTTTCATATTACATATGAAAGCTTATTGTTTCTGTTAAGATTATTATTAAGCTTTCATATTACATATGAAAGCTTATTGTTTCTGTTAAGATTATTATTGTGTTATTTTTTTTTTGTGTTTTATCCACAAATCGGATTTCTCAGAATCTAACCACAGTATCTTTATGAAACTTTTACCTATCCCCCCAAAAATGGGTGGTAGCTGTTGATTAAATATATTTTCAAAACGTTTTACGAATCCGAAATCACCGAAATTTACGAACGACAAAATGGACAATGCATAGTCGTAACTTTATTGTTTTTTGACCGATCTTATTAAATCTTTTTTCTTTGAATACCTTGAAAAAAATCATTTTCATCAGCAGTTTCACATTTTCGAATTTCGAAAATTCGTCGCTGTGATTTCGAACCGGAAGTTTAGACCAATTTGACAACTTCTTTAATAGTTTTGCGATTTTCATTCAATTTAGTATATAAGTAGATCCTACCGATGTGACTTCAAAAATATAATTAGAAATGTTCTAAATTATCTCCCCTTGGTGAAATTAAGGATCAAAGTTTTCAAAAAAATCGAAGAAATATAGGTCAGAATGACCTGATTTTTTTTTTTTGATACTAGATAGGTAAAATATTGATTTTCTGGATTGAACCGGAAGTGCCGCCATCTTGAAACGTGAAAAATCACAAAGGCTTTTTTGCTATTTTACTTACAGACACGGGAGTTATATTTTCTGAATCCTTCAAGGATGGCCTAAAAAACGTTCGGAGTAGAATTTTGATTTAGGTCAATTGATGGTCGCCATTTTGAAGTGAAAGTGAAAAATAGAAGCAATTTGAAGGGTCGAGAATTTGGAACACAATAACTCTCCTTCTAATTGAGCTCGAATGTTCAAACTTGGCGTAGACGTTCACTAGGTCACTGTCTTGATTAAGTTCAAAGATGAGCATTTTCTGCCTAGGTTAAGCAGAGATAAGCAAGCTGGTTTGTTGATTCTTTAGGGCACGATAACTTTGGTTATAATGAAGGGAGGGCGATGAAACTCTTGTCATTCGAGAGTCTAATAGCTACCCTGTTGCGTGAAATCATTGTATCATTTTTTCTTAAATGTCCGGGGTAGCCGGATACTAGACAAGGAATTACTGATTCGTACACAAAATATGGAGTTTGTCAATCGAACCGGAAGTGCCACCATCTTGAAACGTGAAAAATCAATAAGGATTTTTTGCTATTTTACTTACAGACTCGGGAGTTATATTTTCCGAATCCTTGTAGGAAGGCCTAAAAAATGTCGCGAATAGAATTTTGATTTAGGTCAACCGGGAGTCATCATTTTGAATTGAAAATGAAAAATAGAAGCAATTTGAAGGGCCGAGACTTTGGGGCACAATAACTCTCATTCTAATTAAGCTAGAATGATCAAACTTGGTGTAGACGTTCACTAGGTCAATGTTATGATGGAGTTGAAAGATGAGCATTTTTTGCTTAGGGTAAGCAGAGATAAGCATGTTGATTTGTTGATTCTTTAGGGCACGATAACTTCGGTTATAATGAAGGGAGGGCGGTGAAACTTTTGTCAATAGAGAGTCTAATAGCTAGCCTGTTGTGTGAAATCATTGTATCATTTTTTTAAATATCAGGGATAGCCGAAAAAAAAAGATTGAAAATCCAAAAAGTCGTATTTTTACAATTTGGAGTATGTTTAGAGGTCTTTCTCGTAAAGTCAACATAATATTTGTTGGGAAATTCTTCTACAAAGAGTCTTATTGGTAGTCTTTTATATGAAACCATCGATCAACAGTCCAACATATCAGGAGTAGAAGAACAAAAGGATCGAACATTGAAAACGGCACCCTTTCATTGTTAAGCGAAACATGCAGTGTGGGTGACTACAATCTACGCATTTAGTCATCGTATAGAGTTTATTCAACAGTATCGAATTCCAACTGCTTAGGGATATTTTACGTGCACTCCAATGTGTACACGGGACCTTGGTTTTTCGTCCCATCCGAAGGACTAGAGAGTTGTGCTTGTCAGTCCCTCCGTTCTGCGTCACTGACAAGGGGAACCACGCCGGGAAATCGAGATGAACTTTTTCCGTGCAGAACTTTCAATTCAGGCAAAACGTTTATTGCATACGATTAAGCTGGTCAGTTGAAGCTTATTTTCAAAAGTTTTGTAATAATCGGTTGGTAATTAAAGTACCGTGCACATTAAACTGTTAAAACAGAAAAATTCGCCCGGTTGAAATGTTTCTTGCTATAAGTCAGCAATTTTCCGAATTCAGGGAGGCTGGATGGCTGAATGGTTAGCATGTGCTCGCTGTATCGTAACGTTTGTCATTGAGTCAACGGGCGTCGTTTCTATCTCCAGGTTGCACGTGACATGGTGCATGATGTCCAACCTCGTGGGTTTTCTCCGTGTTCTTCGGTTTCCTCCCAACGCAAAGACCAGTACGTGCAAGGGGAGTTTTTAAATAAAATTAAAAAACATATGTTAGTCCCGAAATGACCTAGTTTGTGTCGAATGGACGTTAGGCCGCATTTCTCTCTTTCTCTTTTTAAAGTTTTGTAATAATCGGTTGGTAATCAAAGGTACTGTTAAAGTGATAAAACAGAAAATTTGGCCCGGTTGTAATGTTTCTCACTTTAAAGTCAGCAATTTGTCGATTTTAAGGGGCAAACGTTTATTGCGAACGATTAAGCTGGTCAGAGGGAGCTTATTTTTAAAAGTTTTGTAGTATTCGGTTGATAACTAAAGGTACCGTGCAAATTAAACTGTTAAAATAGAAAATTTGGCCCGGTTGAAATGTTTCTCGCTGTAGGTCAGCAATTTGCCGATTTTAGGGAGGTTGCGTGGCTGAATGGTTAGCACGTGCGCTCTGTATCATAACGTCTGTCATTGAGTCAACTGGCCTTGTTTCGATTTCTTGGTTGTACGTGACAAGGAGTATGGTCGCCTTACCAACCTCGTAGGCCGTAACGCCGCTGCCCGGGTAAAATTTTCCCTAATTGCACACTTTATGGGGTATGCCCGTCTTCATTAGCCCACTGTAGGAGCAGAACAGTAGGTCGTTAAACCCCATTCAATTTCATTTCATTTTCTCTATGTTGCATATTTATTATAGTGGATAAATATTTTTCTGGTTCTAGCAATTATTTAATTTCTGCATAGAAATCTCTGGCCAGTTTTTTTTTTATTGCAGAGTGCCATTCTTGTATATAGCAGTCTATGACCCTTTGTTTAAAACATGCTTAAGAAGTCGTCACGATTTCCTACTTAAAAACCAAACATATTGGAAACCATAATTATCTAACATATCTTGGAAGCCCGATTACAGCTATACAAGTTTCAGTTATTTCCCTTTAGTTTAAAGATTATTTTTTTGCCCGGGTGCAATGTTTCTCACTACATTTAAATTTGTAACTTTGTGAGTTTTTGACCGATTTTGATATTATGTCTTTATAATTTTCCAAATCTACATATTTAACGTACATATTCAAACAGTTGAGTTCAAACTGATTCAAAAAGTTTTAGTTTTGTTCAAAGTTATCTCATTTAATTTTTCGATGTTTTCTTACCATTTTCATTTCATTTTTCTGAAAGTTTTGAAATCGGAAGTCATCCCGATTACAGCAACACAAGTATCAGTTATTTCCCTTTAGTTTTCAGATTACTCAATGTTTCATACTATATTTAGACTTGTAACTTCGCGAGTTTTTGACCAATTTTGATAGTTTGTTATTCTTATCCTTTTATCTGAGATACTTGATATAATCGATGACACGTGACGATGAATATGAAAGCTTTCATATCTGCATGGGACAGTAGCAGATCTAGTTATTATTTTTTTTGTGTGTGTTTTCTGCAAATCGGATTTCTCAGAATCTATCCGTAGGATCTTTCTGAAATTTTGACCTACCCCCCCAAAAACGGGGTGCGAACCTTGATTAAATATATTTTCAAAACGTTTTACGAATCCGAAATCACCGAAATTTACGAACGACAAAATGGACAATGCATAGTCGTAACTTTGTTATTTTTTGACCGATTTTACTAATTCTTTTTTCTTTGAATACCTTGATAAAAATCATTTTCATCTGCATTTTCACATTTTCGAATTTCGAAAATTCGTCGCTGTGATTTCGAACCGGAAGTTTAGACCAATTTGACAACTTCTTTAATAGTTGTACGATTTTCATGAAATTTAGTATATATGTAGACCTTACCGATGTGACTTCAAAAATATAATTAGAAATTTTCTAAATTATCTCCCCTTGACGAAATTAAGGATCAAAATTTTCAAAAAAATCATCGAAATATAGGTCAGAATGACCTGATTTTTCTTTTGTTTACTAGATAAGTAATAACTGATTTGTACACAAAATATGAAGTTTGTTGATCGAACCGGAAGTGCCACCATCTTGAAACGTGAAAAATCCCTAAGGCTTTTTTGCTATTTTACTTACAGACACGGGAGTTATATTTTCTGAATCCTTGAAAGATGGCCTAAAAATTGTTCAGAGCAGAATTTTGATTTAGGTCAATTGATGGTTGCCATTTTGAAGTGAATATGAAAAGTAGTAGCAATTTGAAGGGCCGAAACTTTGAAACACAATAACTCTCTTTCTAATTGAGCTAGAATGTTCAATCTTGGTGTAGACGTTCACTATGTCAATGTCATGATTGAGTTCAAAGATGGGCATTTTCTGCCTAGGGTAAGCAGAGATAAGCATGCTGATTTGTTGATTCTTTAGGGCAAGATAACTTCGGTTATAATGAAGGGAGGGCGGTGAAACTCTTGTTAATCGAGAGTGTAATAGCTAGCCTGTTGTGTGAAATCGTTGTATCTTTTTTTTTAAATATCAGGGATAGCAGAAAAAAAGAGATCGAAAATCCAAAAAGTCGTATGTTTACGATTTGGAGCATCTTTAAAGGTTCTTTTCTCTTAAAGTCAACATAATACTTTTTGAGAACTTCTTCTACAAAGAGTCTTATCGGTAGTCTTTTATATGGAAACTTCGATCAACAGTCCAAAATATCTGGAGTAGAAGAATAAAAGGATCGAACATTGAAAACGGCACCCTTTCATTGTTAAGCGAAACATGCAGTGTGGGTGACTACAATCTGCACATTTAGTCATCGTATAGAGCTTATTCAACAGTATCGAATTCCAACTACTTAGGGATATTTTACGTGCACTCCAATGTGTACACGCGACCTTGGTTTTTCGTCCCATCCGAACGACTAGACAGCTGTCCTTGTCAGTCCCTCCGTTCTGCTCACAGACAAGGGGGAACCACGCCGGAAAATCGAGATGATCTTTCTCGTTGCAGAACTTTCAATTCAGGCCAAACGTTTATTGCATACGATTAAGCTGGTCAGTTGGGGCTTATTTTCAAAAGTTTTGTAATAATCGGTTGGTAATTAAAATACCGTGCGAATTAAACTGTTAAAACAGAAAATTTCGCCCGGTTAAAATGTTTCTTGCTATAAGTCAACAATTTCCAGATTTTAGGGAGGCTGAATGGTTCGCATACGCGCGCTGTATCGTAACGTCTGTCATTGAGTCAACCGGCGTCGTTTCGATTTCCATGTTGCACGTGACATGGAGTATGGTGTCCAACCTCGTGGGTTTTCTCCGTGTCCTTCGGTTTCCTCCCACGGCTAAAGACCCGTACGCGCAAGGGAAGTTTATAAATAAAATTAAAAAACATATGTTAGTCCCGAAATGACCTAGTTTGTGTCGAATGGACGTTGAGCCGCATTTCTCTCTTTCTCTTTTATTTTTAAAGTTTTGTAATAATCGGTTGGTAATCAAAGGTACTGTAAAAGTGATAAAACATAAAATTTCGCCCGGTTGTAATGTTTGTCACTTTAAAGTCAGCAATTTGCCGATTTTAGAGGGCAAATGTTTATTGCGAACAATTAAGCTGGTCAGGGGGAGCTTATTTTTAAGGGAGGCTGAATGGCTGAATGGTTAGCATGTGCGCGCTTTATCGTAACGTCTGTCATTGAGTCAACGGGCGTCGTTTCGATTTCGAGATTGCACGTGACATGGTGTATGATGTCCAACCTCGTGGGTTTTCTCCGTGTTCTTCGGTTTCCTCCCAACAGCTAAAGACCAGTACGCGCAAGGGGAGTTTTTAAATAAAATTAAAAAACATATGTTAGTCCCGAAATGACCTAGTTTGTGTCGAATGGACGTTTAGCCGCATTTCTCTCTTTCTTTTTTTTATTTTTAAAGTTTTGTAATATTCGGTTGGTAATCAAAGATACTGTAAAAGTGATAAAATAGAAAATTTCGCCCGGTTGTAATGTTTCTCACTTTAAAGTCAGCAATTTGCCGATTTTAAGGGGAAAACGTTTATTGCGAACGATTTAGCTGGTCAGGGGGAGTTTATTTTTAAAAGTTTTGTAATATTCGGTTGATAACTAAAGGTACCGTGCAAATTAAACTAATAAAATAGAAGATTTCGCCCGGTTGAAATGTTTCTATCTGTAGGTCAGCAATTTGCCGATTTTGGGGAGGTTGCGTGACTGAATGGTTAGCACGTGCGCTGTGTATCATAACGTCTGTCATTGAGTCAACTGGCGTTGTTTCGATTTCTTGGTTGTACGTGACAAGGAGTATGGTCGCCTGTCCTACCTCGTAGGCCGTAACGCCGCTGCCCGGGTAAAATTTCCCTCATTGCACACTTTATGGCGTATGCCCGTCTTCATTAGCCCATTTTAGGAGTAGGACGTTAAACCCCATTCAATTTGATTTCATTTTCTCTATGTTGCTTATTTATTATAGTGGATAAATGTTTTTCTGGTTCTATTAATTATTTCATTTCTGCATAGAAATCTTGCTTTGACCATTTTTTTTATTGCAAAGTGCCATTCTTGTTTATTGCAGTCTATGACCCTTTGTTTAAAACATGCTTAAGAAGTTGTCACGATTTCCTACTTATAACCAAACATATTGGAAACCATAATTATATAACATATCTCTAATTTTGGAAGCCCGATTACAGCTATACAAGTTTAGGTTATTTCCCTTTAGTTTAAAGATTATTTTTTTGCCCGGGTGCAATGTTTCTCACTACATTTAAATTTGTAACTTTGTGAGTTTTGACCGATTTTGATAATTATGTCTTTATAATTTTCCAAATTTACATATTTAACGTAAATATTCAAACAATTGGGATCAACCTGATTCAAATTTTTTTAGTTTTGTTCAAAGTTATCTCATTTAATTTTTCGATGTTTTCTTACCATTTTCATTTTATTTTTCTGAAAGTTTTGAAGTGGGAAGTCATCCCGATTACAGCAACACAAGTATCAGTTATTTCCCTTTAGTTTTCAGATTATGCAATGTTTCATACTATATTTAGACTTGTAACTTCGCGAGTTTTTGACCAATTTTGATAGTTTGTTATTCTTATCCTTTCATTTGAGATACTTGATATAATCGATGACACGTGACGATGAATATGAAAGCTTTCATATCTGCATGGGACAGTAGCAGATCTAGTTATTATTATTTTTTTTTTGTGTGTGTTTTCTGCAAATCGGATTTCTCAGAATCTATCCATAGGATCTTTCCGAAATTTTGACCTACCCCCCCAAAAATGGGGTGCGAACATTGATTAAATATATTTTCAAAACGTTTTACGAATCCGAAATCACCGAATTTTACGAACGAAAAAACTGACAATGCATAGTCGTAACTTTGTTATTTTTTGACCGATTTTACTAATTCATTTTTCTTTGACTATCTTGAAACATTTACTTCAAATCTGCAATTTCGGATTTTCGAATTTCGAAAATTCGTAGCTGTCATTTTGAACCGGAAGTTATTACCAATTTGACAACTTCTTTAATAGTTGTGCGATTTTCGTGAAATTTAGAATGTTAGTAGATCTTGCCAATGCGACTTCAATGATCTGCTTGGAAATTTTCTAAATTATCTCCCCTTTGTGAAATTAAGGATCAAAGTTTTCAAAAAAATCGTCGAAATATAGGTCAGAATGACCTAATTTTTTTTTGAATACTAGAAAAGTAGTTACTGATTCGTACACAAAATATGGAGTTTGTCGATCGAACCGGAAGTGCCACCATCTTTAAACGTAAAAAATCAATAAGGCTTTTTTGCTATTTTACTTACAGACACGGGAGTCATATTTTCGGAATCCTCGAAGGAATGCCTAAACATCTGTCGGATCAGAATTTTGATTTCGGTCACGTGATGGTCACAATTTTGAATTGAAAATGAAAAATAGAAGCAATTTGAAAGGCCGGGACTTTGGAACACAATAACTCTCCTTCTAATTAAGCTAGAATGTTCAAACTTGGTGTAGACGTTCACTAGGTCAATGTTATGATTGAGTTCAAAGATGAGCATTTTCTGCTTAGGGTAAGCAGAGATAAGCATGCTGATTTGTTGATTCTTTAGGGCACGATAACTTCGGTTATAATGAAGGGTGGGCGGTGAAACTTTTGTCAATAGAGAGTCTAATAGCTAGCCTGTTGTGTGAAATCATTGTATCATTTTTTTAAAATATCAGGGATAGCCGAAAAAAAGAGATTGAAAATCCAAAAAGTCGTATTTTTACAATTTGGAGCATGTTTAGAGGTCTTTCTCGTAAAGTCAACATACTATTTTTTGGGAACTTCTTCTACAAAGAGTCTTATTGGTAGTCTTTTATATGAAACCATCGATCAACAGTCCAACATATCAGGAGTAGAAGAACAAAAGGATCGAACATTGAATACGGCACCCTTTCATTGGTAAGCGAAACATGCAGTGTGGGTGTGTACAATCTACGCATTTAGTCATCGTATAGAGCTTATTCAACAGTATCGAATTCCAACTGCTTAGGGATATTTTACGTGCACTCCAATGTGTACACGGGACCTTGGTTTTTCGTCCCATCCGAACGACTAGAAAGCTGTGCTTGTCAGGCCCTCCGTTCTGCCTCACTGACAAGGGGAACCACGCCGGGATATCGAGATGAACTTTCTCCGTGCAGAACTTTCAATTCAGGCAAAACGTTTATTGCATACGATTAAGCTGGTCAGTTGAAGCTTATTTTCAAAAGTTTTGTAATAATCGGTTGGTAATTAAAGTACCGTGCACATTAAACTGTTAAAACAGAAAATTTCGCCCGGTTGAAATGTTTCTTGCTATAAGTCAGCAATTTTCCGAATTCAGGCAGGCTGAATGGCTGAATGGTTAGCATGTGCGCGCTGTATCGTAACGTCTGTCATTGAGTCAACGGGCGTCGTTTCGATCTCCAGGTTGCACGTGACATGGTGTATGATCTCCAACCTCGTGGGTTTTCTCCGTGTTCTTCGGTTTCCTCCCAACGGCTAAAGACCAGTACGCGCAAGGGGAGTTTTTAAATAAAGTTAAAAAAACATATGTTAGTCCCGAAATGACCTAGTTTGTGTCGAATGGACGTTAGGCCGCATTTCTCTCTTTCTCTTTTATTTTTAAAGTTTTGTAATAATCGGTTAGTAATCAAAGGTACTGTAAAATTGATAAAACAGAAAATTTGGCGCGGTTGTAATGTTTCTCACTTTAAAGTCAGCAATTTGTCGATTTTAAGGGGCAAACGTTTATTGCGAACGATTAAGGTGGTCAGGGGGAGCTTATTTTTAAAAGTTTTGTAATAATCGGTTGATAACTAAAGGTACCGTGCAAATTAAACTGTTAAAATAGAAAATTTCGCCCGGTTGAAATGTTTCTCGCTGTAGGTCAGCAATTTGGCGATTTTAGGGAGGTTGCGTGGCTGAATGGTTAGCACGTGCGCTCTGTATCATAACGTCTGTCATTGAGTCAACTGGCCTTGTTTCGATTTCTTGGTTGTACGTGACAAGGAGTATGGTCGCCTTACCAACCTCGTAGGCCGTAACGCCGCTGCCCGGGTAAAATTTTCCCGTGCGCTCTGTATCATAACGTCTGTCATTGAGACAACTTGCGTTGTTTCGATTTCTTGGTTGTACGTGACAAGGAGTATGGTCGCCTGTTCAACCTCGTAGGCCGTAACGCCGCTGCCCGGGTAAAATTTCCCTCATTGCACACTTTATGGCGTATGCCCGTCTTCATTAGCCCATTGTAGGAGCAGAACAGTAGGACGTTAAACCCCATTCAATTTCATTTCATTTTCTCTATGTTGCTTATTTATTATAGTGGATAAATATTTTTCTGGTTCTAGCAATTATTTAATTTCTGCATAGAAATTATTTAATTTCTGCATAGAAATCTTGCTTTGGCCATTTTTTTTATTGCAGAGTGCCATTCTTGTATATTGCAGTCTATGACCCTTTGTTTAAAATATGCTTAAAGTTGGGTTCCCGGATACAAACTGGGTGATATGATGATATATTAGAATTAAAAACATATTCAAACTAATTATTTTATCATAATTTTGGTTCAAATCGTTCCCATAACATTGTAATTGACGAGAATAGCCTGCTATAAAAATCAATCGAAAGAGACCATGTTTGCGTCAGGCGATTACCCCTCGCCGTAACCAATGGCAACGGTGGCAGACGACAGGGGAGAATGCATTGCATACACAAGACGATGTTGTCTGTAGGCGCTGACTATTTACTACAAATTTAGAATCCTAATTAAATTCTCGTATTATCCACTGCATGCGTCTTTTTCCGTGATTTTTACCCCAGAAATTGTTGTATGTCTAACTCTTCATAAAGTTTTTCAAAATGTACACAAATCACTCAAGTTCGCGTGCAGCCTTCAACGCCAAGCGTGCAGGTACCCTTATTCGTCGGGTTGACTATTAAGGGAACCCCTTACATTTTTGTCCTGTTTACGCTCCATGAGTGTTTTTCAGGGAATCCAGTATTTTTCTAGTAAGATTGGATATCTCTTCTTTCCATATATACCAAAATTGCCATACTTTTATAGGCAATGACCACCCGATAAATACTTATCTGGGAACCCAACTTTAAGAAGTCGTCACGATTTCCTACTTATAACCGAACATATTGGAAACCATAATTATATAACATATCTTGGAAGCCCGATTACAGCTATACAAGTTTCAGTTATTTAACTTTAGTTTAAAGATTATTTTTTTGCCCGGGTGCAATGTTTCTCAACTACATTTAAATTTGTAACTTTGTGAGTTTTTGACCGATTTTGATATCATGTCTTTATAATTTTCCAAATCTACATATTTAACGTACATATTCAAATAGTTGAGTTCAACCTGATTCAAAAAGTTTTAGTTTTGTTCAAAGTTATCTCATTTAATTTTTCGATGTTTTCTTACCATTTTCATTTCATCCCGATTACAGCAACACAAGTATCAGTTATTTCCCTTTAGTTTTCAGATTACTCAATGTTTCATACTATATTTAGACTTGTAACTTCGCGAGTTTTTGACCAATTTTGATAGTTTGTTATTCTTTTCCTTTTATTTGAGATACTTGATATAATCGATGACACGTGACGATGAATATGAAAGCTTTCATATCTGCATGGGACAGTAGCAGATCTAGTTAAGCTTTCATATTTCATATGAAAGCTTATTGTTTCTGTTAAGATTATTATTATTTTTTTTTGTGTGTTTCTCCTGCAAATCGGATTTCACAGAATCTAACCATAGGATGTTTCTGAAACTTTGACCTACCCCCCCAAAAATGGGTGGTGGCTGTTGATTAAATATATTTTCGAAACGTTTTGCGAATTCGAAATCACCGAATTTTACGAACGGAAAAATTAACAATGCATAGTCGTAACTTTGCTATTTTTTGACCGATTTTACTAATTCTTTTTTCTTTGAATACCTTGAAAAAAATCATTTTCATCTGCAGTTTCACATTTTCGAATTTCGAAAATTCGTCGCTGTGATTTCGAACCGGAAGTTTAGACAAATTTTACAACTTCTTTAATAGTTGTACGATTTTCATGAAATTTAGTATTTAAGTAGATCTTACCAATGTGACTTCAAAATTATAATGAGAAATTTTCTAAATTATCTCCCCTTGGTGAAATTAAGGATCAAAGTTTTAAAAAAAATCGTCGAAATATAGGTCAGAATGACCTGAAATTTTTTTTCGATACTCGACAAGTAATTACTGATTCCTACACAAAATATGGAGTTTGTCGATCAAACCGGAAATGCCACCATCTTGAAACATGAAAAATCCCTAAGGCTTTTTTGCTATCTTACTTACAGACACGGGAGTTATATTTTCTGAATCCTTGAAGGATGGCCCAAAAATCGCAGGGAGCAGAGGTTTGATTTAGGTCAACTGATGGTTGCCATTTTTAAGTGAATATGAAAAGTAGTAGCAATTTGAAGGGCCGAGACTTTGAAACACAATAACTCTCTTTCTAATTGAGCTAGAATGTTCAATCTTGGTGTAGATATTCACCAATGTCATGATTGAGTGCAAAGATGAACATTTTCTGCCTAGGGTAAGCAGAGATAAGCATGCTGATTTGTTGATTCTTTAGGGCACAATAACTTCGGTTATAATGAAGGGAGGGTGATGAAACTCTTGTCAATCGAGAGTCTAATAGCTAGCCTGTTGTGTGAAATCATTGTATCATTTTTTTTTAAATATCAGGGGTAGCAGAAAAAAGAGATCGAAAATCTAAAAAGTCGTATTTTTACGATTTGGAGCATTTTTAAAGGTCCTTTTCTCTAAAGTCAACATAATATTTTGGGGGAACTTCTTCTACAAAGAGTCTTATCGGTAGTCTTTTATATGAAACCATAGATCAACAGTCCAAAATATCAGGAGCAGTAGAATAAAAGAATCGAAAATTGAAAACCGCACCCTTTCATTGTTAAGCAAAACATGCAGTGTGGGTGGCTACAATCTGCACATTTAGTCATCGTATAGAGCTTATTCAACAATATAGAATTCCAACTGCTAAGGGATCTTTTGCGTGCAATTCAATGTGTACACGGCGGATGGGTGGACACGCCAGAATATCGAGATGAACTTTCTCGGCCAATGCAGGGATCGAACACCCGACCTCCTGGCTAGCAGGCCAACGCCTTAGCCACATAGTGTGGACACCCATCGTAAATTTCATCCGTCAAATCAAAGCATTTCATTGCATTAGACCAATAATTAATTATTCTTAATTTAAAACTTTATTTAATATTAGTCTGGCATTATTAAATCCTAATTTTATTGGTCTTATTTAAAATTAAACTTTAATTTAACTATGAACAACCCTTAACGTGTCTCTTTAAAACAATTAAATACTCTAAAACAAAAAACAAAACAAAAAATCAATAAGCGGGTCAATTCAGGTAAGTATAACTACGGGTTCTGTCCACCTTCTCTCGTAAGTATAACTACGGGTTCTGTCCACCTGCTCTCGTCTACGGCCACACCACGTTGAAAACACCAGTTCTCGTCCGATCACTGAAGTTAAGCAACGTCGGGCCCGGTCAGTACTTGGATGGGTGACTGCCTGGGAACACCGGGTGCTGTAGACGCCTTTTTAAAACCGACCCCCCCCCCCCCAAAAAAAAAAAATCAAAAAAATCAATAAACGGGTCAATTCAGGTAAGTATAACTACGGGTTCTGTCCACCTTCTCTCGTCTACGGCCACACCACGTTGAAAACACCAGTTCTTGTCCGATCACTGAAGTTAAGCAACGTCGGGCCCGGTTAGTACTTGGATGGGTGACCGCCTGGGAACACCGGGTGCTATAGACGCCTTTTTTAAAACCGACAAAAACCGCCCCAAAAATCAATAAGCGGGTCAATTCAGGTAAGTATAACTACGGGTTCTGTCCACCTTCTCTCGTCTACGGCCACACCACGTTGAAAACACCAGTTCTTGTCCGATCACTGAAGTTAAGCAACGTCGGGCCCGGTTAGTACTTGGATGGGTGACCGCCTGGGAACACCGGGTGCTATAGACGCCTTTTTTAAAACCGACAAAAACCGCCCCAAAAATCAATAAGCGGGTCAATTCCGGTAAGTATAACTACGGGTTCTGTCCACCCCCTCTCGTCTACGGTCATACCACGTTGAAAACACCAGTTCTCGTACGATCACTGAAGTTAAGCAACGTCTGCCCCGGTCAGTACTTGGATCGGTGACCGCCTGGGAACACCGGGTGCTGTAGGCGCCTTTTTAAAACCGACAAAAATAAAAAAAAATCAATAAGCGGGTCAATTCAGGTAAGTATAACTACGGGTTCTGTCCACCTGCTCTCGTCTACGGCCACACCACGTTGAAAACACCAGTTCTCGTCCGATCACTGAAGTTAAGCAACGTCGGGCCCGGTCAGTACTTGGATGGGTGACCGCCTGGGAACACCGGGTGTTGTAGACGCCTTTTTAAAACCGACAAAACCCCCCAAAAAAATCAATAAGCGGGTCAATTCAAGTATGTATAACTACGGGTTGTGATTTAAAAGTATTTATTCAGAATTCGTATATACAACGATGGAGGGAATAATATGAATAAATTGGATACAGTAACAAGCAACTAAATGCTTATATAAAACTGCTTCCAGAATAGTATGTATTGAATGTAAATTTTAAATGATCAGCTGGCAGTGTAATAAAATAAAAATTATTATCTAGATTAGGGTTTCATAGTTAACGGTGGAAAGAAGAAAATGTGTTGAGTAAAAAAAAATAAGGAAAATCGAATAAAATAAGAGAAAGAAAAAATTGAAGCGAAGGATAGGGACATTGATGTAGGGGGGGGGGGGGTGAATAGAGATTTGAATTAGAAAGTAGTTTGGGACGCAACGCCAGAAAACCCAAAAAGCAAAACACGCACCAAAAGCTTGTAAGAATACTTTTATTTTAGCAGTTTCAATGTTATTGATTACACATTTCTCGCGTGACCCTGGGTTACCTATGGATTGTGCAAAGGAGATTAGGAGGTGATCAAACTAGTAATAACCATTTTTCGCATATACAAGTTGTAATGGTGATTTGCAGAGCGGAGGCACATTCATTTCCGAGATTTGAAGCGTTTGGTTAGAGCTATATATTGGTGAACTACTGAAAGTACAGACACATTTTTAATTTTAGGAAGATTGTCAATCCCAAACAAAAGTGAATTAATATTCTTGAAATGGTCATCCAATGTATCGATAGTGAGTCTGCGTTGGTCTATAAAAAGGCGACACTGAAAGAAATAATGTTCACTAGATTCACATCTGTTTCCGCATAAACAGGATGGATCGTCAGATACATACATGAGGTATTTATGATGATTTAGGTCAGATTTAGAGTTGCGTAATTTAGAAAGAATAATTTGTAACGACCTGTCACCAAAATTGAAGAGATCATTGTATTTAGGTTTGCCATATGTTTTTCTAATTTGAAATTTGAATGAAGAGATTGAATTTGAAGCTTTGACGTTTTCATCAAGACGATTCCATTCTTGTACTGATGATGGGAAAAACGATTTTTGATAAAGATTAGATTTACAGTTAATACTCATTAGATTATTGGAGTTTCTGAGTTGATATGGTTTACTGGACGCTATAGATTGGGGGACTAAATCGAATAGATACGAGGGTGTTTGAAGATTGATAATTTTGAAAAATAAAACCATTTTATGTTCGTAGCGTCTTTTTAAAAGAGAGGAGAATCCAGATTCATTATAAAGTAAATTATGAGAAGTACCACGAGGAAGGCCTGTAATAGTTCGAATAGCGTCTAAATATAGCGATTCTAGTTGGTCACTTTTTTCTTTAGTACAGTTGTTCCAGACACAATCAGCAACTACCGGTTCTGTCCACGGGTTCGTCCGATCACTGAAGTTAAGCAACGTCGGGCCCGGGTAGTACTAGGATGGGTGAACGCCTGGGAACACCGGGTGCTGTAGACGCCTTTTTGCCCTAAACTCATTAATTTACCATTTTGTTGTGAGCGGCTTGTTATTCTTCCTATATGACATATTGCACGTGTCTGATTTCAAAGGGGGGTTGGGCGGCTGAATGGTTAGCACGCGCGCCTGTCATTGAGTTAACTTGCGTGTTTTCGAATGCCCGGTTGTATGTGACAAGGAGTAAGGTCGCCTGTCCAACCTGCCATTTTTAATTTTTTTCCGGCAATTTTCATTTCATTTTCTCATCCGTCTCATTACAGTAATACAAGTTTCGGTTATTTCCCTTTAGTTTTCAGATTATTGTTATGCCTGTGTGCAATGTTTCATACTATATTTAGACTTGTAATTTTGCGAGTTTTTGACCAATTTTGATAATTTTTTCTTCTTATCCTTTTATTTAGGATACTTGATACAATCAATGACACGTGATGATGAATATGAAAGCTTTCATATCTGCATGGGACAGTAGCAGATCTAGTTATAATTTTTTTTTGTGTGTCATTTCTGCAAATCGGATTTCTCAGAATCTAACCATGGGATCTTTCTGAAACTTTGACCTACCCCCCCCCCCCCCCCAAAACTGGGTGGCAGTTTTTGATTAAATATATTTTCAAAACTTTTACGAATTCGAAATCACAGAATTTTACGAACGAGTGAATTTGACCTGCATTACTGTAACTTTATGACTATTTGACCTATTTTACTAATTCTTTTTTCTTTGAGTACCTTGACAAAAATCATTTTCAACTGCAGTTTCAGATTTTCGAATTTCGAAAATTCGTCGCTGTGATTTCGAACCGGAAGTTGAGACAACTTGACAACTTCTTTAATATTTCTACGATTTTCATGAAATTTAGTATGTAAGTAGATCTTACCCACGTGACTTCAAAAATATAAATAGAAATTTCCTAAATTATCTCCCCTTGGTGAAATTAAGGATCAAAGTTTTCAAAAAAATCGAAGAAATATAGGTCAGAATGACCTGATGTTTTTTTTTGGATATTAGATAAGTAAATACTGATTCGTATACAAAATATTGAGTTTGTGGATTGAACCGGAAGTGCCGCCATCTTGAAACGTGAAAAATCACAAAGGCTTTTTTGCTATTTTACTTACAGACACGGGAGTTATATTTTCTGAATCCTTCAAGGATGGCCTAAAAAACGTTCGGAGTAGAATTTTGATTTAGGTCAATTGATGGTCGCCATTTTGAAGTGAATGTGAAAAATAGAAGCAATTTGAAGGGCTGAGAATTTGGAACACAATAACTCTCCTTCTAATTGAGCTAGAATGTTTAAACTTGGTGTAGACGTTCACTATGTCATTGTCTTGATTGAGTTCAAAGATGAGCATTTTCTGCCAAGGGTAAGCAGAGATAAGCAAGCACATGAAATATAGTATGTAAGTAGATCTTAACCATGTGACTTCAAAAATATAAATAGAAATTTTCTAAATTATCTCCCCTTGGTGAAATTAAGGATCAAAGTTTTCAAAAAAATCGAAGAAATATAGGTCAGAATGACCTGATTTTTTTTTTTGATACTAGATAGGTAAAATATTGATTTTCTGGATTGAACCGGAAGTGCCGCCATCTTGAAACGTGAAAAATCACAAAGGCTTTTTTGCTATTTTACTTACAGACACGGGAGTTATATTTTCTGAATCCTTCAAGGATGGCCTAAAAAACGTTCGGAGTAGAATTTTGATTTAGGTCAATTGATGGTCGCCATTTTGAAGTGAAAGTGAAAAATAGAAGCAATTTGAAGGGTCGAGAATTTGGAACACAATAACTCTCCTTCTAATTGAGCTCGAATGTTCAAACTTGGCGTAGACGTTCACTGGGTCACTGTCTTGATTAAGTTCAAAGATGAGCATTTTCTGCCTAGGTTAAGCAGAGATAAGCAAGCTGGTTTGTTGATTCTTTAGGGCACGATAACTTTGGTTATAATGAAGGGAGGGCGATGAAACTCTTGTCATTCGAGAGTCTAATAGCTACCCTGTTGCGTGAAATCATTGTATCATTTTTTCTTAAATGTCCGGGGTAGCCGAAAAAAAGAGGTTGAAAATCCAAAGAGTCGTATTTTTACAATTTAGAGCATGTTTAAAGGTCTTTCTCGTAAAGTCAACATGTGTTTCCTGCAAATCGGATTTCTCAGAATCTAACCATAGGATGTTTCTGAAACTTTGACCTACACACCCAAAAATGGGTGGTGAGTATTGATTAAATACACTTTCAAAACGTTTAAAGCATTCGAAATCACCGAATTTTACGAACGAGTGAATTTGACCTGCATTACTGTAACTCTGTGACTATTTGACCTATTTTACTAATTCTTTTTTCTTTGGGTACCCTGACAAAAATCATTTTCAACTGCAGTTTCAGATTTTCGAATTTCGAAAATTCGTCGCTGTGATTTTGAACCGGAAGTTGAGACCAACTTGACAACTTCTTTAATAGTTGTACGATTTTCATGAAATTTAGTATGTAAGTAGATCATACCGATGTAACTTTAAAGATGTCCTTAGAAATTTTCTAAATTATCTCCCCTTGGTGAAATTAGGGATCAAAGTTTTCAAAAAAATCGAAGAAATATAGGTCAGAATGACCTGATTTTCTTTTTGGATACTAGATAGGTAAATACTGATTCGTACACAAAATATTGAGTTTGCCGCCGGAAGTGCCGCCATCTTGAAACGTGAAAAATCACAAAGGCTTTTGCGATATTTTACTTACAGACATGGGAGTTACATTTTCGGAATCCTTGAAGGAATGCCTAAAAATCTATCGGAGTAGAATTTTGATTTCGGTCACGTGATGGTCACCATTTCGAACTGAATATGAGAAAAGGTGAAAAATCGACATTAACGAGCACGTGAATGAAAGCAATAGGCCGTAGTTTGGAGAATATGTCTCCTATTTCCAAAATGAATACATTTCTGGATAGCCGGGATCAGGGTTGAAATATTGTTATTTGAAAATGTCACATTTTCGAATTTTGTCTTTGATGTTTTTCGTGCCGATAAAATTGTTTACGATTGAAAAATCATAAAAACTTCGCTATATTTTGACCGATTTTAATGATTTTTTTTTTGTTGATGAGATTATTTACATGACCCATGACACGTGACAGGTAGTGACTGTTAATAGGGCCGCTAAGTCTCGCGACGATTTCTTCGGTAATCTACTTCCGGTGACATGTACCCAGCAATGGCGGAAAAGACGATGTCTCGCAAGGCATTGATTGTGAACCGATTAAGCGTTCACGGCACCAATTACTTTCGTTTTACAAAAGAAAAATAACAGATATTTTAGTTTGTTTATCAAGGTATGTAAATCAATTATTTAAACATATCTTAATCAAACATTTGATATTATTCTTGAAATAGTATGCCCTAGCCAAGCCTTGGTTTCACAGTTTTAGCCTTATCCAATACCGCATAGTAGCGGTCTGAGTTAGGTTTGTTTACAAACAAACCCCATTACCACTACCAGTACATTATTCCTCCGCCTGCACATTTAGTGCTTCGAGAAATTTATATTTTAATGTCTCGATTGTTATATAAAGTTGAAAGAATTATTCCCATGGGTTTTAATTCTAAGTACAGTCAATGCAATCTTACAAAATGTGTTATAGTAATCCTACTAGGCCTAGTACTACTTGTGTTTTAAGATTTAAAAAATCTATAAAAATCGAGTCGGAGTACGTACGCTCTCGTTTCACGATCTCCCTTGAACTTTTCGACAAGTTTAAAACTTTACTAGCTCTACAGCGTGTTTTATTTCAGCAGATTGGTGGATTATAATATGATGTTGAGGAAATATTCAAGTTTTTAGCACAGAGAGGATGGGCGTAAAACTGCCGGAGAAAACGTGGAAGGTGTCTGATTCAAGAAGTAGGTAATTTGTCAAATAACGAATGGACGAATAATATCATTATTGAAATATTTCAATTTACTTAGGCCTATATTCAGTATAATTTAGTACCCTGTTTTGGATTGTATGGTTTTACTTGACAGACATTTTCCGAAGATTTGTAATAATAAAATAATACTACGCTTCAACTCAAGAAGATTTTGTATTTTTTGAAGATTTGTAAATTTTAAATATGTGGCCAAATGATATAGGCCTACCGTGGCGTAAATATTTTTAAAAAATGATCAGCTATCTTAAAAAAGTAGGCTATATATAATATATACCCCTGCATTTTGTGAGGATTTGTAAAGTTAAAATAATGAATACAAGGCCTTATGAAATAGGCCTACCTATTTCTAAAAACTGGCATCACCTGTCCAAAACTAAGAGATCACAATATGCAGGCAGAATTCTCACAGCATTTTATGAAGATTTGTAAACTAAATTTTAAAAAAAATACTAGGCCTTGTGATAAAGGCCTATATATTCCTAAAAAAAATAGTGATCTGCTTTCAAAAAAAAGTCACAATGTCAATATGCAGGCAGGATATCACACAGCAGTTTGTGAAGAATTGTAAATTAAATTTAAAATAATACCAAGCCATGTGATATGCCTATATTTTCTAACGGAAAAGGTGATCATTTCTCAAAAAGTCAGGATATGCAGGCAGGATATCTCACAGCCTTTTGTGAAGATTTGTAAAGTTAAGACAATACTAGTCATCATGACATCATGATATAGGCCAACCTATTTCTTACAAAACAGTGATCAACTATCAAAAAAAAAAAAAAAAATAAGGACACACAATATGTGGAATATTTAAATTGTTTGGCAGCGCATTTGTCTGATATTTATTACATTTTCTTCCTCAGGTGAATGAAAAGGGAAAAACCATTGTGACAGGTTATACCATAATATTGATTAAATATAACTTGGTGTTATGTTAAAGGTAGGCATATACGGTTCTAATTGTGACAGAATTCTAAAAAAAAGTTAGCCATACATAGCAGTATCTACTTACCTCAGCAGTAATTACATGATGACACTGTTATATACAGTATTTGGAGAGAGAGAGAGAAATGGGGTTTAACGTCCACTCAACACAAACTAGGTCATTTCGGGACCAACATATGGTTTAATTTTATTTCAATAATTCGCTTGCGCGTAGGGGTCTTTAGCAGTGGGAGGAAAACGGAGTGCCCGGAGGAAACCCACGAGGTTGAGAAGGCGCCCCTATCTCCATGCCACATACGCTCACACCAGGGCTCGAAACCACAGCCGCAAGCCAGAGGTGACCGGCCAGCTAGAGGTCGAAGGGCGGCCCTCTAGACCACTAGGCCATCCCAACCCCCGTACAGTATTTGGAGAGGAATACCTGTAAAATGATTCCTTTCCTTTTATAACAGTGCCATCATGTAATTATCTATCATGATTGCGGAGCAACTGTCTAAGTGAGTAAGACTCTGGTTTGTTGGCCGAAAGGTCACAGGTTCGATCTTGGTGTTTGCCGACAAAGTTCGACATTTTCCGGTGTAGTTTCCCCTTGTCAGTGGTGCAGGACGGAGGGCCTAACAGGGACAGCTGTTTAGTTGTTTGGATGGGACGGAAAACTGAGGTCCAGTCTACTTATTGGTGTATATGTAAAAGTTTCCTTTGGCAGTCAGATTTTGATATAAGAGTAGGCCTTAGCAAAATTTCTCTTATACTTATAGCACACTGTATGGTTTAAGTCTGTCTTCATTAGCCCAGTTGGAGTAGGACATTAACCCCATTTCATTTCTCTAAAATGATTGCCTATGGTTGTTCATTTAATTCAGAACACATTTATTTCCACTGCTGATGGTTCCCATTCAACAATTGATACTAAATTTTATGTTTTACACTAATTGACATTGCTCAGTAACAGGGCCATGGTGGCTAAGTTGGTAAGACGCTGACTCACTAGCCTGGAGGTTGGGTGTTCGATCCCTGCATTGGCTGAAAACGAGAAAATTCATCCAGATATTCCAGCATGATTCAGTGTTGCAGGACGGGTGGCCTGGCAAAGACATCTGTCTAGTCGCTCGGATGGGATAATACACCGAGGTCCTGTGTACACATTGGCATGTATGTAAAAGATCCCTTGATAGATGGAATTCGATATAAGCGTAGGCTGTGGAGCTGCTGTTCATTCAAATTTATTCTTAATTTTATTTCATTTCAATTTTCTACATTTCAGACAGAATTGTAAATATTATGCACGCTACAAGCAAGCTGCAGAAGACTATTTTAAAATAAAGAATGAATTAGATATCAAGACAAAGTTCATTTCTCATAGATTACCAAGAACATTTGTCGGTTTGCAAATCAGAACGATATATTCAATTTTGTTTTTTAATAGAAATAATAAATCTGAAATATGAAAAGCCTATATGTGTATTTACATTGCAATATAATAGAGACCCAGAAAATCAAACTGATAATTTTTGCAGTTTACTGAATACATGTACACATAACAGATACATAGTATGTATATTAGAAATTGACTTTTACACAAATATCAGGTTTATTTCATTGAGTGAGGAAAATTTATAATTTTGTGAATAGATAAATAATCTCTATACCTGGTACATTCTCCCAACATTCTGTTAGAAAGAAATATTTCACAATAATCCAATGATTTCAATTAATATATTTATTGAATTTTTTTCAAAACAAAGAAATTATGTGTAATTAATGTACAGTTGAGAGTTATATGTATTCCACTTCTTTACAAGAAATATGCATTTCAAAGTCATTCAGGCACTCACATAACAAGCCTGCTTATCGTTCAGTGAAAACTGTTTTAAAATTAGAATTTATGGATGAATCAATCGCTCAGTGCCAATAACCGTTTTAAGAATTATTTTCACATTGTTCCTTCAAATGTTAGAAATTTATCAGTTTAAAAATCCCTGTGGTCATCAAATGAAAATTCTTCATAAAAGTAAATACAGAGGCTTCTAGTTTGGTGGGCTGAAAAAAAAAATACAAATTAATTAATAGTATGTTTGAATAAAAATGCAGTTTTTGTTATATGCTTAAATTAAAACTGAGTTCTCAGATTTCATAGGCTATCACTTTACAGATGGGTATATAATCAAATCCAACTTAATGCCAACAAAGTACTGGCACTTTGTTCACGTAGTTGGAATTTGCACACGACTTTGAAAAAGGGTTTTAATAAAAAGTTCCTTTAGGCTTCAACCAGCATATTTTAATTTTTCCCAAAGACCCTAATTTATGTACAAATCCACCCCTTTCACAACACTAATCTGATATCTATTTCTTCATGGTTATAAATTAAAATGTGATTCTGCTCACAAAGAAGAAATAATATTCCAAATTCCATTGATATTCTGCTTAGCTGCACATGATTCTCCAAGTCCAATTTGATAAAATTATTTCTAAATTTAGATTTAAAAAAAAAAAAAAAAAAATCAACTTGATCTTTATCTCATTATTTTTGGCTTTTTATCAATTCCAAAACTTTGTAAAATGTTCTCTTAAATATAGGGTATTTTACTCGGAAACATTTTTCGAAGTTCAGTGGTTTGGAAAGTGGATGAATGTGTGTGTGACTATTCCAAGTCAAAAGACAATCCGTAATATATATTAAATGTGTATGAATACAGTAAACAAACATGTTTGGTATTTTCGTAAGCGTTTACAAGCCGCTCGATGTGACAGCCCGAGCCTAGTTTTTCTGGCAATTGTCCCCGGTTTTAACCATGCAGTATATTATTTTCAATCGCTTGATTTGTATTTTATTAATTTTTATCAAATAAATGGAACGATGACTAGATTGTACAAATTATAGGCCTAACTAAGTAATGATAATGGATTTTCGACATATCTGCTCAAGGACTCAACGGAGTTGAATCGTCGTACTCGTACTGGCAGACGGCAGTCAGTCGATCGTCGCTTCGTCATTTTTCACAGCTAATAAATCACCAAAACTCTCACTCTTGCATAATTTATGACTTTGTTTTTTTATATAATTAGTAACTGGTGAGCGAAAATTACAACATTGTTTCGGGTAGGCACAAATGAATAAATATTTAACCCAATTTACTCGCTTGCATTCAACATTATCAGGCTAACAAAATCGCGTGATATTAACACATGTCACCGGAAGTTCAATTTCTCGTGAAATCTCGTAATTTTGCGTGATTTACTTATCGGCCCTATATGAAAGCTTTAATATCTGCTTTGCAGATCTAGTTAAGCTTTCATATTACATATGAAAGCTTATTGTTTTTGTTAAGATTATTAAGCTTTGATATTTCATATGAAAGCTTATTGTTTCTGTTAAGATTATTATTAAGCTTTCATATTACATATGAAAGCTTATTGTTTCTGTTAAGATTATTATTATTTTTTTTTTTTGTGTATTTTCTGCAAATAGGATTTGTCAGAATCTAACCATGGGATCTTTCTGAAACTTTGACCTACCCCACCAAAAATGGGGTGCGAACGTTGTTTAAATATATTTTCAAAACGTTTTACGAATCCGAAATCACCGAATTTTACGAACGAAAAAACTGACAATGCATAGTCGTAACTTTGTTATTTTTTGACCGATTTTACTAATTCTTTTTTCTTTGAATACCTTGAAAAAAATCATTTTCATCTGCAGTTTCACATTTTCGAATTTCGAAAATTCGTCGCTGTGATTTCGAACCGGAAGTTTAGACCAATTTGACAACTTCTTTAATAGTTGTACGATTTTCATGAAATTTAGTATAGAAGTAGATCTTACCGATGTGACTTCAAAAATATGATTAGAAATTTTCTAAATTATCTCCCCTTGGTGAAATTAAGGATCAAAGTTTTAAAAAAAATCGTCGAAATATAGGTCAGAATGACCTGATAATTTTTTTCGATACTCGACAGGTAATTACTGATTCCTACACAAAATATGGAGTTTGTCGATCGAACCGGAAATGCCACCATCTTGAAACATGAAAAATCCCTAAGGCTTTTTTGCTATTTTACTTACAGACACGAGAATTATATTTTCTGAATCCTTGAAGGATGGCCTAAAAATCGCAGGGAGCAGAATTTTGATTTAGGTCAACTGATGGTTGCCATTTTGAAGTGAATATGAAAAGTAGTAGAAATTTGAAGGGCTGAGACTTTGAAACACTATAACTCTCCTTCTTATTGAGCTAGAATGTTCAATCTTGGTGTAGACGTTCACTAGTTCACTGTCGTGATTGAGTGCAAAGATGAGCATTATCTGCTTAGGGTAAGCAGAGATAAGCATGCTGATTTGTTGATTCTTTAGGGCACGATAACTTCGGTTATAATGAAGGGAGGGCGGTGAAACTTTTGTCAATAGAGAGTCTAATAGCTAGCCTGTTGTGTGAAATCATTGTATCATTTTTTTTAAATATAAGGGATAGCCGAAAAAAAGAGATTGAAAATCCAAAAAGTCGTATTTTTACAATTTGGAGCATGTTTAGAGGTCTTTCTCGTAAAGTCAACATACTATTTTTTGGGAGTCTTATTGGTAGTCTTTTATATGAAACCATCGATCAACAGTCCAACATATCAGGAGTAGAAGAACAAAAGGATCGAACATTGAAAACGGCACCCTTTCATTGTTAAGCGAAACATGCATTTAGTCATCGTATAGAGTTTATTCAACAGTATCGAATTCCAACTGCTTAGGGATATTTTACGTGCACTCCAATGTGTACACGGGACCTTGGTTTTTCGTCCCATCCGAAGGACTAGACAGCTGTGCTTGTCAGGCCCTCCGTTCTGCCTCACTGACAAGGGGAACCACGCCGGGAAATCGAGATGAACTTTTTCCGTGCAGAACTTTCAATTCAGGCAAAACGTTTATTGCATACGATTAAGCTGGTCAGTTGGAGCTTATTTTCAAAAGTTTTGTAATAATCGGTTGGTAATTAAAGTACCGTGCACATTAAACTGTTAAAACAGAAAATTTCGCCCGGTTGTAATGTTTCTTGCTATAAGTCAGCAATTTTCCGAATTCAGGGAGGCTGGATGGCTGAATGGTTAGCATGTGCTCGCTGTATCGTAACGTTTGTCATTGAGTCAACGGGCGTCGTTTCGATCTCCGGGTTGCACGTGACATGGTGTATGATGTCCAACCTCGTGGGTTTTCTCCGTGTTCTTCGGTTTCCTCCCAACGGCTAAAGACCAGTACGTGCAAGGGGAGTTTTTAAATAAAATTAAAAAACATATGTTAGTCCCGAAATGACCTAGTTTGTGTCGAATGGACGTTAGGTCGCATTTCTCTCTTTCTCTTTTTAAAGTTTTGTAATAATCGGTTGGTAATCAAAGGTACTGTTAAAGTGATAAAACAGAAAATTTGGCCCGGTTGTAATGTTTCTCACTTTAAAGTCAGCAATTTGTCGATTTTAAGGGGCAAACGTTTATTGCGAACGATTAAGCTGGTCAGGGGGAGCTTATTTTTAAAAGTTTTGTAATATTCGGTTGATAACTAAAGGTCCCGTGCAAATTAAACTGTTAAAATGGAAAATTTGGCCCGGTTGAAATGTTTCTCGCTGTAGGTCAGCAATTTGCCGATTTTAGGGAGGTTGCGTGGCTGAATGGTTAGCACGTGCGCTCTGTATCATAACGTCTGTCATTGAGTCAACTGGCCTTGTTTCGATTTCTTGGTTGTACGTGACAAGGAGTATGGTCGCCTTACCAACCTCGTAGGCCGTAACGCCGCTGCCCGGGTAAAATTTCCGTCATTGCACACTTTATGGCGTATGCCCGTCTTCATTAGCCCATTGTAGGAGCAGAACAGTAGGACGTTAAACCCCATTCAATTTCATTTCATTTTCTCTATGTTGCTTATTTATTATAGTGGATAAATATTTTTCTGGTTCTAGCAATTATTTATTTTCTGCATAGAAATCTCTGGCCAGTTTTTTTTTTATTGCAGAGTGCCATTCTTGTATATTGCAGTCTATGACCCTTTGTTTAAAACATGCTTAAGAACTCGTCACGATTTCCTACTTATAACCAAACATATTGGAAACCATAATTATATAACATATCTTGGAAGCCCGATTACAGCTATACAAGTTTCAGTTATTTCCCTTTAGTTTAAGAATTATTTTTTTGCCCGGGTGCAATGTTTCTCACTACATTTAAATTTGTAACTTTGTGAGTTTTTGACCGATTTTGATATTAGGTCTTTATAATTTTCCAAATCTACATATTTAACGTACATATTCAAACAGTTGAGTTCAACCTGATTCAAAAAGTTTTACTTTTGTTCAAAGTTATCTCATTTAATTTTTCGATGTTTTCTTACCCTTTCCATTTCATTTTTTTGAAAGTTTTGAAATCGGAAGTCATCCCGATTACAGCAACACAAGTATCAGTTATTTCCCTTTAGTTTTCAGATTACTCAACGTTTCATACTATATTTAGACTTGCAACTTCGCGAGTTTTTGACCAAATTTGATAGTTTGTTATTCTTATCCTTTTATTTGATATACTTGATATAATCGATGACACGTGACGATGAATATGAAAGCATGGGACAGTAGCAGATCTAGTTAAGCTTTCATATTACATATGAAAGCTTATTGTTTTTGTTCAGATTATTATTAAGCTTTCATATTACATATGAAAGCTTATTGTTTTTGTTAAGATTATTAAGCTTTCATATTACATATGAAAGCTTATTGTTTCTGTTAAGATTATTAAGCTTTCATATTACATATGAAAGCTTATTGTTTCTGTTAAGATTATTATTATTATTTTTTTTTTTTGTGTGTTTTCTGCAAATCGGATTTCTCAGAATCTATCCGTAGGATCTTTCTGAAATTTTGACCTACCCCGCCAAAAATGGGGTGCGAACCTTGATTAAATATATTTTCAAAACGTTTTACGAATCCGAAATCACCGAAATTTACGAACGACGAAATGGACAAAGCATAGTCGTAACTTTGTTATTTTTTGACCGATTTTACTAATTCTTTTTTCTTTGAATACCTTGAAAAAAATCATTTTCATCTGCAGTTTCAAATTTTCGAATTTCGAAAATTCGTCGCTGTGATTTCGAACCGGAAGTTTAGACCAATTTGACAACTTCTTTAATAGTTGTACGATTGTCATGAAATTTAGTATATATGTAGACCTTACCGATGTGACTTCAAAAATATAGTTAGAAATTTTCTAAATTATCTCCCCTTGACGAAATTAAAGATCAAAATTTTCAAAAAAATCATCGAAATATAGGTCAGAATGACAAGTATATGGATACTAGACAAGTAATTACTGATTTGTACACAAAATATAAAGTTTGTTGATCGAACCGGAAGTGCCACCATCTTGAAACGTGAAAAATCCCTAAGGCTTTTTTGCTATTTTACTTACAGACACGGGAGTTATATTTTCTGAATCCTTGAAAGATGGTCTAAAAATTGTTCAGAGAAGAATTTTGATTTAGGTCAATTGATGGTTGCCATTTTGAAGTGAATATGAAAAGTAGTAGCAATTTGAAGGGCCGAAACTTTGAAACACAATAACTCTCCTTCTAATTAAGCTAGAATGTTCAATCTTGGTGTAGACGTTCACTATGTCAATGTCATTATTGAGTTCAAAGATGAGCATTTTCTGCTTAGGGTAAGCAGAAATAAGCATGCTGATTTGTTGATTCTTTAGGGCAAGATAACTTCGGTTATAATGAAGGCAGGGCGGTGAAACTCTTGTTAATCGAGAGTGTAATATCTAGCCTGTTGTGTGAAATCGTTGTATCTTTTTTTTAAGTATCAGGGATAGCTGAAAAAAGGAGATCGAAAATCCAAAAAGTCGTATGTTTACGATTTGGACCATCTTTAAAGGTTCTTTTCTCTTAAAGTCAACATAATACTTTTTGGGAACTTCTTCTACAAAGATTCTTATTGGTAGTCTTTTATATGAAAACTTTGATCAACAGTCCAAAATATCTGGAGTAGAAGAATAAAAGGATCGAACATTGAAAACGGCACCCTTTCATTGATAAGCGAAACATGCAGTGTGTGTGACTACAATCTGCACATTTAGTCATTGTATAGAGCTTATTCAACAGTATCGAATTCCAACTGCTTAGGGATATTTTACGTGCACTCCAATGTGTACACGCGACCTTGGTTTTTCGTCCCACCCGAACGACTAGACAGCTGTCCTTGTCAGGCCCTCCGTTCTGCCTCACTGACAAGGGGGGACCACGCCGGAAAATCGAGATGATCTTCCTCGTTGCAGAACTTTCAATTCAGGCCAAACGTTTATTGCATACGATTAAGCTGGTCAGTTGGAGCTTATTTTCAAAAGTTTTGTAATAATCGGTTGGTAATTAAAATACCGTGCGAATTAAACTGTTAAAACAGAAAATTTCGCCCGGTTAAAATGTTTCTTGCTATAAGTCAGCAATTTCCAGATTTTAGGGAGGCTGAATGGTTAGCATACGCGCGCTGTATCGTAACGTCTGTCATTGATTCAACCGGCGTCGTTTCGATTTCCAAGTTGCACGTGACATGGAGTATGATGTCCAACCTCGTGGGTTTTCTCCGTGTCCTTCGGTTTCCTCCCACGGCTAAAGACCCGTACGCGCAAGGGAAGTTTATAAATACAATTAAAAAACATATGTTGGTCCCGAAATGACCTAGTTTGTGTCGAATGGACGTTGAGCCGCATTTCTCTCTTTCTCTTTTATTTTTAAAGTTTTGTAATAATCGGTTGGTAATCAAAGGTACTGTAAACAAAAAGTCGTATGTTTACGATTTGGAGCATCTTTAAAGGTTCTTTTCTCTTAAAGTCAACATAATACTTTTTGGGAACTTCTTCTACAAAGAGTCTTATCGGTAGTCTTTTAAATGAAAACTTCGATCAACAGTCCAAAATATCTGGAGTAGAAGAATAAAAGGATCGAACATTGAAAACGGCACCCTTTCATTGTTAAGCGAAACATGCAGTGTGTGTGACTACAATCTGCACATTTAGTCATTGTATAGAGCTTATTCAACAGTATCGAATTCCAACTGCTTAGGGATATTTTACGTGCACTCCAATGTGTACACGCGACCTTGGTTTTTCGTCCCACCCGAACGACTAGACAGCTGTCCTTGTCAGGCCCTCCGTTCTGCCTCACTGACAAGGGGGGACCACGCCGGAAAATCGAGATGATCTTCCTCGTTGCAGAACTTTCAATTCAGGTCAAACGTTTATTGCATACGATTAAGCTGGTCAGTTGGAGCTTATTTTCAAAAGTTTTGTAATAATCGGTTGGTAATTAAAATACCGTGCGAATTAAACTGTTAAAACAGAAAATTTCGCCCGGTTAAAATGTTTCTTGCTATAAGTCAGCAATTTCCAGATTTTAGGGAGGCTGAATGGTTAGCATACGCGCGCTGTATCGTAACGTCTGTCATTGAGTCAACCGGCGTCGTTTCGATTTCCAAGTTGCACGTGACATGGAGTATGATGTCCAACCTCGTGGGTTTTCTCCGTGTCCTTCTGTTTCCTCCCACGGCTAAAGACCCGTACGCGCAAGGGAAGTTTATAAATACAATTAAAAAACATATGTTGGTCCCGAAATGACCTAGTTTGTGTCGAATGGACGTTGAGCCGCATTTCTCTCTTTCTCTTTTATTTTTAAAGTTTTGTAATAATCGGTTGGTAATCAAAGGTACTGTAAACAAAAAGTCGTATGTTTACGATTTGGAGCATCTTTAAAGGTTCTTTTCTCTTAAAGTCAACATAATACTTTTTGGGAACTTCTTCTACAAAGAGTCTTATCGGTAGTCTTTTATATGAAAACTTCGATCAACAGTCCAAAATATCTGGAGTAGAAGAATAAAAGGATCGAACATTGAAAACGGCACCCTTTCATTGTTAAGCGAAACATGCAGTGTGTGTGACTACAATCTGCACATTTAGTCATTGTATAGAGCTTATTCAACAGTATCGAATTCCAACTGCTTAGGGATATTTTACGTGCACTCCAATGTGTACACGCGACCTTGGTTTTTCGTCCCACCCGAACGACCAGACAGCTGTCCTTGTCAGGCCCTCCGTTCTGCCTCACTGACAAGGGGGGACCACGCCGGAAAATCGATATGATCTTCCTCGTTGCAGAACTTTCAATTCAGGTCAAACGTTTATTGCATACGATTAAGCTGGTCAGTTGGAGCTTATTTTCAAAAGTTTTGTAATAATCGGTTGGTAATTAAAATACTGTGCGAATTAAACTGTTAAAACATAAAATTTCGCCCGGTTATAATGTTTCCCACTTTAAAGTCAGCAATTTGCCGATTTTAGAGGGCAAATGTTTATTGCGAACAATTAAGCTGGTCAGGGGGAGCTTATTTTTAAGGGAGGCTGAATGGCTGAATGGTTAGCATGTGTATCGTAATGTCTGTCATTGAGTCAACGGGCGTCGTTTCGATTTCGAGATTGCACGTGACATGGAGTATGGTGTCCAACCTCGTGGGTTTTCTCCGTGCCATTCGGTTTCCTCCCAACAGCTAAAGACCAGTACGCGCAAGGGGAGTTTTTAAATAAAATTAAAAAACATATGTTAGTCCCGAAATGACCTAGTTTGTGTCGAATGGATGTTAAGCCGCATTTCTCTCTTTTTTTTTATTTTTAAAGTTTTGTAATAATCGGTTGGTAATCAAAGATACTGTAAAAGTGATAAAACAGAAAAATTCACCCGGTTGTAATGTTTCTCACTTTAAAGTCAGCAATTTGCCGATTTTAAGGGGAAAACGTTTATTGCGAACGATTTAGCTGGTCAGGGGGAGCTTATTTTTAAAAGTTTTGTAATATTCGGTTGATAACTAAAGGTACCGTGCAAGTTAAACTAATAAAATAGAAGATTTCGCCCGGTTGAAATGTTTCTATCTGTAGGTCAGCAATTTGCAGATTTTAGGGAGGTTGCGTGACTGAATGGTTAGCACGTGCGCTCTGTATCATAACGTCTGTCATTGAGTCAACTGGCGTTGTTTCGATTTCTTGGTTGTACGTGACAAGGAGTATGGTCGCCTGTCCAAACTCGTAGGCCGTAACGCCGCTGCCCGGGTAAAATTTCCCTCATTGCACACTTTATGGCGTATGCCCGTCTTCATTAGCCCATTTTAGGAACAAAACAGTAGGACGTTAAACAACCATTCAATTTGATTTCATTTTCTCTATGTTGCTTATTTATTATAGTGGATAAATGTTTTTCTGGTTCTATTACTTATTTCATTTCTGCATAGAAATCTTGCTTTGAGCAGTTTTTTTTTATTGCAAAGCGCCATTCTTGTATATTGCAGTCTATGGCCCTTTGTTTAAAACATGCTTAAGAAGTTGTCACGATTTCCTACTTATAACCAAACATATTGGAAACCATAATTATATAACATATCTCTAATTTTGGAAGCCCGATTACAGCTATACAAGTTTGGGTTATTTCCCTTTAGTTTAAAGATTATTTTTTTGCCGAGGGTGCAATGTTTCTCACTACATTTAAATTTGTAACTTTGTGAGTTTTGACCGATTTTGATAATTATGTCTTTATAATTTTCCAAATTTACATATTTAACGTAAATATTCAAACAATTGGAATCAACCTGATTCAAAAGTTTTTAGTTTTGTTCAAAGTTTTCTCATTTAATTTTTCGATGTTTTCTTACCATTTTCATTTCATTTTTCTGAACGTTTTGAAGTGGGAAGTCATCCCGATTACAGCAACACAAGTATCAGTTATTTCCCTTTAGTTTTCAGATTATGCAATGTTTCATACTATATTTAGACTTGTAACTTCGCGAGTTTTTGACCAATTTTGATAGTTTGTTATTCTTATCCTTTTATTTGAGATACTTGATATAATCTATGACACGTGACGATGAATATGAAAGCTTTCATATCTGCATGGGACAGTAGCAGATCTAGTTAAGCTTTCATATTACATATGAAAGCTTATTGTTTCTGTTAAGATTATTATTAAGCTTTCATATTACATATGAAAGCTTATTGTTTCTGTTAAGATTATAAGCTTTCATATTACATATGAAAGCTTATTGTTTCTGTTAAGATTATTATTATTTTTTTTTTTGTGTATTTTCTGCAAATCGGATTTCTCAGAATCTAACCATGGGATCTTTCTAAAACCTTGACCTACCCCCCCAAAAATGGGGTGCGAACGTTGTTTAAATATATTTTCAAAACGTTTTACGAATCCGAAATCACCGAATTTTACGAACGAAAAAACTGACAATGCATAGTCGTAACTTTGTTATTTTTTGACCGATTTTACTAATTCTTTTTTCTTTGAATACCTTGAAAAAAATCATTTTCATCTGCAGTTTCACATTTTCGAATTTCGAAAATTCGTCGTTGTGATTTCGAACCGGAAGTTTAGACCAATTTGACAACTTCTTTAATAGTTGTACGATTTTCATGAAATTTAGTATACAAGTAGATCTTACCGATGTGACTTCAAAAATATAATTAGAAATTTTCTAAATTATCTCCCCTTGGTGAAATTAAGGATCAAAGTTTTCAAAAAAATCGTCGAAATATAGGTCAGAATGACCTAATTTTTTTTTTCGATACTAGACAAGGAATTAATGATTCGTACACAAAATATGGAGTTTGTCGATCGAACCGGAAGTGCCACCATCTTTAAACGTGAAAAATCAAAAAGGCTTTTTTGCTATTTTACTTACAGACTCGGGAGTTATATTTTCGGAATCCTTGAAGGAATGCCTAAAAATCTATCGGATCAGAATTTTGATTTCGGTCATGTGATGATCGCAATTTTGAATTGAAAATGAAAAATAGAAGCAATTTGAAAGGCCCGGACTTCGGAACACAATAACTCTCCTTCTAATTGAGCTAGAATGTTCAAACTTGGTGTAGACGTTCACTAGGTCACTATCTTGATTGAGTTCAAAGATGAGCATTTTCTGCTTAGGGTAAGCAGAGATAAGCATGCTGATTTGTTGATTCTTTAGGGCACGATAACTTCGGTTATAATGAAGGGAGGGCGGTGAAACTTTTGTCAATAGAGAGTCTAATAGGTAGCCTGTTGTGTGAAATGATTGTATCATTTTTTTTAAATATCAGGGATAGCCGAAAAAAAGAGATTGAAAATCCAAAAAGTCGTATTTTTACAATTTGGAGCATGTTTAGAGGTTTTTCTCGTTAAGTCAACATACTATTTTTTTGGAACTTCTTCTACAAAGAGTCTTATTGGAAGTCTTTTATATGAATCCATCGATCAACAGTCCAACATATCAGGAGTAGAAGAACAAAAGGATCGAACATTGAAAACGGCACCCTTTCATTGTTGAGCGAAACATGAAGTGTGGGTGACTACAATCTACGCATTTAGTCATCGTATAGAGCTTATTCAACAGTATCGAATTCCAACTGCTTAGGGATATTTTACGTGCACTCCAATGTGTACACGGGACCTTGGTTTTTCGTACCATCCGAAGGACTAGCTAGACAGCTGTGCTTGTCTGGCCCTCCGTTCTGCCTTACTGACAAGGGAACCACGCCGGGAAATCGAGATGAACTTTCTCTGTGCAGAACTTTCAATTCAGGCAAAACATTTATTGCATACGATTAAGCTGGTCAGTTGGAGCTTATTTTCAAAAGTTTTGTAATAATCGGTTGGTAATTAAAGTACCGTGCACATTAAACTGTTAAAACAGAAAATTTAGCCCGGTTGAAATGTTTCTTGCTATAAGTCAGCAATTTTCCGAATTCAGGGAGGCTGGATGGCTGAATGGTTAGCATGTGCTCGCTG
The DNA here is from genome assembly GCA_948474765.1 of Patella depressa. Lineage (NCBI taxonomy): Eukaryota > Metazoa > Mollusca > Gastropoda > Patellidae > Patella > Patella depressa. Next base: position 46,896,711 of record OX419715.1, on the reverse strand, counting down.
TATTGTCATTGAGTCAACGGGCGTCGTTTCGATCTCCAGGTTGCACGTGACATGGTGTATGATGTCCAACCTCGTGGGTTTTCTCCGTGTTCTTCTGTTTCCTCCCAACGGCTAAAGACCAGTACGTGCAAGGGGAGTTTTTAAATAAAATTAAAAAACATGTTAGTCCCGAAATGACCTAGTTTGTGTCGAATGGACGTTAGGCCGCATTTCTCTTTTCTCTTTTTAAAGTTTTGTAATAATCGGTTGGTAATCAAAGGTACTGTAAAAGTGATAAAACAGAAAATTTGGCCCGGTTGTAATGTTTCTCACTTTAAATTCAGCAATTTGTCGATTTTAAGGGGCAAACGTTTATTGCGAACGATTAAGCTGGTCAGGGGGAGCTTATTTTTAAAAGTTTCGTAATATTCGGTTGATAACTAAAGGTACCGTGCAAATTAAACTGTTAAAATAGAAAATTTGGCCCGGTTGAAATGTTTCTCGCTGTAGGTCAGCAATTTGCCGATTTTAGGGAGGTTGCGTGGCTGAATGGTTAGCACGTGCGCTCTGTATCATAACGTCTGTCATTGAGTCAACTGTCCTTGTTTCGATTTCTTGGTTGTACGTGATAAGGAGTATGGTCGCCTTACCAACCTCGTAGGCCGTAACGGCGCTGCCCGGGTAAAATTTCCCTCATTGCACACTTTATGGCGTATGCCCGTCTTCATTAGCCCATTGTAGGAGCAGAACAGTAGGACGTTAAACCCCATTCAATTTCATTTCATTTTCTCTATGTTGCTTATTTATTATAGTGGATAAATATTTTTCTGGTTCTAGCAATTATTTAATTTCTGCATAGAAATCTCTGGCCAGTTTTTTTTATTGCAGAGTGCCATTCTTGTATATTGCAGTCTATGACCCTTTGTTTGAAACATGCTTAAGAAGTTGTCACGATTTCCTACTTATAACCAAACATATTGGAAACCATAATTATATAACATATCTCTAATTTTGGAAGCCCGATTACAGCTATACAAGTTTAGGTTATTTCCCTTTACTTTAAAGATTATTTTTTTGCCCGGGTGCAATGTTTCTCACTACATTTAAATTTGTAACTTTGTGAGTTTTTGAACGATTTTGATATTATGTCTTTATAATTTTCCAAATCTACATATTTAACGTACATATTCAAACAGTTGAGTTCAACCTGATTCAAAAAGTTTTAGTTTTGTTCAAAGTTATCTCATTCATCCCGATTACAGCAACACACGTATCAGTTATTTCCCTTTAGTTTTCAGATTACTCAATGTTTCATACTATATTTAGACTTGTAACTTCGCGAGTTTTTGACCAATTTTGATAGTTTGTTATTCTTATCCTTTTATTTGAGATACTTGATATAATCGATGACACGTGACGATGAATATGAAAGCTTTCATATCTGCATGGGACAGTAGCAGATCTAGTTATTATTTTTTTTTTGTGTATTTTCTGCAAATCGGATTTCTCAGAATCTAACCATGGGATCTTTCTAAAACTTTGACCTACCCCCCCAAAAGTGGGGTGCGAACGTTGTTTAAATATATTTTCAAAACGTTTTACGAATCCGAAATCACCGAATTTTACGAACGAAAAAACTGACAATGCATAGTCGTAACTTTGTTATTTTTTGACCGATTTTACTAATTCTTTTTTCTTTGAATACCTTGAAAAAAATCATTTTCATCTGCAGTTTCACATTTTCGAATTTCGAAAATTCGTCGCTGTGATTTCGAACCGGAAGTTTAGACCAATTTGACAACTTCTTTAATAGTTGTACGATTTTCATGAAATTTAGTATACAAGTAGATCTTACCGATGTGACTTCAAAAATATAATTAGAAATTTTCTAAATTATCTCCCCTTGGTGAAATTAAGGATCAAAATTTTCAAAAAAATCGTCGAAATATAGGTCAGAATGACCTAATTTTTTTTTTCGATACTAGACAAGGAATTACTGATTCTTACACAAAATATGGAGTTTGTCGATCGAACCGGAAGTGCCACCATCTTTAAACGTGAAAAATCAAAAAGGCTTTTTTGCTATTTTACTTACAGACTCGGGAGTTATATTTTCGGAATCCTTGAAGGAATGCCTAAAAATCTATCGGATCAGAATTTTGATTTCGGTCATGTGATGGTCACAATTTTGAATTGAAAATGAAAAATAGAAGCAATTTGAAAGGCCCGGACTTCGGAACACAATAACTCTCCTTCTAATTAAGCTAGAATGTTCAAACTTGGTGCAGACGTTCACTAGGTCAATGTTATGATTGAGTTCAAAGATGAGCATTTTCTGCTTAGGGTAAGCAGAGATAAGCATGCTGATTTGTTGATTCTTTAGGGCACGATAACTTCGGTTATAATGAAGGGAGGGCGGTGAAACTTTTGTCAATAGAGAGTCTAATGGGTAGCCTGTGGTGTGAAATGATTGTATCATTTTTTTTAAATATCAGGGATAGCCGAAAAAAAGAGATTGAAAATCCAAAAAGTCGTATTTTTACAATTTGGAGCATGTTTAGAGGTCTTTCTCGTAAAGTCAACATACTATTTTTTGGGAACTTCTTCTACAAAGAGTCTTATTGGTAGTCTCTTATATGAAACCATCGATCAACAGTCCAACATATCAGGAGTAGAAGAACAAAAGGATCGAACATTGAAAACGGCATCCTTTCATTGTTGAGCGAAACATGAAGTGTGGGTGACTACAATCTACGCATTTAGTCATCGTATAGAGCTTATTCAACAGTATCGAATTCCAACTGCTTAGGGATATTTTACGTGCACTCCAATGTGTACACGGGACCTTGGTTTTTCGTCCCATCCGAAGGACTAGACAGCTGTGCTTGTCAGGCCCTCCGTTCTGCCTTACTGACAAGGGAACCACGCCGGGAAATCGAGATGAACTTTCTCTGTGCAGAACTTTCAATTCAGGCAAAACGTTTATTGCATACGATTAAGCTGGTCAGTTGGAGCTTATTTTCAAAAGTTTTGTAATAATCGGTTGGTAATTAAAGTACCGTGCACATTAAACTGTTAAAACAGAAAATTTCGCCCGGTTGAAATGTTTCTTGCTATAAGTCAGCAATTTTCCGAATTCAGAGAGGCTGGATGGCTGAATGGTTAGCATGTGCTCGCTGTATCGTAACCTTTGTCATTGAGTCAACGGGCATCGTTTCGATCTCCAGGTTGCACGTGACATGGTGTATGATGTCCAACCTCGTGGGTTTTCTCCGTGTTTTTCGGTTTCCTCCCAACGGCTAAAGACCAGTACGTGCAAGGGGAGTTTTTAAATAAAATTAAAAAACATATGTTAGTCCCGAAATGACCTAGTTTGTGTCGAATGGACGTTAGGCCGCATTTCTCTCTTTCTCTTTTTAAAGTTTTGTAATAATCGGTTGGTAATCAAAGGTACTGTTAAAGTGATAAAACAGAAAATTTGGCCCGGTTGTAATGTTTCTCACTTTAAATTCAGCAATTTGTCGATTTTAAGGGGCAAACGTTTATTGCGAACGATTAAGCTGGTCAGGGGGAGCTTATTTTTAAAAGTTTTGTAATATTCGGTTGATAACTAAAGATACCGTGCAAATTAAACTGTTAAAATAGAAAATTTGGCCCGTTTGAAATGTTTCTCGCTGTAGGTCAGCAATTTGCCGATTTTAGGGAGGTTGCGTGGCTGAATGGTTAGCACGTGCGCTCTGTATCATAACGTCTGTCATTGAGTCAACTGGCCTTGTTTCGATTTCTTGGTTGTACGTGACAAGGAGTATGGTCGCCTTACCAACCTCGTAGGCCGTAACACCGCTGCCCGGGTAAAATTTCCCTCATAGCACACTTTATGGCGTATGCCCGTCTTCATTAGCCCATTGTAGGAGCAGAACAGTAGGACATTAAACCCCATTCAATTTCATTTCATTTTCTCTATGTTGCTTATTTATTATAGTGGATAAATATTTTTCTGGTTCTAGCAATTATTTAATTTCTGCATAGAAATCTCTGGCCAGTTTTTTTTATTGCAGAGTGCCATTCTTGTATATTGCAGTCTATGACCCTTTGTTTAAAACATGCTTAAGAAGTCGTCACGATTTCCTACTTATAACCAAACATATTGGAACCCATAATTATATAACATATCTTGGAAGCCCGATTACAGCTATACAAGTTTCAGTTATTTCCCTTTAGTTTAAAGATTATTTTTTTGCCCGGGTGCAATGTTTCTCACTACATTTAAATTTGTAACTTTGTGAGTTTTTGACCGATTTTGATATTATGTCTTTATAATTTTCCAAATCTACATATTTAACGTACATATTCAAACAGTTGAGTTCAACCTGATTCAAAAAGTTTTAGTTTTGTTCAAAGTTATCTCATTTAATTTTTCGATGTTTTCTTACCATTTTCATTTCATTTTTCTGAAAGTTTTGAAATCGGAAGTCATCCCGATTACAGCAACACAAGTATCAGTTATTTCCCTTTAGTTTTCAGATTACTCAATGTTTCATACTATATTTAGACTTGTAACTTCGCGAGTTTTTGACCAATTTTGATAGTTTGTTATTCTTATCCTTTTATTTGAGATACTTGATATAATCGATGACACGTGACGATGAATATGAAAGCTTTCATATCTGCATGGGACAGTAGCAGATCTAGTTATTTTTTTTTTTGTGTATTTTCTGCAAATCGGATTTCTCAGAATCTAACCATGGGATCTTTCTAAAACTTTGACCTACCCCCCCCCCCAAAAAAATGGGGTGCGAACGTTGTTTAAATATATTTTCAAAACGTTTTACGAATCCGAAATCACCGAATTTTACGAACGAAAAAACTGACAATGCATAGTCGTAACTTTGTTATTTTTTGACCGATTTTACTAATTCTTTTTTCTTTGAATACCTTGAAAAAAATCATTTTCATCTGCGGTTTCACATTTTCGAATTTCGAAAATTCGTCGCTGTGATTTCGAACCGGAAGTTTAGACCAATTTGACAACTTCTTTAATAGTTGTACGATTTTCATGAAATTTAGTATACAAGTAGATCTTACCGATGTGACTTCAAAAATATAATTAGAAATTTTCTAAATTATCTCCCCTTGGTGAAATTAAGGATCAAAGTTTTCAAAAAAATCGTCGAAATATAGGTCAGAATGACCTAAAATTTTTTTTCGATACTAGACAAGGAATTGCTAATTCGTACACAAAATATGGAGTTTGTCGATCGAACCGGAAGTGCCACCATCTTTAAACGTGAAAAATCAAAAAGGCTTTTTTGCTATTTTACTTACAGACTCGGGAGTTATATTTTCGGAATCCTTGAAGGAATGCCTAAAAATCTATCGGATCAGAATTTTGATTTCGGTCATGTGATGGTCACAATTTTGAATTGAAAATGAAAAATAGAAGCAATTTGAAAGGCCCGGACTTCGGAACACAATAACTCTCCTTCTAATTAAGCTAGAATGTTCAAACTTGGTGTAGACGTTCACTAGGTCAATGTTATGATTGAGTTCAAAGATGAGCATTTTCTGCTTAGGGTGAGCAGAGATAAGCATGTTGATTTGTTGATTCTTTAGGGCACGATAACTTCGGTTATAATGAAGGGAGGGCGGTGAAACTTTTGTCAATAGAGAGTCTAATGGGTAGCCTGTTGTGTGAAATGATTGTATCATTTTTTTTAAATATCAGGGATAGCCGAAAAAAAGAGATTGAAAATCCAAAAAGTCGTATTTTTACAATTTGGAGCATGTTTAGAGGTCTTTCTCGTAAAGTCAACATACTATTTTTTGGGAACTTCTTCTACAAAGAGTCTTATTGGTAGTCTTTTATATGAAACCATCGATCAACAGTCCAACATATCAGGAGTAGAAGAACAAAAGGATCGAACATTGAAAACGGCATCCTTTCATTGTTGAGCGAAACATGAAGTGTGGGTGACTACAATCTACGCATTTAGTCATCGTATAGAGCTTATTCAACAGTATCGAATTCCAACTGCTTAGGGATATTTTACGTGCACTCCAATGTGTACACGGGACCTTGGTTTTTCGTCCCATCCGAAGGACTAGACAGCTGTGTGGTCCCTCTGGAGGTCACAATTATTATTCGATTTAAAAAACCGTTTGATTATATCACCGTTACACCCTAAGGAAGGTTGAGTTCGAATTTCGGGAAAATCGGACGAAAATTGCCATACAAAATGGCCGCCGTTAGTACGCGAATACTGTTAAAAAATGGTATATCAAGGTTGTGGACCCTGTGGAGGTCACAATTTTGATTCGATTTTGATGAAACTTGAAATTCATGGTTATAACCCAAAGATCTTGCTTCCTTTCGATATTTGCGCATATCGGATCGTAACTTCCTGAATTATGGCCCCTGATTATACGCAAAATCGCCTTTTTTTTAGCTTGGAGGTCACAATTATTATTCGATTTAAAAAAACGTTTGATTATATCACCGTTACACCCTAAGGAAGGTTGAGTTCGAATTTCGGGAAAATCGGACGAAAATTGCCATACAAAATGGCCGCCGTTTGTACGCGAATACTGTTAAAAAATGGTATATCAAGGTTGTGGACCCTGTGGAGGTCACAATTTTGATTCGATTGTGATGAAACTTGAAATTCAAGGTTATAACCCAAAGATCTTGCTTCTTTTCGATATTTGCGCATATCGGATCGTAACTTCCTGAATTATGGCCCCTGATTATACGCAAAATCGCCTTTTTTTTTAGCTTGGAGGTAACAATTATTATCCGATTTAAAAAAACGTTTGATTATATTACCGTTACACCGTAAGGAAGGTTGAGTTCGAATTTCGGGAAAATCAGACCAAAATTGCCATACAAAATGGCCACCGTTTGTACGTGAATACTGTTAAAAAATGGTATATCAAGGTTGTGGACCCTGTAAAGGTCACAATTTTAATTCGATTTTGATGAAACTTGAAATGCATGGTTATAACCCAAAGATCTTGGTTCCTTTCGGTATTTGCGCATATCGGATCGTAACTTCCTGAATTATTCGAATTTCGTGAAAATGGTACCAAAATTGCCGGAAGAAATGGTCGCCGTTTGTACGCGAATAGTGTAAAGATATGGTATATCATGGTTGTTGACTCTGTACAGGTCACAATTCTTATCCGATTTTGACGAAAAGTCACATTTCTAGGTTGTGTACCGTCACACCATAATCATTGTCGACTTCGAATTTCATGAATATCAGACTGGAACTGACCAACAAAATGGCTGCTCCCAATACAGTTTGAAATACAGGACTTAATGATGTAGGAAAAATCACTTTCCGTATTGTTTGTTCTCTATCCATCTCTCGAAAATGTGGGCGTATCCTGCCTGGCAGTGCCAGCCTATCTTTTAATTTCTGCATAGAAATCTCTGGCCAGTTTTTTTTTTATTGCAGAGTGCCATTCTTGTATATTGCAGTCTATGACCCTTTGTTTAAAACATGCTTAAGAAGTCGTCACGATTTCCTACTTATAACCAAACATATTGGAAACCATAATTATATAACATATCTTGGAAGCCCGATTACAGCTATACAAGTTTCAGTTATTTCCCTTTAGTTTAAAGATTATTTTTTTGCCCGGGTGCAATGTTTCTCACTACATTTAAATTTGTAACTTTGTGAGTTTTTGACCGATTTTGATATAATTTTCCAAATCTACATATTTAACGTACATATTCAAACAGTTGAGTTCAACCTGATTCAAAAAGTATTAGTTTTGTTCAAAGTTATCTCATTTAATTTTTCGATGTTTTCTTACCATTTTCATTTCATTTTTCTGAAAGTTTTGAAATCGGAAGTCATCCCGATTACAGCAACACAAGTATCAGTTATTTCCCTTTAGTTTTCAGATTATGCAATGTTTCATACTATATTTAGACTTGTAACTTCGCGAGTTTTTGACCAATTTTGATAGTTTGTTATTCTTATCCTTTTATTTGAGATACTTGATATAATCGATGACACGTGACGATGAATATGAAAGCTTTCATATCTGCATGCGACAGTAGCAGATCTAGTTATTATTTTTTTTTTTGTGTATTTTCTGCAAATCGGATTTCTCAGAATCTAACCATGGGATCTTTCTAAAACTTTGACCTACCCCCCCAAAAGTGGGGTGCGAACGTTGTTTAAATATATTTTCAAAACGTTTTACGAATCCGAAATCACCGAATTTTACGAACGAAAAAACTGACAATGCATAGTCGTAACTTTGTTATTTTTTGACCGATTTTACTAATTCTTTTTTCTTTGAATACCTTGAAAAAAATCATTTTCATCTGCGGTTTCACATTTTCGAATTTCGAAAATTCGTCGCTGTGATTTCGAACCGGAAGTTTAGACCAATTTGACAACTTCTTTAATAGTTGTACGATTTTCATGAAATTTAGTATACAAGTAGATCTTACCGATGTGACTTCAAAAATATAATTAGAAATTTTCTAAATTATCTCCCCTTGGTGAAATTAAGGATCAAAATTTTCAAAAAAATCGTCGAAATATAGGTCAGAATGACCTAATTTTTTTTTTCGATACTAGACAAGGAATTACTGATTCGTACACAAAATATGGAGTTTGTCGATCGAACCGGAAGTGCCACCATCTTTAAACGTGAAAAATCAAAAAGGCTTTTTTGCTATTTTACTTACAGACTCGGGAGTTATATTTTCGGAATCCTTGAAGGAATGCCTAAAAATCTATCGGATCAGAATTTTGATTTCGGTCATGTGATGGTCACAATTTTGAATTGAAAATGAAAAATAGAAGCAATTTGAAAGGCCCGGACTTCGGAACACAATAACTCTCCTTCTAATTAAGCTAGAATGTTCAAACTTGGTGTAGACGTTCACTAGGTCAATGTTATGATTGAGTTCAAAGATGAGCATTTTCTGCTTAGGGTAAGCAGAGATAAGCATGCTGATTTGTTGATTCTTTAGGGCACGATAACTTCGGTTATAATGAAGGGAGGGCGGTGAAACTTTTGTCAATAGAGAGTCTAATGGGTAGCCTGTGGTGTGAAATGATTGTATCATTTTTTTTAAATATCAGGGATAGCCGAAAAAAAGAGATTGAAAATCCAAAAAGTCGTATTTTTACAATTTGGAGCATGTTTAGAGGTCTTTCTCGTAAAGTCAACATACTATTTTTTGGGAACTTCTTCTACAAAGAGTCTTATTGGTAGTCTTTTATATGAAACCATCGATCAACAGTCCAACATATCAGGAGTAGAAGAACAAAAGGATCGAACATTGAAAACGGCATCCTTTCATTGTTGAGCGAAACATGAAGTGTGGGTGACTACAATCTACGCATTTAGTCATCGTATAGAGCTTATTCAACAGTATCGAATTCCAACTGCTTAGGGATATTTTACGTGCACTCCAATGTGTACACGGGACCTTGGTTTTTCGTCCCATCCGAAGGACTAGACAGCTGTGCTTGTCAGGCCCTCCGTTCTGCCTTACTGACAAGGGAACCACGCCGGGAAATCGAGATGAACTTTCTCTGTGCAGAACTTTCAATTCAGGCAAAACGTTTATTGCATACGATTAAGCTGGTCAGTTGGAGCTTATTTTCAAAAGTTTTGTAATAATCGGTTGGTAATTAAAGTACCGTGCACATTAAACTGTTAAAACAGAAAATTTCGCCCGGTTGAAATGTTTCTTGCTATAAGTCAGCAATTTTCCGAATTCAGAGAGGCTGGATGGCTGAATGGTTAGCATGTGCTCGCTGTATCGTAACCTTTGTCATTGAGTCAACGGGCATCGTTTCGATCTCCAGGTTGCACGTGACATGGTGTATGATGTCCAACCTCGTGGGTTTTCTCCGTGTTTTTCGGTTTCCTCCCAACGGCTAAAGACCAGTACGAGCAAGGGGAGTTTTTAAATAAAATTAAAAAACATATGTTAGTCCCGAAATGACCTAGTTTGTGTCGAATGGACGTTAGGCCGCATTTCTCTCTTTCTCTTTTTAAAGTTTTGTAATAATCGGTTGGTAATCAAAGGTACTGTTAAAGTGATAAAACAGAAAATTTGGCCCGGTTGTAATGTTTCTCACTTTAAATTCAGCAATTTGTCGATTTTAAGGGGCAAACGTTTATTGCGAACGATTAAGCTGGTCAGGGGGAGCTTATTTTTAAAAGTTTTGTAATATTCGGTTGATAACTAAAGATACCGTGCAAATTAAACTGTTAAAATAGAAAATTTGGCCCGTTTGAAATGTTTCTCGCTGTAGGTCAGCAATTTGCCGATTTTAGGGAGGTTGCGTGGCTGAATGGTTAGCACGTGCGCTCTGTATCATAACGTCTGTCATTGAGTCAACTGGCCTTGTTTCGATTTCTTGGTTGTACGTGACAAGGAGTATGGTCGCCTTACCAACCTCGTAGGCCGTAACACCGCTGCCCGGGTAAAATTTCCCTCATAGCACACTTTATGGCGTATGCCCGTCTTCATTAGCCCATTGTAGGAGCAGAACAGTAGGACATTAAACCCCATTCAATTTCATTTCATTTTCTCTATGTTGCTTATTTATTATAGTGGATAAATATTTTTCTGGTTCTAGCAATTATTTAATTTCTGCATAGAAATCTCTGGCCAGTTTTTTTTATTGCAGAGTGCCATTCTTGTATATTGCAGTCTATGACCCTTTGTTTAAAACATGCTTAAGAAGTCGTCACGATTTCCTACTTATAACCAAACATATTGGAACCCATAATTATATAACATATCTTGGAAGCCCGATTACAGCTATACAAGTTTCAGTTATTTCCCTTTAGTTTAAAGATTATTTTTTTGCCCGGGTGCAATGTTTCTCACTACATTTAAATTTGTAACTTTGTGAGTTTTTGACCGATTTTGATATTATGTCTTTATAATTTTCCAAATCTACATATTTAACGTACATATTCAAACAGTTGAGTTCAACCTGATTCAAAAAGTTTTAGTTTTGTTCAAAGTTATCTCATTTAATTTTTCGATGTTTTCTTACCATTTTCATTTCATTTTTCTGAAAGTTTTGAAATCGGAAGTCATCCCGATTACAGCAACACAAGTATCAGTTATTTCCCTTTAGTTTTCAGATTACTCAATGTTTCATACTATATTTAGACTTGTAACTTCGCGAGTTTTTGACCAATTTTGATAGTTTGTTATTCTTATCCTTTTATTTGAGATACTTGATATAATCGATGACACGTGACGATGAATATGAAAGCTTTCATATCTGCATGGGACAGTAGCAGATCTAGTTATTATTATTATTATTTTTTTTTGTGTGTCATTTCTGCAAATCGGATTTTTCAGAATCTAACCATGGGATCTTTCTGAAACTTTGACCTACCCCCCCCCCCCAAAACTGGGTGGCAGTTTTTGATTAAATATATTTTCAAAACGTTTTACGAATTCGAAATCACAGAATTTTACGAACGAGTGAATTTGACCTGCATTACTGTAACTCTGTGACTATTTGACCTATTTTACTAATTCTTTTTTCTTTGAGTACCTTGACAAAAATCATTTTCAACTGCAGTTTCAGATTTTCGAATTTCGAAAATTCGTCGCTGTGATTTCGAACCGGAAGTTGAGACCAACTTGACAACTTCTTTAATAGTTGTACGATTTTCATGAAATTTAGTATGTAAGTAGATCTTACCCACGTGACTTCAAAAATATAAATAGAAATTTTCTAAATTATCTCCCCTTGGTGAAATTAAGGATCAAAGTTTTCAAAAAAATCGAAGAAATATAGGTCAGAATGACCTGATGTTTTTTTTGGATACTAGATAAGTAAATACTGATTCGTACACAAAATGTTGAGTTTGTGGATTGGACCGGAAGTGCCGCCATCTTGAAACGTGAAAAATCACAAAGGCTTTTTTGCTATTTTACTTACAGACACGGGAGTTATATTTTCTGAATCCTTCAAGGATGGCCTAAAAAACGTTCGGAGTAGAATTTTGATTTAGGTCAATTGATGGTCGCCATTTTGAAGTGAAAGTGAAAAATAGAAGCAATTTGGAGGGCCGAGAATTTGGAACACAATAACTCTCCTTCTAATTGAGCTAGAATGTTCAAACTTGGTGTAGACGTTCACTAGGTCACTGTCTTGATTGAGTTTAAAGATGAGCATTTTCTGCTTAGGGTAAGCAGAGATAAGCAAGCTGATTTGTTGATTCTTTAGGGCACGATAACTTTGGTTATAATGAAGGGAGGGCGATGAAACTCTTGTCAATCGAGAGTCTAATATGTAACCTGTTGTGTGAAATCATTGTATCATTTTTCTTAAATGTCCGGGGTAGCCGACAAAAAGAGATTGAAAATCCAAAAAGTCGTATTTTTACAATTTGGAGCATGTTTAGAGGTCTTTCTCGTATAGTCAACTTAATATTTTTGGGGAACTTCTTCTACAAAGAGTCTTATTGGTAGTCTTTTATATAAAACCATCGATCAACAATCCAACATATCAGGAGTAGAAGAACAAAAGGATCGAACATTGAAAACGGCATCCTTTCATTGTTAAGCGAAACATGCAGTGTGGGTGACTACAATCTACACATTTAGTCATCGTATACAGCTTATTCAACAGTATCGAATTCCAACTGCTTAGGGATATTTTTTTTCGTCCCATCCGAACGACTAGACAGCTGTGCTTGTCAGTCCCTCCGTTCTGCCTCACTGACAACGGGGAACCACGCCGGGAAATCAAGATGAACTTTTTCCGTGCAGAACTTTCAATTCAGGCCAAACGTTTATTGCATACGGTTAAGCTGGTCAGTTGGAGCATATTTTCAAAAGTTTAGTAATTATCGGTTGGTAATAAAAGTACCGTGCACATTAAACTGTTAAAACAGAAAATTTCGCCCGGTTGAAATGTTTCTTGCTATAAGTCAGCAATTTTCCGAATTCAGGGAGGCTGAATGGTTAGCATGTGCGCGCTGTATCGTAACTTCTGTCATTGAGTCAACGGGCGTCATTTCGATCTTCAGGTTGCACGTGACATGGAGTATGATGTCCAACCTCGTGGGTTTTCTCCGTGTCCTTCGGTTTCCTCCCAACGGCTAAAGACCTGTAAGCGCAAGGGGAGTTTTTAAATAAAATTAAAAAACATATGTTAGTCACGAAATGACCTAGTTTGTGTCTAATGGACATTAGGCCGCATTTCTCTCTTTCTCTTTTATTTTTAAAGTTTTGTAATAAACGGTTGGTAATCAAAGGTACTGTAAAAGTGATAAAACAGAAAATTTCGCCCGGTTGTAATGTTTCTCACTTTAAAGTCAGCAATTTGCCGATTTTAAGAGGCAAACGTTTATTGCGAACGATTAAGCTGGTCAAGGGGAGCTTATTTTTAAAAGTTTTGTAATATTCGGTTGATAACTAAAGGTACCGTGCAAATTAAACTGTTAAAATAGAAAATTTGGCCCGGTTGAACTGTTTCTCGCTGCGGGTCAGCAATTTGCCGATTTTAGGGAGGTTGCGTGGCTGAATAACGTCTGTCTTTGAGTCAACTGGCGTTGTTTCGATTTCTTGGTTGTACGTGACAAGGAGTATGTTCGCCTGTCCAACTTCGTAGGCCGTAACGCCGCTGCCCGGGTAAAATTTCCCTCATTGCACACTTTATGGCATATGCCCGTCTTCATTAGCCCATTTTAGGAGCAGAACAGTAGGACGTTAAACCCCATTCAATTTCATTTCATTTTCTCTATGTTGCTTATTTATTATAGTGGATAAATATTTTTCTGGTTCTAGCAATTATTTAATTTCTGCATAGAAATCTTGCTTTGGCCAGTTTTTTTATTGCAGAGTGCCATTCTTGTATAATTCAGTCTACGATCCTTTGTTTAAAACATGCTTAAGAAGTCGTCACGATTTCCTACTTATAACCAAACATATTGGAAATATTAGTCTGGCATTATTAAATCCTAATTTTATTGGTCTTATTTAAAATTAAACTTTCATTTAACTATGAACAACCCTTAACGTGTCTCTTTAAAACTATTAAATACTCTAAAACAGTAGCTCAACCTTTTGACCTAAACTCATTAATTTACCATTTTCTTGTGAGCGACTTCTTATTCTTCCTATATGACATATTGCACGTGTCTGATTTCAAAGGGGGGTTGGGTGGCTGAATGGTTAGCACGCGCGCCTGTCATTGAGTTAACTAGCGTGTTTTCAAATGTCCGGTTGTACGTGACAAGGAGTAAGGTCGCCTGTCCAACCTGCCATTTTTAATTTGTTTTTCCCGCCATTTTCATTTCATTTTCTCATCCGTCTCATTACAGTAATACAAGTTTCAGTTATTTCCCTTTAGTTTTCAGATTATTGTTATGCATGGGTGCAATGTTTCATACTATATTTAGACTTGTAACTTCGAGAGTTTTTGACCAATTTTGATAATTTTTTCTTCTTATCCTTTTATTTAGGATACTTGATACAATCAATGACACGTGACGATGAATATGAAAGTTTTCATATCTGCATGGGACAGTAGCAGATCTAGTTAAGCTTTCATATGTATTACATATGAAAGCTTATTGTTTCTGTTAAAGTTATTATTATTATTATTTTTTTTTTTTTGTGTCATTTCTGCAAATCGGATTTCTCAGAATCTAACCATGGGACCTTTCTGAAACTTTGACCTACCCCCCCAAAACTGGGTGGCAGTTTTTGATTAAATATATTTTCAAAACGTTCAAATCACAGAATTTTACGAACGAGTGAATTTGACCTGCATTACTGTAACTCTGTGACTATTTGACCTATTTTACTAATTCTTTTTTCTTTGAGTACCCTATGTAAGTAGATCTTAATCATGTGACTTCAAAAATATAAATAGAAATTTTCTAAATTATCTCCCCTTGGTGAAATTAAGGATCAAAGTTTTCAAAAAAATCGAAGAAATATAGGTCAGAATGACCTGATTTTTTTTTTTGATACTAGATAACTAAACACTGATTCGTACACAAAATATTGAGTTTGTGGGTTGAACCTGAAGTGCCGCCATCTTGAAACGTGAAAAATCACAAAGGCTTTTTTGCTATTTTACTTACAGACACGGGAGTTATATTTTCTGAATCCTTGAAGGATGGCCTAAAAAACGTTCGGAGTAGAATTTTGATTTAGGTCAATTGATGGTCGCCATTTTGAAGTGAAAGTGAAAAATAGAAGCAATTTGAAGGGCCGAGAATTTGGAACACAATAACTCTCCTGCTTATTGAGCTAGAATGTTCAAACTTGATGTAGACGTTCACTAGGTCACTGTCTTGATTGAGTTCATAGATGAGCATTTTCTGCCTTGGGTAAGCAGAGATAAGCAAGCTGGTTTGTTGATTCTTTAGGGCACGATAACTTTGGTTATAATGAAGGGAGGGCGATCAAACTCTTGTCAATCGAGAGTCTAATAGCTAACCTGTTGTGTGAAATCATTGTATCATTTTTTCTTAAATGTCCGGGGTAGCCGAAAAAAAGAGATTGAAAATCCAAAGAGTCGTATTTTTACAATTTAGAGCATGTTTAAAGGTCTTTCTCGTAAAGTCAACATGTGTTTCCTGCAAATCGTTTTTCTCAGAATCTAACCATAGGATGTTTCTGAAACTTTGACCTACCCCCCCAAAAATGGGTGGTGACTATTGATTAAATATATTTTCAAAACGTTTAAAGCATTCGAAATCACCGAATTTTACGAACGAGTGAATTTGACCTGCATTACTGTAACTCTGTGACTATTTGACCTATTTTACTAATTCTTTTTTCTTTGAGTACCATGACAAAAATCATTTTCAACTGCAGTTTCAGATTTTCGAATTTCGAAAATTCGTCGCTGTGATTTCGAACCGGAAGTTGAGACCAACTTGACAACTTCTTTAATAGTTGTACGATTTTCATGAAATTTAGTATGTAAGTAGATCTTACCCACGTGACTTCAAAAATATAAATAGAAATTTTCTAAATTATCTCCCCTTGGTGAAATTAAGGATCAAAGTTTTCAAAAAAATCGAAGAAATATAGGTCAGAATGACCTGATGTTTTTTTTGGATACTAGATAAGTAAATACTGATTCGTACACAAAATGTTGAGTTTGTGGATTGGACCGGAAGTGCCGCCATCTTGAAACGTGAAAAATCACAAAGGCTTTTTTGCTATTTTACTTACAGACACGGGAGTTATATTTTCTGAATCCTTCAAGGATGGCCTAAAAAACGTTCGGAGTAGAATTTTGATTTAGGTCAATTGATGGTCGCCATTTTGAAGTGAAAGTGAAAAATAGAAGCAATTTGGAGGGCCGAGAATTTGGAACACAATAACTCTCCTTCTAATTGAGCTAGAATGTTCAAACTTGGTGTAGACGTTCACTAGGTCACTGTCTTGATTGAGTTTAAAGATGAGCATTTTCTGCTTAGGGTAAGCAGAGATAAGCAAGCTGATTTGTTGATTCTTTAGGGCACGATAACTTTGGTTATAATGAAGGGAGGGCGATGAAACTCTTGTCAATCGAGAGTCTAATATCTAACCTGTTGTGTGAAATCATTGTATCATTTTTCTTAAATGTCCGGGGTAGCCGAAAAAAAGAGATTGAAAATCCAAAAAGTCGTATTTTTACAATTTGGAGCATGTTTAGAGGTCTTTCTCGTAAAGTCAACTTAATATTTTTGGGGAACTTCTTCTACAAAGAGTCTTATTGGTAGTCTTTTATATAAAACCATCGATCAACAATCCAACATATCAGGAGTAGAAGAACAAAAGGATCGAACATTGAAAACGGCATCCTTTCATTGTTAAGCGAAACATGCAGTGTGGGTGACTACAATCTACACATTTAGTCATCGTATACAGCTTATTCAACAGTATCGAATTCCAACTGCTTAGGGATATTTTTTTTCGTCCCATCCGAACGACTAGACAGCTGTGCTTGTCAGTCCCTCCGTTCTGCCTCACTGACAACGGGGAACCACGCCGGGAAATCAAGATGAACTTTTTCCGTGCAGAACTTTCAATTCAGGCCAAACGTTTATTGCATACGGTTAAGCTGGTCAGTTGGAGCATATTTTCAAAAGTTTAGTAATTATCGGTTGGTAATAAAAGTACCGTGCACATTAAACTGTTAAAACAGAAAATTTCGCCCGGTTGAAATGTTTCTTGCTATAAGTCAGCAATTTTCCGAATTCAGGGAGGCTGAATGGTTAGCATGTGCGCGCTGTATCGTAACTTCTGTCATTGAGTCAACGGGCGTCATTTCGATCTTCAGGTTGCACGTGACATGGAGTATGATGTCCAACCTCGTGGGTTTTCTCCGTGTCCTTCGGTTTCCTCCCAACGGCTAAAGACCTGTAAGCGCAAGGGGAGTTTTTAAATAAAATTAAAAAACATATGTTAGTCACGAAATGACCTAGTTTGTGTCTAATGGACATTAGGCCGCATTTCTCTCTTTCTCTTTTATTTTTAAAGTTTTGTAATAAACGGTTGGTAATCAAAGGTACTGTAAAAGTGATAAAACAGAAAATTTCGCCCGGTTGTAATGTTTCTCACTTTAAAGTCAGCAATTTGCCGATTTTAAGAGGCAAACGTTTATTGCGAACGATTAAGCTGGTAAAGGGGAGCTTATTTTTAAAAGTTTTGTAATATTCGGTTGATAACTAAAGGTACCGTGCAAATTAAACTGTTAAAATAGAAAATTTGGCCCGGTTGAACTGTTTCTCGCTGCGGGTCAGCAATTTGCCGATTTTAGGGAGGTTGCGTGGCTGAATAACGTCTGTCTTTGAGTCAACTGGCGTTGTTTCGATTTCTTGGTTGTACGTGACAAGGAGTATGTTCGCCTGTCCAACTTCGTAGGCCGTAACGCCGCTGCCCGGGTAAAATTTCCCTCATTGCACACTTTATGGCATATGCCCGTCTTCATTAGCCCATTTTAGGAGCAGAACAGTAGGACGTTAAACCCCATTCAATTTCATTTCATTTTCTCTATGTTGCTTATTTATTATAGTGGATAAATATTTTTCTGGTTCTAGCAATTATTTAATTTCTGCATAGAAATCTTGCTTTGGCCAGTTTTTTTATTGCAGAGTGCCATTCTTGTATAATTCAGTCTACGATCCTTTGTTTAAAACATGCTTAAGAAGTCGTCACGATTTCCTACTTATAACCAAACATATTGGAAATATTAGTCTGGCATTATTAAATCCTAATTTTATTGGTCTTATTTAAAATTAAACTTTCATTTAACTATGAACAACCCTTAACGTGTCTCTTTAAAACTATTAAATACTCTAAAACAGTAGCTCAACCTTTTGACCTAAACTCATTAATTTACCATTTTCTTGTGAGCGACTTCTTATTCTTCCTATATGACATATTGCACGTGTCTGATTTCAAAGGGGGGTTGGGTGGCTGAATGGTTAGCACGCGCGCCTGTCATTGAGTTAACTAGCGTGTTTTCAAATGTCCGGTTGTACGTGACAAGGAGTAAGGTCGCCTGTCCAACCTGCCATTTTTAATTTGTTTTTCCCGCCATTTTCATTTCATTTTCTCATCCGTCTCATTACAGTAATACAAGTTTCAGTTATTTCCCTTTAGTTTTCAGATTATTGTTATGCATGGGTGCAATGTTTCATACTATATTTAGACTTGTAACTTCGAGAGTTTTTGACCAATTTTGATAATTTTTTCTTCTTATCCTTTTATTTAGGATACTTGATACAATCAATGACACGTGACGATGAATATGAAAGTTTTCATATCTGCATGGGACAGTAGCAGATCTAGTTAAGCTTTCATATGTATTACATATGAAAGCTTATTGTTTCTGTTAAAGTTATTATTATTATTATTTTTTTTTTTTTGTGTCATTTCTGCAAATCGGATTTCTCAGAATCTAACCATGGGACCTTTCTGAAACTTTGACCTACCCCCCCAAAACTGGGTGGCAGTTTTTGATTAAATATATTTTCAAAACGTTCAAATCACAGAATTTTACGAACGAGTGAATTTGACCTGCATTACTGTAACTCTGTGACTATTTGACCTATTTTACTAATTCTTTTTTCTTTGAGTACCCTATGTAAGTAGATCTTAATCATGTGACTTCAAAAATATAAATAGAAATTTTCTAAATTATCTCCCCTTGGTGAAATTAAGGATCAAAGTTTTCAAAAAAATCGAAGAAATATAGGTCAGAATGACCTGATTTTTTTTTTTGATACTAGATAACTAAACACTGATTCGTACACAAAATATTGAGTTTGTGGGTTGAACCTGAAGTGCCGCCATCTTGAAACGTGAAAAATCACAAAGGCTTTTTTGCTATTTTACTTACAGACACGGGAGTTATATTTTCTGAATCCTTGAAGGATGGCCTAAAAAACGTTCGGAGTAGAATTTTGATTTAGGTCAATTGATGGTCGCCATTTTGAAGTGAAAGTGAAAAATAGAAGCAATTTGAAGGGCCGAGAATTTGGAACACAATAACTCTCCTGCTAATTGAGCTAGAATGTTCAAACTTGATGTAGACGTTCACTAGGTCACTGTCTTGATTGAGTTCATAGATGAGCATTTTCTGCCTTGGGTAAGCAGAGATAAGCAAGCTGGTTTGTTGATTCTTTAGGGCACGATAACTTTGGTTATAATGAAGGGAGGGCGATCAAACTCTTGTCAATCGAGAGTCTAATAGCTAACCTGTTGTGTGAAATCATTGTATCATTTTTTCTTAATTGTCCGGGGTAGCCGAAAAAAAGAGATTGAAAATCCAAAGAGTCGTATTTTTACAATTTAGAGCATGTTTAAAGGTCTTTCTCGTAAAGTCAACATGTGTTTCCTGCAAATCGTTTTTCTCAGAATCTAACCATAGGATGTTTCTGAAACTTTGACCTACCCCCCCAAAAATGGGTGGTGACTATTGATTAAATATATTTTCAAAACGTTTAAAGCATTCGAAATCACCGAATTTTACGAACGAGTGAATTTGACCTGCATTACTGTAACTCTGTGACTATTTGACCTATTTTACTAATTCTTTTTTCTTTGAGTACCATGACAAAAATCATTTTCAACTGCAGTTTCAGATTTTCGAATTTCGAAAATTCGTCGCTGTGATTTCGAACCGGAAGTTGAGACCAACTTGACAACTTCTTTAATAGTTGTACGATTTTCATGAAATTTAGTATGTAAGTAGATCATACCGATGCAACTTTAAAGATGTCCTTAGAAATTTTCTAAATTATCTCCCCTTAGTGCAATTAGGGATCAAAGTTTTCAAAAAAATCGAAGAAATATAGGTCAGAATGACCTGATTTTTTTTTGGATACTAGGTAAGTAAATACTGATTCGTACACAAAATATTGAGTTTGTGGATCGAACCGGAAGTGCCGCCATCTTGAAACGTGAAAAATCACAAAGGCTTTTGCGATATTTTACTTACAGACATGGGAGTTACATTTTCGGAATCCTTGAAGGAATGCCTAAAAATCTATCAGATCAGAATTTTGATTTCCTTCACGTGATGGTCACCATTTCGAACTGAATATAAAAAAGTTGAAAAATCGACATTAACGAGCACGTGAATGAAAGCAATAGGCCGTAGTTTGGAGAATATGTCTCCTATTTCCAAAATGAATACATTTCTGCATAGCCGGGATCAGGGTCGAAATATTGTTATTTGAAAATGTCACATTTTCGAATTTTGTCTTTGATGTTTTCCGTGCCGATAAAGTTGTTTACGATTGAAAAATCATAAAAACTTCGCTATATTTTGACCGATTTTAATGATTTTTATACGCCCACATTTTCATGTGGACGTATATTGTCGTCGCCCCTGTTCGTCCGTCCGTCCGTCCGTCCGTCCGTCTGGACGTCCGTCCGGACGTCCGTCCGTTCACAATTGTTTGTGAACAGTCTACAGGTCACAATTTTTATCCGATTTCAATGAAACTTAAAACATAGGTTTATCACCCTAAGATCTCGGTTCCTTTCGATATTGGCATGTATCGGACTGTAACTTCATGGGTTATGGCCCCTGATTGTACGAAAAATCACGTTTTTTAGCTTGTGAACAGTTTAGAGGTCACAATTTTGAACCGATTTGGATGAAACTTGAAATGCATGTTTATAACCCAAAGATCTTGGTTCCTTTCGATATTTGCGCCAATCGGATCGTAACTTCCTGAATTATGGCCCCTGATTGTCCGAAAAATTGCCCTTTTTAGCTTGTGGTCCCTCTGGAGGTCAAAATTGTTATCCGATTTAAAAAACTGTTTGATTATATCATTGTTCCATAGTTATGAAGGTCGGGTTCGAATTTCGTGAAAATCGGACCAAAATTGACGGACAAAATGGCCGCCATTTGTACGCGAATAGTGTGAAAATATGTTATATCAAGGTTGTGAACAGTGTAGAGGACACAATTTTGAACCGATTTGGATGAAACTTGAAATGCTTGTTTATAACCTAAAGATCTTGATTCCTTTCGATATTTGCGCCAATTGGATCGTAACTTCCTGAATTATGGCCCCTGATTGTCCGAAAAATTGCCCTTTTTAGCTTGTGGTCCCTCTGGAGGTCAAAATTATTATCCGATTTAAAAAAACGTTTGACTATATCACCGTTACATGGTAATGAAGAGAGAGTTTGAATTACGTGAAAACCGGACTAGAATTGACGGACAAAATGGACGCCGTTTGTACACGAATAGTGTGAAAATATGTTATATCAAGGTTGTGGACCCTATAGAGGTCACAATTTTGAATCGATTTTGATGAAACTTGACAGGTATGTTTTAAACCCAAAGATCTTTGTTCCTTTCGATATTTGCGCCCATCGGGTCATTACTTCCTGAATTATGTCCCCTGATTGTACGAAAAATCACCCTTTTTAGCTTGTGGTGCCTCTGGAGGTCACAATTATTATATGATTTAAAAAAAAATGTTTGATTATAAAAAACAAACAAATTCTTATGATTTTCTGATAATTCCTTAATATGCGACAATTCTTGTTAACTGCCCGGACGATTTGGCTGTTGTGTGGGCGTATGTTTCGTTGCCTGGCAACCTATTTTTTTTTGTTGATGAGATTATTTACATGACCCATGACATGTGACAGGAAGTGACTGTTAATATGAAAGCTTTAATATCTGCTTTGCAGATCTAGTTATTATTATTATTATTTTTTTTTTGTGTGTCATTTCTGCAAATCGGATTTCTCAGAATCTAACAATGGGATCTTTCTGAAACTTTGACCTACCCCCCCAAAACTGGGTGGCAGTTTTTGATTAAATATATTTTCAAAACGTTTTACGAATTCGAAATCACAGAATTTTACGAACGAGTGAATTTGAACTGCATTACTGTAACTCTGTGACTATTTGACCTATTTTACTAATTCTTTTTTCTTTGAGTACCTTGACAAAAATCATTTTCAACTGCAGTTTCAGATTTTCGAATTTCGAAAATTCGTCGCTGTGATTTCGAACCGGAAGTTGAGACCAACTTGACAACTTCTTTAATAGTTGTACGATTTTCATGAAATTTAGTATGTAAGTAGATCTTACCCACGTGACTTCAAAAATATAAATAGAAATTTTCTAAATTATCTCCCCTTGGTGAAATTAAGGATCAAAGTTTTCAAAAAAATCGAAGAAATATAGGTCAGAATGACCTGATGTTTTTTTTGGATACTAGATAAGTAAATACTGATTCGTACACAAAATGTTGAGTTTGTGGATTGGACCGGAAGTGCCGCCATCTTGAAACGTGAAAAATCACAAAGGCTTTTTTGCTATTTTACTTACAGACACGGGAGTTATATTTTCTGAATCCTTCAAGGATGGCCTAAAAAACGTTCGGAGTAGAATTTTGATTTAGGTCAATTGATGGTCGCCATTTTGAAGTGAAAGTGAAAAATAGAAGCAATTTGGAGGGCCGAGAATTTGGAACACAATAACTCTCCTTCTAATTGAGCTAGAATGTTCAAACTTGGTGTAGACGTTCACTAGGTCACTGTCTTGATTGAGTTTAAAGATGAGCATTTTCTGCTTAGGGTAAGCAGAGATAAGCAAGCTGATTTGTTGATTCTTTAGGGCACGATAACTTTGGTTATAATGAAGGGAGGGCGATGAAACTCTTGTCAATCGAGAGTCTAATATCTAACCTGTTGTGTGAAATCATTGTATCATTTTTCTTAAATGTCCGGGGTAGCCGAAAAAAAGAGATTGAAAATCCAAAAAGTCGTATTTTTACAATTTGGAGCATGTTTAGAGGTCTTTCTCGTAAAGTCAACTTAATATTTTTGGGGAACTTCTTCTACAAAGAGTCTTATTGGTAGTCTTTTATATAAAACCATCGATCAACAATCCAACATATCAGGAGTAGAAGAACAAAAGGATCGAACATTGAAAACGGCATCCTTTCATTGTTAAGCGAAACATGCAGTGTGGGTGACTACAATCTACACATTTAGTCATCGTATACAGCTTATTCAACAGTATCGAATTCCAACTGCTTAGGGATATTTTTTTTCGTCCCATCCGAACGACTAGACAGCTGTGCTTGTCAGTCCCTCCGTTCTGCCTCACTGACAACGGGGAACCACGCCGGGAAATCAAGATGAACTTTTTCCGTGCAGAACTTTCAATTCAGGCCAAACGTTTATTGCATACGGTTAAGCTGGTCAGTTGGAGCATATTTTCAAAAGTTTAGTAATTATCGGTTGGTAATAAAAGTACCGTGCACATTAAACTGTTAAAACAGAAAATTTCGCCCGGTTGAAATGTTTCTTGCTATAAGTCAGCAATTTTCCGAATTCAGGGAGGCTGAATGGTTAGCATGTGCGCGCTGTATCGTAACTTCTGTCATTGAGTCAACGGGCGTCATTTCGATCTTCAGGTTGCACGTGACATGGAGTATGATGTCCAACCTCGTGGGTTTTCTCCGTGTCCTTCGGTTTCCTCCCAACGGCTAAAGACCTGTAAGCGCAAGGGGAGTTTTTAAATAAAATTAAAAAACATATGTTAGTCACGAAATGACCTAGTTTGTGTCTAATGGACATTAGGCCGCATTTCTCTCTTTCTCTTTTATTTTTAAAGTTTTGTAATAAACGGTTGGTAATCAAAGGTACTGTAAAAGTGATAAAACAGAAAATTTCGCCCGGTTGTAATGTTTCTCACTTTAAAGTCAGCAATTTGCCGATTTTAAGAGGCAAACGTTTATTGCGAACGATTAAGCTGGTAAAGGGGAGCTTATTTTTAAAAGTTTTGTAATATTCGGTTGATAACTAAAGGTACCGTGCAAATTAAACTGTTAAAATAGAAAATTTGGCCCGGTTGAACTGTTTCTCGCTGCGGGTCAGCAATTTGCCGATTTTAGGGAGGTTGCGTGGCTGAATAACGTCTGTCTTTGAGTCAACTGGCGTTGTTTCGATTTCTTGGTTGTACGTGACAAGGAGTATGTTCGCCTGTCCAACTTCGTAGGCCGTAACGCCGCTGCCCGGGTAAAATTTCCCTCATTGCACACTTTATGGCATATGCCCGTCTTCATTAGCCCATTTTAGGAGCAGAACAGTAGGACGTTAAACCCCATTCAATTTCATTTCATTTTCTCTATGTTGCTTATTTATTATAGTGGATAAATATTTTTCTGGTTCTAGCAATTATTTAATTTCTGCATAGAAATCTTGCTTTGGCCAGTTTTTTTATTGCAGAGTGCCATTCTTGTATAATTCAGTCTACGATCCTTTGTTTAAAACATGCTTAAGAAGTCGTCACGATTTCCTACTTATAACCAAACATATTGGAAATATTAGTCTGGCATTATTAAATCCTAATTTTATTGGTCTTATTTAAAATTAAACTTTCATTTAACTATGAACAACCCTTAACGTGTCTCTTTAAAACTATTAAATACTCTAAAACAGTAGCTCAACCTTTTGACCTAAACTCATTAATTTACCATTTTCTTGTGAGCGACTTCTTATTCTTCCTATATGACATATTGCACGTGTCTGATTTCAAAGGGGGGTTGGGTGGCTGAATGGTTAGCACGCGCGCCTGTCATTGAGTTAACTAGCGTGTTTTCAAATGTCCGGTTGTACGTGACAAGGAGTAAGGTCGCCTGTCCAACCTGCCATTTTTAATTTGTTTTTCCCGCCATTTTCATTTCATTTTCTCATCCGTCTCATTACAGTAATACAAGTTTCAGTTATTTCCCTTTAGTTTTCAGATTATTGTTATGCATGGGTGCAATGTTTCATACTATATTTAGACTTGTAACTTCGAGAGTTTTTGACCAATTTTGATAATTTTTTCTTCTTATCCTTTTATTTAGGATACTTGATACAATCAATGACACGTGACGATGAATATGAAAGTTTTCATATCTGCATGGGACAGTAGCAGATCTAGTTAAGCTTTCATATGTATTACATATGAAAGCTTATTGTTTCTGTTAAAGTTATTATTATTATTATTTTTTTTTTTTTGTGTCATTTCTGCAAATCGGATTTCTCAGAATCTAACCATGGGACCTTTCTGAAACTTTGACCTACCCCCCCAAAACTGGGTGGCAGTTTTTGATTAAATATATTTTCAAAACGTTCAAATCACAGAATTTTACGAACGAGTGAATTTGACCTGCATTACTGTAACTCTGTGACTATTTGACCTATTTTACTAATTCTTTTTTCTTTGAGTACCCTATGTAAGTAGATCTTAATCATGTGACTTCAAAAATATAAATAGAAATTTTCTAAATTATCTCCCCTTGGTGAAATTAAGGATCAAAGTTTTCAAAAAAATCGAAGAAATATAGGTCAGAATGACCTGATTTTTTTTTTGATACTAGATAACTAAACACTGATTCGTACACAAAATATTGAGTTTGTGGGTTGAACCTGAAGTGCCGCCATCTTGAAACGTGAAAAATCACAAAGGCTTTTTTGCTATTTTACTTACAGACACGGGAGTTATATTTTCTGAATCCTTGAAGGATGGCCTAAAAAACGTTCGGAGTAGAATTTTGATTTAGGTCAATTGATGGTCGCCATTTTGAAGTGAAAGTGAAAAATAGAAGCAATTTGAAGGGCCGAGAATTTGGAACACAATAACTCTCCTGCTAATTGAGCTAGAATGTTCAAACTTGATGTAGACGTTCACTAGGTCACTGTCTTGATTGAGTTCATAGATGAGCATTTTCTGCCTTGGGTAAGCAGAGATAAGCAAGCTGGTTTGTTGATTCTTTAGGGCACGATAACTTTGGTTATAATGAAGGGAGGGCGATCAAACTCTTGTCAATCGAGAGTCTAATAGCTAACCTGTTGTGTGAAATCATTGTATCATTTTTTCTTAATTGTCCGGGGTAGCCGAAAAAAAGAGATTGAAAATCCAAAGAGTCGTATTTTTACAATTTAGAGCATGTTTAAAGGTCTTTCTCGTAAAGTCAACATGTGTTTCCTGCAAATCGTTTTTCTCAGAATCTAACCATAGGATGTTTCTGAAACTTTGACCTACCCCCCCAAAAATGGGTGGTGACTATTGATTAAATATATTTTCAAAACGTTTAAAGCATTCGAAATCACCGAATTTTACGAACGAGTGAATTTGACCTGCATTACTGTAACTCTGTGACTATTTGACCTATTTTACTAATTCTTTTTTCTTTGAGTACCATGACAAAAATCATTTTCAACTGCAGTTTCAGATTTTCGAATTTCGAAAATTCGTCGCTGTGATTTCGAACCGGAAGTTGAGACCAACTTGACAACTTCTTTAATAGTTGTACGATTTTCATGAAATTTAGTATGTAAGTAGATCATACCGATGCAACTTTAAAGATGTCCTTAGAAATTTTCTAAATTATCTCCCCTTAGTGCAATTAGGGATCAAAGTTTTCAAAAAAATCGAAGAAATATAGGTCAGAATGACCTGATTTTTTTTTGGATACTAGGTAAGTAAATACTGATTCGTACACAAAATATTGAGTTTGTGGATCGAACCGGAAGTGCCGCCATCTTGAAACGTGAAAAATCACAAAGGCTTTTGCGATATTTTACTTACAGACATGGGAGTTACATTTTCGGAATCCTTGAAGGAATGCCTAAAAATCTATCAGATCAGAATTTTGATTTCCTTCACGTGATGGTCACCATTTCGAACTGAATATAAAAAAGTTGAAAAATCGACATTAACGAGCACGTGAATGAAAGCAATAGGCCGTAGTTTGGAGAATATGTCTCCTATTTCCAAAATGAATACATTTCTGCATAGCCGGGATCAGGGTCGAAATATTGTTATTTGAAAATGTCACATTTTCGAATTTTGTCTTTGATGTTTTCCGTGCCGATAAAGTTGTTTACGATTGAAAAATCATAAAAACTTCGCTATATTTTGACCGATTTTAATGATTTTTATACGCCCACATTTTCATGTGGACGTATATTGTCGTCGCCCCTGTTCGTCCGTCCGTCCGTCCGTCCGTCCGTCTGGACGTCCGTCCGGACGTCCGTCCGTTCACAATTGTTTGTGAACAGTCTACAGGTCACAATTTTTATCCGATTTCAATGAAACTTAAAACATAGGTTTATCACCCTAAGATCTCGGTTCCTTTCGATATTGGCATGTATCGGACTGTAACTTCATGGGTTATGGCCCCTGATTGTACGAAAAATCACGTTTTTTAGCTTGTGAACAGTTTAGAGGTCACAATTTTGAACCGATTTGGATGAAACTTGAAATGCATGTTTATAACCCAAAGATCTTGGTTCCTTTCGATATTTGCGCCAATCGGATCGTAACTTCCTGAATTATGGCCCCTGATTGTCCGAAAAATTGCCCTTTTTAGCTTGTGGTCCCTCTGGAGGTCAAAATTGTTATCCGATTTAAAAAACTGTTTGATTATATCATTGTTCCATGGTTATGAAGGTCGGGTTCGAATTTCGTGAAAATCGGACCAAAATTGACGGACAAAATGGCCGCCATTTGTACGCGAATAGTGTGAAAATATGTTATATCAAGGTTGTGAACAGTGTAGAGGACACAATTTTGAACCGATTTGGATGAAACTTGAAATGCTTGTTTATAACCTAAAGATCTTGATTCCTTTCGATATTTGCGCCAATTGGATCGTAACTTCCTGAATTATGGCCCCTGATTGTCCGAAAAATTGCCCTTTTTAGCTTGTGGTCCCTCTGGAGGTCAAAATTATTATCCGATTTAAAAAAACGTTTGACTATATCACCGTTACATGGTAATGAAGAGAGAGTTTGAATTACGTGAAAACCGGACTAGAATTGACGGACAAAATGGACGCCGTTTGTACACGAATAGTGTGAAAATATGTTATATCAAGGTTGTGGACCCTATAGAGGTCACAATTTTGAATCGATTTTGATGAAACTTGACAGGTATGTTTTAAACCCAAAGATCTTTGTTCCTTTCGATATTTGCGCCCATCGGGTCATTACTTCCTGAATTATGTCCCCTGATTGTACGAAAAATCACCCTTTTTAGCTTGTGGTGCCTCTGGAGGTCACAATTATTATATGATTTAAAAAAAAATGTTTGATTATAAAAACCAAACAAATTCTTATGATTTTCTGATAATTCCTTAATATGCGACAATTCTTGTTAACTGCCCGGACGATTTGGCTGTTGTGTGGGCGTATGTTTCGTTGCCTGGCAACCTATTTTTTTTTTGTTGATGAGATTATTTACATGACCCATGACATGTGACAGGAAGTGACTGTTAATATGAAAGCTTTAATATCTGCTTTGCAGATCTAGTTATTATTATTATTATTTTTTTTTTGTGTGTCATTTCTGTAAATCGGATTTCTCAGAATCTAACAATGGGATCTTTCTGAAACTTTGACCTACCCCCCCAAAACTGGGTGGCAGTTTTTGATTAAATATATTTTCAAAACGTTTTACGAATTCGAAATCACAGAATTTTACGAACAAGTGAATTTGAACTGCATTACTGTAACTCTGTGACTATTTGACATATTTTACTAATTCTTTTTTCTTTGAGTACCTTGACAAAAATCATTTTCAACTGCAGTTTCAGATTTTCGAATTTCGAAAATTCGTCGCTGTGATTTCGAACCGGAAGTTGAGACCAACTTGACAACTTCTTTAATAGTTGTACGATTTTCATGGAATTTAGTATGTAAGTAGATCTTACCCACGTGACTTCAAAAATATAAACAGAAATTTTCTAAATTATCTCCCCTTGGTGAAATTAAGGATCAAAGTTTTCAAAAAAATCGAAGAAATATAGGTCAGAATGACCTGATGTTTTTTTTGGATATTAGATAAGTAAATACTGATTCGTATACAAAATATTGAGTTTGTGGATTGAAACGGAAGTGCCGCCATCTTGAAACGTGAAAAATCACAAAGGCTTTTTTGCTATTTTACTTACAGACACAGGAGTTATATTTTCTGAATCCTTCAAGGATGGCCTAAAAAACGTTCGGAGTAGAATTTTGATTTAGGTCAATTGATGGTCGCCATTTTGAAGTGAAAGTGAAAAATAGAAGCAATTTGAAGGGCCGAGAATTTGGAACACAATAACTATCCTTCTAATTGAGCTAGAATGTTCAAACTTGGTGTAGACGATTACTAGGTCACTGTCTTGATTGAGTTCAAAGATGAGCATTTTCTGCCTAGGGTAAGCAGAGATAAGCAAGCTGATTTGTTGATTCTTTAGGGCACGATTACTTTGGTTATAATGAAAGAAGGGCGATGAAACTCTTGTCAATCGAGAGTCTAATATCTAACCTGTTGTGTGAAATCATTGTATCATTTTTTCTTAAATGTCCGGGGTAGCCGAAAAAAAGAGATTGAAAATCCAAAGAGTCGTATTTTTACAATTTAGAGCATGTTTAAAGGTCTTTCTCGTAAAGTCAACATGTGTTTCCTGCAAATCGGATTTCTCAGAATCTAGCCATAGGATGTTTCTGAAACATTGACCTACACACCCAAAAATGGGTGGTGAGTATTGATTAAATACATTTTCAAAACGTTTAAAGCATTCGAAATCACCGAATTTTACGAACGAGTGAATTTGACCTGCATTACTGTAACTCTGTGACTATTTAACCTATTTTACTAATTCTTTTTTCTTTGGGTGCCCTGACAAAAATCATTTTCAACTGCAGTTTCAGATTTTCGAATTTCGAAAATTCGTCGCTGTGATTTTGAACCGGAAGTTGAGACCAACTTGACAACTTCTTTAATAGTTGTACGATTTTCATGAAATTTAGTATGTAAGTAGATCTTACCGATTCAACTTTAAAGATGTCCTTAGAAATTTTCTAAATTATCTCCCCTTGGTGAAATTAGGGATCAAAGTTTTCAAAAAAAATCGAAGAAATATAGGTCAGAATGACCTGATTTTTTTTGGGATACTAGATAAGTAAATACTGATTTGTACACAAAATATTGAGTTTGTGGATCGAACCGGAAGTGCCGCCATCTTGAAACGTGAAAAATCACAAAGGCTTTTGCGATATTTTACTTACAGACCTGGGAGTTACATTTTCGGAATCCTTGAAGGAATGCCTAAAAATCAATCGGATCAGAATTTTGATTTCGGTCACGGGATGGTCACCATTTCGAACTGAATATGAGAAAAGGTGAAAAATCGACATTAACGAGCACGTGAATGAAAGCAATATGCCGTAGTTTGGAAAATATGTCTCCTATTTCCAAAATGAATACATTTCTGGATAGCCGGGATCAGGGTCGAAATATTGTTATTTGAAAATGTCACATTTTCGAATTTTGTCTTTGATGTTTTTCGTGCCGATAAAGTTGTTTACGATTGAAAATTCATAAAAACTTCGCTATATTTTGACCGATTTTAATGATTTTTTTTTTGTTGATGAGATTATTTACATGACCCATGACATGTGACAGGAAGTGACTGTTAATATGAAAGCTTTAATATCTGCTTTGCAGATCTAGTTATTATTATTATTTTTTTTTTGTGTCATTTCTGCAAATCGGATTTCTCAGAATCTAACCATGGGATCTTTCTGAAACTTTGACCTACCCCCCTAAAACTGGGTGGCAGTTTTTGATTAAATATATTTTCAAAACGTTTTACGAATTCGAAATCACATAATTTTACGAACGAGTGAATTTGACCTGCATTACTGTAACTTTGTGACTATTTGACCTATTTTACTAATTCTTTTTTCTTTGAGTACCTTGACAAAAATCATTTTCAACTGCAGTTTCAGATTTTCGAATTTCGAAAATTCGTCGCTGTGATTTCGACCGGAAGTTGAGACCAACTTGACAACTTCTTTAATATTTCTACGATTTTTTTGAAATTTAGTATGTAAGTAGATCTTACCGATGCAACTTTAAAGATGTCCTTAGAAATATAGGTCAGAATGACCTGATGGTTTTTTTGGATACTAGATAAGTAAATACTGATTCGTACCCAAAATATTGAGTTTGTGGATTAAACCGGAAGTGCCGCCATCTTGAAACGTGAAAAATCCCAAAGGCTTTTTTGCTATTTTACTTACAGACACGGGAGTTATATTTTCTGAATCCTTCAAGGATGGCCTAAAAAACGTTCGGAGTAGAATTTTGATTTAGGTCAATTGATGGTCGCCATTTTGAAGTGAAAATGAAAAATAGAAGCAATTTGAAGGGCTGAGAATTTGGAACACAATAACTCTCTTTCTAATTGAGCTAGAATGTTTAAACTTGGTGTAGACGTTCACTAGGTCATTGTCTTGATTGAGTTCAAAGATGAACATTTTCTGCCAAGGGTAAGCAGAGATAAGCAAGCTGATTTGTTGATTCTTTAGGGCACGATAACTTTGGTTATAATGAAGGGAGGGCGATGAAACTCTTTTCAATCGAGAGTCTAATAGCTAACCTGTTTTGTGAAATCATTGTATCATTTTTTCTTAAATGTCCGGGGTAGCCGAAAAAAAGAGATTGAAAATCCAAAGAGTCGTATTTTTTACAATTTGGAGCATGTTTAAAGGTCTTTCTCGTAAAGTCAACATGTGCTTCCTGCAAATCTGATTTCTCAGAATATAACCATAGGATGTTTCTGAAACTTTGACCTACCCACCCAAAAATGGGTGGTGAGTATTGATTAAATATATTTTCAAAACGTTTAAAGCATTCGAAATCACCGAATTTTACGAACGAGTGAATTTGACCTGCATTACTGTAACTCTGTGACTATTAGACCTATTTTACTAATTCTGTTTTTTTTTGAGTACCCTTACAAAAATCATTTTCAACTGCAGTTTCAGATTTTCGAATTTCGAAAATTCGTCGCTGTGATTTCGAACCGGAAGTTGAGACCAACTTGACAACTTCTTTAATAGTTGTACGATTTTCATGAAATTTAGTATGTTAGTAGATCTTACCGATGCAACTTTAAAGATGTCCTTAGAAATTTTCTAAATTATCTCCCCTTGGTGAAATTAGGGATCAAAGTTTTCAAAAAAAAATCGAAGAAATATAGGTCAGAATGACCTGATTTTTTTTTTGGATACTAGATAAGTAAATACTGATTCGTACACAAAATATTGAGTTTGTGGATCGAACCGGAAGTGCCGCCATCTTGAAACGTGAAAAATCACAAAGGCTTTTGCGATATTTTACTTACAGACCTGGGAGTTACATTTTTGGAATCCTTGAAGGAATGCCTAAAAATCAATCTGTTCAGAATTTTGATTTCGGTCACGTGATGGTCACCATTTCGAACTGAATATGAGAAAAGGTGAAAAATCGACATTAACGAGCACGTGAATGAAAGCAATAGGCCATAGTTTGGAGAATATGTCTCCTATTTCCAAAAAGAATACATTTCTGGATAGCCGGCGGGATGACGGTCAAAATAATTTTATTTGAAAATGTAAGTAGATCTTACCGATGCAACTTTAAAAATGTCCTTAGAAATTTTCTAAATTATCTCCCCTTGGTGAAATTAGTGATCAAAGTTTTCAAGAAAATCGAAGAAATATAGGTCAGAATGATCTGATTTTTTTTTGGGATACTAGATAAGTAAATACTGATTCGTACACAAAATATTGAGTTTGTGGATCGAACTGGAAGTGCCGCCATCTTGAAACGTGAAAAATGACAAAGGCTTTTGCGATATTTTACTTACAGACATGGGAATTACATTTTCGGAATCCTTGAAGGAATGCCTAAAAATCTATCGGATCAGAATTTTGATTTCGGTCACGTGATGGTCACCATTTCGAACTGAATATGAGAAAAGGTGAAAAATCGACATTAACGAGCACGCGAATGAAAGCAATAGGCCATAGTTTGGAGAATATGTCTCCTATTTCCAAAATGAATACATTTCTGGATAGCCGGCGGGATCACGGTCGAAATATTTTTATTTGAAAATGTCACATTTTCGAATTTTGTCTTTGATGTTTTTTGTGCCGATAAAGTTGTTTACGATTGAAAAATCATAAAAACTTCTCTATATTTTGACCGATTTTAATGATTTTTTTTTTTTGTTGATGAGATTATTTACATGACCCATGACATGTGACAGGAAGTGACTGTTAATATGAAAGCTTTAATATCTGCTTTGCAGATCTAGTTATTATTATTATTTTTTTTTTTGTGTCATTTCTGCAAATCGGATTTCTCAGAATCTAACCATGGGATCTTTCTGAAACTTTGACCTACCCACCCCAAAACTGGGTGGCAGTTTTTGATTAAATATATTTTCAAAACGTTTTACGAATTCGAAATCACAGAATTTTACGAACGAGTGAATTTGACCTGCATTACTGTAACTCTGTGACTATTTGACCTATTTTACTAATTCTTTTTTCTTTGAGTACCTTGACAAAAATCATTTTCAACTGCAGTTTCAGATTTTCGAATTTCGAAAATTCGTCACTGTGATTTCGAACCGGAAGTTGAGACCAACTTGACAACTTCTTTAATAGTTCTACGATTTTCATGAAATATAGTATGTAAGTAGATCTTAACCATGTGACTTCAAAAATATAAATAGAAATTTTCTAAATTATCTCCCCTTGGTGAAATTAAGGATCAAAGTTTTCAAAAAAATCGAAGAAATATAGGTCAGAATGACCTGATTTTTTTTCTGGATACTAGATAGGTAAATACTGATTCGTACACAAAATATTGATTTTCTGGATTGAACCGGAAGTGCCGCCATCTTGAAACGTGAAAAATCTCAAAGGCTTTTTTGCTATTTTACTTACAGACACGAGAGTTATATTTTCTGAATCCTTCAAGGATGGCCTGAAAAACGTTCTGAGTAGAATTTTGATTTAGGTCAATTGATGGTCGCCATTTTGAAATGAATGTGAAAAATAGAAGCAATTTGAAGGGTCGAGAATTTGGAACACAATAACTCTCCTTCTAATTGAGCTAGAATGTTCAAACTTGGCGCAGACGTTCACTAGGTCACTGTCTTGATTAAGTTCAAAGATGAGCATTTTCTGCCTAGGGTAAGCAGAGATAAGCAAGCTGGTTTGTTGATTCTTTAGGGCACGATAACTTTGGTTATAATGAAGGGAGGGCGATGAAACTCTTGTCAATCGAGAGTCTAATAGCTACCCTGTTGCGTGAAATCATTGTATCATTTTTTCTTAAATGTCCGGGGTAGCCGAAAAAAGGAGATTGAAAATCCAAAGAGTCGTATTTTTACAATTTAGAGCATGTTTAAAGGTCTTTCTCGTAAAGTCAACATGTGTTTCCTGCAAATCGGATTTCTCAGAATCTAACCATAGGATTTTTCTGAAACTTTGACCTACACACCCAAAAATGGGTGGTGAGTATTGATTAAATACATTTTCAAAACGTTTAAAGCATTCGAAATCACCGAATTTTACGAACGAGTGAATTTGACCTGCATTACTGTAACTCTGTGACTATTTGACCTATTTTACTAATTATTTTTTCTTTGGGTACCCTGACAAAAATAATTTTCAACTGCAGTTTCAGATTTTCGAATTTCGAAAATTCGTCGCTGTGATTTTGAACCGGAAGTTGAGACCATCTTGACAACTTCTTTAATAGTTGTACGATTTTCATGAAATTTAGTATGTAAGTAGATCATACCGATGTAACTTTAAAGATGTCCTTAGAAATTTTCTAAATTATCTCCCCTTGGTGAAATTAGGGATCAAATTTTTCAAAAAAATCGAAGAAATATAGGTCAGAATGACCTGATTTTTTTTTTTGGATACTAGATAGGTAAATACTGATTCGTACACAAAATATTGAGTTTGTGGATCGAACCGGAAGTGCCGCCATCTTGAAACGTGAAAAATCACAAAGGCTTTTGCGATATTTTACTTACAGACATGGGAGTTACATTTTCGGAATCCTTGAAGGAATGCCTAAAAACAATCGGATCAGAATTTTGATTTCGGTAACGTGATGGTCACCATTTCGAACTGAATATGAGAAAAGGTGAAAAATCGACATTAACGAGCACGTGAATGAAAGCAATAGGCCGTAGTTTGGAGAATATAATCTAACCATGGGATCTTTCTGAAACTTTGACCTACCCCCCCAAAACTGGGTGGCAGTTTTTGATTAAATATATTTTCAAAACGTTTTACGAATTCGAAATCACAGAATTTTACGAACGAGTGAATTTGACCTGCATTACTGTAACTTTGTGACTATTTGACCTATTTTACTAATTCTTTTTTCTTTGAGTACCTTGACAAAAATCATTTTCAACTGCAGTTTCAGATTTTCGAATTTCGAAAATTCGTCGCTGTGATTTCGAACCGGAAGTTGAGACCAACTTAACAACTTCTTTAATATTTCTACAATTTTCATGAAATTTAGTATGTAAGTAGATCTTACCCACGTGACTTCAAAAATATAAATAGAAATTTTCTAAATTATCTCTCCTTGGTGAAATTAAGGATCAAAGTTTTCAAAAAAATCGAAGAAATATAGCTCAGAATGACCTGATGGTTTTTTTTGGATAATATTGAGTTTGTGGATTGAACCGGAAGTGCCGCCATCTTGAAACGTGAAAAATCACAAAGGCTTTTTTGCTATTTTACTTACAGACACGGGAGTTATATTTTCTGAATCCTTCAAGGATGGCCTAAAAAACGTTCGGAGTAGAATTTTGATTTAGGTCAATTGATGGTCGCCATTTTGAAGTGAAAGTGAAAAATAGAAGCAATTTGAAGGGTCGGGACTTTGGAACACAATTACTCTCCTTCTAATTAAGCTAGAATGTTCAAACTTGGTGTAGACGTTCACTATGTCAATGTTATGATTGAGTTCAAAGATGAGCATTTTCTGCTTAGGGTAAGCAGAGATAAGCATGCTAATTTGTTGATTCTTTAGGGCACGATAACTTCGGTTATAATGAAGGGAAGGCGGTGAAACTTTTGTCAATAGAGAGTCTAATAGCTAGCCTGTTGTGTGAAATCATTGTATTATTTTTTTCTAAATATCAGGGATAGCCGAAAAGAAGAGATTGAAAATCCAAAAAGTCGTATTTTTACAATTTGGAGCATGTTTAGAGGTCTTTCTCGTAAAGTCAACATAATATTTTTTGGGAACTTCTTCTACAAAGAGTCTTATTGGTAGTCTTTTATATGAAACCATCGATCAACAGTCCAACATATCAGGAGTAGAAGAACAAAAGGATCGAACATTGAAAACGGCACCCTTTCATTGTTAAGCGAAACATGCAGTGTGGGTGACTACAATCTACACATTTAGTCATCGTATAGAGCTTATTCAACAGTATCGAATTCCAACTGCTTAGGGATATTTTACGTGCATTCCAATGTGTACACGGCGGGTGGGGGGACACGCCAGAAAATCGAGATGAACTTTCTCGGCCAATGCAGGGATCGAACACCCGACCTCCTGGCTAGCAAGCCAACGCCTTAGCCACATAGTGTGGACAGCCATCGTACATTTCATCCGTCAAATCAAAGCATTTCATTGCATTAGACCAATAATTAATTATTCTTAATTTAAACTTTATTTTAATATTAGTCTGCCATTATTAAATCCTAATTTTATTTGTCTTATTTAAAATTAAACTTTCATTTAACTATGAACAACCTATAAAGTGTCTCTTTAAAACAAATACATAGTCTAAAACAGTAGCTCAACCTTTTGACCTAAACTCATTAATTTACCATTTTGTTGTGAGCGACTTGTTATTCTTCCTATATGAAATATTGCACGTGTCTGATTTCAAAGGGGGGTTGGGTGGCTGAATGGTTAGCACGCGCGCCTGTCATTGAGTTAACTAGCGTGTTTTCGAATGCCCGGTTGTACGTGACATGGAGTAAGGTAGCCTGTCCAAACTGCCATTTTTAGTTCTTTCCCGCCATTTTCATTTAATTTTCTCATCCGTCTCATTACAGTAATACACGTTTCAGTTATTTCCCTTTAGTTTTCAGATTATTGTTATGACTGGGTGCAATGTTTCATACTATATTTAGACTTGTAACTTCGCGAGTTTTTGACCAATTTTGATAATTTTTTCTTCTTATCCCTTTTTTTAGGATACTTGATACAATCGATGACACGTGACGATGAATATGAAAGCTTTCATATCTGCATGGGACAGTAGCAGATCTAGTTATTATTTTTTTTTGTGTGTGTTTTCTGCAAATCGGATTTCTCAGAATCTATCCATAGGATCTTTCTGAAATTTTGACCTACCCCACCCCCCCCCCAAAAAAAAATGGGATGCGAACCTTGATTAAATATATTTTCAAAACGTTTTACGAATCCGAAACCGCCGAATTTTACGAACGAAAAAACTGACAATGCATAGTTGTAACTTTGTTATTGTTTGACCGATTTTACTAATTCTTTTTTCTTTGAATACCTTGAAAAAAATCATTTTCATCTGTAGTTTCACATTTTCGAATTTCGAAAATTCGTCGCTCTGATTTCGAACCGGAAGTTTAGACCAATTTGACAACTTCTTTAATAGTTGTACGATTTTCATGAAATTTAGTATATAAGTAGATCTTACCTATGTGACTTCAAAAATATAATTAGAAATTTTCTAAATTATCTCCCCTTGACGAAATTAAGGATCAAAATTTTCAAAAAAAATCATCGAAATATAGGTCAGAATGACCTGATTTTTTTTTTCAATACTAGACAAGTAATTACTGATTCGTACACAAAATATGGAGTTTGAGGATCGAACCGGAAGTGCCACCATCTTTAAAAGTGAAAAATCAAAAAGGCTTTTTTGCTATTTTACTTACAGACTCGGGAGTTATATGTTCGGAATCCTTGAAGGAATGCCTAAAAATCTATCTGATCAGAATTTTGATTTCGGTCACGTGATGGTCACCATTTTGAATTGAAAATGAAAAATAGAATCAATTTGAGACTTTGGAACACAATAACCCTCCTTCTAATTAAGCTAGAGTGTTCAACCTTGGTGTAGATGATCACTAAGTCAATGTCATGATTGAGTTCAAAGATGAGCATTTTCTGCCTAGGCTAAGCAGAGATAAGCATGCTGATTTGTTGATTCTTTAGGGCACGATAACTTCGGTTATAATGAAGGGAGGGTGGTGAAACTCCCATCAATCGAGAGTCGAATAGCTAGCCCGTTGTGTGAAATCATTGTATAATTTTTTTTAATATCAGGGATAGCAGAAAAAAAAGAGATCGAAAACCCCCAAAAGTCGTATTTTTACGATTTGGAGCATTTTACATCCTACAGAGATACTGCAGATGCTACACTTTCGGAATTCCATCCCGTATCCGATGACCAACTTAAAAATACTATCCTATCTATGAAACCTAAATCAAGTGAACTAGATCCACTACCATCTTGGATGTTAAAAGACAACGTTGATATTTTTCTTCCGATAATCTCAGAAATTGTAAATACAAGTCTCCTCAGTGGTGAGTTTCCCAATAACCTTGGCAAAGCAATCATCAGACCCCTCTTGAAAAAGACATCTTTAGATCCGGATTCCTTAACAAACTACAGACCCGTAAGCAATTTAAGTTATATCTCCAAAATCATTGAAAAATGTGTCTTAACTCAACTTAACCAACATATGAAATGTAACAACCTCGAGAACCATCTTCAGTCAGCATATAAACAATACCACAGCACCGAAACCGCCCTGATAAAGATCACTAATGATATTTATCGAGCTTTAGACAGCCAACAGTGTGTAATCCTTCTTCTACTTGACCTAAGTGCAGCATTCGATACGTTAGATAGTGAAGACCTACTTAGTACTCTTCGGCGAGAGATTGGTCTTCGCGCTACGGTACTACTGTGGTTCAAAAGCTATCTTACTAATCGAAGTGTCACTGTAGATGTCAAGGGCAGCAAGTCACGTGAACTTTCTCTTTTATGCGGTGTACCACAAGGCTCTGTTTTGGGACCGATATTATTTATCATCTTCACTAAACCATTAACAAAAATAGCAGAGAAACATGGTTTATCCATACATTTGTTTGCCGATGACACACAGTTATATTTATGCTTCGATACCAATTCTTACAAACAAACAGTTAAAGATACAGAGCTCTGTCTTGCTGAAATACAACACTGGATGACTAGACACTTTCTAAAATTGAATCCTAACAAAACCGAACTTCTGGTTCTTGGTACAAAACAGCAACTATCTAAATTCGCCGAAATAAATATTCATTTTCTAGAGGAAACAATTATACCTACATTAAAGGCAAAAACTATTGGAGCTACCATTGACCCTAGTCTATCATTCAGGTGTCATATACAGTCAATATGTTCATCCGCCTTTTACCACCTTAAACAGATCTCCCGAATACAGAAATATCTCACTCCAGAAATAACAGAAAATCTCATTCATGCCTTCATCACGACAAAACTAGACTACCACAATGCTCTGCTGTATGGACTTCCCGACTATCAAGTTAAAAAACTATAAAACATTCAAAACTCTGCAGCACGACTTTTAACTAAAACAAGTTAATTTTTATCATATCACCCCAGTACTCCGTTCCCTACACAGGCTACCCGTCAAAAAACGAATTGTGTTCAAAATCTTGCTGCAAACTCATAAAACTTTGAATGACAAATCACCATTATATTTAAAACAGTTGTTAAAACGATGCGAGTACAACACAAGAACCTTCAGGTCATCATCAGAAAATAAACTGATAACTCCGTCTGTGAAATTAGAACTAGGGAAACGAGCTTTCTCATACTCAGCCCCCCCCATCTATGGAATAATCTTCCCAAAGAATTACGAATGATTAACTCTGTTGACCAATTCAAACGCGAGTTGAAAACACATCTATTCAATTAGTTCTTTCATAGTTTTAGAGAATTGAAAGCGCATTAGAAACTTTAGTGTAATCTTGCGCTATATAAATCTGTTAAACGTATTGTTAAACGTATAAACGTAAACGTATTTTAAAAGGTCCTTTTCTCTTAAAGTCAACATACATGTAATATTTTTGGGGAACGTCTTCTACAAAGAGTCTTATCGGTAGTCTTTTATATGAAACCATCGACCAACAGTCCAAAATATCAGAAGTAGAAGAATAAAAGGGTCGAAAATTGAAAACGGCACCCTTTCATTGTTAAGCAAAACATGCAGTGTGGGTGGCTATAATCTGCACATTTAGTCATTGTATAGAGCGTATTCAACAGTATCGAATTCCAACTGCAAAGGGATCTTTTACGTGCACTCCAATGTGTACACGGCAGGGGGGGGACACGACAGAAAATCGAGATGAACTTTCTCGGCCAATGCAGGGATCGAACACCCGACCTCCTGGCTAGCAGGCCAACGACTTAGCCACATAGTCTGGACACCTATCGTACATTTCATCCGTCAAATCAAAGCATTTCATTGCATTAGACCAATAATTAATTATTCTTAATTTAAAACTTTATTTTAATATTAGTCTGGCATTATTAAATCCTAATTTTATTGTTCTTATTTAAAATTAAACTTTCATTTAACTATGAACAACCTATAAAGTGTCTCTTTAAAACAAATACATACTCTAAAACAGTAGCTCAACCTTTTGACCTA
The DNA here is from genome assembly GCA_948474765.1 of Patella depressa. Classification (NCBI taxonomy): domain Eukaryota; kingdom Metazoa; phylum Mollusca; class Gastropoda; family Patellidae; genus Patella; species Patella depressa. Next base: position 46,855,652 of record OX419715.1, on the reverse strand, counting down.
AACTCATTAATTTAAGATTTTGTTGTGAGCGACATGTTATTCTCCCTATATGACATATTGCACGTGTCTGATTTCAAAGGGGGAGGGGGTGGCTGAATGGTTAGCACGCGCGCCTGTCATTGAGTTAACTAGCGTGTTTTCGAGTAAGGTCGCCTGTCCAACCTGCCATTTTTAGTTCTTTCCCGCCATTTTCATTTCATTTTCTCATCCGTCTCATTACAGTAATACAAGTTTCGGTTATTTCCCTTTAGTTTTCAGATTATTGTTATGCCTGGGTGCAATGTTTCATATTATTTTTAGACTTGTAACTTCGCGAGTTTTTGAACCAATTTTGATAATTTTTTCTTCTTATCCTTTTATTTAGGATACTTGATACAATCGATGACACATGACGTTGAATATGAAAGCTTTCATATCTGCATGGGACAGTAGCAGATCTAGTTATTTTTTTTGTGGATTTTCTGCAAATCGGATTTCTCAGAATCTAACCATGGGATCTTTCTGAAACTTTGACCTAATCCTCAAAAATGGGGTGCGAACGTTGTTTAAATATATTTTCAAAACGTTTTACGAATCCGAAATCACCGAATTTTACGAACGAAAAAACTGACAATGCATAGTCGTAACTTTGTTTTTTTTGACCGATTTTTCTAATTCTTTTTTCTTTGAATACTTTGAAAAAAATCATTTTCATCGGCAGTTTCACATTTTCGAATTTCGAAAATTCGTCGCTGTGATTTCGAACCGGATGTTTAGACCAATTTGACAACTTCTTTCATAGATTTTCATGAAATTTAGCATGTAAGTAGATCTTACCGATGTAATTAAAAATTTTCTAAATTATCTCCCCTTGACGAAATTAAGGATCAAATTTTTCGTACACAAAATATGGAGTTTGTGGATCGAACCGGAAGTGCCACCATCTTTAAAAGTGAAAAATCAATAAGGTTTTTTTGCTATTTTACTTACAGACTCGGGAGTTATATTTTCGGAATACTTGAAGGAATGCCTAAAAGTCTATTGGGTCAGAATTTTGATTTAGGTCACGTGATGGTCACCATTTTGAATTGAAAATAAAAAATAGAAGCAATTTGAAGGGCCGGGACTTTGGAACACAATATTTCTTCTTCTAATTAAGCTAGAATGTTCAAACTTTGTGTAGACGTTCACTAGTTCAATGTCATGATTGAGTTCAAAGATGAGCATTTTCTGCCGAGGGTAAGCAGAGATAAGCACGCTGATTTGGTGATTATTTAGGCCACGATAACTTTGGTTATAATGAAGGAAAGGCGATGAAACTCTTGTCAATCGAGAGTCTAATAGCTAGACTGTTGTGTGACGTCATTGTATAATTTTTTTTTAAATGTCCGGGGTAGCCGAAAAAAGAGATTGAAAATCAAAAAAGTCGTATTTTTACAAATTGGAGCATGTTTAGATGTCTTTCTCGTAAAGTCAACATGTATTTCCTGCAAATCGGATTTCTCAAAATATAACCATAGGATGTTTCTGAAATTTTGACCTACCCCACCAAAAATGGGTGGTGAGTAGTGATTAAATATATTTTCAAAACGTTTTAAGCATTCGAAATCACCGAATTTTACGAACGAATGAATTTGACCTGCATTACTGTAACTCTGTGACTATTTAACCTATTTTACTAATTCTTTTTTCTGTGAGTACCTTGACAAAAATTATTTTCAACTAGGGTTTCAGATTTTCAAATTTCGAAAATTCGTTGCTGTGATTTCGAACCGGACGTTGAGACCAACTTGACAACTTCTTTAATAATTGTACGATTTTCATGAAATTTAGTATGTAAGTAGATCTTACCGATGCAACTTTAAAGATGTCATTAGAAGTTTTTAAAATTATCTCCCCTTGGTGAAATTAAGGATCAAAGTTTTAAAAAAAAATCGAAGAAATATAGGTCAGAATGACCTGATTTTTTATTTGGATATTAGATAAGTAAATACTGATTCGTACACCAAATATTGAGTTTGTGACTTAAACCGGAAGTGCCGCCATCTTGAAACGTGAAACATCATTAAGGCTTTTGCGATATTTTATTTGCAGACATGGGAGTTACATTTTCGGAATCCTTGAAGGAATGCCTAAAAGTCTATGTGATCTGAATTTTGATTTCGGTCACGTGATGGTCACCATTTCGAACTGAATATGAGAAACGGTGAAAAATCGACATAAACGTGCACGTAAATGAAAGCAATAGGCCGTAGTTTGGAGAATATGTCTCCTATTTCCAAAATGAATACATTTCTGGATAGCCGGGATCAGGGTCGAAATATTGCTATTTGAAAATGCCACATTTTCGAATTTTGTCTCTGATGTTTTTCGTGCCGATAAAGTTGTTTACGAGTGAAAAATCATAAATTTAGACCGATTTTAATGATTTTTTTTTTGATGAGATTATTTACATGACCTATGACATGTGACGTGACAGGAAGTGACTGTGAATATGAAAGCTTTAATATGTGCTTTAAGATCTAGTTATTATTTTTTTGTGTGTTTTATCCACAAATCGGATTTCTCAGAATCTAACCATAGGTTCTTTCTGAAACTTTTACTTATCCCCCCAAAATGGGTGGTGGCTGTTGATTAAATATATCTTCAAAACGTTTTACGAATCCGAAATCACCGTATTTTACGAACGAAAGAACTGACAATGCGTAGACGTAACTTTGTTATTTTTTGACCGATTTCACTAATTCTTTTTTCTTTTAATACCTTGAAAAAAATCATTTTCTTCTGCAGTTTCACATTTTCGAATTTCGAAAATTCGTCGCTGTGATTTCAAACCGGAAGTTTAGACCAATTTGACAACTTCTTTAATAGTTATACGATTTTCATGAAATTTAGCATGTAAGTAGATCTTACCAATGTGACTTCAAAAATATAATTAAAAATTTTCTAAATTATCTCCCCTTGACGAAATTAAGGATCAAATTTTTCAAAAAAATCAAAGAAATATAGGTCAGAATGGCCTAATTTTTATTTTAGATATTAGACAAGTAATTACTGATTAGGACACAAAATATGGAGTTTGTGGATCGAACCGGAAGTGCCATCATCTTTAAAAGTGAAAAATCAATAAGGCTTTTTTGCTCTTTTACTTACAGACTCGGGAGTTATATTTTCAGAATCCTTGAAGGAATGCCTAAAAATCTATCTGATCAGAATTTTGATTTCGGTCAGGTGATGGTCACTATTTTGAATTGAAAATGAAACATCGAAGCCATTTGAAGGGCCGGGAGTTTGGAAAACAATAACTCGCCTTCTAATTAAGATAGAATGTTCAAACTTTGTGTAGACGTTCACTAGTTCAATTTTATGATTGAGTTCAAAGATGGGCATTTTCTGCTTAGGGTAAGCAGAGATAAGCATGCTAATTTGTTGATTCTTTATGGCACGATAACTTCGGTTATAATGAAGGGAAGGCGGTGAAACTGCCTAGGGTAACCAGAGATAAGCACGCTGATTTGTTGATTCTTTAGGCCACAATAACCTTGGTTATAATAAAGGGGGGGGGGCGATGAAACTCTTGTCAATCGAGAGTCTAATAGCTAACCTGTTGTGTGAAATCATTGTATCATTTTTTTTAAACATCACGTATAGCCGAAAAAAAGAGATTGAAAATCCAAAAAGTCGTATTTTTACAATTTGGAAAATGTTTAGAGGTCTTTCTCGTAAAGTCAACATAATATTTTTTGGGAACTTCTTCTACAAAGAGTCTTATTGGTAGTCTTTTATATGAAACCATCGATCAACAGTCCAACATATCAGGAGTAGAAGAACAAAAGGATCGAACATTGAAAACGGCACCCTTTCATTGTTAAGCGAAACATGCAGTGTGGGTGACTACAATCTACACATTTAGTCATCGTATAGAGCTTATTCAACAGTATCGAATTCCAACTGCTTAGGGATATTTTACGTGCACTCCAATGTGTACACGGGACCATGGTTTTTCGTCCCATCCGAACGACTAGACAGCTGTGCTTGTCAGGCCCTCCGTTCTGCCTCACTGACAATGGGAACCACGCCGGGAAATCGAGATGAACTTTTTCCGTGCAGAACTTTCAATTCAGGCAAAACGTTTATTGCATACGATTAAGCTGGTCAGTTGGAGCTTATTTTCAAAAGTTTTGTAATAATCGGTTGGTAATTAAAGTACCGTGCACACTAAACTGTTAAAACAGAAAATTTCGCCCGGTTGAAATGTTTCTTGCTATAAGTCAGCAATTTTCCGAATTCAGGGAGGCTGAAGGGCTGAATGGTTAGCATGTGCGCGGTGTATCGTAACGTCTGTCATTGAGTCAACGGGCGTCGTTTCGATCTCCAGGTTGCACGTGACATGGTGTATTATGTCCAACCTCGTGGGTTTTCTCCGTGTTCTTCGGTTTCCTCCCAACGGCTAAAGACCAGTACGCGCAAGGGGAATTTTAAATAAAATTTAAATAAAATCTAAAAACATATGTTAGCTCCGAAATGACCTAGTTTGTGTGGAATGGACGTTAAGCTGCATTTCTCTCTTTCTCTTTTATTTTTAAAGTTTTGTTATAATCGGTTGGTAATCAAAGGTACTGTAAAAGTGATGAAACAGAAAATTTCGCCCGGTTGTAATGTTTCTCACTTTAAAGTCAGCAATTTGCCGATTTTAAGGGGCAAACGTTTATTGCGAACGATTAAACTGGTCACTGGGAGCTTATTTTTAAAAGTTTTGTAATATTCGGTTGATAACTAAAGGTACCGTGCAAATTAAACTGTTAAAATAGAAAATTTGGCCCGGTTGAAATGTTTCTCGCTGTAGGTCAGCAATTTGCCAATTTTAGGGAGGTTGCGTGGCTGAATGGTTAGCGCGTGCGCTCTGTATCATAACGTCTGTCATTGAGTCAACTGGCGTTGTTTCTATTTCTTGGTTGTACATGACAAGGAGTATGGTCGCCTGTCCAACCTCGTATGCCGTAACGCCGCTGCCCGGGTAAAATTTCCCTCATTGCACAATTTATGGCATATGCCCGTCTTCATTAGCTCATTTTAGGAGCAGAACAGTAGGACGTTAAACCCCATTCAATTTCATTTCATTTTCTCTATGTTGCTTATTTATTATAGTGGATAAATATTTTTCTGGTTCTAGCAATTATTTAATTTCTGCATAGAAATCTTGCTTTGGCCAGTTTTTTTTATTGCAGAGTGCCATTCTTGTATAATTCAGTCTATGATCCTTTGTTTAAAACATGCTTAAGAAGTCGTCACGATTTCCTACTTATAACCAAACATATTGGAAATATTAGTCTGGCATTATTAAATCCTAATTTTATTGGTCTTATTTAAAATTAAACTTTCATTTAACTATGAACAACCCTTAACGTGTCTCTTTAAAACTATTAAATACACTAAAACAGTAGCTCACTCAACCTTTTGACCTAAACTCATTAATTTACCATTTTCTTGTGAACGACTTCTTATTCTTCATATATGACACATTGCACGTGTCTGATTTCAAAGGGGGGTTGGGTGGCTGAATGGTTAGCACGCGCGCCTGTCATTGAGTTAACTAGCGTGTTTTCGAATGCCAGGTTGTACGTGACAAGGAGTAAGGTCGCCTGTCCAACCTGACATTTTTAATTTTTTTTCCCGCCATTTTCATTTCATTTTCTCATCCGTCTCATTACAGTAATACAAGTTTCAGTTATTTCCCTTTAGTTTCCAGATTATTGTTATGCCTGGGTGCAATGTTTCATACTACATTTAGACTTGTAACTTCGCGAGTTTTTGACCAATTTTGATAATTTTTTCTTCTTATCCTTTTATTTAGGGTACTTGATACAATCAATGACACGTGACGATGAATATGAAAGCTTTCATATCTGCATGGGACAGTAGCAGATCTAGTTATTATTATTTTTTTTTGTGTGTGTTTTCTGCAAATCGGATTTCTCAGAATCTATCCATAGGATCTTTCCGAAATTTTGACCTACCCCCCCAACAATGGGGTGCGAACATTGATTAAATATATTTTCAAAACGTTTTACGATTCCGAAATCACCGAATTTTACGAACGAAAAAACTGACAATGCATAGTCGTAACTTTGTTATTTTTTGACCGATTTTACTAATTCTTTTTTTTCTTTTAATACCTTGAAAAAAATCATTTTCATCTGCGGTTTCACATTTTCGAATTTCGAAAATTCGTCGCTGTGATTTTGAACCGGAAGTTTAGACTAATTTGTCAACTTCTTTAATATAGTACGATTTTCATGAAATTTAGTATATAAATAGATCTTACCAATGTGACTTCAAAAATATAATTAGAAATTTTCTAAACTTTCTCCCCTTGACAAAATTAAGGATCAAATTTTGAAAAAATATCAAAGAAATATAGGTCAGAATGACCTAATTTTTTTTCGATACTAGACAAGTAATTACTGATTCGTACACAAAATATGGAGTTTGTGGATCGAACCGGAAGTGCCACCATCTTTAAAAGTGAAAAATCAATAAGGTTTTTTTTGCTATTTTACTTACAGACTCGGGAGGTATATTTTCGGAATCCTTGAAGGAATGCCTAAAAATCTATCGGATCAGAATTTTGATTTAGGTCACGTGATGGTCACCATTTAACGATCAAATTTTTCAAAAAAATCAAAGAAATATAGGTCAGAATAACCTAATTTTTGTTTCGATACTAGACAAGTAATTACTGATTCGTACGCAAAATAGGAATGCCTAAAAATCTATCTGATCAGAATTTTGATTTAGGTGACGTGATGGTCACCATTTTGAATTGAAAATGAAAAATAGAAGCAATTTGAAGGGTCGGGACTTTGGAACACAATATTTCTTCTTCTAATTAAGCTAGAATGTTCAAACTTTGTGTAGACTTTCACTAGTTCAATGTAATGATTGAGTTCAAAGATGAGCATTTTCTGCCGAGGGTAAGCAGAGATAAGCACGCCGATATGTTGATTCTTTAGGCCACGATAACTTTGGTTATAGTGAAGGGAGGGCGATGAAACTTTTGTCAATCGAGAGTCTAATAGCTAGCCTGTTGTGTGAAGTCATTGTATCATTTTTTTTAAAATGTCCGGGGTAGTCGAAAAAAAAAGAGATTGAAAATCCAAAAAGTCGTATTTTTACAAATTGGAGCATGTTTAGAGGTCTTTCTCGTAAATTCAACATGTGTTTCCTGCAAATCAGATTTCTCAGAATATAACCATAGGATGTTTCTGAAACTTTGACCTACCCCACCAAAAATGGGTGGTGAGTAGTGATTAAATATATTTTCAAAACGTTTTAAGCATTCTAAATCACCGAATTTTACGAACGAATGAATTTGACCTGCATTACTGTAACTCTGTGACTATTTAACCTATTTTACTAATTCTTTTTTCTGTGAGTACCTTGCCAAAAATTATTTTCAACTGCAGTTTCAGATTTTCGAATTTCGAAAATTCGTCGCTGTGATTTCGAACCGGAAGTTGAGACCAACTTGACAACTTCTTTGATAGTTGTACGATTTTCATGAAATTTAGTATGCAAGTAGATCTTACCGATGCAACTTTAAAGATTTGATTATAAATTTTTAAAATTATCTCCCCTTGGTGAAATTAACGAACAAATTTTTTAAAAAAATCGAAGAAATATAGGTCAGAATGACCTGATTTTTTATTTGGATACTAGATAAGTAAATACTGATTCGTACACCAAATATTGAGTTTGTGACTCAAACCGGAAGTGCCGCCATCTTGAAACGTGAAACATGATTAAGGCTTTTGCGATATTTTACTTACAGACATTGGAGTTACATTTTCGGAATCCTTGAAGGAATGCCTAAAAGTCTATGTGATCAGAATTTTGATTTCGGTCACGTGATGGTCACCATTTCGAACTGAATATGAGAAACGGTGAAAAATCGACATAAACGTGCACGTAAATGAAAGCTATAGGCCGTAGTTTGGAGAATATGTCTCCTATTTCCAAAATGAATACATTTCTGGATAGCTAGGATCAGGGTCGAAATATTTCTATTTGAAAATGCCACATTTTCGAATTTTGTCTTTGATGTTTTTTGTGCCGATAAAGTTGTTTACGAGTGAAAAATCATAAAAACGTGGCTTTATTTAGACCGATTTTAATGATTTTCTTTTCTTGATGAGATTATTTACATGACCTATGACATGTGACGTGACAGGAAGTGACTGTGAATATGAAAGCTTTAATATCTGCTTGTACGTGACAAGGTGTAAGGTCGCCTGTCCAACCTGCCATTTTAAGTTCTTCCCCGCCATTTTCATTTCATTTTCTCATCCGTCTCATTACAGTAATACAAGTTTCAGTTATTTCCCTTTAGTTTTCAGATTATTGTTATGCCTGGGTGCAATGTTTCATACTATATTTAGACTTGTAACTTCGCGAGTTTTTGACCAATTTTGATAATTTTTTCTTCTTATCCTTTTATTTAGGATACAATCGATGACACATGACGTTGAATATGAAAGCTTTTATATCTGCATGGGACAGTAGCAGATCTAGTTATTTTTTTTGTGTGTGTTTCCTGCAAATCAGATTTCTCAGAATCTATCCATAGGATCTTTCTGAAATTTTGACCTATCCCCCCAAAAATGTGGTGCAAACCTTGATTAAATATATTTTCAAAACGTTTTACGAATCCGAAATCACCGAACTTTACGAACGAAGGCATTCGACCTACAATGCTGTAACTTTGTGACTATTTGACCTATTTTACTAATTCTTTTTTCTTTGAGTATCCTAAGACATTTACTTCAAATCTGCAATTTCGGATTTTCGAATTTCGAAATTTCGTCGCTATGATTTCGAACCGGAAGTTGAGACCAACTTGACAATTTCTGTAATAGTTGTGCGATTTTCATGAAATTTAGAATGTAAGTAGAACTTGCCAATGCGACTTCAAAAATATAATTGAAAATTTTCTAAATTATCTCCCCTTGGTAAAATTAAGGGTCAAATTTTTCAAAAAAATCGTCGAAATATACGTCAGAGTGACCTAAATTTTTGTTTTGATACTAGATAAATAATTACTGATTTGTACACAAAATATAGAGTTTGTGGATCGAACCGGAAGTGCCACCATCTTGAAACATAATGTGCAATAAAACTTTTCTGCTCAGGATAAGCAGAGCGATACGCAAATTGATCGGTCGAGACATTGAAACACAATAACTCTCAGTGTTATTCGGCTAGAATGTTCAAACTTGGTGTAGGTCTTTATTAGGTCAATGCTTTGATGGAGTTCGAAGATGAGCATTTTATGCTTAGGGTAAGCAGGGATAAGCAATTTAATTGGTTGATGATTTCGTACACTTTCACTTCAGTTCTAAGTCAGAGTGATGAAACTTAGTGTATAGTTTAATTACATCAATACCTTGAATACGTTCGACAATGAGCATTGTCTGCCATGGACAAGCAGGGCGATGAGCAATTTGATTGGTCGAGAATTTGAAACAAAATAACTCTCCTTCTAATTGGGGCAGAATGTTCAATCTTGGTGAAGGCGTTCATTAGGTCAATGCCATGATGGAGTGCGAAAATGAGCATTGTCTGCTTACTGTAAGCAGAGATAAGCAATCTGATTGGTTACTTCTTTGGGGCACGATAACTTTGGTTATAATGAAGTGAGAGTGACAAAATTCCAAATATAGATTCATTATGTCATTACCTTGACTAAGTTTGATGTTGAGAATTTCTGCGTAGATTTAGGAGCAATAAGCAATTTGAACCGGTTGAATTGTTTCTCGATATATCTCAGTGAGTTTCTGGCGGATTTCATTATTTCTTTTTCCTTTTTAAGATTCTTTTTATAACTCATGAGATGCGACAGAAACTGACCTTGAATATGAAAGCTTTAATATCTGCTTAGCAGATCTAGTTTCTATTATTACTTTTTTTTGTGTGTGTTTTATCCACAAATTGGATTTCTCAGAATATAACCATAGGATCTTTCTGGAACGTTTACCTACCCCCAAAATGGGTGGTTGCTGTTGATTAAATATATTTTCAAAACGTTTTACGTATCCGAAATCACCGAATTTTACGAAGGAATGCATTTGACCTACAATGCTGTAACTTTGTGACTATTTGACCTATTTTACTAAATCTTTTTTCTTTGAGTACCTTGAGACAATTACTTTAAATCTGCAGTTTCAGATTTTCGAATTTCGAAAATTCATGGCTGTAATTTCGAATTGAGACCAATTTGACAACTTCATACGATTTTCATGAAATTTATTATATAAGTAGATCTTACCGATGTGACTTCAAAAATATAATTAGGAGCGATAAGCAATTTGACTGATCACATTGGAACATAACAACTCTGTTTTTAATTAAGGTAGAATATGAACGGGTTGAATTGTTTCTCGTTATAACTCGGTGACTTTTTGGCCGATTTCATTAATTCTTTTTCCTTTTTAAGATTCTTTATATAACTCATGAGATGCGACAGAAACTGACCGTGAATATGAAAGCTTTAATATCTGCTTAGCAGATCTAGATATTATTTTTTTTGTGTGTGTGTGTGTTTCCTTCAAATCGGATTTCTCAGAATCTACCCATAGTATCTTTCTGAAACTTTGACCTACCCCCCCCCCCCCAATAAAAAATGGGTGGTGAGTATTGTTTAAATATATTTTCAAAACGTTTTAAGTATTCGAAATCACCAAATTTTACGAACGAAAAAACTGACAATGCATAGTCGTAACTTTTTGTTATTTATTGACTTATTTTACTAATGTTTTTTTCTTTGACTACCTTGTAAAAAAAACATTTCCATCTGCAGATTTCCGAATTTCGAAAATTCTTCGCTTTGATTTCGAACCGAAAGTTAGGACCAATTTGACAACTTCTTTAATAGTTGTACGATTTTCATGAAATTTAGTATGTAAGTAGATCTTACCCATGAGACGTCTAAATTATCTCCCCTTGACGAAATTAAGGATCAAATTTTTAAAAAAAATCAAAGAAATATAGGTCAGTACGATTTTCATGAAATTTAGCAAGTAAGTAGATATTACCAATGTGACTTCAAAAATATAATTAGAAATTTTCTAAATTATCTCCCCTTGACGAAATTAAGGATCAAATTTTTCAAAAAAATCAAAGAAATATAGGTCAGAATGACCTAATTTTTTGTTTCGATACTAGACAAGTAATTACTGATTCGTACACAAAATATGGAGTTTGTGGATCGAACCCGAAGTGCCGCCATCTTGAAACGTGAGAAATCACAAAGGCTTTTGCGATATTTTAATTACAGACATGGGAGTCACATTTTCGGAATCCTTGAAGGAATGCCTAAAAATCTATCGGATCTGAATTTTGATTTCGGTCACGTGATGGTCACCATTTTGAAGTGAAAATGAAAAATAGCAGCAATTTGAAGGGCCGAGAATTTGGAAAACAATAACTCTCCTTCTAATTGCGCTAGAATGTTCAAACTTGGTGTAGACGGTAACTAGGTCACTGTCTTGATTGAGTTCAAAGATGAGCATTTTCTGCTTAGGGTAAGCAGAGATAAGGACGCTGATTTGTTGATTCTTTAGGGCACGATAACTTTGGTTATAATGAAGGGAGGGCGATGAAACTCTTGTAAATCGAGAGTCTAATAGCTAGCCTGTTGCATGAAATCATTGTATCATTTTTTTTTAAATGTCCGGGGGAGCCGAAAAAAAGAGATTGAAAATCCAAAAAGTCGTATTTTTACAATTTGGAGCATGTTTAAAGGTCTTTCTCGTAAAGTCAACATAATATTTTTGGGGAACTTCTTTTACAAAGAGTCTTATCGGTAGTCTTTTATGTGAAACCATCGATCAACAGTCCAAAATATCGGGAGTAGAAGAACGAAGCGATCGGAAATTGAAAACGACACCCTTTCATTGTAAAGCGAAACATGCAGTGTGGCAAACTGATCCCGCAGTGAATATTCGCTTGGCCGCTACAATCACTGATAAGCATGACATTGACGAGGCTTAATTAGTACGGCATATTAACTTTTTTACTCCGACAAATTAAATTCTCAAACATTTTTTTGAGTTAAAAGAAAAATAAATAAAGACGTTTGAAGTATATGTAGTTAAAAAATATTTCCTAGTTAGTGTAAATGGGTATTAAATGAGTAAAATGCATCATTTTGCCCGAAGCAGTTAGGTGTTAAGTAAACATTGCACGAGCCGTTGAGCCAATGACTACGAGGCGTGCAAGTCAACGCACGTGTTTTAGACAGCCATCCGTAACAGGGATATTTCGTTAGTAATTCTCTGTGAAACAGGTTGGCAGTGTGGGTGGCTACAATCTGCACATTTAGTCATCGCATAGAGCTTATTCAACAATATCGATTTCCAACTGCTAAGTGTATAGTTTCCTTACATCAATTCCTTGAATACATTCGACAATGAGCAGTGTCTGTCATGGATAAGCAGAGCGATGAGCAATTTGATTGGTCGAGAATTTGAAACAAAATAACTAATTGGGGCAGAATGTTTAATCTTGGTGAAGACGTTCATTAGGTCAATGTCATGATGGAGTGTGAAGATGAGCTTTGTCTGCGTACTGTAAGTAGAGATAAGCAATCTGATTGGTTGATACTTTGGGGCACGATAACTTTGGTTATAATGAAGTGAGAGCGACGAAATTCCAAATATAGATTCATTATGTTATTACCTTGATTTTGAGAATTTACTGCTTTGACTTAGGAGCTATAAGCAATTTGACTGATCATATTGGAACATAACAACTCTGTTTTTAATTAAGTTAGAATATGAACGGGTTGAATTGTTTCTCGTTATAACTCGGTGACTTATTGGCCGATTTCATTAATTCTTTTTCCTTTTTAAGATTCTTTATATAACTCATGAGATGCGACAGAAACTGACCGTGAATATGAAAGCTTTAATATCTGCTTAGCAGATCTAGATATTATCTTTTTTGTGTGTGTGTTTCCTTCAAATCGGATTTCTTAGAATCTACCCATAGTATCTTTCTGAAACTTTGACCTACCCCCCCCCCCAATAAAAAATGGGTGGTGAGTATTGTTTAAATATATTTTCAAAACGTTTTAAGTATTCGAAATCACCAAATTTTACGAACGAAAAAACTGACAATGCATAGTCGTAACTTTTTGTTATTCATTGACCTATTTTACTAATGTTTTTTTCTTTGACTACCTTGTAAAAAAAACATTTCCATCTGCAGATTTCCGAATTTCGAAAATTCTTCGCTTTGATTTCGAACCGGAAGTTAGGACCAATTTGACAACTTCTTTAATAGTTGTACGATTTTCATGAAATTTAGTATGTAAGTAGATCTTACCCATGCGACTTCTAAATTATCTCCCCTTGGTGAAATTAAGGATCAAACTTTTCCAAAAAAAATGACGAAATATAGGTCAGATCACTTCGAATTTTATTTTCTATACTAGCTACGAGACTACTGATCCGTATCCAAAATATGGAGTTTGCCGATCGAACCGGAAGTGCCACCATCTTGAAATGTGAAAAACCAATAGGTTTTTTTGTATATTTTACTTATCGACGCGGGAGTAAGATTTTCTGAATCCTTGAAGGAATGCATAATAAACGTCCAGAGCAGAATTTTGATTTAGGTCAATTGATGGTCACCATTTTGAAGTGAATATGAAAAATAGTGAAAAATCGACATTTTTGGTATTTGAATATTTCAAAAATTCGAATTTTGCCTTTGACGTTTTTCGTGCTGACAAAGTTGTTTACGGGTAAAAAATCACATTAACTTCACTAGATTGTGACCGATTTTAATGATTCTTTTCTTGTACACATAGTGAAAAATCGACATTTACAGGATAGCCGGGATACAGTTCGAACTTTTAGTATTTGACTATTTCAAAAATTCGAATTTACCTTTGACGTTTTTCGTACCGACAAAGTTGTTTACGGGTGAAAAATCACATTAACTTCACTATATTGTGACCGATTTTAATGTTTTATTTTTTATTGTTTGGATTTTTTACATGACCCATGACATGTAACAGGAAATGACTGTGAATATGAAAGCTTTAATATCTGCTGAGCAGATCTAGTTATTATTATTATTAACTTTTCATATGTATTTACATATGAAAGGTTTATTGCATCTGTTAAGATTATTATTATTTTTGTTCTTTTCCTGCAAATCTTAAGTACCTTGAAAAAAATCATTTTCATCTGCAATTTCAGATTTTCGAATTTCGAAAATTCGTCGCTGTGATTTCGAACTGGAAGCTGAGACCAACTTGACAATTTCTTTAATAAATGCACGGTTTTCATGAAATTTAGTATGTAATTAGATCTTATTGGTGCGACTTGAAAAACGCCTTTAGAAATTTTCTAACTTATTTCCCCTTGGAGAAATTAAGGATCAATGTTTTCTAAAAAAAATTTGAAGAAATATAGATCAGATCAACTTGAATTCTTTTTCAGTACTAACAACGACATTACTGATTCGTGCACAAGAAATGGTGTTTGTAGCTCAATACGGAAGTGCCACCATCTTGAAATGTGAAATATCCCTAAGGCTTTTTTGATATTTCACTTACAGACACGGAAGTTATATTTTTTGAATCCTAGAAGGAATGCCCAAACAATGGTCCTGGCAGAATTTTGATTTAGGTCAACTGATGGTCAGCATTTTGAATTGAATATGGAAAACGTTGAAAAGTCTACATTTACGAGCTTGTAAAAAAACACAACAGGCCGTAGTTTGGACAATTCGTCTAGTATTTCCTAAATTAATACATTTCTGGATAGTCTGGCTCATGGTTGAATTTATGGTATTTGAATATTTCAAATTTTTCAAATTTTGCCTTTGACATTTTCAGTGCCGACAAAGTTGTTTACGAGTGAAAAAGAGGCATTAACATAACGTCATAAAAGCTATAACGACAGATACGTCACGCCATTCAGTCAGCAGACGACTGTCTCCCTAGACGGTCTACATTCATTTGCTTCCATGTATTCAGTTTTGTTTGTTTCTATGACGGTTGTAATGTGTGTCCTAAATGCATTCAATACACTTTAATTCTCTTCTTTATTGATTTAGTGCATTTAGTTTTTGGAACTAGGCCTACTTCTTTGATACATTTAACGGTGTGGTTACTTGTATAACGGAATTCATACAACAATATGCTTGCATTCGTAATTCTTGCAACATATGACAGCTCATGACTCATACTGACATTATATACTATTCAAAAAAAGTAGGGGATATTTGATTTTTAAGTGTTATTAAAGTCACCTAATGAAACTGACGAAGAAACAAATGACAAAATGAAATGAAGTTCACATTCATCGATTTATTCCAAATGATCGTTAGACTAAGTAAGGCACAGACTGACCATTATAAGGGTAAAATGATACCCGGGGTCAAACAGCAAAGTTACCACAGCATCACAACAAAGTCAGTAACGGGTAAATCCTCCTTTGTTTGCCAAACAAGCATTGATCCGACGTGGCATACTCCCAATGAGACGTCTAAGGTCATTTTGGTCCAGATTGTCCCATTCCTGTTGCAACGCAGCAGCAAGTTCTTGGACATTGGCAGGACGTTGTTGACGTTGACGTAACCTCTGCCCAAGCATGTCCCAGACATGCTCCATGGGGGAGAGGTCGGGACTCAGTGCTGGCCAAGGTAATGTGGTGATGTTCTGTTGTTGGAGGTAACCTGTAACGATCCTGGCCCTGTGACATCTTGCGTTGTCATCCTGGAAGATGAAACGGCGGCCATGACTTCGTGCGAACGGCACAACATGGACTGCCAAGATGTTGTCCCGGTAGTACTGGCCTGTAACACACCCTGCAACAACATGTAAAGCCGTTATTCCAGCAACAGTGATGCCTCCCCACACCATAACAGAACCACCCCCAAATCGATCATGTCTGATGACGTTAACGTCTTGGAAGCGCTCGTTTCGACGACGCCACACCCCCGACGTCTGTCCAAAAAATCAACAGTGAACCATGACTCATCTGAAAACATCACATTGCTCCAGCCTCGATTATCCCAGTGTTGACGATCCCTACACCAACGACGTCTTGCCTGAATGTGATGATCTCTCAAACAAGGGATCACGAGAGGACGTCGGGCGCGAAGGTGACCCCTATGCAGTCGATCCTGAATCGTCTAGCCACTCACTCTCACACCAGTGTCTGTTTGAAGACGAGCGCTGATCTGATTTGCTGTGATGACACGATTTCTCAAGGCCAAGGTACGGATAAATCGATCCTGGGCTTGAGTTGTCGCCCTTGGTCGACCTGAGCGTGGTCTGTCCTGTACAGATTGTGTATCACGGTATCTGGACCATAGCCTGCTTATGACAGACTGAGAAACATTCATCGTCCGCGCCACAACCGCCTGTTTTGTGCCGATCTGTAGCATGCCAAGGGGACGTAACCTTTCATTTTGGGTAAGCCGACGCATATCAAAATTTGTTTTCTGGACACTAAAACAATTAAACTGATGTTTCCACCCTGGAATTCAATGTCACAATGACTGTAACATTCAAAGTCAGAGTCGTGCAAATCTTGGGCTGGACCCCCATGATGATCCCAAGCATCACCTGCATTCCATGCGGTAGCTATTGGTGCGTTTGGGCGTCACATGTAACTGGAAATGTTTCTTCTGTTAGGTTCTATAGTGACTTTTTTCTTAGTCATTTGCATATTTTAGTGTTATACCCCCAAAATCAAATATTCCCTACTTTTTTTGATAATTATTTCCTTGGGTTTTATTCCCAAATTGTTTTCAAATATGAGTGAAGTCTGTGTCACCACAGGCCCGGGACTGTACAGCGCAGTGGACGCTTACAGGTAGCCCCCGGATAAATTCACACTTTTTTTAATCGTTTATGAATGTTATCTCTGAGTATTGTGTGTATATTTGTTTTTGTGTAGAATTGTGTGTGGTGCAGTCCTCCTGCACTTACTATTAGCGACGCAAGGTAGATAATTCTGGTAAATGACGTCAAATGTGTATCCCATGTTGGGATTAACGCTAGCCCTGCTTACATCGCTAACATTATTAGTTCCGTCCCTGTGAATTGAGGAGACTGTCGTTCTTGTAGTCAGGGACAGTGTTTAGTCGTTGGGATCGTACGAAAATCCCTGGCAGCTGTAATTCGAAATAAAAGTAGACCGTCTATCTGGGCTAAATTTCACAGATGGCACGCTATATGGCATAAGTCCGTCTTCATTAGCCAGTTGTTGTAGAAAAGTCTGACGATAAACCCCATTATATTTTGGTTTAATTTCGTCAAGAACACCGCTATCTATGAAATTATTCATCGCTTCATGCAACTTGAATAAATATTGTTTGAAAAACACTACCATAAAATTAGTCTTGGCCATGTTTCTCGAAATCTTAACTAAAGATAAAATCCAAATTTTAGTAGATACCTCAATTTTGATTGGCTAAACACTAAAATCAATCTTATATTATCCAATCAAATTACTAATGTTTGGATTTTATCTTAGTTAAATTAAAATTTCGTCAAACAGGCCCCAAGTCGGTAAAGGAAGGAATCAAAAAGAATAAAAAATTATTGTTTAGCTTATATTTGAAATAGTATTTGCCAACCGTATCGCTGTTTCAGCATGGATTCCCCGGTTGTACCTGAAGGGGCACAAGTCAAACCTGGTGGGTTTTCTTAGGGTCCTCTGTTTTCCCCCCACTGCTAAACCCCCACGCGCAAGCATATTGTTGAAATAAAATTGAACCATACGTTAGTCTCAAAATGATCTAGTTTGTGTCAAGTGGTCAATAAACCCCATTTCGCTCTCTCTCTCTCTCTCTCTCTCTCTCTCTCTCTCACTAAATTTCAGCACTCCTAACTCTAAAACTCAATGCAGGGTACGGTCCTGCTTACGTTGAAGAACATGTATAATTCTAATGATTGTATTAAACATTTCTGAAATGGTTTGCTTGAATTATATATTTGCCAGTAGCTAAGTAGGTAAGGCGCTGGCTCTGGACTTCCGGTGAGCACGTCGTGATGAATGGATGGGTTAAACGCGCTCTCGTGTTTACAGTAGATACTGCGTTTATTTACCCGATCTTTAGATATTAGTATATTATCTTATCACCTTGTTTGATATTCATTATGTGTTCGATAATTAAGAATTCTTTAATTTGTGTCGAGAATGACCAGAATATGAAAGCCGGTGATTTGATAGATGAAATAGAAAAAGTTACTGGATTTATGTCAGTTGTTGCGTGTGATCCCATGTACGGATATTTTGAGGTTAGTTGAAGAATTATTATCAACACAGGAAATTACTATAGATGGTAAGACAGTTAAATATAGTATACTAGGATCTAAAATTCGTATTGTCTCGTTTATGTATATTCCTCATTACATTGAAGACTCTGAAATATACGACAAATTAGATTCGTGGGATGTTGAAGCGAGAAGTGAAATTCGGCGAAGACATTTTGCTCATGGAGAAAGGAAGATTCCCGATGGAACTAGATATTTGAAAGTGCGAACAACCAGGTTACTTCAAAGCAAAGTGTACACAGACCCTTTGTCCAGATTGTGAACACTACTCATGGCGATGCGAATGTCAGACGGAAGTTAAAAACGATCAAGAAACTGTAATCACAAGTCATGTTGAAAATGCTGAAGAAATTATGATGAAGAAATTATGTCAAATAATAACACCATCGACGCACAGGTAGCAGAAACATCAAATAGTGACATTGAGATTATGAGCCCACCCAATGAACGTGGTACGGTTAACGAAATAGTGGAAGATCATGCGACGTTAAGCGAAGAACTTTCTGTAAGTAATACAGGGGCGGATCCAGGAATTTTTGCAGGAGGGGGTTTGCCAGGTTTCTGTTACGGAAATCTGCCATCATCGTCTCTAAATTACATAGGCATACATACAAATTGAGCTTTTTAAACAGAGAAATCGTTTTATACTGTTGTAGGATCACTTTGTGATGTAATTTCATTGATGCAAGGCATTATTTTTTTTTATGTAGCTGAGCAGGGGGGACCCCCCCCCCCCCTGGAACCGCCCCTGTAATAAAGATGTATATGAGGACACATCTAGAACATATACTCCACTTTCAGACGAACTAAGTGGCCAGACTCGCGATGATGAAGCGTTTCAAATCGTCCAACAAAACGACAAACACGGTTACAGTATCGAGCAAGTTTGTTGTCGAAACCAGCAAGTCTCAAAAGATTTGAAGAACTGTCAAAATACCGCACTGACAAAAAAGACCCCAAAGGCAAACGACTGCTATCAACGTCATCACAAGAATCGCAGTCCAAAAGACAATCAATTACAACAAAAGATCAATGTGCCTAAAGAAAAAACGCTTGTGCTATATTTACCGTTACCTGATCCACCACTCACATAAACACTCATAATAACGATCAAATTTGCTAACTTTAATACGAATGGTCTCCGAAATATTGAAAAAATTAAAAATCTTTTTGCCTTATTTACCTACTTCAACTTTGATAACAGGAAACCTTTTGGGATATAAACATTGTTAATGTATGCAGTACGCTAACAGACGGGTGGGGGGGGGGGTGCGATTCTGCTCATTAATAAATTGAAATGTAATTTCAATAATCAAGTGAATGATGCTGATGGCCGTATTGTAAATATAAATATTACTGTTAACGATATACCTCTGTCTATTTACTCCAATGATTATAAGAAAAGAATTGAGTTTTTCATTGTTTTATCCAACTATATTGATGCCTCACAAAATAATGTAATAGCTGGTGATTTTAATGATGTTATAGACAGAGATTTGAACAGGGGGATAAATATGACATCTATTAATTCAAGCTCCGTTTCTTTTAACGATTTTATGAATAATAAAAATTATTTAATTGATGTGTGGAGAGATAAAAATCCAACTAAACAAGCATTTACACGCGCTGCCACTCGGAATAATTTACCAAAGATGAGTAGATTAGATTATATTTTCATTAGTAAATCGCTCAGTCCATTTTGCATGCATGCTTTTATTCAAACCACAAGTTTCAGTGATCATAATTTTGTTATATGTAACATGAATTTTGATACAATTGAACGCGGCCCGGTTTGTGGGTCTTAAATAATAATCTGTTAAATAATCCTGAATATATATCACTTATAACTAATGTCATCTACAAAAACCTAACATCTACTTTATATAAAACCGAGCCTTTGATTTGGTGGGATAACTTAAAACATGTCATTAGAAAAGAGTCTATTTCATTTTCACGTAAAATAAACAAAAATGATAAAAACGAATATTGGCAGGCTGATAATAAACTGATAAATTTACAGGGGAAATTAGCCAAAGATATTTATGTAGATCCGATTTTAATTCAGTATTTGGAAAATAAGATAGCAGCATATGAACAGAATAAATGTAGAGGAGCAATTTTAAGATCTAAGTCCAGAGACGCTTTAGAATCTGATAAATGTACATCTTATTTTCTAAATCTTGAAAAGAAAAACCAAGAGAATAATTTAATCAAATGTGTTTTTGATAAAGATAATAACCTTATACATGATCCTGTTGATGTTATTTATACATGTTGTGAATATTATGAAAAATTGTATACAGCTGATTTAGTAGTCGATTCTGATGAGCAGACGACACTTTGTAACTATGCTTCAAGTAGACTGAATGATATCGATAGCCAGTCATGTGACCGGCCGATCACACCTACTGAAGTTTATACAGCACTTAACGGTATGAAACGAGGCAAGTCCCCGGGTATAATGACGGATTAACTGTTACTTGGTATTTACGCATGTGGGATGTGATAGGCCCTATTTATTCATACATTTTAAATCATATAATTAATGTTCAATCTTTATCTCGCACAATGAAATATGGGGTTATTTCCTTATTTTATAAATTAAAAGGTGATAAGCGAGATCTGAAGAATTTTAGACCTATTAACTTGTTGAATGTTGATTACAAGATATATTCTCGAATTTTAGCTTTAAGACTACGGTCAGTAATTAGTACACTTATCCAGGTAGAGATATTGCCAGTAATATTTCCTAGATTAGAGATGTTATATATTTTGTAGACTTTGAAAACATACCATGTTATGTATTAAAATTAGATGCTCTCAAGGCATTCGATAGAATGTCTCATTCCTATATCATTGCTGTTTTAAAACACTTCAACTTTGGAACTAACTTTATTAACCATGTTAAAACTTTATACACTGATGTACGTAGTTGTGTTAAAATCAATGGTCATTTGTCACGATCCTTTCCCGTTACTAGGTCCGTCAGACAGGGTTGTCCATTGTCTGCGTTATTGTATGTCCTTACGGCAGAACTCTAAACGCCCTCATCAAATCCAATACGAACATTACTGGTATTTCAATACCTGGCTCCCCCACCCCATCTCTTTTATATCAGCACGCTGGCGACTGTACCCTCACCCTAGCTAATACTGATTCGATTATTAATACATTCTCCCAGCTCGATCTTTATTGTAAAATATCCGGTGCTAAAATAAATGTTGAAAAATCCAAACATTTACTTGCAGGCTCTGTTAAATATAATAAAGTAACTCTGGCTGTAGATGTTAAAAGTCATACATGGTTGTATAGAGATCCTACGAATATATTTGGGGCCATATTCCCAAATTAATCTTAAGACAAGATGCTTTTAGACTTGTTTGGCGCAAACGATATATTGATAATTCTTATAATGCCGTATGGAAACACGTACTCAATTACTTTTTAAAATCATATTATAAAATGTATTTAGATATAGAAGTATTCAAAGGTGGTCTTGGACATAATATACCAATATTTTATAGAGCTTTGCTAATTGCCTGGAATAATATTGATAATGACACTCGTTTAATGCCTACTAGTTATAATGATATTTTAAACCAGCATTTATTTGATAATCCACATATTTTATATAACGGTAAAACTGTACATTTTGATTATTATATATTGCATAAGATTATTATATATTGCATATTATTTGTTCGTCTATACCTCCAGCTTGGTTAAATATTATTGATAATGAAAGCCACGTGATTCATAAAGAAATGTATTTATGTATCCCTTATGGAGATAGAACTCTGTCGGTTGAAAATTGTACATCCAAAACATTTTATACTAATGAAAATTGTACATCCAAAACATTTTATACTAATGAAAATTGTACATCCAAAACATTTTATACTAATAAAATGTTTTGGATGTACAATTTTCAACCGGCAGAGTTCTATCTCCATAAGGGATACATAAATACATTTCTTTATGAATCACGTGACTTTCATTATCAATAATATTTAACCAAGCTATTTAGAGACAAGTTCTATCAGAAACCAACAACTGAATTATTTTGGGATCTGTTACATTCTAATATTGTATGGAAAGATGTTTGGACATCTGTGTTTTGTTATTTTAAAAGCAATTAATGTATTGAAAATGACTATAGAATTGTACATAATATTATATACACTAATGAGAAATTACATAAATATAGACTTATTGATGGACCCTTTTGTACACTCTGTCAAAGTAGACAAATTGAAGACATGAATCACGTATTCTTAACATGTTCTAGTATTTTAACATTTTGTGAATATTTAAGATCTAGTCTCATAGATTTTTATCCTGAAGGATTCAGCCTGTCTGAGTTTCATTTTCTTATTCTGTTTGGTACTAAAGTTATTAATGGAAATAAAAAGAATAATATACTTATTCTCTTACTTTCATTTGCCCACCTAGCCTTAATAAAACGCAGAGTAATAGATGTTATCAAATTATTCATTAAATGTATCGAATCTCATTTTCAATACCTTTTGTCTCATTACAAAGAAAACCACTTTAGAGAACTGTTCGAGACATCTAATGTATTACGTATTGAGAAAGATGAAGTAAAATTACGCCTTCATCCCTAAAAATAAAAGGAATCGAATAGTCCATTACAACTTATTATGTTTTGTATTGTAAAAATTATGTGTAGATGTACAGATAAATATGAATTGTTAGAGAGTAGGATTTGTGACCGAATGGTTGCAGGTTCGAGACCCGGATTGTGCGTCGAGTTCTTGTGTCCTTGAATAAGACACTTTATTCCTGTATTCCAGTCTACCCAGCTGTAAATGGGTACCGGTAGGATGGTGTATGTATTACACAAAAAACTGTTGCGCTCCTTGGGGCAGCATATGTTGGGGCTCTTTCTGAGAGTTCAGGGGTAAAGGGAGGTAATCAGGCTTTACCTGTATCCTTGAGACCGGGATAATAATTGTGTAGCGCTTTGAGCATGAACCTGGTTTATGGATATAGCGCATTATAAATATACTCATTATTATTATTATTAATATATTATTCATTTAAAATTGTCTATCAAATTTCTTTCGACACCCTAACTTGCCTCGAGAATTTTCGTTAAGTTTCGCTCTCTTGAGGCCCACGTGGCTCGAAATTATTTAAAATGGATTTCTTACTTTGGGTTCAGAGCGAAACCTTTTACAATATAGAATTATGTTTTTTTAACGCTGATCACATATTGATTATATAAATATATATTAACTAATATTATTACTTATTACGGGTAACTTTTAATGAAACTACAAATTGATATATTTGTACTCATATATATCAACTTAAAATATTCTTTAATTTAAGAGATATGTTGACGAGCATGTAAGTGTGCGGGTGTGTCTGTGGGGGGGGGGAGGCGGTATAACAACTTTTTTTTCTCTTTTAACTGTAAATATCCTGTGAAATTATTTTTGTAGAATTATGTATTTTGTATATTGTATTTTGTGGGAATATATATATATATATATATATATATATATATATATATATATATATATATATATATATATATATATATATAAAGGCGCTGGCTCGTTAGCTTGGAGGTCGGCTGTTCATCTCGATTTTCTGGAGTTGCTTCCCCTTGTCAGTGATGCAGAACGGAGGGCCTGACAAAGACAGCTGTCTAGTAGTTCGGGTGGTAGGAAAAACCGAGGTCCCGTGTACACATTGGTGTGCACGTAAGATCCCCTGGCATTTGGAATTCGAAATAAGAGTAGGCCATAGCGCCGCTGCCCGTCTTCCAATAGCCCAGGTTAGGTGCAGAGGAGTGGGACGTTAAACCCCATTTCAATTTATTCAGATTTGCAGTTTGAACAAAACCATGAATGTTTCCGTGCACGCGTTATATTCATACATGGATAATGGTATCAGAAGTCCGAGTATGTATGAAATTTAATCACCAAAATATAGAGGAGTGGTGTATTTAACTAGTCTCAAAATTTCAGCTCAAAATACTGAGTCGTTAGGACATGAACGTCAAAACAGCTTATTCGGACAAGTAATCCTTTTAAGATTTTGGGTCAATTCTTTCGTTGGGTGACCTGATAATCAATTCTCATTTCTTTGGAGATTCCTACAGTGAATGATCCATGTGCTGTACTTGGTAATGAATGGTAAATTGCACCTACACATGATTTTTATAAAATATAAGTCTGGTTTTAACCAGATACGGCGTGATACAGCTGGGACTGCGGTCTCAATTTCGAGATGAAGACTGACGGGTTTAAGTTGTTTGAAAACGTATTACACATATTTAGTTAGTTGCTCGGCCCTTAGGTAGAGGATTTTAAGGGATTTTAACACACAATTAAGCAGTTTTATTCTCCAAAATATTATCAGGATTGGCCCTGTAAGGGGAAGTCTTTATCTTCTTTCCACTTTACTAATCCATCTTTATACTTAGTGGGGGTGACAACTACAGCTTACAAGCCCGTCAGGAGATGCCCCAAAAAGGGGTATGCGGCTTTCACATGGAAACCTGTATCAACTATAGTCAGGTTTTGGTGTAATTTAGACTAAATTCGAAAACAGGTAGATGCTGTGTGCGACCTGCCCTTTAGAGCATCCAAGAAGGTGACAAAGACTGTTTTTGTTATCTTACACAAATTGTCATATGCCTTCTGTGGATATGTTTGTGTGTAAAGGTGATACTACTTTTCGGAAAACTCCTTTTTCAAAGAGAGAGAGAGGGAGAGAAGGACAGCCTCCGCAAATCATAGGAACGGAACTAATAATGTCAGCGATGTAAGCATGGCTAGCGGTAATCCCAACATGGGATACACATTTGACGTCATTTACCAGAGTTGTCTACCTTGCATCGCTAAGACGTTACGTTATTCGAGAAACAAGGCCCAGACTAACTTTATGGTAGTGTTTTCAAACAATATTTATTCAAGTTGCATGAAGCGATACAGAATTTCATAGATAGCGGTGTTCTTGACGAAATTAAACCAAAATATAATGGGGTTTATCGTCCTACTTTCTACAACAATTGGGGTTTTCGTACGATCCGAACGACTAAACACCGTCCCTGCCTACAAGAAGGACAGCCTCCGCAAATCACAGGAACGGAACTAATAATGTCAGCGATGTAAGCAGGGCTAGCGGTAATCCCAACATGGGATACACATTTGACGCCATTTACCAGAGTTATCTACCTTGCAACGCTAAGACGTTACGTTAATGCCTCCTTTTCACTCGTAAACATCTTCGTCGGCACTGAAAACGTCAAAGGCAAAATTTAAAATTTTGAAATATTGGTTCGGCGCCCACGAATGAATTGGGCGCCCAAAACGGCGTGATAATTTTCTAAATTCAAACGGCATGTTTTGTGGGGTGCCTCATCCCAGAGGGACGCGCATAATGCCGAGATCATGGGAGCCCATAATATAATGCTTGTGAGATTGGTTAGGAGCCCATGAATGAATTGAGCGCCCAAAACGGCTTGATAATCCGGTAGGGGCGCCCATAATATAATGCTACTGAGATTAGTTAGGCGCTACCAAATGAATTGGGCGCCCAAAATGGCTTGATCTGTGGGGTGCCTTATCCCGGAGAGGCGCCCATGAAATGAATGGTGGGCCGCAAATAGTACATAATATTGAATCAGATTTGGTGGGCGCCCTTAACCTGTTCAATGGGGCTTCAAAAACGACATGATTTATGGGGTGCCTCATTCCAGGGACGTGGAATATAAACGATTGATTGGAATTCGACTCGGCCATCTAAGTTAGGCTAGCGAGCCAGCTTCTTACCCACTTAGCCACTGACAAAGATATAATTCAAGCAAACAATTTCAGAAATGTTTAATACGATTATATTATACATGTGCTTCAATGTAAACAGGCCCGTTCCTTGCATTTAGTTTTAGAGTTAGGAGTGCTGAAATTTAAGAGAGAGAGAGAGAGAGAGAGAGAGAGAGAAATGGGGTTTAACGTCCACTCGACACAAACTAGATCATTTCGGGACTAACATATGGTTTAATTTTATTTCAATTATTCGCTTGCGCATAGGGGTCTTTAGCAGTGGGAGGAAAACCTACGGGGTTGGACAGGCGACCCTACTCCTTGCCACGTACAACCGAGGATTCGAAACCACTCTAATTGACTCAATGGCAGGCCGTATGATACAGCGCGCGCACGCTAACCATTCGGCCACCCAACCCCCTTTTTTCAATGAAATGAAGTGTGGATATGTTTGTGTGTAAAGGTGATACTACTTTACGGAAAACTCCCTTTTTCAATGAAATGAAATGGGGTTTAGCGTCCTACTCTTCTGCACCTAACCTGGGCTAATGGAAGACGGGCATACGCCATAGAATGTGCTATGAGGGAATTTTTTGCCCGTGCAGTGGCGCTACGGCTTATTCTTATATCGAATTCCAACTGCCAAGGGATCATTTACGTGGACGCCAATGTCTACACGGGACCTCGATTTTCGACCTATCCGAACGACTAGACAGCTGTCCTTGTCAGGCCCTCCGTTCTGCATCACTGACAAGGGACAACCACACCACAAAGTTAAGATGAACTTTCTCGGCCAATGGAGGGGTCGAACACTCGACTTCCAGGCTAGCGAACCAGCGCCTTAGCCACTTAGCCACGTGATCCCTATTCTTTTCAAGGTTGATAGCATTAATGTATATGGTAATAGTTTCTGGTAAAACATTATCATCATTTTCCTGATCACTGTCAAGTGTCACTCAATGAGTTTTTACTAAAACTATTCTCAAAAATATCATTTTAACTATTTTCATTATTTTTCATCATTGTCGAATTATTGGTACTTGGTATTTGACCTATTTTACTAATTCTTTTTGCTTTGGGTACCTTGTAAAAACGTTTTTTATCTGCAGTTTCAGATTTTCGAAAATTCGTCGCTGTGATTTCGTTCCGGAAGTTAAGACCAATATAACAACTTCTTTAATAATTGCACGATTTTCATGAAATTTGGAATGTAAGTAGATTATACGGATGCGACTTGAAAATGTCTTTAGAAACTTTCTAACTCATCTCCACTTTGAGAAATTTAACATCAAAGTTTTCAAAAAAATCGACGAAATATAGGTCAAATCACCTTGAATCTTTTTTTGTGCACTAGCTGAGGAATTCCTGATGCGTACACAAAATATGAAGTCTATCGATTGAACCGGAAGTGCCACCATCATGAAACGTGAAAATCCCTAAGCCTTTATTGCTAGTTTACTTACAGACACGGGAGTTATATTTTCTGAATCCTTGAAGGCAGGATTACTCGGTGTAGAGAGTGCCAACCTTTTATCTGGTTTTCTTCTGTCCCGATTACAAATCGTATGATTTAGTGTTTACTTCCTCTGGATAATAACGGGGAATGTTTCCAATATCTCTAACACAGACTTATTAACCTTTTTAATATTCTTACGATTTTCATGAAATTTGGAATGTATGTAGCTATAATGTACCCAACTCCAACAGTACCATTAGAAGTGTCATGAATTACCTCCCCTTGGAGAAATTTGGGATCAAAGTTTTGAAAACACTCGACGAAATATAGGTCAGATCACCTTGAATTTTTTTTGTGTGTGTACTAGCTGAGGTAATTCTGATGCGTACACAAAATATGATGTCTATCGATCGAACCGGAAGTGCCACCATCTTGAAACGTGAAAAATCCCTAAGGCTTTTTTTGCTATTTTACTTACAGACACGGGAGTTATATTTTCTGTATCCTTGAAGGCAGGATTACTCGGTGTAGAGAGTGTTGACTTTCTATCTGGCTTTCTTCTTTCCCGATTACAAATCGTATGATTTAGTGTTTACTTCCTCTGGATAATAACGAGGAATGTTTCCAATATCTCTAGCACTTATTTCTCTTCCGGCATCGCGTCTGCTTTATCCACTTTATCTTAGCATATAGTATGTCAAGCAGATGGGCCTCTTTTTCGGATCTTACTGCAGAGTCACTTCTATTGGCCTTTTCTCCTATTACAGCGTTATCACATTTTAACCAAACAACATCTTTGCTATTCACAATCCGTTCAAGGGTAAAATGTCCAAGTACAACATTCTTGATGTTTTCTTGAGTACTATTACCCAAAGCAAATACAATATTGCCTAGAATGACATCAGTGATTAAAACTACTGTGTTAGTGACAATTTGATCAGTAATCGTATTGCTTGACCCTGCATTGGTATTAGTATCTGTATCTGAGATCTCAATTCTAGGTGTTATCTTCTCATTACCTTAAACTCTAGTATTTTTTCTCAATGGAGGACCAAACCTCACCTCTTCACAGGGTTTACATAAGGATAGTAAATCTTTATATATAGTAAATGTCTACTTACCTTGTAATGTTTAGTTATCTTTAGTTGCTACGCCTGGATGGACAGGTCCGAGTAGTCTTTCTGTTTGGTCCGAGTAGTCTTTTTGATAGGCCCAAGTAGTCTTTTTGTTTGGTCCGAGTAGTCTTTTTGTTTAGTCCGTGTAGTCTTTTTGTTTGGCCTGGTGTGAGCGTATGTGGCATGGAGATAGGGGCGCCTTCTCAACCTCGTGGGTTTCCTCCGGGCACTCCGATTTCCTCCCACTGCTAAAAACCCCTACGCGCAAGCGAATTATTAAAATAAAATTGAACCATATGGAGTGGACGTTAAACCCCATTTCTCTCTCTCTCTCTCTCTCTCTCTCTCTCTCTCTTTTTGTTTTGTGCGAGTGGTGTATTAATTGGTCCGTGTGGTCTTGGTCCGAGTGGTGTTTGGTCCGAGTGGTCATGTATTCGCTGTAACAGACCGTTTCATTAGCTAATCTCTCACATCATTCAGAGCACGTCAATGATAACAACTATTCCAGATCCTAGTGTAGTAAAGACAAGTAAAACGACATTTTGAACTATAAAAACGAAACTAAATAGGATCTGTGTTCTAATCAGATTGATTTTCCCGTCCTAATTATTTCATTTGGTCATATTTTTTCCAGTAAATTATTCAGTCTTTATTTCTGGAAATTGTTTTGAACTTTTTAAATGATTAAATACACCAGACAACGAACCGTGTGCGTTTCCATTCCAGCCGCCAGCATGTGATGTTACGGTAGAATTGTGTCAGATGGCTTGGGGGATACAGGTTTATTTATTTAGATATAAATACTTCATAATACTATTAACCAGTGACAAACAGATGAAAACGTGTGTAGATGGTGTGAAATTCATTGTTATAAATTTAGCTGCTACTAGACTACCAACCATCTGAGTAACCGTGCGACCATGGACCGTATGTACATGGTACCACTGAAAGAATGCCGCGTGACGACTTGTGTAATTGTCGAGATATTTGGAGATATTTATTTATGGTGGGGCACCCTACGTATACTTGTACGTTCACTGTTCGTGCTATCCGAACTGTGGCAACTGAACTTTAAAAGCTCGACAGACCCCCTTGAACGTAGGACGTTGTAGTTGTAAGTATACACTTCCTGAACCACACACGGACCAAGAAGACTCGGGACGCCAGGCGTTGAATTATGAAACATAATGCAGTCTGTATCTATGATGTGTGATTGATTTGATAGTGATCAGTAAAGGACAATCGAAACAATAACATTCTACAGTCAAATCTATGTTTTTATTTCTCAGTTTAATTATGTTTCATTAAATTAATAATAGAATCTGTCAGGACGAGAATTAAATTTGGGTAGTTCTTTATTCATCTCTTGACTTGCAGGAGGATTAACCATCTTACATTCTCTGGCTTCTGGGTCATCTGCACACAGAAGATGTCTTACAGCACTGAAAGATAAATAATGGATATATTTTATCCTTGTGAATGGCGCAAAAATTATAGAGAAGAGAGAAATGTTTAACGTTAAAAAGGGTCATTTGGGGATTATAAAGTGTACAATTTTATTTCAATAATTAGATTGTGCGTGGGGATATATAGCGCGAGGGTGGGGTCACACATGCGACCCTATTATTGTGTGGGATCGAAACCACGCCGCTCACAAACCTCATGATCTAAAGCTATCCGGTCTTATAAGGGAGGCAACTCGTCCTTAAACAAGACGATAACACCCATGAAATTAATTTAAGAATTCCATTTCAAATGATACATTTGATTGCATGCCAGTTCAATATCCAACACTCTTATTTTTTTTATTGTAAAAAACCTCTTATCTATGTTGTTTTTATACACCCACATTTTCATGTGGACGTATATTGTCGTCGCCCCTGTTCGTCCGTCCGTCCGTCCACAATTGTTTGTGAACAGTCTACAGGTCACAATTTTTATCCGATTTCAATGAAACTTAAAATAGGGGTGGGGGTGATAATAGTCGATTCCCTTGGTACGGTGTTAAAAACATGTGGAGTGGTATAAAAATTAATAATATAAAAATCTTTTCGACCTTCGAAACCCCTAACCCGCATGTACATACCCCCTGAATATGGGTGCCCTTTAATATGCCAAAATATCAGGGTCCGTATTCAAAGGTTTTCTAAAAGTTAAGTAAAAATACTTAATTTTTCCAATTAACCAAGTGTCTTACCTTAAATCGGTATTCAAAGGTTGTATTTTACACATACTTGGCTATGTGAAAACTTAACTGCACACTTAAATTATGGAATACTCACATACGCCAAAAAGCATGAACTTTTTTATTTTGGGAATACCCTCCACTGCCAAAAATCACGAATTTCTGACATTACCAGCTAGTTATGCCCCCTTAAGAGCATCGATGTATTCTATTAAATTCTTAGTTTACGTCACCAGGAAAATGTTTGTCGAAATATTATATTGTAACACATGAAAATAGTATGATTATAATTTAGGATAAATTATGATAGTGTGCATCCTTTGCCGGAACAGCTGTTTTCATAGACTTTTTTTTAAAAAAAAAAAAACCCATTCAAATAGACTACAATAAATAGTGGAAGTATAATGATGGATATTGTAAGCTTTAATTTTTTAACAATATAACGCGAATAGAAAACAGCATAATATTATTAGCAATACACAATGACCCTTGTCTTCTAAGTTCGACTGGACAAATTATACAGTGTTGTTTGTAAATCTATCATTTGAGAAATCCATAGATATTGTGTAAGTACCTACACTTTAGATTTTGACAGGTCTGGCATTGACGGTACATTGTGTGTACGAAATATGCATCCTCCATTATATTTTACCTAAATAAATACTACCAATTATGTATATGTGGGAATGAGTTGTAGAAATAGATCATGCCTTGCTTCTAGCGGTAGTATACATAATTTCCAAAATCTATAAAGCCTTGTCTCCACAAATGAATTTAACTTTATTATATGACAGCCATGGAAACATACAAACATAACATGATAAAAGATCGGGGGGAAATATCCTTCACTACATCGGTGGTAATAACCTTATACTCTATTATGGCACTACAACATCAAAGTTGACGACGAAAAAATAAATATGAGGTCAGCTACGGTCGGCGACATTGTCTTTGTTTTAATCTGAATTCTCTATCTTTTAAAATCGCCATTACGGGACTGCTTCTACAGCATTAAAAGAAGTCATTATAATCTCACTTAACTTTAAGGTACCTCCCATAGGTCACTTAAAGTTAAGTGGATATTTCTCACTTAAACTGGCCTTTGAATACCACTTAAAGACTAACACTTAAAAGTTAAGGCAACTTTAAGGGAAAATTTGATACTCAACAGTGCCTTTGAATACCACTTGCCCTTAACTCACAGGAAGTTACGTATATTTAAGTGAAAGCTAGTAGTTAAGTGACTATATTAGACTTAAAGTTCCAATTTCACTTTTTCTAAGAAAGTCAAAATATAATTATTTCTATGTTTTTTGCTCAAAAGGTTGTCAACTCACTATTATACGATCATGGACAAAATGTTTTGGGGGTAGAAAGGGTGACACTGGTTGATTGAGGAAATAGTTACTCAATTACCTCCCTTGTTTTCCTATTCTTCTCCATGGACGGCCATCTTCAAACGTTTGAATTTGAAGTTGAAAATGATATTTTTGCCAATTTCTCAACTGGCAATAGTGAATTATAGGATTAATAGGATTATTCTTTAACAAGGTAGGACTGTTTATAGGTTCAATCTATTTTGGGGCTTTATTTTAATAAATTTTAAAAATATAACTTAAAAAAATGCTATTGGAACTTTAAGATATCCTTTGAATACGGACCCAGTTTTTCTGTCATTTAACCACTAACTAGTTTGTTTAGAATGCCTTTCACGGGATTATATGTAGGTTTTTGTAGTCTGTGAGTCTCAATATGACATTGATAATGGCCCGCAGCAATCCAATATGGCGGCAATCCAATATGGCGACCTAAATGGCGCCGCAAATATGTCGACTACTATGTTTTTGAGGTCGAAGAATCCGAATTTGTGGTGATTTCAATCAAAGAAGGAACCACTAACAACATATTTATCATGTGGTGAAATATTCATCAATTCGAATACGGTTAAATAGTATCATTATTTTGGCAAAGTTAAGCTATCTCGGACTGAATTCAAATCACACATCAAGGGCGGATCTAGGAATTTTGAAAAGGGGTGGGGGCGCCGCAAAATGAGGGCACTGACCGCGGAGACGGGGCACGCCGCTGAGGAGGGGGGTCTCAAGAAAATTATACGTCATTTCCTTGCATCTGTAGCCATTCGAAGAGCTATTTGGCTGATATTTTCGTCTAAACGTTCGGAACGGACATATTTCGGTCTGAGAAAAGGCACTTTCAGCAGTAAAAAAGGGCACTGTAGAAAAATTAGGGGGGGGGGGGAGGGGGACCGCGCTCCCCGTGCTCCCCCCATTGAATCCGCCTCTGCTCATCATTACATCTACTTTACAGCTAAGAAAGTGAAAGTCAATTGCCAGGACTTGATTGCCAGAAGCTTTTGTAGCAAGGAAATAGCAATCTTATTACTTGCGGATAAATCATTCGATTATATCGAAGTAAGATATGCTGGAGGTGCAGTCTTGTTAGTACCTAAACAAAGCGACATTTTCTGTTTATTAATAGACCATAAAAAGTTGCCAGTCAAATTTTTCCGTATTATGGATTTTGATACTCCTCCACATAATGTAAGCACCGTACGGCTTGACTTCCGGAATATTTGTTAAATAACACACACCCCTACTTAAAATATAGGTTTATCACCCTAAGATCTCGGTTCCTTTCGATATTGGTATGTATCGGACTGTAACTTCATGGGTTATGGCCCCTGATTGTGCGAAAGATCACCTTTTTAGCTTGTGAACAGTGTAGAGGTCACAATTTTGAACCAATTTGGATGAAATGTGAAATGCATGTTTATAACCCAAAGATCTTGGTTCCTTTCGATATATGCGCCAATCGGATCGTAACTTCCTGAATTATGGCCCCTGATTGCCCGAAAAATCGCCCTTTTTAGCTTGTGGTCCCTCTGGAGGTCAAAATTGTTATCCGATTTAAAAAAAAACAACGTTTGATTATATCACCATTGCATAGTTAGGGAGGTTGAGTTCGAATTTCTTGAAAATCGGACCAAAATTGACGGACACAATGGCCGCTGTCTGTACGCGAATAGTGTGAAAATATGTTACATCAAGGTTGTGGACCCTATAGAGGTCACAATTATGGTCGCTATTTGTACGCGAATAGTGTAAAAACATGGTATATCATGGTTGTGGACTCTCTACAGGTCACAATTCTTATCCGATTTTGACGAAAAGTCACATTTCTAGGTTGTGTACCGTCACACCATTATCATTGTCGGCTTCGAATTTCATGAATATCAGACTGCAACTGACCAACAAAATGGCTGCTCCCAATACAGTATGAAATACAGGACTTAATGATGTAGGAAAAATCACTTTCGGTATTGCTTGTTCTCTATCAATCTCGAAAATGTGGGCGTATCCTGCCTGGCAGTGCCAGCCTATCTTTTTTTTATAAAAAAAAAACAACCCTGCATAACCATTTCTATATATAGGCCTATAATATATAGCCATAGTCTTTACTCCCCTGAATGTGCAGAGTAAAGTTTTTTCTTTTACATTTTTACACCATTTTTGGCCTCACTCCTGTCTAATCTTAAACACCTAAATGAGCAAAAATATTGTCTGAGAGCTTCAGACTTTACTGATAACTCTCAAATTGACAGTGTTTCATTGCATTTCATCCATAATGAAAAGTTCTATTCACATCTCACGTGTAGACTGAATAATTTTCATGTATACTTTGAATATGTTCTTTATTCTATCTCTAAGCAAAATCTTCTTTTACAGATCCTAAATTTGAGCAATATTGATGGCACTAATGTGAAAGAAATTACAAGAAATGGTAGCCAGGTGACACCAGCTTATTCCTAGCGGCGTGAAGCTAGCTTGTTGTTCGTTGTTCGTTGTTCGGTATTCGCGAATTATCCAGTTAGGCTCATAAAAACCCGCCTGTGGCGTGTTCCCTACAAAAGTTTTTTTTATTAGATTACTAATTCCATATCTGGTGAATACCGAACAACAAACCAGCTCGTTGTTCGTTATTCGCCAATACCGAACAACGAACTGGCTCGTTGTTCGTTATTCGCCAATATGTAACAGCTCTTTCTTCGGATAGAAAGAGAAGTTGTTAGAATCTATTTCCCAGAAGTTTGAAGTTTTATTGTCTATTTAAGCTCATAAAGACCCGCGTGTGGCGTGTTCCCTACAAAAGTACGTTTATTATATTACTAATTCCATATACGGTGAATACCGAACAACAAACCAGCTCGTTGTTCGGTATTCGCGAATACCGAACAACAAACCAGCTCGTTGTTCGTTATTCGTCAATACCGAACAAAAAACTGGCTCGTTGTTCGTTATTCGCCAATATGTAACAGCTCTTTCTTCGGATAGAAAGAGAAGTTGTTAGAATTTATTTCCCAGAAGTTTGAAGGTTTATTGTCTATTTAAGCTCATAAAAACCCGCCTGTGGCGTGTTCCCTACAAAAGTACCTTTATTATATTACTAATTCCATATACGGTGAATACCGAACAACAAACCAGCTCGTTGTTCTTTATTCGCCAATATGTAACAGCTCTTTCTTCGGATAGAAAGAGAGAAGTTGTTAGAATCTATTTCCCAGAAGTTTGAAGTTTTATCGTCTATTTAAGCTCATAAAAACCCGCGTGTGGCGTGTTCCCTACAAAAGTACCTTTATTATATTACTAATTCCATATACGGTGAATACCGAACAACAAACCAGCTCGCTGTTCGCTATTCGCCAATACCGAACAACAAACTGGCTCGTTGTTCGTTATTCGCCAATATGTAACAGCTCTTTCTTCGGATAGAAAGAGAAGTTGTTAGAATCTATTTCCCAGAAGTTTGAAGTTTTATTGTCTATTTAAGCTCATAAAAACCCGCCCGTGGCGTGTTCCCTACAAAAGTACCTTTATTATATTACTAATTCCATATACGGTGAATACCGAACAACAAACCAGCTCGTTGTTCGGTATTCGCCAATACCGAACAACAAACTGGCTCGTTGTTCGTTATTCGCCAATATGTAACAGCTCTTTCTTCGGATAGAAAGTTAAGTTGTTAGAATCTATTTCCCAGAAGTTTGAAGTTTTATTGTCTATTTAAGCTCATAAAAACCCGCGTGTGGTGTGTTCCTTACAAAAGTAACTTTATTATATTACTAATTCCATATACGGTGAATACCGAACAACAAACCAGCTCGTTGTTCGTTATTCACCAATACCGAACAACAAACTGGCTCGTTGTTCGTTATTCGCCAATATGTAACAGCTCTTTCTTCGGATAGAAAGAGAAGCTGTTAGAATCTATTTCCCAGAAGTTTGAAGTTTTATTGTCTATTTAAGCTCATAAAAACCCGCCTGTGGTGTGTTCCCTACAAAAGTACCTTTATTATATTACTAATTCCATATACGGTGAATACCGAACAACAAACCAGCTCGTTGTTCGTTATTCGCCAATACCGAACAACAAACCGCTCGTTGTTCGTTATTCGCCGATATGTAACAGCTCTTTCTTCGGATAGAAAGAGAAGCTGTTAGAATCTGTTTCTCAGAAGTTTGAAGTTTTATTGTCTATTTAAGCTCATAAAAACCCGCGTGTGGCGTGTTCCCTACAAAAGTACCTTTAGTATATTACTAATTCCATATACGGTGAATACCGAACAACAAACCAGCTCGTTGTTCGTTATTCGCCAATACCGAACAACAAACTGGCTCGTTGTTCGTTATTCGCCAATATGTAACAGCTCTTTCTTCGGATAGAAAGAGAATTTGCTAGAATTGAAGTTTTATTATCCAGTTAGGCTCATAAAAACCCGCCTGTGGCGTGTTCCCTACAAAAGTTTTTTTATTAGATTACTAATTCCATATCTGATGAATACCGAACAACAAACCAGCTCGTTGTTCGTTATTCGCCAATACCGAACAACAAACTGGCTCGTTGTTCGTTATTCGCCAATATGTAACAGCTCTTTCTTCGGATAGAAAGAGAAGTTGTTAGAATCTATTTAAGCTCATAAAATCCCGCCTGTGGCGTGTTCCCTACAAAAATACCTTTATTATATTACTAATTCCATATGCGGTGAATACCGAACAACAAACCAGCTCGTTGTTCGTTATTCGCCAATACCGAACAACAAACTTGTTCGTTGTTCGTTATTCGCCAATATGTAACAGCTCTTTCTTTGGATAGAAGGAAAGGTTATTAGAATCTATTTCCCAGTATTTTGAAGTTTTATTATCCAGTTAGGCTCATAAAAACCCGCCTGTGGCGTGTTCCCTGCAAAAAATCTTTTATTACATTACTAATTCCATATCTGTTGAATACCGAACAACAAACCAGCTCGTTGTTCGTTATTCGCCAATACCGAACAACAAACTGGCTCGTTGTTCGTTATTCGCCAATATGTAACAGCTCTTTCTTCGGATAGAAAGAGAAGTTGTTAGAATCTATTTAAGCTCATAAAATCCCGCCTGTGGCGTGTTCCCTACAAAAGTACCTTTATTATATTACTAATTCCATATGCGGTGAATACCGAACAACAAACCAGCTCGTTGTTCGTTATTCGCCAATACCGAACAACAAACTTGTTCGTTGTTCGTTATTCGCCAATATGTAACAGCTCTTTCTTTGGATAGAAGGAAAGGTTATTAGAATCTATTTCCCAGTATTTTGAAGTTTTATTATCCAGTTAGGCTCATAAAAACCCGCCTGTGGCGTGTTCCCTGCAAAAAATCTTTTATTACATTACTAATTCCATATCTGTTGAATACCGAACAACAAACTGGCTCGCTGTTCGTTATTCCTTGTCATGTACAAATGTAGGATCAATGCGATACCACTGCATGGTTTTACGTAGACACTGCAATAATACAGTTTGGGACACCGGTACGACACAGATGGTTAATTCCATGCTACATCGCTGCACAGCGTGCACAAGAGCCAGTGGAGGACACAAGCGCTACTGACATCTGTCGTACTTTTGGTTTTGACCTCTCTGACTTTGTACCGTTGATTACAGATTAAACGAGGGTTGGGATGACCTAGTGGTCTAGAGTGCCGCGCTTCGACCTCTAGCTGGCCGGTCACCTCTGGCTTGCTGCTGTGGTTTCGAGCCCTGGTGTGAGTGTATGTGGCATGGAGATGGGGCTTGCGCCTTCTCAACCTCGTGGGTTTCCTCCGGGCACTCCGGTTTCCTCCCACTGCTAAAGACCCCTACGCGCAAGCAAATTATAGAAATAAAATTAAACCATATGTTAGTCCCAAAATGACCTAGTTTGTGTTGAGTGGACGTTGAACCCTATTTCTCTCTCTCTCTCTCTACAGATTAAACATCCATAAGTGTACAAATGTGTTGTTATTGATGTGTTCCCATTTCAAAATTGTTAATAAGAAGCAAAATAAATAAGATATGTTTACAGAATCATTTTGTTATATGAAAAAATAAGTGATGTGATTTTTATGGCGCTCAGTATATATAGGCCTATCCAATGTCGTGAAAAGAGAGTGAGAGTAATGGGGTTTAACGTCCACTCGACACAAACTAGGTCATTTCGGGATTAACATATTGTTTAATTTTATTTCAATAATTTGCTTGCATGTAGGGGTCTTGAGCAGTGGGAAGAAAGTGAAGGACCCGGAGAAAACCCACGAGGTTGGACAGGTGACTTGTCACGTACAACCGGCGATTCGAAACCACGCCAGTTGACTCAATGACAGGCTTTATGATGCAACATGTACGTGCTAACCATCAGCATCCAAACACCCCCCCCCCCCCCCTTCATGGAAAGAAGCTCAGAGCACTCTCATCTATAAAGAAAATATCTTCGTGTACAATGGTTTAATGGCTTTTTTCTTGATTTTAGAAGGCCTAAAGGCCTATAATACTAGACATACCATGTAGTATTTATTCATGCTTTCGGGGGTTATGATTTGCAAAAAGAAAAATCAATAATCACAAATGTGGTTATTGAAAAATGTTACAGCTATTTGAAATTAAATCTTAATATCATAAATTTGTTATTATTTCTCAATGAAGTCTATTATTTCTCATTGTCGTGCTCGTAAAAGATCCCTTGGCAGTTGGAATTCGATATAAGAGTAGGTTGTAGCGCTGCTGCCCAGGCAAAATTTCCCTCATAGCACACTGTATTGTGTGACGCCCGTCTTCATTAGCTCAGGTTAGAAGCAGAAAATAGGACGTTAACCCCCATTTCATTTCATTTATTTTATCTTGGGGAATAAATCATTTGATTGAGTAAGATAAGTAGGTACTTTGGCATTTTCAAAGTATCATTGAAAGGGTCTATTAGAATGACATTTCAACAAATCAAGGCATCGGAACATTGGCTATTGCCTATTTGTTTGTGACAATACTCAATAGTTTCTCTTGTCCAAAATACCATAAAACTAAAATCCAAGCAATTTAGTTTATTGATACACTTTATTTCCATTGAAGCCTGCAAGTAAATCAATTGCTAGTGTCACACATCAAATGTCAAGTTCAAGGCCAACCCACCAACACTTTTCGAATCATTTTTACGCATTAAACTTTTTTTATTTGACCTCTCTACGACTGTCTGACTGTGTGCAGGGGGGTGGGGTGGATGACCAAATGGTTAGCGTGCGGTGTGCGCACACTGTATCATACGGCCTGCTATTGAGTACTGCCGTGGTTTTGGATCCCTGGTTGTACATGATTTTCTCTGGGTATTCCGGTTTCCTCCCACTGCTAAAGACCCCTACGTGCAAGCGAAATTTTTGAAATAAAGTTGAACCATGTGTTAGTCCAAAAATGACCTAGTTTTTGTTGTTTGGACGCTAAACCCCATTTCTCTCGCTCTCTCTCTGACCGTGTGCAAACATTGCCACAACGTATGAAACTCTCCCCATTGATATTGCAACCGTTAATTCAACCTGTCAACAATATTCAGTTTCGAAGCGTATTTGCTTTCAAGGTACACATGTAAGTAACGTCCCGCAGCGGAAATGTGCGTGGGCGCTAGTGATTTTAACTAAAATCTATTAAAATTGCATAAAATTTAAAATTGCATTTTGATTTTAGTTAGTTGAAATCTATTTTAGTGATTTTAGCTTAAGTGTTTGTGAAACAGGGCCCAGCTCCTAAACTGGGCTACTGAAGACGGGCATACGCCATACAGTGTGCTATGACGGAAATTATGCCCGGGCAGCGGCACTACGCCCTACCCTTATAGTTATATTGAAGTCCAACTGCCAAGGGATCTATTATGTGCATGTCAATGTCAAACGACTTGACACCTGTCATTATCAGGCCCTCGTCCTACATCACTGACTTGGGGAAACCACGTCGGGAAATCTGGATGAACTTTCTCTGCCAATGCAGGGGTCAAACACCCGACCTCCAGGCTAGCGAGCCAGCATCTTACCCACTTAGCCACGTGATCCCGGGACGAGCTAGCTACAGGCTTGTAGATTGTTGTGTTGGTCTACTGTAATCTGGGGTGGTTTGTTTTAGAACCCACATTAATAATGCTAAAGTTTAAGGTTCACCAATATTAAGGGGGTCATGGTGGGTAAGACGCTGGCTTGCTAGCCAGGAGGTTAATTGTTCGATCCCTACATTGGCCCAGAAAGTTCATCCTGATTCTATTAGTAAGGTACATGCTAAAAAGAGATATCTATTATATAATCACTCCAGTAACAAACTATATTTTGACTCCAAAAACACTGGTCATTATTTACCTTCAAATGAGATTTTGTGAATTGTGTTTGATGTCCACAACAAGTTTTAAAATTTAACAATTCGGATGTAAAAAGTAAATATTTACTTCAATTATACATTCAATTCCTTCGGACGTCATACATGTAGACTTCAATGATCCAGTCTAGTCATTGGAATTCGATATAATAAGAGTAAGCCATAGTGCTGCTGTCCGAGCAAAATTTCCATCATAGCACACTGTATGGCATATGCCCGTCTTCATAAGTCCAGTTTGGATCAGAACAGTATGACGTTAAACTCCGTTTCATTTCATTGTGTCTAATGGCCCCTCCAAATTTGATTTCCAAATTCGCAAGTAATTTGTGAAGTTTTTACCAAATCCACTATTATTTCAACTTGTATCACAATTATTTACATGTAATAAAATATTGGATAATATATATGCTTACTGTTTTTATATGCACACATTTTGGAAGTTTCTCAACCTGTGGGCGCTCGGCGGGTCACAATTTTTATCTGAAATTTTCAAACGATCTCGATTCCTTTCGAAATTGGCATGTGACGTACAACTTTAAAATATTGTTTATGGCCACTGATTGCACTGAAAATCACGTTTTTACTTGGTGGACGGTCACAATTTTTATGCGCCCACATTTACATGTGGACGTATATTGTTGTCGCTTGTCCGTCTGTCCACAATTGTTTGTGAACACTCTACAGATCACAATTTTTATCCGATTTCAATGAAACTTGATGGTTTTATCACCCTAAGATATCGGTTCCTTTCGACATTGGCACTATCGAACTGTAACTTCGTGGATTATGGCCCCTGATTGTACGAAAAAACACGTTTTAAGCTTGTGAACACTGTCTAGGTCACAATTTTGAACCAATTATAACCCAAAGATCCTGGTTCCTTTTGATATTTGTGCATATCGGCTCGTAACTTCCTGAATTTTAACCCCCGATTGTACGAGAATGGCCTTTTTTAGCTTGTGTTTCCTCTAAGAGGTCACAATTATTAGTCGATTTAGAAAAGCGTTCGAATATATCACTGGTACACCTTGTTTGTCCGTAATGATAGTTGAGTGCGAATTTCAGGAAAATCGACCAAAACTGCGAAACAAAAAAGGCTGCTCTGTCTACACCAATTGTGTAAAAGTATGTAATACCAAGACTGTGGACTCTCCAGAAGTCGCAATTTTTAACCAATTTTGATAAATCTTAAACTGTTCCTTTTGACATTCGTTCATATCAGACCGTAACTTCCTGTATTATGGTATGGCCCCTGACTGAACAGAAAGTTGCGTTTTCAGCTTGTGGTGCCTGTGGGGGTTATAATTTGTATCCAATTGAAAAAAAAACCAGATTGAATATATCATGGTTACACACAAATGATGGCAGAGTTCAAATTTTGTGAAAATCGGTCTGAAAGTAGGCCTACCCTACAAAATGGCTGTCCCTTGTACTCAAATAGTGTAATAGTATGTACATGTGGACCCTCTAAAAGTTGTAAATTTTATCAGGTTTTGATGAAACTTATTGAAATTATTTGTTTATATCCAAATGATCTTGGTTCCTTTCGATATTGGTGCATATCGAAACGTCACTTGCTGGTTAATGGTCCCAGATTGTACAAAAAATCACTTTTATTTTTTAGCTTGTTCTCTGTCCATCTCTTGCAAAATGTGTCTTGCATGGCAACCACTTGTTATGCTGAACTATCATTTTAAGGGAGTTGTGTAGGCCTATTCTACGATACGCTCTAAATTTTCAACAACAAACTTATTGAGACTTTTCAGTTTGCGCACTTGTTCCTTGTATAAAATAAACCACAGGACACATAACAGTCCGACGGTTTGTATTGAGGTAGGCTACAAGCGGAGAGAAATCAGAAGGAATTTGCTGTGAGATGTGATTATCCAGGTTTGCCATCTATCGTGATTGGAACATGGGTGAATTTCATATTGATGATCGAAGATTACTATTTTTGAATGTATAAAATGATTTTTAAAGCGGCAGAGTAGTGCACTGAAGGAAATATTTACTTTTACGTCTGAATTGTTGTATTTTAGAACTTGTTGTGGAGGTATTCAACGAATTGACTGAAAATGTTCAAACTTGGTGTAGGTGTAAGCAGAGATAAGCAATTTGATTGGTGGATGCTTTGGGACATGACAAATTTAGTTCTAATTAAAGTGAAAGTGATGAAATTTGGTGCATAATTTTATTACATCAATACCTTGACTAAGTTCGATACTGAATATTTTCTGCTCCGGGTAAGCAGAGCGACAATATAAGGAATTTGATTGGTCGAGACTTTGGAACACAATAACTCTCATTCTGACTTAGCTAGAATGTTCAAACTTGGCGAAGATATTTATTGGGATAATGCAATGATGGAGTTTGACGATGAGAATATTTTCTGCTTAGGTTATGCAAAGATAAGCAATTTGATTGGTTGATGCTTCAGGACAAGATATCTTTAGTTCTAATGAAATGAGAGTGAGGAAACTTAGTGTATAATTTTATCAAATCAATACCTTGACTTAGTTTAATTACGAACATTTTCTGTTTTGGGTAAGCAAAGCATTAAGCAATTTGATTGGTCGATAATTTAGAACACAATAACTCTCCTTCTTATTGAGATAGAATGTTCAAACTTGGTGTAGGCTTTCATGAATGCCTTGATGGAGTTCAATTTTAAACATTGTCTGCTTACGTTAAGCAGAAATAAGCAATCTGATTGGTTGATGCTTTGGGGCATGTTAACGTTGATTAAAATTAAGATGAAACTCTGAATATAGAATTCATCATATCATTACCTTGACTAAGATTTGATGATGAAATATGTTTTTAATTTGTTAACCCTTTGATTGTACAAAACATTCAAATATATCACTGTTAAACCCTAATGACATTGGATTTTGTGAAAATGGTACTAAAACTGCCAGGCAAAATGGCTGCTTCTTGCACATCAATACTGTACAATTATGTAACCCGATAAAACTTCAAATGTATGATTATATCGTGAAACTTGTGGTTCCTTTTTGGTATTGTCACATGTCGTACCATATCCTGGATTATCGTCCCTGATTGTATGACTATTAGAATGGGTTTTAGGACACAATGACTCTCTTTCTAATTGAGCAAGAATATTCAAATTTGGTGCAGGTAGGTCCAAATGCACCCTAACACGAACACATGTTTAACTAATCTTAAATTTGATTTCAGAAGCCTGTAGAAAATTACATGTAAACAGTACTATTAAAGACATCAATGATTACAGTGGAGATATCCTCAAATATGCTCAGGTAATCAACTTTATCATATTTTCAATTTGAAAGAATATTGTTGCCATTAGTCTGTGTGAAACTTCATCAGGCCAGAGAAAATCATAAGTTCAAAATTTCAGTGTGACTGTAATCCAAAGATTTGTTTTATCTACAGAAGATCTTAACACACTTGCGAAAATCTTAGCTGTGAAGTATTTAAAACTTTTACTTCACATACATTTATCAGGAATCATAACACATATTCAAATGTTATTGCTGCCATACTTTTGAAGATTTTTTCAGACATGATTTGCAAAACTGCTAATCAAATGAGGTAAATTTAGGCAATTGATTATCAATTTCTGGTTTTGATTAGCAATATTTTGGGAAAATTGTGATTAAATAATGTCTACCTGTTGAATTTACAATATAATGCAAAGCTTTATTGAAGTATAAATATTTCAAAAATTATTATTATTATAAGTAAAGATTTCAAAATTTGCCCACTGCTGTCTGCATATCTTACTAATACTTTCTTCAAAGCGTGCCAGTTGAGACACTTGTTGTAAGCATATCGAAATAGTTTTGATAAATTTCGTTTTGATTGGTAGTTTGGAAATGACATGAAATGAAATGGGGTTTAATGTCACAATAAGCACAACCATATTATGTGCTGTCATTCACTCATTAGTTTACTGGATATTTATTGTATAGATATTCCATGCCAAAGCTAATAACTTGCCTCATTTTGTTTTATTACAGAAAAGTTACCTTACAAGATACAAGTGATAGTGATGAGTCATAATTATATATTGATTCTTTGATACTGCATGATTATATGCTGATTCTGTGATACTGTATGACAACATATAAACTGATTCTGTAATAGTGTAGTATGACAA
This sequence comes from Patella depressa, assembly GCA_948474765.1. Taxonomy (NCBI): domain Eukaryota; kingdom Metazoa; phylum Mollusca; class Gastropoda; family Patellidae; genus Patella; species Patella depressa. The sequence continues at coordinate 46,810,901 of OX419715.1, read as the reverse complement.
TATTTATACTGATTCTGTTATACTGTATGAAAATATACTGGTTTTGTGGTTCTGATTCTGTGATATTATATGATTGTATACATATTTTGTGATTCTGATTACTTTGATAATGCATGATTATATACTGATTCTGTGAAACTATGATTATATATATACTGATTCTTACTATATGATTATATACAATGTACCGGTACTGATTCTGTGATACTATGAGTATATACATGTACTGATTTTGTGATACTATAATATGAGTATATACATGTACTGATTCTGTGGTTCTGATTACTGTGATACTGTATGATTATATACTGATTCTGTGATTCCAATTTCTGTGATACTGTATGATACTAATTCTGTGATACTTTGTGATTATATACTGATACTGTATGATATATACTGATTCTGTGATACTTTGTGATTATACATGTATACTGATACTGCATGATAATATATTGATTCTGTGATACTTTGTGATTAAATACTGATACTGCATGATAATATTTTGATTCTGTGATACTTTGTGATTAAATACTGATACTGCATGATAATATTTTGATTCTGTGATACTTTGTGATTATTATATACTGATACTGTATGATAATATACTGATTTTGTGATTCTGTGATATTTTATGATTATATACTAATACTTTATGATAATGTACTGATTCTGTGATACTTTATGTTAATGTACTGATTCTGTGATACTTTGTGATTATATACTGATACTGTATGATAATAACTGATTCTGTAATACTTTATGATTATATACTGATACTGCATGATAATGTATTGATTCTGTGATAATATACTGATTCTGTGATATTTTATGATTATATACTGATACTTTATGATAATGTACTGATTCCGTGATACTTTATGATAATATACTGATTCTTTGAGACTAATACTACATGTATATCATTATAATACTGATACTGCATCATTATACATGCATACTGATTCTGTGATACCGTAGGATTATGCTGTGATGCAATGATACTGCAGGATTATTTACCGTTTTTGTGATATTGATGTATTATGTCTGTGATATTGATTTATATTTTGTAATTTATTGTTATCATTACTTATTAAATTTATTTTTTAAAAATATTCTGGTTAATGTTCATATTTTTTGATGATAGAATTAAGCTGACATTTGAAGAAATAATATTACAGGTTATGCTTGAATTACACTTTATGTGTAGCGTTTAGGGGGAAGAATGTAGTGCATGCTATAGACGTTATAGAGAACGTTTCGGGGGGGGGGGGGAATTGAAAACCTACTATAGACGTTATAGAGAACGTTTCAGGGGGAGAATTGAAAACCTGCTATAGACGTTATAGAGAACGTTTCAGGGGGAGAATTGAACACCTGCTATAGACGTTATAGGTAACGTTTAGGGTTGGAATTAAAGACGTACTACTGACGTTATCGGTAACGTTGGGGCCGGGGGTTATGGAGAACGTTAACGGAGGGGGTTTCACGCCTGCTATAGACGTTATTGGGAACGTTTACGGAGGGGGGGGGGGGGTCATGCATGCTGTAGACGTTATAGGCAACGTTTACCGGAAGGGTTGTAACACCTGCACTAGACGTTATCTGTAACGTTAAAGGAGGGGGAAAACGCACGTGCTATAGACGTTATCAGAAACCGTACAGGGGAGGATTTTAACATTCTCCAGAGGTTATCTGTAACATTTAGGCTAGGAGAAATTAACACATGATATAGACGTTATCAGGAACGTTTAAGGAGAGGAATTTAACACATCCTATTGACGTTATCCGGAACGTTAAGGGGGTGAATTTTAAGATATGCTATAGACGTTACCAGTAACTTCCCTGGCTTACGTCAAATGAACATTCAAAACTAACGTAAAATAACAGAATAACTAATGTTGTCAAAACGTTTACATTAATGTTCAGTTAACTTATCATGTAACGTTTGTAAATAACGTTTGCCATACGACTACAAAACCTGGCTTACGTCGGATGAACATTCAAAACTAACGTGAAATAACAGAATAATTGATGTTTTCAAAACGTTAACATTAATGTTTTCAAAACGTTATCATTATTATTCAGTAAACGTGTCCTGTAACGTTTGTAAAAACGTTAACGTTACGACAACAAAACTTTCCTGGCTTACGTCAGATGAACATTCAAAACTAACGTGAAATAATAGAATAATTGATGTTTTCAAAACGTTAACATTAATGTTCTCAAAACGTTAACTTTAATGTTCAGTAAACATATCCTGTAACGTTTGTAAAAACGTTAACGTTACGACAACAAAAATTTCCTGGCTTACGTCAGATGAACATTCAGAACTAACGTGAAATAACAGAATAACGAATGTTTTCCTAACGTTAACATTAATGTTTTGGAATACCCCCCCCTTCATAATAGAGTTTTTTACCACCCAACTTTGATCGCTTATTAAGGTAAGTAAATATGAATGTGCCAGAAAATTATTTATATATTTGAAGAGAGCATTAGACAAGCTTTTCAGTGATATATAACATTATGGCTGGAATTTCGTACTAAGAACCGTATTTTGGCATTTCATACCCCTCCACCCTTCATAATAGAGTTTTTCACCACCCAACTTCGATCGCTTCTTAAGGTAAGTAAATATGAATGTGCCAGAAAATTATTTATATATTTGAAGACAGCATTAAACAAGCTTTTCAGTGATATATATTTATAATGGCTGGTATTTCGTACTAAGAACCGTATTTTGGCATTGAATACCCCCCCCCCCTCCTTCATAATAGAGTTTTTTACCACCCAACTTTGATCGCTTATTAAGGTATGTAAATATGAATGTGCCAGAAAATTATTTATATATTTGAAGAGAACATTAAACATGCTTTTCAGTGATATATAACATAATGGCTGGAATTTCGTACTAAGAGCCGTATTTTGGCATTGAATACCCTCCCCCCCCTTCATAATAAAGTTTTTTACCACCCAAATTCGATCGCTTATTAAGGTAAGTAAATATGAATGTGCCAGAAAATTATTTATATATTTGAAGAGAGCATTAAACAAGCTTTTCAGTGATATATAACATAATGGCTGGAATTTCGTACTAAGAGCCGTATTTTGGCATTGAATCCCCCCCCCTTCATAATAGAGTTTTTTACCCCCCAACTTTGATCGCTTATTAAGGTAAGTAAATATGAATGTGCCAGAAAATTATTTCTATATTTGAAGACACCATTACACAAGCTTTTTAGTGATATATAACATAATGACTGGAATTTCGTACTAAGAACCGTATTTTGGCATTGAATACCCCCCCCCTTCATAATAGAGTTTTTTACCACCCACTTTGATCGCTCATTAAGGTAAGTAAATATGAATGTGCCAGACAATTATTTATATATTTGAAGAGAGCATTAAACAAGCTTTTCAGTGATATATAACATAATGGCTGAAATTTCGTACTAAGAACCGTATTTTGGCATTGAATACCCCCCCCTTCATAATAGAGTTTTTTACCACCCAACTTAGATCGCTTATTAAGGTATGTAAATATGAATGTGCCAGAAAATTATTTATATATTTGAAGAGAGCATTAAACAAGCTTTTCAGTGATATATAACATAATGGCTGGAATTTCGTACTAAGAACCGTATTTTGGCATTGAATACCCCCCTCCTTCATAATAGAGTTTTTTACCACCAAACTTTGATCGCTTATTAAGGCATGTAAATATGAATGTGCCAGAAAATTATTTATATATTTGAAGAGAGCATTAAACATGCTTTTCATTGATTTATAACATAATGGCTGGAATTTCGTACTAAGAGCCGTATTTTGACATTGAATATCCCCCCCTTCATAATAAAGTTTTTTACCACCCAAATTCGATCGCTTATTAAGGTAAGTAAATATGAATGTGCCAGAAAATTATTTATATATTTGAAGAGAGCATTAAACAAGCTTTTCAGTGATATATAACATAATGGCTGGAATTTCGTACTAAGAGCCGTATTTTGGCATTGAATACCCCCCCCCTCTCCTTCATAATAGAGTTTTTTACCCCCCAACTTTGATCGCTTATTAATGTAAGTAAATATGAATGTGCCAGAAAATTATTTCTATATTTGAAGACACCATTAAACAAGCTTTTCAGTGATATATAACATAATGGCTGGAATTTCGTACTAAGAACCGTATTTTGGCATTGAATACCCCCCCCCTTCATAATACAGTTTTTCACAACCCAACTTTGATCGCTGATTAGGGTAAGTACATATGAATGTGCTTGTTTAATACTCTCTTCAAATATATAAATAATTTTCTGGCACATTCATATTTACTTACCTTAATAAGCAATCAAAGTTGGGGGGGGGGGTAAAAAAACTCTATTATGAAGGGGGGGGGTATTCAATGCCAAAATACGGTTCTTAGTACGAAATTCCAGCAATTATGTTATATATCACTGAAAAGCTTGTTTAATGGTGTCTTCAAATATAGAAATAATTTTCTGGCACATTCATATTTACTTACCTTAATAAGCGATCAAAGTTGGGGGGTAAAAAACTCTATTATGAAGGAGAGGGGGGATTCAATGCCAAAATACGGCTCTTAGTACGAAATTCCAGCCATTATGTTATATATCACTGAAAAGCTTGTTTAATGCTCTCTTCAAATATATAAAAAAAATCTGGCACATTCATATTTACTTACCTTAATAAGCGATCGAATTTGGGTGGTAAAAAACTTTATTATGAAGGGGGGGGTATTCAATGCCAAAATACGGCTCTTAGTACGAAATTCCAGCCATAATGTTATATATCACTGAAAAGCTTGTCTAATGCTCTCTTCAAATATATAAATAATTTTCTGGCACATTCATATTTATTTACCTTAATGAGCGATCAAAGTTGGGTGTTAAAAAACTCTATTATGAAGGAGGGAGGGGGGTATTCAATGCCAAAATACGGTTCTTAGTACGAAATTCCAGCCATTATGTTATATATCACTGAAAAGCTTGTTTAATGCTCTCTTCAAATATATAAATAATTTTCTGGCACATTCATATTTACATACCTTAATAAGCGCTCAAAGTTGGGTGGTAAAAAACTCTATTATGAAGGAGGGGGGGAGTATTCAATGCCAAAATACGGTTATTAGTACGAAATTCCATTATGTTATATATCACTGAAAAGCTTGTTTAATGATCTCTTCAAATATACAAATAATTTTCTGGCGCATTCATATTTATTTACCTTAATAAGCGATCAAAGTTGGGTGGTGAAAAACTGTATTATGAAGGGGGGGGGGTATTCAATGCCAAAATACGGTTCTTAGTACGAAATTCCAGCCATTATGTTATATATCACCGAAAAGCTTGTTTAATGATCTCTTCAAATATATAAATAATTTTCTGGCACATTCATATTTATTTACCTTAATAAGCGATCAAAGTTGGGGGGGGGGGGTAAAAAAAAAACTCTATTATGAAGGAGGGGGGGGGGGTATTCAATGCCAAAATACGGTTCTTAGTACGAAATTCCAGCCATTATGTTATATATCGCTGAAAAGCTTGTCTAATGTTCTCTTCAAACATATAAATGATTTTTTGGCACATTCATATTTACTTACCTTAATAAGCGATCAAATTTGGGGGGTAAAAAACTCTATTATGAAGGGTGGAGGGGTATGCAATGCCAAAATACGGTTCTTAGTACGAAATTCCAGCCATTATGTTATATATCAATGAAAAGCTTGTTTAATGATCTCTTCAAATATATAAATAATTTTCTGGCACATTCATATTTATTTACCCTAATCAGCGATCAAAGTTGGGTTGTGAAAAACTGTATTATGAAGGGGGGGGGGGGGGTATTCAATGCCAAAAATACGGTTCTTAGTACGAAATTCCAGTCTTTATGTTATATATCACTGAAAAGCTTGTTTAATGCTGTCTTCAAATATATAAATAATTTTCTGGCACATTCATATTTACTTACCTTAATAAGCGATCAAAGTTGGGTGGTAAAAAACTCTATTATGAAGGGGGGGGGGGGTATTCAATGCCAAAATACGGTTCTTCGTACGAAAATCCAGTCATTATGTTATATATCACTAAAAAGCTTGTTTAATGATCTCTTCAAATATATAAATAATTTTCTGGCACATTCATATTATGTACTTACCCTAATCAGCGATCAAAGTTGGGTTGTGAAAAACTGTATTATGAAGGAGGGTGGGGGGTATTCAATGCCAAAATACGGTTCTTAGTACGAAATTCCAGCCATTATGTTATATATCACTGAAAAGCTTGTTTAATGATCTCTTCAAATATATAAATAATTTTCTGGCACATTCATATGTACTTACCCTAATCAGCGATCAAAGTTGGGTTGTGAAAAACTGTATTATGAAGGGGGGGGGGTATTCAATGCCAAAATACGGTTCTTAGTACGAAATTCCAGCCATTATGTTATATATCACTGAAAAGCTTGTTTAATGGTGTCTTCAAATATATAAATAATTTTCTGGCACATTCATATTTACTTACCTTAATGAGCGATCAAATTTGGGGGGGGGGGGAAACTCTATTCTGAAGGAGGGGGGGTATTCAATGCCAAAATACGGTTCTTAGTACGAAATTCCAGCCATTATGTTATATATAAGTGAAAAGCTTGTTTAATGCTCTCTTCAAATATATAAATAATTTTCTGGCACATTCATATTTACCTACCTTATTAATCGATCAAAGATGGGTGGTACTTAACTTTATTACTATGATTATGAAGGTGGGAGGGGTGTATTAAATGCCAAAATACGGTTCTTAGTACGAAATTCAAGCCATTATGTTACACATCATTGAAAAGCTTGTTTATTGCTCTGTTCAAATATATAAATAATTTTCTGGCACATTCATATTTACTTACCTTAATAAGCGATCAAATTTGGGTGGTACTTAACTTTATTACTGTAATTATGAAGAGGGGAGGGGTATTAAATGCCAAAATACGGTTCTTAGATCGCAATTCCAGCCATTATGTCACATATCATTGAAAAGCTTGTTTATTGCTCTTTTCAAATATATAAATAATTTTCTGGCACATTCATATTTACTTATCTTTATTGGGTGGTACTTAACTATATTACTACGATTATGAAGCGGGGGGGGGGGGTGTATTCAATGTTAAAATACAGTTCTTAGTACGAAATTCCAGCCATTATGTTACATACCATTGGAAAGTGTGTGTATTGCCCCCTTAAAATATATAAATAATTTTCTGGCACATTCATATTTACTTATTTTGATAGATGATCAAGGTCGAGTGAAACAAAATTCTTTTAAATGGTGGGGATATTCAAAGTAAAAATACGGGTTTTAATACGAAATTCCAGATATCATGTTTCATATCACTGAAAAGCACATATATTTCTCTTTTCAAATATATAAAAAAAAATTTTTGGGCACATTTATATTTACTTAATTTAAAAAAAAAAAGATTAATGGTAAAGTGAAAGGGGGGGGGGGGGGTGGTAAGGCAAAATTTTGTGTTTCTATACCTAAAAGTAAAGTTAATCCTCTATTGAAATGAATTTGTTTTATTTTCGGCTGAATACATATATACTTTTTAAATTAAAATTGATACATGTTTGGTTGCCTTCACTAGCTGTATTAAAGAGAGTGGTGGGGTGGGGCGAGTGTTTTATGTCAAAATACGTGTCTTAATACGAAATTCTAGTTATTGCTCCATACATCACCGGAAAGTAAGTTTATATGGCTCTCTAAATATACTTGTTATTTTCTGGCACATTCATGATTACAAGCATTTTTATTTTTAACCAAGAAATGGATTACTAAAAATAGACTACTTTCAATTCATTTTATTTATCGAATGCTGGGATTAGCCCATATCAAGCACGTGATTTTACTGAAGTCTTGATCATCCAGCGAATTTGGGACTGAGGGCTGACTGGATTCGCAGTTAGTGAAGGCATAGATCGTATAATAATGGATAACTGACCCTGCAGTATCTGTCATTGGACGATGAATTATGTTGTTCATCGCATGCGCGAAGTCCACAGAACCTAAGTTACTTCCGGTCGAAGGCTTTGCTATTGTTTATAATGAAGCGGAGTCGTGTGATCTGATATTAATGTTATTAATTTGTAATAATTGTAATTGAGATAGCGACTGGAAATTTTGAGACAACGTTCCTATATTTATGAAGCTAATAATAACACGAAGACCGTATTTTTTACTTCGGTATTTATATTTTTAAAAAGTACTTAAATATAGATCCCATACTATGGCAGTATGGGCCATATAGCAGTAGATTGCAAAGCTTATGCATGCGTGAACTGATATTTGATGTTTTTGTTATTATTTTGTAATAATTTTGAAATAGCGACTGGAAATTTTGAGACAACTTTCCTATATTTATGAAGTTAATAATAACATGAATACCGTATTTTTTTACTTCATTTTTTATATTTTATCGATCTACAGATTTTCTTGAATTGTTTTGTTTTGGGTCCATTATTTAAGGATGTTATGTAAATATCATGTGTATTTTTGTAACCAAGCTGATTCTTTAAATTTATTTTCACAGAGAAAAAAAAAGATGCACTTAAAATATTTTCGTTTATAAATAATTTTTTATATTTTATCGATCTACAGAATTTCTTGTAAAAATAAAACTACTTTTTTGTTTTGGGTCCATTATTTAAGGATGTAAATATCATGTATATTTTTGTAACCAAACTCATTCTTCAAATCTATTTTCACACAAAAGAAAAGTTGCACTTAAAATATTTTCGTAGCAAAAATAAAAATCTTGATATTAGAATCATTGTCTTCATACTTAATCTTTTTAATTCTAATTGATTCATTATAATTTTTTCCAAAGAAAAAAAATACCAATCTGAATATATAAGGATTATGTATGCTGGTGTTATTCAATAAAGTTTTCCAGCATTTTGCAGCATGGTTTCTCCCAGTCGGTAGTGTAGGAGGGACAACATGGCAAAGAACAGTGTCTAGTTGTTTAGATGGGACAAAAAACACAAGCTCATTGGTACACATTGGCATCATAATTTTGTAAACAAACTGATTCTTCAAAACAATTTTCAATGAAAAAACGGAAGGAGAGTTTTGCCTGGACAGCATCTGTCTGTCCATGCTTCTTCAATTTTGAACTATATGGAATTGGGTTTTAACATTATCTTGTCAACACATGCAATCCTTCAGTATTTCGTTACGATAACATATGGTAGTCTTTATTCTATGACTATTTGCAAAATCCAAGGAAGGAGAATTTTGCCCGGACAGCATCTTCCTGTCCATGCTTCTTCAATTTTGAACTGTTGTTCTTAAGAGTTAAACGACAACTTCCACCGAAGCTGATATAGTAGACAAGTCTTATTTTGCATTGTTATTATCAAAGCGCACACGCAGGTGTCTTTCGTGTGGGAGTAACCCATGAATTTGAGAAGGCGCCCCTATCTCGAAGCCATATACGCTCACACCAGGGATCGAAATCACAACAGCAAGCCAGAGGTGACCGGCCAGAAGAGGTTGATGCACAGCACTCGATACTATCCCAACCCCCCAATTTTGAAGTACATATGTACAGGGGTCTTTTCTTGTTATAAGAATATTACTAACAAATATTTCAACAACAATAAGATACATAAAAAAAAGAACCCCTTTATTTATTTTAACAATTACAGACATTAAAAAAAATAACCTGAAAACCTCTGAATAGCAATAGAGGATCAGTTTTTTCTGAGCACGATAGAGGCTGCATATTTTAACAGATGGAGGTTTATCTCCTATTTTTCTGCATGGTTTGGCAAATAATGACAAGTGTTTGTCATACAGTGTGCTATGAAGTAAATTTTGTCCAGACAGCAGACTAATTAATTACCTACTCTTATTTCGGAAATTGTCAAGGATTCTTTTACATGTACTCCAACGAATCGAATAGACAATGTCCTTGCTAGGCCCTCTTCCGAAATTACTGACAAAGTATTATTCACACTTTATTATTTATGGAAGGTTGTAGCAGTGAAGAGCTTATCTTATATTCAGAGGCCTACAAAAGAAAGAAAGTACAGGGTAACTGGTATTAACATTTTCATAAAGAAATTGAGGAGTTTAAAGGGGTATTAATAATAATATTTTCAACATAATCCTAACAGACAGTTTTCAGATCCAATAATTATGTATCATTAAATAAATATGGTGTAAGAATGGAAAAAAAACATGACACTATCTGACATTTAGATTTACATTCATGCAAATTTTATAATGTCAATACGACCAATATTTAAAAGAATTATCCTAATTTGAACATAGTCGGAAAAATAAAGGTCTGGGTACCTATGAAATTTCAACGTAAAAATATAGAGCAATGGTGTATATACCTTGTCTCAAAATTTGGGCTAAAATTTGGGCAGATTTTTTATTTATTTATACACGTAAAGACGTATACGGTATATCTAATTATAAAAACAGTTTTTCTTACAATCTAAAACTAAAAGGGAAATTTTAGCTATTAACTTACTTTTTTTGAGAGGGGGGGGGGGGGGCTATGAAGACACCTTGAAGTAATGAATATTGATACACCAAAAAAAAACAACGTAGGCCTAAAGTAAAGATAAAACATGACTATAGGCCTTCATGTATACAGGCCTATATAATTAGAAAATTGTAGATTCTAGACTAGCTCCATAGTTTTTATTACGTTTGACGAAATATTATTATATCGAATAGAAACAAATTGAGGTTTTATAATACAATAGAATGCGTCCTTGGCGCATTCTCACTGAAAATGATTATTCAATAACTTATCATACTTTTTATGTGTTAGTGTTATTGTTGTAGGCCTGTGTCGGCTGGGTACCGTAGTATCCTTTTAATTTTTATACGAACGAAACATGTACTGACAACTAACCGTATTGATACAAAATAACTTACACATGGTTAAACATTAATTTCGGATATATCTTGGTAATTGGAAGTTGTGCAGACGATGTTTTTTTCTTATTTTATTCCGGTAAGCATTTTTTACCGTCCACCGGAGCCTGGTCTTATGACGTCATATGTGGATTGTGGGTTAGGATAAGGGTTAGGATAGGGACTGTGACCTGCAGATTTCGTCACAGTCTCGAGATGTAGACAGGGCTAGCCCTAACCCTAACCCTGGGCCAAGCCTAACCCTTATCCTAACCCACAATCCACATATGACGTCATAAGAACAGGCTCCGGTGGACGGAAAAAAACGTTTACCTTTTATTCCGAAGCTCACTGGACTCCATACGCATTTCTTCAGGGTTTTGTTTAACCGGAAGTAACTTAGGTTCTGAGACTTCGCGCATGCGATGAATAACATAAACCACCAGTCAGACTTCCTTTCTAGTACAGTTCTATGGTGAAGGGTGTTATCTCCAAGTGAAGGCTGGAGCAACTAAGGGCCAGCTTGATCTCGGCCCGGAGTGTATGGACATTTATCAGACGTGATATGCAATTTACTTCGAACCTGGTTACCGCTGAAGTTCAAAATCATTTAAAAAGTACATAATTTACACTTACGATTTCTGTTTCCGATCTTCAAAATAATCGCAGAGTGACCTCTCTTTCCAAACAGACACAAATAACCAGTCGCTCAGTGAACCCAATACAACGGAAGAGCGTGTTATCTTATTACGTCACGGATGTTTTCATTACGTCAAAATTGTTTTATTTGGTTTTTACGTCACAGAAAACGACCGTCAGCAATCGCGAAAGAAAGAATCCCATTAAAAATGTTAAATATTTTGGGCTACAATATCGATAAACACCTCCTGTTTAGAATTTATCGGACTGTTATAGTCCATTTGATACCGCTTAAATTTTTCATTAAGCGGTATCAAATGGACAATAACAGTCCTCTAAATTCTAAACAGGGGGTATTTATCTCCTAAACGTAGTTAAATGTAGTTGAACAACACAAATTTAACCACAGGTTATGTAACGATTAGTTAAATATATAACCCATGGTTATACGTAACCACATGGTTAAATTTAACTAAAAGTTGATGAACAACCGGCCCCTGAAAGCAGTGAGTTGAAATTGTCCAGTCTAGAAATAACTAATGCTTGAATAAGTGACTTAGTAGCATCTATTGATATATATTTCTTGATTTTACCAATGTTTCTCAGGTGAAAGTAACCCGTTTTACAAATGTTATTTATTTGGCACTCCGTATTCATATTTGGGTCAAAAATAGCTCCAATGTTTCTAGCGGACTTAGATTGCGATATAGTAGACTCTCCTGCACGAACTGATAAATCGCCACCCAGTTTAGAAAGGATAAATTTTGCAAAGTGGCTATTTTTACGGACCCGTAAACCAATACTGGCAGGCTATTTTTACGGCGCTTCCCGTTACGCATGCGCATCGGGAAAATGACGGACTTTTAAGAAATTTACGGGCAATGACGTATTTAATAATTGACGTCAAAACTAGCAATGACAAACATTAACGTTACGGACCCGCGAAAGCGCACTTTAATTCCTAAAAATGGCCGACCTAATAGTTGGGCAGAAGTTCGACAATTATCACTGTCTTTCGGCCTCCATTAAAAAGTGGGAAGCCGCGAACTTCGTTTGTTTATACATTAGAAGTTCGCGGACAATTGAAGCTACGTCAAAACGGGCCACGAAAAGAATATTCAATTCTAAAATGAAATTTGGTGAATTGGACTATGCATGCATACACGCATTCTCCATGCAAGTCTCGCATGGGAAGACAAGTCTGTTTGGGAGATTGGCATACACGGTGGCAGAAAATTAAAGTCCAAGTCTAAAGGCGAGCGCCCAAATCAGAGGTAATTGAGTGACTTTATCAACGTTTATTATATTATATTATTCACCCGTAAGTTCGGAGTGTTTATTCATTCAGTCATTATAATTATATTAATCATGATAGGCCTAGTTAGTAGTGGTGATCATTGTTTCCCCGCCAGGCAGTACGTGTTACTAGTGTCAGTGTACATTTATGCAGACGTCAACCAAAACAATAGACTCGATTAAGCAGATAAAACGGTCACTCGACTCAAACGGTCCACCATAGTTTTCTCTGGACGAAAGAGTCTTGTTTACTTAATTATGTAAATTAGAACGGAAGTGAGGCAGTGGCAACATTCATCATTATTGTGTTTCGGTGTGATTACTACGTGGGTTGAAGGAGACGATACAACTTATGATACATAGTAGTTTTATTAGCGAAAGGCACGACATGTCTACGGCATGGTTGCAGTAAGAGGTACACCGGAAACATGCACATTTACATACATAGTACGCATGCGTATAAATTACAGTTATGAACTATGGAAGATAATTGTTGACATAATAATAATAATTTGTAAAGACATCACATATTTTCCCTTCTTTTGAAGAAAATAGAAACTTAACATTACAGCGACTAGCTTGCCACATACATATAATTAAAATATAGTAATTACATTATAGAATATTCTAGAACAGTTTCTAACTCAATACTTAGAAAGTTAAACACTTATCAATGTACATCAAATAACACATTGAAGACTGAAGGATTTACAATGAAAGTTTGACCATTAGTTTCTTGCAAAGAAATACATGTACTATCTTAACTAGTTTGAATGAATGAATAAATCATTAGACCTTTATGAATGTTTTAACTAGTTTGAATGTTTGAACGAATGAATAAATCATTATACCTTAAAGAATGAACATCTACAACACTTTAATATTGTGTTTTTAAAATCATAACATCTAAAATAATGAATAAAGCAATGAAAGTATAATGCACTATTTTACTGTGTATAATCCTGAAGATACATAGGTTTAGATCTACTTCTTTTAGAAAACCTTAAACTATCATTCTTATTAGAATACATACATGTACTTGTTTGAGCTTGAGAGTTTGTAGAATGAGAATTAGGAATGCAAATTGTAGGGTTGGCTTGTGAATTATCACTATTCACCTTTTCAGCTCTATACAAAACTAAGTCATTGGAATGCCATTTTTTACCATCATCCAAAGTCAAAACATTACTTTGAATATTAATAACCTTTTTAGGATCTGAATAATGAGAGCTCATTTTGTGACCATGTTGAATATTTTTCAACTTAATTCTCACAAAATCATTAACTTTAAATTTATGACTAACAACTCTATGTTTATTATCATATCTATCTTTCATCATATTTTGTTTCTTTGACACATAATCATTATAAACATCATTAGAACAATAAAGATTACTGAACGGTTTTAGCATACTAAGTTTTGTCCGCATTTCTCTCCCTGTCATAAGAAAAAAGGGTGTTTGATTTGTCGTCGCATGTTTTGTACAGCGAATTGTTCTCAGAACGGTACGCAAGGACTTAATCCAAGTAGATTTCGACTTAAGATTTGCTTGCAAAAGAGATTTAACCGTTGAGTTCATACGTTCTATGGCTCCGTTCGACTCAGGGTGGTAATTAGGAGTGCGAATATGCTCTATGCCTAGACTATCTAAATACTCAGTAAACTCTTTACTTATAAACTGAGGTCCATTATCACTGGTTATCGATTCAACAATTCCCCATGTACTGAAAATAATTTCAAGAAAATTAATAACAGATTGAGAAGTAATATTATCAGTCATACAACATTCTGGCCATTTACTATAATAGTCAATAACATTAATCAGAAATTTAGACACCTGTGGTGCAGATTCAAATGGTCCTTGAATATCAATAGCAATATCACTCCATGGATATTTAGAAATTTTATGTGGAGTTAAAGGAGCAGTGGAATGTTTTGCAGATTTGTCACTATTAGCACAACTTTCACAATTGTTTACAAAATTTTCAGTGTCCTTGTCTATCCCTGGCCAATATGCGACCATTCTAAGGTTTTGTTTTGTTTTTACAATCCCACAATGACCTTCATGGGCTAAGTTTAAGACATCTTTTATTAACGATTTTGGAATTACAGTTCGGTTTCCACGACCTAAGCAATTGTCTCCAAACACAAATAGTTCCTCGCGAATATGGAAATATGGTAACACATTATCACCAAGATATTTTTTGTATGGCCATGAATTAGTACTCACAAATTCAACAACTTGATTCAACACATCATCTTTACGCGTTTCCTCAGAAAGAACATTATGAGTTATTCTCACAGAATTCACAGTGAGAGATTCACACAAATATGATTCGTCTATTGAAATGTCACACACCAATTCACTGTCATGTTGCGATTCACCAGTACTGTTTACGTAAACGCGATAGCCCGTCCGCTATAACGTTGGTTGATCCTTTCTTGTATATTACCTGAAAATCATACTCTAGAAGTGTTGCGGCCCATCTTGCAATTCTAGCTGGTTTGTGTCCCGACGTATCTTTCGTCGATTGTAAAAGTGTTACTAAAGAGATATGATCTGTAACCAATTTAAAATGTTTACCTCTCAGGTATCTGTCCCATTTCTTAACAGCCCAGGTACATGCCAATGCTTCTTTTTCACCAATGCTATATTTACGTTCACAGTCAGTAAGTATCTTAGAAGCAAATGCAACTGGTCTGATTTCGCCATTATCTTGAATTTGAGAAAGTTCAGCACCTAAGGCATAATCACTGGCATCGCATGTTACATAAGTTGGCAAATCAGTGCGATAGAAAGCTAGAACTGGTGGGGAAGTTAACCTAGTTTTTAAAGTACTCAAAGCCTTGTCTTGAATTTGAGTCCATTCCCATGGTTGATTAGCACGAACAAGTTTACGAATTGGCTCTGTTACACCAGCAAAATTGGGAATAAAATGGGAATAATGATTAAAGAATCCCAGGACACTCTGAATTTCTTTGACATTTTTAGGAGGTAGAATATCTCGGACAGAGTCAATGTTTTCTGTAAGCATGTGAACTCCTTTAGACGAAATATTAAATCCTAGCCAGTTCACTTCTTTAACTTTGAAGAAACACTTATTTGGACTGAGAGTTAAGCCATTTTTGTGAAGACGTGTTATCACTTCTCTAATTCTTCGATCATGGACTTCTTCCGTCTCAGCAACTATCAGAATATCATCTAACAGATTAAATACTCCGCGACAACCTAAAAGAATCATGTCCATCATTTTTTGGAATCCTCCAGGAATGTCTGTTAATCCAAAAGGTCCTGTTTGAAATCGATACAATCCAAAAGGTGTTGTAAACGTTGTAAGCTCCTGTGTAGTAGGACTCAGAGGTAACTGATGATATGCGTTATTCATATCAAGTTTCGTTATAAAACAAGCTTTATAAATTGACCCCATTAAAGTTTCAATGTTCGGCAGAGGGTATTTATTCGGGAAAATGTTTTTATTAACAGCACGGAGATCTACACAAAGTCTTATCTTGTTATTCTTTCTGCGCGAAATAACTACAGGTGAAACCCAATTTGAGTGATCGACTTTCTTGATAATCTTCTTATTGAGTAAATTGTCAATTTCATCTTTCATTTCTTGTTCGAGAGCGAAAGCGACTGGTCTGGCTTTTTGGGCTACTGGGAAGGCGTTGTCGATAAGTACTGAGTGGTGCTGGAATTTTGTTGCTCGACCAATACCAGTAAAAACTTCAGGAAATTCAGTTTTCAACTGACTGAAAGAATCAATTTTGTTGACTTGAAACTCTGTAGAATGACTAACACCAGTAAAAGGTTTAACACAAATTGTCATGTTCAGGCTACCAATCAAATCAAGTCCAATTAAATCATCACCAGAAGTCACTACGTAAAATCTTCCTTTAGTAGTTCGACCTTTTAATTTCACAGGTAAATAAACTATACCACACACCTTAATTTCTGTTTTGTTATAAGATTTCAAAGGTTTATCAGCCATATATAGTTGACAATCACTAAAGTTGTTCATATATGTGTGCTTAGAAATAATGGATATCGGAGATCCTGTGTCTACAAGAAAATCTAACTCAATATGACCAATTGTTAAAAGACAATTCAATGTTTGAGATTTTGCACAATTCTTTACTGTCAAAACTGTTAATTCAGTTTCAATATCACTACCATCTTCTGTATCGACCTGATTTACTCGATTTTTGTTCCTGGCATTACACATCTTTGCGAAATGACCTACTTTTTGACAATAATTACATCGCTGTTTTAACGCAATACAATGTGGATATTGAGCTCGGTGATGGTTACTTCCGCATCGGAAACATCGATCTTGATTATTATTACCAGGTTGCTGTCTACGTTGATCAGATCTAAAACTCTGTGTTCGTTGATCTCGTCTGTAACTCTGCGGTGCTGGACGCCAAAAACTTGATCTTCCACGACCATTAAATCTATTTTGTCGACTGGCATAGCCGTCTCTTCGTATTCTCTGTACGGACTGCATCTCACGATCTACACTAGAATAATTTTGACTATCACTACCAGTCAAAGTTTTCATATCTTTCGAAGCAAGTTCAATTCTTCTCGCTATTATGATAGCATTCTCCAAACTAAGATCATTACCTTCCATAAGAAGTTTTTCTCTAATTGTAGAATTGTTTGTTTTTTGAATAATATTATCACGGATCAGTTGGTCCAATAAATCACCTGGATAATCGCAGTTTATTAACAGTCGTCTCAACTCAGACACAAAATCATCGACTGTTTCTTCTTTTTCTTGGGTTTTCTCCATAAATAACTTTCGTTGTACAGGAATATTTAGCCTATCTCGAAACGTATTATTCAGAGCGTTCATACAACCTTCGAAGCTACCACTTTCGTCATTAAGAGTTTCATAAATCTGTCGTCCTCGATCTCCAAGAGCAGAAATCAACATCGCTCGTTTTCTAACAGACGGATAATTCGTGCCACCAATAGCAATAATATAATTCTCGAATTCACTGCGAAACGTCGCCCACTTACATCGTTGATGTCCAGGTTTAGAAAGAAAATCAGCAGGAAAGGGTATACCATGTGAAACCATGTTGTTTATGTTTGTCGTCTCGCAATGGCGGGAAAGTTCATTGAGGTCTACCGAAAGAAATTCGAACAAAATACCTCTGTTTCGTCTTTGAAAATACTTCTTAGCATCCTCGTCGCCATATTGTGTTTCGGTGTGATTACTACGTGGGTTGAAGGAGACGATACAACTTATGATACATAGTAGTTTTATTAGCGAAAGGCATGACATGTCTACGGCATGGTTGCAGTAAGAAGTACACCGGAAACATGCACATTTACATACATAGTACGCATGCGTATAAATTACAGTTATGAACTATGGAAGATAATTGTTGACATAATAATAATAATTTGTAAAGACATCACAATCATGTGACACGAAAAGTATCGTATTTCATTATCAATATCAGTTAGACACAAGACAAGGGCGGGCCTATTGCTTTCAACATTTTGCCGGTTTCAAGTGTCTAATCTGTTCTGTGCTAGCTTTGTATTGGGTTTTATATGTGTGTTGTAAAATTGCCTAGTCTCTCTTAGTAAATAATGGACTGGGCTAGTTTCAAAAATGGACTGGGCCAATGCATGTGATGGGAGAAGTGATAAAAGTCCAGTTTCATATCATATACACATGCGCAGACTTATATCTTGTTTTGATATTAAAGCGGGAATTTCATATTTTCCAAGAAAGTCAAAACATATTTATTTCTATGTCTTTTGCTCAATAGGTTGTCAACTCGATCACTATTATACAATCTTAGGCATTATTTTTCACACTGAAACATCTTTCACATCAGAAATAATAACATAATTATTTCCTTGTTTTCCCATTCCCCCCATGCAATAGCTATCTTCAAACGTTAGAATTTAATGTTGAAAGAGATATTTTTGTCAATTTCTCAACTGGCAATAGTGAATTATAGGATTATTCTTTAAAGCTGCAATTTCATATTTTTAAGTTATAATATTAAAATATTTTAAAATAAAGCCTTAAAAAGATGGTACTATAAACAGCCCTACCCTGTTAAAGAATAATCCTATAATTCTCTATAGTTAGTTGAGAAATTGGCTAAAATATCATTTCCAACTTCAAATTCAAACGTTTGAAGTTAGCTATTGTATGGGGGGGAATTGAAAAACAAGGGAGGTTATTGTGTTATTATTTCATGTGTGAAAGATTTTTATGTGTGACAATTGTACCTATGATCGTGTAATAATGAGTTGACAACCTATTGAGCAAAAGACATATGAAATTGCCGCTTTAACCCATTCTGCCTTAATTCACTGGCCATCATAGGCTGATGGTGGGTGCATCCCAGTCATAGGTATATACCCATTTTGACAACATGTGGTATATTATAACATTTAATGATGTGATGAATTTCCCTATGGCATGCACCCCCCCCCCCCGACACGCGCAAAACAATCCTTCACTTCAAACATAACAAAAAAAGACAGAATCAGTGAATGTACAGCGAGGTTCTAATTGTGGTATGGTATGGCTTCTTATTTCTGGGAGGTATAAGATAATATTCTTAATTTACATAATAAAATCACTTATTTGTCTATGAAAATTAAATTTAAAAGATAGTTTGCCAGGCAACAATATAGATTCCCACAGCAGCTAAATAGTTACTGTAGGGCAGTCAACAGTTGTCAATAGTTTTTGCTATGACTGATCATGCTCAAAACATGGTAATATTTTAAAGAATTAAAAATTAAATTGATTGCAGTAACAATCTTAGGAATTTCTAGGAAAAGCAAACAACCCTATGATTACCTTAGGCGTTTTTACGAGAAACCGATTATGGCTAATCGATTTACAAATCCTTTTAAAACACATTTATGGCAAAAATTAGCTTAATCGGTTTCAGCTAATTGTCGTATTTACCACGACGATTTGCCAAATCGATTATGCAAATCTTCCAACTTGCTTTCCTGCCGGATTGCCGATTCAATTTCCAAGATGGCGTCCACAACAAGCGACACGACGTGCCTGGAAGTTAGTTCTTTTTTCCAGATTTCACGTTAAAATATGTAGATCATGGACATTTCTAATACGAATATGTGGCCATTGGGAACAGTCAATTGGTACATTTTTTCCCAATTCTTCAGTCTTCAGCCATCTTGCGAGGCAACTCGTCGCGTTCATGAGAACGATTCGAATACCAAACCCGAGACCTACGTCATGTACAAACCGAGATAGGTAATCAAAAGCGATTTGTTTTCTCGTAAAAACGCCTCTTATGGTTAAATACTTAAATGGCACAACGTGATGTTATGGATCGAATCCTGTTGGGTTGGACGTGCCAATTTGCTTTTAGTTTTACCCATGTGTATAATGAAAGACTCATTGAACAACAAGGCCGATTAGGTATCGTGGTAAATTGTTCAAAACACAGCAATATTATAAAGAAATGAAAAGAATAACGGTAAACGATTATATAAAGACGGTGTATGAAAGAGATTTATCAAAGTCATCAAGGGCAATAACTCTGGCAATGATTATAGGATATCGTTGAAAATCAATAGGATTCTTCGTCTGATGACCTTATTATTTAGCATAGAGTGGCCACAAGATTTTTCCAAGTGATCAAGGGCCATAACTGTGGCAGTAATTATCATAAATAGTCGAAAATCAATAGGATTTTTTGTCTGATGACCTTAAACACTCAGACTTTGTATAAATTTAAACTCAATCTCATATTAACTTTTTCTAGAGTGTCCACAAGCAATTCTGGGCGTCGGACGGGGCGACGACAACATACAACCACATTTCAATGTGGGTATATAAAAAGCAAACAACCCTGTGATGCCCTTATGGTTGATTGAATACGTAAATGGCACATGATGTTTTGGATCGAATCTTGTTGGGTTTGATGTGCCAATTGGCTTTTACACGTATAATGAAAGACTCACTGAACCACAATACCAATTTGGTTCAATGTGGTATATTGCTATGAATAATCTCAACATCCTCCCACTCGAAAAAAATTTTTTTTAATGAAAATTAATTTAAACAATTATTCAAAATCTTTTATTGTTTCTTGGCATTCATGATTTCCATTTATTTGTTCCAGCACTTTCTTGAAAAATTGCCCATTTGCAATTAAAGTGAGAGTATCAGAAGATGGACAACATTTATTTGTAAAAGAAATGGGTTCAACTCATCAACATGATATATTGAAAGTAAGTTGTCCTCCAATCTAATTAAAATACAGATCCATATTTCGTTTCGGTTTTTATACTTTTGATAGCTTCAAGTACAAGAAGATCTGGCAGGTTGTAGTGGGAGTTCGCATCAGAGGTCATAGAGTGGCTTTTGACCCTATTATGTCAGACATTTGATTAACCAATCAGTGTTGATGTTTCTAGCTTGTTTAATGTCTGTGACAGTTAACTGTTACATTACAGATTGTACCTTCATTAGATGTCTTATGACCTTATTTCTTACAGACTACATTTCAGCACTTGCCAAAACAAAGACGACTTAGCACAGATGAGGCAGTGGATGTTGGAGGTATGCTCAAAGTAAAAGCCAACAAGAAACTGGTTCAACAGCATATACAGTCAATAACTGGAAAAAATGTCATACTGAAAGACCCCCACAACATTGTTTCACATCTTCGACCTGGTCATCGTAACAATTTTGAAGAGCTTCTTGCCGAGATGAAGAAAACTGCAGGTTATTTTTGTGTCAGACTGGGTTAATAAGAATTGTTGCTCAAATCAAAATGTCCTGAAATAGAAAATCGGTCATAAATTAATTTAAACTGTTTTCAGGTATCCTAAAAAAATACAAAATACAAATGTTAATACAGCTTCTGGATTCAATAATTAAATTAGTAGACATTGATAATTTTGTGTAGGGTCCTAAATAAAACTCCTAATATAATATTAGAGATGGCTACACAATTAAAATAATTAATAAAGGCTAAAAAAATTACCAATTTTTATATGAAACTGTCAAAGCGAAGTCATTTTCCTGCCAAGAGTTACTCCCCCTTAGTTTTGCAGGAACTGATTCAATCACAGCTGGTACTGCTGACTAAAACACTATAATAAGACTAACTTCCTATACTTCTAAAAATGTTCAAACGTTAAAAATATCTTTTTGGTGATATCATAATTCATTTAAGATATTTTTAAGGTAATCCTGTTGATAAGGTAGTGAGTGCTTTGATATACATGTAGTCATCAGGAAGTATTAATAATAGTATAGTATTGTCTTTTACCAGGCAAAGAATTAACCATTTCCTACCGTGAAACCTAATAGCAGCATCTTCCTCTTCTTATTGCTTGTAATTTGATAATGATAAACTGTTTTCTCATGCAAGTATTAACATTTATTTACAGGGGCAACAGTGGATGCATTCACGGACAGTGATGATACCCTTCAAGCTATTTCGTTCCAGACGGAAGAAATGAGAAATACATTTTCAGCTTATCCAGAGCTCTTACTGATTGACGCCACTTACAAGCTTAACGATTTACGTGTGCCACTTTATGTACTTATGAATGTGGATGGGAATGGAGAATCAGAGGTTATTGCTCTTTGGCTCGTAGCAACAGAAGATAGAATGACAATATCAATGTTAGTAAATAAGTTCAAGGAAAGGAATCCAGATTGGAAGGATATTACAGTCATCATGGCTGACAAAGATATGGTAGAAAGAGACATACTTACAGAGAAAATGCCAGGGGCGGACATCCAAATATGTCTTTTCCATGTAATGAGGAGCCTTCGGAGAGAGGTGTCAACAGACAAACTTGGCATCTCTGCAGGGGAAAGAGATATGTCCTTGGAGTTTTTAACTAAAATTGCCCATGCATGCAGCGAGGAAGAATACCAGGCATTTTACGATGAGTTCACTAATTCAGTACCTCGATGTGTGATGGAATATTTCCAAAAAAATTGGCACGCAATTCGACAACAATGGGTTGAGGGACTAAAGAATGAAAAGGCTAATTACTTAAATAATACCAACAATCGCTTGAAATCCACAAATCAAAAAATCAAACAGGTGGTCACGAGGTATTCAGGTGTTACAGTGTTCTTTCAGGAATTGATGCTCTGTATCCACAGTCTCAAAAATGAAAGAGATCATCGCGCCGCATATGTCACAACAAAAGATACAATTGATCGTCATCCTAGATCAAACGCAGAGATCGAATACAAGGAACTGCTAACACCATATGCGTTCAAGTTTGTAGAGAAGCAGCTGGTATATTCTGCCACAACAACAGTTCTGAGAACAGGTCTGCGATAATTAGAAGTAAGTCACTGGGTGATATTGTCGTGTCCGTAGA
Source organism: Patella depressa (assembly GCA_948474765.1). Classification (NCBI taxonomy): domain Eukaryota; kingdom Metazoa; phylum Mollusca; class Gastropoda; family Patellidae; genus Patella; species Patella depressa. The sequence goes on along the minus strand of OX419715.1, from coordinate 46,787,651 downwards.
CTCCTGTCGATGCAGCTTCTCTACTTCCATGCTGCTTCCTTCAGGCATGTGTTTGCAGTCAGGCGCCATTTCAACAAGACAGTGTATGACGAAGCATTGTGTGCAAAGAGATGGACTCTTGCATATTTTAAGACCAGGCAACGTGTCTACATTGACTACAGTCCAGAGGCAGCAGCACCTGACATTGACGACTCTGTCACCCTTCATATCCAACCATCAGAACCACAGCAGAAAGTCATACTGTCAGAACAACAAAAGTACCGCAAAGCCTACCACCTGCTTGTGAAGATTGGTCAAGTTATATCTGGACAGGGAATGAGGGAGTTTGAATATAATATGGAGGTTCTCCAGAATATGAAAAACCTAATGGAGTTGAGGAAGAAGGTTGGCATTGTTGAATATGTGGAATTAGAAGGTAATGAGCTGTCTTATGCTATCTTAATACCTTAAAATACCACTTTTTAATTCAAAACATCTATAGGTCTTTACGTCAGAAATGTAATCTAAATTATTAATTAGCAATGACAATCAAGGTTAAACTATAATTGTATCAACATTATCTTGGTTCAGAATGAAGTTATATTTGAATGAAGCATCTTCCCTTTTCATTACCTATTTTTAAACTTTTATATCGAGAACGTACTTGGTGCCGATTTATGTAGGCCTATGATATTAATTTTCCAGATGGATCTGATGGCACACCAATATGTAATGTCCAGCCTGAGCCTGTCCCAAATGCTTCACAAACTCCTGCTGGTAATGCTGCACCAGTCATCCAGGTGCCTGATGGTAACCCATTTGAATTTGACAACAACAGCAACAATGGTAAGCCAACTTTTACCCATCATAAAAGAAAATTTAAGTGGTGTATATTTTTGTTGGTCCTGCCTGTCCATGTGTGCGGTAAAATTTTGTTGTGGGCACTACGTATCACAATTTTAATCTGAAATTTAGGTTTATATCCCAAAGAGCTGTTTCCTTATGATATTTATCCTGGATTATGACCCCTGATTGTATGCAAAACCAGGTTAGGAAACCTGACCTAATGTTTCAAGTTGTTACAATAATAATGGTGTGGCATAAACAATTCAAGGATTTCTGTAGTTTATGTTCCAAAGAGGATTTATAATTGATAATGATAATTGAATAATTGGATACATTTTATTTCCAGTGAATAGAACAAGCCTATTGCCAACTGTCCAGCCTGCGCCAGTCTAAAGTGTTTCCGAAACTGTTGCAGCACCATTCACCCAAGTTCTCCAGCCAGTAGATGTCAACAAGAACATTGGTAAGAAGATTGATCATCGATTACCTTCCTTAGTCATTTTATCTGCCTTATAAGGCCACATGACTACGATTGCCTTAACTCTTTGAACCCAACTACATGTGCATTGGCCCGTTTTATGGCCAAGCATGACGCATTAGGAATTCCGCTCTGAACATATGCAAAATATCCCCTTTGTTGACACTTTTTTGGTGATTAGTAATTTTATATTTTGTCCTTAAAAATGAGAAATTTGTGGCTTGTATAAACTGATGTGATGCTCTCTTCCAGTCGATGTTAGCATGATAAAAATGCCTCCGAAGCAAGGAAAACGTGGTAGACCAAAAGGGGCAGGTGCCACAACAGCCATTGGATTGCCAAAGAAAAAACAGAAATGTAACGTGTCAAAGAGGGTTGCTTTCAGACAGAAGTCCCTGACAGAAAAAAAGTAAAAGTGTGTATATTTTTAACATTAGAAAACCCTGGGCAACTTTCCTTGATCATATTTCATAGCATTGATGGTTTTTGTCTTAACCATCCAGAATTCTTGTTCATGTGTGAACTAATTGTCTGTATTAAGAGTTCCTGTTGCCAGTTATATGTCATTTGGTCGTGTTGACTGCAGTGCCAACCTCTTCCATATTTCTACTTACTTAGATTCCTATGTTCGAGTGTAAATGCTCTCTGGCCTTATATTTTTCCAATTTTCGAGGTTGGTATCAACTGAATCAATCTATATCATTTGTGAAGATGTATCTAGATACTAACCCATCTCATAGAAAAAATTTGGTGCAAATCCCAGACCCAAGGGTTATCACCTCCTGCATGGTGTTCTTACGGACATGCTCTTAACATTCAAAATCACATTTAAAATCAGATAGTTGCAAAATTCTTTCACCCCACTCCATTTGTTTTTATTCTTTTATCTTTCAGTCATGTTGAGTTGGTTTGTTGATGAGGAGATAGTTCAGTCATGCCTTCACACAGATATGTTGATCCAAAGCCATCAAGTCAAAGCACCAGAAAGAATTTCATTGAAATGCCTTGATGAAAATGTAGCAATCATCATGATACGGAAGCATTTTTCATTTGATGCTTGGAACGTTGTAGAGGAAGCTGTGGAGACATTGCGCGTGAAGGGTACCTGGCATTGCGAACGTTGCTGTGTCAATCTTGATAAGTTTGACAGTATTGCTTGTGATACATGTCTAAACTGGTTCCATCTGAAGTGTGTTGGTCTCAAATCTAGACCCAAGAAGAATGTTTGGTTCTATAGGAAGTGCTAATTAACTACAGACAGAGGCTACCATTAGTTCTGCTGCTGAGCTATTGTGATGGTATACATAAAACCCAGACTGGTCCATTTTTTTGTGACCGTCGGAGCAGAACAGCAGGATGTTAAACCCCATTAAATGGCTGAACTTAATATCAGAGATATTTGATGGCATTGCAAGTTGATGATGGTCTTGTCATGTTAATAAATGTCTAATTAATAGTTTAAGAAACATTATATTAAGGTCTAAAGAAAGACAACATTTGGCAGATTTAAAATTCTTAAAGATACATTATGGGAGATAAGATAAAGAGATGGCAGTTCTCACTATAATTGTTAAAACCTAGATAGTGTAAAGGTAATTTGCTGAAAATTTCATTCAAATTGATCCACTTCTAAGTCGAGATCGAAGTGGATGAAATCTCTGCATAGCCTCGGTCATCATTACTAAAATCATTAATATAAACAGCATAGTCTCGATTATCCATTGTTGTGATTTAATTATCAATGGCCGTTAAGCCCATATATGAATCAAATCCAGCCTACATCGAAGAAGGCTAGCCTAGACATCCAGAGTTTATTATGGTCTGGATAAATTAATTAATGTCTAAGTGATAATTTAGATAACATCTCAGGCCTAAAGAAAGACTTGTAATAGGCATAATGCAAGTTTAATCAATCCAAATATGTCTATAATTATTGTATTACTACTATTACTATAACTTATTCAGCATGACTCTAAAACAATATATAATATTATTTTTTCATATTAAGTAAGCATATTAAGTTGAAATATTCAGCATGATTCTAAAACAAAATAATATATATTTTTTATATTAAGTAACCATATTAAGTTGTTATTTTTAGAAATTTTTCCGTAATATTATCTATAATTGTCGGATTATTTGATACATTTGTGGTATTTTAACCAAGGCAAGGGTTAAAGAGTCATCTGATTTGACCTAAAATGGCAACAATTTTGTCACTGTATTTATCCTTGGCCACCATTGGCTAATTCAGATTTTCAGTCCTAGATTAGTTATTTATTGTTCGACTTGTATTAAACCAAGTTCATATGCTCCATGGTCCAAAATGTAAATTTTATTATTATCGGTATAGTTGTTCAGTTGGAGAAAAATAGACGATTTTCTAGACGTCACTTTTCAATGTTTTTGGTCTATAAAAGTAGCAATTAATATTCCATTTACATCAAATTTCTCACCATGCCATTTCTGATTTCATAAAACTAATTGAACATTTTCATTATCACCGGAGGTAATGTAATTTTGTTAGAATCACTTACATGTAACAAATGTACAGGAAGTTCAAGGGTAACGTGGCATTGGAACTTGAAAGTGACATAAGTTCAAGGGTAACGTGACAACAGTGAAACCGGTCATTACTGCTTTGCAGTTCTAGATTTATTTTATATATTTTACATCTGTTTATTTTATACATTTTTATTTTATTTTACATCTGATTATTTTATATATTTTTATTTTATTTTACATCTGTTTATTTTATATATTTATGTTTTGTTATATCTTTATTTCATATCTGTTTATTTTACATATGTTTATTTTTTATCTATTTATTTTACATCTGTTTAATTTATATATGGCTATTTTATATATGTTTATTATATCTGTTTATTTTATATAATTATTTTACATGTTTATTTTGTATCCTTTAAATTAATTAATCGGTTTGAATTTTATCTGATAAGAATTGTAAGCAGGATCTGATGAACATTTATATCATGGTGTCACGTAATGTTAAGTGGAATAAATCCTATGGTTCTGAAATTAAAATTTTTGTCTGTATGTTTTTTGTCATCTCTTGTTTTGACCAATCGGCTGAGTAAATGTCTCAGGAGCCTCGTCTTATGCCACTTTAGCTGGGGTGGGGTTGATGGCCGAATGGTTAGCACTTGCTCACTGTATCATTGAGTCAACTGGCGTGATTTGGATTCCCCGTTTATACGTGACAAGGTTTAGGGTGCCCTGTCCAACCTCTTGAGTTTCTGTGGGTTCTTCAGTTTCCTCACACTGCTAAAGACCCCTGCACACTTGCAAGTGAATTATTGAAATTGAAATAAAATTGAAACTTGTGTTAGTCCCAAAATGACCTAGTTTGTGTCGATTGGACTTAAAACGGCAATTTCATATTTTTTAGTTATATTTTTAAAATATATTAAAATAAAGCCCTAAAATAGATTGTATCTATAAACAGTCCTACCTTGTTAAAGAATAATCCTATTAATTCTATAATTCACTATTGCCAGTTGAGAAATATACTTTTCAACTTCAAATTCAAACGTTTGAAGATCGCCATTGCATAGACGGGAATGGGAAAGCAAGGGAGGTAATTCAATTGTGTTATTATTTTCGGGAGAGAGAGAAATGGGGTTTAACGTCCACTCGACACAAACTAGGTCATTTTGGGACTAACATATGGTTTCAATAGGGGTCTTTAACAGTGGGAGAAACCGGAGTGCCCAGAGGAAACCCACGAGGTTGAGAAGGCGGCCCTACATCCATGCCACATACGCTCACACCTGGGATCGAAACCACAGCCGCAAGGAGGGAGGTGACCGGTCAGCTAGAGGTCGAAGCGCGGCACTCTAGACCACTAGGCCATCCCAACCACCCTATTATTTTCGGTGTCAAGGATTTTTATGCCTGTGAAATATTGCCCATGATCCTATATTTTAATAGTGAGTTGACAACCTTTTGAGCAAAAGACATAGAAATAATTATATTTTGACTTTCCTAGAAAATATGAAATTAACGCTTTAAACTTGGGCCTTTTGCTAAGATATCTAATGCATCAAAACATCCATACAGCATGCGTACATAAACATTTAAACGAAATTACATAAAACTAAAACAAACATCATCATCAATATATAATATCATGTATACTGTACTCCTGTACGTGTAGGCCTATATGTGACAATGGTAATACACTGACAAATAATTAGGCATCAGACGAAATTCCGATTGGATTTCAACCTACTCAAATGCCCATAACATACACTACATCGGGCCATTGCACAGACTTCTTACTCTGTGGCCACTGCCTGAGCGATTTTTAAATTTGAAAGAGATGTCCGGATTTGCTTAGAAAACTGGATAAAATAATCATGGGTTTGAAGTATTTCTTGACGGGTTGTTTCGGTTTGGTAGTATTAGTATTACTATTACTAGTAGTAGACCTATTATAATGCCAATGGTAGAAAATAATTTCACTTTCAACAGAATTTGAGCCACAAAATTTGAATAATTATTAATGTGACTATCAATAGCCTAAGTCCCGGGACTATAAATATAAAATTGTGTTTTATTCGAAATACAGGTTGTTTTTGGGTAAATATCCGCACTGATCGTACGACTGCACTATTTTTACGGAGATTTTCCCGCTGCGCATGCGTAACGGGAGGTGCCGTAAAAATAGCCTGCCAGTATTGGTTTACGGGTCCGTAAAAAAAGCCACTTTGTAAATTTTGAGCCTTGAGATGATGTATATTAGCTGAACAATATCGGCCCAAGCACAGATCCTTGAGGCACTCCAAGTTTCAGCTGCGATTCAGCGGATGATTCCTGACCAACAACAACGCGTTGTGTCCTATTTGTGATATAAGACTTGATTATTTTCAGAGCGTCATCAGTGATTCCAAGGTCGGTTTCCAGACGATTAATAAGTATTCGATGCTCTACTGTTTCAAAAGCAGCAGATAGGTCTAATAGGATCAGAAGAATGCAGTTTTGATTATCTAATGCTGTAAGGATATCATTTTGGACTCTCACTAATGCTGTTTCGGTGCTGTGAAACTTCCTATATGCACTTTGGAATGGCTCAAATTGATTATTTTCTGTAACATGAGATGTCAGCTGTTTGAAGATGACACGTTCCAGAAGTTTGGATATGAAACTCAAGTTTGAAACAGGTCGATGGTTTTTCTCGATTTCTGGATCCAGTGATTTCTTTTTGATGAGTGGAAATATTATAGCGGACTTAAAGGTGCCTGGGAAAATATTTTCACGGATTGAAGAATTTTTAATATTTGTGATGACACAAATTAATGATGGAAGACAGTCTTTCCAAAATTGAGTAGGAATTGCATCAAGTGAGCATGATTTTGAGGAACATGAAGTGATAAATGAACTAAGTGAGGGTGGTAGAACTGTCGGATTTGTATCGCAAGATATCCCATCTCCTGAATTCAGTGCAAGATTGGCTCGAATGGCGAGTTGTCGATCAGTGTCAGACTCGGGAAGTAAAGTCACACCATAGTTGTAATCTGATAATGCATTGGAAATACGAAAAAGCTGTTTGAATTTGTTGTCACTATTTTCAAATATGTCTGGATAATAAGATTTCTTAGCACTAACAACACATCTATTGAAATTGAGCTTCTCTAGCTGATATATACATGTAGTTCCCGATGGATTTGGAGCTTGGAATTTCGCCATGTTCGCTTAGATTTCAACTTAAATATTATTTTAGTGGATTTTAACTAAAATGCTTAAAATCGTTTTGTGAAACTCATCTATCTTAAGTTAGGATGAAATTTTAGTTTAAGACGAATTTAAGGAGATTTAAGTTTTTGTAAATATTTTAAAAGAGCTATACTGGATCATTTCTTTTATAAAGATTATAAGAAGTAATCATTTTAATATAATTATCTATATTATAATTTATTCTATATATATATATATATATATATATATATTTATAATTTTAATATACATGTATCAGTATCAAAAATTAACAATGTCAGTTTTTTGCTTTTCAATACATGTATTGTATACAGTATAATTATAAAGATATTGTCTAAATCCGTCTATTGCGGGTCTTTCTTAAGGCCTTAAATGTTGTCTAATTTATTAATTAGACTTTTTCAAAATGGCAAGATCATAATCTACTTTCAATGCCATCTTATGGCTCTAATTTTAGGTAAATAAGAATGCTTTGGACACTTAATGATTAATGAAGAAGCAATGCCAAGTCTTACAAAGCCAATACAGTGGTTACGATAATAAAAAATCAATGCAAAGATCTTGTCAAAACTACAAACACTGATAACTTCATTTAGAATAAAGTAATTTGAATGAAATTTTCAATACTACCCAAAAGAAGTTAAGGGTCAACCAATTATTTTTGTTTGACATTTTATTAGACACAGGGAACATGTAAATCAAAACTTTTAACCACACTTTTGGTCAGAATGAGTTCAATATGTCTCAATGTTGAGTCTGTTATGCAAATCATATGCACTTTTTATACACAACTATTCTGAGGATCTGATGAAAATTCGCCATTTTGAGCATAATGAGGTCCAACAAAACTGTCTCAAATTCGATAACTTTGTTAATAACGAGTGAAACCACCAGGTGCTCGTAAACAGTCGACACAACGACGAGGCGTGCTATCGATCAGACGTCGAAAAAACATCTTGGGAATGGCCTGCCACTCTACCTGAAGGAATTGCACCAATTCTTGAAGATTATTCGGTTGCCTATGATTGTCTCTCACACGTTTGCCCAACTCATCCCGTGCATTCTCAATTGGTGCCAAGTCAGGAGAGTATGCATACCAATCCATTCTTTCAATACCATTTTGGATGATAAAATCATTAACAACTCGTGTTCTATGCGGTCTAGCATTGTCATCTTGAAGAACAGAACCTACTCCAATTTGACGAAGACTTGGGATGACAAAAGGCTGTAAAATTTCGTCTCTGTACCTGATACCCGTCAAATTTTCTTGGACGACGAAAAGAGGAGTCCTTACAGGGAGATGAAAGCTTATCATTATAATCAAATTTACAATTTACTAAAGCTGTTCAACTTTATATCAAACCAAACAAAGTCGCAGATTTTAATTTCAAAATCAGTGCAAAATACACTTCCGCACAACCTCTGAATATATGTTCTTTGAATCTAATGTTTGTACATTCTTTAAATATATTTTGTAAATAACATACGTCTCTTTATTATACCTTTGTATCTATATTGAAAGACCTGGGTCCGTATTCAAAGGATATCTTAAGTCTAAGATAGTCACTTAACTACTAGCTTTCACTTAAATATACGTAACTTCCTGTAAGTTAAGGGAAATTGGTATTCAAAGGCGTTGTTAAGTATCAAATTTTCGTTTAAAGTTAAGCTGCCTTAACTTTTAAGTGTTAGTCTTTAAGTGATATTCAAAGGCCAGTTTAAGTGAAAAATATCCACTTAACTTTAAGTGACCTATGGGAGGTACCTTAAAGTTAAGTGAGATTATAATGACTTCTTTTAACGCTGTCGTGGCAGTACCGTAAAGGCGATTTTAAAAGTGAGGGGATTCGGATTGAAACAAAGCTGGCCTTTTTTTTTCGTCGTCAACTTTGATATTGTAGTGCCATAATAATTTTATAAGGTATAAGGCTATTACCACCGAGATAGTTAATGGTATTTTTTCCGGTCATTTATCATGTTCATATTGCTTAATCATGTTTCCACGACTGTCATATATTAAAGTTGAATCCATTTGTGATGGCAATGACTTTATAGATTTCCAAAATTATTATACTACCGCTAGAAGCAAGATATGACTTTTTCTAGTATTAGGTTCAGCAATATAATTGTCAAAGAGGCCAGCTGTGTCTGTTTCTTCTATAAAAAATAAACCAAAACATTTAATAAAGCGTGGGAAATATTAGAAGATATTACTGTATATGTATGCTAACATCAAAATTATTGTTGTATATGTATGCTAACATCAAAATTATTGTATCTGATAGTGATTATAACTACAAAAAATACACTGCATATTGCTTTTTTTTCAAATTTAATCAGAGAATGGCTCTTGAAAAAATTTCAAAATTTATTTCGATCAGTTTAGTCGTACATGTACATACCTTCATTTTTAAATCCAGAATATTGTCTGCAGTGATGAAACTGCAGCTTGGCACAATGCCAGGCTCATTGACAGGCTCAAACATGTGGCTTCCTATCAAATTAAATTTAAAGAGCTGATAGTTCTCGCCATATGTATAATAGTAGTTAAAAAAATAGATACCAGTAGTGAAAATGGAATATGTTGAAAATTTTAGTCAAATTACTTCAGACATTGTTAATGTTTACAAAGCAGTGAACAAATTTATCAAGACACGTAAAAAATACATAATGTAAGCTAACCTAATGCAGCAGACTGGGAAATAGATTCAGTACCGGTACAACTGAAAATATCCCCCCCCCCCCACTGACACCAGTTATCTGTGAACTGTTTTTGCTGACCAAAAACTCCAGAACAACTGTTTCGCCATCTGACAGGACACCTCCTCGTCCCCCACCAGTTTTGTTCAAATTCTCCCTGTTTTTACGGAGAGCTGAAAAAATAAAATTTTGAAGTAAGGCATTTTGATATTTTGAAGTAAAAGTAATCAGAATGAAAGTTGAATTTTGGGGGCTGTTGCCCCATAGGGCAAGCTGAATTTAGTAAAAATGTTTTCATGTATTGAAAACTGATTTCCTGTATTGCATGTTACCCAGTACAAATATATTTTTCGTTTAAGTGTTATTTATAAATCTGCAATAGGAAATAGTTCTATTAATAATAATATTGATCAAATCATTGGTATACAGTCATAACTACTGCTTGGCTGCAGGGCTTCAGTAGCCTAATTCATATTCATTATACATACTAACTAAGGTCAATAGGTTGACTAACATATGTAAATAATCTCAATAGGCCTACCTATTATTTTATAGAAATTTGCAATAAAACTCACCTGAATATTTCAATTGTGCCCACTTTTTTTTACATATTCTAGTTTCCTGTTGGTTATTGATAAACTAAAGAAAATTGAAAAAACAACTATATTATAATATGGTTCTGGTAGTCAGGTACCGGTAGTGGTATTATTAAATTAATATTATTGTACATATGTTTATATAATTATTATATAATAATTGTCTTTTTTTCATTAATGCATAGATCTATTATATATTTATATTATTAAATTGAGATCTCAATCTAACAAGATCTTATTGAGATCTCAAATGTTAAAAGTTCTTTTGTTTTGATTCACTTCATCCAAGTGATGTTGCTCACCTATTCACTCTATCCAATATGGCCTTCCAAGCCTCTTCCTTGGATGATGAGGACACCCCACCCGCCCCAGGCCCTGAAAACTCGCCCTCTAGTATATGGGCCCTTTCAATATATGCCTCAACAAAGGCTAATTCTTCCTTTGTTGACCAGTTTGGTTGTCTGTCCCTTTTTTCTGCCATTGTTGTTAGTTTAGAATTCTAATGAATTTTGGTAGTGCCTAAATATGGCACTTTAAAAAGTCGTCTGCTAAGATAACTAAGGCTATATATAGACATGTTGTTAGGCTTAATGCTGTAGGCCCAAGACGCTTTAGTTACACCTCTAAGGCTTGTCGGCCGTACACATGTACAAGGCACACAGACACACAAATATATGTTTACTTACACATGAGGCTTTGGCTGACCGTAGACTATACTCTTCGTTAACCATCCCCATCACAGATCGATCGGTGACGATACCGATAGGAAAAAAAGGCCTTGCGCTTTGATTCACTTATCAACACAAATCAAAGAGGATATGTGTCTTCGTTTCAATTCCCGTTCATCTATTTCACAATACTATATAAAATCAACACGTAATACAAGGCGCACGCCAGTTTAAGTGTTCTCTTGAATGTGTGAAGCAATAAACTAAAAACATTTATCGTCGAAGCTAGATTGAGATGAAATAAGACTGGAAATGTCGTCGCCATGGGTAACCCAAAAGTAACAGTAGAACCACGCAATATGTTTCACAGTCAACACAATTTCACCAAATACACGCATAAGTAAAATATTATTTCCTTATTTTCATAATGATTACTATCAAACTAATCCTCTGGCCACATTATATTAGCGATCAAACGGCTGTAGCGAAAAACAATAACAAACAAACACCCTTGCGAGTGACATCCAAAACGCATGCGCAATACAAATCTAGTCGCTTGCGGTCTTGACAATGTGCTATTTTAGCTAAAATCGATTAAAATCGAATTTTAACTTAAAATTGATTTTCATGAATACGACTTGTCTTAAGATAAAATTTGATTTTGTTTAAATCGATTTTAAGGATTTTAGTTTAAGTTTTCGTGAATAAGGGCCCAGGCCCATATATACGTAATGGGTAGTGTTTATTTTGGTAAAATATAATGCAACATGTATCTTTCGTACACACAATGTACCGGCAATGCATTCCCTTTGAAAATCTAAAATGTAGGTATTTACACAATGTCTATGAATTTCTAAAATGCAAAAATTATAAACAACACCGAATGATTTATCCAGTCTAACTGATAAGGCAAAGGTCATTGTGTATTGCTAATATGTTATTTTCTATTCTTGATACATTGTTAAAAACTAAAAGTTTACGATATCCATCATTATACTACCACTGTTTATTGTAATCTATTGAATTGAGTTCTTTGGGGTTTTTTTTAAGTCTATGCAAACAGCCCTTCCAGCAAAGGATGCACACTATCATAATTTATCCTCAATTATATTCATACTATTTTCATGTGTTACAATATAATATTTCGACAAACATTTTCCTAGTAATGTAAACTAAGAATGTAATAGAGGATAGTGATGCTCTTAAGGGGGCATAACTTGCTTGCAATGTTATAAATTCGTGATTTTTGGCAGTGGAAGGTATACCATAAATTGAAATTCTTGATTTTTGGCGAATTTGAGTATTCCATAATTTAAGTGTGCTGTTAAGATTTTCACATAGCAAAGTATTTATAAAATACAGCCTTTGAATACCGATTTAAAGCAATAGAGTCAGTTAAGTGGAAAAATTAAGTTTTTTTACTTAACTTTTAGAAAACCTTTGAATATGGACCCTGATATAGGCGTCAAGCCTGTTGCTCAATCCCATTCGTTTGTGAATAAAATATTGTTTAAAATCAAAAATTAAAACTTATCCAAACAAAAAAAGGACCAATCCATGTAAAAGATACATTATGGGAGATTAGACAAAGAGTTGGTAGTTCTAACTATAATAGTTAACAACTAGATAATGTAAAGGTAATTTGCTGAAAATTTCAGTCAAATTGATTCACTATGAACCGAGATCTAAGCGGTTGAAATTTCCGCCTAGCCTCGGTCATCATTACTATAGTCAGTAAGATAAACGGTATAGTCTCGATTATCCATTTTTCAATTTAATTATCACTGAGCGTTAAGCGGCATATTGCGGAAGCGTAATAGGGCCACATATTCTATTTTCAATTTTTCAAGTTAGTAACTTGAATTTTCAATATACTAACTTGAATTTTTAAGATACTAACTTGAATTTTCAAGATACTAACTTGAATTTTCAAGATACTAACTTGAATTTTCAAGATACTAACTTGAATTTTCAAGATACTAACTTGAATTTTCAAGATACTAACTTGAATTTTCAAGATACTAACTTGAATTTTCAAGATACTAACTTGACAAATCAAACGTCCCAGTTCCCAGTTCTAAAAATAGTCTTTAGTGACGTAATACACGACATTCACCCCCCCCCCCGATATCTCCCCCGCCGGACATCTGCCCCAGGATACCCCCCTCCTTTTTAGGACTTTTACTCCCAGGACATTTCCTGCTGAAGACATCTTCCCTCCTAGGACATCTCCCCCGGACTTTTACCCAGAGGTGACCGGCCAGCTAGAGGTCGAAGCACGGCACTCTAGACCACTAGGACATCCCAACCCCCAACCTTTAGAACCCTGGACGTGTAAAATAATGCACTGTAAAAAAATATACTTATTTTATATTGTTTCTTGGAGTACCTCGTAACACCCTTTAGAAACCCTGGAAGTTACTAACTTGAAAATTCAAGTTACTAACTTGAAAAATTGAAAATAGAATAATAAATAAAAGTGTGTGGCCCTATTACGCTTCCGTAGTGTATAGATTCTAATCCAGCCAACATCGACGGCTATAGCCTTGACATCGAGAGTTTATTATGGTCTGGATAAGTTAATTAATGTGTAATTTCAGGCCTGAGGAAGACTTGCAATGGGCAGATCTAGCTCTCTTGCATTAATGCAAGAGAGCTAGATCTGCAATGCATGTTTAAATAACAAGCCAACAGAGTGGCTGCTGTCATGTACCCCGCCAAAATCCCAAAATAAACAGATGACAAACAGGGGTGTTCTGAGCCATCGGGCGGTCGGACGGTCGCCTGAAGGGCCGGTCGGACAAAAAATGAAAAAAATAATGGTATTGGACCGGCCATAGAGCGATGATGATCATGTTGTATGTGGCCGGTTGCTTTAACGGGCCACCACGCTATCACTGAAATGTGTTGGTATAATAGACTTTCTGGGCTGGGTCATGTTCCTTAAGCAACGTTTTACAACATCTAACCGTTGCTTCAATACTCAGCAATTCCCGAAATTTGCGCTCATTGTTTTTACTTAATGACTAAGCATTGTCCAATCAGAGTTCGTGTCAAATAACACACTATAAACAAACAGGGTTTTTTAAATTGAGAAACTCGTGGAAAAACAGCAACCGTGACATTGATCGATCTTTGAACTTTGCCAATACAGCACCTGATCTAATTATAATTGCCTTCTATTTGACTGTTATAACACGGTCATTACTATGGTGACAATCCAATGTTGTTTATTTTCCCCGTTTTAAGTGCATGTTAGAAGATCGGAAAGAGAAAGAATATCGGAAGACTGAATGCAGATTATATATTCTGATTCTTTCTGTCATGTTTATGTCTTTTTAGGTTATTACCACAATTTTGTACACCTCACTCCCATACTTCTTTTGTCTGTTTGTTTGTTTTTACTCTTCGTGTATATATGTATTTAACTATAACGTGTGTGTATATCATTTTATCTGATGAGTCAATTAAGAAACATGTTGAAAATCATCAATAGGAAAAAGTAACGGTGGCCTGAAGCCAAAACGGTTTCAGCAAGACATATTGTGATTTCGGGGTTTGGTACAGCACAAAAAAAGTCAATGAACAACCTGGAGTATTGGGCATTTTATACCAACAGACAGGAAGAAATTGTAGAATTGGTTAGTTAATTTTAGCATATCTTGGAATTCTATAACTCGCAATACCGGAAACCGAGACCTTAGACTTCAGATGTTCTCTTTCACATTTGTTTGCACACAATATAACTATGACTGTGAACGACGCGGGTTTTACAAAATGTGTTGTCCTGCTTTTCAAATACTACTAAGTATTTTACGTGTAATACATACTCTAAGTCATCAATACAGTTATATATAAGACCTCGGTTTCTAATATCTTCCTGTAGCTCCAATAGTGAACCAGTCGTACATGTTTCTCTGAAAGAAACAAAAACAAGAATTAAATTTTTATTTTATTCCCAAAGTGTTGAGTTAGAGCCATGTATATAGTGGAATGTATTGAAAACGGTAACGTGATAATGTAACGGTAACAATTTTTATAATCGACGGCGTCCTAATTTCATGAATGGCTGGATTGCTTGATTACAATAGGTTGGAATTATCATTTAGTTTTAATTTGTTCAGAAATTCATTGAATAAATCAGGCGGTGACAAAACAAATTAACGTCGAATTTTAAATGATTTACATAGTTTCGGTGATTTATTGGGATATATAAGAATAAATTGTCAAGAAAGCAGGTTTAATATAGCGTCAACGTGTGATTAAATTTTATGGCGGGGTATCGGGTTCAAAATGCGATCTGCAGTAGCAAGTAGAAAATAAAAAGCAAACATAAAAACTCTTATCCAAAATAGACATTTTCGTGTGGGAAATATATACCGCCCGTGCTTTTCATCCTAATACGTCCACCTTTCCAACTTTAAGTCGTAAATATTCTACTTTCAACAACAGAATTTCTACTTTCATTAAACAACTTTTGACATTCGGACTTTCAACTTCAGATTTTCTACTCCAGACTTTCTGCTCGAGATTTTCTCCATGCATATTACGGAAATAAATTTGACCACGTGACTATTTCTGCATGTCATTAAAATACGGCAATTACCCCTAAGTACCACAAGGATTTCAAGTTAGTCTCTGTCACTCAGAACCCCTTAGTCTTCAACGCACGGAGGGTCTGGGTCGGTTCTCAATTTCTGACGAAAATTACTGGATAATCTACCACATAAAAAAACAAACATTTTGTTACACATGGGGAATGGAACCTTTTGGCTGAAGTATCGGTAAGTGCTAGATCTTATGAAGCCGGGCCGATTTTGCTAGATTCTATAAAGCGTGGTTGAAATATATCCCACAGTTCACTTGGAACATCTATTATTAGAAACAAAATAGAGACGAGGAATAAGCATGGATCGCGATGAAGAATTAAAAAGATTGTGAGAAGCCATACGTCTGATTCATGACGAGAGAAAATTACCATTTCAATTGAAACCTTTGCTTTACAAACAAAATTTTAAAGAGTGTCATCGTTGACAAGCGAGCTATTTTGATAGATTCAGTACGTGGTAACTTAAAAGACTGGATAATCCAGACAATGACCTATTTTTCGTCAAATTTTGAGGACCCATCCAGACTAATATTCGTAGAATATTTGTATGGATGATAGAGACTAATTTCAAGTCAGCAAACCCTCGGTCGATGGTTGGGTTAAAATTTGGGAATAGTTTGTTCGACTGAAATAAAAAACGCACTAACTCAAATTTCATTACATCGTTTTTTGTCTATTTTGTTTATGCCCCCTCCCCCCAAAGTTCAAAACTGACAGTTGAAATCAAAACTTTATTGAGATTTTTCTTTAATAGCAATCCCCTAAACAACATGTTGACTTCTCTTTGAGAGTAAGGTCACCAACTTCGGGTTAAGGGTCAACGACTGATGTCACTGTCAGCGACTGGAAACAATGGCCGTACTATTAAAAGTTAGTGTTTAGTCTGTGTCCGTTGCATAAAACTGATGACAGCATAGTATCTAGTCGCTTCGGAATGAAAACTGGAACTGGAATGGTATGTTTAACGTCCGCTTCCACTAATGTGATATCGCAGACTAGAAATAGGAGAGCCGAAGCTGCTACCTGTTGTTAGAATATGATTTTGCAATCTTTCCATTTTCGGCCATAAGCCATGGATTAGGTTTAGTGGGAAGGTCTTCCCTTTATTTACCAATAAAAACTTATTATCTGGATTGGTAGATGTCTTCTTTCTGGGTATAGTCTTTAGGTGCCAGACCCGTCTTATCATGGTCTCCCCTTACTCAACTAACCCGATCTGTATACTCTGTTTGGAATTTTGTGTTTAGGTGCCAAGCCCGTCTTATCGTGACTTCCCCTTACTCCACGGAATGAAAACAAAGATGTGGAGGGATTTATAGAGGAGTAGGCTGCATGTTGTAATCTTAGTTACTGCCACCACTGCTTAATAAAGTCACGCTTTACGTTTTCCTTGTCATATTGAGCGATTGGATTATTCGACTTGATTTTTCGACTGGATTATCTGCCTGATATTTCACTGATTTTATTGACTGATTTGTTCGACAGAGCAACTTCTTCTTTAATATATAATATGTACAAACTAGGGGACTTTAGCATATACAAGTCACAATTCTGTGGAATACAATTACTGTTTATTACTGAGCGACGTTTCGACTGGGCTTCTCTCTAAGAGAACACACGCCAGCGAGCTACATTCCCTGCAAGATCAAAATGTGTTATATTATGGGGAAAGCAGTACAGCTAAGCGACATAAATTGTACATATTATATATTAAAAGAAGAAGGGATGTATATGAACTTTATTCCTCTTTCAGCAGTAGTAGCAGTAATACGAAATCTGGATCAACTATCAGGATCTTGAAAGATGGGGCTTCTCGGAAAATTAATTATCCAGAACGGAAAAGAAATATCGTTCTTTTGCCCAAATACAAAGTGTTAGACAGAGACAGCTTGAATTTTTTGCAAAGATGGGTGCCCAAAAAGTATTTTGCAAAGATGGGTGCCCAAAAAGTACAGGTTTCTGTGGCCTCCACTAAAAAAGGTTTTCAAAATGTTCCAGATACTAACGATGTATCTGTTTTTAATAACCTCGTGTGAATGGTGACAAGAGAAACAATGTGTCATCCTGCTAATAGCTATGTCGAGGTTGCAGCAATGCAAGTTGTTTCAAGTTTTGGTGCAAAAAGCACCAGTAGTCAAGACTCAAGATCATAGATACGTAGGCGTTTGTTCAGAAGATCCACCTGTACAAGTCCTTAGACATTTTAAGCCTTACAGGAATCTTTTATACAGAAACAAAAATCATTATCGTGAAAATAGTTATAGATTATGTTATTTTGATTAGTGGAAAAATAAGGATTTTGATTGCATTAATATTTAAAACAAGTAGGGTGGATACATATGATTAATGAATAGGTAACATGTTACTTTATTATTGTTTAATTCTATTTTTAATTTCAAATCTATATTTTAATATACATTAATGCTTGGTTAATCAGATGAAGCAGACAGCAATTGGTCACTCGATTTAAATTATGGCAACTAAAGTGGTTGATCTAATCAGTTAAATGGCTTCAGACTTAGTCCAAAAATTAAATGTTTAAATTAACACTTTTATATAAAGAGGCAAAGTCTGTACGATTAATTATAGTTGGGGGGACCAACTTAGGGAACCTATAATACCGAGAACGAACCCGCTACCTCCAGGCCAGTATGCAACATTTTACTCACTTAACCACTGTTGCTCCAGGCTACTTATTATCTTAGTTCACTCCTTAGTAACTAATTTATATTAAAAGACAAATTATGAGAGAGAGAGAGAGAGTGTGTGTGTGTGAGAGAGAGAGAGAGAGAGAGAGAGATGGTTTAACGTCCACTCGACACAAACTAGGTCATTTCGGGACAATCATATTATTGTCTTTAGCAGTGGGGGTTGACCCTAATCTTTGCCACGATGTATGTTAGATGAATTATAGTTGAACTTGGGGGGAAAATAAACAAAATAGACAAAAGACGATGTAATGAAATTTGAGTTAGTGCGTTTGTTATTTAAGTCAAACAAACTATTCCCAAATTTTAATCCAACCATCGACCGAGTTTGCTGACAGCAAATCCAGTGATACTTAGGGGTAATTTCCGTATTTTAATGGCATGCAGAAATAGTCACGTGACCAAATTTATTTCCGTAATATGCATGGAGAAAATCTGAAGTTGATAGTCGAATGTCAAAAGTTGATTATTGAAAGCATAAATTCTGTTGTTGAAAATAGAATATTTACGACTTAAAGTTGAAAAGGTGGACGTATTAGGTTGAAAAGCACGAGCGGTATACATTTCCCACACGAAAATGTCCATTTTGGATAAGATTTTTCTCTTTTGCTTTTTATTTTCTACTTTCAACTGCAGATCGCATTTTGAACCTGACACCCCGCCATAATATTTGCCTTGATTTTCGTTTAAAGGGGAGAAACTACAATATCAAACTTACTTTGGAGGTTCTGTTAAATTATGGGTGACAAGAATAACAACACTATCTACTTCTTGTAGATTTGGTAGTTCGTATTTACCAAAGAAACTATTCGGACTATAAGCTGGTTTGTCTCTAGAACCATCCAACATCAGATATACGTCGCCTATAGCAGATGATGCAAACTGAAAATTATTCGTTTAGATAATATTACGAGTAGAAAATTACAGTTTAGCTGAATTTTAGACACCCTCCGAAAAGGAGATGTGCAATATTTGGAATCCTTACCTACTATTTTTCACCTTGATTCTACTTTATACGCCAAAAGAACCATTTCTTGTCACAGCTGACTCATATTTATAATGATTCAACACTATTTTCAAGTAGAATTCTACGATTAGAAACATTTGAACTGATCGGCCATTACGAGACTCGAACATGCGTTAACCGCATGTTTATTTCATCGCTAAATTCTACATGAAAGTTATGTTCTAAAATATTTGAAAATTCAACAAACCTGTTTCGAAGCACTCGCCCAGAACGATTCACTAGCTTCTAGGGGGCAATCGGCCCAGGATGGACATCGTGTCATGTTAGCGCCATCGGTAGATGAACCACACCAGGATAATTGGTTTGCCAAGTATCCAACCAACGTATCTTCTAGGGTTAAATATCTTTTACCATGTTCTGCGTATTCATGGGCAATATTATAAGTTCCTGACCAAAACATTGCCTGTTTTAAAAGATAAATGAATATTAGCAACGTGTTCATCACGACTCAATGCAGATAGCTGGGTGAAATCATCAATAGAAAATCTCAACGTGAAGTTGGCTCTGACCATTTCCTCGTTGGGTGATCGATTGCACGGAGACGATTGTTTGTCAAGCGTATAGGGTGCTGACTGTTTTTTTTTTAGAGTGCACGGGGCAGTCACCTCCAGCAATCACCTGTTTTGTTGCCGAATCACGAATAACGTGCTGGTTCGGCATTCGCGAATAATGAGCCAGCACGTAATTCGGGGTTCGGGGTTCGGCACTAAAACAGACCGGCTTACGTTGCATCCGATCATTTTCTCGGTAGCCCAGATCGTAGGGGTAAGTTAACGTCTGGTGATCGAATAACAACGAGTCGATCGTTTGTCGAGCTAATAGCGTGTTGACTGGGTTTTTTTTGGCGGTCCTGCACTCACCTCTTTTATTGTCGAATAACGAGCCAGCACGTCATTCGGGATTCACCACTTAAACAGAAAGATCTAGAAAACAGCTCCCGTAGAATTTGTTTGCTAAAATTGACTTTTTTGTTGTGTTAGGTTGATTAGGGTCCAAGCTATCCAAAAATGTTGGGGTTCAAATTTTCCGAACCCTTGACCCCTTTGGAATGGGCATTTTCGAAATCGAGACATGAGATTCAAGAAAAATCTGGCGTTTGTGACAAGCAAACAGAAATGAAATGAAATGGGGTTTAACGTCCTACTTTTCGGCACCTAACCTGGGCGAATGGAAGGCGGGCATACACCATACAGTGTGCTATGAGGGAGATTTTGCCTGGGCAGCTGCACTACGGCCTACTCTTATATCGTATTCCATCTGCCAAGGGATCTTTTACGTGCACGCTAATATATACACGGCACTTCGGTTTTTTGTACCATCCGAACGACTAGGCAGCTGTCCTTGTCGGGTCCTCCGTTCTGCAGCACTGACAAGTGGAAACCACGCCGGAAAATCAAGATGAACTTTCTCGGCCAATGTAAGGATCGAAAAGCTTGATATCAAAGACAAAAAGAAATCATAACAAGCCAGAAGTCGTAAGAAACGAAAACAACTAAATTCCTATCTTGTGAAATGCAATGTGTCAAATGAAAATGTTTCATTGGAAAATGTTGTTTTTGACGTATGCACATTAGACATTTCTCTCATTACATTTGCGCTCTGCCACTTCTCATTTGTCATTTACGCTTTGTATATATCATCTTACGCAGAGCATCAACTATGATATGGAAATGTAGATATCATGTGACTTACTAACATATATGGAAACGAGGCCGGGATCAATCTGGCATACAGTAATCCAGCACACGATAGCGTTCTGAACACTATGAAAAATTATTTACCTTGAAAAATATACACGATCAAATTTGGATGGTACTAAATTATATTACCATGATTACGGAGAAGGGGGTATGCAGTGTCAAAACCCGAGTCATAATACGATATCATGTTACATAATATACCAGTGAAAAGCACGTTCATGTACAGTGTATAGCCTACTCTTTCCTCTCTTTAAGTAGTTTTCATGTGTTGCTGTCCAACCGTAACCTAATTGCTAAATATAGACTGTACGTTCAATTTAACCGAGGTCCCGTGTACATATTGTTGTGTACGTAAAAGATTCCTTTGCAGTTGGCATTCGATGTATGAAAAGGCCGTAGTGCCGCTCAGGAGCGTACATAAAGATTTTGTTGGGGGAGGGTATCAAAAATGCGACCGACTGATGCACATGTCCCTTAAACGAGTGGGTAACTGAAATAAGCAAGATGGCGGCGAGTAAGACGCAGGGAAAACTGCTCCTCAAAAATGTTTGTTAAACATCCTGTGTAGCCCAATTTAGCAACGGATTATCAATAGGATATGTATAGGATAATGAAATGAGGTAAATATTCACCATATAAAGTTACAAACTTTTGTGATTTAGAGATGACTGAAATTAATAAAACAAAAACAATGAGTGAAGACGAAGTGAAAAGTACTAACAAGCACTCGTCATCAAGGTTCAACTCAAATGGAAAAATGAACAGACACAGCGACTCCAGTCTTGCAAGTGAGTCTGAAGAATTGTGTAAAATTCCTCGTCTACAATCCCTAAACGAAGATGATTCTGAAAGCTGCTTTATTGAGAAAAGTGATATAAAACAAATGATTGATAATGCTGTGGAAAAAGGTATTTCAGCCGCAATTACGCAACTTGAACTTGACTTAAAAATATTCATAAACAAACGATTGGTTGAAGTTGAACATCGTATGACTGACATAGAAGCAGCCCACGATACAGTAGGACGAGATATAGATAATTTTGAAGAGCGAGTGTCTATCATCGAATCACAGTTGAATAATGAATCCCAGAAAATAATAGTCTTAGAAAATAAACTCAACAATCTCGAACAATACAGCAGAAAGTCACATTTGCGCATATTCGGTTTACAAGAATCTGCAGATGAAAACTGTGTAGAAATAGTTAAGTCACTTTTTAAAGATAAACTCAAAATCGCAGATAACATAAGTGTTGATGCGGCACACCGAGTTGGCCAGGTCAAACAAGCAGACGACAAACCTCCAAAACACAGGGGTGTGATTGTTCGAATTGTTAGGCGAGATGATCGTCAAAAAGTTATCAAACATCGAAAACTTTTAAAACATTCTGGTATTTCGATAGCCGAAGATATGACCTACACAAATGTTAAGCTTCTGGAAGAAGCCCAATCGCACCCTGAGGTTAACACGGCATGGTTTGCCAACGGCAAAATATTTGCAGTTGATAAATCCGGTCTTAAAATTCGAATCCAAATGCACATGAATATAAGCGAGGAAATAAAGAGAATAAAACACAAATTGACTAGACCCCAAAAATAACGATTCTATCTGTATTCACAATATCACACCTCTAGTATAATGAACAAAAGAAAGAAAAACATAATATACTAATTGTTGTTACTTCGTCCATATTTTATTCGCAATGTTTAAAATGATTTAATATCAATGTACCAAAAGTTTTCACGGTGCCCCCATCCCCCTTTTGACGTTTGGTTTATCTGTGCCTAAAAAACACTGAGATTTATTTACTTATTTGTATAATGTAACCAGGTTTAGCAATAGCAAACACATCGCTCTCTTAACCCAATCAGTACCGTTAATCATTACTCACTACTGATTTAATTTAACGAAAGCTTGTTTAATCTGTGAATGGGCCAAACGGTTGATTATTCATCACTAATCCTACCCTCATTTTGGCTTACCTTATCATATCATATGATTCTCTTCATCTTAAAATTAATACACTATATTCCTCTTATAATAGGTTGCTTTTGAGCTCTTATGTATTAGTATTTGAAATTTTGTTTCATATTGTTATTTATTTTTTGTGTTTATTCGTGTGTATGTACATTTGCGTATATATGTTATATTCTGCCGTGCACTTAACACAACCTCTAGAAACTACCCATACTTATGCATCAACAATAGGAACACACCCACACCTTTCTCCTTCCTTGGTCAAGATAACGGGGTGAATTCTAGACACGTGGATCTAAACCCTATCTTTATTGGGAGAAGGGGGACGTGTGGGATTCATATTAGATACTATGATGTACTGGTTGATTTACTTATATTTGCGTGTAATGTAATTACAGCATCCCACATTAATCTCATAAAAACTCTTATTTTCACACTGCTTATCAGATCTGGGGACATCCGGCTAAACCCTGGTCCCATCCATTCGTCAAATGACCATGTATCAATATTTCATCTTAACGCGCGAAGCATTAGAAACAAACTCGACTCAGTCTCAGAACTGATCGAAGATTATCACATTTGTGGTTTCACAGAAACGCATCTGGATAACCGAGTAGTCAATGAGATTCTTACTTTTAAAAATTTTCACCAGCCGTTTAGAAAGGATAGGAATTTCAGTGGGGGAGGAATTCTGGTGTATGTTGATAAGAAACTTTCATGTAGACGAAGATTAGACCTAGAATTTAAAGACGCTGAAATAGTTTGGGTTGAAGTGAAGTTAAAACACGAAATCATATTGGTAGCTACTGCTTATAGACCACCAAACTCGGGCGTTGAATTTTGGTTATTTTTAGAATCATCAATCGAACTAGCCTATCAATTCTCAAAAAATTTAATTATAATCGGGGATCTCAACTTTGATCTTATAGGTCTAAAAAATGGTAAACTCTATGATTTGATGCTAACTAACAATCTTAAAAATATTATTTATGAACCAACTAGAGTTACCGCTTCAAAATCATCCTTGCTAGACGTAATTCTTATTCAAGACGAGATTAAGATATGTCTAAGTGAAACTATAGATATTGATAAGAAAATATCAGACCACAAAGGCGTTGCTGCGGTTCTAGACTTGTGTACTTATTCAAACCCATGCTTTGAACGAGAAATTGTCCTATACAAGCAAGCCGACTACGAAAAGTTGAATAATCGTATTTCTGATTTTAATTGGGACGAGGCGCTCACTCCCCTTGAGTTAAATAACGCGATTGATATCTTCTATTCAATTCTCACGAAATTTACAAACGAATGTATTCCCAGGAAGAAAGTAATTATTAGACCTTCGGATAGACCCTGGTTTAATTCAAGTCTACGTAAGGAGATTCGTATTCGTGATCGTTTAAGGAAGCGGGCCATTAAAACTAAACGCCCCAGCCATTTAGTGAAGTACAAACATCAACGTAATAAAGTAAATAATTTTAAAAAAGTTTTAAAAACTGAGTACAATGATAGGTTGGTATCTGAATTATCAAATCCAGAAGCGAGTCCTCAAGATTTTTGGAAACATATTAAACATTATATAGGTGAAAAGGTAGATTCTGATATACCACCATTATCAAGCAATACGAGCATTATTGCACATTCCGATTTAGATAAGGCCGAACTCTTAAATACATTTTTCGGTTCCGTTTCCAACAATGTTGAGAAAAATGAATTTCCGTATTTTCCCAAACGAACAAACTCTCTGTTTCACATGCCGGAAATTACCGATCAAGAGATTATTGATCTTATCCAAATCCTAAAAATAAAAAAGGCTAACGGCCCCGATAAAATAAGTAACCGTCTATTGAAAAATGTAGTTTCGACGATATTTTTACCCCTGAAACTATTATTTAACAAATCACTTAGTTCTAACACGTTTCCTAGCGCATGGAAAATTGCAAATGTTATGCCCTTGTTTAACACGTTGACTGCCGACTACGGGTATACTCGTAGTCATGGTTATCGCGCCTGTGCCGCTACGAGTATACTCGTAGTAAACATTATTAACTTGTTATATTAATATAAATCCTCGGCAATGGTGATGAACCGTATTATATGATGCGGCACTGAAAAAGAACGTTTGCTGGAGGTCTCGGGTTATGATGTAGGGCTAACTTGGCCAATTACAGACGGCAGACTGAGTGTGACATTGCAATACAAATACCTATTAGAATAACTCAATTTTTATTTGTTTGACCAACTTGATTTTTGTCTATACAAATGAACTGATGCCAGTACAATCATTACAATTGTCCAGTGTTTAAATTCAACATCCTGACTGGTTTGTTGGAGTGCACGGACGGGGCAGTAAGTGAACGTTTGGTGACCGACTAGCAAGGAGACGACTGTTTGTCGAGCGAATAGGGTGGTGACTGGTTTGTTGGCGTGCACTGGGCATTCCTCTCCTGCATTCAACTGTTTTTTTTTGTCTAATCCCGAAAGACGAGCCAGTACGCTATTCGGGATTTGGAAGTAAAATAAGACCGGCCTACCTTCCATCCTACCATTTCCTCGATACCTCCAACTATATGGATAAGTGTGTGTGGGTGTGTGGGTGTGTGAGAGAGAGGGAGGGAGAAATTGGTTTAACGTCCACTCGACACAAACTAGGCCATTTCGGGACTAACATATCGTTTAATTTTATTTCTATTATTCGCTTGCGCGTAGGGATCTTTAGCAGTGGGAGAAAACTGGAGGGCCCCGAGAGACCCCACAAGGCTGGACAGGCGACCCTACTCCTTGACACGTACAACCAGGGATTCTAAACCCAGCCAGTTCACTCAATGACAGGCTTTATGATACAGTGCGCATACGTTCTATCCATTCGGTCATCCAACCTCCTTGGATAAGAGAACGTTGCGTGGCTGACTAGCACGGAGACGACCGTCTATTATGCAAATAGGGTGATACTGGGCAGTCCTCTCACGCAACCACCTGTTTTATTTCCGAATTTTGAATAACGTGCTGGCTCGTTATTCAGGATTCGCAAATAACAAATAACGAGCGAGCACGTTATACGGGATTCGCAACTAAAACAGAACGATCTACCTTTCACCCGACAATTTCCTCGGTGGGTAGCCGACTAGCAGGGAGACGATCATTTGTCAAGCGAGTATGGTGCTGACTGGTTTGTTAGTGTGCGGGGCAGCCATCTCCAACAATCCTCTGTTTTATTGCCGAATAACATGCTGGCTCGTTATTCGGGTTTCGCGAATAACGAGCCAGTGCGTTATTCGGGATTTGCCACTAGAATGACCATTTGTCAAGCGAGTATGGCGCTGACTGGTTTGTTCGTGTGCGGGGCAGCCATCTCCAACAATCCTCTGTTTTATTGCCGAATAACGTGCTGGCTCGTTATTCGGGTTTCGCGAATAACGAGCCAGTACGTTATTTGGGATTCGCCACGAAACAGAATGATCTATCTTGCATCCGACCATTTCCTCGCTGGGTGACCGACTTTCACGGAGACGACTGATTGTTAAGCGAATAGGGTGCTGACTGGTTTGTTCGTGTGAACGAAGCATGCGCGACCATGGAGGCTTACTAATTACAGCAAAATTCTAACGAAAGCCATCAATAACACGAAAAGAAATAGTACCGATAATATAGCTATTCAATGTCAGTGCCGTGCTACGAGTCGTATCTCGGCATCTCGTAGAAATCGGCATTGGCCAGTGCCACACTACGAGTCGTATGTCGGCATCCGGTAAAAATGGCCATTAGCCATTGCCGCACTACGATTCGTATGCTGGCATATGAGTTAATAGCGGAAATGGTCGGCAGATGTGGCGCTCACTTCAAACTGGGGTCGGCAGCGAACGTGTTAAAAACGGGGACAGAGGAAACGTTTCAAACTATCGTCCCATATCCTTATTATCGTCAGTGAGCAAAATCTTTGAAAAAATTGTTTTCAAACACATTTACAATTATTTTCATAGTAATGATCTATTTAATTGTTTCCAGTCAGGCTTCAGAGCCAAACATTCCACTGTGCACCAATTACTAGAAATTTTTCAGGACGTGGTATCTTCTATAGACAAACGACAGTACTCATGTCATATATATTGTGACATCTCCAAAGCGTTCGACCGGGTTAATCATTTAGGTTTACTCCACAAACTACCCAGCTATGGTATAAGTGATAACTTAACAGACTGGCTAAAAAATTATCTCACCGGTAGAAAACAAAGAGTCTTCATAAACAGTTCATTTTCGAGTTATGCAACTTTGGCCTCTGGGGTACCGCAGGGATCTGTACTAGGTCCCTTCCTCTTCCTTGTTTATATTAATGACATCCAGTATGTTTTGGATAATACAGCTAGGCTCTTTGCAGATGACACGGTAATTGGGTGCAACAAAACAAACTTACCGGACCTCGAAAATTCATTAAATTTAGACTTAAAAAAACTGTCTGAGTGGTCAAAAGACTGGTCAGTTAAATTCAACCCCAACAAAACTAAGGTCGTAATTTTCACAAATAAAATTTTTTCAATTTCTCCAAACTTCAAATTCGGCGATAACCAACTCGATATCGTTCATTCCCACAAGCATCTTGGCATTAACTTGTCAAATGATTGCAAATGGAGTACACACATTGACACGTTGTGTAGGTCAGCCTCAAAACGATTAAATATTCTAAGAAAGCTAAAATATACCACAACAAGGAGCTCGCTTGATAAAATCTATAAAGTGCATATACGCTCTATTCTTGAATATGCTTGTGAAGTCTGGGATAGCTGTTCGTCAAACGACGCAGAAAAACTCGAAAAAATTCAATTAGAGGCCGCAAGAATTATCACCGGACTTCCAAAATTCTGTAGCCGAGCAGTGCTTTATTATGAATCTGGTTGGAACAGACTTTCCGAACGCCGGAGTATAAAACGTCTTACCACCCTGCATAAAATTTTAAACAATAACGCGCCCCAATATTTACTAGATATTATTCATGCTTTTGAAAGCAATACACTTAGATATAACTTAAGAAATAGTGATCATATTTCCCCACCCTTCTGTAGAACATCATTATATAAAAATTCGTTCTTTCCGTCAACAATTCGAGACTGGAACTTATTGGATTCATCAACCAAAAAAATAGAAAATATAAAAACTTTTAAAAACAAATTGTATAAGAGATTCAAGATAATAACGGCTCCAAATTATTATGCGAGCGGTAATAGAAAATTGAGTATTTTACACACAAAACTTCGTCATGGGTGCAGTTCCCTAAACTCAGATCTGTTTCGAATAAATTTAATTGAAAATCCTAAATGTTCTTGTGGCGCGCCATCCGAAAACGCAAAACACTATCTAATGGAGTGTAATTTGTTTGATATTGAAAGAAATGAACTTTTCGATTCTTTACGAAACTTTGGTATAATAACCTTAAATTTACTTCTCTGGGGTGATTCTAGTTTAAATACTGACATCAACATTTATATCTTCAATCAAGTACAAAAATATATTAAATCAACTAAAAGGTTCAGTTGATAAGTATGCGCAGTGTAGTTTCTTTTTTCCCCTATTTGCACAACTGTAAAATGTGTTGTTGTTGTTTTGTTTTTTTGTTGTTGTTTTTTTTTTTGGGGGGGGGGGGGTATTTTTGTGTAGATAATACTATTACTTTATGTTGTTTTTTTCCCTTCCAACTTTCGATTTCGTTTTTTTCTATTCGCAAGGGTGAAAACCACGTTGAATTTCAAAAGAAGACATAAAATCCCCCAGTGAGATTCTTTGGGCATATCGAAAATTACTTTCATAAACTAAATATTTAAGAATTTCTCTATAATGGGATTTTAAATTATTTATTATAACATTTATATCCTTCGTTTTTGTATGTTCTTAACAATTGTACTATTTATATCCTTCGTTTTGTATGTTCTTAAAAATTGTACTATTATAACTGTCACTTACAATGTATGTGGAGAGGGCATCGGTAAGTTTTCGTAACTTTTGTCCCAATCCGTTTGTACTTTAGTTATGTTCTAGTACAATAAACTATGTTTAAACAAAAATGGCCGAACAGTTAGCACGTACGCACTGTAAAGCCTGGGTCGTGGGGCGTCAGACGGTACAAATGTTCTAAAAACTCTTGCAAAGCAGGCGGGATTGACATAGACCGGCAGCCCAGACCTTCGAACTCCAACGAAGGAGATACCAAAGTTCACCAATATCGTTATTGAGGGGTCTTTCCCTGCACTGAGCAATCAAACTATACTGTAAGTTTGATCCCTCTCTATCAGATAGAATCAAGGTCATCTTGTCTCAAAGAATCCGCCAATGAAACCTAACTATTATTCAAGACGGCGCCCATGTGGCTGCAAATGTGAAAGTGCTCTCACATTTTGTTAATTTGTGTCTAAGTTCTTGGATTTACATTCTTAAATTTTGGATCTGTGTGTACCTTTAACTTTCTAGATCAGCAAAGTGATAAAACTGTTTCTCTAAATTTTTGTTTTGAAGTGGAATTTGAAACCTAACAACCTGTGATCTTGATTTAGTTGAAGACTTGAATTCCCATGATCTTCACTCAGAGGATTAATTAGATCTTGATTAATTAGATCTCAAATCCGTCAACATTGAAGAATTTAATATCGATCTCCCGAACAGCACTTTATTGACACAACTTTCTAATGATGTTGACTATATTATGGTAGATTTACTCGATGAAACATTATTTGGCCTCCTTGACAAACATGCACCCACCAAACTAAAACCATCAACTATTTAAAGAAAACACCATGGTATAACACTTATGTAAATGATGCTAAGCGATTACGCCGAACAGCTGAAAGGAAGTGGCGTAAATCAGGGTTAGTGGTACATAAACAAATTTACCTAGAGTCTCGAAAACGTTTTATAAAATGTGTTACAAATGTTAAATCACAGTATTTCAACGAGGAAATATCATCATGCTCAGGAAATCCGAAATTATTGTTCTCAACGCTAAACTATTTACAGGGAAAAGAAAATAGTGTCGTTCTTCCAGAGGGAGATGATAGTATTGTTGCACACAATTTTAGTGATTATTTTATTGATAAAATCGTTAAGATTCGGTATGGTCTTGACTCTATCAACACACAGGGGTGTGATGACAGCATGTCAGTAGGTCTATCAATTCAAATTGACTCCTTTAGTCCAGTTTCATCTGAGGAGATAAGGAAGCTAATCTGTCAATCCAAACCAACATCTTGCTCTTTGGATGTCATACCGACACATTTCCTGTTTAAAATTCTTGATGCATTTTTGCCCATTATTACTAACATCATAAATTCGAGTTTGCAGTCTGGAACAGTACCGATATGATATAAAACTGCAGTAGTCAAACCACTTATCAAAAATGTCCACTCTTGACCCACAAATACTGAAAACTATCGACCAGTATCAAATCTGAGCTTTCTGTCTAAAATTCTTGAGAAGGTTGTCAAGCAGCAACTTCTTAGGGAGTTCCAGTCTGCTTATCGCCCTGGCCACAGCACTGAGACAGCACTTCTATGTGTTCTGGATGCCATAAAATCATCTGTTGAAAGGAAAGATCTGAGTGTTGGTCCTTTTGGATTTATCAGCAGCTTTCGATACTAGGCCCCGGCTACCTGCTGGATCGACTGTCATCAGATTATGGACTAGCTGGATCCATTCTAAAATGGTTTTCATCCTGTCTCACTGGACGATTTCAGTATGTTGAAGTTAACAACTCCTCGTCAAGTCATCAACAACTCACATGTGGTGTTCCCCAAGGATCCGTTTTGGGCCCGATAATCTTCACAATGTATACTAAGACGTTAGGTAAATATATCCATGATCTCAATCTGCTCTATCATTTTTATGCTGACGATTCTCATCTCCTTGACAACTTCAAGCCACTTCAAATCAATCAAAATGTTGTCATTAAGAATCTGGAAAGGTGTCTCGCAAATGTCAAAAAAATGGATGTCATCTAATATGCTTAAACTAAACGATGAAAAGACTGAGTTTCTTCTCGTGGGTCCTGCAAGTAGACTTACGAAATGTGACATTCGATCGACCAGCATTGGAAACACCGAAATTCCTGTGTCTAGAACTGTGAGAAATCTTGGAATTCTTGTCGATTCTCGTCTCAGCTTGGAAGACCACGTGATCAACATCTGTAAAATATGTCATTTCCATCTCTGAAGGATAGCGTCCATTCGTCATCTATTAACAGAAGACGCTGCTGCAACCTTAGCTCGACCCTTCGTCCTGTCTATTGTAATTCGATTCTAACATGTATTACGAACGAACAGTTTTCAAAACTCCAAAGATTACAAAACCGTGCTGCTTACATTGTCACACATCACACCAGTCTTAAACAAATTACATTGGTTACGCGTTGGAGAAAGGCTCAACCTTCAAAATCTGGTATCACTGTATCAACCTAAACGATCATTAAGATCAGAAGGGAAACTATTATTGGATGTACCTGCCTATAATTTGAAATCATTTGAATCTAGAACTTTTCGACACAGCGAATCAATTGTTTGGAATACACTTCCAGAAAATATTCGACAATGTGAATCTGTGTCAGTTTTTAAATTCAAATTGAAAACTTGGTTATTTAGTCATTATCATTAACACTCCAAAGTGAGAACATTTTCTAGTGCATTCCCTAGTGGATTGAATAGTTGCGCGATACAAATATCATTATAATTATTAAATTGCTTAGCTTTAGCTCGAAATGTTAATCATTGACTTAGTCAAGACATTCACATGATGAACATCTAGATCAAGTTTAAACATTCTACCACAATTAAAAGCCGGGTTGTTATGTTCAAAAGTGATCAGTCAAATTGCTTATCGCTCCTTAGCCAAAACAGAAAATTCTCACCATCACACTTAGTCATGGTAATGGCATAATGAATCTATATTTAAGAGTTTCATCAGCCTCACTTCATTATAACCAAAGTTATCGTGTCCCTAAGCATCAAGCAATCAGATTGCTTATCTCTGCCTACTGTAAGCAGACAATGCTAATCAAGGCATTGACCTAATGAACACCTACACCAATTTTGAACATTCTACCTCAATTAGAGGGAGGTTGGCCTAGTGGTCTAGAGTGGCGCACTTCGACCTCTAGCTGGCATGTCACGTCTGGCTTGCGACTGCGGTTTCGATCCCTGGTGTGAGCGTATGTGTCATGGAGATTGGGGCACCTTCTCAACCTCGTGGGTTTCCTCCGAACCCTCCGGAATTAAACCATATGTTAGTCCCGAAATGACCTAGTTTGGGTCGAGTGGACTATCAAACCCCAGTTCTCTCTCTCTCTCTCTCTCTCTCGCTCTCTCTCTCAATTGTGTTTCAAAGTCTCGACCAATCAAATTGCTTATCGCTCTGCTTATCCTGAACCGAAAATGCTCATTATTGAACTTTGTTAGGGTACTGATGTAATGAAACTATACACCAAGTTTCATCACTCTCACTTAATTAGAACTAAAGTTATAGTGTCCCAAATCATCAACCAATCAAATTGCTTATCTCTGCTTATCCTAAGCAGAACATGCTGATCTTCGAACTCCATCAATGTGTTGACCTATTAAAGACCTACACCTAGTTTGAACATTCTAGCTCAATAAGATGGAGAGTTATGGTGTTCAGTCAAATATGTCCTGGCCAATCAAATTACTTACCGCACTGCTTACCCAGAGTAGAAAATGCTCATTATGGTATTGATGTAATGAAACACCAAGTTTCATCCCTATAAGTTAATTAGAACTAAAGTTATCGTATCCCAAAGCATCAACCAATCAAATTGCTTATCTCTGCTTACCCTAAGCAGACACTGCTCATCTGCGAACACCATTAAGGTATTGACCAAGTTTGAACCGTCTAGCTCAATTAGAAAGAGGGTTATTATGTCCCAAAAAGTGTGGCAGACGGACAGACGGGCGGGCGGACAGACAGACAGACGAACCCATTTTAATAGTCCCCCACTTTCTTCGAAAGGCGGGGGACAATGAAATACTGAGAGTGTGAGAGTCGGTTTTCGACCGACCAGAGAGCAATTATATAATTAAAAGAAATGAATAGACTAGTAAAAAGGTTCAAAACTTTTACCATTAGGGCCAGTGCCGGACTGGGTCCACCTGTTCACCTGCCCGTGACCGGTGGGCCTAAGCTCACTAAAAAAAGAGGGCCTAAGCCTATAAAGAACAAGCCAACAGTGAGGCTGATGTCCCCCGCCGAAATCCCAAAATAAATAGATGACACATATTAATTAATCGCACATTTATTTTTTTCAAACGTATCGACCAATCAAACTGAACACGAAGTGTCATCCAAAAATTGCTTATCTCTGCCTACCGTAAGAAGAAAATGCTCATCTTCGAACTCCATCAAGGCATTGACCTAATAAGCATATACACCAAGTTTGAACATTTTAACTCAATTAGAAGGAGAGTTATTGTGTTCCAAAGTCTCGGCAAATCAAATTGCTTATCGCTCTGCTTACCCTGAGCAGAAAATGCTCATTATCGATCTTAGTCAAGGTATTACTGTAATGAAACTATACACCAAGTTTCATCACTCTCACTTAATTAGAACTAAAGTTATCGTGTCTCAAAGCATCAACCAATCAAATTGCTTATCTCTGCCTACCCTAAGCGGAAAATGCTCATCTTCGAACTCCATCAAGGCATTGACCTAATAAGCATATACACCAAGTTTGAACATTTTAACTCAATTAGAAGGAGAGTTATTGTGTTCCAAAGTCTCGACCAATCAAATTGCGTATCGCTCTGCTTACCCTGAGCAGAAAATGCTCATTATCGAACTTTGTCAAGGTATTACTGTAATGAAACTATACACCAAGTTTCATCACTCTCACTTAATTAGAATTAAAGTTATCGTGTCCCAAAGCATCAACCAATCAAATTGCTTATTTCTGCTTACCCTGTCCACCTCCATCCTTTGGCGCGCTCGTGAGGTGCCATTGACACGTCCTTGTGTCCGGCACTGATTAGGGCATGGGTATACATGTATACCCCAGAAAATGGCAGGGTACACTTTTTACACGAAATCAATGGAAAGTACATTTTAGCAGAGCATTTAATATTGGCAGCGATACCCTCCCATAGCAATAGTCCTAACATCCGACTCGTGTCCAGTGTTGCTAAATGCACTGGCAAAACTGGCAGAACATTTTTGAATGTTTTGAATTGATAATTCGATAGCGATGGAGACAAGACGATGGGTGCATTTGTGATTAGAAAGAGACCATCGTCTCTTAATGATGTGACTACGTGGCTTACATAAGGTGCCTATTGTGCAGCCTATACTGTAATTATATGAATAGAATACCTATAGTCCACTTGAAATTTGGTACTACAGCTGTATTGCCCGGCGTAAATCAAAAGACACTCTCTACTACCCCCAAGATGATATCGGTGGGAAGAGTTGAAGAAGGAAATTTCAGAGAATCCAGCCATAAAACTCTGCCTGAGGCCACATCCTCAGTCCCTCCAAAAATTCCATAGCCTCACCAAATATTACGAGCTAGCTTCCCGCTGCCAATATTAAATGTTCTGTTGAAAAGTCTTTCCCATTGATTACATGTAAAAAGTACAATGTACAAAGTCCAAATACCGGTAATGATAAAGTCAAAATACCTTTAAGGCTAAAGGGATTTAATGACAATGTTGGTGTCGGTCATTATCACATATGTGATGGAACTGGTTAAACACTTTCCAAATATAATTTTAACACAGAGATCATTGCTACGATAGATGAGTGATAAAGGTTTCAACAATTGGAAGTGACGAACGCAAAAGGAAAACACGAGTTATTCCTCTATATAACTGACTGAAGTGACGAGTTGTAACAAATACATGGGCGAATTTCTGCTCACTAATAATTCCTTCGGAGACCAAAAGGGGTTGTGTGAGACTGTGAGAGGATATCTGACAATTCATAAAAATAATTGACTGCCACTAGATAACCGAACATGAAAGAAATACAGAAAAAGTCCGTGCATTACCCTGTTTTTAAGGTATGGTACGGACTATTTCTATTTTTCTCGTTTTCTCTTATCTAATGACAAAACAATGAAATGAAATAAAATGGGTGTAACGTCCTACTGTTCTGCTCCTAACCTGGGCTAATGAAGACGGGCATACGCCATACAGTTATGGGGTGGTGTTAGTTGTAGTTACGATACCAATGTTTGAAGATATTCTTTTAATTTTTAATGATATATTGTTATATAAAGGGCAGGAGTCCACTGGCAAATGCAACTGTTTCTATATACAATTCCTCCCTTAACTATTTTCACACCAAAGAACGAGTTGCTTTAGGTTTTGGCGAGGTCATTACGGTATTACTTTAGTCTGCAAGCATACAATAAGCACATATAGGTGAGTATATGTAGACTAATACATAAACAGTTTTATAGACCAGTAAATGTTACAGTAAAATGTTAGACATGTTGTTAACATCGAGAAAATATCAACGCGTATTGATTTTATGGAAATATTGGCGCCATCTTGGATTTCCGCCTTTTTGAATTTTCAAATCTAAAATTTAACATCACCAATGAACTCAGCGACCCCGAAAATCCTAATTTAGAGTCAAGATGAGGTTTATACAGGGAAAATAATGAAGATGTTTAACCCCTGCTATCTTCAGGGGGTATGTACTGGAGGGTATCGGGGGTCAGAAAGAAATAAAAAGAATATGTTCATACATGAATACGGTAACTACAACTTTTGAAGGGGGTCCCGAATTTGAAATAAGACCACACCCTAATACAGTGTTCTATGAGGGAAATTACGACCGGACAGCGGCGCTACGGCCTACTCTTATATCAAATTCCAACTGCCAAGGGATCTTTTACTTGCACGTCAATGTGTACACGGGGCCTTGGTTTACCCTATCATCCGAACGACTAGACAACTGTCCTTTCTCGGCCAATGCAGGGATCGAACACCTGACCTCAAGGCTAGCGAGTATATCCTCTTGTAGTCCCATATAACAACCTTTGGTCTTCGAAGGAATTATTAGTGTATCTGTTATCACTTTAATCAGATATATAGAGGGACATATCGTGTTTTCCTTTTGCGTTCGTCACGTCCGATTCATGAAACCTGTATTGCGCATCTATCGTAGCAATGATCTCTGTGTTAAAATTATATTTGGAATGTGTTTACCCACATAACAACATGATGTTAATTTTACGTCAAGTTTACGTAAAAATGGTCAGTTACTTTACCATCATTTTGCTCATCATTTTAATGAAAAGTTTACGTCAGGAAATGATGGTAATCTAACGTAAAGATAAGGCAAAGTGAAGTTGGCACGTTATTCGGGATTCGAGATTCACAAATAACGAATAACGAGCCAACACTTTTTTCGGGATTCGGGACTCGCCACTAAAAGGAGCGGTCTACCTTACATGCGACCATTTCCTCGATACCTCCGAACCTAGGGGTAAGTGAACGAACGTCGGGTGGCCAACTAGCACGGAGTCAGCAGCTTCTCCAGCGAGTAGGGTGCTGACTGGTTTGTTGGAGTGCACGAGGCAGTAAGTGAACGTTGGGTGACCGACTAGCAAGGAGACGACCGTTTTTTATGTGAATAGGGCACGTTATTTGGGATTTGCCACTAAAACTGAACGTTCTATCTTAAGAGCCAGCAAATTATTCGGGATTCGCCACTAAAACAGGCCGACTGAAGTGGCATCCGATCATTTCCTCGCTAGAACATATTTTTTAAAACTTACAATTGGTTTACAATTCACTGCATTATGTTTCTTAAATAACTACAGTACTAACAACTAGACGACCATTTGTCCAGCGAATAGCGTGTTTACTGCTATGTCGGCGTGCACTGGGCAGTCCTGTCCTGCTCTCACCTGTTTTATTGTGGAATTCCGAATAATGTACTGGCTCGTTATTCGGGATTCGACAATAACGAATAACGAGCCGGCACGTTATTCGTGATTCACCACTAAAACAGACCGACTTACGGGGCTTGCGATAATTTCCTCGCTACCCCCGACCATAGTTGGGTGACCGACTAACAACTAGACGACCATTTGTTGGAGCGAATAGCGTGTTTACTGGTATGTCAGCGTGCACTGGTTAGTCCTGTCCTGCTCTCACCTGTTTTATTGTCGAATCACGAAGAACGTACTGGCTCATTATTCGGGATTCGCCAATAACGAATAACGAGCCAGCACGATATTCGAGATTCACCATCAAAACAGAACCATCTATCTTGCACCCGACCATTTCCTTGTTGGATGAACGACCAGCACGGAAACGACTATTTGTCAAGCGAATAGGGTGCTGATGGGTTATTGCTCGAGATGACTGCCCCGTGCACTCTAAATAACCAATCAGCGCCCTATTCGCTTGACAAATAGTCGTCTCCGTGCTGGTCGGTCACCCAACGAGGAAATGGTCGGATGCAAGATAGATGGTTCTGTTTTAATGGCGAATCCCGAATAACGTGTGGGTTCGTTATTCGTTATTGGCGAATAACCAGCCAGCACGTTATTCAGGATTCGTGATTCGACAATAAAACAGGTGAGAGCAGGACAGGACTGCCCAGTCAAGTTTTATAGACTTTCTCCCGTGAAAAGCTGTGGTTTTTTGATATCTTACTACGGGAAACAGGCATGTTTGGCCGAGTTTTCTGGACGAGTCTAAGTGGACAAGGGGTGCTGGGTTTGCTTTAAAGATCAACTTGAGACCTCTCATATTTTATTATTATTATATCTGAAATGTCTCCATAAAATGTTTCTGAAATCCAATAACTTGTTCTCAAGAATAGACGGGAAACTAAAATTCTCACCTGAAGCGATAAACCGAGTAAAACCTCTCGTGACCTTTGACCGGTTGACGTCACAAGTGTGCAAGACGTAAACAAGGGAATCCCGAAGACAATGGCGGACGCTGTTGACGGGACAAATATTAATGACGCCAAAAGATTGGACAAGAGGTATATTGCTTATGGCTATGATAATACAAACTCAAAAAATTTCACTCAATTAATTTCCGTTTGAAAATAAGTTATCTTAAAACGATAGGCTAGTTTTGTGGCGACAAATCGAGAAAAATGAACAGGATCTCTGACACGTGTTTTATTCGTCGCATTTGTGTTTACATACGTGTACGAGCACTACTACCCCTTTCAACCACTTAATTTTAGAAGCAACGGGACAATCGCCTGTCACAGAAACCCAAGCAAGCCACCAGAGATGGTATAGCAGGCCTACGTAGACAAGGTACAAAAGTACTGAGTTTGACGAAAGAGACTCCGCACCGAGAGAAAATATTGATATCTGTCCTATTTCTTTTGTAGAAAAGATATTTATGTACCGGTAATTGTATTAGGCTCTTTTGGTTTAGTTTGGTATCCAGCCCCAGGCTTACAGGTACAAGCACTAATAATTGTATTTGCCTCATCATCCCGTGATACACCCGGTTAAAGAAACAGTCAGAGTTGTCTTTGACTGTGCAGCTTCCTTTAGAGGAACTTCTCTTAACCAACAATTACACCAAGGACCAGATTTAACTAACCCTCTTTTCGGAGTGCTGATGAGATTTAAAAGGGGAGAGTATAGGGGTTGTAAGGGATGTTAAAGCTATGTTTCATCAGGTCAGAGTGGTAAAGCAGAGTAGTGGTACCGCTTGTCTGGCAATTTGCACTTGATGACCCCTGCACTGAGTGACCCCTTGTCCTAGTTCGCGGTGACCTAGTTCGGTGTGACCTAATACATCGTGACCTGGTCGAGTGACCTAGTTCGCCGTGACCTAGTTCGCCGTGACCTTGTACGACCTAGTTCGTTTTGACCTGACAGGTGTGGTTATTCAGGTGCGTGACCGACAAAGAGGGGCGCGCGCGCGCGGGAAAAGAAAGAGAGAGAGAGAGAGAGAGAGAAGAAGAAGAAGAAGAAGAAGAAGAAGAAGAAGAAAAAGAAGAAGGGGGGAAGAGAGGGCGGGGGAAAAACTCTTTTATACATTTAAATTTGGGGCCCTGAAAAGGGCCGTTGTCCTCACTCGAATAAAAGCACTAGAATGTGAGGGTACGACGCACTTTATGTCGGTTGCGTCTAATGGCCTCCACTAATTCGGGAGGAGGTCTTTTCCTGGGAGGTGTTTTTAATACCTCGTCAGGTAAGACAAAGATCTCGTTAGGGGTAATCACGGCAAGCGTGTGACCCCTGAGATACATGAGAGTATCCGCATTGCGGTTGTATTCGATGCGTACGACCGGAGCATCCATTCTGACAATGAGAGACGAAATGTGTTCCGCTTTATAACCATAAGGACGAATTCATTTGAGAATGGGGGAATCATGTGACGTCACATACAAGTATTGCGCAACATGTGAGAAGTGTTATGCAATCATAGCTCCGTGCTTAAAGATGTGGATTCAAGTATTGCACAACACTATGTAACATTTTATGCTGACGCTAAGTATTGTACAGTGGTAATGGCATAGATATGACGTCATCGCGTAGTGTAATAAAAAGGACGGGGCGCGATAGGTTTGCACAGACCATCAGCGCAAAGCAAGATGAGTTTTACATTACGACCCGTGGATAGACGATACAGCCGATTGTTTAGGACCGAATCACTGTGTGTGGAAATAGATTTTCTTGAAGATTGGTCCCACGTTCCAGCCATAGATGTGCCACAACGACTACACAACACCTTTGGGGCCATCATTGAGGAAATTCGTCAAACCTTGGACGCCAGAGAAAGTGACTACGTTAGAATTGCCATCAGTCACCCAGGCCTCAAATCACCAATCTGGTTACCCTTTCGTGAGTATCGTTTGTTAAAAGCCGAAGACGTGTTACAGAAAGTGGCAGCCGTGTTACAGAGTAACGAAGAATTTAGATTAGATCAACGCATGTCCATGAGTATATGTCACGTGTCCCCTCCCGATGGCCGAGGTAGCGGTGGAACAAACATGAAAAAGAGACACTGCGCTAATTTTGACGAATATTTAAAGAAAAAGCAATGTTTGGTCACCATTAAGAATGCCGACGACTTATGTTTTCAGCGAGCTATTGTCGTCGCCCGTCATTATGCCAACAAGCAAGACACCCCTGAATGGGTAAGAGAGAAGAAGAGATTAACCAACAACACAGGACCCCGAACATGGCAGACCAGAAAAACGGAAGCACTTATCGATGCCGTCGGTGGAGCCAGGCAAGCCTGTACGGGGATGGAAACCTGGGAATTGTACGCCAAGTATTTGGGAGAGCAAGGTTATCAGCTCAACGTTTTCTCTCGGGCCATCTTTGGGAAAGCGATCTATCGGGGAACAAAACACGTCACAGGTACACCAAAACATCTGAACCTGTATTTACACGACAGACATTACGACGTCGTTACTTCCATGCCCGCTTTTGTGGAAAGGTCGTATTTTTGCGAGACCTGCCAAGTGAGATACGATCATGCCGAAGAACATTCATGTCACGTCATGTGTCAAGGATGTAAGACAATGGGTCCACCCTGTCCACCCGATCCCAACACAAAGACGTGTTATCGTTGTCATCGTGTGTTTATGAGCCGCCAGTGTTTCGACAACCATCTCGCCACCCGTTCCAGAGCCAAGTGCAGTATATGTCATCGATGGAAGAAATGCAAAAAGTGTCAAAAAGAGTGGGACGTCATCAAGGCCAAGCGTAATTTGGAAGAACACCGATGCGAGAATACGAATGTTCCATCTGCCGAGAGTGGCACACGGCCGAAAAGCAGTTTTGTTACATCCAACCACTGAAATCACCCATCGACATGAATAAAGACAGGAAGACCCAAATCGACAAACTACAGAAATCAACGCTGACCCGTTTCGTCTTCTTTGACTTTGAATGCCAGCAAGATACCGGTGAACACATTCCCAACCTATGTGTCCTGCAAACCTGTTGTCACTTTTGTATCGACAATCAAGATCCCTGCGAGCACTGTGACATGTACTGGAATCACCAAAGAGAAATTGTGTTTAAAGGCCAAGACACGCTGGACGATGTGGGAAAATGGTTTTTACAACTCGCTGCTCACGGTACGGTGGTAGATGGTCGGAAACATGACAGTCACGAATCGAGTCCCGTGATTGCCGTGGCTCACAACTTTAAAGGTTACGACGGACTGCTGATTTTACAGACGCTGCACAAACATTCCGTGGCGCAACCCAAAGTGATTATGAATGGTGGTAAAGCGATGACGATCACTGTCGGTACGGTAAAATTCATCGATTCCCTCAACTTTCTACCGATGGCTTTACGGGACATGCCCAAGACCTTTGGCCTGCAAGAACTCAAGAAAGGTTACTTCCCTCACCACTTTAACAAACCGGAGAACGAAGAATACGTGGGCGCCTATCCTCCCGACACCGATTACGATCCGGATGGCATGAGTGTATCGGAACGAGAAAAGTTTCACGAGTGGTACCAACAACACAGTCACGACGTCTTTGATTTTCGTCAGGAAATTCTCGCCTACTGTAAAAGTGACGTCGATGTCCTCCGCCGATGCTGTGGTGTGTTTCGCGAGATATTTCTCATGGACACGGGAATCGATCCCTTCGAAAAAAGCTTGACCCTGGCCTCTGCCTGCAGTCGCGTGTTACGCACGCACTACCTCAAAAAAGACACCCTCGTCGTCATTCCTCGAGCCCTGATGCAAGAGCCGAAACCTGGTAAGGACTGGCACCGCTTCCAGCCTCGACAACAGTCCAACAAAGCCCTTCGATGGTTGGAATGGGAACAACATCAACAGACCATGGCAGCTTTCCGAAACCAGACGCCACTACCCAACATTCGACACGCCCGCAACGGTAGTGAATGCCGAGTTGGCCCTTATAGTTTAGATGGTATGGACACGACCACAGGTACGGTGTACGAGTTTCACGGGTGTGCCTTTCACGGTTGTCCCAAATGTTATCCGGGTCCCGTCCAAGACCTTCAGCATAAACATCCCTACGATACATCTCGCAGTGTGAGGGACTTGTACCAGAAGACCCAAGAGCGTCACCGTCGACTCCAGGAACAGTACGGTATGCAGACCATCCACGTCATGTGGGAGTGTGAGATGGAGGAAGAACGACGCCACGATCCCGAGATGAACGAATTTTTACAAGGCTTGGAAGATCAGCAATGGCCCGTTCCCGAACCTCTGATGCCCCGCAACGCTTTCTTCGGCGGGAGAACCAATGCCATCCAACTGTTGGTGAACGAGTCGGTGGAAGACATGCGCTACATTGACGTGGTGTCCCTGTACCCTTACATCTGCAAGTACGGTACCTTTCCCATCAAGGAACCCACGATCGTCACACAACCCGATCAAGACCAGTGGCAGCAGTACGAAGGATTGATCCAGTGTTCCGTCTTGCCGCCCCGTGGCCTGTACCACCCAGTGCTCCCGTTTCGGCGCAAACAGAAATTGGTGTTTGGCCTGTGTCGAAGCTGTGTCGACGAACACATGCAACAAGGGGAGATTGCCGAATACCAACCTTGTGAGCACACCGACGATCAGCGAGCCTGGGTGGGCACCTTTGTCACCCTGGAACTGAAGAAAGCGGTGACCCTAGGATACCGAGTACTAAAAGTCTACGAAGTCTGGCACTGGAAAGAATTCAGCACCTACGATCCCGAGGCCAAAACGGGAGGTCTATTTACGGGGTACATTAACCACTACCTCAAGAAGAAAATGGAAAGTAGCGGTTATCCCGACACCTGCCACACCGAAGAAGACAAGACCCGCTTCGTCAACGACGTGTACGACACCGAAGGTATTCGTCTGGATCCCGCGTCGATAAAACCCAACAAGGGGATGCGGGCGTTTAGCAAGTTACAATTGAACACAGCATGGGGTAAATTCGGACAGAGAGACAACTTTCCCAAAACAGAGTACGTCACGGAGCCCAGCGTCTATTTTGAAAAAATGTTGGACGTGACCCAGACCGTGCGAGATGTGCAGTTAGTCAACGATAACATGGTATTAATGGAAACGCTGAAGAAAGAAGAACACGTCGCACCCTGTCCCATCACCAACGTGGTTATCGCCGCTTTTGTCACTGCCCAGGCCCGTTTGAAACTCTATTCCGTCTTGGAAAAGTTGGGAGAAAGGGTATGTTATTTTGACACCGATAGCGTCATCTACCAATACCACGCCACGTCATGGAATCCCCCGGAAGGTTCGAGTTTGGGTCAGTGGAAGAACGAGTTACCCGAAGATGTCACCATTCGAGAATTTGTAAGCGGAGGGCCAAAGAATTACGCATACCGCCAGAGCGATGGAAAAACCGTGTGTAAAGTCAGGGGATTCACACTGAATTATCGTGCCTCCCAACAATTAAATTACGTCACCATGAAGGAGAACGTACGGCACGTCAATCAAAACGAACCTCTGGTCATAGCCAATCCGTTCAAGATATTCAGATCACGTGACCGCCGTCTATGGACACGCCCCGAGAATAAGAAATAGAAAATCGTGTATGACAAACGTTTCGTTCAATTCAATGACGATGGCCAGCCAAACAATACTTACCCCTACGGATACTGACTTTCGGGTCTCGGGAACATGGCGAACGAACGGAGAAGAGGACGAACCAATACCAAAGTATGTAGATTTTGTCGAAAAGCTAAGACTACGATTGGCTAAACTTTCGTGTCGACCAATGCTACCTACCCATCATAGAAAAAAGTCAGCACGAGGAGTGTATCGGTTGCGAGTACAACCATCCCAGTCAGAGATACCACTCGTGTTTGGGACTAGGCGTCTCTTCCATAACGGGTCAAGCCTCACATCCAGTGGACGATTACAGTCACTACCTCTGGGCGGACGAGCCGAAATCAAAAGACATTGGTAGTCTGTTAGGCAGCATGGTGGATGATCCACAGGGTCAAGTTAAGAAGTGGGAAACCGAACAACGATGGCAGGAAGACGTCATACAAACCTTGAGAAAGTACTGGGAGATCGTTCCTGGCTTTAAGACACCTATGATCAAACGCAAAGATGGAGTGGATCCCATACGACTATGGATGGACGACTTGCCGAAGAAAAAGAAACGATGGTCTCTGGATCAAATGGATATCAATGTCAT
This sequence comes from Patella depressa, assembly GCA_948474765.1. Classification (NCBI taxonomy): domain Eukaryota; kingdom Metazoa; phylum Mollusca; class Gastropoda; family Patellidae; genus Patella; species Patella depressa. The sequence continues at coordinate 46,743,521 of OX419715.1, read as the reverse complement.
GTCCGGTAAACTAGGAGAAGGTTGGGAATCTATTGCCAGACATCTGGGAATCACTGAAGCGCGGATCGGTCAAGTCAGGATGAATTACCCTAACGATACACAGAATCAAATCTTTAACATGCTCAACCACTGGCGACAAAAATACGGTAATCGAGCCGACCTGATGACGTTTTTGGAAGCCTGTCACGTGAGTGAAGCCTTGGTCGATTGGGACGAATTGCAAACATATGTTGACAGCCTGGAAATCATAGACTAAACAACGAACCAACCAAAACGAGAGTCATTGCGCAATACCGATTGCACTACCAGAAGAAATAGAAAGAACGAATCAAAAGAGAGTGTGACGTCACGACCAAATGAGTATAAGACGTGAAGTGGCCGATTGAATTTTCATTCTTTCTCGATGGCGAGTCAAGCTTGTTACTTCTGCAACGATGTCGGCCACTGGTATAGAGACTGTCCAGCACGTTTCCAACAACAGCAAACAAGACAAGACAGAACATCTTATGATTCTTACGGAACCCAACAAAGAACACCACAGCCAAGACAAGACAGACCAGCTTATAGGTCCTACGGAAATTGTTTCCTCTGTGGAGAAACAGGCCACTGGGCACCTCAGTGTGGCAAACGAACCGAAGTCCAAAAGGCGAAGAACGACGAAGAAAGACAAACCACCACCAAAAGAAAGTGTTACGGAGTCAAGAGACCTACCGACGATAACCACAAGTGCCTCAACTGTGGACAGCTCGGTCACGGTCTCTTCGAATGCCAAGAAGAAATCCAAACCGAAGACAAGTTTGAAGCCGTTACCAATCGCATGTTCGACAACAACATTTATACACCAAGAGAAAACGCCCGTAGTCAACGATACTGGTACTGGTGTGGAGAATCGTTCGAACTCTTCAGGCGATACCAGGAAAAAACGAAAGCGACCGACGAAGATGTCGATTCCACCCGCTAGTCTTCCGGTTACCAGTGAAGTCCCGAACAGCGAGGCCGTAAAGCCGATTGCCCAATGTCTCTGGCTGGCGGAGAAGGACGTGGAGAGTTTGACCCGCGCACTCATCCAATGTGCAGGTCCGAGAGATATGAGTGAAGTTTTGTCGTACCCTCCCTCTTTCGATATGAGCGAATGGGTACCCGTCGTCGTCACGCTTGCCGAGGTGGAAGACTGGCACCCACATGATATGATGCAGAAGCTTATGGGACAAGTCTATTGGATTCCTCGCGTCCTGAGAAACGCAACGTGGATGACAGAACAGATCCTGAAGAGAAACAGTCCAAACTAACGTTCTTTTTTTCTATTTCTTTTGTATTGTATGCCATGCTTTTTGTATTGTATGTTTTTATTGCCACATAAACATTGTTCTTATTTCACTCCATGTCTGTTGTTCTGTGGCGAGAAGGTATAAAAGGCAGGGGAAAAGGGAATGGGGGTAAACAGTGCAAGATGGATGTGACGTTCAAACATCCCTTTACCATGTTGGTCAGTGGTCCAACGGGTGTTGGAAAGACGGTCTTTGTACAGAAATTCCTTCAAGCGTCCCTGTTCGACGTCCCTCCCCAACGCGTCGTGTGGGCCTACGGGGAATGGCAAGAGAGTTACAGTCGGTTTCCTTACACCTACGTTAAAGGCTTGACAGATATTGACGATGTAATGGATCAAGTCAAAGGTCCACAAGTCTTAGTCGTGGATGATTTGATGGGAGAAGACACGGAGATATTGCAAAAGTGGTTCACGAAAAAGAGTCATCACCACGACACGAGTGTCATTTACATCGTGCAAAACTTGTTTGACAAGCAACAGCGTACCATCAGCCTGAATGCCCATTACTTGGTTTTGTTCAAAAATCCCCGAGACAAATCGCAAATTGGTGTGTTGGCCCGTCAGATGTACCCCTCCCGCTCCAAGTATATGCAAGAAGCTTATGAAGATGCGACGAGTACCCCTCGCAGTTACTTACTCATTGATTTGAAGCCCGACACACTCGAGACTCTGCGATTGAGATCCAACATTTTACCCGAAGAGCAACCTTCTATCGTCTACGTCCAAAAAGTATAAAAGGGGGACCTGTACCTCGAATTGACTCTTGTTTGTCACGATGGCTCGCACGAAGAATACACAGAGGAAACATCCACCCCCAGGTCTTCCCAGAGCAATGTTCCCGACGTTGGTACCGGATCTTCGCGATCCCACGGTGCGAAGGCCGACTCGCCCGAAAATGAGGGCACCTAGAACACAATTGTTGCCCTCGTTAACGCCACCCGCGAGTCCCTTGTCTCCCTTTCCGGTCACACCACCACGCCTCACGTCACCACCTTCCCCACCTCGACCCGTCTCTCCGATCAATCGAAGACCGAGGAGAGAAAAGAAGAATTCTATGAAAGGACTGAAGGCCTTCATTCGCAAGTTACAACATCTGACTCCCGATATGGCTTATGGACAGTTGGCCAAGAATACGGGCAGGGCACGTGTTGGTTTGCTGCAATGGTTCAAACTGGCGGCCAATCATTTGCTGAATGGTAACATCCAACCACTGCATGCCCAGCACAAGAAATGGGTGGAACGAAATCGACAGGTGTTGACCCAACTGACGGAGAAAAACATGCCAACGACCGAAAAACTATCCCTGATCATGAAACCCGGAGGACGTGGATTTTTCGGGGGTGTGTTGATTCGAATCTTGGTGCGATGGAAGGAAAGACTGCAAGAGGAAAGAAACAAGCAACGAAATAAATTCGTTCGACGGACCGCTCAGCGTGGAAAGGGATTGATCACCGAGCAGACGGACCAACATCGAGCATTGCTTCGTAAAATGAGTAATCCACGAACATCACCCGACGTCAAAAGGCGACTTCTCAACCAACAGGGTGGTGCGTTTGGAGCATTGCTCGCTATGGCTCTCCCGGCTTTGGCTCCCTTGGTATCTAAACTATTGGGAGGACAACAGGGTGGTAAACATCCCTTCCTTAGAAAGCAGGATAAAGCGAACGCTATGGCTGCCGAGTTATCTAAACTATTTGGGGGATAACCGATTGGACAGAAAGGTATAAAAAGGGAACCGGAGAACGGCCTCGAGCTCAGTCATGGAGACACTGCGGTATCTATTGAACACTGTACCCAAAGACCACCTCTTTTGCTCGAGACCCAACCCATCGTCGACGGTGTGTGCGAGTGTATTGGAAACCTGATTCGCGGTAACGTTCCTGTGACGGAGAAAGAAATCAAACGCTTGAAAAAAGACGCCCTCTTGTTACGGCGTTTGGGCACGTCCAAAACACCTTGGAAGACACGTCGACGACTTCTGAAACAACAAAAAGGGGGATTCTTCACCCGGTTGTTCCGGTCATTCCCGAAAGATGAAATTCGCCAAGAAAATGAAACTGGTACCCTTCGACGGACCCACCGACGTCAAACCCATCGAAGTCAGACAGGTCGAACCCGCGTACGATCGAGATCCACTGCAGCAAGCCGTCGAGAATGTTCACCAAGACATCCAACACGTGCTAAACGATCCAACTCTTACCGACGAAAATAAAATGCAACGGTACGGACAGTTGTTACCCCGTTATCAAACGATGCAAAAGAAAAGAAAACAGACCATTCCCTTGTCGGAGGAGAACATACCCGAGCAAAAAGAAGAAACTTCGGAGGCACCCATCCTGGAGTCGGTCCCCCGTGTCTATCAACCTCGGGCTCGCCTTTTGTTGAAACACATGAAAGAAAAGACACCTTGGTCGTGGAACGAGGACTTGGAATTGCTTCGGAATGGAGTGCGCGTACCCAACACCAATGCCATTGACATCGTGAACGACTTGGTTCGTCGGCGAAAGAATACCCAGGCTCCCTTGGGATGGTTTGGGGTGATGCAAAGTTTGAAAGCCACGAACGTACCGCGCGAAGCCATAGGGAATCAAGAAAGGTGGAACGTGTTGTCCACGCCACCGACACGGACTCCGCCGCGACCCCCGCGAAAGAAGAAAATCTCCAGTACGGATACCCCTAGTACGCCTACTGGACAAGTCAGATCTGCGAGTACACCTACCAGGAGAGCCAGATGGATCCCTCTGCAAAAACTATAAATAGCCTGTTCCCATGACAATCTGCTGAAACATGGAACGAAAGCTGAAGAAAGTCTATTACGATCCGAAACACCCGGCCGCTTTCGGTGGAGCCCTGGGTCTCCACAAAGCTACCGGCGTGTCCTTAGACAAAGTCAAGACATGGTTGAAACAACAAAGGGCGTACACCTTGCACAAACCACTGAAAAAGAAATTTTCTCGGACGCCCACAGTGGTGGCCGGCATAGATCATCAGTGGCAAGCCGACTTGAGTGATATGTCCGCCTTGGCCAAACAGAATGGGGGATACAGATATTTGCTGTGTGTCATCGACGTGTTTTCAAAGTACGCTTGGGTGTTGCCCCTCAAAAACAAGACGGGAAACAGTTTGGTGGACGCCTTTCGTCGAATCTTTCAAAGTCGACAACCCTTACGACTTCAAACGGACAAAGGTACCGAATTCCTCAATCGAAAAATGCAGGCGTACCTGAAGAAGAAAAAAATTCATTTTTTCGTGACACACAACGTCGAAACCAAGGCCAGTGTGGTGGAACGATTTCAACGGACACTGAAAGAGCGCATGTGGCGATACTTTACTCATCGACAAACACAACGGTACATCGACGTGCTAGACGAACTGGTTCGGGCTTACAATGCTAGACGACATCGGACCATCGGTATGGCACCTAAAGACGTTCGCCCCGAACACGAATGGATGTTGACAACACCACCACCACGTCCCCCGAAAAAGAAAAAAACAATGGATCTCGGTACGACCGTACGTTTGGCTTTACCGAAACATGGTGCCTTCGACAAAGGTTACTGGCCGAACTGGACTCTAGAAACGTTCAACGTGACACCCAACGTTGGTCCTGGTTACAAACTTTTGGACGAAAGAGGTGAACCAATACAAGGCACCTTCTATCCCTAAGAATTGCAAGCGGTCCAAGTCAACGATGATGAGATCTTTCCCATCGAAAGAGTCCTCGAAAGAAAAAAAGACAAAGTATTGGTGAAATGGTTGGGCTATCCGGCGAGTTTTAATTCGTGGATCGATAGGACCAGTCTCCAAAACGTATAAATAGGAGCAGTAAACAAAACGTATAAATAGGAGCGAGAAACGCCGGTGTCAGTCAACATGCAAGACGAAACCACGTCCACCACATCGCAGACGACATCCCACCATTGGTCACTCTTGGGAAAACGTGTGCCACAAGCGGAAATCGTCTTTTTCTGTCAAGTGATTTTAGTGTACGTCGTGGCGGGAGTTTCTTTGTCCCAACTGGCTTTCAAACCCGACGGTTCGCAGACCACGTTGTGGACAGCCTTACTCTCCAGTACCTTGGTTTACCTGTTACCTTCTCCGACCTTGAAAACCAAACACAATGAACAACGAACTACCCTTTTACGTCACGCTCCCTAGTGACAGTTCCAGTAAGTGGTATCCCGACAACACTTTGTCCACGTATCGAACGCACTTGGACCCCCCACTCCGTCTCGATCATCGGGAATGGGAAGTGGGTCTGGCCGTGGCCAGCTTACCCAAAAAATGGAACAATGTCGATTACCTATACAACACCATTGGCCTACGCCTTCATCCCTGGGAAAATTCGATTGAAGAACCCGAACAAAAGATATGCCTGGATCGCCTAGACGTGGATCCCTCGTACTGTTTCAAGGGTGTAAAGGACGAAGAGATCAAGGGATCGGTCGAAATGGAAACGCACATCAAGAGCGGCGGCTACGAGACGGTTGAGCACATCATGGATGTCCTGAACACTCAACTAGACGGTTTGTGGAAACTGTTTCCCATTCGCAAGCACCTCGGCAATCAACCCGTCCGCTTAGATCCCAACAACAAGGAAATGACCGACCACGAAAAGCAACAGCAAAGAAATTACGATACTCGAGAGATGATGCGGCAAGGGGCCGAGCAAACAGGCCCCTTCGTTTCTTTCAAGAAAGACCACACCAGAGACAGAGTGTACCTGCAGATCAACCACGTGGAAGCGCTTTACTACTTTGACGTGTTGCCGAAAATCGAACTCTGCCTGCATGGCCCCGTCGTGTCCATGTTGGGGTGGCCTGGAAGCGATTTGTTGATTTCCCTGCAGTCAATAGCTTTGACCGGTATGGATGGCCAAAGTCTACGACATTTCTATGCCGACTACCCCCCACACTTACAAGTAAAGTACGATCTGTTTTACCTGTACACGGACATTATCGAAAACCAGATTGTGGGTGACATGACGGCACCATTGATAGATGTGATTCCCTTTGATCAACTGTATCATCGTCCTTCCAGTATTCATTACTATCCCCTGCAGTACAATCTACTAAACTCCATTGGGGTCTATATAAGGAATGGAATGGGCGAAGCCGTGCCATTTATCGATGGTAAGGTGGTACTCCAACTTCATTTTCGCCGTCGACGATGATTTGGGTGTACAAAAGCGGTACGCTCAGGCAGCGAGGGTTCGGTGGTAGTCCATTGGTGTACAAGGGAGGAATTCTGCGACAACGGGGTGCCGGGCGATGGTCTGGATTGTTGAATGCCGTTAAATCGGTCGGAAAGACACTGTGGTCGGCCGGCAAAGCGGCCGTGAAAAAAAATGCAGCCCAAGTGCTACCCAAAGTGGGACAAAGCGTGCTCGACGCCGTCAGTGGTCGTGAAAAATGGAACTGGAAGAAAGTCGCTCAGGACACGCTTCGCCCCGCGTTGTCAAACACAATGTCCGACACACTGAAGAACGTGGTCGCACACCTGGAACCTATAAAAGAACCCCCGCGATACCCGTCCACTTCACATCGCCCGAAGAGGAAGAAGAAGACACAGGTCACCTCTCACAAGCGACGTAAACTAGATATCTTCGACCATGGCTACGCAGGTAATGCGCAATGATTCCTGTCCCTGTGCGCGGGACGAATTGCAGAATTTGTTCAGCGTACCCGACACGCAGACGGCCATACACAAGGTGACCCAAATCAGAAAGTATCCTATGACGCCCGATCTGAACCACGACGGACCCATCGAATTTTATATTTCCAATGCCACCACCGATTTCATCGATCTGGCCAACATGACACTGCACGTGGACCTGAAGGTGACCAAGAATGATGGGAGTGACTTGGATGCGGATAGTCAAGTGGCACCGGTCAACAATCTGTTTCATTCGTTTTTCAAAGACGTCAAATTACGCTTGGGAAAAGATGCCGAAACCTTGGTCACCGCATCTCTGCCCAACTATCCCTATCGGGCTTACTTGGAGAATTTGCTGAGTTTTGGTAAGGGAGCCAAGAACGATCACCTGTCAAAACAAGTCCTGTGGGAAAAAGATACCGCCGGGCAGTTCAATTCCACGAAATCCGTCGCCACCGGTGCGGACGGTGCACGGCAGGCCTCGGTTAACAAAGGATTGGAACAACGCCAGAAAACCATCGCTGCCAGTCGCACCTTTGAATTGCAGTCGCGTCTACACTTGGACATGTGCTTACAGGATCGGTACCTCCTGGACGGTGTGGACCTGCGATTGAAATTGGAAAAGCAATCCCCGAAATTTTTTCTGATGTACGGTGAAGGCAACGATGCAGAAGACTACAAAGTCGAGTTCACCAAAGCCTACCTGGATATCCCATTCGTCACCCTGGCTCCCAGCACCTACACACGCGTGGTCGAGCAACTTCAATCCTCTAACGCCAAATATCCTCTGAAGCGTGTGGTGGTCCGAGACATGGTGATTCCTGACAATCGCACTAGCCACGTCCTAGACAATCTGTTTGTCAACGAAAGCCTGCCCAAGAGATTAATCGTGGGTATGGTACGTAACACGGCCTACGACGGAAGAAAAAAACAGAAATCCCTTCCAATTCGAACACAATCAATTGGAAAACATCAAACTGACCAAGAACGGGGAAATTGTGGACGAATACGACGTCAACTTTCCCCAGCGACAAGCCATCGCACCATATCTGGATTTGATGAAAAGAGTGGCCGTCTTAAACACCCGAGAAGACCTGGACCTCCCTTTCAACGACTATATCAATGGGTACACTTTGTATTGTTTCGATTTGACCAACGACCACGGAGCCGACGGTAACTACTTTCATCCCAAAGCAGCGGGTAACCTGTCTTTGGAACTCAAGTTCGGTGCGGCCCCGACCAATCACCTCAGTCTTGTTCTGTTTGCCGAATACGATAATGTCTTGGAAATCGACGCTAACCGACAAGTCATCACCGATTGGTGAAGCTCTCTCCAATGAACAATTGACACGGGCATTAGAAAAACACCTCCCTTCTAACGTATTCGGGGGCGTGTGGGCTCGTAATCACCTGGATACACTGCGACAAACTTCGTATCCCAAAGCCTACGTCATCAACACGGACGACGAAGACCAACCTGGTAAACACTGGACCGTGTTTGTGTGCGAAAAACCAGAACACGTTACCTTCTTTGATTCCTACGGCAATTCTCCTGATGTCTACGGAGAAGCCTTTCGACGTTTCGTCCAAGATCTACAACTCCACTACCAACCCCGATGGATTCAAGGACTCGACAGTGTCGTCTGCGGACATTATTGCTTGTATTATTTGTGTCATCGATTTCACGTACCTTCCCCTCGTGCCCTTTCTGTTTTCGGTCATGTGTATCGTGTGAACGATATACTCGTCGAACAATGGACTAGGGATCATGTTCCCGATTTACAACCGGAACAGAAGAAAGGACAACGATGCCGATGTTTTTTTGCTTTGTAAATTTGCTTATTTTAATGCATGCTTTTTATTTCCTTCAATTTTAAGATTTCTTTTGTAGTTTTATGGTAACCATTTCATATAATCCAATTCTGTGTAACTTTAGTTCAATAAAATGCTTTGTCAGCAACATATCACGTGTCTGTTGTTTTTTTCACTCACGTCTCGCCCTCTGATTGGTGTAAAAATGGTATCGTCCCAGCACATTAGACTCGTCCCGAGGCATAAATTGCAGCATCGAAGCCAAAAGAAGTCACAGTCGAAATGGATCAAGTACGAAAAGATTACAGATTTTGTCAGACTTGTGGGGGTTACTACAATGTGTTTAGGGGTAATCGATCGGATGCTGATTACCTGATATGCTTTTGGTGTGGGATAGAAATTGGAAATACCTGTCATAGACGACACAAACATCTTGTCAAATGCCCAAAGAGACCCATAACACTGTGGTCAGATCATCCAAGATGTTCCTGTTAGTGTAACATGAAGACCAACGGCCCTTTTCAGGGCCCCAAATTTAAATGTATAAAAGAGTTTTCCCCCCGCCCCCTCTACCCCCTTCTTCCTCTCTTCCCCTTTCTCCTTCTTCCTCTCTCTCTCTCTCTCTCTCTCTCTCTCTCTCTTTTCCCGCGCGCGCGCGCCCCTCTTTGTCGGTCACGCACCTGAATAACCACACCTGTCAGGTCAAAACGAACTAGGTCGTACAAGGTCACGGCGAACTAGGTCACGGCGAACTAGGTCACTCGACCAGGTCACGATGTATTAGGTCACACCGAACTAGGTCACCGCGAACTAGGACAAGGGGTCACTCAGTGCAGGGGTCATCAAGTGCAAATTGCCAGACAAGCGGTACCACTACTAGCAGGAATGTGACGCCATAAGGTTTTTATGGTGGAAAGATGATAATTTTACAGTCAAGTTCAAGAATACAGAATGGTAAAGCATATATTTGGAGCCAAGTCCTCGCCCTTTATCGCGAAGCATTGTTTACGAACAACAGCAAAGATGTTTGGAGATTAATTTTCTGCTGAGACAGTTAAAACAGTAAATCGAGATATGTTTGTTGATGACCTTGTGAAAAAGGTGAAGACAACCGAAGAAGCTTTGAAGTTAGTAGCAGAATTGAAAGATTTATTAGCAAGGGGAGGATTCCATTTGAGGAAATGGTGCAGTGACGACAGAGATGTTGTTCTCAAATTCCAGAAGAAGAGAGAGCAAAGTCGTTTGTATCCCTGGATTTAGATAGTTTAGCTACCGAAAGTATTCTAGGTTTAAATTGTAATACTGAGACCGACAAATTGGTATGGGAAATCCTGGAGAAGATGCATAAGAAGGCCGAGAATGCACCGATGACCAGAAGAGGCGTTTTGTCTGTAATATATTCTTTGTTCGACCCTTGCTTTAGGATTTCTTGCTCCGTTTTTGAGAAAGAGAGAGAAATGGAATTTAACGTCCACTCGACACAAACTAGGTCATTTTGGGACTAACATATGGTTTCATTTTATTTCAATAATTCGCTTGCGCGTAGGGGTCTTTAGCAATGGAAGGAAACCGGAGTGCCCGGAGGAAACCCACGAGGTTGAGAAGGCGCCCCTATCGCCATGCCACATATGCTCACAGCAGGGATCGAAACCACAGCCGCAAGCCAGAGGTGACCGGCCAGCTAGAGGTCGAAGCGCGACACTCTAGACCACTAAGCCACACCCTCCCCCCCCCCCCCCGTTTTTGATGGAAGCTAAGTTGTTGTTACTGATGTTTAGTAGGAAGGGTGTGAGATGGGGTGAGCAGTTAGGTGAAGCCGACAGAGAACAGTGGTTAAGATGGTTAAGTGATTTACCGCAGTTGTCAAGGTTAAGGGTGGGCAGATGTTATAAACCAAAGTCATTAAGCATTACAAATTCAGTAGAGTTACATTTATTTTCGGATGGTTCGAGGGTAGGTTATTCCTCGGTAGCATATTTACGTTTTGTGGGATCAGATACTAGGATTCATTGTGCCTTTATGATAGGTAAAAGTAGGTTGGCACCGATTAAAGAAATAACCATTCCTCGGTTACAGTTGGCAGGTGCAGTTTTGCCTGTTCGACTTTGTAGGTTAATTTTAGGGAAGTTAGAATTACCGATTAGGGAAGTTACATACTGGACTGATTCAATGTCCGTACTCAAATGCATAGATAATACATCAAAAAGATTTCACACCTTTCAGTCCAATCGGCTGACGCTTATTCACTTAGGCTCTAAACCTCACCAGTGGAGATATATAAATAGAGACGACAACCCAGCAGACGATCGTTCTAAGGGTTTAAAACTAAATAGCATGATTAACAAAAATAGATGGGTAAATGGTCCTGATTTCTTGTGGAAAGAAGAAGGGTTATGGCCAAAGAAAATAGAGAGTCCTGGGTTGGCTGATGATGATATTGAAGTACGGAAAGAAGCCCGAATTTACGTCACTGGTACATCCAAGAAGCTTTAATGAACTGGGGACGGCACGACGTCATTTTATCATTATGGCGATTGAAGGCCAGTGACATTTCCAATCTCCCAAACAGAGTTGTCTTCCCTTGCAGTCCACACTAACCTCTGCTAACGGCTCAATTGACTACGCCACCAATATTCTTGGTGTTGATGGACAATCCTAAATGATGCGATTTAAAACACATAAATGATAATTTATCTAATACGGTTACCATGTTTAAAAAGAAATGTGGTCGCAATTGCAAAGTAACAATATATTTACAAATATTATACCAAACTCTTTCGCGTAATATCACTAGTTAATCGGTCGGAAATAAGAACTCCGCATGTCGCCGCGCTTATTTTAGAATGAATACACCTGGGTCTGTTTATCTGCATAACGCGATCGGTAGGCCCAACAATTAATTTAGAAATGTCTGTAGTTAATTAAAATCACAGAGTTCTCGATATATGTTTAAATTTGATCGAAAAAACATAAAGTGTATATAACGCCTAAAATTTACTAAAATTCATAAAATCATAAAGTGTTTATAACGTTAAGTACATTTCTCTGACAGACGCCATTTTTGATAATGTAGTAAATCATGTGATCGATGACCTCCGGGTCAAACCTAGGTAGTACGCGAGCCGACGGCAGAGTCAAATGCTTGATAGAGCGAGACTTGCAGTAAAAAAAGAAATACTTTCTTATCCCAGAGGACATTTGTTTTACGCGAAAGTTATAATAAGCCGTGTAGGTCCTAATTACCATACAGTTATAGAATTAAGTATAGCATCTCAAACAGAGCAGTCTATATACAACAGACTGTAAAATATTAGTCGAGATTGGTATTTTGAATAAGACTCCAGGCGTGGGCCCGTCACTTGGAAGATGAAAATGTAAATATCATTTTTAATAAAGTTGTTCGCATCGCCCCGCTTAAAGTTCCAATTTCACATTTTCTAAGAAAGTCAAAACATAATTATTTCTATGTCTTTTGCTCAAAAGGTTGTCAACTCACTATTATACGGTCCTGGGCAAAATTTTTTGGGCATTATAAAGGGTGACACAGGGTGATTGAGGAAATAGTTACTCAATTACCTCCCTTGTTTTCCCATTCCTCTCCATGGACGGCCATCTTCAAACGTTTGAATTTGAAGTTGAAAATGATATTTTTGCCAATTTCTCAACTGGCAGTACTGAATTATAGGATTAATAGGATTATTCTTTAACAAGGTAGGACTGTTTATAGGTTCAATCTATTTTTGGGCTTTATTTTAATACATTTTAAAAATATAACTTAAAAAAATGCTATTGGAGCTTTAACATGTCATTATATAAACATAAATTGTGTCTTTTTTCATGTTTTGATGGAATTTAATTGGCCGTTTTGAATGCATACAACTGAGTGTCAATTGCATAAAATTTCATCAGTTATGAAATATAATATCGTTTATTATTATAAAAAAAACCATGAACAGTATATTTGTAATTATAAAGCTTCAAAGACATAAAAGACAATTATTGAGTTAGCTTCGCTTTGAACTTGGCTGTTTTTCATTTCTTACATCTCTTTGTTGGTAATATTGTGTGAAAATATGAAACTGCAACAAAGAATGTGACAAGCTCTTTGAATGCAACAAATGTCATATCTTGTCGATTTTGCCGTCCGTCCGTCCTCAATTGTTTGTGGACTCTCTACATGTCACAATTCTTATCCGATTTGACATATAAGTTTATCTCCAAAAGATCTGGGTTGCTTTCCATAAGATATTTCTATCATCCAGAAAAATATTCTACGAATATTAGGCCGGATGGGTCCTCCAAATTTGACGGAAAGTAGGTCATTGACTAGATTATCCGTCTTATAAGGGAGGTAACGCGTCCTTAAACAAGACGATGACGCCCATGAAATTAATTTAAGAATGCCAAGTCAAATGATACATTTGATTGCATGCCAGTTCAATATCCAACACTCTTATTTTTTTTATTGTAAAAATTCTCTTTTCATGGGCCTTATCTATGTTTTTTTTATTTAATACTAATTCGCCGTCATGATTCATGTTTGTTTATATTAATGCAAGTATTATGGGGTTTATTGCGGGAAGGGGTGCAACTCTTACTTGACTTGGCCAGAAGATACTGAACAATCAGGACACAGATCACTAAATATTTCTACGCCGGTTCTCACAAATTGTAGGGCCAAGTTATTTTTAGTCTTTCTCTCCCTTTCCCTTTTACCCCCTTTTGCATGGCGAGTTTTGTTTACATTTTGGTGTAGAATCGAAGAAAAGGGTTTAAAAATACATTTTCTGCCAGGTTTTGGTGAATATTCATGATTTTGAGGCGGAAGAATACAAGAGTTGTGAGGTTGGTTACGTTGAAAGGGAGGGCCGAAAATTGCCTGGTTAGCTGTCTCTATTTCCAGGTTGTGTATCTCAAGTTTTTAATAAAGAACCTCATACATGCTTTTGAGTTCGCCACATGTTGCTCCATCTGTGGCAGAAAGCGTTCTACCCAACGAATATTTGCGAAAAAGTTACAGCCGGTCTAAGAGACGAGAATTAACATTGAAGTCAATGGGGAAATATTTAGTGATCTGTGGCCATCCACCACATTAAAAACCAAACTCCCGGTTACGCATGGGCAATGGACTTTACGACAAAAATTGAAAACTTTCCCAGACCTTCCGTACGTTGAATACTAGGAGGTTCTGGGTGGCCGAGACTAGGCATGTATCGGAATGAAACTTCATGGATTATGGCCCCTTATTGTACGAAAATCAAGTTTTTAGGTTGTAGATCCTATAGAGGCCAAAATTTTGAACTGATTTTGATGAAACTTGACATGCGTGTTTATAACCCACAGATCTTGGTTCTTTTCGATATGTGCGCCCATCGGATCGCAACTTTCTGAATTATGGCCCCTGATTGTACGAAAAATCACCCTTTTTAGCTTGTGGTCCCTCTCGGGGTGACAATATTATCCGATTTAAAAAAAACCTTTTGATTATATCACCATTACACCGTAATGAAGGTTAAGTTCAAATTTCGTGAAAATCGGAGCAAAATTGACGGACAAAATGACTGCCGCCTATACCCAAAAAGTGTAAAAAGAATGGTATATCAAGGTTGTGGACCCTGTAGAGGTCACAATTTTAAATCAATTTTGATGAAACTTGAAATACATGTTTATAACCTAAAGATCTTGGTTCTTTTCGATATTTGCGCATATCGGATCATAACTTCCTGAATTATGGCCCCTGATTGTACGAAAAATCGCCTTTATCAGATTGTGGTCCCTCTGGAAGTCAAAATTATTATCCGATTTTAAAAAAAGCCGTTTGATTATATCACCACAACAATGTAATGAATGTTGAGTTTGAATTTCGTGAAAATCGTACCAAAACTGATAGACAAAATGGCCGCAGCTTGTACGCGGATCGGCCCGGCATATCGTCAACAGAATCAGAAAGACGCTGTTTTGGGTCAATCAATATGGCGTCAATGGCTTCACCAACATGACGTCCAAATTCAGATTTAATGAATAAAAATATTGTTTATAAAAAAAAACATGACGTCAGGTCGCCTCCACATCATTAAAGCTTCGTGGGTACATCCGATAAGGAGCCAGATATGTTGATAAAGTTTATTCATCATTACTCTTCATGTTGGAGATTAAAAAGAGCCTTTGCCTGGATTTTGAGGTTCAAGAGAATATTGTACAGCCGCACCTTAAAGTGTGTGTGAATGCTGATCAAATTTCAGAGTATTTAACAGTGGAAGAAATCAGTGCAGAAGGAGAAGTTTCCAGATGTTATTAAGTTTAAGTGATCAGAAGACGATTAAGAGTAGTAGTTTTGCATTAGTGACGTTAAGTCCCGAAATGATTAACGGTCTGATCTGTGCAGGTGGAAGACTACGTCGTGCGTTAGTAGATGATCATGCGAAGCACCCCATTATTTTCCTTACAAGCACCATGTAACTGATATTACCATCTCTTCGTTGGACACATGGGTCAAGAGAGTGTCTTAAGTGCTCTGAGGCAGAAATATTGGGTGTTAAACGGCCATTCAGCAGTTCGACGCGTTATCAGAAAGTGTGTCACATGTCAACGACAACACAAGAGAAATGAGCAACAGTGCATGGCTGACATTCCCATGGAGCGTCTACAACCGGATAAGGCTCCGTTTACCCATAGAAATATATTCTATGGTTTACCTATGTAGGAGTGGTTTATTTTGGGCCACTAAAAGTAAAAGTCGGTAGATCAACGGCTAAGAGATATGGATGCCTTTTTACATGCTTAACAACAAGAGCTATTCATATAAAGGTGGCACAAAGTCTCAACAATGATTCGATGATAAACTGTTGGCGGAGATTTATAGGCGTTCGCGGATATCCAGAGAAACTTTTATGTGATAATGGATCGAATTTCACGAAGGCAGACAAAGAACTAAAGTAAGCCCTGATGAACATAAACCAATCAAAAATTACAGATTCGTGTGCTCAGCAGGACATGATTTGGTGTTTTAATCGCCCAGGTGCTAGCCATATGGGTGGCATCTGGGTGAGGATGATCAGGTCTGTGAGGCGGATTTTGAATTCGGCCACAAGAGAACAGCTTATTAGAGGTTTTATTGACTGCCATGGCGGAGGCGGTATTGATTTTAGATAATCGTCCACTTACAAGAGTAAGCGACAGTGCTAGTGATGAGAATCCACTCACACCGAATCATTTGCTTCACCTGAGACCATGTCCAAACCTTACCCCCAGGACTGTTCTGTAAAGAAGATCTATACATCAGAAAGTAGTGGCGGCAAGTACAATACTTGAGTGATGTGTTCTGGAAGAGATGTGTTAAGGAGTATATACCAACCTTGATACAGAGAAGCAAGTGGGCTACACGGCGGAAGAATGTGGAAATAGGCGATATCGTGTTAATGGCAGATGACAACTTCCTAAGAGGACAGTGGCCTTTGGCGCGTATCGTAGATGTTCATAAATCTGATGACGAATGTGTGCGTTCATTTGACCTAAAGACGCCAGCGATCGTTGCTACAAATGTTGGGAGGCAGAAGACCTTAAAGATTTCGGATTCTACCATTGTGCTCAGACGACCGATTACTAAGATTTGTGTTCTTGAACTCGAGTGACAGAACTATATTAGTCATGACTTGTACATGTGTATTTTCATTGTTCTCATTAAGATATTTCCAGTTGTATTTAAATATCTTTTAAATTTCAGTTAATTAAGTTATTTGGTTTCACTTTTAAGCATGCTAGCTCCTGTATATTTATGTACATAAAAATCCTTTTATTAGGCTTTTATGTAGGGGCTGGTGTGGCTACCATGTGAATTTATTGCTACATTTTGTTAATTGCGGTGTGACTCCTATGAACACGTGGCAGTGTGAAGTTGAATCGTTTTTCGTTATTCAACTTTACATTCGGGATTCCAATATCCAGCTAGCCATGACTAGAATGATGGATGACAAGTATCCCCCAGTTGTATAAAACACAACAAAACGACCTCCAATATGCAGTTAGCCATGACTAGAATGATGGATGGCAAGTATCCCTCAGTAGTATAAAACACAGCAAAACGACATCTAGACCAAAAACAGTCCACATTGTTATTCTATCAGCGAATAACGAGCTGTTTGTTATTCGTTTTTTCACCTCGTTATTCGGGATTCACATATAAGGTGTTCATGTATCTTTAATGAACATATTTCAAAATTTAATTCTAAACGATCATTAGAAAACAACAGAATAATAGATTGCAACGTATCCACTAGCAGGAGAAAACATATTAAATGACGTTGGTCGGTAAGACTGTTATTCAAGCGGTGAATAACGAATGAAGATTGTATATTCAACTTTTTGTTCGGGCTTCCAATATGCAGCTAGCCATGACTAGAATGATGGATGACAGGTATCCCCCAGTAGTATAAAACACAGCAAAGCGACCCAAAGACCATAAACAGTCCACATTGTTATTCAAGCAGCGAATAACGAGCTGTTTGTTATTCGTTTTTTCACCTCGTTATTCTGGATTTACATATAAGGTGTTCATGTATATTTAATGAAGATGTTTCAGGATTTAATTCTAAACGATCATTAGAAAAAAAAGCAACAGAATAATGGACTGTAGAGTATCCCGTAGCATTAGAAAACATATTAAATGACGTATAGTTGGTAAAAACATATTAAATGACGTATAGTTGGTAAATAAACCAGATTGTTATTGAAGCGGTACGAGGCAAGTCACCTCGTTATTCGTTATTCAACTTTATATTCGGGTTTCCAGTATGCAGCTAGCCATGACTAGAATGATGGATGGCAAGTATCCCTCAGTACTATAAAACACAGCAAAACGACCTCTAGACCCAAAACAGTCCACATTATTCGCTAATAACGAGGCAAGTCACCTCGTTATTCACCGCTTGAATAACAATCTGTTTTTTTTACCGACTATACTCATTTACTACACATATGTTTTCTACTGCTAGGGAATACCTTGCAATCCACTATTCTATTGCTGTCTAATGATCGTTTAGAAATAAATCCTGAAATATCTTCATTAACGATACATGAACACCTTATATGTGAATCCAGAATAACAAGTTGAAAAGCGAATAACAAACAGCTCGTTATTCGCTAATTGAATAACAATGTGGACTGTTTTTGGTCTAGAGGTCGTTTTGCTGTGTCTTATACTACTGGGGGATATTTGTCATCCATCATTCTAGTCATGGCTAGCTGCATATTGGAATCCAAAATGTAAAGTTGAATAACGAAAAACGATTCAACTTCACACTGCCTGAACGCGTTCCACATCCAAATTCTAGACGCGACTATGTGGGGGGTGGGGGCGGTCGTGAGTGATGGCGTCGAGATAGGACATGAATTGTGTTGAAGTCTATTGATAACCTTCGTGGTGGTTTTCCACATTCTCTAACTGCATGAAAACCACGCCACACAAACTTGTTTGTTCTTCAACAGTTAAGTGAGTAATTTGTGAGTTTCTCTTGCTAATGGGTGTTAGTCATTAAATCATCTGTTGAGGATAGTGGGGCATGTATTTAGCGGTTTAGCATTCGGATAACGGTGTGATTTTCGGAATTTGGACGCCATTGAACAATTATCATTGTTGACATATTTTCAGTTTGTAAATTGAATCATTTGAGTTCTTGTGTACTTTACTTGTTTCACAATATATATATATCGTTAATTATTTCAATGGTCTTTGTTTATTTTATTGGAATTTGTAAGCCGAGGAGCGTGTCATTTCTCCCCGTCATTTTTACGTTGACCCTTATCCGTGTGGCATAATTTACAATAGCGGTGAGCTTATGGTTTTATTGATAGCTCGACGATGAACTCAACTACTGAAAATCGAAATGACGAGGAGGATGGCGCTATTGCATTTATTTTTCTCGCTTATGTTTGTCATGGTAATCCTTATTCCTAGGGTCCCACGGCAGCAGGTGACATCTCACCTCCTCAATCAAATCTTTATTTAGGCAATACAATACATACAAAACGCCACACTCGAAATATTAGTAGAGATATGACCATTTGTAATTTGCTGAATAATTTAATCGCCTCCTATAGCCTTAATACACTGGCGGTATGTGAAAATATAATTACATGTACCTTATTTTTCGGCAATGTCTGTGAAGCTTTCGCCATAAAATCTGCATAACGCTGCATTGACAAATCACAAGGTGCCCTAAAACTGAAAGCCGCATAGAATGTGGTCCAAAGATCAGAACAGTTGACCACCATACTGGAAAATTAGAATAAGAATATTAATAATTTGCTGCATTGTTTTTTGTTATATTTTTACAAATTCGAATGTTACTTTCGTTTTGTCTTCAAAGTTGGTCTTTATTATGGTGAATAGAAAAGGTGCAAGATATTAATGTTACTTGGGTCATCTTCACAAATAACGAGAACTGGTATACCATATGCCTATGGAAGCCTATAACTACCATTCATAATTTCTACTTTTCGCCCTTTCAAAACGTCGAAAAGTAGAAGTTACGACAAACCGTGAGGCGACAGCACGCTATACAAGCGAAAATCGACTCGAAAATAGGGAATTAAGAAATAATACAGTGCGATAATTGTGGAAGGGTATCGCTACCAATATTAAATGCTCTGCTAAATGTCTTTTCCATTTATTTAAAATGTACAATGTACAAAGTCCTAATAATGGTAATGATGAAGTCATAATACCTCTAAAGTCAAAGATAAATGTAAAACGTCAAAGGTAATGTGTCAAATGACAAATGTTTCATTTGGAAAATGCTATTTTTTGACGTGTCTACAATCTACATTACACATTTCTTGCATTACATTTTACATTTGCGTTCTGTCGCATCTTATTTGTCCTTCACACTTTCTACATAGGATCTTGCGCAGAGCACTAAGTTTGCTATGCAAATGTAGGAGATCATGTGCGAAAACCTAGATCAACCTGCCACACTTGGAAGTTGTTGTAGTCGCTACATTCCAGGTCACATCTGAATACATGCAATTCGCGTTAACAAAATAGTATGTATGATAAAGTCTACAATTGATGACGATATTAGTGACCTATGATTTAGGCTTGCCGTCGTGAATCTCGTGCTGTCGCCTCGGAAGTTGATATGGTAGGTCACATTTGAATACGTGCATTGATCATTGAATTTCATTCCTGTTTCTTCGTACGGCTTATAAAAAGGAACAGTTTTCCCGATTGGATTTTTATTTCACATTATATTATCACCATGGGTAGGAAACGTAAAATAGCCCATCTTGTAATAACAAGATAGTTACAAGAAAATTATCTTGTAGTTACTAGATAGGTTATATTATGCCATCTTGTAATTAAAAGGTAGCTATCTTGTAACTATCTTGTTTTCTTGTAACTATCTTGTAATTAGAAGACACAGAGAAGCCCGTTAGGATCAATCAAATGAAAAAAAAAGTGTTCTTAATTAGTTTATTTCAAGGTCGCCCTACACTGATTTATCGGATAGCTAGGGCAACGAAGTACCTGATATTCAGGTCATGCTCCCTTTAATATACTACTCAATAGAAGTTGAGGTCAACCAATATTTTTTGTTTGACATTTTATTAGACACAGGAAACATGTAAATCAAAACTTTTAAGCACAGTTTTGGTCAGAATGAGTTCAATATGCACTTTTTATACGCAACTATTCTGAGGATCTGATGAAAACTCGCCATTTTGAGCATAATGGGGTCCAACAAAACTGTCTCAAATTCGATAACTTTGTTAATAACGAGTGAAACCACCACGTGCTCGTAAGCAGTCGACACAACGACGAGGCATGATGTCGATCAGACGTCGTAAAAACATCTAGGGAATGACCTGCTACTCTGCCTGAAGGAATTGCACCAATTCTTGAAGATTATCAGGTTACCTATGATTGTCTCTCACACGTCTGTCCAGCTCATCCCATGCATGATCAATTGGTGCCACGTCATGAGAGTATGCAGGCCAATCCATTCGTTCAATACCATTATGGTTGACAAAATCATTAACAACTCGTGCTCTATGCGGTCTAGCATCGTCATCTTGAAGAACAGAACCGTTCCAATTTGACGAAGACTTGGGATGACAAAAGGCTGTAAAATTTCGTCTCTGTACCTAATACCCGTCAAATTTCCATGGACGACGAAAAGTTGAGTTTTGTGATGTACCGAAATTCCAGCCCACACCATTACCGTGCCACCTCCAAAGCGATGGCGTTGTCTGACGTTAACATTAGCAAATAATTTTCCTTGCCGCCTATAGACGCGAAGTCTGCCATCACTGAACTGTAATGCAAATCGGGAGTCATCAGTGAAGAATACCCGCCCCCATTGTCGCCGTTTCCAGTCTCTATGACGTGTGCACCAGTCACGACGTGCTGCCCTATGGCATTGAAGAAGAGGTGGTCGAACTGCTTGTCGTCGAATGTTGTGGGCTCGCAGACGATTTCTTATGGTCTGGTCCGATAGCTGAACACCACTTGCAATTCGCAGTTCATCTCTCAGACATCTCGCTGTAACAACAACATGTCGGTCTTGACGTTGCGCTGTTGATCTTGGCCTACCGGACCTTTGGCGATTCTGAATTGAATTGGTTGCCTGGAAACGCTGCCATAGTCTCCCAATCACACTCTGGCTACAACCGATTCTCTGTTGAAGCCACGCAATGGCTCTTACTCTGTCAAGTTCACTGACGTCTGAAATTTCAACTGAGAGCGGCACGGTCATGGAATTTTTTTTTATGCCAAAACTGTTCTTGGAAAATGCATAGTGCACGTGCAAGGGCATAATCAACTCCAAAAAGTCCTACCCTACTGCGTTTGGGCGATGCCCACAGTGTTGTGGAGCCTTGTTTTGAACTTCGGTTTATGGTTTCTAAGGACACTGTCAAAATCGTTTTGTTTGAAAATGACATATGCCTTGTACACAGGTTTTGTCGTCAGGATATCGTGAACCAATTTTGACACGATTTCCGCCAATAATTTGATATATATATCTGATATGTGCATAGACAATTACCTGGTAGAATAAAAAGGCTTGGCTCTTAACTTCTTTTGAGTAGTATATCATTAGTTATTTTGTGTCCTCATTAAAAACCGATTCATTAAGTTCATACTCTCATTAACCTCATAGTCCCACCAACTTCGTACCCTCATTGGTACAAATGTTGTGATTTGATGATATATCTGGGCTAAAAAAATAAAATGTTCAAACTAATTAATCTATCTACCATTTGCTTCAAATCCCTCCCAAAACTTTGTATTCGCCGGGAGGTACCGCGCAAGCTATGAATTAACTGTTGCTAGACGCCATGTCAGTCAGCGGATTTTATTGAGGATCCATTTTTCGTTACTCACTGTCCATTTATCGTATATAATATTTGATTATTATCTGTCAACTACTTTTTCCGTTGACACCCCTCAATGTTTCCAAAAGGGCGGGGGATGGCATAGTGGTTTGGAGTGCCGTGCTTCGACCTCTAGCTGGCCGGTCACCTCTGGCTGTGGTTTCGATCCCTGGTATGAGCGTATGTGGCATGCATATAGGGGCGCCTTCTCAACCTCGTGGGTTTCCTCCGGGCATTCCGGTTTCCTCGCACTGCTAAAGACCCTTACGCGCAAGCGAACTATTGAAATAAAATTAAAACCATATGTTAGTCCCGAAATGACCTACTTTGTGTCGAGTGGACGTTAAAGCCCATTTCTCTCTCTCTCATGTTTCCAAAACCGTCCAACCCAGTGATTCTCAACCAGAGGCGTGTCTCGACTATGTGTGCCACGAAATTTAGAACAGCACGCCAATTCAGCATTCACTTGTGTTTACTGGTAAGTTCATAGCTATGTTTTCTTTAAGTTTGAGTCATTCTTTTAGTAAGTGAGGGGGGACGGCACCACACATAATTTACACAAAAACAAATATACGGACAAGACACAATACGCAGAAATCACAAATAAACCAACAATTCAAATTAAGTAAATGGATCCGGGGGCTAGCCGTGTGTCTATGACAAGTCTGTGTCTACGGTTGTATGCCATGTTTTTATCTTGCAAAATTAAAAAAAATCATATTATATTTAGCCAGGTGTGCGGGTTTTTTTTCAGGTGTTCCAAGGTGTGGCGTTGGCACAAAAAGGTTGAGAACCACTGGCCTAACTTATTTATCAAGAAATAACAACCACTCTAGGGTCAGATTCCTAGAAAATTCTTAAGCACGTGCTTGTGCTTAAGATTTTAAGTAGGCTTCGCATTTAAGTAAACTTATCGTATTTTGTGTTCCCTGAAAAATCTCAAGAACTTCCTCGTGCTTAGATTTTAAGTAGACTTCTAGCACAAGTACGTTATTATGTGTTCCAAGAAAAAATTTAAGCGCAACTTTGTTCTTATCTAAGCAAACAAGATTACTGACAGCAGGTCCTTCATCTTTTGATACCTAAGAGACAACTGAAAGGCAGAGAAAATCCTTCTGAAACATATTCTCGAGAAGTATGTTATAGAAAATGTCGCTTCTATCCTGAAACCATTTTATTTATTTACCAATTAGGCCTAGTAAATAACACAAACACATGGGCTACTTTAAGATCAAGCGCTCACACAATTATTCAGAGTGTTTGCATGTGCGTGCGGGTTTTTTTATTTTTATTTTGTTTTTTTTGGTTTTTTGGTGTTTTTAGCTTTTGCCGCATTACATATGTGTATAGGGAACATGTCAAATGCATCTTTATCGACCATTTGCCGGGAAGCAGACGACAAATTTATAACGCGATTGGTATTTCGCATACCCCAACTGTTTTTATGACGTTAGAAGGCATCATAAGTCCCTGTTTACCAGTCATAATGTGCTTAGACTCGTACTTGACTTGTGCTTACGTGAGAACGGTCTTGAGAATTTTCTAGAGATGGTATTTTGTAAAGAATCTTACGTAAGTAAAAGTGAAGCATAACTTATAATAATAATAATAATAATAATAATAAATTCTTTATTTTCAAAAGGGTGAAAAATTAGGCTTTGCAGCCTGTTTACAATTCTGCCCTTAAATGACAACAGACAAAACACACATACACATATATTATACATGCACGGAAACTGAAAAATGAAAATGTATTTTTTACATTCCAAATAACATCAAATGCAGAAAACGATTTTGGTTTAAATTTAAATATACAGAATGGTTATATAACATTTGGGATATAATTATGCAGTGATTTTTTAAAAGTTGCGAGAACATGTAATGAGTTTAAATTATTTGGAAGTGAATTCCATAAAACTGGTCCATTATAGCTAAGACTATGTTTAAATTTAGTACAATTTGGATGTAGAATTTGTAGTTTAAGATTTATAGAGTTGTAAGGAGTATTTTTAAATTGAAATAAAGAACATAAGTAATTTGGACTTTTATAGTTTAATATTTTGAACAGAAATATATATTTATTCATTAAATGACGTTGTTGAATGGTAGGCAGTTTTAAAGATTTTGAAACAATGGAATATGAAGAATCAGAAGCATTATTTTTAATAATAGGTTTGTTGAATATAATTTTAAATGATAATTTTTGGATAATTTTAAGTTTATGAAGAGAAGAAATTTGACAGGAGTCCCAAATGGTAGAGTAGTAGTCAAGATGTGATTGAAAGTGAGCATTATAAAATAATTTTAATACATCAGTTGGAAGTAATGATTTGATTTTCCTAAGTTGAAAGTTTTTCTGTTTTAAAATAGTACATAAATGGTTTACATGAGTGTCCCAAGAAAGATTAGAGTTAAAATATACTCCTAAAGGTTTAAAGTTGGAAACATGTTCAATGAAGGTAGAATTAATAGAAATGGACAAATGTGTAGTTAAGGAATTTATTTTAGGTTTTGAAGCAATAATCATACATTTAGTTTTAGATTCATTGATTATCATGTCATTGGAGTTGCACCATTTTATAATTTTATCAGTTTCTGACTGAAGTGTAGAGTTAAGAGAATCAAAATTGGTAGAAGAAGAATATACTGTGGTATCATCAGCAAAAAGATCACATTGAGCTGTCAAATTTAGAGGAAGGTCATTAATAAACAGGTTAAATAGTAGTGGTCCAAGAATGGAGCCTTGAGGAACACCATGAGTTATAAGATCAAGAGAGGACTTGGTTTCACCAATTCGAGTGCATTGATAACGCTCAGATAAGTACGATTCTAATAATGTGCATAATTTGGTAGAAATTTGGTATAATTTTAGTTTCTCAAGTAACAGGGAGTGATTGACCATATCAAAGGCTTTACGGAAATCAAAGAAATGGATAACTGTGGTAATTCTAGAGCTAATACATGCAACACACCGTGGTCCACCCTCTCTTCGGAACAAGGGGGGGGAAACGGCATTTATTTTCTGGACCAGACCGCCCTAGCCTGCAAAGCTACCTTGAAAAGTAGCGACGGGGCGAAGCGAGAGGTGTTGAAATCCGAATAACTGTGCCGATCGCGGGGTCTTTCCGGGCCCCCGACGACTTTGCCATGAAGTGTCTGGCCCATCAATTGGCGATGGTCGGCGACCTGCCTACCACGGTGTTGACGGGTAACGGGGAATCAGGGTTCGATTCCGGAGAGGGAGCCTGCGAAACAGCTACCACCTCCAGGGATGGCAGCAGGCGCGCAACTTACCCAATCCCGACACGGGGAAGTAGTGACGAAAAATAACGTGGCGGGGCCCTATCGTGGTCGCCGCGGGCGGAATGAGCGCAACTTAAAAAAGTGTGCGAGGAGCTATTGGAGGGCAAGCCTGGTGCCAGCAGCCGCGGTAATTCCAGTTCCAATAGCCTATATCGGAGTTGCTGCGGTTAAAAAGCTCGTCGTTGGATCTCGGAGACGGCACGGTCGGGTGCGATACGCTGCGGACCCGATCGGAGAATTCTTGGCCGCTCCTAACTGGTGAGCGGGGCGAGGCGGACTTGACCGTCCTGCGTCGCTTTCTCTCCTTCCCGGGGGAGATCCCGCCACAATTTATGTCTACCTTGAAAAAAATTAGAGTGCTAAAGGCAGGCTAACCCCGAGCCTGAATATTTCGTCCATGGAATAAGCGGGGAGGCTCTATTCCGGAGGGCGGTCCGGCCGACTTGTTTGACGTTGCCTCCCTGTCGGTCTCGCCGGAGAGCTAGGATTCGAGAGGAACGGTGGGGGCGAGCGTACCGGGCGGGGAGAGGTGAAATTTTGTGATCCGCTTGAGACGTCTCGAAGCGAAAGCGCTGGCCCCGGACGTCTTCCTTAATCTAGAACGAAGGTGGGTGGAGCAAAGACGATCAGATACCGTCGTAGTACCGACGGTGAACGCTGCCGACCGGGCCGCGGACGAGGAACGAGAACAGCGGTTATGGGCCCGTTCGTGGCGGCTTCGGGCAACCTGAGAGTTTACGGGTTCCGGGGGTAATATGGCCGCAAGGCTGAAACTTGAAGGAATTGACGGAAGGGCACCACAAGGAGTGGAGCCTGCGGCTTAATTTGACTCAACACGGGGCAACTTACCCGGTTGATTGACAGACGCTCGTTCAGTTCTTTTTCGATTCGATGGGTGGTGGTGCATGGCCGTTCGTGGCTGGTGAAGTGAAAAGTCTGGTTTATTCCTCTAACGGGCGAGGCCTCGCTCTTAATTAGTCGATTCGTGGTTCTCGGTTAGCCTCACCCCGCTTGCGGGGAGACACGGGGGAACATGGGGCGAGTCGTAGCCAACTTCTTAGGGGGATCCCAAGCAAGCTCAAGCTAGGTGAGAGAGATCAATAACAGGTCAGTGATGCCCTTAGATGTCCGGGGCCGCACGCGCGCTACACTGAAGACGAAAGCGCGAGTGCCTACGGTCGTGGTTTTGGTCAGGCCGGGAACCCGCCCCGAGAGGGGGTAGGTAGTCTCACCTACAGTGGGTTAACCGTGCCAATCGTCTTCGTGCTGGGGATCGGGGCTTGCAACTCAGCCCCGTGAACGAGGAATTCCGAGTAGGCGTCCGTCATCAGCTGGCGCCGATTAAGTCCCTGCCTTTTGTACACACCGCCCGTCGCTACCTCCGATAGAATGGCTCAGCGAGGCCGTTGGACTCGGGACTTGCATTTTGCAACGACCCAGGGAGGCGGTCGAGCTTAATCATTTAGAGGAAGTAAAAGTCGTAACAAGGTTTCCGTAGGTGAACCTGCGGAAGGATCATTACCGTACCCTGTCGTCTCCTCCTCGTCCTCGAGAGAGAGAGACTAGACGAGAACTCCCCCGAAACCAGTCAGCGGCAAGGAGTGTTGGGTCGCCCGACATGGCCTCGGCACGTCTTCTCTTCTATCGGTATGTGTTCACGACCCTTCTCGCGGCAGGCGCTCTGCCACACAAGACGGGCACGTTCAAAGAGCCCCGGTCGCCAGCACCGGGCCGCCGTCCATCCGATTTTCACACGAAGAAAGAGACACTGTCAATGCGGACCGTCGTGTTCGGCGGCCCGCAGTTTATAGAGTACGGCCGTAGGCGTTGGATCACTCGGCTCGTGCGTCGATGAAGAGCGCGGCCTGACGCGTTAAGTGGTGTGAATTGCAGTGAAGATCATCGACGTCTCGAACGCACATGGCGGTCGCGGGCTCTCCCGCGGCCACGTTCGTCCGAGGGCCGGCAGGTAAAACTCCCCAAGACTGGGAGTCGCGGTCGCCGGCGAGGCCCCGTCTCCTCAAAGACAGACGGACGGAGGGGAGTGCCGGGACAGCACGGAAGGTATCACGGCGCCAAGCTCTCGCCTGGGACGAACCTTTGGCAGAACGAGCGGCGGCTGTGCCATTATGGCGAGCGTCCTTCCGGGTACGTCCTCTCCGCCAATTCTTTCTATCACCGGCCTCGGATCGAGCGAGATTACCCGCTGAACATAAGCATATCAGTAAGCGGAGGAAAAGAAACCAACCGGGATTCCCTCAGTAGCGGCGAGCGAAGCGGGAAGAGCCCATCGCCGAATCCCCCGTCGGTCAGCGGCGGTTCGGGAACTGTGGCGTAAGGGCCCGACTCGCCAGGTGTCTGACTGTCCGAGTAAGTCCCGCGGGACAGGTCTGCTCCCAGAGTGGGTGTGAGGCCTTTAGCTCGGTCTGGGTCTTCTGCCTGGCGCAGTCGGTGCCCGGGAGTCGAGTTGCTTGGGATCGCAGCTCAAAGTGGGTGGTAGGCTCCATCCAAGGTTAAATACTGGCACGAGTCCGATAGCGAAAGTTGAAAAGAGACCGTGAAAGCGCCTACGGGCAAACGGGTGGAACCGCCGGTGCGATCAGCGGGATCCAGCTCGCCGGGTAGGCGGCTCCTCGTGCGTTCGGGACCTGTTCTTCTCGGAGGACGGGCTCGGTCGACCGAGAGGGTTCGTCCCCGTCGGCGTATCTTCCGCTGTGTCGCGAGTCGCGACCGGCTCGGAGTGCTTCGTTTCGGCTGGAGTCAGGCAAGGGCCGCGTCTCTCGGGACGCTGAAACCCCCGTCTGCACTTGTCGGTTCTAGGGCGAACGTAGTCCCTCCCGACCTAGTCCCCCAGCGCCGTCGCGGCCGCCTTGGCTGCCTCTCGTAGGCTTAACAGTGCAAGTGCGGTCTCTCGGTCTACGTTGGCGGGGCGGCGGGCATTGGAGGGCGGTCTAGAGGGTCCGCGGCTGGCCGTGGCGGCACTCTTCCCGACCCGTCTTGAAACACGGACCAAGGAGTCTAACGTGAGGGCGAGTCACAGGGAAAAACACTCCCTTGGGCGCAGTGAAAGCGACGTGGTCCGATCCTCTCTCTGGCGAGCGAGGCGCAGGACCGGCCCGTCGGGGGTTGTTACGGCCTCGGTGGAGCGAGAGCGCTCGCGTTGGGACCCGAAAGATGGTGAACTAGGCCCGAGCGGGATGAAGCCGACAGAAATGTCGGTGGAGGTCCTAAGTGGTTCTGACGCGCAAATCGATCACGATACTTGGGTTTAGGGCCGAAAGACTAATCGAACCATCTAGTAGCTGGTTCCCTCCGAAGTTTCCCCCAGGATAGCTGGCGCTCGCCGCGACAGTTTCGTCCGGTAAAGCGAATGACTAGAGACATCCGTGCCGAAAGGGCGTGGAGCTATTATCAAACTTTGAACGGGCGACGAGGGGTGTCTTCCGCTCGATCTGGGAGGCTGGACCCCCGCAGAAATGTACGAGTGCCAAGTGGGCCACTTTTGGTAAGCAGAACTGGCGCTGTGGGATGAACCAAACGCCGGGTTAAGGCGCCCGATCGTCACGCTCAGCAGAACCCACAAAAGGCGTCCATCGGTAAAGACAGCAGGACGGTGACCATGGAAGCCGGTACCCGCCAAGGAGTGTGTAACAACTCACCTGCCGAATTGGTGGGCCCTGAAAATGGATGGCGCTATAGCGTGCAGCCTACACCCGGCCGTCTCGGCAAATTCTCTCCGGCCCGCCGGGGGGGGGGGACAGACCGAAGCCGAGACGAGTAGGAGGGTCGCCGCGGTCAGCGCTGAAGCCTTAGACGCGAGTCTGGGTGTAGCGGCCGCGGGTGCCGATCTTGGTGGTAGTAGCAAATATTCGAGCGTGAACCTCGAAGGCCGAAGTGGAGAAGGGTTCCGCGTTGCTCCTTCGATCGGCCGCGGGTTAGTCGGTCCTAAGGCCTGGGAGAAATCCTACGGGAAGCCAGACATTTTTGGGCGGAGGGCTCTGGCACTGGGCCGAAAGGGAAACGGGTTAGTATTCCCGTACCCGAAGGTGGAGCACAAGCGGCGACGCAAGGAAGGTCGGATACGCCGTCGGGAGAGTCGAAAAGGGTTAACTTTTCTTTTTGAGGTGCGCTCGCTGACCCTGGAAGCGGTTCTGCCGGAGATAGGGAGCGAGAGCAATCAACTTTATCCGCAAAGCCGGCTCCAGCGGGGGCCTGTTCGGCTACGGCTCGACGGTCCTTGAAACTCCGACGGCTAATCTCAACGACAACCTCTTTTACGCTCTTGCCTCGGGCCGTACCTTAATCCGCCGCAGGTCTCCAAGGTTCGCAGCCTCTGGTCGATAGAACAATGTAGGTAAGGGAAGTCGGCAAAATGGATCCGTAACTTCGGGAGAAGGATTGGCTCTGAGGGCCGGGCGGCCCGCTGCTAGCTCGGCAAGGGGAATCCTAGGGCGGGAGTCCGCCAGGTGGCATATTATGTTGGGCGCACCTGCAGGACGACCGCTCTACCCCCGGATGGGCAGGTGGACGTGAGCGGCGCGGGGCTATCCCCGAACCCGCTCGCGGCACGGGCGCCGCGAACGACTCGATCAGAACTGGCACGGTCCGGGGGAATCCGACTGTTTAGTAAAAACATAGCGTCTCGAAGGCCGGAGATCGGTGTTGACGGGACGTGATTTCTGCCCAGTGCTCTGAATGTCACGGTGAAGAAATTTACGGAAGCGCGGGTAAACGGCGGGAGTAACTATGACTCTCTTAAGGTAGCCAAATGCCTCGTTATGTAATTAGTGACGCGCATGAATGGATTAACGAGATTCCCACTGTCCCTATCTACTATCTAGCGAAGCCACAGCCGGAGGAACGGGTCCGGGGCTGTCAGCGGGGAAAGAAGACCCTGTTGAGTTTGGCTCACGATTGGCTTTGTCGGGCGAGAGCGCGGGTGTAGCCTAGGTGGGACTACCTCGCGGCGCAAGTGAAAGACCACTACTGCGTTCCTCGTTCGACTCACTCGGTGATAACCGCAGGAGCGGCCGCACTCGGGGCGGCGTCGGCGAGCTCAAGGGGCTAAGCGAGGAATTCCTTTACCTCGCGAGGGTGTTCGAGGACATATTCAGTTTTGAGCTTAACTGGGGCGGTGTGCCCGCGAAACGATAGCGCGGGCGCCCCAAGGCCAGCCTCACAAGGGACAGAAACCCTTGGTCGAGCGAAAGGGCAAATGCTGGCTTGAGGATGCTTTTCAGTAGGAGGTATCCATGTGAAAGCACGGCCTATAGATCCTTTTGTGTCGCCCCTCGGGCGACGATGGGAGAGCTCAATTTACTGCTTCCCGCAAGAGGTGTCAGAAAAATTACCACAGGGATAACTAGCTTGTGGCAGCCAAGCGTTCTTAGCGACGTTGCTTTTTGATCCTTCGATGTCGGCTTTTCATATCATTGCGAAGCAGAATTCGCCAAGCGTTGGATTGTTCACCCACCAACAGGGAACGTGAGCTGGGAATAATACGAGCGGGTACGAGCGGATAGGGTCGACTAGTACGAGAGGAACGTTGGCCCGGGATTGAAAGCGTTGGTGCTTGGTGGTGACTGCCATTGGCTCTTTGCCTTTGTCCCCGGGCGTACGGCTGAACGCCTCTAAGCCGGAATCCCATCCCACGACGTCCGCGTCTGCCTCTCGTTGACCGGCAAAGGAACGATTAGACCCCGCTTCGCCCTCCCTAGGCGGAACGGGGTGGTGTGTGTCCGACCTGTGTGTTTCGGCAGGTGTCTTTCGAAGGCAGGTAAATCTGCTTGCAGACGACTTGGGTTTGTGCGAGTCGGGGTATCGTACTCGGTCGAGCGGCCTGTTGTGGTTGCGAGGCGTTGAGACTTGCCCGTCCCTTGCAACGCCGCAAGAGATTTAACCGCAAAAGACGGGTAGAGCTCTGTGCGGCGCACGGGGCGGGCAGGGGAGAGAAACCGAGAGAGAGAGAGAGAGAGACAGAGAGAGAGAGCCCGCGAGGGCCGAGCGCAGACAAAATACGTCTGGGGTCGAGACCCTCGCTGCGGGCGAGAGCCGAGGTACCGTCGGCCAAAGACAGGCTGGGGAAAGTGTCGGTGGCCGACCCGCAGTCGAGAGATGGCCTGTGGCGGCAGCGGAAATCTGACGTCGGCCAGTGACAGGGAGGAAGGTGTCAGAGGCCGACCCGCGATCTGCCGTCGGCCAGTGACGGGTACGAGAAATTGTCGATGGTCGACCCGAGACGTCGGCCAGTGACCCGGAGTGCCTCTTCTGGTTAGGTCGGCCACGACAAGGAGGAAGGTGTCAGAGGGGCCGGCCCTGCGATCTGCCGTCGGCCAGTGACGGGCACGAGAAATTGTCGATGGTCGACCCGAGACGTCGGCCAGTGGCCCGTAGTGCCTCTTCTCGTTAGGTCGGCTACGACCAAGCGTCGCCAAGAGGTGGTCGGCGAGGCACAGGTTGCTGCCACGTGCCCGCTACCGCCACCGTCGTTAACAGGTGACGGGACTCTAACTATCCATATAGCCTCAATATTATCATGTTCTAAATCTATCCTACGATTACATATGATATGATTTCTAACATACAGAAGTGTTCCAGAGGAACTTACATTACAAGAATCTTTCCTGAAAGGCTGTTGAAAGTTTGGGATTGAAATATCTTCATTAGTCACAGATATATCTAAATGTGACTCAGAAAGTCCAAATATATCAAAAGTTTGAAGGAAAACACCTAGTTCAGAAATTTTGTTCTTAACATACATTTAGGTGAGCAACATGTAGACCTTTCTTAACTAAAACAGTATTCAAAATAATCATAAATAAACAAATTGATAAATGACTGGAAATAAGGACACACAATTACCTGAAAACCTTTCTAATGAGAAAATGAAAAGTCATTGAATAATGAAAGTTTGATTTGGGTTACTGCCAAGTTACAGTACAGGCAATTATGAATAAACAAGCTTAGCTTAAGAATAATTATGATAGGGGGGAAGATTTATATTGGGGGAAGTAATAAGGATTATGCAATGGTCTATTGTTATATACATTACACCTGTACTCATATTGGCGAGATCTTATATAGTCATAGTATTCATAGTAATTTGTTGATTTAACAGGAACATGCGCATCAGTTGAATTAGCTGAAACAAGAGTATTACTTAAAATATTCATTAATAGATCATTTCCATTATAATTAGGATGAACTCCGTCACGTTTCATTACATCCTTTGGACATCTTTGGTAGAAGTGTGTAAATACATCAATAAACGTGCAGTTATTTTTATGACAGAACTCCTGGATATAAGTATTAAATTTTTTACATTCTCTAATATATGGACGATGTATATTTCTTGGCAATGCCGAACAAATATAAATATTTCCTTTAAAAGAGTTTTTAGTGACTGAAATTAGTTTATTGAAGTCTGTGGTGTTTTGAGTGGGATTGTTTAAGTGAGTGCTTACAATTTAAAAGTTGCACAAGTCTATCATTTAAGTGAGTGCTTACAATTTAAAAGTTGCACAAGTCTATCATTTATATTAGTATAGTAGGCCCCACGATTGGTGTCAACTACGCATTCGTGATCGAATAATTTTGTAATGTTAGGTGTTTTAATACCAGCTGTGTTAGGTGTTTTAATACCAGCTGTAACGGAACTTCCTATTAACAGTGTTTTAGCTATACTAAAGTTGAAAGGTATAGGTTTTTCTAGAAATCTCGTTGAACTGGTACTAGTAGTTGGGTTGGTCGAATTTATTGTTGATTTTGCACCGGTAGAAATACATACATCAGTAATAGGCCTATTGTTATTATTATCAGCACTAGCTGATACACATTTAGCAGCGGTATAGATAGAAGATGACGTGTTGGTAGACTTATCTTGAATTGCTGAACTGCAGGTAGTTGTTGATTTGTCACACAATAACTCTTCTTCTAATTGAGTAAAAATGTTCAAACTTGGTGTATATGCTTATAAGGTCAATGCCTTGATGGAGTTCGAAGATGAGCATTTTCCACTTAGGGTAAGCAGAGATAAGCAATTTGATTGGTTGATGCTTTGGGACACGATAACTTTGGTTCTAATTAAGTGAGAGTGATGAAACTTGGTGTATAGTTTCATTACAGTAATACCTTGACTAAGTTCGATAATGAGCATTTTCTGCTCAAGGTAAGCAGAGCGATACGCAATTTGATTGGTCGAGAGTAGTCGAGACTTTGGAACACAATAACTCTCCTTCTAATTGAGTTAAAATGTTCAAACTTGGTGTATATGCTTATTAGGTCAATGCCTTGATGGAGTTCGAAGATGAGCATTTTCCGCTTAGGGTAAGCAGAGATAAGCAATTTGATTGGTTGATACTTTGGGACAAGATAACTTAGGTTCATCTTGATTGATGATTTTTATGCCAATACAATGACTGCATTCTCATTTAGTAATCGATTCGACAGTAACAGTGTATAGAAACGATTGACTTGGACACGAGGGCCCTTTCCCTTGGCCAGAGGGGCCCTTTTGTCTGCCTTTAGGGTCCCCCTAACTAGGGTACATTTTCATTTTTCTCGTCGGTTTTAGCATTTTTCTTTATAAAACACTTTTGGATGACACTTCGTGTACAGTTTGATTGCTCGATACATTGAAAAGAATAAATGTGCGATTAATTAATATGTGTCTTCTATTTATTTTGGGATTTCGGCAGGGGACATCAGCCTCACTGTTGGCTTGTTTGAAATATATTGGTGTCCACCCACGCAGAACTGTCCTTTCCTTGAATATGAAGCTTGTTGTATTTATTGTAGAAGGTAATTGTCGCTTTTTTCAAATTCTTGGAAAGAGTTGACGTCGGAGATGATTTATAAATAATTCCTTTCCCACAGTTTTCATTGTTTTTATACAACACATGAGAATTTGCACATGATGACAGTAAGTTAGTATATGAATCCACACAGTGGAATTGAACAACAATGGATGTGGAATATTCAGTATAGTCATAAATAGTATAAATAGAGTTAGCCAGAGTTGTTGATAACGGTAGTTCTACATCATCCGATTTGATTATGTTAAATATCGAGGTGTTAAAAGATATTTCTGAGTCGTTTAAGGAATCGTAGTCAACAGTTTTAATATAGGAAGAACTACTCATGTTGAAATCTAGTAGTCTGAGTCCATGTAATGTTTCTATTTATCTTTCCTTGGCGGCCATTGATAATGTCGATCTGTTGTTAGGCCTAGCTAAACTAATCTTCAATTATCGGTACGGTAAGTAAAATAAATCATCGCATATTGAAATGGAAACAAACAAGGTTTATACAACCCGTGCATAATTTTTATGAGTCACGTTATAATAAATCGCAAATATCAGCGAATTTCTGAACAGTTAGGCTAAAGAAAAGGTGACAGATAAAGTAGGCTAGATCTGTCAATCAAATGTAAACATACTCTTAGTCATAATAACGCAGAGGAGTAAAACTTCAATATACCTCACATCAGAACGTTCCCCACGTTATAATAAATCGTTAATATCAGCAAATTTCTAAAGTTAATTACGGTTGACAAATAAAGTAGATATCGGCAGATCATCGGAGACGGCCATTTTAAATATTTTGACAGTTAACAGCTGATCAAAAAGTTCTTGTTTATAATTACGACAAACAGCAAAACAGTATACATCTATTTCACATAAAAATGTTCCTGGCGATCACGCACACATAATAGAGTAAAAATTAATCATTTCAATATCGATAAATGTATAATTATACATTTATCGAAAATTAAACTCAGTGCCGTTTGAAGGTAACGGCTAACTCGCGCATGCGCACAACTCTATTGAAATTCAGATCTATATTTCGTTTCGGTTTTTATAATTTCGATGGCCTACGCTACAGGAGAACCATAGATCGGAGACGGTCCTACGCATATTATGACGTCTAGCCTTTACGCTAACTCTAACCCAAAGTATATAAATGACGTCATATGTGCTAAAATGCGTAGGACCGTCTTCGATCTAGCGTTCTCCTACACTACATGTAGATCTAACAAGTTATAGTGGGATGTCACGTTCAGCCAGTTCAGATGTCAAGCAAGCGACATTTGACCCTATAACCTCAGTCATTCGATTAACCAATCAGAATCGTTGTTGCTTTGTTTTGATTTCTATCGCTGATAAAGCCTACCCACAATTCCGCGCAAAATAAAGGTTAAACCCTCGATTCGACAGACAGTTTGATTGGCTGACCCCTCATTCCATGCAGAACACGAGTCAAATAACATGTCTTTCAGCTCCTAATGTAGTAAAGACGAGTAAAACGAAAGAAAATAGGATCTGTATTTTAATCAGATTGAACTTTGTGCTCACTTTTTTCTAGGAACCAGGCCCAGCAGTCAAGCTAGCACACAACAGACAACAGTTGGCTGAAAGTTAGTGACACCCTGACATTTTTGCCCCTTGCTTGCCCATTTGGTGTCGGGCAAGCAATGGTGTACATATATACCAGATTTGCCATACTTTTATTCGAAATTACCACCCGATAAATATTTTAATGTATCTTTAAAGCCAGGGAATGCCATTTACATTTTTCAGAAAAGTTTGAAAATCCAAGCCTAAATGTACACCAATTAATTATTAAAGTAATCAAAATCAAGATAGCAACGATAGATAATTTGCAGGCTTGGATTCAATCGAATTAAATAGAGGCGCATGAAAGAAGTTCGGCGAAACAGCTTGTTTAAAAGGGTGTCACGATTTGGCACCTGACAAAAAAGAGTTGCAACAAAAGTGTCCATCTCTTGTGTTTTATTTAAATAAAGTAGCGGTTGGTGATCCGTATCTAACATAAATTCACGCCCGTGTAAATAACGCTCAAATTTTCGTACAGCCCAAATAATCGCTAGGTATTCCTTTTCTATTACGGAGTAAGCACACCTTCTTGTTAATAATTTTCTACTTGCGTAGGCTGTCGGGTGTTTTTCTTCACCCTCTATTTGTAACAATACAGCACCAAGCCCTATATCAGAAACATCAGTTCTCAAAATAAACGTTTTTTCCAAGTACGGCCGTTTCGAGATTGGGTCCTCGATGAGCACAGTCTTTAGTGTCGTGATGGCTTTTTCTTGCGATTCTCCCCACTTTACTTTGTTAAGCTGTCCTTTCTTCTAAGGTCGGTTGACATTTCTTTCAAATTTTCCTGGGCTAAATTACAAGTTTCTTCCATCTTGTTTAGAAGGTTTAAAAGATATTGGTAGCTAGTTTTAACATCAGGTTGTTCATCTTCGTTAACCCATAATTATTTTAATATTGACATTGGTCCCCTCCCTCACTGACCTTATATACAAAAGTTCGAATGGCGAAACCGGTACTTTCTTGTAGAACTTCTCTGTACACGAATACAACTGCATTAATATACTTATCCCAATCTATGGGCTTCTCCATACACATCTGCTTCAACGTTCCATTAAATTTTTCCACTTATCCATTACATATTGGGTGGTATTTCGCAGTGGTTAGCTGACGTAATGACAATAGTCTGCTAATCTCCGACATCAAATCTGATGTGAACTGTTTACCCATATCACTCAATATTTCTTTAGGAACCCCCACACGACTAAATACACCCATTAATGCTTCTGCTACTCTTTCGGTTTCTGTGGTATGTAGTGGTATAGCTTCATGATATCTGGTAGCGTAATCTATTATGGGAAGTATGTATTTGTATCCGCTATCAGTTACTGAGTGTATTGGTCCAACTAAATCCATAGCAATTCGTTTAAAGGGTTCGTCAATCAATGGCATTTGACTAAGTTGTAATTTAAACACTTTACTTTTACCAACAGTTTGCTGACAAGAGTCACAAGATCTAGAAAACCGGCTAATATCACATTGAATACCAGGGTATTCAAAGTATATCTTAAGTCTAGGATAGCCACTTGACTAGTAGATTTCACTTAAATATACGTAACTTCCTGTAAGTTAAGGGTAAGTGTTATTCAAAGGCAATGTTGAGTATCAAATTTTACCTTAAAGTACGCTGCTTTAACTTTTAAGTGTTTAGTCTTTTAGCGGTATTCAAAGGCTAGTTTAAGTGAGAAAAATCTACTTAACTTTAAGTGACCTATGGGAGGTACCTTAAAGTTAAGCGATATTATAATGACTTCTTTTAACCACAGTACACAATGAAGTAGCAGGCCGGTTACGGCGATTTTAAAAGTTAACGGATTGGTTTCGAAACATAGACAATGTTGCCGAGCATAGTTGGCCTAAAACTTTTTTTAACATCAGCTTTGATATGGTGGCTGATTGGTATCGCGTCTTTTTTTTAGATGTTGCCCTTCTTTGACAGGTGTAGGATGGGGGAGGGGCTGACAAGGGATAACATCTAGTCCTTCAGATGGGACGAAAAACCTTACTCCCCACGAACATATTGGTGCGCATGTAAAGGACCCATCATAATTGGAATTGAATAGAAGAGCAGGACGTAGCGCCGTTATTCGGGCAAAGTTTCCCTCATAGCTCCTCAGCCCAGTCGCAGCAGAACAGTGGGACGTTAAAATCCATTTCATTTCATTTTCCTATATTTTTCTGCAACAATCGGACTATTTAGGATGTAGCACCATAATAGTGTATAAGGTTACTACCACCGAGATGGTCAAGGGTTTGTTTTTCTGGTAATTCATCATGTTCGAAGTGCTTAATCATGTTTTCCACGACTGTCATATATACTACCCCAAAAAAGTTAAGGGTCAACCAATTATTTTATTTGACACAGGGGACATGTAAATCAAAACTTTTAGGCACAATTTTGGTCAGAATGAGTTCAATATGTCTCAATGTTGAGTCTGTTATGCAAAGCATATGCACTTTTTATACACTATTCTAGGGATCTGATGAAAATTCGCCAAAATGAGGTCCAACAAAACTGTCTCAAATAACGAGTGAAGCCACAACGTGCTCGTAAGCAGTTGACACAACGACGAGGTATGCTATCATCTGGGGAATGGCCTGCCTTTCTGCCTGGAGGAATTGCACTAATTCTTGAAGATTATCAGGTTGCCTATGATTGTCTCTCACACGTCTGCCGATCTCATCCCATGCATGCTCAATTGGTGCCAAGTCAGGAGAGTATGCAGGCCAATACTTTCGTTTAATACCATTTTGGGTGACAAAATCATTAACAACTCGTGCTCTATGCGGTCTAGCATTGTCATATTGAAGAACAGATCCTGCTCCAATTTGACGAAGACTTGGGATGACAAAAGTCTGTAAAATTTCGTCTCTGTACCTGATACCTGTCAAATTTCCTTGGACAACGAAAAGTTGAGTTTTGTGATGTACCGAAATTCCAGCCCACACCATTACCGTACCACCTCCAACGCGATGGCGTTGTCTAATGTTAACATCGGCAAATCTTTCTCCTTGCCGCCTATAGACGCGAAGTCTGCCATCATTGATCTGTAATGCAAATCGGGGTACATCAGTGAAGAGTACCCGCCCCCAGTGTCGCCGTCTCCAGTCTCTATCACGTGTGCACTAGTCACGACGTGTTGCCCTATGACGTTGAAGAAGAGCTTGTCGTCGAGATAAAATGCTATGGGCTCGCAGATGATTTCTTATGGTCTGGTCCGATAGCTGAACACAACTTGCATTTCGCAGTTCATCTCTCAGACACCTCGCTGTAACAACGTTAAGCCATTTGAATGACATGTCGGTATTTAAGTTGCAACGTTGATCTTGGCCTACCAGACCGTGGGCGATTCTGATTTGAATTGGTTGCCTGGAAACGCTGCCATAGTCTCCCTATCACACTCTGGCTACAACCGATTCTCTGTGTAAAACCCTGCTGAAGCCACGCAATGGCTCTTACTCTTTCAAGTTCACTCAGCTGACGTCTGACCATGTTGAAATTTCAACTGAGAGCGGCACGGTCATGGAAGGTTTTTTTTATGCCAAAACTGTTCATGGAAAATGCATAGCGCACGTGCAAGGACATAATCAACTCCACAAAGTCGTACCCTACTGCGTTTGGGAGATGCAAACAGTTTTGTGGGGCCTTGTTTTGAGCTTCAGTTTATGGTTTCTAAGGAGAGTGTCAAAATCGCTTTGTTTGAAAATGACATATGCCTTGTACACAGGTTTTATTGTCAGGATAACGTGAACCAATTTTGACACGATTTCCGCCAATAATTCCATTGTAGATTTCAGAAATCATTTATACTGCCGCGATAAGCAAATCACTTTTTTTTTTATTTATTATTTTTTTTTGTTGTTGTTACAATTCATTCACATATACATATTTGAAATTAGATGAAAATTGACAATGATTGCAACATGTTATTGTC
This sequence comes from Patella depressa, assembly GCA_948474765.1. Taxonomy (NCBI): domain Eukaryota; kingdom Metazoa; phylum Mollusca; class Gastropoda; family Patellidae; genus Patella; species Patella depressa. The sequence continues at coordinate 46,703,724 of OX419715.1, read as the reverse complement.
ATCGTTCGTATATTATAAATTTAGAAATAATGATTGCTGACCCATGCATGCACCATGATTTACCAATTTAATTTTAATCGGAAATATTTATTCGGGTAGAAATATGGGCAATGTGCCGTCAACGCCAGGCCCGTCGGATAGACACTGACAAAATTTCTATGAATTTTCTAAATATAATGTTAGATTGATCAACACTGAAATGATTTGTACAATTCAACTAAAAGGCAAGCGCTCCTTGTGTATTGCTAATATGTTGTGTTCTATCGTTATACATTGTTAAAATAATATAGTTTACAATAGCCCTCATTACATTCTCTTAAGGGGATATAACTTGCGTGCAACGTGATTAATTTGTGATTTTTGGCAGTAGAAGGTATTCCATAGTTACAAATTCATGCTTTTGACTGATGTTGGTATTCCATATCTTAAGTGCGCAGTGCGCAAATAGAGCCTTTGAATACCGATTTAGTATAAGACACTTGGTTAAGTGGAAAAATGAAGTATTTTTACTTAACTTTGAGAAAACTTCGAATTCGGGCCCTGGCCAATAAAATTCAAATAAAATTATATCAATTGTTTATCTAATTCATAGATGACCAACCATTAATGATTCATAAACTAGTTGCATAATACCGTTTCTAAACGTTTTTGGTACAATCAACTGTGTAACATCTCTTCTACCTACGTGTGTATATTGTCGAAATAAAAATCCTTTTTCCGTAGATTGAGAGAGAAATGGGGTTTAACGTCCACTATACACACGCTAAGTCATTTCGGGACTAACATATGGTTTAATTCTATTTCAATAATTCGCTTGCGCGTAGGGGTCTTTAGCAGTGGGAGGAAACCGGAGTGCGCGGAGGAAACCCACGAAGTTGAGAAGGCGCCGCTATCTCCATGCCACATACGCTCACATCAGGGATCGAAACCACAGCCGCAAGCCAGAGGTGACCGGCCAGCTAGAGGTCGAAGCGCGGCACTCTAGACCATTAGGTCATCCCAACCCCCCTTTATCGTAGAACAAAGTTGAACTTGCTCCAGATTTTGTTGTTTTGGTGACATTACAATCGGCCAGTTCACGTAAACGTTGCAGTGATACGTCATTACGCTCAGGGGCGGATTGGGGCCGGGAACCGGCCCGGGCTCCCGTGTCAGAGCGGCCACTTTCACTGACCGCGGAGCCCAAGACGAGGGGTGGGGAGCTGAGCTCTCCCCCTGGAAATTTTTGAAATATTAATTCCAAATATCCGATTTGGTGGCATATCTGGTCATTATATCTGTCAAATACTATATTTCATAATTCGATTAACTTAAAGGACCACATATAATGGCCCAAAAGCTTTCTCCGTACGTGTAGATAACAGTTATTAAATCCAAACTAATCTGATTAAAATTAATTCAGTTATTAAGGTTTAAGTATCTGACAGCCAAAAACGGTTTTCAAATTTTCAATTACAGCCTTAATCCGGTTGATTGGCTAGTGACGTCACAGACACTAAACATACTATATACATCATTTATACAATATATCACTGCCTATACAATATAACACTATCAATACATTGTTATAGTTTAGACATTTGCGATTGGAATATTTTAGAGTGATCTTAAAATACCGTATCATGCCGTAGATCCATTCAGTGTCCTGGCCGCGTGACAAATGAAGACGACACATGCAATTAGCGTATTTACCGGTAATTTGGATAACCCAGTAATACTTGATATCCCAACCTTTTATCTATAAGTATTTGTCGATATATTCATTATTAACTCTATATGACAATAATAACCATTTTTATACACAAAGAACAACTTTTATCGTACCTCCATTTGAAATTCACCGCGAATATGGCATTTTCCGATGACTATATGCATAACAACAATAGATCGCTGGGAATCTTACCACAATGTACGGTTCCATGCACGATGGTAGAGGGTATTAAAATCGCCGCCGTGAGAGAGGAGAACGACCGTGCATTATGAAACCAATTCTAAATTGGATCTTAAATTAATACGAATTACAAACAAATTATTCCGTAGTCAATTGTTAGGGGGATTAAGGAATCAGTCAGGCGCTAATGAATACACACGCTGACCTGTATATAGCTTTACGGCCGAGTCGCGCTCTCGAGGAATTTCAGTGCCTGCTCGTCTCAAGCCTGGAATTCTTTGGGCGACCGAATGCCCGTCTTTGAGTAGGAGAAAGAAGCGGGGGAAGGGACGAGCTGGGCTGCCGGTCCTCGAGACGGCCGATGCGTGGCCTCACGACCGAGTCTCAGTGTGAATTCCTCAGGCCGACGTGCTGGACTGCCGTTCCTCTACCCGGCCGATGCGTGACCTCGCGGCCGAGTCTCGGTGGGAATTCTTTGGGTCGACCGAGTGCCCGTCTCGGAGTTGAGAGAAGCGGGGGAAAAGACGATCAGGACGGGACGGCCGTTCCTCGAGACAGCCAATGCGTGGCTTCGCGGCCGAGCTGCACTCTCGAGGAATTAGAACCACAATACTCTTCTGTCGAAAATGTATCTCGAGTCTTTTGGACTGCGCAGGATGGTAGGGGGACTCTATCAAAAAGTCATTTTAAAACACAGTATTAAAATTGCTGTCGTGAGCAGGGAGGGCGGGACATTATAAAACAATCTAAATTACAAAACAAATTATTTCGTAGTCAATTGTTTTATTTAATTAGGGGTTTAAGGAATCAGTCAGGCGTTAATGAATTCACACGTCGGCTGTATATTGGTAATTAAGGAATAAACATTCCGAATAAGCATTCGGTCCCTGTGACGTCACTGGCGTCTGAGGAGATTAAGAATGTTTTTGATAATTGTCAACGTCGGTTTTACAGGAGGTCTATTTTTACGACTTTGAGTGAAGATAGCTGAATTAATTTCAGTCAAATTTGTGTGAACTTGCGGTAAAGTGAATAAAGTAATCATGGGCTACCCATATCGAAAAATTTTCAGGTCCATTATATGTGCACTTTAAGCCAAAATCCCGACCTGCAAGTAATTTACAACCATCAACTTGTGGAATTATCATATCGTCATAATTAATTAACGTATTATCATTGTATCGTCAAGAGTCAAGAGAATTTAACTGGTTAAAAAATGGGACTAGTTGAGAAAATTTTGACCATTTGATTAACCAGTAAGGAATATTGATTAAGTAGTAATATTTTCATTGAAAAATGTCCCATTTTTGTTGCCGGGAGCGCTAATTAGTAATAATAATAATGACTTTATTTTCTGAGGGAACATATTTAGTACATGAGTTCTAATTTTCAACATGTCCCTCCTACTCTAAAACTAGAATCTACATGGTAATGATATTTACAAAGTACATATATACCATATTATATAAGCTTATAATAATTAAAAAAAAAACCAATACATTCAGAGGGCAAAAGTAATTAACAAGAGTTCAAAGATTTAACGTGTTTTACTAACTCCTTTTTAAAGATAAAACTTGAAGACGCATGTTTCACAGTTTGAGGTAGTGAATTCCAGAATACAGAGGCGGTATATTGGAATGTTCTTGCCATTGCCTTTTTCTTACTTGATTACTCCTGTGATGGAAGTCCACGAGACACATTGGTACAGCGTGACAAAAGTGAAATTCATAAAAGCTGCTGTTTGAATTTTGGATTCTGGCGTATCCCCACAAACAGGGTACTGGTGATTTAATAATTAGTAAATTTGCGGGCGACAGTGTCAGGTGAAACCGATGAAATTTTCGGATGAAATTCGAAATCCCCATTGCAGGAGAATTCTGACCCACACCCGACCCACAAAGTTTATTATACCAGTCCATTTCAGACTCCAGTGATGGCGTGGCGGTCCGTTAAAGCCACCGGTCACATACAACATGATCATCATCGCCCCATAACCGGTCCAATACCCCCTCCCCCATATAATGTTCGGCAGCATTCTTTTTTTTTGTCCCTTAGGGTGACCGTCCGACCGGCCCTTCGCCCGATGGCCCAATCCGCCCCCGATTACGCTGCATAAGTTTAATTTCTTCGGGAATCACCACATCGCGAATACTGTTAGTGACTATAAGAGGGGGGTATGGCTTATCTGTCTTTAATGCCTGTGATCTGGTTTCAACAGCTTGGATTGGTTTCCAGTCTAACCTTGGATCCGCGGCATTTCTTACTCCACCAATATTACCAAGTATCCGATCGTATATGAGATTCTCGATACACCATGCTTCGGTTACACCGTTAAAATATGGCGTGGCGTGACTTACATGTTAGCAGTGAGAGTGAACGGACGCAAGGTCTTGTTCAGCCATCCATGAAATAATTTTCGTTGAAATGGGCCCAGATATAGCTTTATGGAGAATCCAAATTAGTTGTGTTCGCCACAAAACACATGGACGGGTACAAAGATGCAGAATATTTTGCAGAAATAGTAGACTTATTTCAATTAATATCATCTGCAGATTGCTATTATTGTTGTCTGGTGATGTGGAGAGCAACCCCGGACGTTCCACAAGACAGGGTCAAATTACTAAAACGGGAGATGTAGTATACCCATAGAGCAGTAAGGATTTGGATTTATTATCCATGCTTCAATCGCTGAAAGATGATATAGCCGAGTTAAGACAGGAGGTAAAAGATATGAATATCAAAGAAGAACTACTAAAGTTAAAGTCTGACATGAATGATATGCAAAAGACGAATAGGGATTTGAACTTAAAATTAGACTTCTTAGATAACAAACTTAAAGAAAAGAATTTAATAATTCATGGATTAATTGAAACTTCGGATGAAAATAGTGAGAAATTGATAAGAGAAATTTTAGTCCAGGAATTTAAAGTCGAGGGAGGTGACAGTGAGCAAACTGTAGGTATTGAGCGAGTTCACCGTTTAGGAAGAAAACAACCAAAGCTTAACAAACCCAGACCATTGTTAGTTGTGTTCAACAAATTGAAAGATAGAGATGTTGTCTTAAGAAGTGCTCGATCTCAAATTAAATCGGGCGATTGTGATCTAAAGGTTTCTGGAGATTTTAGTAAACGAATTCGTGATGTACGTAGAGCCCTTATACCAAAACTCATTGAAGCGAAAGAGAACAATGAAAATGTAAAAGCTTTCCTTAAGTTTGACAAACTGGTTATTGGTGATCACGTGTTCACGTACGATCTGACAACGGAGTCAATACTCACCATCAAAGGGCAGGAATAGCAACAACAACATAATATACCACCCCGTAATAGGAACTCAAATCAAAACTGTCGTGACAAGAATTTAAAATGTATAAGTTGGAATATACACGGACTAAAGTCGAAACTACACGACTCGGACTTCATGCAATATGTAAAAGGTTTTGATGTGATCTGTCTAACTGAAATATGGTATATTAAGGATGTTAACTTTGGGGATATTTTCTCGGGTTACAATCATGAATTTTGCATACGTGGTAGTGGTAAAGAAAGTGGTGGGGTAGCCGTTTTATATAGACACAATATTTTACCTGGAATATCAAGAATAAAAGAACTAGCCACAGAATCACTGTTTTTAAAATTTGACGCGACGTTTTTTGGCTGGATTAAAGATATAGTGTTTTGTGTAGTTTATATAGCCCCATAAGGAAGTAAAATTCATGACAGTGGGTGTGGATTCGAGGTGTTAGAAGAAAATTTAGTGGATATTTTATGTGAGTACCCGGATACAAATCTGGTATTAACTGGAGATTTTAATGCACGTACAGGACATTTAAAAGATTATTTGTTAGACAACCTAAGTATTTACCGGGACTTGAAGAGGCTGACTATGATGTGGATGACTTCGACTCTCCTAGAAACTCGAAAGACAGCGAAGTAAATAATTTCGGGCTTAAATTACTAACGGTATGTTCTGTGTTTAATATTCATATATTAAATGATCGATATTCCGGAGACAGAAATGGCGAAGTAACATGTTTGACATATAACGAGGCTAGTATTGTGGACTACGTAGTTGCGTTTACAGATCTCTTCCAAGTGATATCCGATTTTACGATAAAACCGAGAACAGAATCTGATCATTTACCGTTAGAGTTTATCTTTCAATGTGATATTAAACGATGTGAATCAACAACAAACGTTGTTATGTTACCGTACACCAAATACTTATGGAAACTAGAAAAACGAGAGGTTTTCAATGCGGCGGTTAAAAAAAATGTAAATACTTTTCGAAGTGAATTTTATGACTTAGTACGAATAGATTCTGAGCTTGCACTGAGCTCCTTAATTCAATTCATAAAGTCTTGTGCCGAGGATATGATGTGCGTCTCAAACTTTAAGCAACATTCGAGGGTGAAACAACCCCCTTGGTTAGATAAAGACTGTTTTCAAAGAAAACAAGAAAAATTCGTTTATCTGAATAATTTCAGATCGTCCAACAACAAAGCCCACCTCTTCTTATACAACAAGTGTAAAAACAGTTTTAAAGAAATGTGTAGGCTCAAGAAACAAGAACACAATAAATTGCTTTGCGACAAGTTAAACGACAGTCTTGATGATCCAAATAAATTTTGGCAAATTGTCAAAAGTTTTAGACCGAGGCGTATTTCAGACAATATCAATCCTTCGCAGTGGGTCAATCATTTTAAAAATATTCTAAATCCAATTATGTCACCAGTTGAAGCAGCCCCTATCCCTGAAACAAATAATCGCGATTTTCTCAACCTTTCCGATGATTGTGAACTGAATACTGCTATAACAGGTAATGAAGTAATATATTGTTTAAAACAATTGAAACCAGGAACTGCTTCAGGTCCAGATGGTATTGGTATAGATATGTATAAATCTTGTCCTGAATTATTTACTCCTTTTTTAACCACGTTGTTTAATAACTTTTTTAATCTCGCCAATACATAAGAAGGGATCAACCCATGACCCTGCTAATTATAGGGGAATATCCTTGACGGACAGTATAAGTAAAATTTATTGTGCTATATTAAACAATAAACTTCAAAAATGGTCAGAAGTGAATAATTTATACAAAGAGGCTCAAGCCGATCACAGTCGATCACATTTTTACCTTGCAAGGATTAGTTCAGAAGTATTTGTCAAAACCGAGAGGCAGAATTTATTCACTATTTGTTGATTTTTCTCGGGCATTTGACAGTATCAATAGAGAGAAACTGTTAACACTCATGCTACAAAAAGGGGTAAATGGAAAGATGTTTATGACCGTGAACAGTATGTATTCAAAAGTGCGCTCATGTGTGAAACTAGGGTCCAAGGAATATTCACAAACCAAGATGCACAAGATATTATAATGCTACTGTATGCAGATGACTTGAGTATCCTGTCAGATTCTGTTGGTGACTTACAGACATAAATAAACATTCTCCAAAGATTTTGCAATAATTTTAATTTATCAGTCAATTTATCAAAAACGAAAGTGATAGTTTTCAGAAATGGTGGTTTTATACGCAAAAATGAAGTGTTTTATTATGACAATGTTAAGATCGAATGTGTTTCATACTACACTTACTTGGGTTTATTAGTTTCTTCTCGAATGTGCTGGTGTAAAGCTTTGAATAACCTGTCCTTGAAAGCAGAGAAAGCACTTATCCCTATTAAATGTTTAATTAAGAAATCGCGTATAATTTCTCCAAAGAAGGCTTTTAAAATCTTTGATTTTATTGTAAGGCTGATATTGCTATATGGTTCACAGGTGTGGGACTACGAATATAGAAGAGATATTGAACGAGTGCATATAGGCTTTTGTAAGTTTCATCTTGGCGTTCACAAAACTAGCACAACAATAGGTGTCTTGGGGGAGTGTGGAAGAGCTGAGTTGTTTGTACATTATTTACTAAACTGCATTAAATTCTGGATTAAACTTATTTCAATGTCCGATACTAGATACCCAAAACAGGTGTACATAATGCTTAAGCGACTTGACAGTATTGGTAGAACAACATGGTGTACAAAAATAAAACTCTTATTGTGTTCGTTAGGCTTTGGTTATGCTTGGTCAGCCCAAAACATCGATAATAGAAAGAATCTTATCAGTCTACTGAAAACACGTCTTACTGATATAGAGATCCAGAATTTGTCGGCTAAGCTAAACGATAGTAGCAGTTTAAATGAATATAAATGTTTCAAACTAAATCTTTGTCTAGAAGAATATCTAACATTAGAAATGAATTTAAATATCAAAAGGAATATTACAAAACTAAGGTTGAATCTTTTTCCATCAGCCACAACTTTGTTCAATAGGAAGATGAAAGATAATCCTTTGTGTCCATTATGTAAGATAAGCGATGAAGATAATATTCATTTTTTATGTGTATGTATAAAATTGAGTCATATTAGATGTAAATATATACCAGTAAAATTTGTTAATAATGTGAACAATAATAGATATATGTTTCATGAGTTATGTACAACTAAAATACATCTCTTTTAATTTCAATCTAACAATTTATTAATGTCGCTTTAAATTATAGATCAAACTACATTTAGATATTTATATGTTTTTCGTATTTATTAAATCACTGCTGTACATAATTATATTTTTTAAATTTTGTAACTATGGGTCCTAGACCTACTTACGGGAATAAACTATTTATTTATTTATGGCGTGTCAACTTTTATAACAGCTACCGGGGTTACAATACGCGTCTTTTTTTCGGATGGTCAATTCGTCTTCGCGGACTAGGTTTCTTTTTACCACTGCCCGACACACCCGGAATCTCTCAGTACAGTCACTTCATGTTCACCAACTTTAAAGCTTTAATCTGATCAGCCGGATCTGGAAACATCAGATGCGTTCTATTTCATTGATATTTCTATATAAATATTAAGATGCCGATTTTATATATTTTTCTTTTCATATTCTAAGTTCGTAGACTATTCTTATCGACTTTTATTAGGTGGCGGTACGAAGGGCTAAAACTCTACTTTAATAGTAAGTGCAGGAGGACCGCACGCAAAACAAAAATTTACAAGATTAACTTGCGGACAAGACAGAAAACAGACATTGCAAAACAAATATTAACAAATATCAAATCCAAGTGTATGGATCCGGGGGCCGACCGTAAGCTTCCCCTGCGCTGTACAGTCCCGGGCCTGTTATGGTACAGGCTTCACTAAAAATGATTTTTAAAAAAAGGACGGAACAGAACAGAAATGCACTTAAATGTACTGCCCCCTGCGATACGTCTAAACCTTTGCTGTAACATACCGTTCGAATCTTCGTAAATAAGAATCAATATCGTCTCCTTCTTCGTCAAATGGGGCAATTTTGGTCCCTTTATAAAATTATCACCAGAAGGTTTATTGAAAGAATTCTCGCCGTAAAGTTTAAATTCCGTTTCTATAGTTTCCAGATTTTATTTAAGCTCCCTTTTATAACTTCTATTCTTAATTTTATATCCTTTTCACTTTGTAGTAAACCCGCTTCCCGTTGCTGCTTCTCACGTTGTAGTTTCCGTTCATCACGATGAGTGTCTTGTTGTTCGCGAACAAAGTTTCTAAGGCTCTTCATCTTTGAATACTAAGCTTTCACCGAAGTCTATTAATTCTTTTAGTTCAGATTACCAAATAATATATAAAATCATAAATGTCTTACAAGCTAATACTTAAATATAACCTATTAAAAGGGACAAGTTGGCTTTTATGTCATTTGGATCTACTTAGTTTGTAGAAATTACATCCCGGACAAGCCCCCAATTGTCACGATGTGTCACCTGGCATTTTCCATTCGTGCAAGCTACTCCCCAGTCGTGTCTTCAAAAATCATAAAGAAAACAAATAGCATTTATAGTACTGAGCGCCATGGAAAACGCATCACATAGTTTTTCGTATAACAAATTGATCCTGTAAACATATCTTATTTATTTTGCTTCTTATTGTGAACAATATTCAAATGGGAACACATCAACAACAACACATTTGTACACTTATGGATGTTTAATCTGTAATCAACGGTACAAAGTCAGAGGAGTCAAAATCAAAAGCACGACACGGATGTCAGTAGCGCGTGTATCCTCCGCGGGCTCTTACGCACCCTGTGCAGTAACGTCGCATGGAGTTAACCAATGTTTGAAGGAAGGCCTGGGGCAAATTGTTCCATTCTTGGACAAAGGCAGCTTCTAAAGCAGCAATGGTGTGCATCTGTGGTCTCCGATACAGACGCCGTCCAATCTCATGCCAGACATGTTCTATCGGTGCCATGTCTGGAGACATGGCTGGCCAGTCCAAGACATTGGTGTTGTTAGCAGCCAGGTAGTCCATACTGACACGGGCGGTATGCGGACGTGCATACGGCGGTATGCGATAGGCTACAGCATTAACGTGACCCCTGCAAATGTGTAGTGGGTCTGGTGATGAAATGTGAAGCCTCCTCACACCATTACACTTCCCCTTCCCCATCGATCCGTTTCGAAGACGCAGCAGTCTGCAAGACGTTCCCCAAGACGTCTCCACACACGTTGACGGCCATCAGCGGGATAAAGCTGAAAGCGACTCCCATCACTGAAGAGCACATTTTGCCAATCTACTCCTCTCCATGTATGGTGTCCTTGGGCCCATATCAAACGCCGCTGACGGTGATGATCCCTGAGGATAGCTCCAACATAAGGTCGTCGTGCACGGAATCCTACTTCTATTAGACGATGTCTTACGGTGTTGGCACTTACTGGTCCATGTCATCCGACGACTGCTGCACCTGTTCGAGTCGCTGGGTCGAATCTATCCGTCAGATGAGTGACCCGGATGTAGCTGTTTTGGGCCTGGGTTGTAACGCGTTGTGGACCAGGACGTTGACGGTCACGTGTTGATCCAGTAACTCGAACACGTTCCACCAACCTTACAATAGTGGACTGATGACAATTGAAGTGTCTGGCAATAGCACGTGTATACATGTCAGCCCAGGACATTCCCATGGCTCCATTCTGTTGATTTTCGGCACCTCTAGCTCGATTCCTTCACACGTTCAACAACAAATTACGACAGATTGACGTTTCACAGTTTATGTACTGCAAGTTAAGTTGAAAACACGCTTTTAAAGGGCTCACACACAATGCTGCACTTGAATATTGTGTTTTTCATGTGCATCTCGTGCAATTTTTTTTTTTGTGCACACGGGCCGATATTTTTTAAGTGATGCTTTTTCCATGGCGCTAAGTATATAATTTTAATACAATATATATCAAGTCAGTAAATCAGCAATCAATGCCTAATTAGAAATAAAATAAACAATGAAACACAGTTCTATATGTATAACAGAATACAGTTACTAGACTACATAGAGCATACATCATGTTACATAGTCTTTCAAATAATAACGTTATAGAGTTCGACGGCCCGATCGAGTGAAGTTCAAATTCTTTCTTATTGGTACATTAGTTAGAGGTTGATCAGGCTCTTCTTGGTTAGGGACATGAGCAAAACCCGCGTGTAAGGAACATATACATCAGAGGTTTTATAGCTTTCGTTAGATCTACAAAGAAACTGACGATTAAATCTGAAAGTTCCTTCAGGTGTTCTCACCAAGTAAGAGCGTTTATTCAACTGACGGATCACTTCCCCTTTTTTCCACAAATTATCACCTAAGCGAAAGGGTTTAATACGAACTACATCGCCTGAATGTAATACTGGAAAGTCCTTGGTAGAACGATTATAATATTTAGCTTGTCTTTGTTTTTTGATTATTTAACTCAAGAAAATCACGACTTGAACTGATAACAGGTTGTAACATAGACGAATTCACAGGTAGTAAACTACGAGTGTGACGGTTGAGAAAACGTTGAGCAGGACTTGTAGACATTCCTTCAGAATGAGTATTACGGAAATCAAGTAGCGCAATATATTGATCATCATTAGAGTCTTTGGCTTTACACATTAAACGTTTGGCTATTTTAACCAAACGTTAGGATATTTTAACCGAACTTTCAGCTTTTCCGTTTGAGCAACTATTGTAAGGACTGCTTGTTGTGTGCACAAAATTCCAAACTTCAGAAAAATATTTCGAAGAAATTACTGTAATAATCAGTTGTAATTAAGTAATTGACTTTATCAAGTTCAAACAGATCTACTCCTATTCTTTGCCATGCGCGAGCAGGTATCTTGTGACTAATAAGCGTTTCTTTTGACTGTGAGATTTCGTATTGATGACAAATTTCACATGATGATACAAGTTGTTTAATATCGCTGGACATGCCAGGCCGGATTATACATTCTCGAGCTCTTCTTAGACAGCCATTAATACCAATGTGTGACACGTGTGCTTGTTTCTTAAATTCAGATCTGAGAGTTACAGGAATGAATACACAGTTGCCTTTATAAGTTACGTCATCTTCAACAGTAAGTTTATCTCGAAAACTAAAATATGGATAAAGTTCTTGTGGTAACCGTGATTTTTCAGAAGGCCAGCCAGTTAAGATAATATCAGACAATAACTGTAATACATTATCATATTTTACAGCTTTAACGATTTTGTCGAGTCTTTCAGGTCTCATAGGAAGGTAATCAGTGGTATTAACAGATTCAAAGTTACTACTTTCACTTTCAGAGAAGTCATTTAAAAATGAATGTGATTGAAGATCTGCGATATGCATATCAGAACCTTTTAGATACGAAATTTTGATATCATCTACCGGGGGGGGGGGGGGGTAAATCGAAAATTTTCGACCTGATACACGACGACCTATTCAATTTATGTGGTATGATGTACTAGTCATGTGTGAAAAAATTTTGGGGGAACAGACCCGAATAACGATAAATTTTGGGGGAACAGACCCGACTAACGAAAAACAACTAGCTCGTTTTTCGACATTCGGCAGTAGCTCGTTTTTCGATATTCACCAAAATAGAAAAACGAAAAACAAAAATCGAGCTAACTTCACACTGCCAGTGTTAGAGGGGTCCGATCCTAAAATATTCTTTTGTTGAATAATCAGTGTTGTAGCCCTTCATCTTTTTAAGGGGTCCTCGATCGAAAGTAAAAATACCCCCCCCCCCATCATAAGCTGCAAGAGCATACCCTGTAAACGACGAGGTACTTGAGACATTGTTTTTTTCATGATCGATTCTAATGGTCGATGATCAGAAATTGCATGTGTTAACCGTCTGAATGTATACTGGTGAAATTTTCAAGCGAATATACTATCGCAAGCATTTCTTTTTCGATTTGTGCGGATCGAACTTCAGTTTCAGTTAACAACCGACTTGCATAAGCGATTGGTTTTTCATGCTGTAGTAGAATACTTCCAATGCCATGCAAACTAGCATCACATTGTATAAACAATTCGTCAGATGGGTTATAAAATGCTGATACTGATGCTGTAGTGACTAAATGTGTCAGTTGAGCAAAAGCTTGGTCTTGATCTGTTGACCAATTCCAGGCATTGTCTATATGCATAAGTTTGCGAATAGGTTCAATGACTTCAGACATCATTGGCAGAAATTTTGACAGATAGTTTATGAAACCACAATAACACCCGACTTCTTCAACAGATTGAGGCTTAGGCATTTCAGTTATGGCTTTCACTTCAGTTAAGGATCGACTTTGACACCATCACTAGATATAACATGACCTAGAAATGTAATTTCAGATTTACGAAAATCACACTTGTTTTTGTTGATCTGAATGTTTAGTTTTCGACATCTTAATAAAAGATTCTTTAGATTTTGTCATGATCATAATTAGTAGCTTCATCTGATTTGCCTTGTCCAAATACAACAGTGTCATCAGCAATGTTTAAAATACCAGTTAAACCAGCTAGCGCAGTAGTTAAACGTTTCTGGAATATTTCTGAGCGAATGTTAGTACCAAAAGATAATCTTAACCATCTATAACGACCAAACTGGGTCTGAAAGGTTTTCAGAAGACTTCATTCTTCATCTAAGACACAATGCCAGTATCCATTAGACAAATCTAACTTGGAAAATACTCTAACCAATTGTTCACCAGAAGGTTGATCACCAGACGATAATTGATGTAAAATGTCATCAAGTACAGGAAGTTGACATCTTTCACGTAACAGAGCCTTATTCAGGGGACGAGGATCTAAACAAACACAAAGTTCTCTAGATTTCTTCGTTGCAATCAGCATCTTATTGTTCCAGGGTGTTGGAGATTCTTGAACAGCTAAAATACCAGATTCAACTAATTCATTTAGTTTTTCTTTGACCTGAGACGGAAGAGCAATAGGTACTCTATTGGGAGGTAAGATAACAGGTTGTACAGTATCATCTACAGCAAAGTGTACTATTCCAGGTAAGGTTCTAATTTTACCACTTTCAAATACATCAGCAAATTCCGTTAGAGGTTCGACAGAAATTGGAGAGTTAACACCAGAGACGGAATTAAACTTTTCATAATTCTCTGTTATAATTCCAAGATCTTCAGACGATTGTTTCCCTAATAAAGGAGTCAGGTTTTCTTTGACAATAATAAAAGTTACTGTATATTCGTTTGCTGATTTTAGGTTAACAAGCTTGACAGGACATTTCCCTATAGGTTGTATTTCAGTCTTATTCCACATGCGTAATGTTGTAGAGCAATGTTCTAGTGCGTATCCTTTAACGCATTGTTTAGGTAAAATGTTAAAAGTTGCACCAGAATCACATTGGAATCTTACATACTAATGATCTAATAGCATGTGCACATATTTTTTTTTACTATCTACAGAAAATACGGATTCTGTTACAACGTGTATAATTCTGCTGTGTTGACCTGGGCAGTAGGATGATTTCTAGATGGGCACTTTTCAGAAAAAATGATTCAGATTATGACACTTTCCACATGTTTGACCCCATGCAGGACACAATGACTTCTTGAAAACATGTAATCTCCCACAAAATTTACAGTACAGTTCTTTATCTGAAGGCTTAAGGTAATGTCGTGAAGAATTTGTTTAGGTTTAGAATGAAATGACTTTTGTTTAGACGTTAATTTTGGTTTAGTAGGTCCACCATACACTTTATTAATCTCTAATGATGCAACATCAGAAATAGTTTTCATATGCTTCTTGACCTCGACAGATGTCAATACATGATCTAAGTGTGAGATTGTTTACGCATATTTTTGTCTAGAACGCCAAAGACAATTCTATCTCGAAGAAGGCTATCAGACAAACAATTACTAAAGTTACAAGATTTCATGAGACTTTTTAACACAGTTATATAATTTCTATTGATTCGCCAGATTCCTGGTTTCTACTGTTGAACACAAATCGCTCATAAGTTGCATTGGTCATTCCAATAATATGATCATCAAACTTCCGCAGAATAACAGGTATACTGTTTTGATTTTCATTTGGCGTATATTCAAATGAGTTGTAGATTTGCAGTGCTTCTTTGCCTAAGTTATGTAGAAAAAAAAATGCTTTCTTATATTCTACAGACTGGTGTTGTAAACCTGCAACGATTGCGTAGTTTGACCATGTTTGTTTGTATAACTTCCAATTTTGAACTGGGTTATCTCCTAAAACCAATTTTGTCGGCGGTGGAACCCATCAACAGGATCATCCGCATCAGCCATTTTACAGAATGAAGATACAAATAATATGTAGAAATAGGAAGTCGAGAAAAACATTGAATGACGTCAGACTTTCAGAATGTCAACACGCCTCTCGAACATTCGCCCTTAGTCGATAAGAAATACGACGCTCACACAGATAATATCGACAGCTAAGTGTCTAAATGTTTCTAACTGCAATCAGGAATAGTTGATAACCATCCACCATGTTTCGTTATGCCTTTGCAGTAGTCAGAAAGGTTGTGAACCCATTTGAGGCGTGGACAGCAGAATAACTAGTCTCGGTCACCCAGAACCCCCTAGTCTTCAACGCACGGAGAGTCTGGGTCGGTTCTCAATTTTTGACGAAAATTACTGGATAATCTACCACATAAAAAACCAAACATTTGGTTACACATGGGCAATGGAACCTTTTAGCTAAAATCTCGGTAAGTGCTAGATATTATGAAGCCGGGCCGATTTTCAAAGATTATATAAAGCGTGGTTGAACCACAATTCACTTGGCACATCTATTATTAGAAACAAAATAGAGACGAGGAATAAGCATGAATCACGATGAAGAATTAAGAAGATTGTGAGAAGCCATACGTCTGATTCATGACGAGAGAAAATTACCATTACAATTGAAACCTTTACAAACAAAATTTTAAAGAGTGTCATTGTTGACAAGCGAGCTGTTTTGATAGATTCAGTACATGGTAACTTAAAAGACTGGATAATCCAGACAATGAATATTTGTATGGATGATAGAGACTACAGAATAACACAAGTCAGATAGAAGCCATGACACTATTTTAATAACCACGTGACTTATCGGTTGCGTACAAAGTTACATAGGCCTACAGAAAATAATAATGTAACAACAAGATTTGAATCACATCCGCTGTTGAACGGCCGTTGATAATTAACCTTATAAACATTTTTGGATTTCGTTCGATTGTACTTTTCTATTAAAATACCGCCAAAAATCAAAATTTAAAGACGTTTTCCGGAAAATATAAATAGCATTATGTGGTTTCAAGGAGAGCATTAAAATTGTTAAATCATAATATTAATATGAAATTGGTGGGAGTATGAAGTTAATAAGAGTATGAACTTCATGATTTTAATGGAGGCATGAAAATAACGAACGATAATTACTGCGCTACGGTCTGCACGTATAAAGAATTATAACTCCTAAGGTTTCTTTTACTTATACAGGAACTCTGTTTTTGTCCCACCCGATCTACTAGAGAGAGTTTAAGTCCACTCGACGCCCACTAAATCATTTCGAGACTAACATGCGATCCAATAACTATTTCAATACTTCGCTTGCACGTGTGTGTGTGGAGGGGGGGGGGGTAGTGACAAGGAGTAGGGTCGCCTGTCCAACACATGGATTTTCTCCGAGTCCACCAGTTTCCGTCCACTGCTAAAGACCTCTACGCGCAATCGAATTATTGAAATAATTGAACCATATGTTGTTCCCGAAATGACCTAGTTTGTCTTCTTTGATTGGCATTTAGTAATTGAACATATTAACACAAGGTACAATTAATGACCCCCCAATCAAAGGTGTTAAACTTTAATTGTATTTGATTTTATCTTTGTTGCATATTCTGTATATATTTGCCTATACTATTCACAAATTTGTATCATTGCTTGATAAAGACGAGAGCATCCTCGTCGAAACGTCGCTTAGTATCAAACTCAGTAATTGTGTTTCCATAAAATTGTACCATGTGTTAATATGTTCAATTAGTAAATGTCAACCAAAGAAGATATACGTCATCTGTATGGAGATGTGGCTACCAGACTAATGAACCAGATTGTGAAATCAGAGGGCAAATATATTAGATTATGCAACAATTTGACATTTTTAATGCGATGTAGAGATAGTGCCATTATTCCCAATGGATTACTCCCCAAAACACCAGTCCAGTCTGCCGCTGCCCATAAAATTCTACGGAAAGCTGGTAACTGTCTGGTCAAAGAGCGAATTCGGCACTTTAGAAACGAGAAACAAAAACGGTTAAAAATAATCAGTGAACAACAAGCTCAACTTGAATCCTTACTGTCCCCAGAAGATTATAAATCTATACGATCTATGCAAACCAAAGCTAACTCTGTACTTGATGACCAAGTGAAAACTAGGCACATTAAAAAAATTCAACAATTTGAAATCAAAACAACAACCTACAGTCACCAAAAGCAACAAGTCTCCTTCTGATGAGTACCTCACAAAAACCGTTGTTAACCTAAGTTCTGTTAACCTCTCCGATGACCAAATAACTCTATTATCCAAAGGCCTAAAATTCATTCCTGTTTCTAAACCGAAGAATCATGACGATTACATTGCAAACATAGAAAAGGGTTTACGTCAGCTGGCACCAGGTGGTAAGGTGGATTACCTCAGGCATCAGATCTCGAATATTCTTTTGAAAGCTAAACCCCAAACCGATAATCTAACCAAATCGCAGCAGCTAGCCCTAAAAGAATTGAAAGCAGACTCCAAAATCACCATCATACCTGCTGACAAAGGTAAAGCTACTGTAATTATGGACACCAATGACTATGTGGATACTGTGAACAACCTACTTCAAGACACCAAAACATACCAAAGAATGAGGAAAGATCCCACAGCCATTCATGAAACCAAGCTGCGGAAACTACTCACCACATTAAAAGACAAAAAGCAGACTGACAATGACATATTGTTGTATTTTTACATTACGTTTGATGTAATCTAACATTTGGCCAAAGAGGGAATAACCGATGTGGTCACTATTTGAAAGTTAATTTACAATTTGCTGTAAAAATAATAATACAAATGGCAATTCTGTTTATATACAGCTCTTAAAATGTAAACTGACACATATGTAGGGTGCCCCGAGCTCTCTAAGAAAGTTTGTCTTACCTCGAGAGGTGTTTACTCTGCCAAGACGAATTTCTCAATGATGACGAAACAGGCTCGGGCACAATGGGAGCACGTGCACGGACCAAATATTCACCGTATACAGCCATGCACGTGGTATTATCACAACATAAAATTGTAAATAAAGACAGGTTAAAAATATTTTCATCACGCGTTTGTCTTTCAATATTATTGGATCGCTAACTACGTTAAAAATTCTAAAAAATGATTGTCGTTTTTATTTTTCAATTCGCTATTTATTTACAGAGTGCTGTCGTTTAGTTTCGGCGATTTAACATCTCCTAATAACACGTTTTGGAAAAGATAAGAGTACAACCGGTATTTTTCTTTTAATTTTGAAAGGTTCGTGAAATCGTCGTTGTACTGGACTAGATGTGTTATACCAAATTAGGAAATATAACAATTGTTTCGTATTTTTAAATTTGCTACCGGGAATTTATCGAAGCGAAATGAAGTCTCTATTGACCAGATTTCTGTTCGAGACTACTTGCTTTTAGGGTTAAGGGGAAACAAATCTTCTTATTTTGTTAAGGAATTGACCGACGGTCTTTTTAAAATTGTTGTCAATCGATTCAGTTAGCAGGCATGACGTCCAACGATGAATTACTATCCAGCAGTGGTTCGGGCGATAACTATGATCTCGGCACAAAAACAAAATTTGCCTTTGCAAGAACTACAGGCTAGTACAGAGCGCCAGTCTATAATTACTGCTTTACATGACGTCAGTGTGACGTTTGAAGACAACGGTATTCGAAAGAGACTGATTAGACTGAAGACAAAGGCTAGAAAGCTGGGTAAACATATACAAACTTCTAATAAATCTTTAAAATTATATAACGATTATCTCGACAGCCCCCTTTTCCCCGGGATAGTGGACAATACACCATCGAAAGATACCAGCAAGACACATTTAAGTAATAGAGAGACACAGACATCTGTCGATTCGACTTTGGCCAAATTAAATAGGAAAAATAGGTATTTAGTAAGTAGGATCAATAGGTATAAAAAAAAACAATTTTCAGTTTAACAAATCGACTAAGGAAGACCTCAAACGAATTGATTCACACGAAGGCTAATAATAATAAAGTCTTGACAAATAAAAAAAACTGGTTGTACGTCCCAACCTCGTGTGGAAGAAGTAATTTTGTATGATGTCGAAAATCAAAGATACGCTTCAGAATACCATAATTTTGCCATGCAACTAAAAATCCTCAACGTTCCCGATGGGAATATCGACGCGGTTATAACCGCATTTTTTGCTTTCGCGAACTCAAATCTAATTACACTCCAACAGAAACTACAGTCCAAAGAATATCTTTAAAACATGTTTCGGAAACCCCAAAGTCAGCGAAAAACACCACTTTATATACGAACGAAACAACTAAATATGACTCCTAATTCGGCACATATGCAATAACCGCTGACTCAACTCATATGCCAATGATTATTGGTCTTCGAAATATGTCAGATGAATCTGCGCAAATTACTCTTGCAACTTTAAATGAAATTTTGGCAGATCTTGATGATATAGCCGGACCCATTAGTAAATACGTAATTTCGAAATTAGAAATACAATGCCGCAATTGTAAATTATATGGCCAAGCATATAACAAATTTTCTTGGTGATTTTAAAACAGAAAATAGATTGACATACCATTACGAAAGAAGATCTAACATACTGGCCACGAAGATATGTGTATTTGTTAATGTAATCGATCGCTTTCAGTCCCTATAAAGTTATAGGAAATACACTGCCTTCATTAGCCCAGTTCGGAGCAGAACAGTAGGACGTTAAGCCCCATTTCATTTCATTTCATTTATTCTTGTGTAAATGCTATCATACAATAAGGCACGGGATCTCGAATTTGAATTTGTTCTTAATTATGTATCTTCTAGTTTGTATTCACTTATTCAAATCCAACTTCAAAATGCCAATGTACATCTCAAATCTGTACATAACTTGAACAGCTATTGCATATTTTTCATTCAGATTGATTAAAATAGTCTGTCATTATTTATTTAATACTGTTAATTATTCCATAAAACTATCCTTAAATAAACATACTTCCAAACATTATACAAGGGGTATTTCGGGACCCCACGACATCGGACACCGGGGGTCTTTTGGAACCCGCACCCCCCCCTTGCTTTTTACAAGTGTCTAATCTGTTCTGTAATAGGTGCTAGCTTTGTATTAGGAATCTTTCTTACTGATGATATTGTTTTGGTTATTCTAGTAATCTAGATCTGAAAGCAAATCAAGGCACCTTACCGACCCCACCAATAGACGATTCTACATGGAACATGACAATTACGATATTAATTTAGATTTGTATGGTTTAAAAAAAATCTTATAATTCCTATCGTCAGTGACAATACCTGAAATAATTTGTTTTAGCCTGATTGATTATTGTTCAGTCTTGATATGAAGCTGAGGTTTGATAGTATTTGAATACAATTATTCATCCAAAACCTATTTATGTTTGGGGTCTTAGGTTATCCCTTGTTGCCGACAACATTTTTCGCGCGATGTGTACGCACAAAGGTTAAATGGGACATCAAATATAAATTTACAAAGCACGTTCACATCTTTGGGTATAGAAACTATACACAGGAATGGCCGATCCAAACACTGAGCCGTATTGCGCTTGCTTGGAGATCTGAAATCCAATCGATACATGGAGCAGATTTTGTTAGATAGCAAATTACGATATAAACGAAGAGTCCCGAATGGTTGTGGTGGTAAATTCTTATCGGAAAAGAAATCCATAATTTTCCATTTCCAAGAAAACATAACTCTGTCAACATTGAAATCCCAAAATACAAATGTCCGCCGCTAGTACACAAAAGTAGAGATTTTAAAGCACGCAGGTACAGTTTCTTGACAGTTTATAATAAAGGGTTATCTGGGGTTGTTGTTTGTATAGATATAGTGCCATAACAGTAAATAGTTTTCGAGATTTTTTTTAGCTCGGGGCACCCTAACATATGGTTATAAGTTTGATCTAATCTTACATTAAACATGCATTATGCAAGAGCAAAATCTACTTATTACAATTCTTTCTTTAGGCCTGAAATTTTAATGTTATCTACATTATCAACTAGACATTAATTAACTTATCCAGACCATAATAAACTCTCGATGTTAAGGCTAGCCTTCGATGTTGCCTGAATTAGATTCCTATATGCCGCTCAACGGCCATTGATAATTAAATTAAAAAGTTGGATAATCGAGACTTTGCTGGTTATATTAATGATTTTAGTAATGATGACCGAGGTTATGCGAAAACTTTACCCGCGTCGTTCTCGGCTCATAGAGGATCAATTTGAATGAAATTTTTTAGCAAATTATCTTTACACTCTCTAGTTTTTAACTATTATAGTGAGAGCTGCCATCTCTTTATCTTATCTCCCATAATGTATCCTTAAGCTTTGTAGTTTTATGCATTTACAAACTATGTGATATTACCAATCGGACACTGTATTTTAAGTATACTTATAACTGTAACTATACATATAATTTTAACAGTTTAATAGAGATCTTTTACATGTACACCGGACCCCAGTGTTTCGTCCTATCCAAGCGACTAGATAGCTATCCTTGTATGGAAACCACGTCAGCGAATCTGGATGAACTTTCTCGACCAACGCAGGGATCGAACAGCCGACCTCCAGGCTAGCGAGCCAGCCTCTTAGTCTTACCCACTTACTCTTAGCCACCTTGATCCCTTCATGAGTGGACTATTGTATAGACGAAAAGAAATGAAGGTGTATCAATGTTAAAGCTCTAAAGAGATGTACAATTACACGTTTCCTGTAATTGTACACAAATCCGGTATTTAAACATGTTTGAATAGTAGAATTACCCGTAAAAACAGTCTTGCATACGTTAACAAACATAGTTGTGTTAATACAGATTACATGTTATAAAAAATACAGTTCTAACTTGTAAATGTACACTTTTATTGTTAATTTGCCAATAAATTTATGGTATAAAAACACGCAGTGGTATTTTTACAGCGTTACGTAAAAGAAATTACACATTTTTTACTATAATTTTACATTTATAGTGTATCGCGGTAGTTTCATTGTAGAGCCTGGTGACAATGTACACTTGGTATAAGAAGACAACCTCAAGATTTAGCACCTAAAACTGTCCAGATACTAAACTTCCACACTATAAACTAATTCGTATAAATAGACATAGTTACTATACTTGCAACCTTAAACTGTGTTACGGTTACCATTGATTCAGTCTAAGAACCATTACGCAAGTTCAAATAGGTTCAAACTCACAATTGTCAACACATATCATTACAGATGGTATTGGAAAAAGTAATTTTATCGCAAATAGTGAGGACTTGACCATTAAAATAGTTACCGAACAGTTTTTCTTTGCATAGCGATGTTTATGTTGTAGGCCTAATGACCTATTACGCAATTTGCCGCCATGACAGCGGCCAGTTGAAATTTCGCTTAGCAGTTGGGTTTCCTCAAATCATATACATTTAGATCAATGTTGATTTAAATTGAGAAATAATTCGGGTTTTCAATGCCGGACAATTTGGATTAAATTGCGTTATAGACTTATCTACTTTAATAGGCGGCTAATAATTGGAATTGAAATGACATATACCTTCCAATTTGTTGTTTATATTTGATTTCTGTGTAATCCCAGCATCTACCAATGAATATATCCTTCAGATGATCAGATGTACCTGAATCACCTTTAATACAGCCCACCATAATTACCACATATACCAGTATATTTACTATCTCCATATTTATTCTTCTTCTGAAATAAAAAATGACGTTTTCTTAATTATTGAGGTTACGTATAATTATAAATGTGGGTGGAAGATGAACCTGGCATCGTTTTGAAATTCGTAAATTTATGATTTTTCTGTAAATCGATATAAAACATACGGTTGACATGTAAGCGAAAGTATTTAAATAAAAAAACACATCCAAATTTTCATAATGAGTAAACGCATCCTATGTTTCCTAGTGTTGTTCGGTTGAATAAACAACCGAATATCTCTGTACACATTGACGTTCGCGTAAAATATCCCTTGACAGTTTCAATTGAAATAAGAACAGTTCGTAGCGCCGTTGTCCGGGCAAAATTTCGCTCATACTACAGCCTCATTGTATGGCATTAGCCCTTTTTCATTAGCAAAACAGTATATATGTTTAGTGCTCCGCCAACAACGCAGATAAGTTAAATACTATCAAGTTTAAGACCGTACACAATCAAAAGTACTTTTATTAAAAAGGTATATACAATAATTCAAACGGATGAATTCTAACGCAAAGTTATGGCCATTTTTTAAAATATTTACATTGATGTCTATTGGTTTGATATCGGCATCTTTATGTGTCTGAAGTAAATAAAGTCATAATAATTCCGCCCCTTTATTCACTTTATTCAAGCAAATTCATTCTTCAAGAAAACGAGTTTTCTGGATGTTCTTTATTACATCACAACGACAATTTTTACATTAAAAACCAGTATATTTTATTTATTTTTGAGGTATTGTAGCTTACTTTAAGTAAAATATGTTCTACTTACCCACTGTGTTGATATCAATATTTCTGAGTTGATAGGTATTATGTTTATGAGTATAAGAGTATTATGTTTATGATTTTATATCAGTATTACGACAAGTTTACACCTGTAAAGTCTATTGCTTATGTCACTTAAAGAGACTGTGTAGCTTCTACGTGAGATAAGATTTTAAGATGAAAAGATGCAGCTAAAGTTAAAATAGCATTATGCAAGAGCAAAATCTGCTTATTACAGGTCTTTCTTTAGGTCTGAAATGTTATCTAAATAATCAATTAGACATTAATTAACTTATTCAGACCATAATAAACTCTTGATGTCAAGGCTAGCCTTCGATGTTGGCGGATTAAATTCATATATGCCGCTTAATGGCCATTGATAATTAAAGCAATCAAGTGGATAAACGAGACTATGCTGTTTATATTAATGATTTTGGTAATGATGACTGTGTCTATGTGAATATTTCACTCGCTTCGTTCTCGGCTAATAGTGGATCAATTTGACTGAAATTTTCAGCAAATTACCTTTACACTATCTAGTTTTTAACTATTATAGTGAGAACTGCCATCTCTTTATCTTATCTCCCATAATGTATCTTTTAAAGGTTCATTTATAGTCCATTAAACCATGTGTAATTGAAATGTTATCCTTTTATGCAGCGTGATAAATAATTGTGTTTTAGTCATTGTTGCATTTTTAATACATGTATTATTGATTTGATAACCGTGATAGATTATAATATAAAAGAAGGCATCATAATCAAAATATTATATGTTATATCTACAACATCTTTTAACAGAGCTGAGGTTGAATAGTTAATACGATTTTTCATAATGGAAAGAGTTTAATTATTAATTATTTATTGGTACCATGGGACGCTCTTTTGAACATCAGGCAAGTGGTGGTTACGCTTTCTGATAATAGCTTAAATTATTGTAAGCTTGTAACGCAATTCGAGTCGATAATTTCCGGTGGTTGGAATGCGATATAAAACTAGCTCATAGTGCCGCTGCGCGGACTAACTTTCCCTCATATCACACTGTAGCCTATGCCTATGGCGTATGCCCGTCTTCATTAGTTTAGGGCCAAGTACACTTTTATTTCCTCGTGGACCAATATGCATTTTAAATTTTAATTGAAATTGTGCAGTTAATTGGCGACACATGGACAATACAACCATGAATAGCATTATGTCTTCCCCCCAAAGAACTTCAGGATTGTAAAAGTAAAACGTGTGTAAACTTTACACATGTACACCGAGTTCTATATTTATAAAGAAAGTCGTATAAAATATGGAAACTGTGTCTACACTGCTAGAAATCGGTGAATGTGCTACTTTGACAAAACAAAATTAAACGATTCTCTTTAACTGGGATTTTAGTTATCCATATAACTGATATCTTATAAGTCAACAAAAGTTTAAGGTATACGTCATCGTGGATTTAGCAATCTCGGGGTGTGAAATATTGTTTTATCTTTTGTTGATTAGCTGAATAAATATAAGATTGTTTGATTGGTTGAATATATCGAATTATTTATTGACACAGGTGAATTGTTTAGGTTTTAGGTTAGGTTTTATAACAGGGGCAAAAATACACTACGGACCGGGTATCGTCCAGATTTAACGAAAAAAGTAAATAAACTGCCCTTACCATCCAGAATCTTTATACACGTATCCAGTCAATAGATTGCCGTCTAGAATGTGTTTAATGCCGTCAAGATTCATCAAAAACTGCACAGTTTGTGCTACCGTGTAGATTAAAAACACCGTTAATTTATGACAACGATCGTCTACTATACAACCGTTCAGTTTCTCGGGATGTTTTCAAAAATGAACACTACCATTTAGATTTGAAAGGGGTTTAGATTGGAAACAAGTCATTTATTTTTTCGGACGTTGTCGGGAATTAATGAACGGAGGGTTGAATAACACAAGGCGTTCAGATTTTACGCCAAATTACCACTTTACCGAGAGCCGTCTATGTGGTTACAATTAATGTGGTTACGATTTATGTGGTTACAATTAATAGAAAAACGATTTAAAAAATATTCATTGGTTCAACTTCACTGTAAAAATTATATGTATAAAAACTGTAAAATTTTACAAACTGTCCTGTTAGAAAACTATCAGATGTAAAATTACGTAAAAACTGTGTTTATAAACATTTATGTAAAAATTTAACTTTTAACATCCGAGATTGTGTATTTTAACAACATATTAAAGTTAAATTAGCGAATAGGTATGTAATCTAACAGACTGTGCATTTTAACAGAATATTCAAGTTAATTTACAAATCGATACATAATCTAGCAATTACTCTGTCGATCGTTTGAGCAATTTCAACGTAAATTTTTTTTAAATAAATATTTTAATTTATCACTTTGTTTGTCCTATTTATTCGTGGCAACCCCGGCTTCTTTCTGAACGTCTCTCAACGTTTGCATTGTCCCGGTCGCTCTTGTCCATTCCTATTAACAAGTATCAATTTTTTTTATTTTTTTTTGTTTTTTGTTTTTTTTGTTTTTAGTTATTTGGAATTCCATGCTTGACCAGCTGCTTACTTTGAAAGTATCACTACTATCCTACTAAGACATGAAAATAATTTTTTTCAATTTTATCATCAAAATCTGTAATTCATTTTATATTCTCTTTTATTGAGACTTGACTGGCTTTAGACCGATATCAGAAAGGCTAGGGGTGTTTGACACTATTCTAAAATATTTGTCATAACCCATGGCTGTGATTTTAGTTGCATTTCTGTAATATTACAGAAAATATGGTATATTAACGTCAAATTTCTGTTAAATTCACATAGTTATACTCATGGATAGGGTTAACGCATGCGCGTCGCAGATTTAACGATGCAGGATAAGAACAGTGGAAAACCAATGTATGTGCGAAGGCAAATCTACAGCATAAGACGATGCAGGATAAGAACAGTGGAAAACCAATGTATGTGTGAAGGCAAATCTACAGCATAAGACGAGACTGAGTATGTTATTGGATTTAAAGACACAGCTTCTGCACTGTCTATTAAGTTTGTTGCTTTTTATGTTTAGTATCTATGATCTATAATAAGGCCTACACATAGTGGCCATGGTGTATGTTTTATTGTGAAATTGAACTCGACCATGTAAACAATATTAAAGTGTAAGAAACGCGATGGTTCAGAGAATATGATGATGGATTATAAAGGGCAAGGTAAAGTGACACCATTTTGTCACAACACCTGAAATGATGAAAAAATTATTTCAAAAACCAAAACAAGGGACCTTGGATACAAAAGTCTAAAATAAAAAACATTACTCACAGACCATTTTTTTTACTACCACTGGCCCTTTAAACTCATTCTAGGATCACTGAGGCCTAAATTTATGGTGAAAATATCGCAAAATGTCCAACAAACGCGGTTACACCTACAACATTTATTTTAACTTTCTGACGTTACTTATTACGCTCAACTATTGTCCCATGGTGTGTACAACAACCGTCAAGACTCGCTTTTTCAATTAACCCCTCTCTATTAATGTAATACGTATTTCATTACGTTAGGTACATACTCGCATGTGCTTTAGCCATTTTGTTATTTCGTCTCCACCTTCTTGTCCAGAGACCCCCCGTTGACATATCACTGAAGCACGAAAAATCGCAAGGTTGATCAAACCTCCTGACCGAATACAAATCGTGGGGGATCAATTATTTACATACCTATGTATTTTTTAAAGCCCTAACCTTTTCTTTTACTTTCTGATCATCCATTAAATACAATACATAGTTCCGAAAACAGTGCAAATGACCTTCACCTTATACAGACATTACTCCGCGTTCAGTGAGTTTCTGTCTTAATTTTATAATTCGCTTTAGTATGTGTCATATTATGTGTTATAATGTTTGGCACATGTCAGTAAGAGTATGTTGCCTCTATTACAATTTGTTGATGAAGTGTAACTTAGGGAATTCACATTGGCTGCATCGGACTATTGCCATTCGCTGCAGCACTTCCAGAAGATGTCATTTGGCCCCCAAATGTCAACAATTACGAAATTTGGCAAAAACTTTATTTTGTGAATATTTTGAGAGAAATGATTTGTAAGGAGAAAAATTGAAAGGCACTGTAGCATCATGTTGCATGGATGTCACTTGTAATCGGATAGCCGATCTCTGGAGATGTGGGTTTTTTTCGAAGGGTGGAATGAACTGTCAAAAAAGTTTGTACATGTGGTTTCGTCGTCAAGTGACTTCAAATTCGTTGAATAAATTTTATTTTCATATTGGTAAGTACACACTGCATTCTTGCATTGCAACTTATATTGTGGTGATATCCATTTGAGAATATAATAGTTTTTAATGGCTTGTCCTGTATTTAGTTTGGGACTACGGAACGCCATAGGTAGCACGTGCCAAAGACGACAATCTTCAATTTATTTGACTAATCATTTTACTGAGCTTTTGAAATTAAACCTTTGCATTAGGTTTATTCATATTGTCAACTTGAAAATTAATTGTTGGATAATTTCAATTTCTTCTAGTGCTACATTTTGTGGGTTTTGTGTATGTTAAAATTATCATGTTTTAGCCTATATTATTACTAATAAGGCCTAAATTATTTTCTGTGGCTTAGGTATACTTTTAAGACATGGTTTGTAGGGGTTTTCATGTTTAAAATTCTTATATAATTATGTGTCATTTATTTAAGATTTGTTTCATATAAACTCTTCATTGATATAACCACTGGTACATTTTTATTCTTTTTTTACAGAATTCGACAAGATAATCTATGCAGATTATGGCGGGCGTGTTGCCTTAATTACAGGAGATAAATATTTGAGACTTAGAAATTGACACAAATGGGTAACACCATATATAATAATGTAATATGAATGTATATAAACTGATTTACTAAAATTTCAAATCAATTCTGTTTTGCGAAATATGCCAGATTAAATGGCAAATATGTCTCAATTAAATGGCAATCTCTAGCGTCAGGTTATTCCAGGCTACAATGATAGTATTTATTGTACATTTGGTCTCCAGATAAGAATATGAACATAAAAAAAACCCCTCCAAAACAAACATTCCTATTCAAATAAAATATGTGAAAATGTGTGGATTTAAAATCCTCCAAACTGATGGCAAATGTATCTACCATGGTGGCTGTCTTTTTTTAAAATCTAGCATGCCTAAAGCAACCATTATGCCAATAAAAACAATTTCCTATCTTGACAGTAAAGGGGGGTTGGGATGGCCTAGTGGTCTAGAGTGTCGCGCTTCGACCTCTAGCTGGCCGGTCACCTCTGGCTTGCGGCATATGTGGCATGGAGATAGGGGCATGGAGATAGGGGCGCCTTCTCAACGTCGTGGGTTTCCTCCGGGCACTCCGGTTTCCTTCCACTGCTAAAGACCCATACGCACATTGAATTATTGAAATAAAAGTTGAAACCATATGTTGGTCCCAAAATGACCTAGTTTGTGTCGAGTGGACGTTAATCCCCATTTCTCTCTCTCTCTTGACAGTAAAGTTACACTTTTGCAACATGATGAGTGTTGTGCATGGGCAGGGTGCAACATACTAACCCTTCTAGAAGACGTGTACATTGTACATCTGTGAATGGATGTGATTCATTTCTGTCAGCATCTAATTAACTAGAACATCTGATATCACCTCCCATTGGAAGTTTGCAAATAATGCTGAATGCTTTACACATGTACATGTATGTTGATGTTTGATTATAGAATTTGTGTATGTGTTGGATTTAGAAAATGAATTGAAAAATACACCTTTACATTATTTATTTTTCAGAAATATAGGAATACTTGTCTAATGAATGACAGGAACTGAGATATAATTTAGGATTTGTTGACTTTAATAATAGGTGCGTATAACAAATTGTAAATAATGTGGATTATTCCATTTGATGTACATACCTGTACATTACTAGATGAATGCTTTTTGAGTTGGATGGATGGCCGAATGGTTAGCATGTGCGTGCTGTGTCATAAAGCCTTACATTGAGTCAACTAGCTTGGTTTTGAACCCCCGGTTGTACGTGACAAGGAGTAGGGTCGCCTGTCCAACCTCATGGGTTTTCTCTGGGTCCTCCAGTTTCCTCCCACTGCTAAAGACCCCTATGGGCAAGCGAATTATTGAAATAAAATTAAACCATATGTTAGTCCCAAAATGATCTAGTTTGTGTCGAGTGGACGTTAAACCCCATTTCTCTCTCTCTCTTGACAGTAAAGTTACACTTTTGCAACATGATGAGTGTTAAACCCCATTTTTTTTCTTTTAAAGTAAATTGGGTATCCGAAAGATTAACATGTGCACATTTGATTACAAGGTCTGTCATTGAGTCAAGTGGTATAGTTTAAGTTCTCTGCTTGCATGTGACAGGTAGTAGGGTCACCTGTACAACCTAATGGGTTTTTTCCCAGTCTTCCTGCTGCTAAAAACCCATAGGTGTTATCAAATTATTGAAATAAATTTAAACCATGAGTTAGCCCCTAGTTTGTATCCAAAAGCCATTAAACCTTTCTGTCTGTCTCTCTGTCACTCACAAATAATACATTTATCAAATTCATAAAAATCCCCCCCCCCCCACACACACACACACATACCCCCCAAAAAGGCTGCTTCTATGGCAATTAAATGTTATATCAGGAATATGAAGGCTATTTGTACAATGTAGAACACTGGTAAATGCCTCACATTCATATCTTTGTGAAACTCATATCATAGGGCCAATATTGCTATTCACTGTGCCACTAGTGGTACACCATCCATCTGCAGAGAAACAAAATGGCCTTTTGTTTACAAAATATTTGAAAACTTTGAGGTCCCATAACTAAGTTTTGATAAATTTTTTTCAGATTTCAAGTCTTGATGGTTGGAGTTTGATTATCTGAGCAACTTTTGGCCGGTTTAGTTTTCCTTTGTTCTTTTTTATAAAGCTTGTAGCTGCGCAGCCCTGACTTAGGAATTTCCTTTATTATTTGGTAAATATTTTATTTCAAAGTCATTTTTTTGGATTTCCATCCATTTTTTATTGTTCTGTATCATCTCAGGCACATGTAGATACCAACATATCAGCATTAAAGCTTGTGTAAGTCCCTTTTTGAGAACCCCCCATTTCAGGTGTTGTGACAAAATGGTGTCACTTTACCTTGCCCTTAACCATTAGCAAAGAAAGCTTGTTTTGCAACTTGGCCTTCGTGTCAATGGTGCAAGTTCTAATTTGTTCAGCTGGCGCTAACAACTGGGGCCATGTGTGCTACTGGCCGTACATGTTAAAGAACCTTCAGCCCTAAAGAGTTATCTCCGCTGCCCTTTTGATTTCATTCCTGTATGTGCTTTATCATTTTGTTTCAGGTTCAAGGTAACAAAATTTGTAAGAAGTGGAAGAGACGACAGAAAGTAGTAAACCTGGCCTTCAGAACACAAAATGTGAAGCCATTTACGATCCCTTGCTCTTAATTTCTGTTAATTTTTAATATTTTATTTTGTACGTTCATGACAGAAAAATTGGATTTACAGAAAATAAATTATTTTTTACAATGATTTTGTTTTATATTTAACCACAAAAATTATGTTAAAAAACAGAAAATCTTCTTGCAGAAGCTCTATTTTAACATGGAATAATTCTGTTAGAAACCAGAAAAAGTTCTGGCAGATGGTTTACCAGATTTTTTCTCTGTCAAAGAATAAACAGATTAAAAATAACAGAGAAAAAATACTGGTTAACCAACTGCCAGAACTTTTTCTGGTTTCTAACAGAATTATTTCTCACGGTGCAGTTAAATTACCAACAACCTGTTTAAATACAGGTCTACTTTATGCAAGGTATGTTAAATTACAGCGTATATGTTATTTAACCCGCAACTGTAAGAAAAGCATAACATACAACGGTTAAATCACCAACTTCAAGTTTAAATACAAATCTACTGTTATTTAACATTATGATATGTTATATCATTGTACACAGAGTATGTAAAATTACAGGCATATGTTTTTTTAACCTACAATTGTAAGACACGCTTAACATTGCTTTGTTAAAATACATACTAATGTAAAATTACGAGAAAAAATGGAAACTTTTCTGCCATGATTTTCCGGTTAAAAAACATAAAAACTTTTTACAGTGTTGGTCATCGTTTTATACTTTCTGTTATTCATATTCCATTAAGAGGAAATTTGATCAAAATGGCTGAAGTATTCCGTGCACCAAACAACGATGATTTTTCATTGGTTAGGACCGTCTAAAAGCGGGAAAATTTACAGTAGTCTAAAATAATTATATTCGTGAAAAATTGTCTTACATTAGGCGGCAGTCCACGCTGATTTGGAGGTGTAGTTCCAGTAATCTACACGGTAACACAAACTGGGTGGTTTTTGACGAATCTTGACGGCATTTAACATATTTTAGACGGCAATCTATTGACTGCATACGTGTATTAGATTCTGGAAGGTAAGGGTAATTTATTTCTATTTTTCGTAAAATCTGGACGATACCCGATCCCTAGTGATTCTGCCTACCTATTTAAGAAAGGAACCATCGCTCACTCCCAAATAATTTTAAGTGTTCTTTCAGATTTGTGTATGCTGTGTCGACAGAACCAGCGGCTGCCGGACAGGATACGCCCACATTTTCGAGAGATGGATAGAGAACAAGCTAAAAAGAAAGTGACTTTTTCTACAATCAATAGCCATGATTCATGAAGTTACAATTCGATATGCGCAAATACCTAAAGGAACCAAGACCTTTGGGTTATAAACATGCATTGCAAGTTTAATCAAAATCAGATTAAAATTGTGACCTCTACAGGGTTCACAACCTTGATATACCATATTTTTACACTATTCACGTACAAGCGGTGGCCATTTTGTCCGGCAGTTTGGGTTTGATTTTCAGGAAATTTGAACTCAAGCTTCATTACGGTGTAACGGGGATATAATCAAACTTTTTAGGTAATAATTGTGACCTCCAGGACCACAAGCTAAAAAGGCCATTTTCCGTACAACCAGGGGCCATAATTCAGGAAGTTACAATTCGATATGTGCAAATATCAAAAGTAACCAAGATCTTTGGTTTTTAAACATACATAACAAGTTTCATCAAAATCGAATTAAAATACACCATATTTTTACACTATTCGCTTACAGGCGGCGGCCATTTTGTCCGACTGCTTTGGTCCGAATTTTAGGAAATTTGAACTCAATCTTTATTACGGTGTAACGGTGATATTATCAAACGTTTTTTTTGGTTTTTTAATCGGATAATAATTCTGACTAAAATAGAAGATTTTGCGTACATTCATGGGTCATAATTAAGATCTGATATGCGCAAATATCGAAAGTAACCAAGATCTTTGGATTATAAACATGCGTTTAAAGTTTCATCAAAATCAGATTAAAATTGTGACCTATACAGGGACTACAACCTTGATATACCATATTTTCATAGTTTTCGCCTACAAGCGGTGTCCATTTTGTCTGTCAGTTTTGGTCCGATTTTCACGAAATTTAAACCGAACCTTCATTACAGTGTAACGGTGATATAATCAAACGTTTTTTTAGTTTTTTTTTTTTTTTTTTTGAATCGGGTAATAATTGTGACCTCCAGAAGGACCACAAGCTAATAAAGGCGTACAATCAGGGTCATAATTCAGGAAGATACTATCCCATATGCACAAATATCAAAAGGAACCAAGATCTTTGAGTTATAAACATGCATTTTAAGTTTCATCAAAATCGGATAAAAATTGTGACCTTGATATACCATATTTTTACACTTTTCGCGTACAAGTGGCACCATTTTGTCCGGCAATTGTAGTCCGATTTTCACTCAACCTTCATTACGGTTTTTTAAATCGGATAATAATTGTGACCTCCAGAGGGACCACAGGCTAAAAAGGGCGATTTTTCGGACAATCAGGGGCAGTAATTCAGGAAGTTACAATCCGATGGATGCAAATATCGACAGGAACCAAGAGCATTGGGTCCTAAACAATCATTTCAAGTTTCATCAAAATCGGTTCAAAATTATGACCTCTATAGGGTACACAAGCTAAAAACGTGATTTTTCGTACAATCAAGGGCCATAATCCATGAAGTTTCGATCCGATACATACCACTATCGTAAGCAGTCGAGATCTTATGGGTAAACCTATATTTCGAGTTTCGCTAAAATCGGATAAGAATTGTGTCATGTAGGGAGTACACGAACAAATTGTTGACGGACGGACGGACAGACAGGGGCGACGGCATAATCCGTCCACATGAAAATGTGGGCGTATAAAAATAAACTGCTTATCTATATGAGTAGCATGTAGGACTATTAAATCGTGTCATTGATGAACAATCGCATCAAGTCAACCCAAATCTCTAAAATGTGCTCTTTTATCAATAAAGCTTTGAATATGACCTGGCAGGCTATCAAGTACAGTGTATCTGGTGGTTCGTTTGGCAGTGTGAAGTTAGCTCGATTTTCGTCTTTCGTTTTTCAATATTGGTGAATATCGAAAAACGAGCTACTCGTTTTTCGATATTGGCGAATAACGAAAAACAACTAGCTCATTTTTCGATATTGGCGAATGTCGAAAAACGAGCTCCTTGTTTTTCGACATTAAAACTTGAATCTCAAAAAAGACGATTTGATGGAGGTATATCTGTAGAATGTCTCCAAAACACATTTTATTAAATACGTTTTCTAAAACGAACTAAAGATATCATAATTCAGGATGCCTGAGCAGTGGATTCATATAAAAACTGCTCTTTCTCGTTGTTTTTTTATATTGGTGAATCTCGAAAAAAGAGCCACTCGTTTTTCGATATTAAAACCTGAATATCCAAAAACGCAGATTTGACGGATGTTTATCTACAGAATGTCTCCATGACATACTTGATTAAATTAGTGATCTAAAACGTACTAAAGGCATCATAATTGAAGATGCCTGAGCAGTTGATTCACAATAAAAAAGGAGATTTGAAGGATGTATATCTACAGAATGTCTCCAAAACACATTTTATTAAATCAATGATCTAAAACGAACTTAAAAATATCATAATTGAGGATACCTGAGCAGTGATCTAAAACGAACTAAAGACATCATAATTGGGGATGCCCGGGCAGTGGATTCACATAAAAACTGCTCTTTCTCCTTGTTTTTTGATATTGGCGAATCTAGAAAAACGAGCTACTCGTTATTCGATATTCAAACTTGAATATTAAAAAAGCAGATTTGAAGGATGTCTATCTACAGAATTTCTCCAAAACACATTTTATTAAATCAATGATCTAAACCGAACTAAAAATACCATAATTGAGGATGCCTGAGCAGTGGATTCACATAAAAACTTTTCTTTCTCGTTGTTTTTTGATATTGGCGAATCTCGAAAAACGAGCCACTCGTTTTTCGATATTCAAACTTGAATATCAAAAAAGCAGATTTGATGGGTGTTTATCTACAGAATGTCTCCATGACACATTTGATTAAATGAGTGATCTAAAACGAACCAAAGATATCATAATTCAGGATGCCTGAGCAGTGGATTCATATAAAAACTGCTCTTTCCCCTTGTTTTGTGATGTTGGCGAATCTCGAAAAACGATCCACTCGTTTTTCGATATTCAAACTTGAATATAAAAAAAGCAGATTTGATGGATGTTTATATATAGAATGTCTCCATGACACATTTTATTATATGAGTGATCTAAAACGAACTAAAGATATCATAATTCAGGATGCCTGAGCAGTGGATTCATATAAAGATAGGCTGGCACTGCCAGGCAGGATACGCCCACATTTTCGAGAGATGGACAGAGAACAAGCAATACCGAAAGTGATTTTTCCTACATCTTTAAGTCCTGTATTTCATACTGTATTCGGAGCAGCCATTTAGTTGGTCAGTTCCAGTCTGATATTAATGAAATTCGAAACCGACAATGATTATGGTGTGACGGTACACAACCTAGAAATGTGACTTTTCATCAAAATCGGATAAGGATTGTGACCTGTAGAGAGTCCACAACCATGATATACCATATTTTTACACTATTCGCGTACAAACGGCGACCATTTCGTCCGGCAATTTTGGTATGATTTTCACGAAATTAGAACTCAACCTTCCTCATCAAAATCGAATTAAAATTGTGACCTATACAGGGTCCACAACCATGATATATCATTTTTTTAAACAGTATTCGCGTACAAACGGCGGCCATTTTGTCTGTCAATTTTGGTCCGATTTTCCCGAAATTCAAACTCAACCTTCCTTACAGTGTAACGGTGATATAATCAAACGTTTTCTTAAATTGGATAATAATTGTGACCTCCAGAGGGACCACAAGCTAAAGAAAGGGGGATTTTGCGTATAACCAGGGGCCATAATTCAGGAAGTTACGATCCGATATGCGCAAATATCGAAAAGAACCAAGATCTTTGGGTTATAACCATGAATTTCAAGTTTCATCAAAATCAAATTAAAATTGTGACTTTTACAGGGTCCACAACCTTGATATACCATTTTTTAACAGTATTCGCGTACAAACGGCGGCCATTTTGTATGGCAATTTTGGTCTGATTTTCCCGAAATTCGAACTCAACCTTTCTTACGGTGTAACGGTAATATAATCAAACGTTTTTTTAAATCAGATAATAATTGTGATCTCCAAGCTAAAAAAAAGGCGATTTTGCGTATAATCAGGGGCCATAATTCAGGAAGTTACGATCCGATATGCGCAAATATCGAAAGGAAGCAAGATCTTTGGGTTATAACCATGAATTTAAAGTTTCATCAAAATCGAATCAAAATTGTGACCTCCACAGGGTCCACAACCTTGATATACCATTTTTTAACAGCATTCGCGTACAAACGGCGGCCATTTTGTATGGCAATTTTCGTCCGATTTTCCCGAAATTCGAACTCAACCTTCCTTAGGGTGTAACGGTGATATAATCAAACGGTTTTTTAAATCGAATAATAATTGTGACCTCCAGAGGGACCACAAGCTAAAAAGGGTGATTTTTCGGACAATCAGGAGCCATAATTCAGGAAATTACATTCCGATAGCCGCAAATATCGAAAGGAACCAAGATCTTTGGGTTACAAACATTCATGTCAAGTTTCATCAAAATCGGTTCAAAATTGTGACCTCTATAGGGTCCACAAGCTAAAAACGTGATTTTTCGTACAATCAGGGGCCATAATCCATGAAGTTTTGATCCGATACATGCCAATATCGAAAGCAGCCGAGATCTTTTGGGGATAAGCCTATATTTCAAGTTTCGTCAAAATCGGATAAGAATTGTGACCTGTAGAGAGTCCACAAACAAATTGTGGACGGACGGACGTCCGGACGGACAGGGGCGACGACATAATACGTCCACATGAAAATGTGGGCGTATAAAAACTGCTCTTTCCCCTTGTTTTGTGATATTGGCGAATCTCGAAAAACGATCCACTCGTTTTTCGATATTCAAACTTGAATATCAAAAAAGCAGATTTGATGGATGTTTATATATAGAATGTCTCCATGACACATTTTATTAAATGAGTGATCTAAAACGAACTAAATACATCATAATTGGGGATGCCCGAGCAGTGGATTCACGTAAAAACTGCTCTTTCTCCTTGTTTTTTGCTATTGGCGAATCTCGAAAAACGAGCCACTCGTTTTTCGATATTCAAACTTGAATATCAAAAAAGCAGATTTGATGGATGTTTATCTACAGAATGTTTCCATGACACATTTGATCAAATGAGTGATCTAAAACGAACTAAAGATATCATAATTAAGGATGCCTGAGCAGTTTATTCATATAAAAACTGCTCTTTCTCCTTGTTTTTTGATATTGGCGAATCTTGAATATCAAAAAAGCAGATTTGATGGATGTTTATATACAGAATGTCTCCATGACACATTTTATTAAATGAGTGATCTAAAACGAACTAAATACATCATAATTGGGGATACCTGAGCAGTGATCTAAAACGAACTAAAGACATCATAATTGGGGATGCCCGGGCAGTGGATTCACATAAAAACTGCTCTTTCTCCTTGTTTTTTGATATTGGCGAATCTAGAAAAACGAGCTACTCGTTATTCGATATTCAAACTTGAATATTAAAAAAGCAGATTTGAAGGATGTCTATCTACAGAATTTCTCCAAAACACATTTTATTAAATCAATGATCTAAACCGAACTAAAAATACCATAATTGAGGATGCCTGAGCAGTGGATTCACATAAAAACTTTTCTTTCTCGTTGTTTTTTGATATTGGCGAATCTCGAAAAACGAGCCACTCGTTTTTCGATATTCAAACTTGAATATCAAAAAAGCAGATTTGATGGGTGTTTATCTACAGAATGTCTCCATGACACATTTGATTAAATGAGTGATCTAAAACGAACCAAAGATATCATAATTCAGGATGCCTGAGCAGTGGATTCATATAAAAACTGCTCTTTCCCCTTGTTTTGTGATATTGGCGAATCTCGAAAAACGATCCACTCGTTTTTCGATATTCAAACTTGAATATAAAAAAAGCAGATTTGATGGATGTTTATATATAGAATGTCTCCATGACACATTTTATTAAATGAGTGATCTAAAACGAACTAAAGATATCATAATTCAGGATGCCTGAGCAGTGGATTCATATAAAAACTGCTCTTTCCCCTTGTTTTGTGATATTGGCGAATCTCGAAAAACGATCCACTCGTTTTTCGATATTCAAACTTGAATATCAAAAAAGCAGATTTGATGGATGTTTATATATAGAATGTCTCCATGACACATTTTATTAAATGAGTGATCTAAAACGAACTAAATACATCATAATTGGGGATGCCCGAGCAGTGGATTCACATAAAAACTGCTCTTTCTCCTTGTTTTTTGCTATTGGCGAATCTCGAAAAACGAGCCACTCGTTTTTCGATATTCAAACTTGAATATCAAAAAAGCAGATTTGATGGATGTTTATCTACAGAATGTTTCCATGACACATTTGATCAAATGAGTGATCTAAAACGAACTAAAGATATCATAATTAAGGATGCCTGAGCAGTGGATTCATATAAAAACTGCTCTTTCTCCTTGTTTTTTGATATTGGCGAATCTTGAATATCAAAAAAGCAGATTAGATGGATGTTTATATACAGAATGTCTCCATGACACATTTTATTAAATGAGTGATCTAAAACGAACTAAATACATCATAATTGGGGATGCCCGAGCATTGGATTCACATAAAAACTGCTCTTTCTCCTTGTTTTTTTTTTAATTGGCGAATCTCGAAAAACAAGCTACTCGTTATTCGACATTCAAACTTGATTATTAAAAAAGCAGATTTGAAGGATGTATGTCTACAGAATTTCTCAAAAACACATTTTATTAAATCAGTGATCTAAAACAAACTAAAAATATCATAATTGAGGATGTCTGAGCAGTGGATTCACATAAAAACTTTTCTTTCTCCTTGTTTTTTGATATTAGCGAATCTCGAAAAACGAGTCACTCGTTTTTCGATATTCAAACTTGAATATCAAAAAGGCAGATTTGATGGATGTTTATCTACAGAATGCCTCCATGACACATTTTATTAAATCAGTGATCTAAAACGAACTAAATACATCATAATTGGGGATGCCCGAGCAGTGGATTCACATAAAAACTGCTCTTTCTCCTTGTTTTTTTATATTGGCGAATCTCGAAAAACGAGCTACTCGTTATTCGATATTCAAACTTGAATATTAAAAAAGCAGATTTGAAGGATTTATATCTACAGAATTTCTCAAAAACACATTTTATTAAATCAATGATCTAAAACGAACTAAAAATATCATAATTGAGGATGCCTGAGCAGTGGATTCACATAAAAACTTTTCT
Organism: Patella depressa; assembly: GCA_948474765.1. NCBI lineage: Eukaryota > Metazoa > Mollusca > Gastropoda > Patellidae > Patella > Patella depressa. Next base: position 46,663,873 of record OX419715.1, on the reverse strand, counting down.
TTCTCGTTGTTTTTTGATATTGGCGAATCTCGAAAAACGAACCACTCGTTTTTCGATATTCAAACTTGAATATCAAAAAAGCAGATTTGATGGATGTTTATCTACAGAATGTCTCTATGACACATTTTATTAAATGAGTGATCTAAAACGAACTAAAAACATCATAATTGGGGATGTCCGAGCAGTGGATTCACATAAAAACTGCTCTTTCTCGTTTTTTTCTTTTTGACATTGGCGAATCTCGAAAAACGAACCTCTCGTTTTTCGATATTCAAACTTGAATATCAAAATAGCAGATCTGATGGATGTTTATCTACAGAATGTCTCCATGACACATTTGATTAAATGAGTGATCTAAAACGAAATAAAGACATCATAATTGGGGATGCCCGAGCTGTGGATTCACATAAAATGTGCTCTTTCTCCTTGTTTTTTGATATTGGCGAATATCAAAAAACAAGGAGAAAGGGCATTTTTTTTATGTGTATCTACTGTTCAGGCATCCACATTTTTGAAATCTATTTCATTTTAGATCACCGATTTAATCAGATGTGTTTTGTAGATTTTCTTTAGCTACACATCCATCAAATCTCATTTTTTGAGATTCAAGTTTGAATGTCGAAAAACAAGTAGCTCGTTTTTCAACATTCGCCAATATCGAATAACGAGCTAGTTGTTTTTCGTTATTCGCCAATATCGAAAAACGAGTAGCTCGTTTTTCGATATTCACCAATATTGAAAAACGAAAATCGAGCTAACTTCACACTGTCGGTTCGTTTTGGGTACTAGACTATTTAAATAACCATTGACAGTTTGGAATTCGATAAATAGTAGACGGAACGACGCTAGTCTGGAGCAGGGACTAAATACCACGCTTCAAAATACCACGCTCACCTTACTGCTTCTATACAGACAAAACGTGGTACGCTGTTTCGGTACCACTTACTATTTAATTATAGGGATTTTACATTATTTAAAGCTAATTTTGCAAATTATGTTGATCTTTTAATCAATTTTGATATTTTTAAAGGCCATATTTACACTTTATCTCAAAGTATATAAGTCTCTAGCTCAATAAAGTAAAATCAAGTACGAACAATCCAAACCATTAGACAGAATTCGAAGTCCTAAAAAAAAACCTTATAGGCAAAATAGTGTAATCAGCAAATGGACTGCTTCCCGTGTACAAAATACACGACAAACAGTGGTAACAGGTGTCCGGAAGAATAAGCTTACCCTGCCTGGCGCGCCACACCCGCCATAGCTGCATCTAAACTATTAGACAAAATGTCGATTAAATAGCGTGATTGGCCAATGAACTATCGGTATGCAAAGTGCACGTGATGAACTGTGTTAACGGTGTAGTAGACATAATCAGGGAGATAGTATTAGTATACGTGTCAATTAAATATTCCTAGAATAATAGCTGAGAGAGACACGTTATATTTACCAATCAAGACAATATGACGGCCATAAAACTTTTTAAAGGTTTTTATGATATCCAAAGTCTTCGACATTCAAAACGCGAATTATTTGTCAATTGAAATCAACATAGGTGTTGTGGGCTTACCGGGGAAAATAGGGATTTCTGATATCCAATATTTAAGACAAAATAAACATTTTAACATTAGTACACGAATCGTGTACCATAATACGTTTCAGCACCATTTGTAACAAGGGACGCGAAGAACGAGACTAGACATACTCCACAAGTCATGTCGAACCGTGACGACTAATTCTTTTCTGGAGAGCTTGCGCAATTAATACTATGGAATAACAAGACGCTAGAGATTGTCATTCCATTGAGACTTCTGGTGTATTTCGCCGAACATAACATATTTGAAATTACAATAAAAACAGAACTCATTGAATGTAAATCAGTTTATATACATTCATGTTAGGCCTAGGCCTACATTATTAGGCCATATTCGTTGCTACCCATTTGTATCAATTTCTAGGTCCCAAATTTGAGCAATTTAGCTCCTTTAAAATAAATTACAAAACAGATAGCAAAAAGTGTGACGGACAGACAGACGGGCAAACAAACAGACGGACGAACCCATTTTAATAGTCTCCTGCTTTCTTCGAAAGACGGGGAACAATAACCTTAATATAAGTATTAAAAATTCGACCTCTATAAGTAAATTTAAAACTACAAATCCTGATAAAGATAAAAAAAAATATACACATTATTTCAACTTTGGCAAACGTAAAAATCAAATATTACATATATATATATAGTGGTCTTCGTCCCACTTGCAGTGACCTAAATGGGCATATAATTTTTAAGGCATATTTCGGTCAGCCCCGCGTGTGATTGCTGCCATTCCTTCGAAGATAGCGTTATCATTTTCTTTTACGTTGCTCCTTACATTCTGGTGCACGCAAAATATCTATAAATCTTTTATCACCGAATTTTATCAATACACATAATCTGATTTACGGTGTAACTTAAACATTCATTATGCAAGAACTAAATCTGATTATTGCAGGTTTTTATTTAGGCTTCACATGTCATAGAAATTATAAATTAGATCTTTATTTACACAACAAGTACAAAATCAACTCTGAAGACCCACGGATGGCTTGGATTTAAACAGGATTTCATTGATTGATTAAATTTTTTAATGGCGTCGTGAACGGAGATTAACCGTTACGTTGACGCCATACTCCCGGAAATGATAGAGTGTACGATGCGAGGCCGCTCTTTCTCCTTGTTTTTTTTTGAATTGGCGAATCTCGAAAAACAAGCTACTCGTTATTCGACATTCAAACTTGATTATTAAAAAAGCAGATTTGAAGGATATATGTCTACAGAATTTCTCAAAAACACATTTTATTAAATCAGTGATCTAAAACAAACTAAAAATATCATAATTGAGGATGTCTGAGCAGTGGATTCACATAAAAACTTTTCTTTCTCGTTGTTTTTTGATATTGGCGAATCTCGAAAAACGAGTTCGATATTCAAACTTGAATATCAAAAAGGCAGATTTGATGGATGTTTATCTACAGAATGCCTCCATGGCACATTTTATTAAATCAGTGATCTAAAATGAACTAAATACATCATAATTGGGGATGCCCGAGCAGTGGATTCACATAAAAACTGCTCTTTCTCCTTGTTTTTTGAAATTGGCGAATCTCGAAAAACGAGCTACTCGTTATTCGATATTCAAACTTGAATATTAAAAAAGCAGATTTGAAGGATTTATATCTACAGAATTTCTCAAAAACACATTTTATTAAATCAATGATCTAAAACGAACTAAAAATATCATAATTGAGGATGCCTGAGCAGTGGATTCACATAAAAACTTTTCTTTCTCGTTGTTTTTTGATTGGCGAATCTCGAAAAACGAACCACTCGTTTTTCGATATTCAAACTTGAATATCAAAAAAGCAGATTTGTTGGATGTTTATCTACAGAATGTCTCTATGACACATTTTATTAAATGAGTGATCTAAAGCGAACTAAATACATCATAATTGGGGATGCCCGAGCAGTGGATTCACATAAAAACTGCTCTTTCTCGTTTTTTTCTTTTTGACATTGGCGAATCTCGAAAAACGAACCTCTCGTTTTTCGATATTCAAACTTGAATATCAAAATAGCAGATCTGATGGATGTTTATCTACAGAATGTCTCCATGACACATTTGATTAAATGAGTGATCTAAAACGAAATAAAGACATCATAATTGGGGATGCCCGAGCTGTGGATTCACATAAAATGTGCTCTTTCTCCTAGCTTTTTAGTATTGGCGAATCTCGAAAAACGAGCTACTCGTTTTTCGATATTCAAACTTGAATATCAAAAAAGCAGATTTGATGGATGTATATCTTCAGAATGTCTCCAAAACACATTTTATTAAATACGTTTTCTAAAACGAACTAAAAATATCATAATTGAGGATGTCTGAGCAGTGGATTCACATAAAAACTTTTCTTTCTCGTTGTTTTTTGGCGAATCTCGAAACACGAGCCACTCGTTTTTCGATATTTAAACTTTAATATCAAAAAAGCAGATTTGATGGATGTTTATATACAGAATGTCTCCATGACACATTTTATTAAATGAGTGATCTAAAACGAACTAAATACATCTCCTTATTTTTTGATATTGGTGTATATCTTCAGAATGTCTCCAAAACACATTTTATTAAATCCATGATCTAAAACGAACTAAAAATATCATAAATGAGGATGTCTGAGCAGTGGATTCACATAAAAATTGCTCTTTCTCCTTGTTTTTTGATATTGGCGAATCTCGAAAAACGAGCTACTCGTTTTTCGATATTCAAACTTGAAATTAAAAAAGCTGATTTGATGAATGTTTATATACAGAATGTCTCCATGACACATTTGATTAAATGAGTGATCTAAAACGAAATAAAGACATCATAATTGGGGATGCCCGAGCTGTGGATTCACATATAATGTGCTCTTTCTCCTTGAATATCAAAAAAGCAGATTTGATGGATGTATATCTTCAGAATGTCTCCAAAACACATTTTATTAAATACGTTTTCTAAAACGAACTAAAAATATCATAATTGAGGATGTCTGAGCAGTGGATTCACATAAAAACTTTTCTTTCTCGTTGTTTTTTGGCGAATCTCGAAACACGAGCCACTCGTTTTTCGATATTTAAACTTTAATATCAAAAAAGCAGATTTGATGGATGTTTATATACAGAATGTCTCCATGACACATTTTATTAAATGAGTGATCTAAAACGAACTAAATACATCTCCTTATTTTTTGATATTGGTGTATATCTTCAGAATGTCTCCAAAACACATTTTATTAAATCCATGATCTAAAACGAACTAAAAATATCATAAATGAGGATGTCTGAGCAGTGGATTCACATAAAAATTGCTCTTTCTCCTTGTTTTTTGATATTGGCGAATCTCGAAAAACGAGCTACTCGTTTTTCGATATTCAAACTTGAAATTAAAAAAGCTGATTTGATGAATGTTTATATACAGAATGTCTCCATGACACATTTGATTAAATGAGTGATCTAAAACGAAATAAAGACATCATAATTGGGGATGCCCGAGCTGTGGATTCACATATAATGTGCTCTTTCTCCTTGTTTTTTGATATTGGCGAATATCAAAAAACAAGGAGAAAGGGCATTTTTTTTATGTGTATCTACTGTTCAGGCATCCACATTTTTGAAATCTATTTCATTTTAGATCACCGATTTAATCAGACGTGTTTTGTAGATTTTCTTTAGCTACACATCCATCAAATCTCATTTTTTGAGATTCAAGTTTGAATGTCGAAAAACAAGTAGCTCGTTTTTCAACATTCGCCAATATCGAATAACGAGCTAGTTGTTTTTCGTTATTCGCCAATATCGAAAAACGAGTAGCTCGTTTTTCGATATTTACCAATATTGAAAAACGAAAATCGAGCTAACTTCACACTGCCGGTTCGTTTTGGGTACTAGACTATTTAAATAACCATTGACAGTTTGGAATTCGATAAATAGTAGACGGAAACGACGCTAGTCTGGAGCAGGGGCTAAATACCACGCTTCAAAATACCACGCTCACCTTACTGCTTCTATACACACAAAACGTGGTACGCTGTTTCGGTACCACTTACTATTTAATTATAGGGATTTTACATTATTTAAAGCTAATTTTGCAAATTATGTTGATCTTTTAATCAATTTTGATATTTTTAAAGGCCATATTTACACTTTATCTCAAAGTATATAAGTCTCTAGCTCAATAAAGTAAAATCAAGTACGAACAATCCAAACCATTAGACAGAATTCGAAGTCCTAAAAAAAAAACATTATAGGCAAAATAGTGTAATCAGCAAATGGACTGCTTCCCGTGTACAAAATACACGACAAACAGTGGTAACAGGTGTCCGGAAGAATAAGCTTACCCTGCCTGGCGCGCCACACCCGCCATAGCTGCATCTAAACTATTAGACAAAATGTCGATTAAATAGCGTGATTGGCCAATGAACTATCGGTATGCAAAGTGCACGTGATGAACTGTGTTAAGTCAATATGACGGCCATAAAACTTTTTAAAGGTTTTTATGATATCCAAAGTCTTCGACATTCAAAACGCGAATTATTTGTCAATTGAAATCAACATAGGTGTTGTGGGCTTACCGGGGAAAATAGGGATTTCTGATATCCAATATTTAAGACAAAATAAACATTTTAACATTAGTACACGAATCGTGTACCATAATACGTTTCAGCACCATTTGTAACAAGGGACGCGAAGAACGAGACTAGACATACTCCACAAGTCATGTCGAACCGTGACGACTAATTCTTTTCTGGAGAGCTTGCGCAATTAATACTATGGAATAACAAGACGCTAGAGATTGTCATTCCATTGAGACTTCTGGTGTATTTCGCCGAACATAACATATTTGAAATTACAATAAAAACAGAACTCATTGAATGTAAATCAGTTTATATACATTCATGTTAGGCCTAGGCCTACATTATTAGGCCATATTCGTTGCTACCCATTTGTATCAATTTCTAGGTCCCAAATTTGAGCAATTTAGCTCCTTTAAAATAAATTACAAAACAGATAGCAAAAAGTGTGACGGACAGACAGACAAACGGGCAGACAAACAGACGGGCAGACAAACAGACGGACGAATCCATTTTAATAGTCGAAAGACGGGGAACAATAACCTTAATATAAGTATTAAAAATTCGACCTCTATAAGTAAATTTAAAACTACAAATCCTGATAAAGATAAAAAAAATATACACATTATTTCAACTTTGGCAAACGTAAAAATCAAATATTACATATATATATATAGTCGTCTTCGTCCCACTTGCAGTGACCTAAATGGGCATATAATTTTTAAGGCATATTTCGGTCAGCCCCGCGTGTGATTGCTGCCATTCCTTCGAAGATAGCGTTATCATTTTCTTTTACGTTGCTCCTTACATTCTGGTGCACGCAAAATATCTATAAATCTTTTATCACCGAATTTTATCAATACACATAATCTGATTTAAGGTGTAACTTAAACATTCATTATGCAAGAGCTAAATCTGATTATTGCAGGTTTTTATTTAGGCTTCACATGTCATAGAAATTATAAATTAGATCTTTATTTACAAAACAAGTACAAAATCAACTCTGAAGACCCACGGATGGCTTGGATTTAAACAGGATTTCATTGATTGAGTAAATTTTTTAATGGCGTCGTGAACGGAGATTAACCGTTACGTTGCCGCCATACTCCCGGAAATGATAGAGTGTACGATGCGAGGCCGCTGTTGAGCGTGGCCAAATGACATCTAAACTAAAATGCAATAAAAGAGAGAAAGAAAAATGGGGTTTTACGTCCACTCAACACAAACTAGGTCATTTCGGGACTAACATATGGTTTACTTTTATTTCAATAATTCGCTTGCGCGTAGGGGTTTTTAGCAGTGGGAGGAAACCGGAGTGTCCGGATGAAACCCACGAGGATGCAAAAATGCAATAAACTAAACACAGATAATGACAAATTATACAATTCCTGGAGACCGTGTGATGACTAAAACAGGTGGACAGGTTTCTGTTTTAAGCCTGTAATCCCCATGATAGTTTGGATTGTTTGTTGAATGTTTACATCCAATAAAAAAAAAAGTGATAAATTTAGGATCGGACGACCTTGACCTTGATTTTCAATGTGTATCATATATGATATAGTGGGCTAATCACAACAAAAAAAAAATTCTAAACCCACATTCAAAATCGTATTAAAACAATGTTTATTTGCATTAATAATGAATTTATCAAATTGTATTTCATTTCATTTCGATATTAAAAATTTGATCACTTTAAAACAATAACAAAATAAATAACACACCAAAAAGTCAAATTGTGAACAGTGTAGAGGTCACAATTTTGAACCGATTTGGATGTAACTTGAAATGCATGTTTGTAACCCGAAGATCCTGCTTCCTTTCGATATTTGCGCCCATCGGATCGTAACTTCCTGAATTATGGCCCCTGATTGTCCGAAAAATCACCCTTTTTAGCTTGTGGTCCCTCTGGAGGTCAAAATTGTTAAAAAAAAAAACGTTTGATTATAACACCGTTACATGGTTATGGAGGTCGAGATCGAATTTTGTGAAAATCGGACTAAAATTGACAGACAAAATAGCCGCCGTTTGTACACGAATAGTGTGAAAATATGTTATATCAAGGTTGTGGACCCTATAGAGGTCACAATTTTGAACCGGTTTTGATGAAAATTGACATGTATGTTTATAACCCAAAGATATTGGTTACTCTCGATATTTGCGCCTATCAGATCGTAACTTCCTGAATTATGTGCCCTGATTGCCCGAAAAATCGGCCTTTTTAGCTTGTGGTCCCTATGGAGGTCAAAATTGTTATCCGATTTAAAAAAAAAACCGTTTGATTATATCACCGCTACATGGTTATGGAGGTCGAGATCGAATTTCGTGAAAATCAGACCAAAATTGACAGACAAAATGGCCGTCGTTTGTACGCGAATAGTGTGAAAATATGTTATATTACGGTTGTGGGCGCTATAGAGGTCACAATTTTGAACCGATTTTGATGAAAATTGATATGTATGTTTATAACCCAAAGATATTGGTTACTCTCGATATTTGCGCCTATCAGATCGTAACTTCTTGAATTATGTCCCCTGATTGTCCGAAAAATCGGCCTTTTTAGCTTGTGGTCCCTATGGAGGTCAAAATTGTTATCCGCTACATGGTTACGGAAGTCGAGATCGAACTTCGTGAAAATTGACAGACAAAATGGCCGCCGTTTGTGCGCGAATAGTGTAAATATATGATATATCAAGGTTTTGATGAATTTGAAATGTAAGTTTATAACCCAAAGACCGCGGTTCCTTTAGATATTCAGGCACATTGGACCATAATTTCCTGAATTATGGGCCCTGATTGTACGAAAAATCATGTTTTTTACCTCGTGGACCCTATGAAGGTCACAATTTTACTCCGAATTAAAAAAACGTTTGACTATATCCCCGTTACACATTAATGATGGTTGAGTGTGAATTTCTTGAAAATCGATAATTGAACAACTAAATCCATAATATCAAATGTTTCGTAGACTTAACGTTAGCATGGGGCAGAACTTTATAAAAACCAAACAACTTCTAGTGATTTTCTGATAATTACCTTATATGCGACAACTCTTGTTGTCTGCCCGGACGATTTAGCTGCTGTGTGGGCGTATGTTTTGATGCCTGGCAACCTATTTTTATTTGACAGGGAATAAGTTATAATTGATATTATAACAGTAAATAATAAAAAATATTCCACAGGGATTATAATTAGTCCGGTGGCTGAAGCGGGGGGGGGGGGAATGGCCACCCGAGCTGTGAATTTATGAGACCAGGTTTTTCTAGGCCAGTTTTTGTGTAGATTCCGAATCTTGGTGGTGATCAGGCGTTTGAGGAGGCTTTTCCGAGATATAGGGGGTCAAATGTCTACAATGAACGTGTGTGTGTGGTGGGGTGGGGTGGGGCGGAATGACATGCTGATATAATATATTAATAAAACATAAATTTCGAGGACTTTCGATCTTTAAATAAATGTTTATGATGCCCTTGACAACTGTTTTGATTTGAGGGGATGTGGGTGTGCGTATGTGGAGGGGCGTGACATGTTGACATAAATGATGATCATGTTACATATTAATAAAACATAAATTTCTAGGAATGCCAATCTCTAAATTAGTGTTTATGATGCCCCTGGACAACTGTTTGATTTAGGGGGTGGAGGTAGCAGGTGTGCGTGTGTGGCGTGGAGGGGTGGGGTGGGGGTAAAATTGGCGGGAAATGAGTTCGCGTTGATTTAAATTATGATTTTCCTAGAGCTTGGTAAAAACATTACTTTTTAATTCCACTGCACATCTCTAAATATGGGTATAAGATTACCATTGTTTGGGGGAGGGGGTGGGATAAATGTATATGGTTCCAAATTGATCTGAAAAATGTTTTCTTGAGCTTTTCGTTCAGTACTAATATTGTCATACAAAATATTAAATTATAATGGTACTTTCGTATACTTTGCATATGCCTCAGATACCCATTCACATTTTAACTCTTCATTCCAGTCCTGTATCGCAGAGTCGTCTTTTTTCAATTATTGGCTTTGTAGTCTGTCCACATTTTGTTGCAACATAATATTTTTAAGTTTCAGGTTTAATTTTAGTGCTTTGTTTTTGTTACAAACGCGGGGCATCAGCTGTTATTGGGGAAAAAGGTGTGTTAAAATAGACACAAAAATTATTTTTTAATTCAAATATATCCAAAAGCCTTTACTGTCCCATGAATGTTTTTGTGTTTTAGAGACATTATGTAGGTAGTCTTGCAATATCACAAAAGAAACTTATGGGATACCCATGGCTTTTAGAGATAATGACCTTTGAAAAAGCTCGAAAAATTCATTTTCGCACACTTTTGAGCCACGACATATTTTTAAGCCAAAGGTATCCCACAGGGTTTTCACTATTTTTCATCTCTACTCACAGCAGTTAACAAGAACCACCCAAATAATCTATGGGTAACCATGTAATTTGTTATATTTTTTCAGTTAAAGTTCTCCAAAGCTGTTTCGGTCAATTTTCAAGCTCGAAACCAAATAAAATTTTGAATTTTTTTTTTTAGAATTGTGATTGTAGTACTAAATGGTATACTATGTTCAAAAAATAGAGAATTTGAAGGTTGTCACTAAAGAAAGTCTTGATTTTTGCCTGAATCTTACAGAACGTGGCTCTTAATGCGTGCCAAAAATACAAGTAGGAATGAAAACTTACCCTCTCACTCATATTGTGCAATTGTTATAAGATCCAAAAAGTTAAAACACAAATTCGGATATATTAACAGCAGACAGATCTTAATAAAAAGGTGAAGTTGTATAAAGTGTGAAGTAGTTGTATTTTACGTCCGCTTCCACCGAAGTGATATCGCAGACAATCACGTGTTATATATATATTTTTTTTCTCTGTACTTCTTCTTCTATATTCCTACGATCTCGCATACTCCGCGCAGCGTTTCGTTTGATTAGAGGTAATCCCACTACACACTGATATCATGAGTGGATATTGTTGTTTTAAATTTGGATTGGTCATTAGTCCGACTACCAACCAATCACTAGCTGCCCTGCAAAAGCTTTACATTTAAAACGAGTGCCAATATTGGATCAAATATGTTTACATAACGTTACGTCATGGCTCACGATTTTATTATGCCTAATTAACCCGTGCATAGCAGAATACCGCAGTAAAACTAATTGCGTGACAAACGAGGCCATAAACACGAATGAAATGTAAACAATACTGTTTGGAAACGAACATACTTTCACCGTTTTTAATACCTTAAATCATTGTCCAAAGTTTTAGCGAAGACCCGGATTAAACGAAGGACTGTTATGTTGCTGTACTTAGCTTTCATTGAACGGAAAGAATAGACACACTCCCGCATAAGTTCAAGAAACAGACGCTATTCCAGCAATGGCCAGAGAGGGATTTCTCGGGCTATTGCCTCGGGAATATGACGATCCTGGTGTTGATGGGCACCTATTTTCTCTTCCTCCATGCCTGGTATTTTGGGGTTCTGGATACACGAATTTGAAGCATGGAGAAGGTTGACCGGGCGTAACTATTTTGACTTTCGCATCTCCGTAATGCGCCTTTAAGATGATCAATTGGGGTATTTCTTTCAGTTTCTTATTGGGGATTTCTACTTCTATTTCTCTTGTTCTTTTGTGGACGTTGGTTGTAAGCAGTCGGCGGTCTTTGAAAGATCTTACAGTCGAGTACCCGTTTCGGAGTGAGAGACAACCGCGGCCAGAGAGGCGGCCGGTCGGGGGGCTGCCGCTCCTCGAGACGGCCGAGGCGCCCCCGAGGGACTTCTCCTGTCGGCCAAGTACCCGTTTCGGAGTGAGAGACGACAGCGGCGAGAGAGGCGACCGACCGGGGCTGAGAGACAGCAGCAGCAGCAGCGGCGAGAGAGCCGGCGGCCGATGTGTGGCTTTGCGGTGCTTGTCTGTCTGTAGTACCCGTCTCGGAGTGAGCGACAACCGCGGCGAGAGAGGCAGCCGGCCGGGGCTGCCGGTCTCCTCGAGACGGCCGAGGCGCCCGCGAGGGACTTCTCCTGTCGGCCGGAGTGAGAGACAACCGCGTTCCTCGAGACGGCCGATGCGCCCGCGAGGGACTTCTCCTGTCGGCCGAGTACCCGTTTCGGAGTGAGAGACGACAGCGGCGAGAGAGGCGACCGGCCGGGGCTGAGCGACAGCAGCGGCGAGAGAGGCGGCGGCCGATGTGTGGCTTTGGGATCCTGTCTGTCTGTCATAATTTCAACCATAGAACTAGAATACCATAGGTGGCTGATCTGAATCCCAAACAGTTCATCATTCATTGCGGGGTGAGGGGGGGGGGGGGGGTATGACATAGCCATGAAGCAGGTATTTGACCTAAAGATGATTGCTGCAACATCTGAAACGTTACTTCTTTTACACGTAAACATTCTGGTTCCTCGGTTTTCCTAGGATTCTGAATGAAATAGAAAAATTCATAAAATCAAATTTAAACAAGAAGAATTGGATTATTATATGTATATAGATATTCATAATTTTATTTCCTCCGTTTGTGAACAAAATTGAAAATTTATAAAAGTAAATTATAAGAAGAATGTGATGTTCATGCAAGTATTTATAATTAATATGGAGGAATTGCATTTTCATTTAAACATAGGCCTACATTATGCAAGAGCTACATCTGCCTATTGCAAGTATTTATTTAGGCCTGAAATGTTTTCTAAATTATTAATTGGACATTAATTAACTTATCCAGGCCATAATCAACACTTGGTGGCATCAGATTTCTCCAATATTAAATAGATTGGAACAATTGAGCTGTATTTTCATTTAAGCTAAAAATGGAAGGTTGGGACTCAGCTTTGAACAACCACAACTGTGGTTGAAATCATTGTACACATTTTATCCATCCATCAAAGGCTAATATCTTGGCTTGCATAGAGTAATTTGAATGAAATTTTCAATTTATTCATTTTACATTATCTTTTTTCGAACTATTATAGCAAGAATGACTAGCACCTTACCTAAATCTAAATCTTACATAATGTATATTTAATATGGAAGCATTGAATGTTATATTCATATATTCATAATTTATATTGAAGAGGGGAAGGGTGGGACCAATATTGCGAAAATGATTTTCACAAAAATAAGCTTCATTTCAAATAAAAGAATTCATATAAGCTTACTATGGTCCACCCAATCCAATGAAAATCAAATCTAGTATTATTAATAGAGAATTAAGTTACCGGTGGCTTCCTTGGGTCCAATTTCTTTGTTGTTACACTTTTCTGTGGAAGATTTAAGGTTGGTAGACTCCCTTCTTTTAATCTTCTATACGTAGAGCCAGATTTTTTGTAAACATCTGAAAAATTCATAAAATGAAAATAAAAAGGTTAAAAAAACATCACAAAAGGTTCAGGCATAATTGTTGGGGTTAATAATAATGTAGGGACAATGATTATTTTGAGTGTAAATGTAAAAGGATTTGGGATACCACTCTCGGTATTTGACAGGTCAAGGTCAGTCATAAATAAACAATTTTATTTTATGAGGCTGCTCTCAAAACTTTGACCACACATTCTCATTGAATCAGTAATTCGTGAAATTAAAATAAAAGCAGATATAGTATTAAGTAAGAAAGAAAAGTCATGCTGTCATAGGGCCTATAGACCGTTTGGGAATCCCTCTGGTAATTGATCTGTAACAAATTTCAAAACAAATTGCAAGTAGTACTTGAAGCAGGGCCTAGTCTGGCCAGTTAAAATTATAGCGAAACGGAACTGATGTAAACAAACCTGCCTGCAACTTTGATGAGAGAAAAGATAAAAATTAACAGACAGACATGAGAATACAGACACTTGGCTAGTATGGGTTTATTATAATTTTAGTGTAGGTTGCAAGGGTGAACTGTCAACTTGGCTACATTTAATTTTGTTGAGGTTTTCACTTACTTTCAATGAAACAATCAGGCTCGAAGTGTCTTGAACAAATTGTCAATGTCTTTTCGTTTATCGGGTCTGATCTGGTAGATCGTATTATACTTAAAAGCTTCTCCTTCCACTCTGTGTTGTTTTTTGGTAAACGGTGAAAAGATAAGCCCCGATTTCTTTTATTACAAGCCGAACATCCGTACAATACACAATTCGCGCCCGGCATTTTGTTGGTGTCTGCATAAACCGGAAGTACGTTGTGCCCGATATCAGCGTCAGAGACCGGCCGTCACATAAAGTAGTGACGTCACACCGTGGGCGTTCCCGTTAGTATTCTAGTTCTATGTTTCAACGAAGTAACTATCAGAGTAGGATACTGGGAAATCATATACTGTTAGGGTGACGACTTTGGGGAAGCGTTTGTGGAAGCGGTAAGTAATCCCCATGTGGGTATGGTTCTCTGTTAAGGAGTTTCGTCTTTATTTCTTTGGTTCTTACATGCACATGCAATTCGTCGTCTTTCAAGTAAATAGCCAGAATGTCCTGCCACTTGCCGAGAAGGTCGATCAGACATTTCAAGATTCCCCTGTCGGTTAATCTTTCCGTGCTGCTGACCGCCACGTGGTAGGATACACGGTTCGTCTCTTCTTCTGGTACTACGTAAGTTTGAACTGTCGGGTCCATGGTGACTTGAAAACTGGGAAACTGGAAAACTGTAAGACTGGATAACTTGATAACTGGAACACTGGAGCACTGGAGCAGCAGATGTTAACAGGGCGAACGCTAATTAACAACTGCGTGAGTTGTATAAATTTGTGTGAAAAAAAAGACTTCGACAATTTATACAAAAGCATACGAACCCACAAAAAATGTCATCCAAAGGTGTTGACAAGCGACTCTTCTGACTGACTGATGTCTGACGATAACGATACCGGTAATTAGGTCAACACGCTGTCTTCCCTAATACACACTGTCGGTATTGTACGCTCTTTTGTCATTTGCGTTTACAGTAAAATTATGGAAATTGATAAACATCGCAGCTAACATTACCCCAACTGAATTGCAGCCCCATCGGATCACTATTTTCTATCCGTCTGCTTCGGGAGTCACGGGGGCCTACCTAAAGTACAAGAATACACGCAGGCAACGCAAGAAGTTGGCTATAATTGTTTACAATACTGCCTCATTGATTTAGTCCATTCCTTTCAAACTTTAAAATCCGTTGACGACTTTCTCTTCTTATCTATATATTAAAAGTCTTACTTCTAATTTGCAGTAAAAAATAATACGAATTGAATTGCAGCCCCGTCTCAAACCGAATAGACTAACGGTACCACAGCCATTGACAACATTATTTGATAATCGAGATTGTGTAGGTGGAATTAACGCCCGTCAATCAAACGATCGGCCATACTCGGGAAAAGGTGAAGATGGAGTTAACTACTATTTCTAGTCAAAAATTGCAGTGGTGATAACAATGTTCAGAATAAAGTAATTTGACTGAAATTTGCAATATATTCTTCTTTCATCATCTATTTTTTAACTGTTATAGCAAGAATGGCTAACTCCTTATAAAAAATCTCCCATAATGCATTTATCAAAAATTTCGTTGGCCTTCCACGTTTTTAGACATGAGAAGGAGGTTTTAAAATCAATGTAACATCTATATCGACCAAAATACGAACATGAACAAATGTGTAGCCAATAAGTAAAATTATATACAATGTTGTTGATTAAGTATTCATTTTATTGTTTTGTTGTTTATTCATTATTTCTTTTACATATCCATAATAATTCACTAACACTATTTATGGATTAACAATTACTGGTTTTATTAACATGCAACATTTCGACGATGGTACTCTCTCGTCTTTATCAAGCAAATGATAACATATATGTGTGTGTGAAATAGCTTTATTTAACGTCCGCTTCCACCGAGGTGATATCGCAGACAACATAACATATATGTGTGTGTGTGAAGTAGTTGTATTTTACGTCCGCTTCCACCGAAGTGATATCGCAGACAATCAGCAGACTCAGCACGCATAAAAACACCGAAGCAGACGACATACATCTCACGTGTAAGCTGTCAATCAGACCACGTGATGTAAATAATTAGCCATGCGGTGTGAATTGGGACACAGCGTACTGTTCAGTGTGAGTGAATTTACGCGACGGCTATGTGTACTAAACGTTAAAAAAACATAAATTCGTGTTTATAATATCCTAACAAACAGTCCATTTCATAAGATTTTTGGCCCAAGGGCGGGACGTGAATACAATACACCAGTAAACTTATGCCAAATCTGTATGTTTTCTATAGAGCCGGGTGAGCGTGTTGAACCAACTATGTCACCTCCGGTTTTGATAAAAATTTAATTTCTCCTTTACAAATTTTTTTTAACTTTTTTTTACAGAGGGGATTCTTTCTGAATATATATTCCAGATTTATGGAAACCTTGTTGAAAATCGTTGGTCTTCCCCTTTAAGCATGTTTTAAAAAAAGGGTCATAGACTGCAATATACAAGAATGGCACTCTGCAATAAAAAAAACTGTTCAAAGCAAGATTTCTATGCAGAAATTAAATACTTGCTAGAACCAGAAAAATATTTATCCACTATAATAAGCAACACGGAGAAAATGAAATGAAATTGAATGGGGTTTAACGTCCTACTGTTCTGCTCCTAAAATGGGCTAATGAAGACGGGCATATGCCATAAAGTGTGCAATGAGGGAAATTTTACCCGGGCAGCAGCGTTACGGCCTACGAGGTTGGACAGGCGAACATACTCCTTGTCACGTACAACCGAGAAATCGAAAGAACGCCAGTTGACTCAATGACAGACGTTACGATACAGCGCGCACGTGCTAACCATTCAGCCACCCAACCTCAATAAAATCGGCAAATTGCTGACCTACAGCGAGAAACATTTCAACCGGGCGAAATTTTCTATTTTAACAGTTTAATTTGCACGGTACCTTTAATTATTAACCGAATATTACAAAACTTTTGAAAATAAGCTACCGCTGACCAGCTTAATCGTTCGCAATAAACGTTTGACCCGAATGGAAAGTTCTGCACCATTCAGCCATCCAAGCCCCCTAAAATCGGCAAATTGCTGACTATAAAGTGAGGAACATTACAGCTGGGAGAAATTTTCTGTTTTATCACTTTAATTTTTACAGTACCTTTGATAAACAACCGATTAAAACAAAACTTTAAAAATAAAAGAGAGAGAGAAATGGGGCTTAACGTCCATTCGACACAAACGAGGTCATTTCGGGACTAACATGGCTTTTAATTTTATCTAAAATCTTCCCTTGTGCGTAGGGGTCTTTAGCTGTGGGAGGAAACCGAAGGACTCGGAGAAAACCCACGAGGTTGGACAGGCGACCATACTCCATGTCACGTACAACCTGGAAATCGAAACGACGCAGGTTGACTCAATGACAGACGTTACGATACAGCGTGTTAAGAAAATAGTATATCAGTAAGACAGAAAAATACAGTACTCACGAGTAAAGGGTAATGACTCCACTTTACAAGTAAATAGAGTTGTCTCTAACTTAACTTTGTTTCCTGACCACGTTTTTACAAGTGTAGTATGAGTGAAGTCTGAATAAAATATATTATACTCCTAGATACGAGAGTTTAGATGGCATCATTTATTCCCACACACTCTCCGAGTGCAGCTGACGTTTAGAGTGTTTTATAGAATCCTTGAAAAATATTACATGGTCGGACGAGACGGGTGAGTGAGAGGAGTACCATTGATTCTAGATAACAAACCTTATCTCTCCACCCTCCGTGTTTCGAGATAATATTTTGGCCCATAGACTCCAACGTAGCACATCCCGTCGTGATTCACTCCAATCTGTTTCACAGAGAAATACTTACGAATTACCTCTGTAACGGATGCCTGTCCAAAACACGTGCGTTGACTTGCATGCCCCATAGTCATTGGCTCAACGGCTCGTGCAATGTTTACTTAACACCTAACTGCTTCGGGCAAAATGATGCATTTTAATCATTTTAATACCCATTTACACTAAATAGGAAATATTTGTTAACAACAAATATTTTAAACGTCTTTATTTATTTTTCTTTTGCCTCAAAAAATCTTTGAGAATTGAATTTGCCGTAGTAAAAAAGTTAATATGCCGTACTCATTAAGCTTCGTCGATGTCATGCTTATCAGTGATTGTAGCGGCCAAGCGAATATTCACTGCGGGATCAGTTTGGATTCACTCCCGCTGCGATTAAACAAAATTGACAATATTTTTCATCAAAACATCGATTGATTATTGTTATTTATAATATTTCCGCCACACCCAACTACAATTAATCATTTCATCCTACCTGAAACGGGTACAAATCGTCGTATTTAAAATCGAGGCGTTAAGCCGTTACTAATATTGCCACCTTTCTTAAACGGCATATTTTGACGGCTGTCATCATGAAGGCGGAGCTAAATGTGAGGCTTTTATAACAGCCAATCAAAAAGGCAATTTTGGACCTGATAATAAATGGCAACATAGATCGTATCCGTCAGGATGTGGTAAACGGGGCGTGTACTAAAGGGACGTGTAGTGTTGGCGCATGTACAAAGTAGTATAACTATGAAAGAATTTTGATGGTGGTGAATGTCGAACAAAAACAACGCCTCATTACTTTAAACGCGAATATTAGGCGATAGTTGTGCCACTACATTGGCCTCTGTAAGTTTAATTAGTCATAATTGTAATATTCTCGTTGTGGGCAGACAGGGTAAAATAGTAAATTTAGTGGAGAGACAAGAAACTAACGACAGCGTGGAACTGCACGATATTTATTACTTCCGGTTATACCAAATATATTTTATTACATGACGTCATGCGTCTATATTTAGACGATTGGTTGACATCCCCCTTCTTAAGAAATTTAAATAACTTTCAGAAGAAAGAAAATGTAACACATTTTAAAGTTAGAGTGTTAATTATTTATAAGAGTTTTAAAGTTATAGTTCACATTTCTTCAATAAGTCGAGATGGTTTCTTGACTGTCCTTCCGCTGGTTTTATTAACTGCTGCTTGTGCTGGCTCGGTTTGATCATATTCTAAAACGTCCTGTGTATCAGCAATTGAAACTTGTTTATCTTTACCGCTGCTACCGTGTACAGTATCCTGTGTTTCGTTTGGCTCAGCGTCATTAACAGTTACTGTTGGTTCCATTGGAAATTTACGTAGGAACTTACGATTTCGTCGACATCTAGATCCATCAGTCGTTTGAACAATATACGACCGTGGTTCTTTTGATGGTGAAACAATAGTAGCAGGAAGCCAATTCAAATCATTTTGTGATTGTAGCATAACTGTATCTCCGGGATTCAGTGACTTTAATTCACGAGTGCCATTGTCGAAGTAGTACTTTTGAATTTCCTGTCTTCGCTTTAGGAGTTCCTTTGTTTTCTCGTGTTTATCATTTTGTTTTATAAATGATGGTAGTAGTGAACGTATAGGTCGTTCGTACAGCAATTCAGCAGGTGATGGAAGATGACTTGACAGTGGTGTCGATCGAAGAAACAGTAAAGCTAGTTGTGGATCTTCCCTTGCGGCTGAACATCTTTTCAATGTTTGTTTCACAACACCAACCATTCTTTCAGTAAATCCATTACTTTGAGGATAGTGTGGACTCGATGTAGTGTGTTTAAATCCATAGCACTTTACAAACTGTGAGAATTCGTAGCTAGAATAACATGGACCATTGTCGCTGAATAGCTCTACAGGGATTTCATGTTCAGAGAATATTTGTTTTAAATGTTGTATTACACAAGTACTAGTTTCTCTGTTCAACTTCCGTACGACGAAGAATTTGCTAAAATAGTCACAAAGTAGTAGATATTTGTTCCCTTGGAATTCGAACAGATCAGTCCCTAACATTTCCCAAGGAGTACATGGTATGTCACGTTCAAACATAGGCTGGCTTGGTTGGCTGTTTCTAAAAGTATTACAAGTTACACATTTACCAACCATATCATCAATAGCAGAATTTATGTTCGGCCAATAAACACATTTTCTAGCAAGCATCTGTGTCTTCTCAATACCTTGGTGACAGTGCTCATGTAGTTGCTTTAAAATATCAGCTTGTAAAACATATGGTATTATGACCTGTTGACCTTTCATAAGTACACCATCATCAATACTTATATAATCCTTAAGAGTCCAAAAAGGCTTAATTGATTTCGGCAAATCGGAACATTTCTCTGGCCATCCATTAATCACAATTTCGCGCAATACTGATAACGTTGAGTCGTCCAACGTGGCTTTGCGTAGATGGTTTAGTTTGTCCGCACTCCACCGAACAGAATGGATAGTTTCTTCCATTTCGATGTGTTTACCCCTGTTGGGTCGATACCTGGACAAGAAATCGGCTAGTAAAATTTCAGATCCCTTTCTGTAGTGTATATCGATATCATATGCCTGTAGTCTTAGCATCATCCTCTGTAGCCTAGGCGGAGCCTGAGATAAGTTTTTCTTCAGAATAGCTTCCAGTGGCTTGTGGTCACTTTCGATGATGACTTTGGCACCATATATATAGTTGTGGAATTTCTCCACACCAAAAACTACGGCTAAACATTCCCGCTCAATGTTTGCGTAACGTGATTCAACATCAGACAAACTCTTAGAAGCAAAGGCTATAACACGTTCAGTATCGGGTTTTGCTGGATCCATCTGTATGAGGGCTGCACCCAAACCGTTCTTGCTAGCATCAACTTGAATCTTAGTTTGAAAAGTAGGATTAAAGTAGCATAGAGTAGTAGCTTCTGAGATGGTTCGTTTCAAAACATCAAATGCCTTCTGATGTGCTGTTGACCATATAAATAAAGAATCAGCTTTAATAAGGTCACGCAATGGTAAAGTTAGTTCACTTAGATGAGGAATAAATGGAGATAAATATTGGACCATTCCAAGAAAAGATTGTACTTTCTGCTTGTTAGACGGTGCTGGGAGATTTTCAATCTCTCTAGTACGAGCTGGATCGGGTTTGATACCATCTTTACTGTATACAGAACCAAAGAATGTTATCTCAGGTACTTTTATGAAACATTTACTCGGATTAAAAACCAGTCCATAAAGACGAGCTCTCTTCATAAGTTGGTGCATATTCCTATCATGCTCTTCGTCATCCGTACCGTATACACAAATATCATCAGCTATTGATATAACACCGTCAAGGTCCCTTGTCACCTCATCCATAGCTTCTTGAAACAAATCTTGTGAGACACTAATACCAAATGGCAATCGCTTAAATTTGTAGCGCTGATTTGATGCTGGGGAATTAAATGCTGTGAGTTTACTAGATTCGTCATCAAGTTCAATACTCCAGTATCCATCTTTGGCGTCCAATTTACTCAGTACCTTAGCATTGTCAAGTTTATAAGTTACTTCTTCTACCGTCGGTGCTCTATGGTGCGTTCTTTTAATATTCTCGTTCAAATCCCTGGGGTCTAAACATACCCTAAGTTTTCCACTTGACTTTCTGGAATATGCGAGACTTGACAACCACTCAGTTGGTTGTCCGACAGGTATCTTCTCTATGATACCCTTCTGCTCCATATCACTTATGGCCTTGTTGATTTCAGACTTCAAATGTACAGGGCAACGTCGTGGAGCGTGTACCACAGGAACTGCATCAATTTTAAGTTGGAAGTGTGCCTTCTGTTTAAATTTACCAAGCCCAGTAAATCTATCAGGAAAAATGCTTTTGAGACTTTCAGTGTCTTTGATATAAGAAACCGGTGTTTCACTGGTAATCACTGACACGGTAACATGTTTAACATGAGACTCATTAACATTTATAAGTTGAAGTTTACAACTGTCATTCAGCCCTAATATAATGGGACCATCAGTGTCGCAAATGTAAAATTGTACATTTTGCCAGTTTCCCTGGTCTAAAGAACACTGTAGATTTAACATACCATATTGCTTAATGGTGCTTCCATTATAGGCTGAAAGAGTAACAAGTGGTTTAGGAATAATGTCAGTACAGTCAGAAACGTTGCGTTCTGGATACAGTTGTCTAAAGCATCTTACAGGTAGAATGTTTGCTTCGGCCCCAGTGTCTACTTGTGCTATTAGTTTAGCTCTATTATCCTTCACTGTAATAGTAGCTTGTAGTTGGTCACGACCATTTTTAATTTCATTTTGTACTGTCTGGATGTAGAACTCTTCGTTATCTCTAATACGGTCGTGTTGTATGGAACATACATGTTTGTCACGGTTACCACTCTTACGACTGCGGTCACGTGGTCTGAACCGACCATGTCGTGTTTGGGATCGTGATCTTCTAGTTTTGGAGTATTGGGAAACAATGTCACATTGATTTTTCCAGTGATTTATTTGACCACATTTATCACATGTGTGACCCCATGCTGGACATTGACCCTTATTATGACTGCGTCCGCAGAAATAACAGTTGTTGATCTGCTTAGTTGATCCTCTAGGCCGACTTGAGGTACGATTAACATGATGAACACTGTGTTGCTCCTGACCAGACATTGAGCGAAGTTGACTTTCGGATAATTCACAAGTATGTGCAATTTCGATCGTTTTCTCCAAAGTTAAATCCGATCCTTGGTTTAGTAGTTTTTCTCTGACTTTTTGTGATTTAATACCAAACACAATTCTGTCGCGTACCATTTCGTCAGGCTTATCGTAGTTACAGTCCTTTACAAGCAATTTCAGATCAGTTACAAATCCATCAAATGCGTCGTTAGACTCTTGAACTCTGTTATGAAACTTATATCTAGCAAATACAGTGTTGCTTTTAGGATTGACGTAGCTCTGAAACCGTTCATAAAAAGTTTTAAGTTTTTTACTGTTATCTTCAGTAATATCGTTCCAAGTGTTATATATATCTCTGCCTTTCTCTCCTACCCAGATTAATAGAAAGCTAATTTTCTCTTCCTCACTTTTCTGTTTGAGCGGTCCTGTAAATGTTAGCTCGGCGAGTTGTTTGAATTTTTTCCATGTCTCGGGCAAGTTACTTGCCTCCCAGTTCATACAAGGAGTTGGTGCTGACAATAGCTCGGTCATGATTTGCGTGACGTAGTAGTGACGTAATATATCTTACTGTGGCTACCGGTATTTTATTAATAACTCGTTACGGTTACAAAGACAATCCACACAGTAAATAATATAAAGTTAGTAAATCAGCATCTATTTTATAGCTATATAACATGTAATTATTGGTATTGTCAATAACTAAACAATGTCAAATAAGCGGCTGACGTAATCATAGACTCAGTTTAGGCCGTCTGCACACCGATACTCGCGGGCTAGCACTATTTGTATTTACGTTGTCTACCTGTCATGTAGAGTAGTTCGGACAGTAAGTTCTTTAATATAAGTTACACTGTTGTGTAATCATCACTCCAGCCACCATGTAATATTCTCGTTGTGGGCAGACAGGGTAAAATAGTAAATTTAGTGGAGAGACAAGAAACTAACGACAGCGTGGAACTGCACGATATTTATTACTTCCGGTTATACCAAATATATTTTATTACATGACGTCATGCGTCTATATTTAGACGATTGGTTGACAATAATAGCATCAACTTATCTTATTTTAAAGATATTACATGTACCTGATAATAAATGGCAACATAGATCGTATCCGTCAGGATGTGGTAAACGGGGCGTGTACTAAAGGGACGTGTAGTGTTGGCGCATGTACAAAGTAGTATAACTATGAAAGAATTTTGATGGCGGTGAATGTCGAACAAAAACAACGCTTCATTACTTTAAACGCGAATATTTAGAGTTAGGCGATAGTTGTGCCACTACATTGGCCTCTGTAAGTTTAATTAGTCATAATAGCATCGACTTATCTTATTTTGAAGATGTTACATGTATTAATAAAAAAATTGAGTTTGCCACGTCAAACTGAAGGCCCCCAATCGTAGCTAAAAACAAAAACACCAGTATTATCTCAACGTATTTAGCTACGTTCTCGTACCTACATTAATTCTAGAAGTTTCATATATCCAAAATGGCGTCCAAGGACATAGATGATGAAGTGAGCGAAGTCGATCTTCAGAAATGTAGACGTCAGAGAGGTGGGCATAGAGCTTACTTACGAAAATGTACACAGACTGTGAAAGAAATTATTTCATCTATACGCCATGGAGATTACACAGAAATACACCGTTTAGAGGGTTACAAGCAAGTCTTTAAAGAAAAGAAAATTACTTTGGCAAGTTTGGGTGCAGTTATCTTGGATGGATTAGAGATAGAGGAAGAGATTGTCAACGAAATCTGTGAATCAAGTGAATTTCAAGAGGTAATCGCCAGTAATTTAGCTGGGGTCGGTTGCTCAAAACTAAGTTATTTTAACGATCCGTCAACAGATTCACACGACCTTGACTTGTCAAATAAAAGTAATAACGGTGAGCGGGACAATACAAGACAGGTACACAGAGCAAAACTACCCAAACAAATCCTAGGCCAGTTTAATAGAGAACCTAAATCGTGGCAGTCTTCCTGGGAGAGTTTTAAGACAGCTGTTCATGAATATACAGAAATTTCTAAAGTTGACAAGTTTAAAGGGACAATAACACTCTTGCTGGCTTGGCAACTCCAGAAAATAAATAATAGCCTTATTCTAAGTACTAGATGTTTAAGTGTCCCACCTGTTGTGTAAATTATCCATTACGACCTATTTTACTTGTCCAGAGGTTTCGAAAATATTTTAAATCAAAGTCACATTTGAAAAGGTTTACGTTAGACTTTTCAAATCAATAAGTTGAATTTTTCCAATTTTTTAAATTAGGTGTGTTAAGATGAAATTCATATCATCAGAATGAAAATTGGGACATATTATTCAATTACAACAAGAGTGGTATTGGGGCTTTAATTATTTACGAAGTCTGTTGAGTGGAACAGCCTTGAATTGTGTAGACGGCATGACACTAACCGGTGATAATTATGATGAAGCTGTGAAGATTTTGTCCGATTGTTTTGCCAATAAACAGATTATAATTTCTAGTCATATAGATACTCTCTTGAGTTTACCTACAGCCGCAAATATTCATGATATAAGAAAACTTAGAACTTGATATGATTCCATAGAAGTACATATTAGAAGCTTGAAATCCTTGGGTATCAGTTCAGAGAGTTACGGCACAGTATTGATTCCTATACTATTCAAAAAAAGTAGGGGATATTTGATTTTTAAGTGTTATTAAAGTCACCTAATGAAACTGACGAAGAAACAAATGACAAAATGAAATGAAGTTCACATTCATCGATTTATTTCAAATGATAGTTAGACTAAGTAAGGCACAGACTGACCATTATAAGGGTAAAATGATACCCGGGGTCAAACAGCAAAGTTACCACAGCATCAGAACAAAGTCAGTAACGGGTAAATCCTCCTCTGTTTGCCAAACAAGCATTGATCCGACGTGGCATACTTCTAATGAGACGTCTAAGGTCATTTTGGTCCAGATTGTCCCATTCCTGTTGCAACGCAGCAGCAAGTTCTTGGACATTGGCAGGACGTTGTTGACGTTGACGTAACCGCTGTCCAAGCATGTCCCAGACATGCTCGATGGGGGAGAGGTCGGGACTGGCCAAGGTAATGTGGTGATGTTCTGTTGTTGGGGGTAACCTGTAACGATCCTGGACCTGTGACTTCTTGCGTTGTCATCCTGGAAGATGAAACGGCGGCCATGACGTCGTGCGAACGGCACAACATGGACTGCCAAGATGTTATCCCGGTAGTACTGGCCTGTAACACGCCCTGCAACAACATGTAAAGCCGTTCTTCCAGCAACAGTGATGCCTCCCCACACCATAACAGAACCACCCCCAAATCGATCATGTCTGATGACGTTAACGTCTTGGAAGCGCTCGTTTCGAGGACGCCACACCCTCCTACGTCTGTCCAAAAAATCAACAGTGAACCTTGACTCATCTGAAAACATTACATTGATCCAGCGTCGATTATCCCAGTGTTGACGATCCCTACACCAACGACGTCTTGCCTGAATGTGATGATCTCTCAAACAAGGGATCACGCGAGGACGATTCCGAATCCTCTGGCCACTCACTCTCACACCAGTGTCTGTTTGAAGACGAGCGATGATCTGATTTGCTGTGATGACACGATTTCTCAAGGCCAAGGTACGGATAAATCGATCCTGGGCTTGAGTTGTCGCCCTTGGTCGACCTGAGCGTGGTCTGTCCTGTACAGATTGTGTATCACGGTATCTGTACCATAGCCTGCTTATGACAGACTGAGAAACATTCATCGTCCGCGCCACAACCGCCTGTGTTGTGCCGATCTGTAGCATGCCAAGGGCACGTAACCTTTCATTTTGGGTAAGCCGACGCATATTAAAATTTGTTTTCTGGTCACTAAAACAATTAAACTGATGTTTCCACCCTGGAATTCAATGCCACAATGACTGTAACATTCAAAGTCAGAGTCGTGCAAATCTTGGGTTGGACCCCCATGATGATCCCAAGCATCACCTGCATTCCATGCGGTAGCTATTGGTGCGATTGGGCGTCACATGTAACTGGAAATGTTTCTTCTGTTAGGTTCTATAGTGACTTTTTCGTAGTCATTTGCATATTTTAGTATTATGCCTCCAAAATCAAATATCCCCTACTTTTTTTGAATAGTATATAATTTTAAACAAGATTCCAGAAGATTTAAGATTAATTATTAGTAGAAAATCCAGTCAAGAACAGTGGGGTATTGATGATCTATTATCAACTTTTAAGAGTGAGTTAGAGGCCCGCGAAAGAATAGACTTAATGACAACAAAACCTGCCCCTGCCGTTAGTTCCAGTTTTAACAAGAAATTTGAATTAAGGCCTAAATCAAATCCTGGTACTGCTTCAACCTTGTATTCCAGTAATCCACGAGACAGTCATAGAGTTCCATATTATGTGTTCTGTAGAAACCAACATTCGTCTGCAGATTGTACTGTTGTAGTACAATCGTAGAGCAATCCTTCGTAAGAAAGGTAAATGTTTCGTTTGCCTTAGATCCGGACACGTGATGAAACAGTGTAACGTTAATTATAAATGTTTTAAGTGCGGTGAAAAGCACAACCGAGCAATTTTTGATTCAAGTACAGCTCCGAGACAGAATGAAAATGTTGAACAAACATCTCCTAAATATCCAACTGTGCCTATGGCAACGCCCATGTCATCTACTAATATGTTTGTCAATAATTCGTGTAATTCGGTTTTATTACAAACTGCTATTGCTCCTGTAAGTGATCCAGGACATCCAGGTGTTAATACTAACATTTTGTTTGACTCTTGTAGTCAGAGAACTTATGTAACCGAGGCACATAGAACGCGTTTGAACTTGAAGACATTAGGGCGAGAAAATTTATTATTAAAAATATTCGGGGAAGAAACTCCTAGGTATCGCACGAGCGATATTGTTCAATTAGCAGTAACTTGTAATGATGGCATGGAAGTTTATGTAAAAGCTTATTGTACTCTAATATTTGTAGTGCCGTTAGTGATCAATGTGTTCATATCGCAATAGATAAATATCCACATTTACAGGGCCTTACACTTGCCAACCCATCCAGAAACCCTAATTTTAGTGTAGATGTACTTATAGGTGCAGATTATTATTGGAATTTCTTTAATGGAGACCTTAGACGGGGGGGGGGGGGCTTCAAGTCCTGTTGCCCTCAATTCTAGATTAGGTTGGATAATATCAGGCCCATTGAATTGTAATGTGAATAATGGTTGTACTGTTAATCTATCGTCCACACATCTATTGCATATATCAGCTGAAAGCCATAGTACTAGTGATATTAATTTAGTTAAGAACGAATAATCAAAGTTTTGGGATTTAGAAACAATAGGTATAAAAAAGATGAGTCCAGTGTATTTTCAAATTTATTTGAAGATGTTCACTTGAATGAGTCATTTAAGAGGTATGAAGCTAAGCTTCCATTTAAGGATTATTCTCCTATTTTATCAGATGGTTATTTTGAATCTTCAAAGCGTTTAAGTTTCTTGTTGTATAGATTAAAAAAGAAGCCTGATGTTTTACAAGAATACAATAAAATCATTAATGAGCAATTGAATACATGTATTATTAGCAATGTTCCTAGCTGTCACATATCTAATCCAGGTAATGTTCATTATTTAGCTCACAGAGAGGTCTTACGTCCTGATAAAGATACAACTAAGCTTAGAGTGGTATACGATGCTTCTGCAAAACCATCTGGTGGTTTAAGTTTAAATGACTGTTTATTTGCAGGTCCTTCATTGAATCCTCTAATTTTTGATATATTGTTAAGATTTCGATTGAATTCTGTTGCGGTATTAGCTGATATAGAGAAAGCATTTCTGAATATTCTTATAGCCCCAGAGCATAGAGATTTCCTAAGATTTTTATGGGTGGATGATCCCTTTAAAGATGAACCTTTAGTTCAGGTTTTTAGATTTAATTGTGTTGTGTTTGGTGTCACTTCTAGCCCTTTTATTTTGAATGCAACTATTAGACACCACCTTAATCTTCATTTTCCTTACGATTTAGATTTTGTACATAGAACTTTGAGATCATTGTATGTAGATGATTTTGCATCCGGTTCCTCTGATGTTCAGTCAGCTTTCGAAATGTGCAAACAAGTAAAGTTAGGTTTGC
Source organism: Patella depressa (assembly GCA_948474765.1). Taxonomy (NCBI): domain Eukaryota; kingdom Metazoa; phylum Mollusca; class Gastropoda; family Patellidae; genus Patella; species Patella depressa. The sequence continues at coordinate 46,635,165 of OX419715.1, read as the reverse complement.
AGAGTGGGGGTTTTAATTTACGCAAATGGGTCAGTAATTCTCCTGATCTAATGAAATTGTTATATGAAAGTGATGTATTTCTTGAAACAGAGTATAGTAATAGTGTTCACACCAATATTCCTTGTATAACCGAAGAAGATCGTAGTTATAGCCTGTTTCTTCAAAATGGTAACTACGACAGTCCTAGTGTGTTAAGTCAAAAGTGGAACTGTCATGCAGACACTTTTCAATTTGAAATCTTAAGTAGTGTAGAATCTAGTGTCAAAGATGACCGAGTTACGAAACGTGCTGTACTTAGTGTTACTGCGAAATTTTACGATCCTGTAGTTCTTATTGCTCCTATTGTATTATTGTTTAAATTATGTTTCCAATCACAGTGTAAAGAACATTTAGAATGGAATGACCCATTAGATGATTTATTTACTAATTATTGGTTAGAACTAGTACGTAGTTTGAGAGATGTTAATTCTGTTATTATTAAGCGTTGTATTTGTTCTGATTTATTCAATGATGCATTATAGAATTACATATATTTGGCGATTCATCCGAACGAGCATACGGTTGCTGTGCGTATATCCGTTGTATTCATTTATCTGGTGAGATTCATTGTAATCTGATCGCGTCGAAATCCCGAGTTTTACCTGAGATGAAAATGACAATACCACGGCTCGAACTGCTAGCCTGTTTAGTCTCCGTGAGATTAGCTGATAGTATCCGTGAAGCTTTAAGTGATAAGATAGACTTTAAAACTTTCTATTGGTCTGATTCAACGGTAGTTTTAAGTTGGATTAAGAATGTTTCAAAAGAATTCAAGCAATTTGTTCACAATCGAGTCACAGAAAAACGACGTTTATCATCTACTGATGTTTGGAGTTACATACCTTCGTCGAACAATCCTAGTGATATTGTAACTCGCGGTTGTAAAGCTGTAGATCTAATAAACAATGAGTTATGGTGGCACGGTCCAGCTTTCCTAACAGATTCCAGTGATCAATGGTTACCGCATAATGTAGAATTGCCTGATGTGAGTGAAGAAGAAAAGACTTCTGTTCTAGTTACGAATGTTCAAGTTTCCTATACTTAAGTACGAGTATCGATGTTAATGAATATAGTAGTCTCCGATTATAACTTAGCGTTACAGCTTATGTTATTCGTTCTATCCATAATTTAAAATCCAGAGTAAAAGGTACAGAGTGTAGACATGGGGATCTTACTGTTGATGAGATTACAGACGCTGAATACTTATGGATTAAAGAGATGCAGATGGTACTGAGGACTAAAGATAAATTTCAAAAACAGACAGAATCATTAAATTTGAAGGAAGATGAAAATGGTTTATTTAGATGTCATGGTAGATCAGAGAATTCTCCTTTACCTTACGATACGAAGTTTCCTATTCTGCTAGATGGAGAACATTATTTTACTAGATTAGTAATTCGTGAATGCCATGAAAGAGTTTACCATAACGGAGTACAGGATGCTTTGTCTGAGTTGAGAGCCCGATTCTGGGTTGTTCGAGGTAGACAAGTTGTAAAGGTGGCTATCAAACAGTGTCTTATCTGTAGAAGATTAGACGGAAAGTCATATGGTGTACCAATACAGCCACAATTACCAGAATTTCGTGTTAGTGATGATTTTGGATTCTCGAAGGTTGGAGTTTATTATACGGGTCCGTTATATGTGAAAGATATATATTCTTCTAGTGGACAAATGAACACAGTGTTTATCGCTTTATTTACATGTGCTAGTACAGGAGCCATACATTTAGATTTGGTTCCTGATGCTTCGTCAGAATCTTTTATCAGGTGTTTTAAGAGATTTATTGGTCGAAGGGGTATTCCGTCGCTAATGATATCCGATAACGGGAGAACTTTTAAGAGTTCAGAGTTCCAAAATTTTCTTGCGTCGAAGAAGATACGCTGGTATTATAATATTGAGCGCTCGCCCTGGTGGGGAGGTTTCTTTGAGAGAATGGTGAGATCTGCAAAGCGTTGTTTAAAGAAGACAATTGGTACAGCTAGATTATCTTATGAAGAACTGTTGACTTTAATCATAGAGATTGAAGGTGTTTTGAACTCTAGACCGCTTACTTATGTTTGCGAAGATGGTGGTGAGACGCTAACGCCCTCGCATTTGATTTTAGGCCGTCGTTTGTTATCCCAAAGCAATGATTCAAGTAATGCGGACGACTTTAGTGTTAAAACGAATAAAGATTGTAGAAAACGAAATTCTTATCTGAATACAGTGTTATCCCATTTCCGGAATAGATGGCGGAAAGATTATTTATAAGAGATCACCAGATTTAAGAGATCACCATCGATCACCAGATTTATAAGAGATCACCAGATTTAGGAGATCACCATCGATCCAGAACCAAGAAAGGTCCTACTGTTAATGTTGGTGACGTAGTCGTGGTCCAGGAAGATAAAGTCCCAAGATTAAACTGGAGTATAGCTCGTGTAGAGAAAACGTTTAAGATTTAAGAGATCACCATCGATCCAGAACCAAGAAAGGTCCTACTGTTAATGTTGGTGACGTAGTCGTGGTCCAGGAAGATAAAGTCCCAAGATTAAACTGGAGTATAGCTCGTGTAGAGAAAACGTTTAAGATTTAAGAGATCACCATCGATCCAGAACCAAGAAAGGTCCTACTGTTAATGTTGGTGACGTAGTCGTGGTCCAGGAAGATAAAGTCCCAAGATTAAACTGGAGTATAGCTCGTGTAGAGAAAACGTTTGAAGGTCGCGATGGCAATATTCGTGCTGCGGGAATCCGTGTTCATGATAAACTCGGTAGACCAATCGCGATGAATCGTCCAATTCAAAAGTTGTTTCCTTTAGAGTTAGTTACAGATAATTGAGTATTGAAATGTACATTCATTGTTTCAAACAGTAATATTATACTAAAGTCGAGTTTTAAGATAGTTCAGACTATTAAGAGTGTATAAGAGTATAGTGTGTAGAGTTAAGATCCTGATAATAGCTTTCAATTCCCTTCTATTATATTCTTGATTCTAGCTGGTGGTATTATTTTTTTTGTATTTATGTAAAATTTGTCGATGCCAAATTTTAGGGGGGAGTGTGTTAAGAAAATAGTATACCAGTAAGACATAAAAATACAGTCCTCACGAGTAAAGGGAGATAACTCCACTTTACAAGTAAATAGAGTTGTCTCTAACTTTAACTTTGTTTCCTGACCACGTTTTTACAAGTGTAGTATGAGTGAAATCTGAATAAAATATATTATACTCCTAGATACAAGAGTTTAGATGGCATCATTTATTCCCACACACTCTCCGAGTGCAGCTGACGTTTAGAGTGTTTTATAGAATCTTTGAAAAATATTACACAGTGCGCACATGCTAACCATTCAGCCATTCAGCCTCCCTAAAATTGCTGACTTATAGCGAGAAACATTTCAACCGGGCGAAATTTTCTGTTTTAACAGTTTAATTTGCACGGTAACTTTAATTACCAACCGATTATTACAAAACTTTTAAAAATAAGCTCCCACTGATCAGCTTAATCGTTTGCATTAAACGTTTGGCCTGAATTGAAATTTCTGCACCATGAAAGTTCATCTAGATTTTCCGGCGTGATTCCCCCTTGTCAGTGAGGCAGAACGGAGGGCCTGACAAGGACAGCTGTCTAGTCGTTCGGATGGGACCAAAAACCAAGGTCCGGTGTACACATTGGAGTGCACATAAAAGATCCCTTAGCAGTTGAAATCCCATACTGCTGAACAAGCTCTATACGATGACTATATGTGCAGATTGTAGTCACCCACTCTGCAGGTTTCGCTTAACAATGAAAGGGTGCCGTTTTCAGTTTTCGATCCTTTTATTCTTCTACTCCTGATATTTTGGACTGTTGATCGATGTTTCGTATAAAAGACTATCGATAAGACTCTTTGTAGACGAAGTTCCAAAAAAATATTACGATTTCTTTACGAGAAAAAGAGCCATAAAAAGTTCCCAAAAATATTACGATTTCTTTACGAGAAAAAGACCCCTAAAAAATGCTCCAAATCGTAAAAATACGACTTTTTGGATTTTCGATCCTTTTTTTTTTATTTTTTGGCTACCTAGGACATTTTTAAAAAATCATACCATAATTTCACACAACAGGCTAGCTATTAGACTCTTGATTGACAAGAGTTTCATCGCCCTCCCTTCATTATAACCAAAGTTATCGTGCCTCAAAGAATCAACAAATCAGCTTGCTTATCTCTGCTTACCCTATGCCGAAAATGCTCATCTTTGAACTCAATCATGACAATGACCTAATGAACGTCTACATCAAGACTGAACATTCTAGCTTTATTAGAAGGAGAGTTATTGTGTTCCAAGTTCTCGGCGACCATCCGTTGACCTAAACCAAAATTCTGTTCTGAAAGTTTTTAGGCATTCCTTCAAGGATTCAGAAAATATAACTCCCGTGTCTGTAAGTACAATATCGCAAAAGTTCTATTGATTTTTCACGTTTCAAGATGGTGGCACTTCCAAACACCATATTTTGTGTACGAATCAGTAATTACTTGTCTAGTATCGAAAAAAAAAAATAGGTCATTCTGGCCTATATTTCGACGATTTCTTTTTGAAAAATTTGATCCTTAATTTCACCAAGGGGAGATAATTTAGAAAAAAATTAAAGTCATTTTTCAAGTCGCATCAGTAATGTCTACTTAGATACTAAATTTCATGAAAATCGCCCAACTACTAAAGAAGTTGTCAAGTTGGTCTCAACTTTCGGTTCGAATTCACAGCGACGAAGTTTCGAAATTCGAAAATCCGAAATTGCAGATTTGAAGTAAATGTCTCAAAATACTCACAGAAAAAGAATAGTAAAATGGGTCAAATATTCACAAAGTTACAGCATTTTAGGTTAAATGTATTCGTTCGTAAAATTCGGTGATTTCGGATTCGTAAACCTCTAGCCCTGGTGTGAGCGTATGTGGCATGGAGATAAGGGCGCCTTCTCATCCTTGTGGGTTTCCTCCGGGCACTCCGGTTTTCTCCCACTGCTAAAGACCCCTACGCGCAAGCGAATTATTGAATTAAACCATAAGTTAGCCCCGAAATGACCTCGAATTCGTAAAACGTTATGAAAATATATTTAATCAAGGTTCGCACCCCATTTCTTTTTTTTGGGGGGGGGGGGGGTAGATCAAAATTTAAAAAAGATCCTACGGATAGATTATGAGAAATCCAATTTGCAGAAAATACAACAAAAAAAATAACTAGATTTGCTACTGTCCCATGCAGATATGAAAGCTTTCATATTCATCGTCACGTGTTATCGATTGTATCAAGTATCCTAAATAAAAGGATAAGAACTTATCAAAATTGGTCAAAAACTCGCAAAGTTACAAGTCTAAATATAGTATGAAACATGGCACCCAAACATAACAATATCTGAAAACTAAAGGGAAATAACTGAAACTTGTATTACTGCAATGAGACGGGTGAGAAAATGAAATGAAAATGGCAGGAAAGAACTAAAAATGGCAGGTTGGACAGGCCACCGTACTACATGTCACGTACAACCGGGCATTCGAAAACACGCTAGTTAACTCAATGATAGGCGCGCGTGCTAATCATTCAGCCATCCAACCCCCCTTTGAAATCAGACACGTGCAATAACAAGTCGCTCACATATAAAATGGTACATTAATGAGTTTAGGTCAAAAGGTTGAGCTACTGTTTTAGAGTATTTAATTGTTTTAAAATGCTCATCTTCGAACTCCATCAAAGCAAAGTTTGAACATTCTAGCCGAATAACACTAAGAGTTATTGTGTTTCAATGTCTCGACCAATCAAATTGCGTATTGCTCTGCTTATCCTGGGCAGAAAATGCTCATTGTCGAACTTAGTCAAGGTAGTGATTTAATGAAACTATACACCAAGTTTCATCACTATCACTTAATCAAAACGAATGTTATTGTGTGTCGAATCATCAAGCAATCAAATTGCTCATCTCTGCTTACTCGAACTTCATCAAGACATTGACCTAGTGAATGCCTACACCAAGTTTGAACATTGTACCCCAATTAGAAGAAGAGTTATTGTGTTCCAAAGTCATCAATGTATTGGCCTAATAAACACCTACACCAAGTCTAGCTGAATTAGAAAGAGAGTTATTGTGTCCCAAACTAGATCATTTCGGGACTAACATATAGTTCGATTTAATTTCAATATTTCGCTTGCGCGCAGAGGTCTTTAGCAGTGGAAGGAAACCGGGGGAAATGAAGAAAACCCACCAGGTTGGACAGGCGACCTTACTCCTTGTCAAGTACAACCGGGGATTCGAAAACACGCTAGTTGACTCAATGACAGGCTTTATGATACAGCGCGCGTGTGCTAACCATTCAGCCACCCAACTCCCCTTTGAAATTAGACACGTGCAATATGTCACGTTAAGGCTTGTTCATAGTTAATTGAACGTTTAATTTGAAATAAGACGAACGTCTACCAATAAAATTAGGATTTAATAATGCCAGACTAATATTAAAATAAAGTTTTAAATTAAGAATAATTAATTATTGGTCTGATGGCAATGAAATGTTTTGATTTGACGGATGAAATGTACGATGGGTGTCCACACTAAGTGGCTAAGGCGTTGGCCTACTAGCCAGGAGGTCGGGTGTTCGATCCCTGCATTGGCCAAGAAAGTTCAGCTCGATTTTCTGGCGTGCCCCCCCCCCCCTTGTACACATTCGAGTGCACGTAAAAGATCCCTTAGCAGTTGGAATTCGATACTGTTGAATAAGCTCTATAAGATGACTAAATGTGCAGATTGTAGCCACCCACACTGCATGTTTTGCTTAACAATGAAAGCGTGCCGTTTTCAATTTTCGATCCTTTTATTCTTCTACTCCTGATATTTCGGACTGTTGATCGATGGTTTCATATAAAAGCCTATCGATAAGACTCTTTGTTGACTTTAAGAGAAAAGGACATTTAAAAATGCTCCAAATCGTAAAAATACGACTTTTTGGATCTCCGATCTCTTTTTTCTGCTATCACTGATATTAAAAAAATGATACAATGATTTGACACAACAGGTTAGCTATTAGACCCTGTATTGACAAGCGTTTCACTGCCCTCCCTTCGTTATAACCGAAGTTATCGTGCCCTAAAGAATCAACAAATCATCATGCTTATCTCTGCTTACCCTGAGCAGAAAATGCTCATCTTTAAACTCAGTCATGACACTGACCCAGTGAACGTCTACACCAAGTTTGAACATTCTAGCTTAATTAGAAGGAGAGTTATTGTGTTCCAAAGTCTCGGCCCTTCAAATTGCTTCTATTTTTCATTTTCAATTCAAAATGGTGACTCCCAGTTGACCTAAATCAAAATTCTACTCACCTCGTTTTTTAGCCCTTCCACCAAGGATTCAGAAAATATAACTCCCGAGTCAGTAAGTAAAATAGCAAAAAAGCCTTAGGGATTTTTCACGTTTCAAGATGGTGGCACTTCCGGTTAGATCGACAAACTCCATATTTTGTGTACGAATCAGTAATTACTTGTCTAGTATCGATAGAGAAAACTAGGTCATTCTGACCTATATTTCGACGAGTTTTTTGAAAACTTTGATTCTTAATTTCACCAAGGGGAGATAATTTAGAAAATTTCCAAGGACATCATTGAAGTCGCATTGGCTAACATTCTAAATCTCACGAAAATCGCACAAGTTGTCAAATTGGTAATAAGTTCCGGTTCAAAATGACAGCGACGAATTTCCGAAATTCCGAAATCCGAAATTGGAGATTTGAAGTAAATGGTTCAAGATACTCAAAGAAAAAAAAAATGGTCAAATAGTTACAAAGTTACAGCATTGTAGGTCAAATGTATTCGTTCGTAAAATTCGGTGATTTCGGATTCGTAAAACGTTTTGAAAATATATTTAATCAACAGCCACCACCCATTTTTGGGGGGATAGGTAAAGGTTTCAGACAGATCCTATGGTTAGATTCTGAGAAATTCGATTTGTAGATAAAACACAAAAAAAACTAGATCTGCTACTGTCCCATGCAGATATGAAAGCTTTCATATTCACAGTCACTTCCTGTCACATGTCATGGGTCATATGAATAATCCGAACAAGAAAAAAAATCATTAAAATCGGTCACAATCTAATGTGATTTTTCACTTGTAAAGAACTTTGTCGGCACGAAAAACATAAAAGGCAAAAATCGAATGTTTGAAATATTCAAATTCCAAAAATTCGACCCGTATCCCGGCTATCCTGAAATGTATTAATTTCAGACATACGAGACGCATTGAACATACTATGCCCTATTGTGTTTGTTTACAAGTCCGTAAATGTCGACTTTTCACTATGTTTCATATTCACTTCAAAATGGTGACTACCAGTTGACCTAAATCAAAATTCTACTCTGAACGTTTTTTTAGGCCTTCCTTCAAGGATGCAGAAAATATAACTCCCAAGTCAGTAATTACTTATCTAGTATCGAAAAAAAAATTAGGTCATTCTGACCTATATTTCGTTGATTTTTTTGAAAACTTTGATCCTTAATTTCGTCAAGGGGAGATAATTTAGAAAATTTCTAATATATTTTTGAAGTCGCATCGGTAAGATCAACAGCCACCACACATATTTGGGGGGATAGATAAAAGTTTCATAAAGATAGTACTGTGGTTAGATTCTGAGAAATCCGATTTGTGGATAAAACATAAAAAAATAAATAACTAGATCTGCTACTGTCCCATGCAGATATGAAAGCTTTCATATTCATCGTCACGTGTCATCGATTATATCAAGTATCTCAAATCAAAGGATAAGAATAACAAACTATCAAAATTGGTCAAAAACTCACGAAGTTAAAAGTCTAAATATAGTATGAAACATTGCATAATCTGAAAACTAAAGGGAAATAACTGATACTTGTGTTGCTGTAATCGGGATGACTTCCCACTTCAAAACTTTCAGAAAATAGGTTTCCAGGCAACTAAACATACGCCCACACAGCAGCTAAATCGTCCGGGCGGTCAACAAGAGTTGTTGCATTTTAATTAATCATCAGAAAAACATAATTCAAACTCGCCTATAACTATGGTGTAACTGTGATATAATCAAACTTTTTTTAAAATCAGATAATGATTGTGACCTCCAGAGGGACCACAAGCTAAAAGAGGTCATTTTTCGTACAATCAGGGGCCATAATTCAGGAAGTTACGGTCCAATATGCGTAAATATGCAATGGAACCAAGATCTTTAGGTTATAAACATGTATTTCAATTTTCATCAAAATCAGTTCAAAATTGTGATCTCTATAGGGTCCACAACCTTGATATAACATATTTTCACACTATTCGCGTACAAACGGCGGCTATTTTATCCGTCAATTATGGTCCGATTTTCATGAAATTCAAATTCTTTCTTCATTACCATGTAACGGTGATATAATCAAACGGTTTTTTTTTAAATCGGATAATAATTTTGACCTCCAGACATAATTCCGGAATTTACGATCCGATGGGTGCAAATATCGAAAGGAACCAAGATCTTTGGGTTATAAACATACATGTCAAGTTTCATCAAATTCGGTTCAAAATTGTGACCTCTATAGGGTCCACAACCTTGATATAACATATTTTCATCCTATTCGTGTACAAACGGCGGCCATTTTGTCCGTCAACTCTCTCTTCATTACCATGTAACGGTGATATAATCAAACGTCTTTTAAATCGGATAATAATTTTGACCTCCAGAGCGACCACAAGCTAACAAAAGCGATTTTTCGGACAATCAGGGGACATAATTCAGGAAGTTACGATCCGATGGGTGCAAAAAACCCGAAAGGAACCAAGATCTTTGGGTTATAAACATACATGTCAAGTTTCATCAAAATCGGTTCAAAATTGTGACCTCTATAAGGTCGGTCCACAACTTTGATATAACATATTTTCACACTATTCGCGTACAAACGGCGGTCATTTTGTCCGTCAATTTTGGTACCATTTTCACGAAATTTGAACTCAACCTCCATAACCATGTAACGGTGATATAATCAAACAGTATTTGAAATCGGATAACAATTTTGACCTCCAGAGGGACCACAACCTAAAAAGGGTGATTTTTCGGACAATCAGGGGCCATAATTCAGGAAGTTACGATCTCATTGGCGCAAATATCGACAGGAACCAAGATCTTTGGGTTATAAACATGGATTTTAAGTTTCATCTAAATCGGTTCAAAATTGTGACCTCTACACTGTTCACAAGCTAAAAAAAGTTACAGTCCGATACATGCCAATATCGAAAGGAACCGAGATCTTAGGGTGATAAATCTATATTTTAAGTTTCATTGAAATCGGATAAAAATTGTGACCTGTATACTGTTCACAAACAATTGTGGACGGACGTCCGGACGGACGAACAGGGGCGACGACAATATACGTCCACATAAAAATGTGGCCATATAAAAAATGAAATGAAAATGGTAAGAAAACATCAAAAAATTAAATGAACAAAACTAAATGTTTTTGAATCAGGTTGAACTCAACTGTTTGAATATTTACGTTAGATATGTAAATTTGGAAAATTATAAAGACATAATTATCAAAATCGGTCAAAATTTAAATGTAGTGAGAAACATTGCACCCGGGCCAAAAAATAATCTTTAAACTAAAGGGAAATAACTGAAACTTGTATAGCTGTAATCGGGCTTCCAAAATTTGAGATATGTTATATAATTATGGATTCCAATATGTTTGGTTATAAGTAGGATTTCTATGCAGAAATTAAATAATTGCTAGAACCAGAAAAATATTTATCCACTATAATAAATAAGCTACATAGAGAAAATGAAATGAAATGGAATGAGGTTTAACGTCCTACTGTTCTGCTCCTAAAATGGGCTAATGAAGACGGGCATACGCCATAAAGTGTGCAATGGGGGAAATCTTACCCGGGCAGCAGCGTTACGGCCTACGAGGTTGGACAGGCGACCATACTCCTTGTCACGAAACAACGCAAGTTGATTCACTGACAGACGTTACAATACAGAGCGCACGTGCTAACCATTCAGCCACGCAACCTCCCTAAATTTGGCATATTGCTGACCTACAGCGAGAAACATTTCAACCCGGCGAAATTTTCTATTTTAACAGTTTAATTTGCACGATACCTTTAATTATCAACCGAATATTACAAAACTTTTAAAAATAAGCTCCCCCTGACCAGCTTAATCGTTCGCAATAAAGGTTTGCCCCCTAAAATCGGCAAATTGCTGATTTTAAAGTGAGAAACATTACAGCTGGGCGAAATTTTTTGTTTGATCACTTTTACAGTACCTTTGATTACCAATCGATTATTACAAAACTTTAAAAATAAAAGAGAAAGAGAGAAATGCGGCTTAACGACCATTCGACACAAACTAGGTCATTTCGCGACTAATATATGTTTTTAATTTTATTTAAAAACTTCCCTTGCGCATACGGGTCTTTAGCTGTGGGAGAAAACCGAAGGGCACGATGAAGATCCACGAGGTTTGACACCATACTCCATGTCACGTGCAACCTGGAAATCGAAACGACGCCCGTTGACTCAATGACAGACGTTACGATACACCGCGCACATGCTAACCATTCAGCCATTCAGCCTCCCTGAATTCAGAAAATTGCTGACTTATAGCAAGAAACATTTGAACCGGGCGAAATTTTCTGTTTTAACAGTTTAATATGCATGGTACTTTAATTTCCAACCGATTATTACAAAACTTTTGAAAATAAGCTCCAACTGACCAGCTTAATCGTATGCAATAAACGTCTGGCCTGAATTGAAAGTTCTGCACCGAGAAAGTGAGGCAGAACGGAGGGCCTGACAAGGACAGCTGTCTAGTCGTTCGAATGGGACCAAAAACCAAGGTCCCGTGTACACATCCCTAAGCAGTTGGAATTCGATACTGTTGAATAAGCACTATACGATGACTAAATGTGCAGATTGTAGTCACCCACACTGCATGTTTCGCTTAACAATGAAAGGGTGCCGTTTTCGATGCTCGATCCTTTTGTTCTTCTACTCCTGATACGTTGGACTGTTGATCGATGGTTTCATATAAAAGACTACTGATAAGACTCTTTGTAGAAGAAGTTCCAAAAAAATATCATGTTTACTCTAGAGAAAAAGACCTCTAAAAATGCTCCAAATCGTAAAAATACGACTTTTGGATTTTCGATCTCTTTTTCTTCGGCTACCCGGACATTTAAAAAAAATGATACAATTATTTCACACAACAGGCTAGCTATTAAACTCTCGATTGACAAGAGTTTCATCGCCCTCCTTTCATTATAACAAAAGTTAACGTGCCCTAAACAATCAACAAATCAGCTTGCTTATCTCTGCTTACCCTAGACAGAAAATGCTCATCTCTGAACTCAATCATGACATTGACCTAGTGAACGTCTACACCAAGACTGAACATTCTAGCTCAATTAGCAAGGGAGTTATTGTGTTCCAAAGTCTCGGCCCTTCAAATTGCTATTACTTTTCATATTCACCTCAAAATGGCGACCATCAAAATTCTGCTCTGAACGTTTTTTAGGATTTCCTTCAAGGATTCAGAAAATGTAACTCCCATGTCTGTTAGTGCAATATCGCAAAAGTTCTATTGTTTTTTCACATTTCAAGATGGTGGCACTTCCGGTTCGATCGACAAACTCCATATTTTGTGTACAAATCAGGAATTACTTACATTCTAAATTTCATGAAAATCGCACAACTATTACAGAAATTGTCAAGTTGGTCTCAACTTCCGGTTCGAAATCACAGCGACGAAGTTTCGAAATTCGAAAATCCGAAAATGCAGATTTGAAGTAAATGTCTTAGGATACTCAAAGAAAAAAGAATTAGTAAAATAGGCCAAATAGTCACAAAGTTACAGCATTGTATTTAATCAAGGTTCGCACCCCATTTTTTTTTGGGGGGGGGGGGGGTAGGTAAAAATTTCAGAAAGATCCTATGGATAGATTCTGAGAAATCCGATTTGCACAAAACACACAAAAAAATAATTACTAGATCTGCTACTGTCCCATGCAGATATGAAACCTTTTTTAATCACAGTCACTTCCTGTCACACGTCATGGGTCATATAAATAATCCGAACAAGAAAAAATCAATCATTACAATCGGTCACAATCTAGCGAAATTAATGTGATTTTTCACTCGTAAACAACTTAGTCGGCACGAAAAACATCAAAGGCGAAATTCGAAGTTTTGAAATATTCAAATACCAAAATTTTGACCCGTATCCCGGCTATCTTGAAATGTATTAAATTTTAGACATAGGAGACGCATTGAACATACTATGCCCTATTGTGTTTGTTTACAAGTCCGTAAATGTCGATTTTTCATTATGTTTCATATTCACTTCAAAATGGCGACCATCAGCTGACCTAAATCAAAATTCTGCTCTGAATGTTTTTTAGGTTTTCCTTCAAGGATTCAGAAAATGTAAGTCCCATGTCTGTAAGTGCAATATCGCAAAATTTCTATTGTTTTTTTCACGTTTCAAGATGGTGGCACTTCCGGTTCGATCGACAAACTCCATTTTTTGTGTACGAATCAGTAATTACTTGTCTAGTATCGAAAAAATAAATTAGGTCATTCTGTCTGACCTTCATTTCGACGGCTTTTTTTGAAAAATTTGACTCTTAATTTCACCAAGGGGAGATAATTTAGAAAATTTATAAGTCATTTTTCAAGTCGCATCAGTAATGTCTACTTACATACTAAATTTCATTAAACGTTTGCCCCTTAAAATCGGCAAATTGCTGACTTTAAAGTGAGAAACATTACAACCGGGCAAAATTTTCTGTTTTATCACTTTTACAGTACCTTTGATTACCAACCGATTATTACAAAATTTTAAAAATAAAAGAGAAATAGAGAAATGCGGCTTAACGTCCATTCGACACAAACTAGGTCATTTCGGGACTAACATATGTTTTTTAATTTTATTTAAAGACTTCCCTTGCGCGTACGGATCTTTAGCCGTGGGAGTAAACCGAAGGACACGGAGAAAACCCACGAGGTTGGACACCATACTCCATGTCACGTGCAACCTGGAAATCGAAACGGCGCCGGTTGACTAAATGACAGACGTTACGATACAGCGCGCGTATGCTAACCATTCAGCCATTCAGCCTCCCTAAAATCGGGAAATTGCTGACTTATAGCAAGAAACATTTCAATCGGGCGAAATTTTCTGTTTTAACAGTTAAATTTGCACGGTACTTTAATTACCAACCGATTATTACAAAACTTTTGAAAATATCGCAGTAAGTGCAATATCGCAAAAGTTCTATTGTTTTTTTCACGTTTCAAGATGGTGGCACTTCCGGTTCTATCGACAAACTCCATTTTTTGTGTACGAATCATTAATTACTTGTCTAATATCGAAAAAATAAATTAGTTCATTCTGACCTTTATTTCGACGTTTTTTTTTGAAAAATTTGACTCTTAATTTCACCAAGGGGAGATAATTTAGAAAATTTTAAAAGTCATTTTTCAAGTCGCATCAGCAATGTCTACTTACATACTAAATTTCATTTAAAAAAAAAAGGTACAACTATTAAAGAAGTTGTCAAGTTGGTCTCAACTTCCGGTTCGAAATCACAGCGACGAATTTTCGAATATTACAAAACTTTTAAAAATAAGCCCCCCCCCCCCCCCCACTGACCAGCTGAATCGTTCACAATAAACGTTTGCCCCTTAAAATCGGCAAATTGCTGACTTTAAAGTGAGAAACATTACAACCGGGCGAAATTTTCTGTTTTATCACTTTTACAGTACCATTGATTACCAACCGATTATTACAAAACTTTAAAAATAAAAGAGAAAGAGAGAAATGCGGCTTAACGTCCATTCGACAAAAACGAGGTCATTTCGGGACTAACATATGTCTTTTAAATTTATTTAAAAACTTCTCTTGCGCGTACGGATCTTTAGCCGTGGGAGTAAACCGAAGGACACGGAGAAAACCCACGAGGTTGGACACTATACTCCATGTCACGTGCAACCTGGAAATCGAAACGGCGCTGGTGGACTCAATGACAGACGTTACGATACAGCGCGCACATGCTAACCATTCAGCCATTCAGCCTTCCTAAAATCGGGAAATTGCTGACTTATAGCAAGAAACATTTCAATCGGGCGAAATTTTCTGTTTTTACAGTTAAATTTGCACGGTACTTTAATTACCAACCGATTATTACAAAACTTTTGAAAATATCGCAGTAAGTGCAATATCGCAAAAGTTCTATTGTTTTTTTCACGTTTCAAGATGGTGGCACTTCCGGTTCTATCGACAAACTCCATTTTTTGTGTACGAATCAGTAATTACTTGTCTAGTATCGAAAAAATAAATTAGGTCATTCTGACCTTTATTTCGACGGGTTTTTTTGAAAAATTTGACTCTTAATTTCACGAAGGGGAGATAATTTAGAAAATTTTAAAAGTCATTTTTCAAGTCGCATCAGTAATGTCTACTTACATACTAAATTTCATTAAAAAAAAAAGGTACAACTATTAAAGAAGTTGTCAAGTTGGTCTCAACTTCCGGTTCGAAATCACAGCGACGAATTTTCGAATATTACAAAACTTTTAAAAATAAGCCCCCCCCCCCCTGACCAGCTTAATCGTTCACAATAAACGTTTGCCCCTTAAAATCAGCAAATTGCTGACTTTAAAGTGAGAAACATTACAACCGGGCGAAATTTTCTGTTTGATCACTTTTACAGTACCATTGATTACCAACCGATTATTACAAAACTTTAAAAATAAAAGAGAAAGAGAGAAATGCGGCTTAACGTCCATTCGACACAAACGAGGTCATTTCGGGACTAACATATGTCTTTTAAATTTATTTAAAAACTTCTCTTGCGCGTACGGGTCTTTAGCCGTGGGAGGACACGGAGAAAATAAGCTGATCAGCTTAATCGTATGCAATAAACGTTTGGCCTGAATTGAAAGTTCTGCACCGAGAAAGTTCATCTCGATTTTCCGGCGTGGTTTCCCCTTGTGAGTGAGGCAGAACGGAGGGCCTGACAAGGACAGCTGTCTAGTCGTTCGGATGGGACGAAAAACCAAGGTCCCGAGTACACATTGGAGTGCACGTAAAATATCTCTAAGCAGTTGGAATTCGATACTGTTGAATAAGCTCTATGCGATGACTATGCAAACCATTATTATTTGATGAATGTGTTAAAATGTACAAAATATACTCAGTATTAATCTAAATCAATAACATAAACGATTACAAACGATTACAAATAGAAAGCAAATAATTATAACAAATCAAACCTATTCAATTTCAAGTAATATGAGGACTGGCTGCAAAGTTCTAAGCCTATGTGTGCAAGACCTATATAATGTTGATGTTTCCTTTTATTTTTCTATATAGTTTCCATCCAAGCTCAATTTTTTCATCAGTTATTTTCGGTGATTTTGGATTCGCAAAACGTTTTGAAAATATATTGATGCCAAGGCCACCACCCATTTTTGAAAGGAGGCTAACCAGAAAAGTAAAATAGATCACAAAATCACGAAGTAACACAGCAGTCAAGGTCAAGTTTTTCATCAGTTGTTTCGGTGATTTTGGATTCGCAAAACGTTTTGAAAATATATTGATTCCAAGGCCACCACCCATTTTTGAAAGGAGGCTAACCAGAAATGTATTGAAACTGCGATCTATTTGATTATTTTCAAGTTGTTAATCGGAGTTATTCAAAGATAGGAATCGAATTCAACAAACTACGGTCTATTCTGGTAATTTACATGCCCGTTAATGTCCATTTTTCACTATTTCTGATATTCAATTCAATATGGTGACTATCAATTGACT
Source organism: Patella depressa (assembly GCA_948474765.1). Taxonomy (NCBI): domain Eukaryota; kingdom Metazoa; phylum Mollusca; class Gastropoda; family Patellidae; genus Patella; species Patella depressa. The sequence continues at coordinate 46,618,298 of OX419715.1, read as the reverse complement.
TAAATTCTACTACCAACATTTTATAACGAAATCACTGCGACGAATTTTCGTCAAGGTTTTCAGAGAATTCTTTTTTAATAAAATAGGTCGATCAATAACAAAGTTACGACTATGCATTGTTAATTTTTTCGTTCGTAAAATTCGGTGATTTCGAATTCTCAAAACGTTTTGAAAATATATTTAATCAACAGCCACCACCCATTTTTTTTTTTTGGGGGGGGGCGGGTAGGTCAAAGTTTCAGAAACATTCTATTGTTAGATTCTGTGAAATCCGATTTGCAGGAAAAACACAAAAAACCTAGATCTGCTACTGTCCCATGCAGATATGAAAGCTTTCATATTCATCGTGACGTGTCATCGAAAAACTTATCAAAATTGGTCAAAAACTCGCGAAGTTACGAGTCTAAATATAGTATGAAACATTGCACCCAGGCATAACAATAATCTGAAAACTAAAGGGAAATAACTGAAATTTGTATTACTGTAATGAAACGGATGAGAAAATAAAATGAAAATGGCGGGAAAGAACTAAAAATGGCAGGTTGGTCAGGCGACCTTACTCCTTGTCACGTAGCAGTTGGAATTCGATACTGTTGAATAAGCTCTATACGATGACTACATGTGCAGATTGTAGCCACCCACACTGCATGTTTTGCTTAACAATGAAAGGGTGCCGTTTTCAATTTTCGATCCTTTTATTCTTCTACTCCTGATATTTTGAACTGTTGGTCGATGGTTTCATAAAAAAAGACTACCGATAAGACTCTTTGTAGAAGAAGTTCCCCAAAAATATTATGTTGACTTTAAGAGAAAAGGACTTTTAAAAATGCTCCAAATCGTAAAAATACGACTTTTTGGATTTTCGATCTCTTTTTTTTCTGCTATCCCTGATATTTAAAAAAATGATACAATGATTTCACACAACCGACTAGCTATTAGACTCTCGATTGACAAGCGTGTCACCACCCTCCCTTCATTATTACCGAAGTTATCGTGCCCTAAAGAATCAACAAATCAGCATGCTTATCTCTGCTTACCCTAAGCAGAAAATGCTCATCTTTGCACTCAATCACGACATTGGCCTAGTGAACGTCTACACCAAGATTGAACATTCTAGCTCAATTAGAAGGAGAGTTATTGTGTTTCAAATTCTCGGCCCTTCAAATTTCTACGACTTTTCATATTCACTTCAAAATGGCAACCATCAGTTGACTTAAATCAGAATTCTGCTCCTTGCGATTTTTGAGCCATCTTTCAAGGATTCAGAAAATATAACTCCCGTGTCTGTAAGTAAAATAGCAAAAAAGCCTTAGGGATTTTTCACGTTTCAAGATGGTGGCACTTCCGGATTGAGCTACAAACTCCGTTTTTTGTGTACGAATCAGTGGTCTCGTAGTTAGTACGTAAAAAAAATTCAAGATGATCTGACCTATATTTCGTCGATTTTTTTGAAAATTTCGATCCTCAATTTCTCCAAGGGCAGATAATTTAGAACTTTTTAAAAGTCATTTTTAAAGTCACATCGGTAAGATCTACTTACATTCCAAATTTCATAAAAATCGTGCATCTATTAAAGAAGTTGTCAAATTGGTCATGATTTCCGGAACGAAATCACAGCGACGAATTTTCAGATTTCGAAATTTGAAATTGCAGGTGAAATTGGTTTTCGTCAAGGTTTTCAAAGAAATTTTTTTTAATAAAAAAGGTCTATCAATAACAAAGTTACGACTATGCATTGTTAATTTTTTCGTTCGTAAAATTCGGTGATTTCGAATTCTCAAAACGTTTTGAAAATAATAATATATTTAATCAACAGCCACCACCCATTTTTTTTTTGGGGGGGGGGAGGTAGGTCAAAGTTTCAGAAACATCCTATGGTTAGATTCTGTAAAATCCGATTTGCAGGAAAAACACAAAAAAACCTAAATCTGCTACTGTCCCATGCAGATATGAAAGCTTTCATATTCACAGTCACTTCATGTCACATAAATAATCCGAACAAGAAAAAATAAAGCATTAAAATCGGTCACAATCTAGCGAAATTAATGTGATTTTTCACTCCTAAACAACTTTGTCGGCACGAAAAACATCAAAGGCGAAATTTGAATTTTTGAAATATTCAAATACCGAAAATTCGACCCGTATCCCGGCTATCCTGAAAATGTATTAAATTTTAGACATAGGAGACGCATTGAATATACTATGCCCTATTGTGTTGGTTTACAAGTCCGTAAATGTCGATTTTTCACTATGTTTCATATTCACTTCAAAATGGCGACCATCAGCTGACCTAAATCAAAATTCTGCTCTGAACGTTTATGTTCTATTGTTTTTTCACGTTTCAAGATGGTGGCACTTCCGGTTCGATCGACAAACTCAATGTTTTGTGTACGAATCAGTAATTACTTATCGAATATAAAAATTAGGTCATTCTGACCTTTATTTCGACGATTTTTTCGAAATATTTGATTCACCAAGGGAAGATAATTTAGAAAATTTTAAAAATTATTTTTTGACCGATTTTACTAATTCTTTTTTCTTTGAATACCTTGAAAAAAAATCATTTTCATCTGCAGTTTCACATTTTCGAATTTCGAAAATTCGTCGCTGTGATTTCGAACCGGAAGTTTAGACCAATCTGACAACTTCTTTAATAGTTGTACGATTTTCATGAAATTTAGTATATACATTTGTAAGTAGATCTTACCGATGTGACTTCAAAAATATAATTAGAAATTTTCTAAATTATCTCCCCTTGACGAAATTAAAGATCAAAATTTTCCAAAAAATCAAAGAAATATAGGTCAGAATGACCTACTTTTTTTCGATACTAGACAAGTAATTACTGATTCGTACACAAAATATTGAGTTTGTGGATCGAACCGGAATTGCCACCATCTTGAAACTTGAAAAATCACAAAGGCTTTTGCGATGTTTTACTTACAGACATGGGAGTTACATTTTCGGAATCCTTGAAGGAATGCCTAAAAATCTATCAGAATTTTGATTTCGGTCACGTGATGGTCACCATTTCGAACTGAATATGAGAAAAGGTAAAAAATCGACATTAACGAGCACGTAAATGAAAGCAATATGCCGTAGTTTGGAGAATATGTCTCCTATTTCCAAAATGAATACATTTCTTGATAGCCGGGATCAATGTCAAAATATTGTTATTTGAAAATGTCGCATTTTCGAATTTTGTCTTTGATGTTTTTCGTGCCGATAAAGTTGTTTACGAGTGAATCGTAAAAACTTCGCTAAATTTTGACCGATTTTAATGATTTTTTTTTCTTGGTGAGATTATTTACATGACCTATGACATGTGACAGGAAGTGACTGTGAATATGAAGGCCTTAATATCTGCTTTGCAGATCTAGTTGTTATTATTATTATTTTTTTGTGTGTGTTTATCCACAAATCGGATTTCTCAGAATCTAACCATAGTATCTTTCTGAAACTTTTACCTACCCCCCCCCCCCAAATAAAATGGGTGGTGAGTATTGTTTAAATATATTTTCAAAACGTTTTAAGCATTCGAAATCACCGAATTTTACGAACGAAAAAACTAACAATGCATTGTCGTAACTTTGTTATTTATTGACCTATTTTACTATTTCTTTTTTCTTTGAGTACCCTTTAAAAAACCATTTTCATCTGCAGTTTCAGATTTTCGGATTTCGAAAATTCATCGCTGTGATTTCGAACCGGAAGTTATGACCAATTTGACAACTTCTTTAATCGTTGTACGATTTTCATGAAATTTTGTATGTAAGTAGATCTTACCTATGCGACTTCAAAAATATGATTAGAAATTTTCTAAATTATCTCCCCTTGGTGAAATTAAGGATCAAAATTTTCGAAAATATCGTCGAAATATAGGTCAGAATGACCTAATTTTTTTTTTGATGCTAGGCAAGTAATTACTGATTCGTACGCAAAATATGGAGTTTTTCGATCGAACCGGAAGTGCCACCATCTTGAAACGTGAAAAAACAATAGAACTTTTTTGATATTGCACTTACAGACATAGGAGTTACATTTTCTGAATCCTTGAAGGAAAGCCTAAAAAACATTCAGAGCAGAATTTTGATTTAGGTCAACTGATGGTCGCTTTTTTGAAGTGAATATGAAACATAGTGAAAAATCGACATTTACGGACTTGTAAACAAACACAATAGGGCATAGTCTAGTCAAATTAGCATTTGACGTAGAACAAATTGCAACAAAAGGTTTTTTGTTTTCTATTGACTCATTATGATGTCCTAAGTAAGGAAAAGAAAGTTTACCAAAATCGGAGTCCAAATAAGGGCAGGGGGCGTGGGCAAATCAAAGATGGCGGCTGTCGATCAAAACTCGTGAATATCTCTAAAACTATTGGATTTAGACACCATAAATGTATTGCGGACAGATAGGAAGTCGGTATCGGCGAGTCCAAAAATGGCGACGTTATGTCTCTATGACGTTACTGTGACGTCACAACGGCATATCAGACGTCGCATTTCTTCCAAAACCCGTCCATTTACGCATGTTAACAGCAGAAACAAATACTGATGCAGAGAAGAACAAAATGTTACAATAATGTAGGAGGTTTAAAGTAAATAAATATTGCTGCATTGTCGGTAGGTGGTACTATTAGTGTAGCTGTAGGAACCCGGATTCATTTCAATTGTTGGGAGAAATGAAACGAAATGGGGTTATCCATCCTATTGGTCTACTCCGACTAGGCCGTCCAGGTGTGCCATGAGGGAAAATGTGTCCTGCAATGCCGCAACGGCCTTTACTGGAGAATTGCATCAAAGGTTGAATCGGCGGGGTTGATCAACTTTGACATTCGGCCTAAAAATTATCAGAAAGATTTTTCTTTTGACACAAATTTCTTAGATGTTCCCGAGATGTGCTACAAAACCATTTTTGGCGGTAATGTCGCAAAAAGCATTAATTAAGAGTGGTGTTTTGGGGGTCCAGATCATATCTGGGCTGATACGAGTTCGAAAAGGTGAAAATCGATAGGCACTGCTTATTCAACAATCAATGCACTTCCCCAGTACAAGCACAAATGGGTGTCAAAACATGGCCTCACTAAGCCCCTTAATGTCGCTTGTTTTTATCTTTTTGGCCAATGCATCATCGCTCTCATCCTCAAAATTGATTCTACCATCTTTACATAGTTATTTTAGACCCCATTTTGAAGCAGTTCTAATATTTGTCACCAATACGACTCGTTGAATCCAAAGAGCTTTGGAATCGCCCCCCCCCCCCTAAAAGTGAGGGCGAATTCTGCTACGAAAACAAAATCAAATTGGAACCAATTTTGAGAGAAAATCACAAAGTTCCCTGTGTATGTTTTAGTGTACCCATAGTTCAGATATCAACATAAAATATGTTCCAGGAAGGTATTCCAATTTGACCGCTATATTTGCATTGGCGGGGTTTAACGTCCTACAGCTCTGCCCAAACTGGGATAATGAGCACGGTAGTTATGGTAATAAGATAATGTACTACGTTTAAACTGGAGGTTTTCCAGGTAGCCGAATTCATATTTGAACTGCTAAATTTACTATTTTCTTCCATGGTCTCCTGAACATGGATATTTTGTCGAATTTGAGCCCCATAATGGTGTTTTAATCGGTCATGGCACATTTTGCGATTGAGATATTAATTTGTTTACCTCGAATACCTACGATTTGACGTATTATACAATCCCATTGCTAACATCGAAATTTCACGCAAAATTTGGCCATATTTTTAATAAAGCCGTCATATTGGAATACTAATATGTATTCAAATTGGCATCATCCGGATTCTGAATCGACACATATATAATCCATCAAAAAAACATTAGATTGTCTTTATTTCATGACCCTGGGACAAGCAACTCGGCAAAACGTTTTGCAAAACACCTAGTCTCAAGCGTCACTAGGCATATTTTATGTCTGGGGTAATTGGAAATCACTTTACCATAAGCACATCGGAAAAATGATGATGATAGCATCAAACGGAACGAGAACGGGTCGGGGCTCCACGGCACTAAGGTTTGGGCAGGTGACTTACATTTTTTGATTTACCAATTATTCCATAAAAGGTGAACTAACATAATCCAATTCTAATCTTATCCCTGAAACTAGGTACCAACATTCAGAAAAGTTACCGGTTTTCTTCTGCTTTACGATCAAGTAAAAGTTTTTTTTATTTGTTCCTTTGTACCAACAAATGTTGTTGAAAACATTACTTGGCATACCGTCGGTACCCTCTGAGTTCTAGACACCTGGACAAGTGTCCCAGTTGCCTCCCCCCTCCTACGGGCCCTGCTTTATTTCCATCGCAAGACTTCACCTGGTGTTTGACTACCGGACTCGTATCATTTCAGCTAGAGCCAATGGCAAAACGTAAAGATCGGGTAGACCAATTTTCACTTTTTTAAAATCTGTGGTACAATCTTGACATCTGATACACGCTACCTGTGAAGAAGTTATCTCAGACACATTCAGTAGCCATTATATCCCTATCACGTGATCTACACATCACAGGTCATGGGGTCAACAAACAAAATGTCAACATCAACATTCCACAACACGTTACATTGTTTCCTTTGCAACCTTTAGGACTATATAATCCGTACAGTCCCAACATGTTTCCCCTTCTTTCAATGATTTTTCACAAAAAATAACATCTACAACTCATTTAATTGACGTCGTTTTCAATGACAGCTTCAGCGAATGGTGGTTCATGGCGGCCACCATCTTGCACTGTTTTGTGCTTCGGTCGTGTCTATTTCAGTTATACACAATCAATTCTGTTAATGTTTTTAGCCTGGAGATTGACTTATAGTTAGTTCATTATTTCAGTTCTAAACAAATTTTTAAATTTTGACGCTGGTATTGTCTGTCCATGTGAAAGTAGCTCCCGAAACGTAATTCTCTAAGTAATTATGCTTTCAGAAACACTACCAGTGGGTGCTGGTCGCATTTCGGTCCAAATTGGTTTTGTAACAAATCTCGACGACACATGTGTCAAAATATAAATCCTTTTGGGGATTAAACTACTTCTGAGTGAGCCAAATGTCAAAATCAGTCAGCCTTTAATACACTGGTCCAGGAAAAGAACCCTTAGCAGTGGGAATTCGATATAAGAGTGTCGTTGCACCACTGCATGGCAAAATTCTCCTCACAGCAAACTGATGGAAACTAGAGGGGCGCAGAACAGTAGGTCCTACATGTATAACCTTATTTCATTTCATTTCTTAAAATTGGTGTAGACTATTTTTGTCAACAATTGGTAACGAATGCGCGTTCCTACGGATACTGCAATAGTATCAACTTACGACAATGCATTCATACTACTCATACTCATATACTATAAGCCCCCTTCTACGTTAGTGTAACATGCGTAAATGGACTGATTTTGGAAGAAATGCGACGTCTGATATGCCGTTGTGACGTCACAGTAACGTCATGACGTCATAGAGACATAACGTCGCCATTTTTGGACTCGCTGGTACCGACTTCCTATCTGTCCGCAATACATTTATGGTGTCTAAATCCAATAGTTTTAGAGATATTCGTGAGTTTTGATCGACAGCCGCCATCTTGGATTTGCCCCCCCCCCCTGTCCTTATTTGGACTCTGATTTTGGTAAACTTTCTTTTCCTTGCTTAGGACATCATACTGAGTCAATAGAAAACAAAAAACCTTTTGTTGCAATTTGTTCTACGTACGACATCATTTAGCCGTAGTTTGACCCGCCTAGGCATAGTATGTTGAATGTGTCTCCTTTTTCTGAAATGAATACATTTCAGGATAGCTGGGATACGGGTTGAATTTTTGGTATTTGACTATTTCAAAAATTCGAATTTTGCCTTTGATGTTTTTCGTGCCGACAAAGTTGTTTACGAGTGAAACATCACATTATCTTCTCTAGATTGTGACCGATTTTAATGATTTTTTTTTCGGATTATTTATATGACCTATGACATGTGACAGGAATGACTGTGAATATGAAAGCTTTAGTAATATCTGCTTAGCAGATGTAGTTCTTTTTATTATTTTTCATTCACATTTTATGTATTTTTGTTTTCATGCATAATATGCATTATTTACATGCTGCCCGAAATGAGTATTTTATGTACGGTAATAAAATCTATCTATCTATCTACATGTATCTATGTATCATAAATATTGTGTTTTGTTGGTACACATTATGATGTGACGTCACCCGTAAAATTAGAGCGGCGTGCCCTTTGAAGGTCAGTCATATTGGACAGGGATAAAAGACGTCTGTCACATTAACTTTATTAAACGGGTTGCTTTTTCCAGGACACGACAATCCTGTCTACTCTATGACGGACACTGATCTATATAGATCAGTGATGACGGACAATTGTGGTTAATGGGAGATAACTCTGAATTTTACACGAGTGGGGGTGGTGGGTTATATTTTGTTACTTTGTATCATTGTAACATTGTTATTGACAAAATGTTGTTGGTTCTTGAAGATGAACACAAGAAGCATTTATCTTTTTTACCCTCGGTAGATATTGCAGGTATCCATATTTTTCAGTAATTCGTCATCCTTTCTGAGAGGCTGGATTTGATAAACGAACAGCGAACGTCAGTGACCTAAAGTCATTTTGATTTTATTTAGGTTTTAAAAGCCATGAAGATCCACGTCATCATAAGGTCTAAAATAACTTTATTGCATCTACATATACATGTATCAGCTCCTGTTCTTCAAAAATAATGAGCCTGTATAGGCCTATACAGAATATACTGGCATAATAATGATACCTTTTTATTCATTGGTGGCTAAGTGGACAAGGCGCTGGGTCGCTAGCCTGGAGGTCGGGTGTTCGATCCCTGCATTGGCCGAGAAAGTTCATCTCGATTTTCAGGTGTGCTTTCCCCTTGTCAGTGATGCAGAAGGAGGGCCTGACAAGGACAGTTGCCTAGTCGTTTGGATGGGACGAAAAACCGAGGTCCCTGGTAGCCGACACATTGGAGTGCACATAAAGATCCCTTGGCAGTTGGAATTCGATATAAGAATAGGCCGTAGCGCCGCAGCCCGGGCAAAATTTCCCTCATAGCACACTGTATGGCGTATGCCCGTCTTCCATTAGCCCAGGTTAGGTGCAAAAGAGTAGGATGTTAAACCCCATTTCATTTTCATTTTTATTCATTGGCCTGTTTGCTTTATTTTTAGTAGTTAAAGAGTTCTGTAGAATAAGTATGGAATTTATCAGAAAAGGAACAAATCCAAAAGTTTACACATCAGCTGCTCGTAAGTATGATTTTTTTGTCCCCCACCTTTCGAAGAAAGTTGGGGGACTATTAAAATGGGTTCGTTCGTCCGTCCGTCTGTCTGTCTGTCCGTCTGTCCGTCACACTTTTTGGGACACAATAACTCTCTTCCTAATTGAGCTAGAATGTTCAAACTTGGTGTATGTGTTTATTAGGTCAATGCCTTGATGGAGTTCAAAGATGAGCATTTTCCGCTTAGGGTAAGCAGAGATAAGCAATTTGATTGGTTGATGCTTTGGGACACGATAACTTTAGTTCTAATTAAGTGAGAGTGATGAAACTTGGTGTATAGTTTCATTACAGTAATACCTTGACTAAGTTCGATAATGAGCATTTTCTGCTCAAGGTAAGCAGAGCGATACGCAATTTGATTGGTCGAGAGTAGTCGAGACTTTGGAACACGATAACTCTCCTTCTAATTGAGTTAAAATGTTCAAACTTGGTGTATATGCTTATTAGGTCAATGCCTTGATGGAGTTCGAAGATGAGCATTTTCTGCTTAGGGTACAGAGATAAGCAATTTGATTGGTTGATACTTTGGGACAAGATAACTTAGGTTCATCTTGATTGATGATTTTTATGCCAATACAATGACTGCATTCTCATTTAGTAATCGATTCGACAGTAACAGTGTATAGAAACGATTGACTTGGACACGAGGGCCCTTTCCCTTGGCCAGAGGTGCCCTTTTGTCTGCCTTTAGGGTCCCCCTAAGTAGGGTACATTTTCATTTTTCTCGTCGGTTTTAGCATTTTTCTTTATAAAACTCTTTTGGATGACACTTCGTGTACAGTTTGATTGCTCGATACATTGAAAAAAATAAATGTGCGATTAATTAATATGTGTCTTCTATTTATTTTGAGATTTCGGCGGGGGACATCAGCCTCACTGTTGGCTTGTTAATACATTTTTATGCCTATGATCATGATTAATTGTATAGTCATGGACCTTATCATGTATTAAAGGGACAATTTCACTCTTGCTGTAACTACATAAAATGCCTCAATCTTCTTTCTGGTCAACAAATTGCGGGTAGGCTAATCACCAGAATTCACCAGAATTCGTTTACAATCACCGGAACTCATATAATCACAGAAATTCACCGGAATTCACTTCAAAAAACCCTGATTCTTCGCACAAAAGTCATTTATTTTAAATGTATACATTATAAGATAAAGAACAACCTTTTTGATCTCTCCACAGGCCAGATGAAAGGGCCGTAAGTGTATTTATTTAAAAGACTACCGGAATTCATTCCATTAACTCCAAAATAACAGCCTTTAACTCCAAAAATGTTGACTGTGGAAATGGATGTCAGCTGTTTCGTAACCTTGCTTTTGTACTTCACTTCGTACAACAAATTGATTCGTACCTTTTCCTATGTTGTTAAAATCAGTTATCGATTTGATCAAATCCAACGGCTACGATAAATTTATAAAAATGTTGAACCAGAATTAGAATATCCACGAGATTTTTACCGCAAATAATGATTAGTTTTTATACGCCCACATTTTCATGTGGACGTATTATGTCGTTGCCCCTGTCCATCCGTCCGTCCACAATTGTTTGTGGACTCTCTACAGGTCACAATTCTTACCCGATTTTGACGAAACTTTAAATATAGGTTTATCCCCAAAAGATCTCGGCTGCTTTCGATATTGGCATGTATCGGATCAAAACTTCATGGATTATGGCCCCTGATTGTACAAAAAATCACGTTTTTAGCTTGTGTACCCTATAGAGGTCACAATTTTGAACCGATTTTGATGAAACTTGACATGCATGTTTATAACCCAAAGATCTTGGTTCCTTTCGATATTTGCGCCTATCGGAATATAATTTCCTGAATTATGGCCCCTGATTGTCCGAAAAATCACCTTTTTATACGCCCATATTTTCATGTGGACGTATTATGTCGTCGCCCCTGTCCGTCCGTCCACAATTTGTTTGTGGACTCTCTACAGGTCACAATTCTTATCCGATTTTGACGAAACTTTAAATATAGGTTTATCCCCAAATGTGATGAAAAGTCACATTTCTAGGTTGTGTACCGTCACACCATAATCATTGTCGGCTTCGAATTTCATAAATATCAGAGTGGAACTGACCAACTAAATGGCTGCTCCCAATACAGTATGAAATACAGGACTTAATGATGTAGGAAAAATCACTTTCGGTATTGCTTGTTCTCTATCCATCTCTCGAAAATGTGGGGGTATCCTGCCTGGCAGTGCCAGCCTATCTTTTTATACGCCCACATTTTTATGTGGACGTATATTGTCGTCACCCCTGTCCGTCCATCCGTCTACAGGACACAATTCTTATCTGATTTTGACGAAACTTGAAATATAGGTTTATCCCCAAAAGATCTCGGCTGCTTTCGATATTGGCATGTATCGGATCAAAACTTCATGGATTATGGCCCCTGATTGTATGAAAAATCACGTTTTTATACGCCCACATTTTCATGTGGACGTATTATGTCGTCGCCCCTGTCCGTCCGTCCGTCCACAATTTGTTTGTGGACTCTCTACAGGTCACAATTCTTATCCGATTTTGACGAAACTTGAAATATAGGTTTATCCCCAAAAGATCTCGGCTGCTTTCGATATTGGCATGTATCGGATCAAAACTTCATGGATTATGGCCCCTGATTGTACGAAAAATCACGTTTTTAGCTTGTGGACCCTATAGAGGTCACAATTTTGAACCGATTTTGATGAAACTTGACATGCATTTTTGTAACCCAAAGATCTTGGTTCCTTTCGATATTTGCGCCTATCGGAATGTAATTTCCTGAATTATGGCCCCTGATTGTCCGAAAAATCACCCTTTTTAGCTTGTGATCCCTCTGGAGGTCACAATTATTATTCGATTTAAAAAACCGTTTGATTATATCACCGTTACACCCTAAGGAAGGTTGAGTTCGAATTTCGGGAAAATAGGACGAAAATTGCCATACAAAATGGCCGCCGTTTGTACGCGAATACTGTTAAAAAATGGTATATCAAGGTTGTGGACCCTGTGGAGGTCACAATTTTGATTCTATTTTGATGAATCTTGAAATTCATGGTTATAACCCAAAGATCTTGCTTCCTTTCGATATTTGCGCATATCGGATCGTAACTTCCTGAATTATGGCCCCTGATTATACGCAAAATCGCCTTTTTTTTAGCTTGGAGGTCACAATTATTATTCGATTTAAAAAAAACGTTTGATTATATCACCGTTATACCCTAAGGAAGGTTGAGTTTGAATTTCGGGAAAATTGCCATACAAAATGGCCGCAGTTTGTACGCGAATACTGTTAAAAAATGGTTGTGGACCCTGTGGAGGTCACAATTTTGATTCGATTTTGATGAAACTTGAAATTCATGGTTATAACCCAAAGATCTTGCTTCCTTTCGATATTTGCGCATATCGGATTGTAACTTCCTGAATTATGGCCCCTGATTATACGCAAAATCGCCTTTTTTTTAGCTTGGAGGTCACAATTATTATCCGATTTAAAAAAACGTTTGATTATATTACCGTTACACCGTAAGGAAGGTTGAGTTCGAATTTCGGGAAAATCAGACCAAAATTGCCATACAAAATGGCCACCGTTTGTACACGAATACTGTTAAAAAATGGTATATATCAAGGTTGTGGACCCTGTAAAGGTCACAATTTTAATTCGATTTTGATGAAACTTGAAATTCATGGTTATAACCCAAAGATCTTGGTTCTTTTCGATATTTGCGCATATGGGATCATAACTTCCTGAATTATGGCCCCTGGTTATACGCAAAATCCCCCTTTCTTTAGCTTGTGGTCCCTCTGGAGGTCACAATTATTATCCAATTTAAAAAAACGTTTGATTATATCACCGTTACACTGTAAGGAAGGTTGAGTTTGAATTTCGGGAAAATCGGACCAAAATTGACAGCCAAAATGGCCGCCGTTTGTACGCGAATACTGTTAAAAAAATGATATATCATGGTTGTGGAGCCTGTATAGGTCTCAATTTTAATTCGATTTTGGTGAGGAAGGTTGAGTTCTAATTTCGTGAAAATCGTACCAAAATTGCCGGACGAAATGGTCACATTTCTAGGTTGTGTACCGTCACACCATAATCATTGTCGGTTTCGAATTTCATTAATATCAGACTGGAACTGACCAACTAAATGGCTGCTCCCAATACAGTATGAAATACAGGACTTAAAGATGTAGGAAAAATCACTTTCGGTATTGCTTGTTCTGTCCATCTCTCAAAAATGTGGGCGTATCCTGCCTGGCAGTGCCAGCCTATCTTTAGCTTGTGGACCCTATAGAGGTCACAATTTAGAAAAGATTTTGATGAAACTTGACATACATGTTTATAACCCAAAGATCTTGGTTACTTTCGATATTTGCGCCTATCGGAAGGTAATTTCCTGAATTATGGCCCCTGATTGTCCGAAAAATCACCTTTTTATACGCCCACATTTTCATGTGGACGTATTATGTCGTCGCCCCTGTCCGTCCGGACGTCCGTCCGTCCACAATTTGTTTGTGGACTCTCTACAGGTCACAATTCTTATCCGATTTGGACGAAACTTGAATAATAGGTTTATCCCCATAAGATCTTGGTTCCTTTCGATATTGGCCTGTATCGGATCGGAACTTCATGGATTATGGCCCTTGATTTTACGAAATATCATGTTTTTAGCTTGTGGACCCTATAGAAGTCACAATTCTGAACCGATTGTGATGAAACTTGACATGCATGTTTATAAACCCAAAATCTTGGTTCCTTTCGATATTTGCGCCCATCGGATCGTAACTTCCTGAATTATGGCCCCTGATTGTCCGAAAAATCGCACTTTTTAGTTCGTGGTCCCTCTGGAGGTCAAAATTATTATCCGATTTAAAAAAACGTTTGATTATATCACCGTTACATGGTAATAAAGGTTGAGTTCAAATTTCGTGAAAATCGAACCAAAATTGACAAACAAAATGGCCGCCACTTGTACGCGAATAGTGTGAAAATATGTTATATCAAGGTTGTGGACCCTATCGAGGTCACAATTTTGAACTGATTTTGATGAAACTTGACATGTATGTTTATAACCTAAAGATCTTAGTTCCTTTCGATATTTGCACCCATCGGATCGTAACTTCCTGAATTATGGCCCCTGATTGTCCGAAAAATTGCCCTTTTTAGCTTGTGGTCCCTCTGGAGGTCAAAATTATTATCCGATTTAAATAACCGTTTGATTATATCACCATTACATGGTAATGAGGGCTGAGTTCGAATTTCGGGAAAATCGGACCAAAATTGACATACAAAATGGCCGCCGTTTGTACGCGAATACTGTTAAAAAATGGTATATCAAGGTTGTGGACCCTGTGGAGGTCACAATTTTAATTCGATTTTGATGAAACTTGAAATTCATGGTTATTACCCAAAGATCTTGGTACCTTTTGATATTTGCGCATATCGGATCGTAACTTCCTGAATTATGGCCCCTGATTATACGCAAAATCGCCTTTTTTATACGCTCACATTTTCATGTGGACGTATTATGTCGTCGCCCCTGTCCGTCCGGACGTCCGTCCACAATTTGTTTGTGGACTCTCTACGGGTCACAATTCTTATCCGATTTTGACGAAACTTGAAATATAGGTTTATCCCCAAAAGATCTCGGCTGCTTTCGATATTGGCATGTATCGGATCAAAACTTCATGGATTATGGCCCCTGATTGTCTGAAAAATCACGTTTTTAGCTTATGGACCCTATAGAGAAGAGTGGTTCAGGCTAAAAATGTTTTATAACAAACAGACATATTTCGGGATAGTAAAGACATTATATGATAAGACTTACTATAAAAACTTCATTGATCAACAATGGAAGTCTGGCCATTTCTGAATTTTGAGGATATATAATCATTTGGACATATATTATAAATGACTCAAAATCTTCCCGGCTTCCATAATCAAAGGAGTTATCTCTTAGTGAGAATAAGAGCTATGTCCCTTGGTTGTACTAAAAAAAATATGCTCCAAGCTACGCACGTCCCGGAAACGAAATAACTTGATCGCAGTCGGAAAATATCGTTTATTTCCATACTGCAAAGTAACCGAATACACTCTATTAGACGATTGGATTTGACATATGTACGCATGCGCGAACGCTTCGTTGTTTTAACAGTAAACCCGCGCCTTCAAATGTCTTTATATTAACTGTGTTTATAATGCTACAGTAGAAATTAAAATACATGTTAAGCTGGAGATGAAAAGATCGGCATTTGACATGAATTATTTCAAGATTAGCCTCATACATATATTAAAATGAACAGTGCGTTTACTTATTTATACCCAGACACTGGCCTATTTATAACGAGAGAGGGAGGGGTCTATAAATCTAATAATGTAACATTTTAATGTTTATCTCAAAGATAACTAAATATTATATTGTGCAGTACGATGTTTGTTATGAAAAATAAATTGCCGGGTAAAGTACGAGGAAAATATAATGACATGTAATACGGGGAGTGAGAGAGAGGGATAAACACCCCAATAAAACTATTAATTTAAGACTTTATTTTTTGTCCCTCAGATAAATAAATATTTTGTACTGCATGATGTTTGTTATGAAAAAAAACACATTGCTGGGTAAGTGGCGTATGCGCCGAGCCAGCAATTATTGCGTATGTACCGAATTTAGAGCCAAATTTTGTAGTTTCGGCTGTAAGCCTATAAAGGGTGGTATTTTTCGCCGACTTCAAGGTTTCCTAAACATGTGGACACCGACGCGCTCACATGATATTCTTTGAACTGTAGATTTTGATGGAGTGTAATTATATTTTTTTTTCCGCCAGAGCCAAACATGCGGTTATAACCACTGCTACGTTACCATTGGAAACGTTTAGATTTTTAAGTTTCATGACCAAATTATGGCATTCTGCTGTGTAGCTTTGATTTTTGACATCATACAAAATTCCTTCGTTCATCTAAAAAGGTTTGGACTTGCAACCTTTCTTTTTACCTGCCAATTGTTTTTTATTTTCATTATTAGCCTTTAGCGAATCATTTCTTTTTTAGTCTTCGGAAGTTGATTTTTTTTTTAAACTTGGTGATTGTGCTTTTATGACAATCGCCGCAAATACTTTTCTTTCTATCTAAATCAGTTAAGGTCGCATCGGCAGATGTCCGAGTCTCTCTGTTTATTAAATTAATTTCACTTGTGTCTGCCGATGGAGTAACGTAAACTATCACGGAAAAATGGGGTGTCAAGAAAATCATCGTATGATTTCATACATTTTAGTGGACTTAACCTTACTTTTACTCACCTTCCTAGTCTTTGTCGTCAGTCTGACCAGTCTATTTTGAATGTATTTGTCACCAAAAGTCACACAGTCGTCATGTAAAGCAGTCATGATAGACCGATGCTCCGAAGTTGTCGGGAATTTATTAACATTTGTCTAGCATAAAGCCTATTTGTGATTTTTGTCATAGGTAGTTTGTTACAGTTCCCAAATCATAGGGGTACTTGTCCAATCCAATGCTGGATAGCAAATCATCCGTGGACGATATCTTGCAGGGCTCAGTCTCAAATCTAGAAAAAAATAAGTCCGTCGATCAAAGCCTATGGCTACAGGATGGTTAGATAATATACTATGATTATAAAAATAATTTACACCATGTTACCGAAAAGGGTCTGGAAAATAAAGACTACAAATAAAAAGTTTGTTTCGGTTATTTTCCGGTCTCAAATAGTTCTGCGTATTTAGAGCTAACAAATATTTATTTCCTAACCACAATAGTCGCCAGCGTAAACCAAGAATGTAGCCACTTAATAAAAGTAAAACTCGAAAGGTTGTAGTGAATTTATCTGGGCGATTTCGCCTACTTGAAAGTTAGAAATGAAACGAAGCTATTATAGCTAGCTCTGTATTTAAATCACCAAAATCAAAGATCAAATCAAGGAGTGAAATCGAAATTTTTGCTCACGTTCGCTACTAAATAAACACGTAAGTCGAAGCCCGTAATGAGTGTATTTTTTACTCGGCGTTATATACCAATACATGTTTGTAAAAATACCTCATGTGACGTATATTTGCTGCGACTTCCTAAACCACGTGCGCGGCGCTAACTTCTGCTCACTTCAGAAGATTTCTCGACGGAGCAATCACACAGATAAGCGGGTCAGTTTGTATAAGGACAAATACTGTGTCTCTGAACCACTCTATATAGAGGTCACAATTTTGAACCGATTTTGATGAAACTTGACATGAATGTTTGTAACCCAAAAATTTTGGTTCCTTTCGATATTTGCGGCTATCGGAATGTAATTTCCTGAATTATGGCCCCTGATTGTCCGAAAAATCACCCTTTTTAGTTTGTGGTCCCTCTGGAGGTCACAATTATTATTCGATTTAAAAAAAACGTTTGATTATATCACCGTTACACCCTAAGGAAGGTTGAGTTCGAATTTCGGGAAAATCGGACGAAAATTGCCATACAAAATGGCCGCCGTTTGTACGCGAATGCTGTTAAAAAATGGTATATCAAGGTTGTGGACCCTGTGGAGGTCACAATTTTGATTCGATTTTGATGAAACTTTAAATTCATGGTTATAACGCAAAGATCTTGCTTCCTTTCGATATTTGCGCATATCGGATCGTAACTTCCTGAATTATGGCCCCTGATTATACGCAAAATCGCCTTTTTTTTAGCTTGGAGGTCACAATTATTATCTGATTTAAAAAAAAAAACGTTTGATTATATTACTGTTACACCGTAAGGAAGGTTGAGTTCGAATTTCAGGAAAATCAGACCAAAATTGCCATACAAAATGGCCGCCGTTTGTACGCGAATACTGTTAAAAAATGGTATATCAAGGTTGTGGACCCTGTAAAGGTCACAATTTTAATTCGATTTTGATGAAACTTGAAATTCATGGTTATAACCCAAAGGTCTTGGTTCTTTTCGATATTTGCGCATATCGGATCGTAATTTCCTGAATTATGGCCCCTGGTTATACGCAAAATCCCCCTTTCTTTAGCTTGTGGTCCCTCTGGAGGTCACAATTATTATCCAATTTAAGAAAACGTTTGATTATATCACCGTTACACTGTAAGGAAGGTTGAGTTTGAATTTCGGGAAAATCGGACCAAAATTGACAGACAAAATGGCCGCCGTTTGTACGCGAATACTGTTAAAAAAAAATGATATATCATGGTTGTGGACCCTGTATAGGTCACAATTTAATTCGATTTTGATGAGGAAGGTTGAGTTCTAATTTTCGTGAAAATCGTACCAAAATTGCCGGACGAAATGGTCGCCGTTTGTACGCGAATAGTGTAAAAATATGGTATATCATGGTTGTGGACTCTCTACAGGTCACAATTCTTATCCGATTTTGATGAAAAGTCACATTTCTAGGTTGTGTACCGTCACACCATAATCATTGTCGGTTTCGAATTTCATTAATATCAGACTGGAACTGACCAACTAAATGGCTGCTCCGAATACAGTATGAAATACAGGACTTAAAGATGTAGGAAAAATCACTTTCGGTATTGCTTGTTCTCTGTCCATCTCTCGAAAATGTGGGCGTATCCTGCCTGGCAGTGGCAGCCTATCTTTTTAGCTTGTGGTCCCTCTGGAGGTCACAATTATTATCCGATTTAAAAAAACGTTTGATTATATTACCGTTACACCGTAAGGAAGGTTGAGTTCGAATTTCGGGAAAATCGGACCAAAATTGCCATACAAAATGGCCGCCGTTTGTACGCGAATACTGTTAAAAAATGGTATATCAAGGTTGTGGACCCTAAAGGTCACAATTTTAATTCGATTTTGATGAAACTTGAGATTCATGGTTATAACCCAAAGATCTTGGTTCTTTTCGATATTTGCGCATATCGGATCGTAACTTCCTGAATTATGGCCCCTGGTTATACGCAAAATCCCCCTTTCTTTAGCTTGTGGTCCCTCTGGAGGTCAAAATTATTATCCGATTTAAAAAAATGTTTGATTATATCACCGTTACACCGTAAGGAAGGTTGAGTTTGAATTTCGGGAAAATCGGACCAAAATTGACAGACAAAATGGCCGCCGATTGTACGCGAATACTGTTAAAAAAATGGTATATCATGGTTGTGGACACTGTATAGGTCACAATTTTAATTCGATTTTGATGAGGAAGGTTGAGTTCTAATTTCGTGAAAATCGTACCAAAATTGCCGGACGAAATGGTCGCCGTTTGTACGCGAATAGTGTAAAAATATGGTATATCATGGTTGTGGACTCTCTACAGGTCACAATTCTTATCCGATTTTGATGAAAAGTCACATTTCTAGGTTGTGTACCGTCACACTATAATCATTGTCGGCTTCGAATTTCATGAATATCAGACTGGAACTGACCAACTAAATGGCTGCTCCCAATACAGTATGAAATACAGGACTTAATGATGTAGGAAAAATCACTTTCGGTATTGCTTGTTCTCTATCCATCTCTCGAAAATGTGGGCGTATCCTGCCTGGCAGTGCCAGCCTATCTTTTTAGCTTGTGGCAAGTCTGGAGGTCACAATTATTTTCCGATTGAAACAAACGGTTGATTATATTACCGTTACACCGTAAGGAAGGTTGAGTTCGAATTTCGGGAAAAAACGTTTGATTATATTACCGTTACACCGTAAGGAAGGTTGAGTTTGAATTTCGGGAAAATCAGACCAAAATTGACAGACAAAATGGCCACCGTTTGTACGCGAATACTGTTAAAAAGATAGGTTGGCACTGCCAGGCAGGATACGCCCACATTTTTGAGAGATATATAGAGAACAAGCAATACTGAAAGTGATTTTTCCTACAATCAAAGGCCATAATTCATTAAGTTACAATTTGATATGCGCAAATATCGAAAAGAATAAAGATCTTTAGGTTATAAACAAGCATTTCAGGTTTCATCAAAATCGAATTAAAATTGTGACCTCTACAGGGTCCACAACTTTGATATACCATATTTCTACACTGTTCGCGTACAAACGGCGGCCATATTTTCTGGCAATTATGGTCTGATTTTCTTGAAATTCGAACTCAACCTTCCGTAGGGTGTAACGGCGATAGAGTCAAACGTTTTTATACGCCCACATTTTTATGTGGACGTATATTGTCGTCGCCCCTGTCCGTCCGGACATCCATCCGTCCGTCCGTCCGTCCGTCCACAATTTGTTTGTGGACCCTCTACAGGTCACAATTCTTATCCGATTTTGACGAAACTTGAAATATAGGTTTATCCCCAAAAGATCTCGGCTGCTTTCGATATTGGCATGTATTGGATCAAAACTTCATGGATTATGGCCCCTTATTGTACGAAAAATCACGTTTTTAGCTTGTGGACCCTATAGAGGTCACAATTTTGAACCGATTGTGATGAAACTTGACATGCATTTTTGTAACCCAAAGATCTTGGTTCCTTTCGATATTTGCTGCTATCGGAATGTAATTTCCTGAATTATGGCCCCTGATTGTCCGAAAAATCACCCTTTTTAGCTTGTGGTCCCTCTGGAGGTCACAATTATTATCCGATTTAAAAAAACGTTTGATTATATCACCGTTACACTTAATTCTTTTCGATATTTGTGCATATCAAATTGTAACTTAATGAATTATGGCCTTTGATTGTAGGAAAAATCACTATCGGTATTGCTTGTTCTCTGTCTATCTCTCGAACAATTATTATCTGATTTTAAAAAAAAAAAACTCTGATTATATTACTGTTGCACCGTAAGGAAGGTTGAGTTCGAATTTCGTGAAAATCGTACCAAAATTGCCGGACGAAATGGTCGCCGTTTGTACGCGAATAGTGTAAAAATATGGTATATCATGGTTGTGGACTCTCTACAGGTGACAATTCTTATCCGATTTTGACGAAAAGTAACATTTCTAGGTTGTGTACCGTCACACCATAATCATTGTCGGCTTCGAATTTCATGAATATCAGACTGGAACTGACCAACAAAATGGCTACTCCCAATACAGTATGAAATACAGGACTTAATGATGTAGGAAAAATCACTTTCGGTATTGCTTGCTCTCTATCCATCTCTCAAAACTGTGGGCGTATCCTGCCTGGCAGTGCCAGCCTATCTTTTTAGCTTGTGGTCCCTCTGGAGGTCACAATTATTATCCGATTTAAAAAAAAGTTTGATTATATTACCGTTACACCGTAAGGAAGGTTGAGTTGGAACTTCGGGAAAAACGGACCAAAATTGCCATACAAAATTTTTTATACGCCCACATTTTCATTTGGACGTATTATGTCGTCGCCCCTGTCCGTCCGGACGTCCGTCCGTCCACAATTTGTTGTGGACTCTCTACAGGTCACAATTCTTATCCGATTTTGACGAAACTTGAAATATAAGTTTATCCCCATAAGATCTCGGTTCCTTTTGATATTGACATGTATCGGATCGGAACTTCATGGATTATGGCCCCTGATTGTACGAAATATCATGTTTTTAGCTTGTGGACCCTATAGAGGTCACAATTTTGAACCGATTGTGATGAAACTTGACATGCATGTTTATAACCCCAAAATCTTGGTTCCTTTCGATATTTGCGCCCATCGGATCGTAACTTCCTGAATTATGGCCCCTGATTGTCCGAAAAATAGCACTTTTTAGCTCGTGGTCCCTCTGGAGGTCAAAATTATTATCCGATTTAAAAAAAAACGTTTGATTATATCACCGTTACATGGTAACGAAGGTTGAGTTCAAATTTCGTGAAAATCGGACCAAAATTGACAAACAAAATGGCCGCCATTTGTACGCGAATAGTGTGAAAATATGTTATATCAAGGTTGTGGACCCTATCGAGGTCACAATTTTGAACCGATTTTGATGAAACTTGACATGCATGTTTATAACCCAAAGATCTTGATTCCTTTCGATATTTGCACCCATCGGATCGTAACTTCCTGAATTATGGCCCCTGATTGTCCGAAAAATTGACCTTTTTAGCTTGTGGTGCCTCTGGAGGTCAAAATTATTATTCGATTTAAAAAAAACGTTTGATTATATCACCGTTACATGGTAATGAAGGCTGAGTTCGAATTTCGTGAAAATCGAACCAAAATTGACGGACAAAATGGCCGCCGTTTGTACGGGAATAGTGTGAAAATATGTTATATCAAGGTTGTGGACCCTATAGAGGTCACAATTTTGAACCGATTCTGATGAAACTTGACATGCATGTTTATAACCCGAAGATCTTGGTTCCTTTCGATATTTGCGCTCATTGATTCGTAACTTCCAGAATTATGGCCCCTGATTGTACGAAAATTGACCCTTTTTTTTTGGCTTGTGGTCCCTCTGGAGTCAGAATCATTATCCCATTTAAAAAAACGTTTGATTATATCACCGTTACATCGTAATGAAGTTTGAGTTCGAATTTCGTGAAAATCGGACCAAAATTGACAGCTGTTCTTGTCAGGCCATCCATCCTTCATCACGAACAAGGGGTAACCACGCTAGAAAATCTAGATAAACTTCGTCACCCAATGCAGGGATCAAACACCCAACCTCAAGGCTACCTCAAGGCTATCTTATAACCCAAAGATCTAAATTCATTTCGATATTTGCATATATCAAATTCTAACTTAATGATGTAGGAAAAATCTTTTTCGGTATTGCTTGTTCTCTATCCATCTCTCGAAAATGTGGGCGTATCCTGCCTGGCAGTGCCAGCCTATCTTTTTAGCTTGTGGTCCCTCTGGAGGTCACAATTATTATCCGATTTAAAAAAAAACGTTTGATTATATTACCGCTACACCGTAAGAAAAGTTGAATTCGAATTTCGGGAAAATCGGACCAAAATTGACAGACAAAATGGCCGCCGTTGGCGCATATCGGATCGTAACTTCCTGAATTATGGCCCCTGATTGTGCGAAAAATCGCCTATGGTCCCTCTGGAGGTCACAATTATTATCCGATTTAAAAAAACGTTTGAGTCTATCACCGTTACACCCTACGGAAGGTTGAGTTCGAATTTCTTACCCACTTAGCAACATGATCCCCAGTCGAATTTGAAGTCTCCTGAAATGCACCTTTATAACCCTAAGATCTTAATTCATTTCGATATTTGCACATATCAAATTCTAACTTAATGATGTAGGAAAAATCACTTTCGGTATTGCTTGTTCTCTATCCATCTCTCGAAAATATGGGCGTATCCTGCCTGGCAGTGCCCTATTTTTTTTTAGCTTGTGGTCCCTCTGGACGTCACAATTATTTTCCGATTTAAAAAAACGTTTGATTATATCACCGTTACATCTTAACGTTTGAGTTCGAATTTCCGGAAAATCAGACCAAAGTTGACAGACAAAATGCCCGCCGTTTGTACGCGAATACTGTTAAAAAATGGTATATCATGGTTGTGGACCATGTATAGGTCACAATTTTAATTCGATTTTGATGAAACTTGAAATGCATGGTTATAACCCAAAGATCTTGGTTCCTTTCGTTATTTGCGTATATCGGATCGTAACTTCCGGAATTATGGCCCCTGATTGTCCGAAAAATCGCCTATGGTCCCTCTGGAGGTCACAATTATTATCCGATTTAAAAAAAACGTTTGACTTTATCACCGTTACACCCTACGGAAGGTTGAGTTCGAATTTCTTACCCACTTAGCAACATGATCCCCAGTCGAATTTGAAGCCTACTGAAATGCAACTTTATAACTCAAAGATATTAATTCGTTTCGATATTTGCATATATCAAATTCTAACTTAATGATGTAGGAAAAATCACTTTCGGTATTGCTTGTTCTCTATCCATCTCTCGAAAATGTGGGCGTATCCTACCTGGCAGTGCCAGCCTATCTTTCTTCAATTTGGTTGAAAGAATGGTGAAACATAGTTAAACGATTTGATCAAATCCAAAGGCTGCGCTAAATTTCTAAAAGATGGCTGCCGAGCGGGAATTAGCTGCAACTATTTAATAAGGAAAAGCAAATTTTATGCATTGATAATTACATGCAGGGGCGTAAATGTGGGGGGGGGGGGTACACCCCCCAGCAAAAATAATAGTCGGTCGCAAAATCAGTGCAATGGGTCGGGTTGCAAATCAGTGCAGTCGGTCGCAAAATAGATTAGTCGGTATCAAAATACGTACTCACTGTATACGCCACGTTACTCAGGCAAAACTTGAGTATAAAATAGTCGGTCGCAAAATCAGTGCAGTCGGTCGCAAAATAGGAGTAGTCGGTATCAAAATAAGTGCTTACTGTATACGTAACGTTACTCACGCAAAACTTTAGTATAAAATAACCTTGTCAACTTATCATGTTTGAAAAGATGTTGTGTTTCGCGCTCATTCTGTTGTGAGTATGTTGGTCTAACAACAAAATTTCACCCAGAGAGAAAAATAGTCGGTCACAAAGTAAGTGCAGTCACTACAGTCGGTCTCAAAAACAATGAATGCCAGAGTAGTTCCCAAATACTATAATGTAGTTGCGTGAATTTGTGTGCCTAAATTGCATACGTCACACAAAACTATAGTATAAAATAACCATGTCTGCTGTCACTCTTATTCTGTTGTCACTCTTATTCTGTTGTGAATATGTTGTTCTATGAAATGTGTTCTACCATGGCAAAAAAATAGTTGGTCTCAAAAAAAGTACTCACCGCAGTTGGTCTCCGACTAAATGAATTAATGAGATAAAAAAAAAAACAATCACAAAAAAGGCGAAATGACAGATAGGCCTCAAGATTCTGTCCCATTTCTTATCCTCTCGAAAACAAGAATTTGGTTCCATTTGCCATGACATTGATTCAAATTTTCAAGCCCAGTCCCAAAAATTTAAAAACTCTGTTACATATCTGAAATTCCATTATAACATCATTTTTCTACTCGGTTACATATCTGAAATTTTTTCGCTCGATTCCATTTTAAAATCATTTTTATACGACCACATTTCAATATTGTCGTGGCCCTGTCCGTCTGTTGGTCCGGCGTCCACAATTGCTTGTGGACGCTCTAGAGGCCAAAGTTAATATCCGATTGACTTTAAATTTTTACACAGTGTTTACAGTCATGAGAAGAAGAGGCCTATTGTTTTTCAGCGATTTCCCATAATAACTAACAGAGTGATGGCCCTTGATCACTTCAAAAAATCTTGTGGACGCTCTAGAGGCCAAAGTTAATATCCGATTGACTTTAGATTTAAACAAAGTGTTTAAGGTGATGAGACGAAGAAGCCTATCGATTTTCAGCGATTTCTGATAATTGCTGCCAGAGTTATGACCCTTGATCACTTCAAAAAGTCTTGTGGATGCTCTAGAGGCAAAAGTTAATATCCGATTGACTTTAAATTTATACACAGTGTTTACAGTCCAATAATTACTGCCAGAGTTATGGCCCTTGATCACTTCAAAAAATCCTCTGGACGCTCTAGAGGCCAAAGTTAATATCCGATTGACTTTAAATTTATACACAGTGTTTAAGGTCATAAGACGAAGATGCCTATTGATTTTCAGCGATTTCCGATAATTAGTACCAGAGTTATGGCCCTTGATCACTTCAAAAAATCTTGTGGACACTCTAGAGGCCAAAGTTAATATCCGATTGACTTTAAATTGATACACATTGTTTAAGGGCTTCTTTGTCTCATGACCTTAAACACTGTGTATAAATTTAAAGTCGATCGGATATTAACTTTAGCCTCTAGAGCGTCCACAAGCAATTGTGGACGCCGGACGGACTGGGGCGACAACAATATACGACCACATTTCAATGTAAGCGTATAAAAAGCCTTAGGGATTTTTCACGTTTCAAGATGGTGGCACATCCGGTTCGATCGACAAACTCCATATTTTGTGTACGAATCAGTAATTACTTGTCTAGTGTCGGAATTTTTTTTAGGTCGTTCTGACATATATTTCGACGATTTTTTTGAAAACTTTGATCCTTAATTTCACCAAGGGGAGATAATTTAGAAAATTTCCAAGGACATCATTGAAGTCGCATTGGCAAGATCTACTAACATTCTAAATTTCACGAAAATCGCACAACTATTAAAGAAGTTGTCAAATTTCCGGTTCGAAATGACAGCGACGAAGTTTTGAAATTCGAAAATCCGAAATTGCAGATTTGAAGTAAATGTCTCAAGATACTCAAAGAAAGATAGGCTGGCACTGCCAGGCAGGATACGCCCACATTTTCGAGAGATGGATAGAGAACAAGCAATACCGAAAGTGAATTTTCCGTCAACCAAAGGCCTTAATTCATTAAGTTACAATTTGATATGCGCAAATATCGAAAAGAATCAAGATCTTTAGGTTATAAACATGCATTTCAGGTTTCATCAAAATCGAATTAAATTGTGACCTCTACTGGGTCCACAACTTTGATATACCATATTTTTACACTATTCACGTACAAACAGCGGCCATTTTGTCTGACAATTATGGTCGGATATTCTTGAAATTCGAACTCAACCTTCCGTAGTGTGTAACGGTGATAGAGTAAACGTTCTTTTAAATCGGATAATAATTGTGACCTCCAGAGCAATACCAAAAGTGATTTTTCCTACATCATTAAGTTAGAATTTGATATGTGCAAATATCGAAATGAATTAAGATCTTTGGGTTATAAAAGGTAATTTCGTTTGGGGGGGGGGGGGGTAGACAAAATGTGACCGACTGATGCACATACCCACCCCCCAGTGCGAGTGACGCAATCAGGAGCCGAGCACCATGTGTGAGTTTTCTAGAGTTGACATAACATCTGTACAATCTGACGCCCCACACCAGTGGTACTATAAACTGGGCAGTTCACTATAATTGTGAATATGATAGTGCCGAGACAGTATAAGACAATTGAGGAGTAGAAAGATAGGTTGCCAGGCAACAAAACATATGCCCACAGCAGCCAAATCGTCCGGGCAGTCAACAAGGGTTGTTGGCCCTTGATCACTACAAAAATTCTTGTGGACGCTCTAAAGGCCAAAGTTAATACCCGATTGACTTTAAACACACACACACTGTTTAAGGTCATGAGAAGAAGAAGCCTATTGATTTTGACCGATTTCAAATAATTACTTCCAGAGTTGTCTCCCTTGATCACTTCAAAAAAACCTTGTGATGCTATAGAGGCCAAACTTATCCTCCGATTGACTTCAGGTTGCTACACAGAGTTTAAGGTGTTATAACGAACAGGTATTTTGATTTTCAATGAATTTTGATAACTGAACTGCTAAATCCATGATATTAAATGTTTTCTATGCTAATTGTTAGCGTGGGGCAAAACTTTTATAAAAAGCAAACAAATTCTAATGATTTTCAGATAATTGTTACTCTTGATCAGATTTTAGTGTATTACAAATGTTTCATTACCAAAAAAAGTAAAAATATACGACAACCCTTGTTGACTGCCCGGACGATTTAGCTGCTGTTGGCGTATGTTTCGTTGCCTGGCAACCTATCTTTTGCTATTTTACTTACAGACTTGGGAGTTAAATTTTCTGAATCCTTGGAGGAAGTCCTAAAAAACGTCGAGAGTAGAATTTTGTTTCAGGTCAACTGGTAGTCTCTATCATCCATACAAATATTCTACGAATATTAGTCTGGATGGGTCCTCAAAATTTGACGGAAAATAGGTCATTGTCTGGATTATCCAGTCTTTTAAGTTACCACGTACTGAATCTATCAAAGCAGCTCGCTTGTCAACGATGACACTCTTTAAAATTTTGTTGTGTAAAGGTTTTAATTGAAATGGTAATTTTCTCTCGTCATGAATCAGACGTATGGCTTCTCACAATCTTCTTGATTCTTCATTCGATGCATGCTTATTCCACGTCTCTATTTTGTTTCTAATAAGAGATGTGCCAAGTGAATTGTGGGATATATTTCAACCACGCTTTATAGAATCTAGCAAAATCGGCCCGGCTTCATAAGATCTAGCACTTACCGATACTTTCATTGGATACTTTAGCCAAAAGGTTCCATTGCCCATGCGTAACCAAATGTTTGGTTTATCCAGTAATTTTCGTCAAAAATTGAGAACCGACAGAGACTAGTCAACTGGGAGTCACCATTTTGAAGGGCCGAGACTTTGGAACACAATAACTCTCCTTCTAATTAAGCTAGAATGTTCAAACTTGGTGTATACGTTTATTAGGTCAATGTCGTGATTGAGTTCAAAGATGACTATTTTCTGCCTAGGGTAAGCAGAGATAAGCAAGCTGATTTGTTGATTCTTTCGGGCCCGATAACTTTGATTATAATGAAGGGAGGGCGATGAAACTCTTGCCAATCGAAAGTCCAATATCTAGTCCGTTGTGTGAAATTATTGTATCATTTTTTTAAAATGTCCTGGGTAGCCGAAAAAAAAGAGATCGAAAATCCAAAAAGTCGTATTTTTACGATTTGGAGCATTTTTAAAGGTCCTTTTCTCTTAAAGTCAACATAATATTTTTTGGGAACTTCTTCTACAAAAAGTCTTATCAATAGTCTTTTATATGAAACCATCGATCAACAGTCCAAAATATCAGGAGTAGAAGAATAAAAGGATCGAAAATTGAAAAACCGCAGCCTTTCATTGTTAAGCAAAACAGGCAGTGTGGATGTCTACAATCTGCACATTTAGTCATCGTATAGAACTTATTCAACAGTATCGAATTCCAATTGCTTAGGGATATTTTACGTGCACTTCAATGTGTACACAGGAAGCTGGTTTTCTGTCCCATCCGAACGACTAGACAGCTGTCCTTGTCAGGCCCACTGACAAAGGGGAACCACGCCGGAAAATCGAGATGAACTTTCTCGGTGCAGAACTTTCTATTTAGGCCAAACGTTTATTGCAAGCGATTAAGGTGGTCAGTGGGAGCTTATTATCAAAAGTTTTGGTGATAATCGGTTGGTAATTAAAGTACCGTGCAAATTAAACTGTTATAAGTCAGCAATTTGCCGATTTTAGGGAGGCTGAATGGTTAGCATGTGCGCGTTGTATTGTAACGTCTGTCATTGAGTCAACCGGCGTCGTTTTGATTTCCAGGATGCACGTGACATTGAGTATGGTGTGCAACTTCATGGGTTTTCTCCATGTCCTTCGGTTTCCTCCCAAGGCTTAAGACCCCTACGTTCAAGGGAAGTTTTTAAATAAAATTAAAAACCATATGTTAGTCCCGAAATGACCTAGTTTGTGTCGAATGGACGTTAAGCGGCATTTCTCTCTTACTCTTTTATTTTTAAAGTTTTGTAATAATCGGTTGGTAATCAAAGGTACAGTAAAAATTAGGCTGGGGCTATTTGCCACATGTGGTAAGACAATTCGGGGGCTATTTGCCACATGTACATCTCCGCACAGCAATTATCAACCAATATCCACGAAACTCACAGAATGTGATAACATTAATAATATCTCGGAATAGCCGAAATTCCAGCCACTTCCGGTCAGCAGTTTCCGAGATATCGGGTTACCACACATTTCATGTGGTACGACTACAGACCACAATTATCAACCCATATCCACGAAACGTACAGAATAAAATTACATTAAAATATCTCTGAGTAGGCAGTGTTCCGACCACTTCCGGTTAGCGGTTTCCGAGATATCAGGTTACCACACATTTCATGTGGCACGACTACAGACCTCAATTATTAACCGATATCCACGAAACTTACAGAATATATTTACACTAATAATATCTCAGAGTAGGCAAAGTTTCGGCCACTTAGCGGTTTCTGAGATATCAGGTTACCACACATTTTTTGTGGCACGCCTACAGACCACAATTATCAACCCATATCCATGAAACTTACAGGATATAATAACAATAATAATATCTCGGAGTACCCAAAATTTCGACCACTTCCGGATAGCAGTTTCCGAGATATCAGGTTACCACACATTTCATGTGGCACGCCTACAAACCACAATTATCAACCGATCTCCACGAAACGTACAGAATATAAAAAACAATGATAATATCTCGGAGTAGCCAAAATTTCGACTACTTCCGGTTTGCAGTTTCCGAGATATCAGGTTACCACACATTTCATGTGGCACGCCTACAGACCACAATTATGAACCGATATCCACGAAACTTACAGGATGTAATAACAATAATAATATCTCGGAGTAGCCACAATTTTGGCCACTTCCGGTTAGCAGTTTCCGAGATATCAGGTTACCACACATTTCATGTGGCACGCCTACAAACCACAATTATCAACCGATCTCCACGAAACGTACAGAATATAAAAAACAATGATAATATCTCGGAGTAGCCAAAATTTCGACTACTTCCGGTTTGCAATTTCCGAGATATCAGGTTACCACACATTTCATGTGGCACGCCTACAGACCACAATTATAAACCGATATCCACGAAACTTACAGTATGTAATAACAATGATAATATCTCGGAGTAGCCACAATTTTGGCCATTTCCGGTTAGCGGTTTCCGAGATATCAGGTTACCACACATTTCATGTGGCACGCCTACAGACCACAATTATCAACCGATATCCATGAAACTTACAGAATATAATTACACTAATAATATCTAAGAGTAAGCAAAGTTTCGGCCACTTCCGGTTAGCGGTTTCTGAGATATCAGGTTACCACACATTTCATGTGGCACACCTGCAGACCACAATTATAATAATGATAACGAAATTTATATTGCGCAACAATTCATCCCACTTGGGGATGCTCTACGCGCATGAAAGTGTTCACATGGGATTAATTATATAGTGACTTAACATCCAGGTTTTCACACTTGATTTAAAGATGGACAATGTTTCACATTTTCGAATTGAAGGTGGTAGCGAATTCCACAGAGTTGATGCATTATATTGAAAAGTCCTTGAACCAAATTTCTTCCTCTTATAAACTGGGACATCTAACAATAATTTACTCTCAGATCTCAGTGACCTATTTGGTTTGTAGTGTGTCAAGAGATACTGAAGATATTGGGGTGCCGTTTGATTTAATGTCTCGTAGGTCAGGGTTAAAATTTTAAAGTTAATTCTTGCGGCGATTCTCGGATTAGCTAAAATTTCGACCATAATTGTGGTCTGTAGGCGTGCCACATGAAATGTGTGGTAACCTGATATCTCGGAAACTGCTAACCGGAAGTGGTCGAAATTTTGGCTACTCCGTGTAAGTGTAATTATAGTGTAATTATATTCTGTAAGTGTTGTGGATATCGGTTGATAATTGTGGTCTGTAGTCGTGCCACATGAAATGTGTGGTAACCTGATATCTCAGAAACCGCTAACCGGAAGTGGCCGAAACTTTGCCCACTCCGAGATATTATTAATGTAATTATATTCTGTAAGTGTCGTAAATATCGGTTGATAATTGTGGTCTGTAGGCGTGCCACATGAAATGTGTGGTAACCTGATATGTCGGAAATTGCTAACCGGAAGTATTCGAAATTTTGGCTACTCCGAGATATTATTATTGTTATTATATCCTGTAAGTTTCATGGATATCGGTTCATAATTGTGGTCTGTAGGCGTGCCACATGAAATGTGTGGTAACCTGATATCTTGTAAACTGCTAAGCGGAAGTGGTCGAAATTTTGGCTATTCCGAGATATTATTATATCCTGTAAGTTTCGTGGATATCGGTTTATAATTGTGGTCTGTAGGCGTGCCACATGAAATGTGTGGTAACCTGATATCTCGGAAACCGCTAATCGAAAGTGGCTGAAACTTTGCTTACTCCGAGATATTATTAGTGTAATTATAATCTGTATGTTTCGTTGATATCGTTTGATAATTGTGGTCTGTAGGCGTGACACATGACATGTGTGGTAACCTGATATCTCGGAAACCACTAACCGGAAGTGGTCGAAATTTTGGCTACTCCGAGATATTATGTATGTTATCATATTCTGTAAGTTTGATTGAAATCGGTTGGTAAAGTGACGTTAAGCCGCATTTCTCTCTTTCTCTTTTATTTTTAAAGTTTTGTTATAATCGGTTGGTAATCAGAGGTACTGTAAAAGTGATAAAACAGAAAATTTCGCCCGGTTGTAATGTTTCTCACTTTAAAGTCAGCAATTTGCGGATTTTAGGGGGCAAACGTTTATTGCAAACAATTAAGCTGGTCAGGGCGAGCTTATTTTTAAAACTTTTGTAATATTCGGTTGATAATTAAAGGTACTGTGCAAATTAAAATGTTAAAATAGAAAATTTCGCCCTGTTGAAATGTTTCTGGTTGTAGGTCAGCAATTTGCCGATTTTAGGGAGGTTGGATGGCTGAATGGTTAGCACGTGCGCTCTGTATCGTAACGTCTGTCATTGAGTCAATTGGTGTTGTTTCGATGTCTAGGTTGTACTTTACAAGGTGTATGGTCGCCTATACAACCTCGTAGGCCGTAACGCCGCTGCCTGGGTAAAATTTCCCTCATTGCACACTTTATGGGGTATGCCCGTCTTCATTAGCCCATTTTAGGAGTAGGATGTTAAACCCCATTCAGTTTCATTTCATTTTATTTATTATAGTGGATAAATATTTTTCTGTTTCTAGCAATTATTTAATTTCTTCATAGAAATCTTGCTTTGAACAGTTTTTTTTTTATTGCAGAGTACCATTCTTGTATATTGCAGTCTATGACCCTTTGTTTAAAACGTGCTTAAAAAGTTGTCACGATTTCCTACTTATAACCAAACATATTGGAAACCATAATTATATAAAATATCCCTAATTTTGGTAGTACGATTACAGCTATACAAGTTTCAGTTATTTCCCTTTAGTTTAAATATTATTTTTTTGCCCTGGTGCAATGTTTCTCACTACATTTTAACTCGTAACTTTGTGAGTTTTTGACCGATTTTGATAATTATGTCTTTATTATTTTCCAAATTTACATATTTAACGTAAATACTCAAACAGTTGAGGTCAACCATATTCAAAAAGTTTTAGTTCCGTTCAAAGTTATCTCATTTAATTTTTCGATGTTTTCTTACCATTTTCATTTCATTTTTCTGAAACTTTTGACGTGGGAAGTCATCCCGATTACAGCAACACAAGGCTCAGTTATTTCCCTTTAGTTTTCAGATTATTTTTATACCCGGGTGTAATGTTTCTCTCTATATTTAGACTCATAACTTCGCAATTTTTTTCCGATTTTGATAATTATTTTTTCTTGTACTTCAATCTTTTAAGATACTTGATATGATCCATGCCACGTGACGATGAATATAAAAGCTTTGATATCTGCATGGGACAGTAGCAGATCTAGTTATTATTATTATTATTATTGTAACAGCGCACTGCGCAATATCCATGCATGAGCATGCTCAAAGCGCAGTCCAAAAATGATCACAACTGTCATAAATTGAATGCTTTCTTAAACAAAAAGGTTTTAAGTCTGGATCTAAACACCGCAGTATCTGGAGAGTTCTTTATTTCCAGTGGCAGATCATTCCACTCTGTTGGGGCTGAGTAGGAAAAAGTCCTTTGTCCAAAACGGACTGTTTTCGGTTTAGGCACAACAAGGAGTTTCTTATCTACAGATCTTAAGGTTCTTGCAGGAGTATATGATTGTATGAGATCACTCAGGTATTTTGGGGCTGTGCCATTTAAA
This sequence comes from Patella depressa, assembly GCA_948474765.1. Lineage (NCBI taxonomy): Eukaryota > Metazoa > Mollusca > Gastropoda > Patellidae > Patella > Patella depressa. The sequence goes on along the minus strand of OX419715.1, from coordinate 46,584,425 downwards.
CATCGAAATGCATAACACAGAATTTTAAATTTGATTCTGTAACTAACAGGAAGAAAATGGAGTTCTTTAAGAATTGGTGTTATATGACTGTAACGAGGAGCCAGAGATATTATTCTAGCTGCCGTGTTCTGTATCTTTTGGGGTCGCGAAATAAGAGAACTAGGAGCACCAGCCAGTAAACTATTGCAGTAATCTATTCTGGAAAGAATCAACGAGGACACTAGTATCTTAGCAGAATCGGCATTCAGATACTTCCTGATGCACCCAATGTTCCGTAGAATGAGATAGCACACTTTAGATATATGGTTGATATGGGTTTCCATATTAAGACTGCTATCAAACATCACTCCAAGATTTCGTATGCTATTTGAAATTGGGATAGAAAGGTTGCCAACATGAACATGGGTTAAACCGCAGAGATCACGTCTAGATTTCGGACCAAGAAGTAAAGCTTCAGTTTTCTCATCGTTAAGTTTAAGTTTATTTGCTGTCATCCACAATTTAATTTGGTCATAACATCTTGAAAGTTTGGAATTGGTTATAGCAGCTGACATTGGTGTAGGCTTGAATATAGACATAATTTGAGAGTCGTCAGCGTAAAAATGTTTAAGAAGGTCATGATCACTAATAAGTGAACCCAAGTCTTTAGTGTATAGGGTAAACAGTACTGGCCCCAATACAGATCCTTGGGTAACTCCACAGGTTAGATCAACAGGAGTAGAGACACAATCGTGAACTGTAACACTTTGACTTCTGTCTGTTAAATATGACCCGAACCAATTCAGTGCCTTACCAGCAAGTCCATAGTCATCTTTTAGCCTCGAAAGTAAATAGGAAGTTTTTACAGGCGAATTCTAATATCTTCAAAGTGAATTCTGGTGATTGTACTGATGATTGTAAATGAATTCCGTTGTATGGATTTGGTCAAATAATATTATACTCAGCCAAATTAAAAACTTGACACTAGGGATTTTTGGTACTAGATTTTTAATATTTGGTTTAAGGCAACTATTTTAGTGTTATGTTGTGCACAGACGACCTTGACATCAACAGAAAGCAAGAATACGTCTCGCCTAAAGTCCTTGACATTGATAACGTTCATGATGTTACAGTACCCCCCAAAATGAAATTCACAGACTTGGAGAACAATCGGAATAAAGTGTTTAGTGGTTGTGGCCTCCTCTAGCGTCTCATACTGCTACACAACGTCTTCTCATGGATCTCAGAACAATAGTAAAGACTACCCGAGGAAGATATCGCCACTGCTCAGCAAGGGCATGTTGAAGGTCCTGCAACGTCAGTGGTAGATTCACTTGCTGACGAACACGTCGACCCAGTTCGTCCCAGATGTGTTCAATAGGATTAAGGTCGGGGCTAAGCGACGGCCAATCCAGGACTTGGACACCGGCATTTCTTAAAAAATTCTGGGTAGCAATTGCCATATGGGGTCGGACATTGTCTTGTTGAAACGTTAGTCCAGGCCCATGTCTCTGCATAAACGGAAGAAGAACAGGTTGCAAAATCCCTGTACTGGACAGCATTTAAGTTCCCTTGGACAACAACAAGTGGAGAATGTCTATGTGCACAAAATGAACCCCAAACCATGACGCTGCCGCCACCAAATCGATCAACTTCTCTGACGCATACTTGAGCGTAACGTTCACCTCGTTTGTGGTACACTCGGACCCTGCCATCGGCAAATCTCAAAGTGAATCGAGATTCATCACTAAAGACAACCAAATTCCACTGTCTTTGAGTAATCTTATATGTCTTGTGGCCCACACATGTCGGTTACAGCGATGAAGAGGTGTCAATGTTGGTCCATTATAGGGCCTCCGAGCTCAAAGACCAGCAGCCTGAAAGCGATTTCGAACAGTTTGTGTACATGTAGTTACCACTGATCTATATAATAACTGGATAGCTCATGACGCAATTAACAAATGACGTTGCTTGAAGCCACCGTCCGGCATCTTGCTCCTCCCAGAAGCACTCGTTGTCCTTTGTCTCCACTATAAGTACGCGCTTTGTTTACTAGTAAATTCGACGAAAACATTAACAACAGAACATTATATTTTGTTGGCGACATTGTTGGTGCTTTATATAAAATAAATTCACAACATTGATTTTATTTTTAAAAGTGCACATTCTCATTATAAAATGGTTTGAAGCGAACCACACATTTGCCGTAAATCAGATTATAACTTTAACATACCGTTGAATTTATCAATTTCTATAGGCCTACACAATTGAAAATAATAAATGATAGAGTAACTTTTAAAAAAATTAAATCATCTGACTAAAAAAAAAAATTTAAGATGTCAACCCTTGTTTTTTTTTTAAATTATTGTTTTCATTATGGATTTTAAAAATGTTTGGCAATCAGCCAGTTGTATTCATCCAGAATTTTCTACTATATTTTAAATATTTATGAATACCAAGATTGTATCATGTCCTTTGTAAAAAAAAAAGGGCATAATATCTATAGACATGTAGGGTCCATGATAAAATAATAAAAGGATGAGCCGTATTTACACTACCGTTGTCTTTGCTATGGCGCATTACAATATTCAAATTTAAATACTGTTCAGCTATTTTTTTTTGTGTGTGCACATCTTTATCCTTAGAATATATGTAATTTTGATATTTTATAGCTTTTTTCTACATATATACATACTAGGATGGCCTAGTGGTCTAGAGTGCCGCGCTTCGACCACTAGCTGGCCGGTCACCTCTGGCTTGCGGCTGTGGTTTCGAGCCCTGGTGTGAGCGTATGTGGCATGGAGATAGGGGCGCTTTCTCAACCTCGTGGGTTTCCTCCGGGCACTCATCCGGTTTCCTACGCGCAAGCTAATTATTGAAATAAAAATGAAACCATATGTTAGTCCCAAAATGACCTAGTTTGTGTCGAGTGGACGTTAAACCCCATTTCTCTCTCCTTAAAAACACTACTTATATTTTAGGCCTATATCCCGTTACAATTTACAATTCTGTGTTTTCAGTGTTAATTCCAAAGAGAATAGCACAAATTCGTCTTTTTTTTAAATATAGGATTACATTACATAACTTTATTTTAGAAGCCTGTATCCCATATTCTTCTACACAATTTAAAATTCTGTATTTCAATGTTAATTAAATACAAAACAGTCCAAATTTATTCTTTAGAAATAGATAAAATCCTTATAGGGCATTTAGTAACTGTAATATGATAAATAACACAAATTAATATGGATAACAGTCAGTGAGTAATGACCGTATAATGACAAGAAATCAAATTAACAAGGTAACAAAAACAATAACTGATATGGATCATCAAAGATGTAGATGAATTAAGTTATGAATCCATCTAAGGACTTAGAAATACATGTATATAAGCCTTACACCATTTTTTCTTTTACTTTTCTGTAATTTCACAGTTAATTTTGGAGGGGAAAAAACTCATGTTTTATTGTCCAGTTATTTTTTTTTTCTTTCGTCTTGTGGTCAGTATAATCTGTAATTTTAGAGTCTTTATTTTTTTATTTTTTTTAAAAAAAACCTGGGCTATTCACATATAGGCATATATTTTTGTCTGATTTCTAGTAATTTTAGAAACTTTCAAAGATATAATATAGGCCTATAATAAATTATTTTTCTTTATTTGGTCTATATATGAATAAACACCAGTCAATTGCATAGGCCTATCTTTTTTTCTTTAAAAATAAATTACTTATATTATAGGCCTATGTCATTTTTTTTAAAATTACTTACATTATAAATTATAGGCCTATATCATTTTTTAAAAAAAATACTTAAGAGTTTTGACCTATATCCTATTTTTTAAAACAAATAAATACTTATATTATAGGCCTATATCACATTCACATTCTCGCCTTTACTATTTATAATGTTGTTTTTCAATGGTAATTTCAGAGAGAATAAAAGCACAAATTTATTTGCAATAAACAATAGGATTACATTATATCACTATTTTGGGGGGGGCCTACATGTATATCAAAATTTTAGATTCGGTATTTTCACTGTTTATTAAAAAAAAAATATTCAAAATTTATATTTTCATCAATATACAGGCCCACATTATATACCATTTTCGTCTTTACTTTTCTGTAATTTCACAGATAATTTTATAGGGGGGGGGGGGGGAAACTAAGATTTGATGTTAGTTAGTTATTTCATTGGCATTTTGGACAGAATAATTTGTAATTTTAAAGTCTTTATTTTAAAAATTATAGGCTATTCACATAATAAAAGAATTATAGGCCCATGTGTTTATGATATGTGTCTATCTTCTTTTATTACTTCCTTTTTTCGCTGATGTTTAAACAAACAAAAAGGGAAAAAAATAAAAATGAATGAAATATAATCAATATACATACATATAACAAGAAAGAATTTTTTTTTTTTTCTATTTTGTATTCTCTAATATTTTTTAAAAGTTTAAGGATAGCCTACATGAGGTAATTATATTCCATAGCTTTAGCAGGCCTACATCCTATTTTCTTCTTAAAAGAATCTTACTTATTTCATAGTCCTACCTATATCACATTTTGTTTTCTACACTTTACAATTTTGTATTTTCACTGTTTATTCACTGTCCAAATTTATTCTTTAAAAATACAAATAGGCCTATATTATTATAGATTATTCTGTAATTTCACAGTTAATTCTAGAGGAAAAAATCACATCCCGGATGTAGTGATTATTATTATTATTTTTTTTTTTTAAAAGGCTATTCATATATAGGCCTAAATATGTATCCAATTTCTTTTTTGCTCTCACTCTTTAAATCAAAGTTAATAGCAAATGAATAAATATAAAAAGGATAAAATATATATAACAAAAAACAAAACAAAGAAAAAAAAGAAAAGAAAACTTGAAGAACTAGACTATATTAAAATACATAAATATGATTATGACTCTTGTAGTTAGCCTTATGATAGGCCTATAAATAGCTGCATGTGTTTGGCCTTTAATGCTTAATCTATAAATCCGATCTGTATTTATTTGCTTTTGTTTTGAACCGTGAATTCACCACATCCCTTCCTTTATAATGTGAAAAGTTTCATTAAAATAATAGGCCTGATTTACGTCTATTTACCATGCAACCGTGATTATGATGAATGTAAAGAAAGACCAAAGTATGTCCACGTAAAACAGTAATTTCACGTTATACATTATTTTATTTTCATACACTGTCGGCACATTTCATTCAGGACAACTTGTTATTAATTTTGAAAAGTTAGGATTATTTTAAAAACTTATAACGGTATTAATATTATCGAAGTTTACTTGAGGTAAATAACATTACGTCAACTGTAGAAACAAATGTTTTGCGAGGTTAAACATGGCGGAATTGGTACTTCCGGTGACTTCACACTTCTCAGCCAATGAGCTATCCAGTTATTATATAGATCAGTGGTAGTTACCCTTCCACCAAACATATCTCTACTTGTGGAGGTTGCAGTGACAAATCTGTTTCTAAGATGACGTAATCGTATTGCTTGATCTTCCTGGAGTGACGTCACACTGGGCAAAATTGTCAGGGTATCACTAACTGACAACCCAATGGCTTACTGTCTGCCAGCTTGATTTAGGGGTCGTTTGTTATTTCTTGATCAAAGGGGTTAACAGTTTTGTTAATATTGAGAGGTGTCATTGTACAAAAGACTCTGCTATTAAACGTGGGGGAAAATATATACATACCCTATATAGGGGTGTGTGATAATAGTCGATTTCTTTGGTACGGTATTAAAAACATGTGGAGAGGTATAAAAATTAATCATTCCGACCCTCGACAACACTAACCCCCATGTACATACCCCCTGAACATGGGTGCCCCTTAATGAGCCAAATTTTCAGTTTTTCTGTCATTTCACCTCTAAAAAGTTTGTTTAGAATGCCTTTAACAGATTCTTACGTAGGTTTTCATGGTCTGTGAGTCTCAATATTGGAATATCGGGCTTTGACAATCAGATTAAAATTACTTCTGAAAGACTTCGGCCTCTTTTATTTGTCATTTTAGAGCAATTTATAATGCAGATTAAGAATATACACTCAGTTTGGCCATAGAGGATATGGTTTCAATTTAATTTTGCTTTCAAAAACGGGAAAACATGTTTTGTCTGCTTACATTGTTGAAGTACAGTAATGTTGTTTCACTATCACTGGACACCTGAAAACTACAAGCCGCAATTCTTAACGCATGGTCTTGAAACTTTGCAAACTTATTCCTTATACCCTGAGGATGTTCCACAGGCACTTGAAGGGATTAAAATAAAACTTCCTATCTTTGACTATATATTACAGTAATTACAAGGTGAATCAGCTGACATTTTGTTTTGACTTGGTGACAACATTTCGTCTGCTATCCTCTCACAATACTCACTAGTTTTAATACTTCCCATGTTTTTATACGCCCACATTTTCATGTGGACGTATATTGTCGTCGCCCCTGTTCGTCCGTCCACAATTGTTTGTGAACAGTCTACAGGTCACAATTTTATTCTGTCGATATTGGCATTTTCATGTGGACGTATATTGTCGTCGCCCCTGTTCGCCCGTCCACAATTGTTTGTGAACAGTCTACAGGTCACAATTTTATTCTGTCGATATTGGCATGTATCAGACTGTAACTTCATCAATTATGGCCCCAGATCGTACGAAAAATCAAAATCAAAAAGTTCAAATTTCGTGAAAATCGGACCAAAATTGACGGACAAAATGGCCGCCGTTTGTACACGAATAGTGTGAAAATATGTTATATCAAGGTTGTGGACCTTATAGAGGTCACAATTTTGATGAAACTTGACATGTATGTTTATAACCCAAAGATCTTGGTTCCTTTCGATATTTGCGCCAATCGGATCGTAACTTCCTGAATTAAGGCCCCTGATTGTCCGAAAAATCGCCCTTTTTAGCTTGTTGTCCCTCTGGAGGTCAAAATTGTTATCCGATTTAAAAAAAAACGTTTGATTATATCACTGTTGCATGGTTATGAAGGTTGAGTTCGAATTTCGTGAAAATCGGACCAAAATTGACGGACAAAATGGCCACCGTTTGTACACGAATAGTGTGAAAATACGTTATATCAAGGTTGTGGACCTTATAGAGGTCACAATTTTGAACCGATTTTGATGAAACTTGACATGTATGTTTATAACCCAAAGACCTTGGTTCCTTTCGATATTTGCGCCCATCAGATCATAACTTCCTGAATTAGTCCCCGGATTGTCCGAAAAATCGCTTTTGTTAGCTTTTGGTCCCTCTGGAGGTCAAAATTATTATCCGATTTAAAAAAAACGTTTGATTATATCACCGTTACATGGTAATGAAGGGAGAGTTTGAATTTCGTGAAAATCGGACTAGAATTGACGGACAAAATGGTCGCCGTTTGTACACGAATAGTGTGAAAATATGTTATATCAAGGTTGTTGACCCTATAGAGGTCACAATTTTGAACCGATTTTGATGAAACTTGACATGTATGTTTATAACCCAAAGATCTTGGTTCCTTTCGATATTTGCGCCCATCGGATCACAACTTCTTGAATTATGTCCGCTGATTGTCCAAAAAATCGCTTTTGTTAGCTTGTGGTCCCTCTGGAGATCAAAATTATTATCTGATTTAAAAAAAACATTTGATTATATATCGGTTTCATGGTAATGAAGAGAGAATTTGAATTTTGTGAAAATCGGACCAGAGTTGACAGATAAAATGGCCGCCGTCTGTACGGGAATTTTGTGAATATATGTTATATCAAGGTGGTGGACCCTATAGAGTAGGGTGCCCCGAGCTCTCTAAGAATGTTTGTCTTACCTCGACAGGTGTTTACTCTGCCAAGACGAATTTCTTAATGATGACGAAACAGGCTCGGGCACAATGGGAGCACGTGCACGGACCAAATATTCACCGTATACAGCCATGCACGTGGTATTGTCACAACATAAAATTGTAAATAAAGACACGTTAAAAATATTTTCATCACGCGTTTGTCTTTTGATATTATTGGATCGCTAACTACGTTAATAATTCTAAAAATGATTGTCGTTTTTATTTCTCAATTCGCTATTTATTTACAGAGTGTTGTCGTTTAGTTTCGGATATTTAACATCTCCTAATAACACGTTTTGGAAAAGATAAGAGTACAACCGGTATTTTTCTTTTAATTTTGAAAGGTTCGTGAAATCGTCGTTGTACTGGCCTAGATGTATTATACCAAATTAGGAAATATAACAATTGTTTCGTTTTTTTAAATTTGCTACCGGAAATTTATCGAAGCGAAATGTAGTCTCGATCGACCAGATTTCTGTTCGAGACTACTTGCTTTTAGGGTTATGGGGAAACAAATCTTTTTATTTTGTTAAGGAATTGACCGACGGTCTTTTTAAAATTGTTGTCAATCGATTCAATTAGCATGCATGACGTCCAACGATGAATTACTATCCAGCAGTGGTTCGGGCGATAACTATGATCTCGGCACAATAACAAAATTTGCCTTTGCAAGAACTACAGGCTAGTACTAGGTACCATTAATAAATTTCCGACCAATACAGAGCGCCAGTCTATAATTACTGCTTTACATGACGTCAGTGTGACGTTTGAAGACAACGGTATTCGAAAGAGACTGATCAGACCGAAGACAAAGGCTAGAAAGCTGGGTAAACATATACAAACTTCTAATAATTCTTTAAAATTATATAACGATTATCTCGACAGCCCCCTTTTCCCCGGGATAGTGGACAATACACCATCGAAAGATACCAGCAAGACACATTTAATTAATAGAGAGACACAGACATCTGTCGATTCGACTTTGGCCAAATTAAATAGGAAAAATAGGAATTTAGTAAGTAGGATCAATAGGTTTAAGAAACCCCAATTTTCAGTTTAACAAATCGACTAAGGAAGACCTCAAACGAATTGATTCACACGAAGGCTAATAATAATAAAGTTTTGACAAATGAAAAAAACTGGTTGTACGTCCCAACCTCGTGTGGAAGAAGTAATTTTGTATGATGTCGAAAATCAAAGATACGCTTCAGAATACCATAATTTTGCCATGCAACTAAAAATCCTCAACGTTCCCGATGGGAACATCGACGCGGTTATAACTGAATTTTTTGCTTTCGCGAACTCAAATCTAATTACACTCCAACAGAAACTACATTCCAAAGAATATCTTTAAAACATGTTTCGGAAACCCCAAAGTCAGCAAAAAACACCACTTTATATACGGACGAAACAACTAAATATGACTCAAAATTCGGCACATATGCAATAACCGCTGACTCAACTCATACGCCAATGATTATTGGTCTTCGAAATATGTCAGATGAATCTGCGCAAATTACTCTTGCAACTTTAAATGAAATTTTGGCAGATCTTGATGATATAGCCGGACCCATTAGTAAATACGTAATTTCGAAATTAGAAATACAATGCCGCAATTGTAAATTATATGGCCAAGAACAAATTTTCTTGGTGATTTTAAAACAGAAAATAGATTGACATACCATTACGAAAGAAGGTCTAACATACTGGCCACAAAGATATGTGTTTTTGTTAATGTAATCGATCGCTTTCAGTCCCTATAAAGTTATAGGAAATACACCGCCTTCATTAGCCCAGTTCGGAGCAGAACAGTGGGACGTTAAGCCCCATTTCATTTCATTTATAGGAAATACATGTTAATATATTCAGAATATTTATTCTTGTGTAAATGCTATCATACAATAAGGCACGGGATCTCGAATTTGAATTTGTTCTTAATTATGTATCTTCTAGTTTGTATTCACTTATCCAAATCCAACTTCAAAATGTCAATGTACATCTCAAATCTGTACATAACTTGAACAGCTATTGCATATTTTTCATTCAGATTGATTAAAATAGTCTGTCATTATTTATTTAATACTGTTAATTATTCCATAAAACTTTCCTTAAATAAACATACTTCCAAACATTATACAAGGGGTATTTCGGGACCCCACGACATCGGACACCAGGTGTCTTTTGGACCCCCTCCCTTCCTTTCAATATTTTGCTTTTTACAAGTGTCTAATCTGTTCTGTAATCGGTGCTAGCTTTGTATTAGGAATCTTTCTTACTGATGATATTGTTTTGGTTATTCTAGTAATCTAGATCTGAAAGCAAATCAAGGTACCCTACCAACCCCACCAATAGACGATTCTACATGGAACATGACAATTACGATATTAATTTAGATTTGTATGGTTTAAAAAAAAATCTTATAATTCCTATCGTCAGTGACAATACCTGAAATAATTTGTTTTAGCCTGATTGATTATTGTTCAGTCTTGATATGAAGCTGTAGTTTGATCGTATTTGAATACAATTATTCATCCAAAACCTATTTATGTTTGGGGTCTTAGGTTACCCCTTGTTGCCGACAACATTTTTCGCGCGACGTGTACGCACAAGTGTTAAATGGGACATCAAATATAAATTTACAAAGGCACGTTCACATGTATGGGTATAGAAACTATACATAGATCGGTCCATTGTATCAACAAAAACTTAAACAAATGTAAATTGGACTGCACACATATAAATTACACAGGAATGACCGATCCAAACACTGAGCCGTATTGCGCTTGCTTGGAGATCTGAAATCCAATCGATACATGGAGCAGATTTTGTGAGATAGCAAATTACGATATAAACGAAGAGTCCCGAATGGTTGTGGTGGTAAATTCTTATCGGAAAAGAAATCCATAATTTTCCATTTCCAAGAAAAAATAACTGTCAACATTGAAATCCCAAAATACAAATGTCCGCCGCTAGTACACAAAAGTAGTGTATTTTACCGTACAGTCGAATGAATATATCTTGTGAAATAAAGCACGCATGTACAGTTTCTTGACAGTTTATAATAAAGGGTTATCCGGGGTTGTTGTTTGTATAGATATAGTGCCATAACAGTAAATAGTTTTCGAGATTTTTTTTAGCTCGGGGCACCCTATATAGAGGTCACAATTTTGAACTGATTTTGATGAAACTTGAAATACATGTTTATAACCTAATGATCTTGGTTCCATTGCATATTTGCCCATATCGGATCGTAACTTCCTGAATTATGGCCCCTGATTGTACGAAAAATCACCCTTTTTAGCTTGTGGTCCCTCTGGTGATCACAATTATTATCTGATTCAAAAAAACGTTTGATTATATCACAGTTACACCGTAGTTATGGGTGAGTTTGAATTATGATTTTCTGATGATTACTTAAAATGCAACAACTCTTGTTGACTGCCCGGACGATTTGGCTGCTGTGTGGGCGTATGTTTCGTTACCTGGCAACCTATTTTTTTTCATTGCTAACGAGACTTTATTTGATCATTATAACCCTCCAATGTAGTTAAATTGGTCATTTTACAGCGTTATTAATTACAAATCAAACTTGCAGCGTGATCACTTGGCTATTCGTATCTTCTGTATAGTCAAAGATAAGAAGTTTTATTTGAATCCCTTCAAGTGCCTGTGGGATGTTCGTGTTTTCAGTGTGTGCCCAACCCTCAGGGTCAGATCACACCCACTTATTCCTTGATTTTGGTGCATGCCCGACCCCAGGATGATCATTCAGAATTGCGGCCCCTCGGTTATAAACATAAAAGAAATGAGCGTTGCTGTTAAGAATTCTTGCTTGTAGGGGACAAACTGACCCAGAACTTGAGCATGGCTCTCTGCCCCAAGTGGTCAGACACGCACAAAAACAATACAAAACGTCCTGAAGGAATACCGGTAAGAAATAAGTTCGCAAAGTTTCAAGATGAAGCGTTAAAAATTGCAGCCTGTAGTTTTCACCTGTTTTTAAAGCAAAACTAAATTAAAAAAACACTCCCTAGATCGCAAAAGAGTCTTTATTCTTATTCTATGGTAAGAGTTGATCTAACATGACAAATTAGAACATTACAATATACATCTAAAATGATAGCATATGTGTAGTCTTCACAAAACATCACTCTAAATATAGACACGTTTGATGAGTATCGGTCATTTAGAAGTTATTTCAAAATCAACGTGAAAAGTCACCGCACAGATGACAAGTGCCAATTAAAAATATTAGCCATCGGTTACACAAGATGGACTTTAATGTATGTTATAGAAGGGTAAATGAAGTTTCATTATCAACCTTTTTCAGAATTTTAACCTCTGTCCCATATGGCGAAAATTGAAGGAGAAAATGGGTATATTTTATACGTTTTCAGTGGGCATTGAATTTTGAGACTGAATATTTGAGAAAGTATATATATCCTATCAACTCAGAAACTTTTGTAAATTGATAAAAGCCAAGCTAACATTAACTATTATAGCAATTTTGGAGGTTTCCTCCCACTGCTAAAAACCCATACGCGCAAGCAAATTATTGAAATAAAATTAAAACATATGTTAGTCCCGAAATGACCTAGTTTGTACGTTAAACCCCATCTCTCTCTCTCTATAACCCAAAGATCTTGGTTCCTTTAGATATTTGCACATATCGGATCGTAACTTCCTGACTTATGGCTCCTGATTGTCCGAAAAATCGACTTCGAATTTCATGAAAATCAAACCAGAATTGCCGAACAGAATGGCCGCTGCTTGTACGCGAAAAGTGTGAAAATATGGTATATCAAGGTTGTGGACTCTGTAGAGATCACAATTTTAATTCAATTTTGATGGAACTTGAAATGCATGTTTATATAACCTAATGATCTTGTGCACATCTGATCGTGATTTTTTTGGACAATCAAGGGCCATAATCCATGAAGTTTCGATCCGATACATACCAATATCCGAAGCAGCCGAGTTCTTATGGGGATAAACCTATATTTCAAGTTTCGTCAAAATCGGATAAGAATTGTGACATGTAGAGAGTCCACAAACAATTGTGGACGGACATCCGGACGGACAGGGGCGACAGCATTAATACGTCCACATGAAAATGTGGGCGTATAAAAAACGTTTGACTATATCTCGGTTACACCATAAGGAGGTTGAGTTCGATTTATGTGAAAATCAGACCAAAACTGTCGGACAAAATGGCCGCTGCTTGTCTGCGAATTGTGTAAAAATATGGTATATCAATGTTGTGGACCCTGTATAGGTCACAATTTTAATCCGAATTTGATGAAACTTGAAATGCATGTTTATTACCCAAAGATCTTGGTTCCTGTTAATATATGTGCATATCGAATTGTAACTTCATGAGTTATGGCCCTTGATTGCAGGAAAAATCACTTTCTTCTCTATCCATCTCTCGAAAAATGTGTCCTGTCTGGCAAGCCTTTACATGTCAAATAATTTGAAACAAACTTATTTGTATTTACTTGTAGTTTTTTTTAAACTAAATTATAACTTTCGTTTGGTTGGATGAAAGCAAAAGTAGGAATATGTATTATGCAAGTTGCTAAAATTTGACTATAAATTTTGGTATTATTATTGATTTATGAATACAAGTATGCAATTACAACAAAGGTTTTGTTTATTTGAAGTTTCAGCTATTATTATTCGGAATGCATTATGATATTATTATTCGGAATACTTAATGCAATTATTGATGTGAATTAAATCAACATGTCTGTTGTTGAACATACAACTATTCATTAGGCTTACCCATGGCTGGATCATTTCAAAATGGATTAAGAACCCTGGTCAGAAAATATACGTTCGTACATGGGTAGGGTAACTACAACATTTGGAGGGGCCTGAAAAAATTTATATTTAACACCACTCTCTACTAATGTCTTATTGTTGTAGAAAAGCTAGGAGTGGAAGCAGATCAAGTTCAAAATGGTGTCGAAGGTTTAATGTATTTATTAACAGAATCTTCAAAACTCATGGTAATTACATAGTTACATTTATTTTTTTATTAGCATAACAGGTCAGCAATTTCTGGCCAATCAGCATTCTTCAATAAATTCTGGTAATTTTCACCATGTTTGAGTTTATGTTGGACATTATATGGGAAATAGAATTATTATATAACAGAAAAAGTTATTGCCAATTATAGTTTGTATGGGAGTGGACATTCGACCCATTTCTCTCTCTCTTATTTCCAGTTAAGATAATCATAGGAATAGGTATTTGGACAGAGTTCTCTCTACCCTTACAATGTACACTTGTAACCCATTCATATCTATTTCAAATTGTGACATAACAAGTTTTGAAACTGTAATTTGTAAATGTTAAATAATGTTTTGGGTTGTAATTTAGTTAAGAGTACAATTTAAAATCTTGTATACTCTGTTGTAGACTTTAATTATTAAATGACATTTTTATATTTTAGTTAAATCAAGTGGATTATCAAGATAGTATAATAGTTTTAGGTTTTAGTGAAGATCTGAGAGAAATGCTATTACAACTTTATATAGAAAATAGAAAAGAAGTTCGAACAATTTTATCAGAAATATCAATGGACCTTCCACATTATCGAAATCTAGAATGGCGATTTGATGTACAGGTATATACTAATTAATTGAATTCACAAAATGCAGATCAGCAGTGAGACATGATTCATTGCTAGACATGGAACCTGAAGGATAACAGAAAATTCAATCTGGTTAATATGTCAGTTTGGTTTCCTTTTATTTCAAGGTTGTAGACCCAATAGAGGTGACAATTTTAATTCGATTTTGATGAAATTCCAAAGATCGCGGTTCCTTTCGGTATTCGGGCACATTGGACCATAACTTCCTGAATTATGGCCCCTAATTGTACGGAATATCATGTTTTTTACATTGTGGACACTATGGAGGTCACAATTTTATTCCAAATTAGAAAAACTGTATCCCTGTTACACATTAATGATGGTTGAGTTTGAAATTCATAAAAATCGATAATTGAACAGCTAAATCCATAATATTACATGTTTCATATACTAATTGTTAGCATGGGGCAGAAATTTATAAAAACCAAACAAATTCTAATGATTTTCTGATAATTACTTATTATTTGACAACTCTTGTTGACTGCCCAGATGATTTAGCTGCCATGGGCATATGTTTCGTTCCCTGGCATCCTATTTTTCATTTGATATAAGCATACAAATCATGTGAACTAATTAATCAAGACAAGATCTGAGTGTGTAGTGGTTTTCTGGGCCATCTGATCGTAGTAGGTTGTGGAAGAAGAAACCCAAAATAGACTGAAATAGAAAACCTCCTTGTAAACAAAATGAACATAGTATACTTGATATAATATTCTTTGTTCTTCTTTATTTTAGCATATTTTAAAGTTCGACAATAAATTAAATGAACTGTTGTTCAACATATCAGAGTTAACCAATTGAAAAAAAAACTTTCCATGTATGGAAGGATATCGCTGCCAATATTAAATGCTCTGCAACAATGTTGTTTCCGTTGATAATATGTAAAATGTACAAAGTCCTAATACCGGTAAGCCCAAAGTTAAATGTAAAACGACAAATGTTAAGTGTCAAGTGACGAATGTTTTGTGGGAAAATGTTTTTATTGATGTGTCCACATTTGCGCTCTGCCACATCTCATTTGTCCTTCACGCTTTCTACATAGCATCTTTCGCACAGCATCAACTTTCATATGCAAATGTAGGATACCATGTGACTTATTATAAATATATACAGAAATCAAGCAGAAGGGTATACACCACGCCATAGAACTGTACTAGATCTATGACCACACGGTAACAGTAAATCAAGCTGGCAAACTATAAGAAACTATCTAAACAACCGTGCGTAATCCTGAATGTGTCAGTAAATAATTGATAGATTCAAAGAGCCAAAGAAACATACTTTCCAGTAATTTATAACAAAGTAACTGGAATTTCATATTAATACCCATATTTTGACAATCTTTCTAATACTATAGACTTTGTAATACTATAGACTTATTTTAGTGGTAACAAAGGTTTTCTGCTTAATATATACATTCTTTACCTCATGATGTGTGACGAAAACTAGGGTAATGAAGTAGCCTGCATTATTCTACTACTATCTTAGACTAACTGCTAAAGACCCCTACGCCCAATCGAATTATTGAAATAAAATGAAACCATATGTTGGTCCCAAAATGACCTAGTTTGTGTCGAGTGGACGTTAAACCCCATTTTTCTCTCTCTCTCTTTAGACTAACTCGCAGACAGTGTTGTCAGTATCCATTTCTGGAAAGTAGGGTATTATCTCGTGCACAGATTAGTACAATTAACTAGAATAGTGTTGATTTAAAACAGTCCCTAAATAAATCACTTAGCCAAATAAGGTAATTGTCACGCCCTAATTACAAATTATACTTTCTATATAGGAAAGGGCTTGTCTGATTTACGCTCAGACATCATTCAGAGCCCCCCCCCATCCTTACTTCAATGGACCAGCTTTTAGTGATCTACGTAGCAGTATTGAGAATTTCGGCAGATTAAGACCCATATTTCAACATTGAATCCCCCCCCCCTCCCTGCTATCATGGCAATAGATTTTAGTATAACTCCCGTGTTTGTAAGTACAATATCGAAAAAGTTCTATTGATTTTTCACGTTACAAGATGATGGCACTTCATTTCAATCGACAAACTTCATATTTTGTGTACGAATCAGTTATTACTTGTATAGTATCAACAAAATAAATAGGTCATTCTGACCTATATTTCGATCATTTTTTTGAAAATTTTGATCCTTAATTTCATTAAGGAGAGATAATTTAGAAAATTTCTAATCATATTTCTGAAGTCGCATTGGTAAGATCTACGTACATGCTAAATTCCATGAAAATTGTACAACTATTAAAGAAGTTGTCAAAATGGTCATAATTTTAACTTCCGGTTCGAAATCACAGCGACGAATTTTCGAAATTCAAAAATTTTAAACTGCAGATTTGAAGTAATTGTCTCAAGATACTCAAAGAAAAAAGATTTAGTAAAATAGGTCAAATATTCACAAAGTTACAGCATTGTAGGTCAAATGCATTCGTCGTAAAATTCGGTGATTTCGGATTCGTAAAACGTTTTGAAAATATATTTAATCAACAGCCACCACCCATTTTCGGGGGTATAGGTAAAAGTTTCAGAAAGATCCTATGGTTAGATTCTGAGATATCCGATTTGTGAATAAAACACACAAAAAAAATAATAGAAAACTAGATCTGCAAAGCAGATATTAAAAGCTTCCATATTCACAGTCACTTCCTGTCACATGTCATAGGTCATATAAATAATCTCATCAAGAAAAAAAAATCATTAAAATCGGTCAAAATATAGCGAAGTTTTTATGATTTTTCACTCGTAAACAACTTTATCGGAACGAAAAACATCAAAGACAAAATTCGAAAATGTGACATTTTCAAATAACAATATTTCGACCCTGATCCCAAGTCATTTTTCAAGTCGCATCAGTAATGTCTACTTACATACTAAATTTCATGAAAATCGTACAACTATTAAAGAAGTTGTCAAGTTGGTCTCAATTTCCGGTTCAAAATCACAGCGACGAATTTTCGAATATTACAAAACTTTTAAAAATAAGCTCCCCCTGACCAACTTAATCGTTCGCAATAAATGTTTGCCCCTTAAAATCGACAAATTGCTGACTTTAAAGTGAGAAACATTACAACCGGGCGAAATTTTCTGTTTTATCAATTTTTCAGTACCATTGATTACCAACCGATTATTACAAACTTTAAAAGAGAAAGAGAGAAATGCGGCTTAACGTCCATTCGACACAAACGAGGTCATTTCGGGACTAACATATGTCTTTTAATTATATTTAAAAACTTCCCTTTCGCGTACAGGTCTTTAGCCGTGGGAGGAATCCCAAGGACACGGAGAAACCCACGAGGTTGGACACCATACTCCATGTCACGTGCAACATGGAAATCGAAACGACGCCGGTTGACTCAATGACAGACGTTACGATACAGCGCGCACATGCTAACCATTCAGCCATTCAGCCTCCCTAAAATCTGGAGTTGACTCAATGACAGACGTTACGATACAGAGCGCAGGTGCTAACCATTCAGCCACGCAACCTCCCTAAATTTGGCAAATTGCTGACCTACAGCGAGAAACATTTCAACCGGGCGAAATTTTCTATTTTAACAGTTTAATTTGCACGATACCTTTAATTATCAACCGAATATTACAAAACTTTTAAAAATAAGCTCCCCCTGACCAGCTTAATCGTTCGCAATAAACGTTTGCCTCCTAAAATCGACAAATTGCTGACTTTAAAGTGAGAAACATTACAACCGGGCGAAATTTCCTGTTTTATCACTTTTACAGTACCTCTGATTACCAACCGATTATAACAAAACTTTAAAAATAAAAGAGAAAGAGAGAAATGCGGCTTAACGTCCATTCGACACAAACGAGGTCATTTCGGGACTAACATATGTCTTTTAATTCTATTTAAAAACTTCCCTTGCGCGTACGGGTCTTTAGTCATGGGAGGAAACTGAAGGACACGGAGAAAACCCACGAGGTTGGACACCATACTCCATGTCACGTGCAACCTGGAAATCGAAACGACGCCGGTTGACTCAATGACAGACGTTACGACACAGCGCGCACATGTTAACCATTTAGCCTCCCGAATATCTGGAAATTGCTGACTTATAGCAAGAAACATTTCAGCCGGGTGAAATTTTCTGTTTTAGCAGTTAATTTGCAAGGTACTTTAATTACCAACCGATTATTACAAAACTTTTGAAAATAAGCTCCAACTGACCAGCTTATCGTATGCAATAAACGTTTGCCTGAATTGAAAGATCTGAGCGGAGAAAGTTCATGTCGATTTTCCGGCGTGGTTCCCCTTTGTCAGTGAGGCAGAACGGAGGGCCTGATAAGGACAGCTGTCTAGTCGTTCGGATGGGACGAAAAACCAAGGTCCCGTGTAGACATTGGAGTGCGCGTAAAATATCCCTAAGCAGTTGGAATTCGATACTGTTGAATAAGCTCTATACGATGACTAAATGTGCAGATTGTAGCCACCCACACTGCATTTTGCTTAACAATGAAAGGGTGCGGTTTTCAATTTACGATCCTTTTATTCTTCTATTCCTGATATTTTGGACTGTTGGTCGATGGTTTCATATAAAAAAACTACCGATAAGACTCTTTGTAGAAGAAGTTCCCCAAAAATATTATGTTGACTTTACAAGAAAGACCTCTAAACATGCTCCAAATTGTAAAAAATGCGACTTTTTGGATTTTCAATCTCTTTTTTTCGGCTACCCCGGACATTTAAAAAAAAATGATACAATGATTTCACACAACAGGCTAGCTATTAGACTCTCGATTGACAAGAGTTTCATCGCCCTCCCTTCATTATAACCAAAGTTATCGTGCCCTAAAGAATCAACAAATCAGCTTGCTTATCTCTGCTTACCCTAGGCAGAAAATGCTCACCTTTGAACTCACTCAAGACAGTGACCTACTGAACGTCTACACCAAGGTTGAACATTCTAGCTTAGGAGTGTTATTGTGTTCCAAATTCTCGGCCCTTCAAATTGCTTCTATTTTTCACTTTCACTTAAAAATGGCGACCATCACGTGACTGAAATCAAAATTCTGATCCGATAGATTTTTAGGCATTCCTTCAAGGATTCCGAAAATGTAACTCCCATGTCTGTAAGTAAAATATCGCAAAAGCCTTTGTGATTTTTCACGTTTCAAGATGGCGGCACTTCCGGTTCGATCCAGAAACTCAATATTTTGTGTACGAATCAGTAATTACTTGTCTAGTATCGAAAAAAAATAGGTCATTCTGACCTATATTTCTTTGATTTTTTTGAAAAATTTGATCCTTAATTTCGTCAAGGGGAGATAATTTAGAAAATTTCTAATTATATTTTTGAAGTCACATCGGTAAGATCTACTTACATACTAAATTTCATGAAAATCGTACAACTATTAAAGAAGTTGTCAAATTGGTCTAAACTTCCGGTTCGAAATCACAGCGACGAATTTTCGAAATTCGAAAATCTGAAACTGCAGATTTATAGTAATTGTCTCAAGGTAGTCAAAGAAAAAAGATTTAGTAAAATAGGTCAAATAGTCACAAAGTTACAGCATTGTAGGTCAAATGCATTCGTTCGTAAAATTAGATGATTTAGGATACGTGAAACGTTTTGAAAATATATTTAATCAACAACCACTATCCATTTGGGGGGGGGGGGGGGTAGGTAAAAGTTTCAGAAAGATCCTATGGTTAGATTCTGAGAAATCCGATTTGTGGATAAAAATACACAAAAAAAAATAATAATAATAATTGAAACTAGATCTGCAAAGCAGATATTAAAGCTTTCATATTAACAGTCACTTCCTGTCACATGTCATGGGTCATGTAAATAATCTCATCAACAAAAAAAAAATCATTAAAATCGGTCAAAATATGGCGAAGTTTTTATGATTTTTCAATCGTAAACAACTTTATCGGCACGAAAAACATCAAAGACAAAATTCGAAAATGTGACATTTTCAAATAACAATATTTCGACCCTGATCCCGGCTATCCAGAAATGTATTCATTTTGGAAATAGGAGACGTATTCTCAAAACTACGGCCTATTGCTTTCATTCACGTGCTCATTATTGTCGATTTTTCACCTTTTCTCATATTCAGTTCGAAATGGTGACCATCACGTGACCGAAATCAAAATTCTGATCCTGTAGATTTTTAGGCATTCCTTCAAGGATTCCGAAATTGTAACTCCCATGTCTGTAAGTAAAATATCTAAAAGCCTTTGTGATTTTTCACGTTTCAAGATGGCGGCACTTCCGGTTCGATCCACAAACTCAATATTTTGTGTACGAATCAGTATTTACTTATCTAGTATCGAAAAAAAAAATCAGGTCATTCTGACCTATATTTCTTCGATTTTTTTGAAAATTTTGATCCTTAATTTAACCAAGGGGAGATAATTTAGAAAATTTCTATTTATATTTTTGAAGTCACATGGGTAAGATCTACTTACATACTAAATTTCATTAAAATCGTAGAACTATTAAAGAAATTCTCAAGTTGGTCTTAACTTCCGGTTCGAAATCACAGCGACGAATTTTCGAAATTCGAAAATCTGAAACTGCAGTTGAAAATGATTTTTGTCAAGGTACTCAAAGAAAAAAGAATTAGTAAAATAGGTCAAATAGTCACAGAGTTACAGTAATGCAGGCCAAATTCACTTGTTCGTAAAATTCGGTGATTTCGAATTCGTAAAACGTTTTGAAAATATATTTAATCAAAAACTGCCACCCAGTTTTGGGGGGGTAGGTCAAAGTTTCAGAAAGATCCCATGGTTAGATTCTGAAAAATCCGATTTGCAGAAAGTATGCAAAAAAAAAATAATAATAACAATAATAATCTTAACAAAAACAATAAGCTTTCATACAGCGCGCACATCCTAACCATTCAGCCATTCAGCCTCCCTAAAATCTGGAGTTGACTCAATGACAGACGTTACGATACAGAGCGCAGGTGCTAACCATTCAGCCACGCAACCTCCCTAAATTTGGCAAATTGCTGACCTACAGCGAGAAACATTTCAACCGGGCGAAATTTTCTATTTTAACAGTTTAATTTGCACGATACCTTTAATTATCAACCGAATATTACAAAACTTTTAAAAATAAGCTCCCCCTGACCAGCTTAATCGTTCGCAATAAACGTTTGCCTCCTAAAATCGACAAATTGCTGACTTTAAAGTGAGAAACATTACAACCGGGCGAAATTTCCTGTTTTATCACTTTTACAGTACCTCTGATTACCAACCGATTATAACAAAACTTTAAAAATAAAAGAGAAAGAGAGAAATGCGGCTTAACGTCCATTCGACACAAACGAGGTCATTTCGGGACTAACATATGTCTTTTAATTCTATTTAAAAACTTCCCTTGCGCGTACGGGTCTTTAGTCATGGGAGGAAACTGAAGGACACGGAGAAAACCCACGAGGTTGGACACCATACTCCATGTCACGTGCAACCTGGAAATCGAAACGACGCCGGTTGACTCAATGACAGACGTTACGATACAGCGCGCACATGTTAACCATTAAGCCTCCCGAAAATCTGGAAATTGCTGACTTATAGCAAGAAACATTTCAGCCGGGTGAAATTTTCTGTTTTAGCAGTTAATTTGCAAGGTACTTTAATTACCAACCGATTATTACAAAACTTTTGAAAATAAGCTCCAACTGACCAGCTTATCGTATGCAATAAACGTTTGCCTGAATTGAAAGTTCTGAGCGGAGAAAGTTCATGTCGATTTTCCGGCGTGGTTCCCCTTTGTCAGTGAGGCAGAACGGAGGGCCTGATAAGGACAGCTGTCTAGTCGTTCGGATGGGACGAAAAACCAAGGTCCCGTGTAGACATTGGAGTGCGCGTAAAATATCCCTAAGCAGTTGGAATTCGATACTGTTGAATAAGCTCTATACGATGACGAAATGTGCAGATTGTAGCCACCCACACTGCATGTTTTGCTTAACAATGAAAGGGTGCGGTTTTCAATTTACGATCCTTTTATTCTTCTATTCCTGATATTTTGGACTGTTGGTCGATGGTTTCATATAAGAAAACTACCGATAAGACTCTTTGTAGAAGAAGTTCCCCAAAAATATTATGTTGACTTTACAAGAAAGACCTCTAAACATGCTCCAAATTGTAAAAAATGCGACTTTTTGGATTTTCAATCTCTTTTTTTCGGCTACCCCGGACATTTGAAAAAAATGATACAATGATTTCACACAACAGGCTAGCTATTAGACTCTCGATTGACAAGAGTTTCATCGCCCTCCCTTCATTATAACCAAAGTTATCGTGCCCTAAAGAATCAACAAATCAGCTTGCTTATCTCTGCTTACCCTAGACAGAAAATGCTCACCTTTGAACTCACTCAAGACAGTGACCTACTGAACGTCTACACCAAGGTTGAACATTCTAGCTTAATTAGAAGGAGTGTTATTGTGTTCCATATTCTGACCTATATTTCTTTGATTTTTTTGAAAAATTTGATCCTTAATTTCGTCAAGGGGAGATAATTTAGAAAATTTCTAATTATATTTTTGAAGTCACATCGGTAAGATCTACTTACATACTAAATTTCATGAAAATCGTACAACTATTAAAGAAGTTGTCAAATTGGTCTAAACTTCCGGTTCGAAATCACAGCGACGAATTTTCGAAATTCGAAAATCTGAAACTGCAGATTTATAGTAATTGTCTCAAGGTAGTCAAAGAAAAAAGATTTAGTAAAATAGGTCAAATAGTCACAAAGTTACAGCATTGTAGGTCAAATGCATTCGTTCGTAAAATTCGGTGATTTCGGATACGTGAAACGTTTTGAAAATATATTTAATCAACAGCCACTATCCATTTTGGGGGGGGGGGGGGGTAGGTAAAAGTTTCAGAAAGATCCTATGGTTAGATTCTGAGAAATCCGATTTGTGGATAAAATACACAAAAAAATACACAACAACCACTATCCATTTTGGGGGGGGGGGGGGTAGGTAAAAGTTTCAGAAAGATCCTATGGTTAGATTCTGAGAAATCCGATTTGTGGATAAAATACACAAAAAAAAAATAATAATTGAAACTAGATCTGCAAAGCAGATATTAAAGCTTTCATATTAACAGTCACTTCCTGTCACATGTCATGGGTCATGTAAATAATCTCATCAACAAAAAAAAAAAATCATTAAAATCGGTCAAAATATGGCGAAGTTTTTATGATTTTTCAATCGTAAACAACTTTATCGGCACGAAAAACATCAAAGACAAAATTCGAAAATGTGACATTTTCAAATAACAATATTTCGACCCTGATCCCGGCTATCCAGAAATGTATTCATTTTGGAAATAGGAGACGTATTCTCCAAACTACGGCCTATTGCTTTCATTCACGTGCTCATTATTGTCGATTTTTCACCTTTTCTCATATTCAGTTCGAAATGGTGACCATCACGTGGCCGAAATCTAAATTCTGATCCTGTAGATTTTTAGGCATTCCTTCAAGGATTCCGAAATTGTAACTCCCATGTCTGTAAGTAAAATATCTAAAAGCCTTTGTGATTTTTCACGTTTCAAGATGGCGGCACTTCCGGTTCGATCCACAAACTCAATATTTTGTTTACGAATCAGTATTTACTTATCTAGTATCAAAAAAAAAATCAGGTCATTCTGACCTATATTTCTGACCTATATTTTTTTTAAAACTTTGATCCCTAATTTCACCAACGGGAGATAATTTAGAAAATTTCTAAGGACATCTTTAAAGTTGCATTGGTAAGATCTACTTACATACTAAATTCCATGAAAATTGTACAACTATGAAAGAAGTTGTCAAGTTGGTCTCAACTTCCGGCTCGAAATCACAGCGACGAATTTTCGAAATTCGAAAATCTGAAACAGCAGTTGAAAATGATTTTTGTCAGGGTACTCAAAGAAAAAAGAATTAGTTAAATAGGTCACAGAGTTACAGTAATGCAGGTCAAATTCACTCGTTCGTAAAATTTGGTTATTTCGAATGCTTAAAACGTTTTGAAAATATATTTAATCAATACTCACCACCCATTTAGATTTTGAGAAATCCGATTTGCAGGAAACACATGTTGACTTTACGAGAAAGACCTTTAAACATGCTCCAAATTGTAAAAATACGACGTTTAGGGTTGTCAATCTCTTTTTTTCGGCTACCCCGGACATTTAAGAAAAAATGATACAATGATTTCACACAACAGGTTAGCTATTAGACTCTCGATTGACAAGAGTTTCATCGCCCTCCCTTCATTATAACCAAAGTTATCGTGCCCTAAAGAATCAACAAATCAGCTTGCTTATCTCTGCTTACCCTAGGCAGAAAATGCCCATCTTTGAACTCAATCAAGACAGTGACCTAGTGAACGTCTACACCAAGTTTGAACATTCTAGCTCAATTAGAAGGAGAGTTATTGTGTTCCAAATTCTCGGCCCTTCAAATTGCCTCTATTTTTCACTTTCACTTCAAAATGGCGACCATCAATTGACCTAAATCAAAATTCTACTCCGAACGTTTTTTAGGCCATCCTTGAAGGATTCAGAAAATATAACTCTCGTGTCTGTAAGTAAAATAGCAAAAAAGCCTTTGTGATTTTTCACGTTTCAAGATGGCGGCACTTCCGGTTCAATCCACAAACTCAATATTTCGTGTACGAATCAGTATTTACTTATCTAGTATCCAAAAAAAACATCAGGTCATTCTGACCTATATTTCTTCGATTTTTTTGAAAATTTTGATCCTTAATTTAACCAAGGGGAGATAATTTAGAAAATTTCTATTTATATTTTTGAAGTCACATGGGTAAGATCTACTTACATACTAAATTTCATTAAAATCGTAGAACTATTAAAGAAATTCTCAAGTTGGTCTTAACTTCTGGTTCGAAATCACAGCGACGAATTTTCGAAATTCGAAAATCTGCAACTGCAGTTGAAAATGATTTTTGTCAAGGTACTCAAAGAAAAAAGAATTAGTAAAATAGGTCAAATAGTCACAGAGTTACAGTAATGCAGGTCAAATTCACTTGTTCGTAAAATTCGGTGATTTCGAATTCGTAAAACGTTTTGAAAATATATTTAATCAAATACTGCCACCCAGTTTTGGGGGGGTAGGTCAAAGTTTCAGAAAGATCCCATGGTTAGATTCTGAGAAATCCGATTTACAGAAAGTATGCAAAAAAAAAATAATAATAACAATAATAATCTTAACAAAAACAATAAGCTTTCATACGTAATATGAAAGCTTAATAATCTTAACAGAAACAATAAGCTTTCATTCATATGTAATATGAAAGATTAACTAGATCTGCTACTGTCCCATGCAGATACGAAAGCTTTCATATTCATCGTCACGTGTCATCGATTATATCAAGTATCTCAAATAAAAGGATAAGAATAACAAACTATCAAAATTGGTCAAAAACTCGCGAAGTTACAAGTCTAAATATAGTATGAAACATTGCATAATCTGAAAACTAAAGGGAAATAACTGATACTTGTGTTGCTATAATCGGGATGACTTCCCACTTCAAAACTTTCAGAAAAATGAAATGAAAATTATAAGAAAACATCGAAAAATTAAATGAGATAACTTTGAACAAAACTAAAACTTTTTGAATCAGGTTGAACTCAACTGTTTGAATATTTACGTTAAATATGTAAATTTGAAAAATTATAAAGATATAATTATCAAAATCGGTCAAAAACTCACAAAGTTACAAATTTAAATGTAGTGAGAAACATTGCACCCGGGCAAAAAAATAATCTTTAAACTAAAGCGAAATAACTGAAACTTGTATAGCTGTAATCGGGCTTCCAAAATTAGAGATATGTTATATAATTATGGTTTCCAATATGTTTGGTTATAAGTAGGAAATCGTGACAACTTCTGAAGCATGTTTTAAACAAAAGTTCATAGACTGCAATATACAAGAATGGCACTCTGCAATAAAAAAACTGGTCAAAGCAAGCAGATTTCTATGCAGAAATTAAATAATTGCTAGAACCAGAAATTTTTTTATCCACTATAATAAATAAGCAACATAGAGAAAATGAAATGAAATTGAATGGGGTTTAACGTCCTACTGTTCTGCTCCTAAAATGGACTAATGAAGACGGGCATACGCCATAAAGTGTGCAATGAGGGAAATTTTACCCGGGCAGCGGCGTTACGGCCTACGAGGTTGGACAGGCGACCATACTCCTTGTCACGAAACAAAGCCAGTTGACTCAATGACAGACGTTACGATACAGAGCGCATGTGCTAACCATTCATCCACGCAACCTCCCTAAATTTGGCAAATTGCTGACCTACAGCGAGAAACATTTCAACCCGGCGAAATTTTCTATTTTAACAGTTTAATTTGCACAGTACCTTTAATTATCAACCGAATATTACAAAACTTTTAAAAATCAGCTCCCCCTGACCAGCTTAATCTTTCGCAATAAACGTTTGCCCCCTAAAATCGGCAAATTGCTGACTTTAAAGTGAGAAACATTACAACTGGGCGAAAATTTTTGTTTTATCAATTTTACAGTACCTTTGATTACCAACCGATTATTACAAAACTTTAAAAATAAAAGAGAAAGAGAGACATGCGGCTTAACGACCATTCCACACAAACTAGGTCATTTCGGGACTAAAATACGGCCTACGAGGTTGGACAGGCGACCATACTCGCAATCAACGCAAGTTGATTCACTGACAGACGTTACAATACAGAGCGCACGTGCTAACCATTCAGCCACGCAACCTCCCTAAATTTGGCATATTGCTGACCTACAGCGAGAAACATTTCAACCCGGCGAAATTTTCCATTTTAACAGTTTAATTTGCACGGTACCTTTAATTATCAACCGAATATTACAAAACTTTTAAAAATAAGCTCCCCCTGACCAGCTTAATCGTTCGCAATAAACGTTTGCCCCCTAAAATCGGCAAATTGCTGACTTTAAAGTGAGAAACATTACAACTGGGCGAAATTTTTTGTTTTATCAATTTGATTACCAACCGATTATTACAAAAATAAAAGAGAAAGAGAGACATGCGGCTTAACGACCATTCGACACAAACTAGGTCATTTCGGGACTAAAATATGTTTTTTAATTTTATTTAAAAGCTTCCTGTGCATACGGGTCTTTAGCCGTGGGAGGAAACCGAAGAACACAGAGAAAACCCACGAGGTTGGACACCATACTCCATGTCACGTGCAACCTGGAAATCGAAACGACGCCCGTTGACTCAATGACAGACGTTACAATACAGCGCGCACATGCTACCCATTCAGCCATTCAGCCTCCCCGAATTCGGAAAATTGCTGACTTATAGCATGAAACATTTGAACTGGGCGAAATTTTCTGTTTTAACAGTTTAATGTGCACAGTACTTTAATTACCAACCGATTATTACAAAACTTTTGAAAATAAGCTCCAACTGACCAGCTTAATCGTATGAAATAAACGTTTGGCCTGAATTGAAAGTTCTGCACCGGGAAAGTGAGGCAGAACGGAGGGCCTGACAAGGACAGCTGTCTAGTCGTTCGGATGGGACGAAAAACCGAGGTCCCGTGTACACATTGGAGTGCACGTAAAATATCCCTAAGCAGTTGGAATTCGATACTGTTGAATAAGCTCTATACGATTACTAAATGTGCAGATTGTAGTCACCCACACTGCATGTTTCGCTAAACAATGAAAGGGTGCTGTTTTCAATGTTCGATCCTTTTATTCTTCTACTCCTGATATTTTGAACTGTTGATCGAAGTTTTCATATAAAAGACTACCGATAAGACTCTTTGTAGAAGAAGTTCCCAAATAATATTATGTTGACTTAAAGAGAAAAGAGAAAAGAACCTTTAAAAATGCTCCAAATCGTAAAAATACGACTTTTTGGATTTTTGATCTCTTTTTTTCTGCTATCCCTGATATTTTAAAAAAAATAATACAACGATTTCACACAACAGGCTATTAGACTCTCGATTAACAAGAGTTTCACCGCCCTTCCTTCATTATAACCGAAGTTATCTTGCCCTAAAAATCAACAAATCAGCATGCTTATCTCTGCTAACCCTAGACAGAAAATGCTCATCTTTGAACTCAATCATGACATTGACCTAGTGAACGTCTACACCAAGATTGAACATTCTAGCTCAATTAGAAGAGAAGTTATTGTGTTTCAAAGTTTTGGCCCTTCAAATTGCTACTACTTTTCATATTCACTTCAAAATGGCAACCATCAATTGACCTAAATCAAAATTCTGCTCTGAACAATTTTTAGGCCATCCTTCAAGGATTCAGAAAATATAACTCCCGTGTCTGTAAGTAAAATAGCAAAAAAGCCTTAGAGATTTTTCACGTTTCAAGATGGTGGCACTTCAGGTTCGATCGACAAACTCCATATTTTTTGTACGAATCAGTAATTACTTGTCTAATACCGAAAAAAAAAATCAGGTCATTCTGACCTATATTTCGTCAATTTTTTTGAAAAATTTTATCCTTAATTTCTCCAAGGGGAGATAAGTTAGAAAATTTCTAAAGTCATTTTTCAAGTCGCATCATTAAGGTCTACTTACATATTAAATTTCATGAAAATCGTACAACTACTAAAGAAGTTTTCTAGTTGGTGTAAACTTCCGGTTCGAAATCACAGCAACGAATTTTCGAAATTCGAAAATCCGAAATTGCGGATTTGAAGTAAATGTCTTGGGATACTCAAAGAAAAAAGAATTAGTAAAATAGATCAAATAGTCACAAAGTTACAGCTTTGTAGGTCAAATGCATTCGTTCGTAAAATTCGGTGATTTCGGATTCGTAAAACGTTTTGAAAATATATTTAATCAAGGTTCGCACCTCATTTTTTTTTGGGGGGGGGGTAGGTCAAAATTTCAGAAAGATCCTATGGATAGATTCTGAGAAATCCGATTTGCAGAAAACACACACACACACAAAAAAATAATAATAACTATGTAATATGAAAGCTTAATAATAATATTAACAGAAACAATTAGCTTTCATATGAAATATGAAAGCTTAATAACTAGATCTGCTACTGTCCCATGTAGATATGAAAGCTTTCATATTCATAGTCAGGTGGCATGGATTCTATCAAGTATCTTAAAAGATTGAAGTACGAGAAAAAATAATTATCAAAATCGGTAAAAAAAAAAATCGCGAAGTTATAAGTCTAGATATAGTGATAAATATTGCACCAGGGTATAAAAATAATCTGAAAACTAAAGGGTAATAACTGAGACTTGTGTTGCTGTAATCGGGATGACTTCCCACTCCAAAAGTTTCAGAAAAATGAAATGAAAATGGTAAGAAAACATTGAAAAATTAAATGAGATGACTTTGAACGGAACTAATACTTTTTGAATCAGGTTGACCTCAACTGTTTGAATATTTACGTTAAATATGTAAATTTGGAAAATTATAAAGACAGTTATCAAAATCAGTCAAAAACTCCCAAAGTTACAAATTTAAATGTAGTGAGAAACATTGCAACCGGGCAAAAAAATAATCTGTAAACTAAAGGGAAATAATTGAAACTTTGTATAGCTGTAATCGGGGCACCACAAAATTAGGGATATGTTATATAATTATGGTTTCCAATATGTTTGGTTATAAGTAGGGAATCGTGACAACTTCTTAAGCATGTTTTTAACAAAGGGTCGTAGACTGCAATATACAAGAATGGCACTCTGCAATAAAAAAAAACTGTTCAAAGCAAGATTTCAATGCAGAAATTAAATAATTGCTAGATACAGAAAACTATTTATCCACTATAATAGATAAGCAACATAAGGAAAACTAGACCTGCGTGCACGAATGACGGGTTTCACTGGTGCCACTTTAACTTTAAACTTATGTCACTTTTGCTCCCATCTTGCCCTTGAACCAATGGCACCGATGAACAGATTTCCACATAAACAAGGGCAAGATGGGAGCAAAAGTGACATAAGTTTATCGGGATGACTTCCCACTCCAAAAGTTTCAGAAAAATGAAATGAAAATGGTAAGAAAACATCGAAAAATTAAATGAGATGACTTTGAACGGAACTAATACTTTTTGAATCAGGTTGACCTCAACTGTTTGAATATTTACGTTAAATATGTAAATTTGGAAAATTATAAAGACATAGTTATCAAAATCAGTCAAAAACTCACAAAGTTACAAATTTAAATGTAGTGAGAAACATTGCACCCGGGCAAAAAAATAATCTGTAAACTAAAGGGAAATAACTGAAACTTTGTATAGCTGTAATCGGGGCACCACAAAATTAGGGATATGTTATATAATTATGGTTTCCAATATTTTTGGTTATAAGTAGGGAATCGTGACAACTTCTTAAGCATGTTTTAAACAAAGGGTCGTAGACTGCAATATACAAGAATGGCACTCTTCAATAAAAAAAACTGTTCAAAGCAAGATTTCAATGCAGAAATTAAATAATTGCTAGAACCAGGAAACTATTTATCCACTATAATAGATAAGCAACATAAGGAAAACTAGACCTGCATGCAAGAATGCCGGGTTTCACTGGTGCCACTTCAACTTTAAACTTATGTCACTTTTGCTCCCATCTTGCCCTTGAACCAATGGCACCGATAAACAGATTTCCACATAAACATTGCACACATCAAATAAAAGGGAAACAGAATCAACAAAAATCCAGCAATATCAATTCATTTTATACATTTGTAACATGTAATTGATCCTGATAAAATTACAGTACTTCCGGTGATATTGAAAATGTTCAATTAGTTTCATGAAATCAGAAATGGCATAAGATATCATATAGTGAAAATTTTATGTAAATCGAATAATAATTGCCACTTTTATTGACCCAAAAACTTGAAAAGTGACTTGTAGAAAATCGGCTATTTGTCTGCAACCGTACAAGTTAGAAACCATTTTGTCGTATCTGTATGATCGTATGGGTTTAATCTATTTGTTGATTGGAATCAAATATCATAATTTTATAAACATTACAAATCAGACTCATTTGAATAAAATATCTGTTTTGATGGCTTAAAATACAGTTTTTGCCAAAATGACGTTACTTCCGGTGATAATGAAAACGTTAAATTAGTTTTATAACATCGTTTATGACATTAGGCTTCAAAGGGTGAAAATTTTATGAAAATCGAATAATAATTGACACTTTTATGGACCAAAACCTTCAAAAGTAACTTTTAGAAAACCGCCTATATCTCGGCAAGTTAGAAACAAAAATGCCGAAATAATGTAAATTTAAAAAAGTTAACGCCCTCAAGCCGACATATTCTTGTTTCCAATTTGTGAAATAAGTATGGAGGCTTACACACTGGACACTTTGTTCCGACTCGGGTGTTCAAGTTACTGATCAACCTGTTTTGTATTGTTTTAGCACGTGCACAGGGGATCATTTGAGGAAAAGTAGGTGTTCATATAAATGAACACCCCAGCATACTAACCCGGTGATTGTCAAAACAGACCATGCATTTTAATGCGTGCACTGTATTAGAAATAACAAGAAACATCGTGTTAATTAAAAAAAGATAATTATATGCAGTTAAAACAATAAATAAATATTGTTTCAGTGTAAATTGTGAAATAATATCGTTAGGTAGAAAACGCATTCAACAGTATAAGAAACAAATACACAAAACCTAGCGAAATAGTGTCGAAAACCCGAAATCAAGAAATAGTCTTAAAATACATTTATCCATATACCAATCCATCTTTCTTAAAATTGCATTTAAAAAATTTGACACTTGAATGATCTGAATTGTATGCATCGTAAATAAACAGGTATACACATATTTAGTTATTTGCCCACTCCCCAATTTGCTGAGTAAACAATGTATGACGTGCAAAATAATGTATTGGTACCTGTTACAGACGAAATGTGTGATAAAGGGCCTGTGATAAACATGCGTCTCTCTCGTACCCGTCCATTTTCATTCAACTCCTTACACAAAGAATCCAGTGTGTAAGTCAGTCATCGACCTTGACCTCGGGGTCAAGTTAGATAAACACCCACGCTCGTGCATTGAACACTTCGAACGCACCGCGTTCTCAGTGTACAACTTTGCACGAGCTAGGGTGTTCATCTAACTTGAACCCCTCTGTCTCAGTCGATAACCCTTACTTATGACCTGCACAGGTTAGCCGATCTCACTTCCAGTTTGTTTCTTGTCAGCCAGCTATACACATCCGGTTTTATTCTCTTCACACGGTTCACTGATTGCTGTATTTTTCCCCAATAGTATACCAAATTATTGAAGATTGCAAACTGTCTGATCAGGCCCGTAAATAATTATATGAACTGCGTCTTACTGCAATATAGCCTAAACTTTACTCCAAAACAAAAGATGCAAAACTATGGCTTACCCCAACCAGTTTTTCAACCAAAACAAATCACCTATACAAACTATTGTCTTCTTCACATGTTCCATGTTGAATAGTGTTCATGAAAACGACCAAGGGGCATAACTACATGTTTTGAGGCGGCTCTCGTTGGGGAGTGTTTGGCAGTGCTAAATTTATTAATGTTATGGGGTTTTTTCTCCACTTTACCAAGGTGGAAGAAATTGATATTGTAGTAGACGCAGTTCATATAATTTTTTACAGTCTTACCTGATCAGACATTTTCAATCTTCAATAATTTAGTATACTGTTGGGGGGAAAATACAGCAACCGTGTGAAGAGAATAAAGCCGGATGTGTATAGTTGGCTGACAAGAAACTAACTGGAAGTGGGATCGGCTAACCTTTTCAGGTCAATACGCCTCCATGTCCGCCATACTTATTTCACAAATTGGAAACAAGTATGGCGGCTTGAGGGCGTTAACTTTTTTTGTTACATTATTTCGGTATTTTTGTAACCGGAGTTCAGCCTTAAAGACTATTTGTAAAAGCTATTCAAGTTACTTCATTCTAGATAAATGATAGTCCTGGTTGCCAGGACTAATGCACCCAGCTATTTATCAGAACTACTAACAGTATATCATCCAAATCGGTCTTTGAGATTTTACTACCAGAACACCCTTGTCGTTCCACTCACAAAACCTTAACATTTTGGTGACAAAAGCTTTAGTGTAGTGGTTCCTAAATTGTGGAATGATTTGCCATTGAAAATCCGAAACAGTGAAACTTTGACTACTTTCCAATCACAACTAAAGACTCACTATGAGAATTAGACTTTCTGTTAACTGTGTATATAACCGTGTCTCATTGCGCTTTGAGCATGCTTTTGGATGGATTTGGCGCTCTACAAATGTACATTATTAGTATTATTATTATTATTATTATTAAAACAATATTTACTTCAAAAGGCGTGATGGAATGAGCTGCTACAGTAAGTGTAATGAATATACAAGTGCTAAATTAGATCTCATCCTCGAGTATTCATTTGCCTGACATTAAATAGCTGCCTGTTTGTATTTTCTTTCAGTTAGCTAGTCGTTCCCTTAGAAGGCAAACTACACCTCTTATTTTATTTAAACTACACACAGAGACTTATGGAGAACAAGAAAGTCACATTTTACAGACTGATTCTGCAAATTTGGTTCATTTAACTAAAGTTTTAGACGAAGCTCTTGAAGAAATGAAATCACCGTACTGTCGTAGGATTGTTAGAAATATTAAATAATATTTCTCATGAAAATTGTAATACTAATTGACTGTACAAATAAAGGTTATTGTTTTTCGTTTTGTATTTTTTTAAAACTATGTTTATTATTAACTTTTTGTAATATGTTTGTTTAGTGGGGGTGATAATGCGTTAGGCCTACATATTCTAAGTAATGTTCCAATAGATTTAAGGAGCCAAAGCCATTTGAATTGGTTTGATCTGATGTGTAATTTCGATTAATAATGCGTAAACATCTAGGCAATTCTATTATTTTGTTAAAAAGACTCTGAACTAAAACAAAGCAGTATCCAGTAAAGTCGACAATGAATATTCACTAAGCTGCTACAATCTGTGATAGGGATGCCATAAATTCTAGAACATTTTTTTAAGGCATTAGAAAAATAAGTATAGGTGTTTGAAGTACATGTAAGTCAAACATAACTAGAGGCTAAAGTTAATGTCCGATTGACTTCAAATTTATACAGTGTCATGAGACGATTTCCAATAATTACCTCCAGAGTTATGGTCCTTGATCACTTCAAAAAATCTTGTGGTCGCTCTAGAGGCCAAAGTTAATATCAGATTTACCTTAGATTTATACACAGTGTTTATGGTCATGAAACAAAGAAGTCTATTGATTTTCAGCGATTTCCGATAATTACTGCCAGAGTTATGGCCCTTGATCACTTTGAAAAATCTTGTGAACGTTCTAGAGGCTAACGTTAATATCCGATTGACTTTAAATTTATACACAGTGTTTACGGTCATGAGACGAAGAATCCTATTGATTTTCAGCGAATTCTGATAATGACTGCCAGAGTTATCTCCCTTGACCACTTTGAAAAATCTTTTGTAACGCTCTAGAAGCCAAACTTACCACCCAATTGACTTCAGATTGATACACAGAGTTTAAGATCTTGAGATGAACAAGTATATTGATTTTCAATGAATTTTGATAATTGATCAGCTAAATCCACGATTTTCAATGTTTCGTATATTAAGCGTTAGCATGGGGCAGAACTTTATAAAAACCAAACATATCCAAATGATTTTCTGATAATTACTTTATGAATTGTTAATCTTAATCGACTTTCAGAGTATTATAAATGTTTCATTACCGAAAAAAGTATGAATATGCGACAACTCTTGTTGACTGCCCGGACGATTAAGCTGCTATGGGCGTATGTTTCGTTGACTGGCTACATTTCTGTATTTATGTTTTACAATTCTCTGCCCCTGAGTGTTCCAACTTCGGATTTATATTTATCCTTATATTCCTCTTCACGGGTGTTACTAGTTCCTTTTGGAACTGTCTCTGAGTGGTCATCTCCGCTGACAGTTCCTATCGGCCCAATAATATAACTGTAATATGAAAATACCGCTCATCCCCACCTCTGGTCAAAGGCTATTTTTGAATCCTTACCGACTATTTTTCACCCAGATTCTTCTTTGTTTGCCAAAGGAATCATTTCTTGCCACAGCTGACACACAGTCATAATAATTCAATATTATTTTCAAGTAGAAATCTGCGATTGAAAATATACACAAAACACTTTTGAACTGAACAAACATTACGAGACCCGAACATTCGCAGATCACCATGTTTATTTAATTGCTAAATTCTATTTAAACATAGTGTTGAATTATTATAAATTTGTGTCCGATATGACGAGAAATGACCCCCTTTGCGAAAAATAAACATTCACGGTGAAAAAAAGAAGGTAAGGGTTCCAAAATAGCCTGAGAACAGAGGTGTTTCAGCGTTTTTTCATATTGCAGCCATATGGGGCTCGATACCTCAACACCCCAGCTCAAACTTAGGCTGCCTGTCTACAGCTGCGTGCGGTATGCTCAACACCCTTCTCTTGTCTTTGGGCGGGGGGGGGGGGGGCTGGCGGGGCTGGCCCCGTGGTCTAGAGTGCCGCGCTTCGACTTTTAGCTGATCGGTCACCTCAGGCTTGCGGCTGTGGTTTCGATCCCTGGTGTGAGCGTATGTGGCATGGAGGTAGGGGCACCTTCTCAACCTCGTGGGTTTCCTATGGGCACTCCAGTTTCCTCCCACTGCTAAAGACCCCTACGCGCAAGCGAATTATTGGAATAAGATGACCTAGTTTGTGTCAAGTGGACGTTAAACCCAATTTCTCTCTCTCTCTCTCTCTCTCTCTCTCTCTCTCTCTCTCTCTCTCTCTCTCTCTCTCTTTTGTCTATATGGTTACTATCTCTTAATATTGTTAACAATGCTACAAACCAACCAAAAGCATCCAAGTAAACAAAAATTATGAACATAAGATATTTCTTATAAACAGTGGTTGAAAGTTGACTAAATTCTCAACCTAATTCTGAGAATTCTTTGTGAACTTGGGGCCTGCTTACGACCCCGTTATGTCTAATTTTGTTGATCAAAACGGTCGGTCCTGATTTCCCCTTTCGCCTCGGAATTAACAACTTTGACGAAGATATTCTCTCGTCTGAATAATATTTATTCTCCTACTCTTAGGTACGATAGATACGTAGAATCTAACTGGTCCAGAACCGATCTGGTTGATACGAAGCCTCCCATCAACATTGAAACATAACCGAAGGTGAAAAGGTATACCCATCCGGTTAATACAACGGACTCAAAAGAGAGACACATAGGCCTACTAGTCGCCTCCTACTTCCAATTTCCAAGGCATAGTCCAAACCTTGACTCTAATATAAATAAACCATTAATTCAATAATTGGTACTAATTCGTACCTATATAATATGACCCCCGCCCCCGGGCGCCATGTTGAATTACACAAACCGAACTATGGAATCAACGACAAATTTAAACTTAGCCACTCCAACCATTTTCATTTTTGGTTAAAAAATATGCCCTGTTTAGTGTTAATGGGTATGTAGAATGAGTAAAAGGCACCATTCTGCCCGAACCAGTAATAGGCAGTGGTTTAGCCCCGAAAATCGTTTCATCTCGTCCCAGCAAAATTCAGGTGAAAATCTGACGCTTTGTTGCATAAGTAAAAGTAGTAGGGACGCCTGTATGGCAACGCACGTGCGTGCATGCGCGTGCACGTGACCTTGCACTGGATGACCCCTGGCACGTGCGTGACCCCGTGCACGTGTGATTGCACGTGTGTGACCCCTTGCACGTGCGTGACCTTGCACGTGCATGACGTACGGAGAGAGGGGGGCGCGCGCGGGATTAGAGAGAGAGAGAGAGAGAGAAGAAGAAGAAGAAGAAAGGGGAAGAGAGGAAGGGAAGGGGAAACAACTCTTTTACATTGATTAAGTTGGCCCTGAAAAGTGCCGTTGGTCCACACAATGTGTGGGTTAGCAGGAGCACTTCAGTTGCTCCCACCGATTCGGCTTCTTGGTGCATTTCACCGAATGCTTTGACCGCCTATGACAGGTGTTGCCAATTTCGGTCCCGCACCAGAAACAGACTAGATAATCTGCTTCTGGCCGATTACCCTTAAACATGGGGTAATATCCCCGACAAGTGGCACAAATCCTTTTATCGTTTCGATCCATTTTGCTTGTGACTTCTTTGGGCTTTGACACTCCTATTTATAGCTCGAGACGGGACGAGTCTAAGGTGTTGGGACGATACCATTTTCCACCAATCAGAATAGCATGACGTCACATGACGTCACAAACAACAGACACGTGATATGTTGCTTACAAAGCATTTTATTGAACATATTTACAAAGCATTTAATTCAACACAAAATTGAACACAAATTTAATTGAACTTGAATTGAACATATTTACAGAGCAAAAAAGCATCGACATCGTTGTCCCTTCTTCTGGTCTTTTTGCAAGTGGGGAAAATGATCCCTAGCCCATTGTTCGACGAGTATATCGTTCACACGATACACGTGCTCGAACACCGAAAGGGCGTGCGGGGAGGGAACGTGAAACCGATGACACAAATAATACAAACAATAATGGCCGCAGACAACACTCTCGAGTCCCTGAATCCATCGGGGTTGGTAGTGGAGTTGTAGATCTTGGACAAAACGTCGAAAGGCTTCTCCGTAAACATCAGGGGGGCACCCGTAGGAATCGAAGAAGGTAATGTGATCTGGTCCTTCGCACACAAACACGGTCCAGTGTCTACTGGGTTGGTCTTCGTCGTCCGTGTTGATGACGTAGGCTTTGGGGTACGAGGTCGGGCGCAGTATATCCAGATGATTACGAGCCCACACGCCCCCGAACACGTTAGAGGGGAGGTGTTTTTCTAAAGCCCGTGTCAGTTGTCGATTGGAGAGAGCCTCACCAATCTGTGATGACTTGTCGATTGGCGTCGATTTCCAAGACATTGTCGTATTCGGCAAACAGAACAAGACTGAGGTGATTGGTCGGGGCCGCACCGAACTTGAGTTCCAAAGACAGGTTACCCGCTGCTTTGGGATGAAAGTAGGTACCGTCGGCTCCGTGGTCGTTGGTCAAATCGAAACAATACAAAGTGTACCCATTGATATAGTCGTTGAAAGGGAGGTCCAGGTCTTCTCGGGTGTTTAAGACGGCCACTCTTTTCATCAAATCCAGGTATGGTGCGATGGCTTGTCGCTGGGGAAAATCGACGTCGTATTCGTCCACAATTTCCCCGTTCTTGGTCAATTTGATGTTCTGCAATTGATTTTGTTCGAATTGGAAGGGATTTCTGTTTTTTCTTCCGTCGTAGGCCGTGTTACGTACCATACCCACGATTAATCTCTTGGGAACGCTTTCGTTGACAAACAGATTGTCTAGGACGTGCGTAGCCATGGTCGAAGATATCTAGTTTACGTCGCTTGTGAGAGGTGACCTGTGTCTTCTTCTTCCTCTTCGGACGATGTGAAGTGGACGGGGTTCGTGAGGGGTCTTTTATAGGTTCCAGGTGGGCGACCACGTTCTTGTGTGTGTCGGACATCGTGTTTGACACCGCGGGGCGAAGCGTGTCCTGGGCGACTTTCTTCCAGTTCCATTTTTCACGACCACTGACGGCGTCGAGCACGCTTTGCCCCACTTTGGGTAACACTTGGGCCACATTCTCTTTCACGGCAGTTTACCGGCCGACCACAAGGTCTTCCCGACCGATTTGACGGCATTCAATAACCCCGACCATCGACCGGCACCCTGTTGTCTCAGAATTCCTCCCCTGTACACCACCAGACCATTGCCAGCCCCTCGCTGTCTGAGCTCTCCACCTTTGTACACTCGAATCATCATCGGCGGCGAAAATGAAGTTGGGTCACCACCTTACCGTCGAGAAATGGCACGGCTTTCCCCATTCCGTTCCTTATATAGAGACCAATGGAGCTTAGTCGACTGTACTTCAGAGGTAAGTAGTGAATCCTGGCGGGGCGGTGATACAATCGTCGACTGGGAATCACGTCCAACAAAGTAGCCTTCACGTCGCCCACGGTCTGGGGTTCGATAATGTCCGTGTAGATGTAAAACAGATCGTACTGGATTTGAAGATTTGTCTTTTTTTCTTTCGAGTACTCTTTCGATGGGAACGATCTCATCGTCGTTGACTTGGACCGCTTGCAATTCTTCGGGATAGAAGGTGTCCTATATGGGTTCGCCTCTTTCGTCCAACAGTTTGTAACCGGGACCGACGTTGGGTGCGACGTTGAACGTTTTCAGAGTCCAGTTGGGCCAGTAACCTTTGTCGAAGGCACCATGTTTCGGCAAAGCCAAACGTACGGTCGTACCATTGTCCATTGATTTTTTCTTTTTCGGGCCACGTGGAGGAGGCGTTGTCAACATCCACTCGTGTTCGGGGCGAACGTCTTTGGGCGCCATACCTATGGTCCGATGTCGTCTAGCATTGTAAGCCCGAACCAGGTCGTCTAGCACGTCAATGTACCGTTGTGTTTGTCGATGAGTAAAGTATCGCCACATGCGTTCTTTCAGGGTCCGTTGAAATCGTTCGATCACACTGGCTTTGGTTTCGACGTTGTGTGTCACGAAAAAATGAATCTTTCTCTTCTTCAGGTACGCTTGCATTTTTCGATTGAGGAATTCGGTACCTTTGTCCGTTTGAAGTCGCAGGGGTTGTCGACTTTGAAAGATTTGACGAAAGGCATCCACCAAACTGTCCTGTTTTTGAGGGGCAACACCCAAGCGTACTTGGAAAACACGTCGATGACGCACAGCAAATACCTGTATCCCTCATTCTGTTTGGCCAAGGCCGACATATCGCTCAAGTCGGCTTGCCACTGATGATCTATGCCGGCCACCACCATGGGAGACCGCGAGAATTTCTTTTTCAATGGTTTGTGCAAGGTATACGCCCTTTGTTGTTTCAACCATGCCTTGACTTTGTCCAAGGACACACCGGTAGCTTTGTGAAAACCCAGAGCGCCACCGAAAGCGGTCGGGTGGTTCGGGTCGTAATTGATGAATCCGACCTGTCAATCATTGTAAAGATATTGACCAATCAGAAAGCCCGATTATATTTGGCCCGCGTAGTTCAAGATTGGCAGCCATTTTTGTCCCACAAACAAACAAGGCCGTGCTCTGTGGGAAGTTTGTTATTTCTACATTTTTATCGTAGAAATGGTATTACGCTGCGCGTGGGGAACTTGTAACAAGCATGAACGAACGTTACCCCGAAAGACGGCATGGCGCAAAAATTTATACTTTTTCAGAAATCAAAGAAACAATTAAAAATGTGTTTGCCCTGGATCAAGGGGATAAGGTCAGTTTATCCCACGACCGTTTCAACCCGGGCTGTTTCATCCCAACCTAATTTTTTTTTTTTATCCCAGATTGTTTCCCCATTTAGGCCCACTTACTGTTAAATAAACATGTCCTTTGTTATTTGTTATTAAATAAACACTTAGTTGATTGTTATGGATTAGTAATAAAACACGTGGTGAGGGTTGAGTTGTATTTAACAACATCTGACGTCTGCTCTGTTTTAACATGTTTTTATACGCCCACATTTTCATGTGGACGTATTATGTCGTCGCCCCTGTCCGTCCGGACGTCCGTCCGTCCGTCCACAATTTGTTTGTGGACTCTCTACAGGTCACAATTCTTATCCGATTTTGACGAAACTTGAAATATAGGTTTATCCCCATAAGATCTCGGTTCCTTTCGATATTGGCATGTATCGGATAAGAACTTCATGGATTATGGCCCCTGATTGTACGAAATATCATGTTTTTAGCTTGTGGACCCTATAGAGGTCACAATTTTGAACCGATTGTGATGAAACTTGACATGCATGTTTATAACCCCAAAATCTTGGTTCCTTTCGATATTTGCGCCCATCGGATCGTAACTTCCTGAATTATGGCCCCTGATTGTCCGAAAAATCGCCCTTTTTAGCTTGTGGTCCCTCTGGAGGTCAAAATTATTATCCGATTTAAAAAAACGTTTGATTATATCACCGTTACATGGTAATGAGGGTTGAGTTCAAATTTCGTGAAAATCGGACCAAAATTGACAAACAAAATGGCCGCCGTTTCTACGCGAATAGTGTGAAAATATGTTATATCAAGGTTGTGGGCCCTATCGAGGTCACAATTTTGAACCGATTTTGATGAAACTTGACATGTATGTTTATAACCCAAAGATCTTGGTTACTTTCGATATTTGCACCAATCGGATCGTAACTTCCTGAATTATGGCCCCTGATTGTCCGAAAAATTGCCCTTGTTAGCTTGTGGTTCCTCTGGAGGTCAAAATTATTATCCGATTTAAAAAGAAGGCTGAGTTCAAATTTCGTGAAAATCGAACCAAAATTGACGGAGAAAATGGCCGCCGTTTGTACGCGAATAGTGTGAAAATATGTTATATCAAGGTTGTGGACCCTATAGAGGTCACAATTTTGAACCGATTTTGATGAAACTTGACATGCTTGTTTATAACCCAAAGATCTTGGTTCCTTTCGATATTTGCGCTCATTGATTCGTAACTTCCTGAATTATGGCCCCTGATTGTACGAAAAATCACCCTTTTTAGCTTGTGGTCCCACTGGAGGTCAAAATTATTATCCGATTTAAAAAAACGTTTGATTATATCACCGTTACATGGTAATGAAGATTGAGGTAAAATTTTGTGAAAATCGGACCAAAATTGACAGACAAAATGGCCGCCGTTTGTACGCGATTAGTGTGAAAGTATTTTATGTCAAGGTTGTGGACCCTATAGAGGTCACAATTTTGAACCGATTTTGATGAAACATGACATGCATGTTTATAACCCAAAGATCTTGGTTCTTTTTGATATTTGCGCTCATTGGATCGTAACTTCCTGAATTATGGCCCCTGATTGTACGAAAAATGACCTTTTTTTAGCTTGTGGTCCCTCTGGGGTCAGAATTATTATCCCATTTAAAAAAACGTTTGATTATATCACCGTTACATCGTAATGAAGGTTGAGGTCGAATTTCGTGAAAATCGGACTAAAATTGACAGCTGTTCTTGTCAGGCCATCCATCCTTCATCACGAACAAGGGGAAACCACGCTAGAAAATCTAGATGAACTTTGTCACCCAATGCAGGGATCAAACACCAAACCTCAAGGCAACCAAGCCAGCATCTTACCCACTTAGCAACATGATCCCCAGTCGAATTTGAAGCCTACTGAAATGAACCTTTATAACCCAAATATCTTAATTCATTTCAATATTTGCACATATCAAATTCTAACTTAATGATGTAGGAAAAATCACTTTCGGTATTGCTTGTTCTCTATCCATCTCTCGAAAATGTGGGCGTATCCTGCCTGGCAGTGCCAGCCTATCTTTATTTATGATAAAGGGAGAAGATGATCGCCCTCTCTTCTCATTTAATTAAATCAGCCTGTCCTTAATAATATCATGCATAACAATTAACAATTTGGACACAATAAAGCCTGCATCGTAACAATTGTTTCCGTTTTGTCTCCAATAAAAATATAAATTCAGAACAATGTCCGAAAATAAAGTTTATGTATAATTTACAGGACAATTTGACAATAGAAAATAATTTGGCCGAAAGAGTATTTTACACATTATTTATAATTTTTAGCGTAAATTAGTTAGAATGCGAGAAAGGAATTACAGGGGACGTGATCAGCTGTCCTCAGCACGTGATTGGAATAGTGTCATGTACAGGTGCAATGTCGGGTTTGACATTCAATTTAAATGTATACCGATATTTTAGAGTCCGAAATCTACACATTTCTAAACGGCAGTGTCATACACCTGTAGTACATTCAATTTAAAGCATCATTTGGGATGCATGCTTTTACTAAGCTAAATCCACGCCAATTCGAGTCAGAAACTTACCGATGTTGAAGAAATTAATTATGATATTCACATATATCAAATATGAACCATTTAACCGTGTTTGTGCACATGCCATGGATAATGTGTGAGTAGTGTGACGTGGAAAATTATAAATG
The DNA here is from genome assembly GCA_948474765.1 of Patella depressa. Taxonomy (NCBI): domain Eukaryota; kingdom Metazoa; phylum Mollusca; class Gastropoda; family Patellidae; genus Patella; species Patella depressa. The sequence goes on along the minus strand of OX419715.1, from coordinate 46,540,949 downwards.
ACAGGTTAGTTACGGTAGTAAAGCGACATTTCGAGGCCTGTCTGAATACAGTTTATACTCTATATTTATTTATTTCTATTTATGTAAACACTTTTTTTTTTGAAAACCATTAAAACTACACTATACAGTTACTATTTGATGGCAATATGCATGCACGAATCAAACTGTCAGGTGCTGGGTCGCCATATTGAACCGCTAATACTGTAAGCTTGGGGGACATAGTAACAGTATCTAAGGGGGTGGAGCTTAACTCCAAATCTCGGAATCATGAATACACTTTCTTCAGCTTTCGTTCCATGTTTCAACAGGTGTCCCTATGAACAGGCTATTTATAGTTTTTGCAAGGAGAGCCATCTTCTGGTAGGTATACTAGGCGTATCCGTACTGGAGATTTTCTTCTTTCTCGTTTGTGTCGGTGGTGTGGACAATACGTTCCATCGTTCTTGATTCCCGATGGCTTCGCGCGGTACGTTCGTGGCCTTCAAACTTTGCATCACGCCAAACCATCCCACGGAAGCCTGGGTATTCTTTCGCCGACGAACCAAATCGTTCACAATGTCAATGGCATTGGTGTTGGGTACGGGTACCCCATTCCGAACCAATTCCAAGTTCTCGTTCCAAGACCAAGGTGTCTTCTCTTTCATGTGTTTCAACAAAAGGCGAGCTCGATGTTGATAGGGTCGAGGGACTCCAGGATGGGTGCCTCCGAATTTTCTTCTTTTTGTTCGGGTATGTTTTCATCCAACAAGGGAACAACCTGTTTTCTTCTCCTTTGCATCGTTTGATAACGATGTAACAACTGTCCGTACCGTTGCATTTTATTTTCGTCGGTTAGGGTGGGATCGTTTAGCACGTGTTGCATGTCTTGGTGGACATTCTCGACGGCCTGCTGCAGTGGATCTCGATCGTACACGGGTTCGACTGGCCTGACTTCGACGGGTTTGACGTTGGGGAGTCCGTCGAAGGGTACCAGTTTCATTTTCTTGGCGAATTTCATCTTTGGGAAAGGACCGAAACAATCGAGTGAAGAAACTCCCTTTCTGTTGCTTCAAAAGTCGCCGACGGGTCTTCCAAGGTGTTTTAGACGTGCCCAAACGTCGTAACAAGGGGGCGTCCTTTTTCAAGCGCTTGACTTCTTTGTCGGTCACAGGAACGTTGCCGCGAATCAGGTTTCCAATACACTCACACACACCGTCGACAATGGGTTGGGCCTCGAGTAAAAGGGGACGGTCTTTCGGTGCAGTGTTCAATAGATACCGCAGTGTCTCCATGACTGAGCTCGGGGTCGTTCTCCGGTCCCCTTTTTATACCTTTCTGTTCCCTGGGTTATCCACCAAATAGTTTAGATAGCTCGGCAGCCATAGCGTTCGCTTTATCGTGCCGTCTAAGGAAGGGATGTTTACCACCCTGTTGTCCACCCAATAGTTTAGAAACCAAGGGGGCCAAAGCTGGAAGAAGCCATGGCCAGCAATGCACCGATGGCACCGCCCTGTTGATCGACAAGTCGCCGTTTGACGTCGGGTGGAACATTACTCAGTTTGCGAAGCAACGCTCGATGTTTGTTCAACTCTTCGGTACTCAGTCCCCTTCCGCGCTGTGCGGTCCGTCGAACGAACTGATTTCGTTTCTTGTTTCTTTCCTCTTGCAATCTTTCCTTCCAGCGCAGCAAGATACGAATCAACACACCCCCCAAAAATCCACGTCCCCCAGGTTTCATGATCAGGGAGAGTTTTTCGGTCGTCGGCATGTTTCTTTCCGTCAGTTAGGTCAACACTTGTCGATTTCGTTCCAACCATTTCTTGTGCTGAGCGTGCAGTGGCTGAATGTTACCCTTCAGCAAATGGTCGGCCGCCAACTTGAACCACTGCAACAATCCAATACGTGCCCGGCCCGTATTCTTGACCAACTGCCCATAAGCCATATCGGGAGTCAGATGTTGTAACTTGCGAATGAAGGACTTGAATCCTTTCATAGAACTCTTCTTTTCTCTTCGTGGTCTGCGAAAGATCGGGGAGAGAGACCGAGCAGGGGAAGGTGGTGACGAGGGACGTGGAAGTGTGACCGGTAAGGTGAGACGTGGTGGTGTGGCCGGTAAAGGAGACATGGGACTCGTGGGTGGTGTCAACGAGGGAGGTGACCACTGTGTTCTGGGGGCCCTCATTCTCGGGCGAGTCTGACTTCGTACCGTGGGATCACGAAGGTCCGGTGCAAACGTCGGGAACGTCGCCCTGGGAAGGGTGAGAGGTGGGTGTTTCCTCTGCGTATTCTTTGTACGAGCCATCGTGACAAACAAGAGTCAATTCGAGGTACAGGTCCCCCTTTTATACTTTTTGGACGTAGACGATGGGTGGTTCCTCTTGGGGTAAAATGTTGGATCTCAGTCGCAAAGCTTCGGGTGTGTCGGGCTTCAAATCAACGAGTAAGTAACTGCGAGGGGTACTCGTCGCATCTTCATAAGCTTCTTGCATATACTTGGAACGGGAAGGGTACATCTGACGGGCCAACACACCAATTTGCGAGGCGTCACGGGGATTTTTGAACAAGACCAGGTAATGGGCATTCAGACTGATGGTACGCTGTTGCTTGTCAAACAAGTTTTGCACAATGTAAATAACACTCGTGTCGTGGTGATGACTCTTTTTCGTGAACCACTTTTGCAATATCTCCGTGTCTTCTCCCATCAAATCGTCCACGACTAAGACTTGTGGACCTTTGACTTGACCCATCACGTCGTCAATATCCGTCAAACCTTTGACATAAGTGTAGGGAAAGCGATCGTAACTCTCTTGCCATTCGCCATAAGCCCACACGATACGTTGAGGAGGGACGTCGAACAGGGACGCTTGAAGAAACTTCTGCACAAAGACCGTTTTCCCAACACCCGTTGGACCACTGACTAACATGGTAAAGGGATGTTTGAACGTCACATCCATCTTACACTGTTTTCCCCCATTCCCTTTTCCCCTGCCTTTTATACCTTCGCGCCAGAACAACAGACATCGAATGAAATTAGAACACAATTTATTTTACAAAAAGAACATTCAATAGAACAAACATATCATACAAAGGAAAAGAACATTCAATAGAACAAACATATCATGCAAAGGAAAAGAAAAAACTGTTAGTTATCGCGTTCTTTCTTCAGGATCTCTTGTCTCACCCAGGGTACATGTCCCAAAAGCTTCTGCATCGTGTCGTGTGGGTGCCAGTCTTCCACTTCAGCAAACGTGACGACGACGGGTATCCATCACTCATATCGAAACAAGGGGGATACGACAAGACTTCGGTCATATCTCTCGGACCCGCATATTGGATGAGTGCTCGGGAAAAACTTTCTGCTTCCTTCTCTGCCAACAAGAGGACAGCCGGCTTCGGGATTTCACCGTTCGAAGTTTCACCGTTTTCACTGGTAGTCGGGAGAATAGTGGGTGGAATAGAAAGCTTCGTCGGCTGTTTTCTTTTTTTCTTTGTATCGTCTGTAGAGCTCGAACGCTTCTCCGCACCAGTACCAGTATCGCTGACTGCGGGTGTTGTCTCTGGGCATGTCGATGTTGTTGTCGAACATGCGACTGGCAACGGCTTCAAAGTTGTTTTCTGTTTGGATTTCTTCTTGGCACTCGAGCAGGCCGTGTCCGAGCTGTCAACAGTTGAGGCACTTGTGATTTTCGTCGGTGGGTCTCTTGATTCCGTAACACTTTCTTTTGACAGTTTCTTTTCTTTCTTCATCACTCTTCGCTTTTTGGGCTTCTGTTCGTTTTCCACACTGGGGTGCCCAGTGTCCTGGTTCTCAGCAGAGGTAACAACTTCCATAGGAACCATAGGCTGGTCTGTCTTGTCTTGGTTTTCGTTGCTGCTGTTGTTGTTGGGAACGAGTAGGGCAGTCTCTATACCAGTGTCCGACATTGTTACAGGAGAAACAAGCTTGACTAGCCATCGAGAGCAGAATGAAATTTCATTGTGACACTTCGCTTCTTATAGTCTTGGTCGTGACGTCACTCGCTTTTGATTGGTTCTTTCTTTTCCTTCGTTTTGATTGGTTCGCTGTTTAGTCTATGATTTCCAGGCTTTCCACGTACTTTTTCACTTCGTCCCAATCGATCAAGGCTTCACTCACGTGACAGGCTTCCAACAACGTCATCAGGTCGGCTCGATTACCGTTTTTTTGTCGCCAATGGTTGAACACGGTGAAGATTTGCATGCGCGCGTTGTTGGGATGACTCATCTTGGCTTGACTGATTCGCGCTTCTCTGATCCCCAGATGTCTGCCAATACATTCCCAGCCTTCTCCCATGTTGCCGGACATGACATTGATATCCATTTGATCCAGAGACCATCGTTTCTTTTTCTTCGGCAAACCGTCCATCCACTGGCGTATGGGGTCTTCTTTCTGTTCGACAAACTCGTCTTTGCGTTTGATCAACACCGTCTTAAAGCCCGGTACCACCGTCCAGAACTTTTTCAAGGCTTTCTCGACGTCTTCTCGCCATCGTTGTTCGTCCTCCCACGTCTTGACTTGATCCCGTGGATCGTCCATCATACTGCCTAGCACGTTATCGATGTCTTGCAGTTTCGGCTCGTCCACCCAAAGGTAGTGATTGTAATCGTCCACGGGATGCGAGGGTTGACCCGTTATGGAAGAAACGCCTAGTCCCAGACACGAGTGGTATCTCTGATTGGGATGTTCGTACTTGCAGCCGATACACTCTTCGTGTTGCCTTTCTTCTATAATGGGCAGGAAACATTTCAACACTCGAAAGTTGAGCCATCGTTGTCTAAGTTTCTCGATCATATCCGTATTTTCTGCCGGTTCGTCATCTTCCTTGTTTGTTCGCCATCGTCCCGAGAGCCGAAAGTCAGTATCCATAGGGGTAAGTGTTGCTCGGTTGGCCATCGTCATTGAATTGAACAAACCGCTTGTCATACACGATTTTATATCGTTTGTTCTCGGGGCGTGTCCAAAGACGGCGGTCACGTGATCTGGTAATCTTGAACGGATTGGCTATGACCAGAGACTCGTTTTGATTGACGTGCCGTACATTCTCCTTCATGATGGCGTAATTCAGCTGCTGGGAGGCACGGTAATTCAAGGTGAATCCCCGGACTTTACATACAGTTTTACCATCGCTCTGGCGGTACGCGTAATTCTTTGGCCCTCCGCTAACAAATTCTCGAATGGTGACATCTTCGGGCAACTCGTTCTTCCACTGACCCAAACTAGAACCTTCCGGGGGATTCCATGACGTGGCGTAGTATTGGTAGATGACGCTATCGGTGTCAAAATAGCATACGCGTTCTCCCAACTTTTCCAAGACGGAATAGAGTTTCAAACGAGCCTGAGCCGTGACAAAGGCGGCGATAACCACGTTGGTGATGAGACAGGGTGCCACGTGGTCTTCTTTTTTCAGTGTTTCCATCAAGACCATGTTATCGTTCACTAACTGCACATCTCGTACGGTCTGGGTCACGTCCAACATTTTTTCAAAATAGACGCTGGGCTCCGTGATGTATTCTGTTTTGGGAAAGTTGTCTCTCTGTCCGAATTTCCCCCATGCTGTGTTGAGTCGTGGCTTACTAAACGCCCGCATTCCTTTGTTAGGTTTTATCGAGGCGGGATCCAGACGAATACCTTCCGTGTCGTACACGTCGTCGACGAAGCGGGCCTTGTCTTCTTCGGTGTGACAGGTGTCGGGATAACCGCTACTTTCCATCTTTTTCTTGAGGTAGTGATTGATGTACCCAGTAAACAGACCGCCCGTTTTGGCCTCGGGATCGTAAGTGCTGAATTCTTTCCAGTGCCAGAATTCGTAGACTTTTAGTACTTTGTTCCAGGGTGACAAAGGTACCCACCCAGACTCGCTGTTCGTCGGTGTGATCACAAGGTTGGTATTCGGCAATCTCCCCTTGTTGCATGTGTTCGTCGACGCAGCTTCGACACAGGACAAACACCAATTTCTGTTTGCACCGAAACGGGAGCACTGGGTGGTACAGGCCACGGGGCGGCAAGACGGAACACTGGATCAACCCTTCGTACTGCTGCCACTGGTCTTGATCGGGCTGTGTGACGATCGTGGGTTCCTTGATGGGAAAGGTACCGTACTTGCAGATGTAAGGATACAGGGACACCACGTCGATGTAGCGCATGTCTTCCACCGACTCGTTGACCAACAGTTGGATGGCATTGGTTCTCCCGCCGAAGAAAGCGTTGCGGGGCATCAGAGGTTCGGGAGCGGGCCATTGCTGATCTTCCAAGCCTTGTAAAAATTCGTTCATCTCGGGATCATGGCGTCGTTCTTCCTCTAGCTCACACTCCCACATGACGCGGATGGTCTGCATACCGTACTGCTCCTGGAGTCGACGGTGACGTTCTTGGGTCTTCTGGTACAAGTCCCTCATACTGCGAGATGGATCGTAGGGATGTTTATGCTGAACCTCTTAGACGGGACCCGGATAACATTTGGGACAACCGTGAAAGGCACACCCGTGAAACTCGTACACCGTACCTGTGGTCGTGTCCATACCATCTAAACTGTAAGGACCAACTCGGCATTCACTACCGTTACGGGCGTGTCGAATGTTGGGTAGTGGGGTCTGGTTTCAGAAAGCTGCCATGGTCTGTCGATGTTGTTCCCATTCCAACCATCGAAGGGCTTTGTTGGACTGTTGTCGAGGCTGGAAGCGGTGCCAGTCCTTACCAGGTTTCGGCTCTTGCATCAGGGCTCGAGGAATGACGACGAGGGTGTCTTTTTTGAGGTAGTGCGTGCGTAACACGCGACTGCAGGCAGAGACGAGGGTCAAGCTTTTTTCAAAGGGATCGATTCCCGTGTCCATGAGAAATATCTCTCGAAACACACCACAACAACGGCGGAGGACATCGACGTCACTCTTACAGTAGTCGAGAATTTCTTGGCGGAAATCAAAGACATCGTGACTGTGTTGTTGGTACCACTCGTGAAACTTCTCTCGTTCCGATACACTCATGCCATCCGGATCGTAATCGGTGTCGGGAGGATAGGCGCCCATGTAATCTTCATTCTCCGGTTTGTTGAAGTGGTGAGGGAAATAACCTTTCTTGAGTTCTTGCAGGCCAAATGTCTTGGGCATGTCCCGTAAAGCCATCGGTAGAAAGTTGAGGGAATCGATGAATTTTACCGTACCGACAGTGATCGTCATCGCTTTACCACCATTCATAATCACTTCGGGTTGCGCCACGGAATGTTTGTGCAGCGTCTGTAAAATCAGTAGTCCGTCGTAACCTTTGAAGTTGTGAGCCACGGCAATACCGGGACTCGATTCGTGACTGTCATGTTTCCGACCATCTACCACCGTACCGTGAGCAGCAAGTTGCAAAACCCATTTTCCCACATTGTCCAGTGTGTCTGGGCCTTTAAACACAATTTCTCGTTGGTGATTCCAGTAAGTGTCGCAGTGCTCGCAGGGTTCTTGGTTGTCGATACAAAAGTGACAGCAGGTTTGCAGGACACATAGGTTGGGAATGTGCTCACCGGTATCTTGCTGGCATTCAAAGTCAAAGAAGACGAAACGGGTCAACGTTGATTTCTGTAGTTTATCGATTTGTATCTTTCGGTCTCCGTTCATGTCTATGGGTGATTTAAGTGGTTGAATGTAGCAAAACTGTTTCTCGGCCGTGTGCCACTCTCGACAGATGGAACACTCGTATTTTCCGCATCGGTGTTCTTCCAAATTACGCTTGGCCTTGATGACGTCCCACTCTTTTTGACATTTCTCACATTTCTTCCATCGATAACACACACTGCACTTGCCTCTGGAACGGGTGGCGAGATGATTGTCGAAACACTGGCGGCTCACAAACACGCGATGACATCGGTAACACGTCTTTGTGTTGGGATCAGGTGGACAGGGTGGACCCACTGTCTTACATCCTTGACACATGACGTGACATGAATGTTTCTCTGCTCGATCGTATCCTACCTGACAGGTCTCGCAAAAATACGAGTTCTCCACAAAGGCGGGCATGGAGGTAATGACGTCATAATGCCTGTCGTGTAAATACAGGTTGAGATGTTTTGGTGTGCCTGTGACGTGTTTTGTTCCCCGATAAATCGGCCCGAGAGAAAACATTGAGCTGATAACCTGCTCTCCTAAATACTTGGCGTACAATTCCCAGGTTTCCACACCCGTGCAGGCTTGTCTGGCTCCACCGACGGCATCGATAAGGGCTTCCGTTTTCTTCGTCTGCCACGAGTGGGGTCCTGTGTTGTTGGGTAATCTCTTCTTCTCCCTTATCCATTCAGGTGTGTCTTGTTTGTTGGCAAAGTGACGAGAGACGACAATGGCTCGCTGAAAACACAGTTCGTCGGCATTCTTTATGGTGACCAGACATCTCTTTTTCTTCAAATATTCTTTGAAATTAGCACTGTGTCTTTTCTTCGTGTTTGTTCCGCTACCTCTACCATCGGGAGGAGACATGTGACATATACTCATGGACATGCGTTGATCTAATCTGAATTCTTCGTTACTCTGTAATACGGCAGCCACTTTCTGTAACACGTCTTCGGCTTTTAACAAACGATGTTCACGGAAGGGTAACCAGATAGGTGTTTTGAGTCCTGGGTGACTAATGGCAATTCTAACGTAGTCACTTTCTCTGGCGTCCAAGGTTCGGCGAATTTCCTCGATGATGGCCTCAAAGGTGTCGTGTAGTTGTTGTGGCACATAGTTGGCTGGAACGTGGGACCAATCTTCCAGAAAATCTATCTCCACACACAGTGATTCGGTTCGAAATAATCGGCTGTATCGTCTATCCACGGGTCGTAATGTAAAGCTCGTTGGTCGCTTAAAAATGACCGAAGCTGTCGCTTCCAGGCCTTTTATTCCTGTCACCATGAATGGACTCGTCCATGACGTCATACCCTTCAAATGGATTCGTCCGTGACGTCACCCATCAATGGACTCGTCCGTGACGTCATATCAAATGGATTCGTCCTTACGATCATAAAACGGTACAACATCCGTCTTTCTATCACTATCAGAATGGATGCTCCAGTGTTACGCATCGAAGACAACCACAGCACGGATACTCTCATGTATCTCAGGGGTCACACGCTTGCCGTGATTACCCCTGACGATATCTTTGTCTTACCTGACGAGGTATTAAAAACACCTCCCAGGAAAAGACCTCCTCCTGAATTAGTGGAGGCCATTAGACGCAACCGACATAAAGTGCGTCGTACCCTCACATTCTAATCCACACATTGTGTGGACCAACGGCCCTTTTCAGGGCCAACTTAATCAATGTAAAAGAGTTGTTTCCCCTTCCCTTCCTCTCTTCCCCTTTCTTCTTCTTCTTCTTCTCTCTCTCTCTCTCTCTCTTTCTCTCTCTCTTTTCCCGCGCGCGCGCCACACTCTCCGTACGTGAAATCACACGTGCAAGGTCACGCACGTGCAAGGGGTCACACACGTGCAATCACACGTGCACGGGGTCACGCACGTGCCGGGGTCATTCAGTGCAAGGTCACGTGCACGCGCATGCACGCACATGCATGCACGCCCATGCGCGCACGTGCGTTGCCATACAGGCGTCCCTACTGCTGTAAACCAGTAGGCCGTCACTATAGTAAACATTTCTTTTCCAATGCATTGTACAATACTTCTTGCACTCGAGCTATATACACAGAGCGCCATAGAAAACGCATCACTTAGTTGTTCGTTTAACAAAATGATCCTGTAAACATATCTTTTTATTTTGCTTCTTATTGTGAACAATATTCAAATGGGAACACATCAACAATAACACATAATTTGTACACTTATGGATGTTTAATCTGTAATCAACGGTACAAAGTCAGAGGCGCTCAGTATATGCGCAGTTACCCAGAAATGGGCAATTTTGCATGAGTCGCTTTTTATGCTATTTTGCCTGTAAACGGGCCAATTGTTATTGGATTTTCATAAAAGTGACACCATTTGATGCGTAATAAATAAATGATTTATTCAAATGAGTCGTATTTGTTTAACAATTTGATATTTGATTCTAATCGACTAATAAAATGAACCCATGACGATCATATAGATATCACAAAATTTCAAGATGGCGGCTGGGTTAAGACACGCTCTACATTGTTAAAATTATGTGAAGTAAACACAGCAAGGGGTGTGAATTATTACACCTTGTTTGGGTTAAACTCGTAGTTACACCACAATAAGCGCAACATTGCTTAAAATGGTTACACGCACGATGTTGTTACAACAAAGTAAGTGTTAGATTGAATGATTTTGTGTGTGTGGTGTTAGATACTCTGTTTTAGCGCAAGCTATTTCGTTACACTAAATTTGGTGCGACTGTTTTGACTGAATCCCGAGTATCTTGACACACAATGAAGTGCAAGGATATTCCTTTGTGTGTTTTTAGTTTCTTTACGCTGTCCTTTGTGCAAGATCAATTTTCCTTTTAAAAAAAAAACCCTACACCCATAGGCTATCGGATTTGTTGCTGCAAGTTCATCGCATTATGAGTGGCGTTGGTGACTCAAGCGCTCCAGGTTTGAATTTGGTAATGACCGAGAAATATTCTTTGTTTCGGGCGTGTTTCCCCTTGCCAGAAGTGTAGAAGGCCTGACAAGTAATTCGGAAGGTACGAAATCCATCCCGGAGGCCTAATGTCAGACCCCCCCCACACACACACACACCTAACAGTAGGCTAACACAGAAGGCCTACATGGCCTAGGATTAAATGGGACCTAATGCCCCTTTTCATTATATATAATTCGGTATAGCTGAAAAATAGGACACAAAGCGGGTCATTTCGGGACTAACACAGTCTAATAGTTCTATGCTCAATTTTATTTTAACAATTCGCTTGCGGGCCAATAATACGATAAGGTCTTGGGCAATTCTTCAAAATACCCCAGTCCAGGTCAAAAATCGAACATAGCCTACTAAGTCTATCTGCACCCACTTCTGTTTTTGACGTGCTTTAGATCATAGATTGTGGTAGGTTATCGTTGTCAATCAACTCCATGATCAACTAGGTAGGCTACTCCACAGGCAAGTGTAAAGTATTTCTGCATTTGGTGTTGGTTTAGTGAGCAGGCCTACGCCACGCCTATCCCAGTCTGTGGTTAGCCTACAGCCTACAGATTGAGAATGGGTAGACCAAAAATGTTTCACAATTAAATCATTATACACCGTTTATATATTGTTTATAAAAGCGTGTGTTTTATAAGTTATAATATAATAATCATAAAAATAATAATACGCTACGGTACCCAACATGCATCGCGTATTCCCGCGTCTGACTGAAGACCGGGCATTTTCTGCAGCAAGCGTGGAAATGGAAGTGGAGAAACGCACGGCGTTGTACAACAGTGAATGTGATAATATTTCTAAGGGTAATAAAGGTATGTTGCTAATAAACTGGGACCGGTGACATCGCTGATGATATGTTGTTTATTGTCAAAGAACATCAGAAAGTATCATGTGTGATAATTTCATTGCAAATTTTAAGGTCGTCTTGACTTTACACCAAAGGTAGTGTAACGTGTGTTTTGATAGTATCCCATAGCAACAGCTGTCTTAGACTAGAGTTATTTCCCTTTCCAAGATGGTTGCGCACATTTCGCATGTTTGTTTTGATAAAATATAGACATGACTTCAGAAATTGTTTGCACATCTGTACTACATTTTCCTCCAGTAAAATTTATGATTTCTTTCGTCATATTAACATGAAGCATAGGACAGATCCTCAGTTCAGTCTTCATTGCCCTATCGATGGGTGTTGGAAACCATACGCATCATTTAATGCTTATAAAGGCCACGTTTATAGAATTCACATGAAGTCCCAAAGAAAAAGAGAAACTTCTGATTTATCGTGTCATACTACATGTCCTGTTTGTTCCATGGAAAACATTTCAAATATAAAACTTCTTATTTCACATTTGTCATCACATCTTTTAAATGGCGTAACTGTCATTTGTCCTTTTGACAAATGTTCATGTACTTATGATAAAGCCTCATCATTAAGATCACACATTTGTCGAGTACATAGTCCATTGTGTAATAAAGATAATAGTGTCTTGAAGCATGAATATTTAGGAATATCCACCTCTGCATTTTCTGAACAGGCTATAAATGAGCCTACAGATTTAACAGAAAAAGGTACCTACCATGCATACTGCCGTTGGCAATGCTGAGTCATCACATGAACAAGGGGATAATTTTGAAAATAATTTTATTGATTCTTTTGCTTTATTTATCTTGAAAATACAAGAATTGTGTTATTTACCAGTTTCAACAGTAGATACAATTTAATCAGAGATTAATGGAATTCATGAACTTTCATTTGATGCTCTGCATTTCCAAATTATATCCTTGCTTACAAAACAAAACGTAGATGTTTCTGTTCTAGATCAGATTAAATAGTGTTTTTGTCAAAATATATTTGATAAATCAGTCAGTTATTTAAAATCAAATTATTTGAGAAATAAGTACTAGAAGAGGCAGTTAAAGCTGAACTTCGATTACAAAACTATAGAAATAATTAAATAAAAAAAATTACTGCTATACATAATCGCCATACTTGTTTTCAGTTTGCAGAACAAGTAGAATAAAAATTACGTATGCATATCAGGATTAAATTTTACATTATACTCTTCTGAGTAGTCTTTTGCAATGTTTAGAAGCTTAATTAGAGACTCCCTACTCGGGGTTACAAAGGTCACATCATCGGCATAAGCTATAGCACCGACATACACATGCCCGATAGAACAACCAATTTTACTTTTACGGCATCTTACTAGCAATTCATCAAGATAAATAGTAAACAATATCGGGGATAGAACACCCCCCTGTTTTACACCATTCGACACATTGAATGTTGTTGTGGTATAATTTCCCCATCTTATTCTAATTGTCTGATTGATATACATGTTCAGCAAAAATCTGGCCGTAAGGGGACATAATCCTCTCTGATTTAGTAATTTAAAGAGCTTAATACGATCGAATGCCTTACTGGCATCAATTAGGCAAACCAGGACATCAGAATGGTTCCGATTGTAGTACTGAATTGTCTCATCAATGATAAATGAACAGTGTGTGGTTGAATGAGAACTTTTAAAACCATATTGTAGGTCGGAACTTAGAAATACATCTTTATGACGATCTAATAATATCCAGTCAAAAAACTTACCGATGATACTGCTTAAGGCGATTCCGCGATAACTGTCGGAATCGTTTAAAGACTTTTTTCTGTTTTTTGGAATGGATATTATTGTTGACAAGACAAGATTACTAGGAGTAAAACCATGGACTAACCATGGACTAATAAAGACGTTAAAATAAGTGCTAAATGTACTAAATAAGACCCTGTTGCATACTTTAAATGGTCAGATGATTGTCCGAGTCCGCCATCATTCTTGTTATGTTTTAAGTGCTTAATAGCAATATGAACCTCTTCGTACCGAATAATATGATTATTGCAACATTTACTATTCTGACATTTATGTTTTACATTGGACTGGATGTCATCCTGCAATTTAACCATGTCACCATCATCAAAGGATACACTGTTAAAAAGTTGTTTATATTTATTAGCAAACACACAACCTATATTCTCTAGGCCAATCTGGCCGTCAACATTATTAGGCAGAGAGCTACAAGAACCATTCAGCTTTTTTATAGATTTCCAGAAATTTCTGGATTTGTTACAGAGTAGATTTTCGGCCATTTTATTCGAACAAATACTCTCTTTGTTTTTCTGAACTGATCTAAGGACATAATAATATTTGGCTCTAGTTCTACGCCGAATATTAGCCAATACGCCAATACGTTATTGTCCTTCCATAAGTTGTGCCAAAATATGGCAGTGTTTCTGACTTCCTCAACATGTTCATTCCAGCCTGGAATTCTAGAATGGCCACACGTGGAAGAAATGCATGATTGACTTGCTTCAATACTAATATTAACCAAATTATTAAAGTATTTTTCTAAGTCTTCATTATGATGTGAACAAGTAATATCTTTACAATGTAAAGCATCAGTAGAGATACTAATTTTTGATAATAAAAGATCAACATTATTTTGGTACTCATCAATTTGATTTTGACTAGCTTCATGCCATTTAAGAGATCGATGCCTAGGGCCTACGTTAGGGTAATCATAATACTCAACAGGAATCCTGAGATCCAAACTTACAGGAACATGATCAGACAGATTATCTCCATCATGAATCGACTTACATTTAATAATATATTCGAGTAGATTGTTGGAAACTAATACATGATCTATTACAGACTTTTCAAAGTTAATCTTGCTTTCGTAAGTAAACAATACATTACTATTTTTATACTTTTCGGTGCGTTCTAAACTGTTCGTAGAGATAAAACGTTCAAGGTGCGCCGTTTGCAGAGAACTGGTCCGTTTAAAATCAGTGTTAAACTCACCGCTAATAATCAAATTATCCACCGAATTTTCATCTATTAATTGACATATCTCTTCTAATGTTTTATCGAATTCACATATATTGTGTCCGTCACATGGCATATAAACATTACACAGTAAAAAATTAATATCACCACATTTCACAATAACAGCACATATCCTGTTGGAGTTTTGTGGTTCCGGCTTTACGTCACATAGTAATGAATTGTTCCATAGAATAGCAACTCCTCCGAATGGGCGGCCGCCTAAAACATCTGTACTGTGCATGCCAGATACCCCATGAACACAGATTCCTGGAATTTCCTTTTCAAAGCGATATAATTGTTCATTTAAGAGCCAGTGCTCTTGAACAAGAACAAAGTCGTGAGATTTGCATAATTTCCGGATATATTCGAAGCGCCCCGCTCCCAGGCCACGAGAGTTGTAACTAGCTAGACGAAGCGTCATTTACTTGTTGGTTCTGGTTGTTATCCCGACTTGGGGACACATACTTTCTAATCCGGACACCACTTGGCCAGAGAGATTCATCAAACAATCTACTAAATTCTGATATTGGAACAGACAATTTAAAGGATTTGAACTTCGACATGGGATGAGATACACATCCTATGGCACTTACAGTAAAGTTGTTATCTTTCAAAAAACTGGAAATCAGGGCCCTGTTTCACAAAAACTTAAATCTCCTTAAAATCGTCTTAAACTAAAATTTCATCCTAACTTAAGATAGATGAGTTTCACAAAACGATTTTAAGCATTTTAGTTAAAATCCACTAAAATAATATTTTAAGTTAAAATCTAATCTTAACTTAAAATAGTGGCGTTTCACAAACCCATTTTAAGGACAATTTTAACTAAAATCAATAATACTTAGGATAGCTGTCACCCTGTCCTAACTTAAAATCAAGACATTAACAAACATTGATTAGAGCTACATTGTTACATATTGCGACATATAGATATAATTGGAAGCCTATTTAAAATTAAATTTTAATATAAATTTATTATTATTTCTTAATGAAGTCTTACGTTAAGAAAACAACAAAAATAACTGACATTTTAGGAGCCAAAGCTGTTTTATTTTAGGGAAAAAATCATTTAATTGTGTAAGTATCATTGAAAGGGGGGATCTATGAGAATGAAATGTCAAATCTAGTCATCGGAACATTGGCTATTTGGTGTATTAATTTCAAAGTTGATAAATAGTTTTAAAATGCGACGAAAAATTACAACCTAGATTAGCCGCTTGAGTCACAAATATCATAATGTTTGTGACAATTTTCCATAAAACTACAAATCCATGCGATTTAGTATATAGATATACTTTATTTCCATTGAAGCCTGCGAGAAAATCAAATTCCCATGTCACGAATCAAATGCCAAGTTCAAGGCCAACCAACCGATACTTTTCGAATCACATATTACGCAGTACAATCATTTATTTCACCTCTCTACGAATGTCTGACCGTGTGCAAACATTGCTTCAATGCATGAAACTCTCCCAATTGATATTGCAACCGTTAATTCAACCTGTCAACAGTTTTCAGTTTCGAAGCGTATTTGTTTTCACCGTAAGTACCCGCAGCGGAAATGTGCACTGCGCGGGCGCAAGCGATTTTAACTAAAATCTATTAAAATCGGATTTTAAGTTACAATCAGTCTTCGTGAAACGTATAAAATTTAAAATTTCATTTTGATTTTAGTTAAAATCTATTTTAGTGATTTTAGCTTAAGTTTTTGTGAAACAGGACCCTGAGCGTCTATTGTACTGCTCTCAACACGATACACAAAAAGATGTCTAGTTGGTTCTGGTGCTCCTCGGAAGCTTGATCCTGGGTCATGTGTTGACTTTCCAACAATAATTTTTCTTCGCCTTGTTTCGTCCCTCTTGTGTTTCTTCTTGACATGGTGGGGCAGTTCAAATTCACCTTCACCATTTATCCTAGCCCAGATGCTACACTTTCCTGGTCTATATCTGTAGTAGTTTGGCGACCCATGTTTTTCTTAAGGCATTACTGTAATGACTTGATAAGTGAGTGTTCTTATTTGTGGACACTTGATCACTGAATTTTGTCACATTAATCATAGGATTTATCACCTTATCTGGGGCTTTTATTTGCGAGACAGGATTATTTAATTTATCAACTCTATCTTTAATGGATATATTTTCGCAGATTGTTCGGTCCAAAGTTTCTTGAAAATTAACCATTTTTGTTTCTAGACTATTCATTCTCTCTGCTATCGATATACTATTCATCTCTTCAGGATAAGCCCTAGGCATATTTCCAAGCTCAAAGGCACCCACTGTAAACTGAGGCATGGTATCTGACTTGTCTAGTTTGTCGATTGCATTAATGATGTCAAAAACATGGGATTCTCCCTCTGACCTTACATTTGAGTCTTTTCTCTTGGCTTTCTCACCTATCAATTGACTGTCACATTTACTCCATAGTAATGATTTGCTTTTACAGATGTTTTCCAGTGTATAAAAGCCAAGCACTGCATTTTTGATATTGTTATATGAACTGTTTTGTAAAGAGAACACGATATAACACAATAAGGCATCACAGAGTTTAACCTGATCATTGCTGACATTATTTGTACAGGGTTGGGCAATTTCCACTTCAGTGAGTTCAGATGAAACATTATCATTACACTGCTCACTGTTCTTGTTAACACTGGACATTGTAGGTTTATTAATAGAGTTAACTTTGTTCAGTTGTCTACTCAGTAAAGGGCCAAATCTCTGTTCTTCACAACTCTTACATAAAAAGATATCACCTTGTGACATTGCAACCTCTAACCTGCCTTTTCGCTTGAATGGACATGGCCCTCCTGGTATCCCTTCACACTTCATTGATTCTTATTAAACTAGTTCAAAAATATTGAGAGTTTTCTGCATCAAAAACATGCACAAACAGCAAATTTCCAACAACCTTTGCTAAACCATTGTAATCCTGGGCCCATTATCCAGTAGTTATTACAAAATTAGAGCATACTTGCAGCTTCAAATACTTAGAAATTTCACAGCATTGGCAGAGCAGACACACAACACGTCAGACTAATGTTGATCTATATCTAAAAAATAGCTTACCTTGATTTGATGAGTTTAAGGTTGTTAACCCTTTAGGATCCAAGCGTGGAATTCATAAAATAGCAGCTGTTTATTATACACTTGGCAATATATATCCCTGGCATCGCTCAGAATTAAGACAATCCAGCTTTGTGTTTTATGTCCGAATTCAATTCTGAAGAATGTTGGATTTGATGAGGTGTTGAAGCCACTGATTTATGATTTACATATCTTAGAAACTGTTGGAATTGAAATTCTGAATGTAGAACAAAAGCTTTTTGGAACTGTTGCTTTTGTTGCTGCTGATAACTTTGGCAGTCATCAAATAGGCGGCTTTGTTGAATCATTCAGTTCTAATGTAGAAAATATTTGTAGGTTTTGTTTAGGTACATCGAATCAAATACAAACCCAATATAACTCTGATCAGTTTGAGTTTAGAAATGAAGTAAATTATTCTAACCATGTTAAAAGGGCAGCTCATGATACTGGAGGTAGGGCACATTATTTAGATGTAAAACATAATTCAGTATTAAACAACTTAAACTACTATCATGTCACAAGGGGCTTACCTCCTGACTGCATGCATGATGTCTTAGAGAGTGTTTGTAGATATGAACTACCACTTATATTACAAAAGCTTGAAAAACAAAAACATTTTTCAAGGACTACTTTATTTAAAATCATGGAAATATGGTGTCAATGATGTTGTCAACAAACCTCCAGTCCCCAAAAGTTTGAACTCGATGCCATCTAGTGCATCACAAATGTGGACTTTGGTTAGGATTTTACCGCTTATGATAGGACAGTATGTTCCGATTGGTGATGAAACTTATGAAATCTTATTGATATTAAAACTTATTGCAGAATTAGTTTTTGCACCTGAAATTCAAAAAATAGCTTACCTTGATTCATAGATAAAGGAGCACATGGAAATATTTACTGAAATGTTCCCAGAACATAGAATTATTTCAAAGCAGCATTTTTTGATACATTATCCTTCACATATATTTAATTATGGGCCTTTGCACAGCTGTTGGTGCATGAGATTTGAGTCGAAACATAGCTATTACTATTCAAAAAAAGTAGGGGATATTTGATTTGGGTGGGGGGGGCATAATACTAAAATATGCAAATGACTACGAAAAAAGTCACTATAGAACCTAACAGAAGAAACATTCCCAGTTACATGTGACGTCCAAACGCACCAATAGCTACCGCATGGAATGCAGGTGATGCTTGGGATCATCATGGGGGTCCAACCCAAGATTTGCACGACTCTGACTTTGAATGTTACAGTCATTGTGGCATTGAATTCCAGGGTGGAAACATCAGTTTAATTGTTTTAGTGACCAGAAAACAAAGGTTACGTGCCCTTGGCATGCTATAAATCGGCACAACACAGGCGGCTGTGGAGTGGACGATGAATGTTTCTCAGTCTGTCATAAGCAGGCTATGGTCCAGATACCGTGATACACAATCTGTACAGGACAGGCCACGCTCAGGTCGACCAAGGGCGACAACTCAAGCCCAGGATCGATTTATCTGTACCTTGGCCTTGAGAAATCGTGTCATCACAGCAAAACAGACACTGGTGTGAGAGTGAGTGGCCAGACGATTCGGAATCGACTGCATAGGGGTCACCTTTGCGCCCGACGTCCTCGCGTGATCCCTTGTTTGAGAAATCATCACATTCAGGCAAGACGTCGTTGGTGTAGGGATCGTCTTGGGGGTGGTTCTGTTATGGTGTGGGGAGGCATCACTGTTGCTGGAAGAACGGCTTTACATGTTGTTGCAGGGCGTGTTACAGGTCAGTACTACCGGGACAACATCTTGGCAGTCCATGTTGTGCCGTTCGCACGACGTCATGGCCGCCGTTTCATCTTCCAGGATGACAACGCAAGATGTCACAGGGCCAGGATCGTTACAGGTTACCTCCAACAACAGAACATCACCACATTACCTTGGCCAGCACTGAGTCCCGACATCTCCCCCATCGAGCATGTCTGGGACATGCTTGGACAGAGGTTACATCAACGTCAACAACGTCCTGCCAATGTCCAAGAACTTGCTGCTGCGTTGCAACAGGAATGGGACAATCTGGACCAAAATGACCTTAGACGTCTCATTAGGAGTATGCCACGTCGGATCAATGCTTGTTTGGCAAACAGAGGAGGATTTACCCGTTACTGACTTTGTTGTGATGCTGTGGTAACTTTGCTGTTTGACCCCGGGTATCATTTTACCCTTATAATGGTCAGTCTGTGCCTTACTTAGTCTAACGATCATTTGGAATAAATCGATGAATGTGAACTTCATTTCATTTTGTCATTTGTTTCTTCGTCAGTTTCATTAGGTGACTTTAATAACTATTAAAAATCAAATATCCCCTACTTTTTTTGAATAGTATATTTCAAAATTCTTAGTCATAGATTGGGAAATTTTACGAATATATGCTATACCCTAGCAACACGACATCAAAGATTACAAGCTTTTTTGACAACATCAGACGATGATTATTTTCGAGTTGATAAAATCACATCACCAGTTAATGTAATGACCGCTACGTTGAGACTGGAGTTACAGAATGGTTTGTTACAGAAAGTCATATTTGACACAAATATATGTCAAACAAGTAAGGTGTTCGTTAACGGTGTCACATATCAACCTGGTATGTATGTAGTAACCAACTTAATGGAGCTAAATGAGATTGAATTTTCTAAAATTTTGGGTATATATCAACAAAGTACCATGTGTCATACAAGTCAAGATAATATACTGCTATTTGTTGAAACTCAGATTTCATCTTTTCACCACCACTATGGAGCAATAGAGGTAGACAATAAAGACAAATTTTGCCTGTATTATGTAAATGAATTAACTGATTATTATCCTCTTGATGAATACATTGTTGACGGAAAGAAATTTATTTGTTTAAAACATGCACTTAAATAATATGGGTCAAACAAATGTAATGTTTCTTAATGCCACATTAGACATTGAGTTACAGGATTAGATCTTCTGCAATGTATTTACCACTTTACATGTACAAGCCATGTAGCATTTTTATACCCACACCGTTCACTTCGCATTTTGTAGGTGTATTACACTCAATCTATGACCACCACTCTGTCTGTCCCCCTGCCTCTGTTTACTCTACTGTTCTTTTTTAGGCTGTGTAGTGGTGACCCAATTGTGATGCACTGAAACACCAACGTAAATAGTTGACCTGTTATTGCGTTACTATTTGTGCTGCTTTTGCCTTGGATATGAAACCACTGTCGTGACACCCTTGCAGTACTTTTATGCGCATAAAGGTGGCACGAGATGCAAAGCAGAGTGGCGGCACAGAGTCAACACCTAACTCGGTATTCATTTTATTTGCTAAACTCATGTATTAGTTAGATAAAAAAATTACAACATACTACTGTCTATTCTTCTCCCGAATGTGGGGAGGGCAATCAGCCTCACTGTTGGCTTGTTAGTATACAGACCTTAAAATACATCCCATTAATTTTCTTCTTGATACACTTTGGAGAGGAATAGACTGTAGCTTCTACTTTTTATGTTGACAGGTATTATCAGTCCTAAGAAAACATTTTTGGTACAAAATGGTATTTCTACCAAGATAATGCAGTTAACAGAAACAAAATCATTAGATGTAAAGATCATGGAAGCTTTTAATATTGCCCCAGAAAAGAAAATTATTGTACAATATTTTGATAAAGAATGGAATTGATTCATTGACATAGATGATGTCAATTGTCTTGTAAACAATTCAAGATTACGGGTAATACTGTCAGTTTCACAAGATCATTGTGAATCAACTTTGTCAAAAAATTGTGAAAGCAATCCTTTTCCAGAAGAAACCAGTGTTAATGCTCATGTGGATGCCTCATGGCCTGACAAACCATTGGAAACAAGTACATTTTCTATAGATCTTCAGCAAGCCCTAAAAAAACAATGAATCCTTAAATTGGAGATGCAAAAATCAACTAATACAAAACATACAAGATCACATATTTGCGAATACATTATATCCAAAAGCCGAACATATTCAGCAGTTCAGCAGAAACTTAGTAAGACAATTCCCTAGTCTCAAGAAACCAATAGGAAGTGGATATGATGGCTTGAAACAGCGCATAATCAATAAATTAAAAAATGCCCGACGAGACATAAAAAGTCCAGAAGTGCAGATTAAAAAAAAAGTCTAACCATAATGTGTCAATAAGTGTTGAAACAAAACTGCAAATAAAAGGTGTGGCCAATTGGGCGACACCAGATTTGGAAGAAAATGAAGAAGTCAGCAGAATGGTGACAGATTTGCAGACAGAGTGTGATAAGATATACCATAAAGATGTAAACCATATTTCTGATTTAATGCACAAAACATTTAGTACTCGCTGGACAGAAGTAATTTCAGGTATGCCCATTCATACTCTATTAACTAATTTTCCTGGTTTGAAAATCCAATCTGAACTTCACATTGAATTTAAGAGACTTATGCCTAGTGAAACAAAATCAGAAAAGGAACTGCTTGAAAATATCCACAGACATGCCTTGGCTACATTATACTTTGCAGAACAAAGAAAGAAAAAGTCGGAATATTTGATAACTTGTTTCAAAAAACTTGCTGACTATAAAGACATTAAACTGAATAATGATAAAGAATATTCCAAGAAAATAAGTATTTCATCTTTGCTTGTGTTGCCAGAATTTTTAGATGGAGATAGAAGTTTAACATTTGTAGAGTATCCAGTAAGTATCAGTATTGTGTACATATTATTTTAGCAGGATATACTTAAAGTAGTTTCAGGATGTGACAATATAAAATTGTACATGTAGAATAGTGGTTGTATGGTAACATACTTATAGAGGGGTGCTTCTTACCATGCAATAAATATTAGTTCAGAAATACCGTTTATAAAAGATTTGTCGGTGTCATAATGATGCAATTATGAATTTACTAGATAATTTTAGAATGGCACAGAGTGTTCTGAATCAGGACCCAAATTTATACCCTGGGTGATGGTAGTGATTTGAGCTGCACTTCAGGTTAGTGTCTGGCGCCTCCCCCCTCCTCACATTCAAACAGAGAAATTAAAAGGTGCCTTTAATATCGAGGATGATTGCATGTTAAAAGTCTTTTTAGTTCATTGCATGTTGTTTGAAGAGGAAATAAGGTTTAACGTCCTACTGTTAAGTGTTCTGCTCCTACTGGGCTAATGAAGATTGGCATATAGTGTGCTACGAGGGATATTTTGCCTGGATAGCTGCATAATGAACTACTGTTATGTCAAATTCCAAATATCAAATATCTTTTACGTGTACCCAGTGACCACTGACAAGGAGGAATCACACCGGAAACCAAAAGCATACTTTTGATCTTGATTGCATTGCTTAGACTCTTAGAGTTCAACTACTTTCCTTGACGAGAGCAAGAAACCAGGTGCACTAAAAACTGTTCTGATAGTTGATGTTGGGTGTCTGTCTGCCAATCAACTGTATTCGAAAAAAATCTTTATAGTCTCTCTGTTTAATGGCATTTACAACATGTGAGTTTGTAGCCTCCTTCATTTTTGTCACGTAGGCTAGCTGTTTCGATGTTCACTATTTAATTCTTATATTTGTCTTAGACTGAGGTAACTTATGTTTATAAAACTGAATTATATATTTCCTAAATGATTATACAGAGTTTAAGTTTTTATCTTACGGTCTCATGATTCATTCCCAAATTTCCATTTCCAGGTATTCATAATTTACCAACAGAAATATTGGTTAATATCTTTCAATACATTAAACAGAAGGAAAGATTAGTGAGTCTCCAATTTGTGTGCAAAAGATTTTGGGGCATTGTTCAATTCCCATCACTGTGGTCTTGTGTCGATGAAGATATCATAATAGCTATCTGGGGTTGAGTCATTTTACTGTTATGCGTTATAATCAAGTTAAGAAAATAGCCTTATCTGGTCCATGGTTGTCTAACTTATCACCAGGTGTCCTGGCTACACATTTGTTGTTGTGTGACAATTTGACCCATGTAACTGTACATAGCAATTTTGTGACAGAAGTAAGTTTTTTAGCCTATTTCGCAAGCTTAAAGTTCCTCAATATTTCATACTGTCCACGCATAAATGTTAACTCATTGTTTAGAGCTCTCGGTAGATTAAATTTGCAATCTTTGGAGATGTGTCATTGTTACACACTTAGGGAAACCGAACTAATTTAAGTTGCTAGACATGTACCTGACATTGAAGTTCTGGATATAAGTTTCTGCAGCAGACTAAGTCTTACAAAAGTCATATCTATCATCGAAAATTCAAACATTAAATATTTGAAAGTTACCCCATCCAGTTTTGATTCAAACACCCTATCATTCGAAAGTGTGCAAGAAGCCTACAGAGACCGACTTCTTTTAATAGGACATAATACTAGTTTCTTCAATCCTTATGACCTACACTTTTGTAGGTAAATATATTGGTGAGATTTGTAAAGCCTTGATTCGTTTATTTATAGAGAAACATGTACATCAGTAGAACAGTATATTCTGGTTTTCTTTGTAGGCTAATATTGTGCATCATAAGGCGCATTTCTAAGTTAAAATAGTGTTAATTTTCTTCTAGTTATAATAGTATTTACCATTTTTCAATTGCAAGTTATTGTGGGTTTTTTTTTAAGTGGGTCTTTCTATTATCGAAATTTCTAAACTTTGTTTTTGCATGGACCTTATAAGGTCAATGGTTTTTGCTACAAGTAGTAGTTTAAGGGGGTTTGGTGACATGTACATTTTGTAAAAGTGGTTTCATGTACCAGTAATACTTATAGGTTCTTGTACTTGTTGTATTTGTTAAGTTACTGTACTTATTAGTGTACTTTTAATATTCAAGTTCCTGTACTTGTTACTGTTATTAATACTGTACTTGTTGGTGTACTTAATAGTAAGTTCCTGTATACTTATTGATACTTAAGTTAAGTTAACAATATACTTGGATGGGGTATTATATGATTTTTATGAGAGTTTGGTTGGAGGATAGTATTTCCAGCAGGATCAGATATTTAATCAGGTCATACACGAGACGTGTTCAATTTTTGTTGCGTTGATATGCTATTGTGTAATAACTGTCTTATTATTGAACTATCAACAGTTGGTAATGATTTAAAGGGACTTGGCTTGTTTAGTATGTTTACTAGTCTCAGTATAATCCCACATTAGTGAATTCCATAAACAAATACTTGTGATCAAGTCAATGGACTTTCATTTGGAAAAGAATGATGACCTTAAAGGTTACCAGAAAAACTTTTTAAACCATTTAAATAATGAAAGTAATTATGTCACCATATCCTTTCCATAAGCATAAAATGATTCCGAATGTCAATGTTGCCTTCAACAGGTAAATTTCCAAGTTAGTGATTTATGATGTCCTCCACGAGCAGTCGTAATTTTCCACCAATAAGAAAGTTGTGACATCATTTTAGTCCTTCAGGATATGGTGATATTATTTAAATGGTTGATAAACTTTAAACTATGTCTAAGCTTAAATGTACTCCAAAAGTACATTCAGAGATAAGAGGCTCCTGTAATTTTTTATGTTAATATATGATTGATATAGAGTATTCCATACTTAGTGTTTTTGTTGTATGCAGATTAAAGGCAAGGATAGCCTTAGTTTTGTTTATCCTAAATTTTGTTTGAAACTATTTGGCCATGTTTTAGTTCAGACAGTGATGAAGAAATTTTTTGCATATAATTGATATATGAGAAGATTTTAAGGAATTTTGAAAGTTTTAAATGTTACATTTAATAATTTTTTTTGTTAATATATTAGACAATATATAGACATGCAGAAATCATTTGCTCATACATTGATTTATAAAAATATTTAAAGATTTTGTAGTTTCTGGCAGAATTTATGCCATATGAATAGAACTATTATTCACTTTTACTATGTTTTCTACCTTTTTATTATTTTGTAGATCCTCCTCCCATTTACTGGGCTTCTTCAACGATACTTAAAAGTATTGCTTCAAAATGTTCATTAAATTGATATCAGTAGATTTATCAATATTGTTAAAATTTCTAATTACGTGTATTTTTAAAAGCAAATTTATAATAAACTATTTTCATATCTTATAATCTTTTTTGTTTCCTTAAAAGTTAAAATCTATTATATACATAACTCGGATAGGGACTTTATAAGTTTTCATAGATCTGTTATTTGTTTTGTTAAACCTTATTTACGTGTTACTGTACAACAAAACTATTTGGCGTAAAGTGTATATTAAACCTCTTTGGGTGGCAGCAAAAGTTGCCACTTAGAAGGGTGTAAGCATAACGCCATATACAGGGTTTGTTTGGTTTGAAAAGCACCTGTTGAAGTGTTGCTATAGTATACACCTACCAAGTGTGTCTTCTTTATTACCCCATTAAAAGTGTAAGGTTCTACTCCCTGTTATGTGTTATTTAAACATATAAAAAGTGTAAACCTACACTTCATCCAGTGCAAATTAAGAGGAGTTACGATAAGTGTAATGAGCTGTTTATCTTCAAAGTAGTGTAATGTTACATCATTTGAAGGATATGCTTTCTCTAGTTACAGTGTAAACATAGCAGGAGTTTGGTGTATTTTCGTGGACAAAACACCATAAAAGGAATACCGTAGGAAATACACCCGGGTGTCTACATTGCATTTGCTATGGTGTTAATAATACACCATTCTAGGTATTATTTTATACAAGTAAAGTGTTAATTATTTTACACTAAAAATGGTGGCAGCAAAGTTGCCACCCAAACACGTGTAAAGTGGCTTAAAATTTTTAACAGTGAGCTCTCGATATTTCAACTAAAATCCTCGAAATAAGCCATGGCCAAGAAATAATTACAAGACTAAATGAATAAGTAAACGGATACTGCGTTCGCATATCCCGTCTGATAAGAAATATATTAATGAAGACTTGTGGTTTTTAAGAACTTGTGTAATTGGAGTGAGTGTTTGGCTGTGAAAACAATGCGTTCGAGTTCAACAAGGCGAAACGAGTTTGGTAAAAACAATAGATACAGTGACTCAGGTTTCTCCAGTATAGACGACACACCGCTGAAATTGTTAAAAATGGATGATTTATTAAAAGATACAGAAGATGAAAGTAAGATAGATATGATTCATAACGCAGCCAGGGCAGCAGTGGAGGCTGCAACGATACAAATCGAAAAAGACACGAAATAATATATAGATAGCAAGTTTACATCATATGACAACAAAATAGGTCAGTTTGAAATAACACAAACACGACTATCTGAGACAATAAAACAGCATGGAGAGAGCTTAGTTAAGTTTGATGGAGCTGTGCCAACGTTATTGGAAAAAAATACCGACTTAGCAAGCGTCATGAATGACGCATCCCAATACTCGCGAAAGTCGCATATTCGCGTTTTTGGAGTCCAGGAGACGGAAAGGGAAAACTGCATTGATATTGTTAAAGATATTATCAAAACTAAGTTAAAAATAGAAGACGAAATAACAATAGACGCTGCCCATAGAGTAGGAAGGCTGAATAGTGGCCGAGCGCTAAAGGACGGGAAAATACCACCAAGAGGCATCATTGCTCGTTTCTTAAGACGAGGAAGCTGCTGAAGGGGTCGGGGATAGCCATTGCTGAAGATATGACGGCGATAAATGTAAAGTTATTAAAAAACATTCAAAACCACAGACGCGTTAAATCG
Source organism: Patella depressa (assembly GCA_948474765.1). Taxonomy (NCBI): domain Eukaryota; kingdom Metazoa; phylum Mollusca; class Gastropoda; family Patellidae; genus Patella; species Patella depressa. Next base: position 46,513,749 of record OX419715.1, on the reverse strand, counting down.
GCATGGTTCTCCAACTGAAAAATATTCGCACAAGATTACTATAATAATGTTGTTCAAATGAAAATGAATTACGACAAGGAAGACGAGGAAGTTGCTGAAGGGGTCGGGGATAGCCATTGCTGAAGATATGACGGCGATAAATGTAAAGTTATTAAAAGACGTTCAAAACCACAGACGCGTTAAATCGGCATGGTTCTCCAACGGAAAAATATTCGCACAAGATTACTCTAATAATATTGCTCAAATGAAAATGAATTACGACATAAACTACGTTCTTGATAAAGTAAAACGGGTGGTTTATTAAGGTGAAATACATGGCATTGTTTAGAACCTCAAGTTATTTTAACTAGCTAGATGTGCGTCTACTCGACTGTGTATACAGATGTGTATTTCTAACGTGTTTTTACACTACAAGAAGCATATGATACAATCAGCGGTCGCCAGTCAGGAGTGTTTTCATAACGCGAAGGCAAAAGGGTTAAAGAGGTTTAATCTCACTGTGCCACCTAATCAACTGGTGTTATAGATCAGAGTAGTGGTGTGGAAATTTAAATAAACAAATGATTATCGACTGTATCCTTTTAAGTACTGTTCACCTAGTTAAGATTTAATTATTTTAATGATTAAAATATATAAGTTAAGTTAAGCAACAGAGATATTTATTTATCACCTTTGACCATCTTCACGGATTTTGAAATAGCAGCACAAAACGCAGTTATTAAAATATTCCACTGTGAGCTGAAAGGTTGCCTGTTTCATTTTCGCTAAGCAATTTGGCGAAACACACAGAAATTTGGACTACAGGGAGTTTCACAGACATTCCATTTGTGAGGTTATGTGATATAGACAACGTTTGGTTGAATGCCTTAGAAGAAGCTGATTTGGGTGATGGCATTATTTTAAAGTTTGCAGATTATGTTACTAAACAATGGGTAGAAAGCGATGGAAGGGCTATGTGGAATCACTTCAACACAGATGGTTCACGGAGAACTAATCACGTTGAGGGATGGCACAGTACAAAGAAGAAAATCGGAACAAACCACCCAAATAAATTTAGAAAGAGCAGACTTACTGAAAATATAATAGTTCAATTGGATAGCGGGGCGAAAGTAGAAGAATCTATTAATGATCTTAAAATCGAAATGTTAAATGGAGTAATAAGTGCAATTGAATATACTGACGCCATATCACATTTAGTAGGGTTATGATTCATTTTTGATACATGCATTTGTTGTTACTTTTATTAAATTACTGTGAATAAAGTTGTTAATTAGTTTAAACCTGGTAGTTTTAAAAAGCGGACTATACTTTTAACACCATTGTATTCGATAACCCCCTTGCTTGATTAATCTCTCAATGAGAACAATAGCGGGTGGCACAGTGAGATGTCCCCGTTAAAGACAGTGTCATCGCGCCCCGGTGATTATGTCACTAGGATTAGGTTAAAGAATCATATCATGGACAAATAATTAACTGATGGCAGATGTTGAGCATAACCGAAACTATTAAAAATGATATACAAATAAAATTTCCCTCATATAGCATTTGTATTATCAATATCTGATATATTTTCAGTCTAATATAATATTGTAAAGTTTGCTAGTTAATTTAAAGAGATCACCTTCGTAAAACAACTTTTAGTATACAATAAATGGGTAATAGCTATCTTGTGTCTAAATACAAACAAACGAATGCTTGACTGCCCCACCGCTACTAGTTATTTGGATATCTATAAGCTGGCATATGTGCAGGTATAGCTCAATTGCGATGGTCTGAAGACGTTGATATGTTCACGAATTATCAATCCATTAATTCTACTACCTAAGTCAGGTGTATACAAATACATACTTGTCGTATCTTAGTCATTGTTTCTGGAGTCGAACATTATACACTGCCCATGGCTGGGCAGATATTGATCAACTACTAGAAATGTTTTCAGTGTTTTTGTGTTTTTTATGTTTGGTTATGTAACTATTATATATTGTTTTTCTTACTTAGATAACATTAAACGGAAGGGGAAACGGCATGATGTAAAACAGGAATATGGAATATATGGCCAGCTAAAGTTGAGTTATACAAGAATAAGGTTGGTGAGGGGTGGGGGCCCTCTTGACCATATTTTCGGTGTTGAGCTAGCTTCTGTAAATGTGAGAGGTTTGGGAGATAAAAATAAAAGATTACAAACATTTCAGTGGCTGAAAGATAAGAAATATAATATCATTTTACTGCAAGAAACACATTCGACTCAAGAAATAGAAAATGTATGGAGAACCGAATGGGACAATGACATTTATTTTTCACACCATTCCTCAAATAGCGCAGGTGTCTGCATCTTAATGAAACATGTCGTTGGACTGAATAATATTGATATCATTAGTGAATTTAAAGGTCGTTATATAATCTTAAAAGTAGATCTTGACACAGGTCCTTTAATACTATGTAATGTATACGGTCCAAATAAAGATGAGCCACAATTTTTTTAAAACCATATTCGACAGTATTTTAGAATATATCCATATACCTTTTATAATGGGAGGTGACTTCAATTTTGTAGTTGATATTGAAAAAGATAAACAAGGGGGGGGGGCGGGAGGTAACATTCCAGAAATCACAAAAACTGTTAAAAGAATTTATGAGTTTGTCGGATAGCATTGATATTTGGCGTATACAACACCCAGAAGATCGAAAATTCACCTGGAAAAGACAAAACCCAATGATCAATTGTAGGCTTGATTTTTTTATAACATCATTTCAACTTTCTACACAAATAAAATCAACAAATATTAGTTATGGTTATAAAACAGACCATTCTATTATTGACTTATCGCTAATACGCAATGAAAATAAACGCGGACCAGGTCTCTTTAAACTTAATACGTCTCTTTTAATAGATGAAAATTATATAAAAATTATTAAAGAAATAATAGCCGAAGGAAGAATAAAATATCGTAATTGTAATGCGCCCCTGTTATGGGACATGATAAAAATAGAAATAAGAGTAGCTTCAATTCAATATTCTAGCAGAATGAAAAAAAGAGATTTAAAACAATTGAAGGAGTTAGAAGAAAAACTGGGCATGTTACAAAATAAACACCCCCTAGCTAATGACAACGAGTGTGAAAAAATAAAATCGGAAATATATGCCATTAACGAGAAAAAGCTTAAAGGGGTTATGATGCGCGCAAAAGCCAGGGGAATAAGTGAAGGCGAACAAAACAGTAAATACTTTCTTAATGTAGAAAAAAATAATTCAGCGAAAAAGGTAATCTCCACCCTATACAATGAAAATGCAGGAAATATAATAAACCCACAAAATATTTTAAATGAAATACATCAATTTTATCAAAATCTATATACTTCCGAAATAATTAAAAACAATGAGTATGTAAAGAATGTAGATAATCTTTTTAAACATTGTGGAAAGGACATGCCTATTTTAAACAAATTTCAACAAGACATTGGTGATGGTCTAATAACTGATGACGAATGTAGAAATGTCATAAAAACATTCAAAAATTGTAAAACTCCGGGTAGCGATGGCATCCCAATTGAGCTGTATAAAATAATGTGGAACGATATTAACGATCTCGTAATTAACTCTTTTTTATGCCTCCTTCTTTTATAATGAAATGAGTATCTCTCAAAAACACGGTATTATAACCCTATTACCAAAGAAAGATAAAGATTGTAAGCACCTGAAAAACTGGAGGCCTATATATATAACACTACTTAACTGTGACTATAAATTAATGACCAAAGTAATTCATGATTCCGAGATTTGGAGTTAAGCTCCGCCCCCTTAGATACTGTTACTATGTCCCCCAAGCTTAACAGCATTAGCGGACTAGCGGTTCAATATGGCGACCCAGCACCTGACAGTTTGATTCGTGCATGCATATTGTCATCAAATAGTAACTGTATAGTGTGGTTTTAATGGTTTAAAAAAAAAGAGTTTACATAAATAGAAATAAATGAATATAGAGTATAAACTTTATTCAGACAGGCCTCGAAATGTCGCTTTAGTACCGTAACTAACCTGTCATTTATAATTTTCCACGTCACACTACTCACACATTATCCATGGCATGTGCACAAACACGATTAAATGGTTCATATTTGATATATGTGAATATCATAATTAATTTCTTCGACATCGGCCGGACTAAAAATTCACACGAATCGCCGCAATTTTTAGCGGTAAGTTTTTGGCGTGGATTTCGCTTAGTAAAATCATGCATCCCAAATGATGCTTTAAATTGAATGTACTACAGGTGTATGACACTGCCGTTGAGAAATGTGTAGATTTTGGACTCTAAAATATCGGTATAAAATTTAAATTGAATGTCAAACTCGACATTGCACCTGTACATGACACTATTCCTATCACGTGCCGAGGACAGCTGATCACGCCCCCTGTAATTCCTTTCTCGCATTCCAACTAATTTACGCTAAAAATTAAAATGTGTAAAATACTCTTTTGGCCAAATTATTTTCTATTGTCAAATTGTCCTGTAAATTATACATAAACTTTATTTTCGGGCATTGTTCTGAATTTATATTTTTATTGGAGACAAAACGGAAACAATTGTTACGATGCAGGCTTTATTGTGTCCAAATTGTTAATTGTTATGCATGATATAAAGACGGGCTGATTTAATTAAATTATTTACAATCACACTGTCGTGAGAAGAGAGAGCGATCATCTTCTCCCTTTATCATAAATAAAAACATGTTAAAACAGAGCTGACGTCAGATGTTGTTAAATTAAATATTATCTGGCTTCTTACTTAAAAATGTATAAATACAAACTCAACCCTCACCACATGTTTTAATACTAATCCATAACAATCAACTAAGTGTTTATTTAATAATAAATAACAAAGGACATGTTTATTTAACAGTAAGTGGACCTAAATGGGGAAACAATCTGGGATAAAAAAAAATTAGGTTGGGATGAAACAGCCCGGGTTGAAACGGTCGTGGGATAACTGACCGTATCCCCTTGATCCAGGGCAAACACATTTTTAATTAGGGTTTCACACTGCGAAGCTTGTGTGAAACACTATTGTTTTTGTTAAAATTATTATTCTTATTAGGCTTTCAGACACTTATACTCTATATTCATTTATTTCTATTTATGTAAACTCTTTTTTTTTAAACCATTAAAACCACACTATACAGTTACTATTTGATGACAATATGCATGCACGAATCAAACTGTCAGGTGCTGGGTCGCCATATTGAACCGCTAGTCCGCTAATGCTGTTAAGCTTGGGGGACATAGTAACAGTATCTAAGGGGGCGGAGCTTAACTCCAAATCTCGGAATCATGAATTACTTTGGTCATTAATTTATAGTCACAGTTAAGTAGTGTTATATATATAGGCCTCCAGTTTTTCAGGTGCTTACAATCTTTATCTTTCTTTGGTAATAGGGTTATAATACCGTGTTTTTGAGAGATACTCATTTCATTATAAAAGAAGGAGGCATAAAAAAGAGTTAATTACGAGATCGTTAATATCGTTCCACATTATTTTATACAGCTCAATTGGGATGCCATCGCTACCCGGAGTTTTACAATTTTTGAATGTTTTTATGACATTTCTACATTCGTCATCAGTTATTAGACCATCACCAATGTCTTGTTGAAATTTGTTTAAAATAGGCATGTCCTTTCCACAATGTTTAAAAAGATTATCTACATTCTTTACATACTCATTGTTTTTAATTATTTCGGAAGTATATAGATTTTGATAAAATTGATGTATTTCATTTAAAATATTTTGTGGGTTTATTATATTTCCTGCATTTTCATTGTATAGGGTGGAGATTACCTTTTTCGCTGAATTATTTTTTTCTACATTAAGAAAGTATTTACTGTTTTGTTCGCCTTCACTTATTCCCGTGGCTTTTGCGCGCATCATAACCCCTTTAAGCTTTTTCTCGTTAATGGCATATATTTCCGATTTTATTTTTTCACACTCGTTGTCATTAGCTAGGGGGTGTTTATTTTGTAACATGCCCAGTTTTTCTTCTAACTCCTTCAATTGTTTTAAATCTCTTTTTTTCATTCTGCTAGAATATTGAATTGAAGCTACTCTTATTTCTATTTTTATCATGTCCCATAACAGGGGCGCATTACAATTACGATATTTTATTCTTCCTTCGGCTATTATTTCTTTAATAATTTTTATATAATTTTCATCTATTAAAAGAGACGTATTAAGTTTAAAGAGACCTGGTCCGCGTTTATTTTCATTGCGTATTAGCGATAAGTCAATAATAGAATGGTCTGTTTTATAACCATAACTAATATTTGTTGATTTTATTTGTGTAGAAAGTTGAAATGATGTTATAAAAAAATCAAGCCTACAATTGATCATTGGGTTTTGTCTTTTCCAGGTGAATTTTCGATCTTCTGGGTGTTGTATACGCCAAATATCAATGCTATCCGACAAACTCATAAATTCTTTTAACAGTTTTTGTGATTTCTGGAATGTTACCTCCCGCCCCCCCCCCCTTGTTTATCTTTTTCAATATCAACTACAAAATTGAAGTCACCTCCCATTATAAAAGGTATATGGATATATTCTAAAATACTGTCGAATATGGTTTTAAAAAAATTGTGGCTCATCTTTATTTGGACCGTATACATTACATAGTATTAAAGGACCTGTGTCAAGATCTACTTTTAAGATTATATAACGACCTTTAAATTCACTAATGATATCAATATTATTCAGTCCAACGACATGTTTCATTAAGATGCAGACACCTGCGCTATTTGAGGAATGGTGTGAAAAATAAATGTCATTGTCCCATTCGGTTCTCCATACATTTTCTATTTCTTGAGTCGAATGTGTTTCTTGCAGTAAAATGATATTATATTTCTTATCTTTCAGCCACTGAAATGTTTGTAATCTTTTATTTTTATCTCCCAAACCTCTCACATTTACAGAAGCTAGCTCAACACCGAAAATATGGTCAAGAGGGCCCCCACCCCTCACCAACCTTATTCTTGTATAACTCAACTTTAGCTGGCCATATATTCCATATTCCTGTTTTACATCATGCCGTTTCCCCTTCCGTTTAATGTTATCTAAGTAAGAAAAACAATATATATAGTTACATAACCAAACATAAAAAACACAAAAACACTGAAAACATTTCTAGTAGTTGATCAATATCTGCCCAGCCATGGGCAGTGTATAATGTTCGACTCCAGAAACAATGACTAAGATACGACAAGTATGTATTTGTATACACCTGACTTAGGTAGTAGAATTAATGGATTGATAATTCGTGAACATATCAACGTCTTCAGACCATCGCAATTGAGCTATACCTGCACATATGCCAGCTTATAGATATCCAAATAACTAGTAGCGGTGGGGCAGTCAAGCATTCGTTTGTTTGTATTTAGACACAAGATAGCTATTACCCATTTATTGTATACTAAAAGTTGTTTTACGAAGGTGATCTCTTTAAATTAACTAGCAAACTTTACAATATTATATTAGACTGAAAATATATCAGATATTGATAATACAAATGCTATATGAGGGAAATTTTATTTGTATATCATTTTTAATAGTTTCGGTTATGCTCAACATCTGCCATCAGTTAATTATTTGTCCATGATATGATTCTTTAACCTAATCCTAGTGACATAATCACCGGGGCGCGATGACACTGTCTTTAACGGGGACATCTCACTGTGCCACCCGCTATTGTTCTCATTGAGAGATTAATCAAGCAAGGGGGTTATCGAATACAATGGTGTTAAAAGTATAGTCCGCTTTTTAAAACTACCAGGTTTAAACTAATTAACAACTTTATTCACAGTAATTTAATAAAAGTAACAACAAATGCATGTATCAAAAATGAATCATAACCCTACTAAATGTGATATGGCGTCAGTATATTCAATTGCACTTATTACTCCATTTAACATTTCGATTTTAAGATCATTAATAGATTCTTCTACTTTCGCCCCGCTATCCAATTGAACTATTATATTTTCAGTAAGTCTGCTCTTTCTAAATTTATTTGGGTGGTTTGTTCCGATTTTCTTCTTTGTACTGTGCCATCCCTCAACGTGATTAGTTCTCCGTGAACCATCTGTGTTGAAGTGATTCCACATAGCCCTTCCATCGCTTTCTACCCATTGTTTAGTAACATAATCTGCAAACTTTAAAATAATGCCATCACCCAAATCAGCTTCTTCTAAGGCATTCAACCAAACGTTGTCTATATCACATAACCTCACAAATGGAATGTCTGTGAAACTCCCTGTAGTCCAAATTTCTGTGTGTTTCGCCAAATTGCTTAGCGAAAATGAAACAGGCAACCTTTCAGCTCACAGTGGAATATTTTAATAACTGCGTTTTGTGCTGCTATTTCAAAATCCGTGAAGATGGTCAAAGGTGATAAATAAATATCTCTGTTGCTTAACTTAACTTATATATTTTAATCATTAAAATAATTAAATCTTAACTAGGTGAACAGTACTTAAAAGGATACAGTCGATAATCATTTGTTTATTTAAATTTCCACACCACTACTCTATAACACCAGTTGATTAGGTGGCACAGTGAGATTAAACCTCTTTAACCCTTTTGCCTTCGCGTTATGAAAACACTCCTGACTGGCGACCGCTGATTGTATCATATGCTTCTTGTAGTGTAAAAACACGTTAGAAATACACATCTGTATACACAGTCGAGTAGACGCACATCTAGCTAGTTAAAATAACTTGAGGTTCTAAACAATGCCATGTATTTCACCTTAATAAACCACCCGTTTTACTTTATCAAGAACGTAGTTTATGTCGTAATTCATTTTCATTTGAGCAATATTATTAGAGTAATCTTGTGCGAATATTTTTCCGTTGGAGAACCATGCCGATTTAACGCGTCTGTGGTTTTGAACGTCTTTTAATAACTTTACATTTATTGCCGTCATATCTTCAGCAATGGCTATCCCCGACCCCTTCAGCAACTTCCTCGTCTTCCTTGTCGTAATTCATTTTCATTTGAACAACATTATTATAGTAATCTTGTGCGAATATTTTTCAGTTGGAGAACCATGCCGATTTAACGCGTCTGTGGTTTTGAATGTTTTTTAATAACTTTACATTTATCGCCGTCATATCTTCAGCAATGGCTATCCCCGACCCCTTCAGCAGCTTCCTCGTCTTAAGAAACGAGCAATGATGCCTCTTGGTGGTATTTTCCCGTCCTTTAGCGCTCGGCCACTATTCAGCCTTCCTACTCTATGGGCAGCGTCTATTGTTATTTCGTCTTCTATTTTTAACTTAGTTTTGATAATATCTTTAACAATATCAATGCAGTTTTCCCTTTCCGTCTCCTGGACTCCAAAAACGCGAATATGCGACTTTCGCGAGTATTGGGATGCGTCATTCATGACGCTTGCTAAGTCGGTATTTTTTTCCAATAACGTTGGCACAGCTCCATCAAACTTAACTAAGCTCTCTCCATGCTGTTTTATTGTCTCAGATAGTCGTGTTTGTGTTATTTCAAACTGACCTATTTTGTTGTCATATGATGTAAACTTGCTATCTATATATTATTTCGTGTCTTTTTCGATTTGTATCGTTGCAGCCTCCACTGCTGCCCTGGCTGCGTTATGAATCATATCTATCTTACTTTCATCTTCTGTATCTTTTAATAAATCATCCATTTTTAACAATTTCAGCGGTGTGTCGTCTATACTGGAGAAACCTGAGTCACTGTATCTATTGTTTTTACCAAACTCGTTTCGCCTTGTTGAACTCGAACGCATTGTTTTCACAGCCAAACACTCACTCCAATTACACAAGTTCTTAAAAACCACAAGTCTTCATTAATATATTTCTTATCAGACGGGATATGCGAACGCAGTATCCGTTTACTTATTCATTTAGTCTTGTAATTATTTCTTGGCCATGGCTTATTTCGAGGATTTTAGTTGAAATATCGAGAGCTCACTGTTAAAAATTTTAAGCCACTTTACACGTGTTTGGGTGGCAACTTTGCTGCCACCATTTTTAGTGTAAAATAATTAACACTTTACTTGTATAAAATAATACCTAGAATGGTGTATTATTAACACCATAGCAAATGCAATGTAGACACCCGGGTGTATTTCCTACGGTATTCCTTTTATGGTGTTTTGTCCACGAAAATACACCAAACTCCTGCTATGTTTACACTGTAACTAGAGAAAGCATATCCTTCAAATGATGTAACATTACACTACTTTGAAGATAAACAGCTCATTACACTTATCGTAACTCCTCTTAATTTGCACTGGATGAAGTGTAGGTTTACACTTTTTATATGTTTAAATAACACATAACAGGGAGTAGAACCTTACACTTTTAATGGGGTAATAAAGAAGACACACTTGGTAGGTGTATACTATAGCAACACTTCAACAGGTGCTTTTCAAACCAAACAAACCCTGTATATGGCGTTATGCTTACACCCTTCTAAGTGGCAACTTTTGCTGCCACCCAAAGAGGTTTAATATACACTTTACGCCAAATAGTTTTGTTGTACAGTAACACGTAAATAAGGTTTAACAAAACAAATAACAGATCTATGAAAACTTATAAAGTCCCTATCCGAGTTATGTATATAATAGATTTTAACTTTTAAGGAAACAAAAAAGATTATAAGATATGAAAATAGTTTATTATAAATTTGCTTTTAAAAATACACGTAATTAGAAATTTTAACAATATTGATAAATCTACTGATATCAATTTAATGAACATTTTGAAGCAATACTTTTAAGTATCGTTGAAGAAGCCCAGTAAATGGGAGGAGGATCTACAAAATAATAAAAAGGTAGAAAACATAGTAAAAGTGAATAATAGTTCTATTCATATGGCATAAATTCTGCCAGAAACTACAAAATCTTTAAATATTTTTATAAATCAATGTATGAGCAAATGATTTCTGCATGTCTATATATTGTCTAATATATTAACAAAAAAAATTATTAAATGTAACATTTAAAACTTTCAAAATTCCTTAAAATCTTCTCATATATCAATTATATGCAAAAAATTTCTTCATCACTGTCTGAACTAAAACATGGCCAAATAGTTTCAAACAAAATTTAGGATAAACAAAACTAAGGCTACCCTTGCCTTTAATCTGCATACAACAAAAACACTAAGTATGGAATACTCTATATCAATCATATATTAACATAAAAAATTACAGGAGCCTCTTATCTCTGAATGTACTTTTGGAGTACATTTAAGCTTAGACATAGTTTAAAGTTTATCAACCATTTAAATAATATCACCATATCCTGAAGGACTAAAATGATGTCACAACTTTCTTATTGGTGGAAAATTACGACTGCTCGTGGAGGACATCATAAATCACTAACTTGGAAATTTACCTGTTGAAGGCAACATTGACATTCGGAATCATTTTATGCTTATGGAAAGGATATGGTGACATAATTACTTTCATTATTTAAATGGTTTAAAAAGTTTTTCTGGTAACCTTTAAGGTCATCATTCTTTTCCAAATGAAAGTCCATTGACTTGATCACAAGTATTTGTTTATGGAATTCACTAATGTGGGATTATACTGAGACTAGTAAACATACTAAACAAGCCAAGTCCCTTTAAATCATTACCAACTGTTGATAGTTCAATAATAAGACAGTTATTACACAATAGCATATCAACGCAACAATAATTGAACACGTCTCGTGTATGACCTGATTAAATATCTGATCCTGCTGGAAATACTATCCTCCAACCAAACTCTCATAAAAATCATATAATACCCCATCCAAGTATATTGTTAACTTAACTTAAGTATCAATAAGTATACAGGAACTTACTATTAAGTACACCAACAAGTACAGTATTAATAACAGTAACAAGTACAGGAACTTGAATATTAAAAGTACACTAATAAGTACAGTAACTTAACAAATACAACAAGTACAAGAACCTATAAGTATTACTGGTACATGAAACCACTTTTACAAAATGTACATGTCACCAAACCCCCTTAAACTACTACTTGTAGCAAAAACCATTGACCTTATAAGGTCCATGCAAAAACAAAGTTTAGAAATTTCGATAATAGAAAGACCCACTTAAAAAAAAAACCCACAATAACTTGCAATTGAAAAATGGTAAATACTATTATAACTAGAAGAAAATTAACACTATTTTAACTTAGAAATGCGCCTTATGATGCACAATATTAGCCTACAAAGAAAACCAGAATATACTGTTCTACTGATGTACATGTTTCTCTATAAATAAACGAATCAAGGCTTTACAAATCTCACCAATATATTTACCTACAAAAGTGTAGGTCATAAGGATTGAAGAAACTAGTATTATGTCCTATTAAAAGAAGTCGGTCTCTGTAGGCTTCTTGCACACTTTCGAATGATAGGGTGTTTGAATCAAAACTGGATGGGGTAACTTTCAAATATTTAATGTTTGAATTTTCGATGATAGATATGACTTTTGTAAGACTTAGTCTGCTGCAGAAACTTATATCCAGAACTTCAATGTCAGGTACATGTCTAGCAACTTAAATTAGTTCGGTTTCCCTAAGTGTGTAACAATGACACATCTCCAAAGATTGCAAATTTAATCTACCGAGAGCTCTAAACAATGAGTTAACATTTATGCGTGGACAGTATGAAATATTGAGGAACTTTAAGCTTGCGAAATAGGCTAAAAAACTTACTTCTGTCACAAAATTGCTATGTACAGTTACATGGGTCAAATTGTCACACAACAACAAATGTGTAGCCAGGACACCTGGTGATAAGTTAGACAACCATGGACCAGATAAGGCTATTTTCTTAACTTGATTATAACGCATAACAGTAAAATGACTCAACCCCAGATAGCTATTATGATATCTTCATCGACACAAGACCACAGTGATGGGAATTGAACAATGCCCCAAAATCTTTTGCACACAAATTGGAGACTCACTAATCTTTCCTTCTGTTTAATGTATTGAAAGATATTAACCAATATTTCTGTTGGTAAATTATGAATACCTGGAAATGGAAATTTGGGAATGAATCATGAGACCGTAAGATAAAAACTTAAACTCTGTATAATCATTTAGGAAATATATAATTCAGTTTTATAAACATAAGTTACCTCAGTCTAAGACAAATATAAGAATTAAATAGTGAACATCGAAACAGCTAGCCTACGTGACAAAAATGAAGGAGGCTACAAACTCACATGTTGTAAATGCCATTAAACAGAGAGACTATAAAGATTTTTTTCGAATACAGTTGATTGGCAGACAGACACCCAACATCAACTATCAGAACAGTTTTTAGTGCACCTGGTTTCTTGCTCTCGTCAAGGAAAGTAGTTGAACTCTAAGAGTCTAAGCAATGCAATCAAGATCAAAAGTATGCTTTTGGTTTCCGGTGTGATTCCTCCTTGTCAGTGGTCACTGGGTACACGTAAAAGATATTTGATATTTGGAATTTGACATAACAGTAGTTCATTATGCAGCTATCCAGGCAAAATATCCCTCGTAGCACACTATATGCCAATCTTCATTAGCCCAGTAGGAGCAGAACACTTAACAGTAGGACGTTAAACCTTATTTCCTCTTCAAACAACATGCAATGAACTAAAAAGACTTTTAACATGCAATCATCCTCGATATTAAAGGCACCTTTTAATTTCTCTGTTTGAATGTGAGGAGGGGGGAGGCGCCAGACACTAACCTGAAGTGCAGCTCAAATCACTACCATCACCCAGGGTATAAATTTGGGTCCTGATTCAGAACAAATTTGGGTCCTGATTCAGAACACTCTGTGCCATTCTAAAATTATCTAGTAAATTCATAATTGCATCATTATGACACCGACAAATCTTTTATAAACGGTATTTCTGAACTAATATTTATTGCATGGTAAGAAGCACCCCTCTATAAGTATGTTACCATACAACCACTATTCTACATGTACAATTTTATATTGTCACATCCTGAAACTACTTTAAGTATATCCTGCTAAAATAATATGTACACAATACTGATACTTACTGGATACTCTACAAATGTTAAACTTCTATCTCCATCTAAAAATTCTGGCAACACAAGCAAAGATGAAATACTTATTTTCTTGGAATATTCTTTATCATTATTCAGTTTAATGTCTTTATAGTCAGCAAGTTTTTTGAAACAAGTTATCAAATATTCCGACTTTTTCTTTCTTTGTTCTGCAAAGTATAATGTAGCCAAGGCATGTCTGTGGATATTTTCAAGCAGTTCCTTTTCTGATTTTGTTTCACTAGGCATAAGTCTCTTAAATTCAATGTGAAGTTCAGATTGGATTTTCAAACCAGGAAAATTAGTTAATAGAGTATGAATGGGCATACCTGAAATTACTTCTGTCCAGCGAGTACTAAATGTTTTGTGCATTAAATCAGAAATATGGTTTACATCTTTATGGTATATCTTATCACACTCTGTCTGCAAATCTGTCACCATTCTGCTGACTTCTTCCAGGGTTAAAATATCATCCTACTTGAGCAGAAATGATAAAAAAAATGTCTCGGTAATTTGCGTTAGCCGCCATCGGCACATTTAGTTTTTCGTAACCAGAAAAACTATTTATTGTTCGATTTGTATAAAACAAAGTTCATATGCAGATTTTTTAAATTTCAATTTCATTTTCGGGCAATTTCGAATAAAATGTAAAATAAAGTGTAAAATTCAATTATTTACAATTCATTCAGCGTCTTCATATTTTGAAATATGTATTTGTGATTTTCATAAACTCGTAGCAATAATCTAGACGAAGAGAATGTATGCGAAAATTAGTTTGAAATATGAGCAGTTGCCGAGAAATATGCAATTTTGCATGCATCACTATTCACGTTATTTTGCCTATAAAAGAGTGAATTATTATTCGATTTGCAATATTTTTTTTCCATTTGATGCCTAATGTCAATGTGGACTAGTTCAAGCCAATTTTACATTTTCACTGTGACCGGAAATGACGTCATTTCTGCAAAAACTGTATTTTTAACCTAAAAAACAAATATTTTATTCAAATGAGTCTGCCTTATAATATTTTTAAAATTATGATATTTGATTATCATCAACGAATAGAATGAAACCATACGACCACCACAAAATGGTTTCTAACTTGTACGGTTACAGAGAAATAGGCGATCTTCTATAAGTCACATTTCAAGGTTTTTGGTCTATAAAAGTGTCGGGGGGTTGGGATGGCCTAGTGGTCTAGAGTGCCGCGCTTCGCCCTCTAGCTGGCCGGTCACCTCTGGCTTGCGGCTGTGGTTTCGAGCCCTGGTGCGAGCGTATGTGGCATGGAGATGGGGGCGCCTTCTCAACCTCGTGGGTTTCCTCCGGGCACTCCGGTTTCCTCCCACTGCTAAAGACCCCTACGCGCAAGCGAATTATTGAAATAAAACTGAAACCATATGTTAGTCCCAAAATGACCTAGTTTGTGTCGAGTGGACGTTAAACCCCATTTCTCTCTCTCTCTCTCTCTCTCTATAAAAGTGTCAATATTATTATTCGATTTTTATCATTTTTTTACCATTTGATGCCTATCAACTAAGTTAACATTTTCAATATCATCGGAAGTAATGTAATTTTTGCAAAAAACGTATTTTTAGCCTTCAAAACAAACATTTTTTTGAAGGGATTTATATTTATTATTTGTTTAACTTTATAACGTCTGACTCTAATGGGCAGTAAGATTGAATCAATACCATCATATTGATATCAAGAAAAGGCTTCTAAAAGGGTCACTTTTAATTATTTTACCTTCTTAATTTCAGTTTATGGGTTATAGGTTAATTTTCCATTGCCCGATATGTATTAAACAAATTTTGTATGTTGCAAATTTTCGACTTATTTTTCACCTATAAAAATTTCTTTCGGCCCCGGAAGTGACGTAATTTTGCCATAATTTACAATTTTGACCGCTCTTTTCGCCAGCAAATATTACTTTTACATATGGTAGAGGGTGTCACTGAAGCAAAACAACTAAAGTTTAGTTCGGTAGCTCAATGGGTTGGCTATGGTATAATAAACTTCCTGTATGATTCCTGAAAGCCGGTTCAGTGCTGCTTGCAGGTCTAGTTATTATTATTATTATTATTCTTTTGTTTTGAGTAGATCTCAGCAACTGCTTGTCGCATCGTTACAATTTCTTCGGTTTTACTGGGAAAGTGGGTGTGACTTAGAGGATAAAGCTATTTTGAACGTTCTGCGACAATGCGAAATGTCCGAAATCACCGAAGTTATCGTTTTTGAAAATATTGCAGTAATTTTAACAATAATCATTGGATTTTAACTTTCGATACATTTTGGCATAGCCTGAGACAGGGCACATAGCTACGCTTCTTTCGATTTTTGATTTTCGGCAAATCTTCGAAGATATTAAGCGCCAAATTTCGTAAATTTAAAATTTTACAAAAAACATTTTTATTTATGAATATTTTTTAGTCGTATTGTGCACAGAATTAAAGAGTCATCTGCCTTGTGCAAAAATGTTAAAAAATTTTGTCTCAGTAATTTTCCTTGGCCGCCATTGGCTAATTCAGTTTTTCAGTCCTAGATTAATTTTTTATATACTATCTATATAAGTGTAGAAAAGTTAACTTTTATTATGCCAAGATATCTCTATAAGCCCCTCACCTTTAAAACAAAAATTAAGACATCGAGAATCTATTGAACATATAATAGCTTTGAATGGTAATACACTATCTGTGCACACATCGAAATGGTCTGTTCTACGCACCATAGCTTTATAGCTATAGTTAACAACAACTTGTAACTCATAAATGGTTAAACCGCATTGTCTCTATAATTTCGCCCCTTTCGTATAGAGGACAACAAAATAATAATAAGAAAAACAGATATTTTGAAAAGCATGCTGGAATAAAAGAACTATAACCCGAAGAAATCGACAATACAAAAAACATCATGGCTTTATCCTTCCTGTGGGTGCGACGAGGTTTTTTCTTTTTGTAGCTGGTAGGGTTTGGGTTTGTGGGGAGGGGTGTGGGTGGGGTGGGGAGAGGGGGTGTTAGTGGGGCATGGCAACTATTGTTCATGCTGTGTTATTTTATTGGTTAAGATGGTTTATACTGTAGTAATGTGTGTATTTTGTTGTACAATAGTGTGTAATAGTGTTTATATCGTAGTAATGTAATGTATATAGATAATAATAAAAAATTTAAAAATAAAATTTAAAAAAAGATATCACAAGATGGTTTATAACTTGTTGAGTTGCGGAGAAATAGGCGATTATGAACAGGTCACTTTTCGAGGTTTTTGGTCCATAAAAGTGTCAATTATTATTCGATTTTCATGAAATTTTCATTGTGTGATACCTAATGCCATTGACGATTACACAAGTAATTTAAGGTTTTCATTATCGCCGGAAGTAACGTCATTTTTCAAAAACTGTATTTTTAGCCTTCAAAACAGATATTTTATTCAAATTAGCCTGATTTGTAATATTTTAAAATTATGATATTTGATTCCAATCAACAAATAGATTGGACCCATACGATCATACAGATACCATAAAATGGTGTCTAACTTGTACGGTTACAGAGAAATTGGCGATTTTCTACAAGTCACTGTTCAAGGTTTTTGTCTATAAAAGTGGCAATTATTATTTAATTTACGTAACAAATTTTCAGCGCGTGATGACTTATGCCATTTCTGATTACGTTAAACTAATTGAACATTTTCATAATCAACGGAAATAATGTAATTTTGTCCAGATCACTTACATGTAACAAATGGATAAAATGAATTGATACTGCTGGATTTGGTTGATTCTGCTTCCAATTTATTTGATGTGTGCAATGTTTATGCGGAAACTTGTTTATCGGTTCCATTAGTACTGGAAGCGATATGAGTTCAAGGGAAACGTGGCACCGAAAATGAAATAAGTTTAAAGGTAACGTGGGGCCGGTGAAACCCGTCATAACTGCTACACAGGTCTAGTTAGCGTTTTACACTGTTTTTGTTAAGATTCTTCGTCTTATTATTATTTATTTTTCCCCCACTTGAGCATATCTCAGAAACTACTTGTCAGATCGATTCCATGTCTTCGGTTTTCCTGGGAAAGTGGGTGTGACTTAGAGATTAAAGCTATTTCTGGTATTCGGCGACAATGCGAAATGTCCAAAATCACCGAAGTTTTTCGAGATTATCAATAATTTCCGGATTGTAATATTTGATGCATTTTGACATACCCGGAGACAAGGCACATAGCTATAGTTCTTTAGATTTTTTTTATTTTAGACGAATCTTCGGAGATATTGGGTGAGACGATTTACCCAATACTACGCAATTCTACCCAATACTACCCAATACCACCCAGTACCACCTCAATATCACCACATACTACCCAATACTACAACATAATACTGCAAAATCTGTATATCAATTGAATTTTTTCAAAAATAATTAGTTATACCGTGGGAATTGTACTTCAAATGCGATTACCGATGTCTGGCTGTTCCATTTGCCTCCCTATATCACCCAAAACAAGCAAAAACTGACCCAATACTATCAAACACTTGTCACATACTACCCACTATCATCAAATAACAACCTTATATTGTCAAATAGCAAAATATAATTACGGCGATGAATATTCGATAATTCGCAGAGAATGGAAATGAATATGCAGTTATCTCCCTTTACAACCGATAAATAGATTTTAGATTGCTATGCAGATTATTCATCTTCTTTGTGTTGCAGATGATTTCCAAGTCGACGAAATTAAAATAAGAAAAACAAGTAGTTTGTTGTGTATATTTTAATCCTTGTGTGTAATTAACTACTGAATTATATAAAATGGCTCCAAATTTCGAAAATAGAAAATTTTACAAAAAACTTTCTTATTTATGAATATTTTGAAATGGCATTTTACACAGGGTTAAAGATTTATCTGATTTGACTAAAAATGGCAACATTTTTTGTCTTTGTAATTTAATACATTTCAGGATCGAATTTTTGGTATTTTAATGATTTATTTTTTCTTTTTAGGATTATTTATATGACCCATGACATGTGACAGGATGTGGCTGTGAATATGAAAGCTTTAATATATGTTTAGCAGATCTAGTTATTATTAAGCTTTCATACGAAATATGAAAGCTTATTGTTTCTGTTAAGATTATTATTATGTATTACATATGGAAGCTTATTGTTTTTGTTAGGGCTATTATTAAGCTTTCATAGATTATTAAGCTTTCATATTTCAGATGAAAGCTTATTGTTTCTGTTAAGATTATTATTAAGCTTTCATATTTCATATGAAAGCTTATTGTTTCTGTTAAAGTTATTAAGCTTTCATATTTCATATGAAAGCTTATTGTTTCTGTTAAGATTATTAAGCTTTCATATTACATATGAAAGCTTATTGTTTCTGGTTAGATTATTAAGCTTTCATATTTCATATGAAAGCTTAATGTTTCTGTTAAAGTTATTATTAATTTTTTTGTGTGTGTGTGTTTTCTGCAAATCGAATTTCTCACAATCTATCCATAGGATCTTTCTGAAATTTTGACCTACCACCCCAAAAAATTGGGTGCGAACCTTGATTAAATATATTTTCAAAACGTTTCACGAATCCGAAATCACCGAATTTTACGAACGAAGGCATTTGACCTACAATGCTGTAACTTTGTGACTATTTGACCTATTTTACTAATTCTTTTTTCTTTGAGTATCCTAAGACATTCACTTCAAATCTTCAATTTCGGATTTTCGAATTTCGAAACTTCGTCGCTGTGATTTCGAACCGGAAGTTGAGACCAACTTGACAATTTCTTTAATAGTTGGGCGATTTTCATGAAATTTAGTATGTAAGTAGACCTTACTGATGCGACTTGAAAAATGACTTTAAATTTTTTCTAAATTATCTGCCCTTGGTGAAATCAAGGATCAAAATTTTCAAAAAAATCGTCGAAATACAGGTCAGAATGACCTATTTTTTTTATACTAGACAAGTAATTACCGATTCGTACACAAAATATTGAGTTTGTCGATCGAGCCGGGAGTGCCGCCATCTTGAAACGTGAAAAACTTTGCGATTTTGCACATACAGACATGGGAGTTATATTTTCTAAATCCTTGAAGGAAGGCCTAAAAAACGTTCAGAGCAGAATTTTGATTTAGGTAAACTGGTGGTCGCCATTTTGAAGTGAATATGAAAAGTTGTAGCAAATTGAAGGGCCGGGACTTTGGAACACAATAACTCTCCTTTTAATTCAGCTAGAATGTTCAATCTTGGTGTAGGAGTTCACTAGGTCAATGTCATGATTGATTTCAAAGTTGAGCATTTTCTGCCTGGGGTAAGCAGAGATAAACAAGCTGATTTGTTGATTCTTTAGGGCACGATAACTTTGGTTATAATGAAGTGAGGTCGATGAAACTCTTGTCAATCGAGAGTCTAATAGCTAGGCTGTTGTGTGAAATCATTGTATCATTTTTTTTAAATGTCTGGGGTAGCCGAAAAAAAGAGATCGAAAATCCAAAAAGTCGTATTTTTACGATTTGGAGCATTTTTAGAGGTCTTTTTCTCTTAAAGTCAACATAATATTTTTGGGGGACTTTTTCTACAAAGAGTCTTATCGGTTGTCTTTTATATGAAACCATCGATCAGCCGTCCAAAATGTCAGGAGTAGAAGAATAAAAGGATCGAAAATTGAAAACAGCACCCTTTTATTGTTAAGCGAAACATGCAGTGTGGGTGGCTACAATCTGCACATTTAGTCATCGTATAGAGCTTATTCAACAGTATCGAATTCCATCTGCTAAGGGATCTTTTACGTGCACTCCAATGTGTACACGGGAACTTGGTTTTTCGTCCCATCCGAACGATTAGACAGCTGTTCTTGTCAGGCCCTCCGTTCTGCCTCACTGACAATGGGGAACCACGCCGGAAAATCGAGATGAACTTTCTCGGCCAATGCAGGGATCAAACACCCGACCTCCTGGCTAGTGGGCCAACGCCTTACCCACTTAGTGTGGACACTCATCGTACATTTCATCCGTCAAATCAAAACATTTCATTGCACCAGACCAATAATTAATTATTCTTAATTTAAAACTTTATTTTAATATTAATCTGACATTATTAAATCCTAATTTTATTGGTAGACGCTAGTCTTATTTAAAATTAAAGTTCATTTAACTATGAACAACCCTTAACGTGTCTCTTCAAAACAATTAAATACTCTTAAACAGTAACTCAACCTTTTGACCTAAACTCATTAATTTACCATTTTGTATGCGAGCGACTTGTTATTCTTCCTATATGACATATTGCACGTGTCTGATTTCAAAGAGGGGTTGGATGGTTGAGTGGTTAGCACGCGCGCGCTGTATCAAAAAGCCTGTCATTGACTCAACTAGCGTATTTTCGAATCCCCGGTTGTACGTGACAAGGAGTAAGGTCGCCTGTCCAACCTGCCATTTTAGTTCTTTCCCGCCATTTTCATTTCATTTTCTCATCCGTCCATTTTTCTGAAACTTCTGGAAAGGGAAGTCATTCCGATTACAGCAATACAAGTTTCAGTTATTTCCCTTTAGTTTTCAGATTATTGTTATGCCCGGGTGCAATGTTTCATACTATATTTAGACTTGTAACTTTGCGAGTTTTTGACCAATTTTGATAATTTTTTCTTCTTGTCCTTTTATTTAGGATACTTGATATAACCGATGACACGTGACGATTAATATGAAAGCTTTCATATCTGCATGGGGCAGTAGCAGATCTAGTTAAGCTTTCAAGCTTTCATATTACATATGAAAGCTTGTTGTTTCTGTTAAGATTATTGTTTCTGTTAAGATTATTATTTTTTTATTTTTTTTATTTTGTGTTTTATCCACAAATCGGATTTCTCAGAATCTAACCACAGTATCTTTATGAAACTTTTACCTATCCCCCCAAAAATGGGTAGTGGCTGTTGATTAAATATATTTTCAAAACGTTTTACGAATCTGAAATCACCGAAATTTACGAACGACAAAATGGACAATGCATAGTCGTAACTGTATTGTTTTTTGACCGATTTTACTAAATCTTGTTTCTTTGAATACCTTAAAAAATCATTTTCATCAGCAGTTTCACATTTTCGAATTTCGAAAATTCGTCGCTGTGATTTCGAACCGGAAGTTTAGACCAATTTGACAACTTTATAATAGTTGTACGATTTTCATGAAATTTAGTATATAAGTAGATCTTACCGATGCGACTTCAAAAATATGATTAGAAATTTTCTAAATTATTTCCCCTTGACGAAATTAAGGATCAAAGTTTTCAAAACAATCAACGAAATATAGGTCAGAATGACCATTTTTTTTTCGATACTAGATAAGTAATTACTGATTTGTACACAAAATATGAAGTTTGTCGATCGAACCAGAAGTGCTACCATCTTGAAACGTGAAAAGTCCGTAAGTCTTTTTTGCTATTTTATTTACAGACTTGGGAGTTATATTTTCTGAATCCTTGAAGGAAGGCCTAAAAAACGTCCAGAGTAGAATTTTGATTTAGGTCAACTGATGGTCGCCATTTTGAAGTGAATATGAAACAGTGAAAAATCGACATTTACGGACTTGTAAACAAACACAATAGGGCATAGTATGTTCAATGCGTCTCCTATGTCTGAAATTAATACATTTCAGGATAGCCGGAATTTTTGGTATTTGAATATTTCAAAAATTCGATTGAAAATGGTGAAACACTATTGTTATTACTAAGATAATATTATTAGGCTTTCACCATAAAGGCTATTGTTATTACTAAGATTATTATTTTTTTTTATTGGGGGAAGTGATAGAAGTCTGAAGTTTGATTTTCTCTCTGGAAAATGGGTGGTGGTTACGCCTTAAAACTATTTCGAGATTTGTGCGCATAGCGGAAATGCGTGAAATCTTTAGCGTGCACGAAAATTGAAAATCGGCCGTAATTCTGTTAATTCTCAATCGATTTTTCAGATATTTATATTTTGGGATAGCGGGAGACATTGTCGAGTAGATAGCAGTTCAAAAACGTCGAAGTTAGAAACTTTGTCGCTCTCATTTTTTTTGTGAATATTGGAAAATTTTTATTTTTTGGAATTTTGAATTTCTAATTATAGTTTTGGATAGCTGTCGTCGATCCGATTCCAACAATATAAGTTTTGTTCTGAAATTTTTTTTTTTTTTTTTTTTGATTTTTTAACTTTTTTTCGCATTTTGGTCAAAAACGGTAAGGCTTATTTTTTTAAAACCGCGCCTACGATTTTTCCAAAACTTTGGGAATATGAACAGAGATGTCTGAATTGTTCCTTAACTATAAATGAAAATCCTCTAATCACCGGAAGTGGTTAAGAAAGGTATCCAAACTTTGAAAAAATTCTGAAAAATGGATGCCTGTGCGCAAAATGCGATGTTACAATTGGCTGTTTACTGAGTAGTTAAAGTACAACGTCATTTGATAGCCACGTAAAATATCTACAAGATGGTACCACAGCGACAAGTTTCTTTTTCAAACTAAAAAATCTATACGTATGCAAAACGTTCCAATTATAACCAATTCGGACTTTAGTCGATGTCACACCAATGTGTACACGGGACTTCGAATAGCGTTCATGTCAGCTATTGAAATATGTAACTGGTTCAAAAATTGATTTAATATTCAATGAAATATCGACAATTTTCTGAGTTGGTACACGTTAAAGATTTGACGTTACTAACATATGAAAATTTATTATTTATTACAAATAGAGTATGTATCAGTTTCACAGAGAATTACTTACGAATTATCTCTGTCACAGATGACTGTCCACAACATGTGCGTTGACTGCACGCGACGTTAGACATTGGCTCAACGGCTCGTGCAATATTTACTTAACACCTAACTGCTTTGGGCAAAATGATGCATTTTACTCATTTAATTTTAATACCCATTTACACTAAACAGGAAACATTTTCTATCTACAAATACTTCAAACGTCTTTATTTATTTTTCTTTTACCTCCCAAAAAATGTTTGAGAATTTAGTTTGTCGGAGTAAAAAAGTTAATATGCCGTACTCATTAAGCCTCGTCGATGTCATGCTTATCAGTGATTGTAGCGGCTAAGCGAATATTCACTGCGGGATCAGTTTGATAGAGTATATGCTCAAACTACATCATGCCTTCGAGGTGAACTTTCTCGGTGCAGAATTTTCAATTCAGGCCAAACGTTTATTGCCTACGATTAAGCTGGTCAGTTGGAGCTTATTTTCAAAAGTTTTGTAATAATCGGTTGGTAATTAAAGTACCGTGCAAATTAAACTGTTAAAACAGAAAATTTCGCCCGGTTGAAATATTTCTTGCTATAAATCAGCAATTTCCCGATTTTAGGGAGGCTGAATGGTTAGCATGTGCGCGCTGTATCGTAACGTCTGTCATTGAGTCAACTGGCGTCGTTTCGATTTCCAAGTTGCACGTGACATGGAGTATGGTGTCCAACCTCGTGGATTTTCTCCGTGTACTTCGGTTTCCTCCCACGACTAAAGACCCGTACGCGCAAGGGAAGTTTTTAAATAAAATTAAAAGACATATGTCCCGAAATGACCTCATTTGTGTCGAATGGACGTTAAGCCGCATTTCTCTCTTTCCCTTTTATTTTTAAAGTTTTGTAATAATCGGTTGGTAATCAATGGTACTGTAAAAGTGATAAAACAGAAACTTTCGCCCGGTTGTAATGTTTCTCACTTTAAAGTCAGCAATTTGCCGATTTTAAGGGGCAAACGTTTATTGCGAACGATTAAGCTGGTCAGGGGGAGCTTATTTTTAAAAGTTTTGTAATATTCGGTTGATAATTAAACTGTTCAAATTAAACTGTTAAAATAGAAAATTTCGCCCGGTTGAAATGTTTCTCGCTGTAGGTCAGCAATTTGCCAAATTTAGGGAGGTTGCGTGCCTGAATGGTTAGCACCTGCGCTCTGTATCGTAACGTCTGTCATTGAGTCAACTGGCGTTGTTTCGATTGAAATGCCCGGTTGAAATGTTTCTTGCTAAAAGTCAACAATTTCCCCGATTTTAGGGAGGCTGAATGGCTGAATGGTTAGCATGTGCGCGCTGTATCGTAACGTCTGTCATTGAGTCAACCGGCGTCGTTTCGATTTCCAGGTTGCACGTGACATGGAGTATGGTGTCCAACCTCGTGGGTTTTCTCCGTGTCCTTCGGTTTCCTCCCACGGCTAAAGACCCGTACGCGCAAGGGAAGTTTTTAAATAAGATTATTAAGCTTTCATATTTCATATGAAAGCTTATTGTTTCTGTTAAAGTTATTAACCTTTCAAGTTTTTGTTAAGATTATTAAGCTTTCATATTACATATGAAAGCTTATTGTTTTTGTTAAGATTATTATTAAGCTTTCATATTACATATGAAAGCTTATTGTTTTTGTTAAGATTATTATTGTTATTATTATTTTGTATACTTTCTGCAAATCGGTTTTCTCAGAATCTAACCATGGGATCTTTCTGAAACTTTGACCTACCCCCCCCCATTTTCAAAACGTTTTACGAATTCGAAATCACCGAATTTTACGAACGAGTGAATTTGACCTGCATTACTGTAACTCTGTGACTATTTGACCTATTTTACTAATTCTTTTTTCTTTGAGTACCCTGACAAAAATCATTTTCAACTGCAGTTTCAGATTTTCGAATTTCGAAAATTCGTCGCTGTGATTTCGAACCGGAAGTTGAGGAAAACTTGACAACTTCTTTAATAGTTGTACGATTTTTATGAAATTTAGTATATAAGTAGATCTTACCGATGTGACTTCAAAAATATAAATAGCAATTTTCTAAATTATCTCCCCTTGGTGAAATTAGGGATCAAAGTTTTCAAAAAAATCGAAGAAATATAGGTCAGAATGACCTGATTTTTTGGGGGATACTAGATAAGTAAATACTGATTCGTACACAAAATATTGAGTTTGTGGATCGAACCGGAAGTGCCGCCATCTTCGTTAAATTAAGGATCAAAATTTTCAAAAAAATCGAATAAATATAGGTCAGAATGACCTGATGTTTTTTTTGGATACTAGTTACTGATTCGTACACAAAATATTGAGTTTGTGGATTGAACCGGAAGTGCCGCCATCTTGAAACTTGAAAAATCACAAAGGCTTTTTTGCTATTTTACTTACAGACACGGGAGTTATATTTTCTGAATCCTTCAAGGATGGCCTAAAAAACGTTTTGAGTAGAATTTTGATTTAGGTCAATTGATGGTCGCCATTTTGAAGTGAAAGTGAAAAATAGAGGCAATTTGAAGGGCCAAGAATTTGGAACACAATAACTCTCTTTCTAATTGAGCTAGAATGTTCAAACTTGGTGTAGACGTTCACTAGGTCACTGTCTTGATTGAGTTCAAAGATGAGCCTTTTCTCCCTAGGGTAAGCAGAGATAAGCATGCTGATTTGTTGATTCTTTAGGGCACAATAACTTCGGTTATAATGAGGGGAGGGTGGTGAAACTCTTGTCAATCGAGAGTCTAATAGCTAACCTGTTGTGTGAAATCATTGTATCATTTTTTCTTAAATGTCCGGGTAGCAGAAAAAAAGAGATTGACAACCCAAAACGTCGTATTCTTACAATTTGGAGCATGTTTAAAGGTCTTTCTCGTAAAGTCAACATGTGTTTCTCGAAATCGGATTTCTCAGAATCTAACCATAGGATGTTGCTGAAACTTTGACCTACCCCCCAAAAGATAGGTGGTGAGTATTGATTAAATATATTTCAAAACGTTTTAAGCATTCGAAATCACCAAATTTTACGAACGAGTGAATTTGACCTGCATTACTGTAACTCTGTGACTATTTGACCTATTTAACTAATTCTTTTTTCTTTGGGTACCCTGACAAAAATCATTTTCCACTGCTGTTTCAGATTTTCGAATTTCGAAAATTCGTCGCTGT
Source organism: Patella depressa (assembly GCA_948474765.1). Classification (NCBI taxonomy): domain Eukaryota; kingdom Metazoa; phylum Mollusca; class Gastropoda; family Patellidae; genus Patella; species Patella depressa. The sequence continues at coordinate 46,486,750 of OX419715.1, read as the reverse complement.
GATTTCGAACCGGAAGTTGAGACCAACTTGACAACTTCTTTAATAGTTGTACGATTTTCATGGAATTTAGTATGTAAGTAGATCTTACCGATGCTGTGATTTCGAACCGGAAGTTGAGACCAACTTGACAATTTTTTAATAGTTGTACGATTTTCATGAAATTTAGTATGTAAGTAGATCTTACCGATGCAACTTTAAAGATGTCCTTAGAAATTTTCTAAATTATCTCCCCTTGGTGAAATAAGGGATCAAAGTTTTAAAAAAAATCGAAGAAATATAGGTCAGAATGACCTAATTTTTTTTTTGATACTAGATAAGTAAATACTGATTCGTACACAAAATATTGAGTTTGTGGATCGAACCGGAAGTGCCGCCATCTTGAAACGTGAAAAATCACAAAGGCTTTTACGATATTTTACTTACAGACATGGGAGTTACAATTTCGGAATCCTTGAAGGAATGCCTAAAAATCTACAGGATCAGAATTTTGATTTCGGTCACGTGATGGTCACCATTTCGAACTGAATATGAGAAAAGGTGAAAAATCGACAATAACGAGCACGTGAATGAAAGCAATAGGCCGTAGTTTGGAGAATATGTCTCCTATTTCCAAAATGAATACATTTCTGGATAGCCGGGATCAGGGTCGAAATATTGTTATTTGAAAATGTCACATTTTCGAATTTTGCCTTTGATGTGTTTCGTGCCGATAAAGTTGTTTACGATTGAAAAATCATAAAAACTTCGCCATATTTTGACCGATTTTAATGATTTTTTTTTTTGTTGATGAGATTATTTACATGACCCATGACATGTGACAGGAAGTGACTGTTAATATGAAAGCTTTAATATCTGCTTTGCAGATCTAGTTATTATTATTTTTTTGTGTGTGTGTTTTCTGTAAATCGAATTTCTCAGAATCTATCCATAGGATCTTTCTGAAATTTTGACCTACCCCCCCCCCCCCCAAAAAAAAATGGGGTGCGAAAGTTATTTAAATATATTTTCAAAACGTTTTACGAACCCGAAATCACCGAATTTTACGAACGAAAAAACTGACAATGCATAGTCGTAACTTTGTTATTTTTTGACCGATCTTACTAATTCTTTTTCTTTGAATACCTTGAAAAAAATCATTTTCGTCTGTAGTTTCACATTTTTGAAATTCGAAAATTCGTCGCTGTGATTTCGAACCGGAAGTTTAGACCAATTTGACAACTTCTTTAATAGTTGTACGATCTTCATGAAATTTAGTATATAAATAGATTCTACCGATGTGATTTCAAAAATATAATTAGAAATTTTCAAAATTATCTCCCCTTGACGAAATTAAGGATCACAATTTTCAAAAAAATCATCGAAATATAGGTCAGAATGACCTGATTTTTTTTTGGATACTAGATAAGTAATTATTGATTTGTACACAAAATAGGAAGTTTGTCGATCGAACCGGAAGTGCCACCATCTTGAAAAGTGAAAAATCCCTAAGGCTTTTTGCTATTTTACTTACAGACACGGGAGTTATATTTTCTGAATCCTTGAAGGTTGGCCCAAAAATCGCTGGGAGCAGAATTTTGATTTATTTCTACTGATGGATTCCATTTTGAAGTCAATATGAAAAGAAGTAGCAATTTGAAGGGCCGAGACTTTGAAACACAATAACTCTCCTTCTAATTAAGCTAGAATGTTCAAACTTGGTGTAGACGTTCACTAGGTCAATGTCATGATTGAGTTTAAAGATGAGCATTTTATGCTTAGGGTAAGCAGAGATAAATATGCTGATTTGTTGATTCTTTAGGGCACGATAACTTCAGTTATAATGAAGAGAGGGTGATGAAACTCCTGTCAATCGAGAGTCTAAAAGCTAGCCCGTTGTGTGAAATCATTGTATCATTTTTTTAAATGTCAGGGATAGCATAAAAAAAGAGATCGATAATCCTAAAAGTCGTATTTTTACGATTTGTGCATTTTTAAAGTTCCTTTTCTCTTAAATCAACATAATATTTTTGGGGAACTTCTTCTACAAAGAGTCTTATCGATAGTCTTTTATATGAAACCATCGATCAACAGTCCAAAATATCAGGAGTAGAAGAATAAAAGGATCGAAAATTGAAAACTGCACCCTTTCATTGTTAAGCGAAACATGCAGCGTGGGTGACTACAATTTGCACATTTAGTCATCGTATAGAGCTTATTCAACAGTATCGAATTCCAACTGCTTAGAAATATTTTACGTGCACTTCAATGTGTACACGGGACCTTGGTTTTTCGTCCCATCCGAAGGACTAGACAGCTGTCCTTGTCAGGCCCCCCGTTGTGCCTCACTGACAAGAGGGAACCACGCCGGAAAATCGAGATGAACTTTCTCGGTGCAGAACTTTCAATTCACGCCAAACCTTTATTGCATACGATTAAGCTGGTCAGTTGGAGCTTATTTTCAAAAGTTTTGTAATAATAGGTTGGTAATTAAAGTACCGTGCAAATTAAACTGCTAAAACAGAAAACTTCGCCCGGTTGAAATTTTTTTTTGCTATAAGTCAGCAATTTCCCGATTTTAGGGAGGCTGAATGACTGAATGGATAGCATACGTGCGCTGTGTCGTAACGTCTGCCAATGAGTCAACCGGCGTCGTTTCGATTTCCAGGTTGCATGTGACATGGAGTATAGTGTCCAACGTCGGGGGTTTTCTCCGTGTCCTTCGCTTTCCTCCAACTCCTGAAGACCAGTACGCGCAAGGGAAGTTTTTCAATAAAATTAAAAACATATGTTAGTCCCGAAATGACCTAGTTTGTGTCGAATGGGCGTTAAGCCGCATTTCTCTCCTTCTGTTTTATTTTAAAAGTTTTGTAATAATCGGTTGGTAATCCATGGTACTGTAAAAGTGATAAAACAGAAAATTTCGCCCGGTTGTAATGTTTCTCACTTTAAAGTCAGCAATTTGCCGATTTTAAGGGGCAAACGTTTATTGCGAACGATTAAGCTGGTCAGGGGGAGCTTATTTTTAAAAGTTTTGTAATATTCGAAAATTCGTCGCTGTGATTTCGAACCGGAAGTTGAGACCAACTTGACAACTTCTTTAATACTTGTACGATTTTCATGAAATTTTGTATGTAAGTAGACATTACTGATGCGACTTGAAAAATGACTTTTAAAATTTTCTAAATTATCTCCCTTTGGTGAAATTAAGAATCAAATTTTTCAAAAAAATCATCGAAATAAAGGTCAGAATGACCTATTTTTTTTCTTTTCGATACTAGACAAGAAATTACTGAAAAAATCGTCGAAATATAGGTCAGAATGACCTAAAAAAAAATTTCAATACTCGACAAGTAATTACTGATTCTTACATGGAGTTTTTTTGTTATTTTACTTACAGACACGGGAGTTATATTTTCTGAATCCTTGAAGGATGGCCCAAAAATCGCTGGGGGCAGAATTTTGATTTAGGTCAAATGATGGTTGCCATTTTGAAGTGAATATGAAAAGTAGTAGCAATTTGAAGGGCCGAGACTTTGAAACACAACAACTCTACTTCTAATTGAGCTAGAATGTTCAATCTTGAAGAAGACATTCAATGGGTCAATGTCATGATTGAGCACAAAGATGAGCATTTTCTGCCTAGGGTAAGCAGAGATAAGCATGCTGATTTGTTGATTCTTTAGGGCACGATAACTTCGGTTATAATGAAGGGAGGGTGGTGAAACTCTTGTCAATCGAGAGTCTAATAGCTAGCCTGTTGTGTGAAATCATTGTATCATTTTTTTTTAAAATATCAGGGATAGCAGAAAAAAGAGATCGAAAATCCAAAAAGTCGTATTTTTACGATTTGGTGCATTTTTAAAGGTCCTTTTCTCTTAAAGTCAACATAATATTTTTGGGGAACTTCTTCTACAAAGAGTCTTATCGGTAGTCTTTTATATGAAACCATCGATCAACAGTCCAAAATATCAGGAGTAGAAGAATAAAAGGATCGAAAATTGAAAACTGCACCCTTTCATTATTAAGCAAAACATGCAGTGTGGGTGGCTACAATCTGCACATTTAGTCATCGTATAGAGCTTTTTCAACAATATCGAATTCCAACTGCTAAGGGATCTTTTACGTGCACTCCAATGTGTACACGGCGGGTGGGGGGACACGCCAGAAAATCGAGATGAACTTTCTCGGCCAATGCAGGGATCGAACACCCGACCTCCTGGCTAGCAGGCCAACGCCTTAGCCACATAGTGTGGACACCCATTGTACATTTCATCCGTCAAATCAAATCATTTCATTGCATTAGACTAATAATTAATTATTCTTAATTTAAAACTTTATTTTAATATTAGTCTGGCATTATTAAATCCTAATTTTATTGGTCTTTTTTAAAATTAAACTTTCATTTAACTATGAACAACCCTTAACGTGTCTCTTTAAAACAATTAAATACTCTAAAACAAAAAACAAAAACAAAAAAAATAAGCGGGTCAATTCAGGTAAGTATAACTACGGGTTCTGTCCACCTTCTCTCGTAGGGGGGTTGGGATGGCCTAGTGGTCTAGAGTGCCGCGCTTCGACCTCTAGCTGGCCGGTCACCTCTATTATGTACCAGGAGTCGGGGCATACATCAGTTGGACTGGTTGGGGAAATGAAACCAGGCAGTGTAGTAGAGAACACCTTTATTACATAACAGCTGATGTACAAGTGATGTATTCAAGGATGGGTTACCAGAAATCACTTTTCTGGGCATGCGCGTACATGTCATGCTATTGAACCTATCAATACATAACAATTACCCCTTCCTTACAAGAATACATTATAGCATAAATGGACAATAAATTTTTCATAAATTTAATAAATTACTTTGATGAAGGGTTAAATCTTTCTGGAGGTTTTCGTTCGCGATAAGGGTTTCTTCGAGGCAAAACAGAAGGATGTGTATTAATATCAGACGATATAACATCAGACGTCTCACTAGTACCTTCTGTATTTGGTTTAGAATTATCTGGAATAGAAACTTTGTCATCATTAAACATTGGTGGCTTAAATGTTAGTGATTCATGAGTGGAAGGTAATATAGGATTTTCAATAAATTCTTGCTCATTCGGAACACTCAATTCTCGTTTACGGATTTGATCTTCGTGTCTTTTCCACACGTTCTGACCAACTTGAACGTCATACGAACTTTGTATAACGTTGATAATGACACCAGCTAACCAACGAGGTCCTGATCGAAGGTTTAAAACAAACACTAAATCACCACATTTAAATTTAGGCACAGCAAAATTCCTTTCAAATACTTCTGTTTCTTTTCTAGAAGTAAGTGAGGGTCTAAGACTTGAGAAACGTGTGCGCAATTGTCTGTTCATCAATAAATAACACGGAGTCTCACCCGTCGCCGTATGAGGTGTCGTGCGATAGGACAATAAAAATCGACACAGTTTCTCTTCTAAACTTCCTTTGTCCTTAGACATTTTATTCATTTGTTTTTTAAAATAGCCCACATAACGCTCAGCTAGACCATTAGTAGCAGGGTGTGCAGGAGCCGTTCTAGTAATGTGTATATTATTTTTATTTAGGAACTCTTCAAACTCACTGCTAACAAATTGACCACCGTTATCAGTAACTATATGTTCAGGGGTGCCAAACGTTGCAAATAACTTACGAAGTTGATTAATTGTGGAATAACTTGAAGTTGATTTCATTATTATAACCTCAAGCCATTTGGAATAGGAATCAACCACAATTAGAAAACTATGTCCCATGAAAGGTCCAGCGAAATCCAAGTGCAACCTTTTCCATGGACCAGACGGCCAATTCCATGATGCAACCGGAGGACGTGACGGTAATGGAGCATTTTCCTGACAACTAAGGCAATGTTTGGTAATTTGTTCAATATCTTTATCCAAATTAGGCCACCAAAAATATTGTCTGGCAAGTGACTTCATCCGCATAGTTCCCATATGTTCGCTATGTAAATCTAAAAGTAACAAATCACGCAGAGAGCTAGGAACGACAACCCTACTTCCCCACAAAATACAGTTTTGTTCTATAGACAGCTCCGATCTTCTTACAAAAAATACTTTAAGATCATCTACATCACAAGTTAGTGGCCAACCCTCTCTTGTCAGTTGGAGCACTTTAGCTAAGCATTGATCAGTCCGTGTCTCTGCGGCAATAACTTTCGAAGTTAGAGGAATTTCATTTAATCCCAGAGCATTTACAAATAAAACACTATCAGACTGACATACGCTAAATTCATCACTATCGTCTTGTAATTGTGTGCGCGACAAATAATCAGCGCATAAATTATCTTTGGAAGAAATATACTTAACGTGATATTTATAAGCTGATAATATTAATGCCTATCTCTTAATACGGGATGCTGCAAGTTGTGGAATGCCATTGTTTTCCCCAAACAACTTGACCAATGGCTGGTGATCTGTAAATAAACAAAACTCTCTACCCAATAAATACTGTCTAAATTTCTGAACCCCAAATATTATTGCTAGAGCCTCACGTTCAATTTGCGCATAGTTCTTCTCGGCGACCGTTAAACTTCTTGAAGCAAAAGCTACGGGTTTAAGTTTACCATGCTGTTTCTGCTGTAATACAGCTCCAATACCAACAGGTGAAGCGTCACAAGATAATACCAAATCAGCTTCAGGGTCATAATGAACTAGTACAATATCATTGGTAATCAAATCTTTAACATTCTGAAATGTAGAATTATGTTTCTCTTGCCAAATAAAATTCTTATTAGATTTTAACAATTCATACAATGGTGCCATGTGATGAGCAAGGTTAGATTGAAAGCGAGAATAATAATTCACCAATCCGATAAATGACCTTAACTGTGATATGTTATTTGGAGGTGGAGCATCTTTAATCGCGTTTACTTTCGATTCAGTAGGATGTATACCTTCGGCTGAAATTTTAAAACCCAAATATTCAACATTAGGCAAAAGAAATTTACACTTTTCTTTTCTTAGTTTCAAACCACAGTCACGTAACCTTGTAAATACATTCCGTAAATTGTGTAGATGTTCTTCCTCATTCTGTCCCGTAACAATAATGTCATCCGGGTACGCACTTTGACCATCCAAACCTTTTAAAACCGACTCGATCGCTCTTTGAAATAAACTAACAGCTGAACTCACACCAAACGGAAGTCTTAAATATTCAAATAAACCGCTAGGAGTGTTTATAGTTGTTAGATGTCTTGAACGTTCATCTAAGGCACATTGAAGATATGCTTGAGACAAGTCTAATGTCGAAAACAATTTACCACCAGATAAATTTGCGAATATCTGATCAATTAAAGGTAAAGGATACTTATCTAATTTGGCATACTTATTTATAGTTAGTTTATAATCACCACATAACCTCAATTTCCCATTAGGTTTTATGACGGGCACAACTGGTGCAGCCCAGTCCGAATACTTTACTCTTCTGATCAATCCATCTTTCTCCAGTTGGTGAAGTTCGTCATCGATACGTTTTTTCATTGAATATGGTACTGACCTTGCCTTACAAAATACGGGTTTCGCATCTTTTTCAATATCCAAAGTTACTTCGTAATCTTTCAAAAGACCAACTTCATCAGAAAATAAATCATCGAATTCCTGTAATAAACTAGATAAATTCGGTGAGGACTGAACTGTATGTAACATTAATATTTCATCTAAATCCAAATTTAGGGCCTTTATCCACGACCTCCCGAGCAATGGAGAGCCTTTACCATCAATAATAACTAACGGTAAAGTGAGTGTTCGTTTCTTATATTCAACGGACACTAGTTTTTCACCAACAACTTTTTTACTATTTCCGGTAAACGAGTTTAGTTGAAGTAAAGACCGAGACAATCGGGCATTAGGGTACAATTTGTCAAAATCTCCCTTATTTATTACAGTACAACCTGCACCGGTGTCCAATTGAAATTATCACTACATGAATGTACATGAAATAAAACATCTGTGGCGTCAGATTCAACAACTAAATTAGCATAATATTGTTTTTTATTCTTTTTTTCCCTGGAACTTTGTTTATTCTTGATTCGCCTGGACAAACAAACTTTTGCTATGTGTCCATTTTTATGACAGAAGTGACACTCTGCACTAATAAAACGACAATCATCAGGCTGATGTGAATCACCACCACAGCGAAAACATGGTTTGAAAATTTTACGAGTATCCCTCTCCTTAGAAAAACCAAAGGTTCCCTTGTTCAACCCGACCTTATTTAAAGACAAACCACTGGTACTTGATCCTTGTAAAACGGATGCATCTCGTGTCGCAAATTCTTGTGCAACTGCAATTGTATAAGCTTTATCAAACGTTAAATCAGTTTCTAACAAAAGTCTACGTTGGATACGCTCATCACCTACCCCGCAAACAATTCTGTCTCTTAAAACGTCATTTAGAGATTCACCGAAATTACATTTCTCGGCTAGTGTACGTAATTCAGAAACATATTGAGCAATTGTCTCTTCTTTTTTCCTAATACAACTATGAAACTTAAAATGTTGAACAGCTTCTGAAGGGGTGGGTGCAAAGTAATTTTGTAAAGTTTGTATTATATTTTCATAAGATGTACTTGCCGGTTTATCTGGAGAAAGTAGACTTCTTAAAATTGAATAAGTATCTGGTCCTACGACACTCAAAAGAACAGCGCGTCGCTTCGTTGCACGTGCATCGACTGCAACCCGGTTCGATCCATCATCAGAGACTTCAATACTTGATAAATCGTTTGCTTGAAGATACTGCTCTAACCTTTCAACATATTGTTCCCATTCAGATCTTTCTCCACTAAATTGTTCTATATGACCAAAAGTAGCCATATTTGCACCAATATCCTCGTCGCCAATTATTATGTACCAGGAGTCGGGGCATACATCAGTTGGACTGGTTGGGGAAATGAAACCAGGCAGTGTAGTAGAGAACACCTTTATTACATAACAGCTGATGTACAAGTGATGTATTCAAGGATGGGTTACCAGAAATCACTTTTCTGGGCATGCGCGTACATGTCATGCTATTGAACCTATCAATACATAACAACCTCTGGCTTGCGGCTGTGGTTTCGAGCCCTGGTGTGAGCGTATGTGGCATGGAGATAGGGGCCCCTTCTCAACCTCGTGGGTTTCCTCCGGGCACTCCGTTTTCCTCCCACAGCAAAGACCCCTGTGCGTGCGCTAAGATAATGAAAATGGAAAATAAGACTTGTCTGCGATATTACCTTAGGTGGAAGCGGACGTTAAACACAAAGAACAACAACAACCTTCTCTCGTCTACGGCCATACCACGTTGAAAACACCAGTTCTCGCCCGATCACTGAAGTTAAGCAACGACGGGCCCGGTTAGTACTTGGATGGGTGACCGCCTGGGAACACCGGGTGCCGTAGACGCCTTTTTGCCCTGATTCTTCGTGAAAAAATCAATTTTCCGCCAATCAGACCACGGCACGCACTCTTTTGCACCACTCCAGCTGTCCGCTCGGCCCGTCTCCCCAGGGAAATAGACACAAAAAGAATTTGAGTAAGCACAAGTATGGGTTCTGTCCACCTTCTCTCGTCTACGGTCACACCACGTCCGATCACTGAAGTTAAGCAACGTCGGGCCCGGTCAGTACTTGGATGGGTGACCGCCTGGGAACACCGGGTGCTGTAGACGCCTTTTTAAAACCGACACCCCCCCCCCCACACACACACACACAAAAATCAATAAGCGGGTCAATTCAATTAAGTATAACTACGGTTTCTGTCCACCTTCTCTCGTCTACGGCCAAACCACGTTGAAAACACCAGTCAGTACTTGGATGGGTGACCGCCTTGGAACACCGGGTGCTTGTGGCGCCTTTTTAAAACCGACCCCCCCCCAAAAAAAAAAATCAATAAGCGGGTCAATTCAGATAAGTATAACTACGGGTTCTGTCCACCTTCTCTCGTGTACGGCCACACCACGTTGAAAACACCAGTTCTCGTCCGATCACTGAAGTTAAGCAACGTCGGGCCCGGTTAGTACTTGGATTGGTGACCGCCTGGGAACACCGGGTGCTGTAGACGCCTTTTTAAAACCGACAAAAACCCCCCAAAAAATCAATAAGCGGGTCAATTCGGGTAAGTATAACTACGGGTTCTGTCCACCTCCTCTCGTCTACGGCCATACCACGTTGAAAACACCAGTGGGACTTCCGGTTTGTGATTTGTATGAGTAAGACGTGTTTTACTTCGGCTCTTCAAATCGACTTTCATCGGTGTTTTTTTTTGGATATAATTCTATGTTTTCTAGAGGACTTAAAACTATCTAGGGTGAGAATTATATAGATATTTATATACTTTAAAGTGGTGTGAGAGTCGGGCCTGTGGCCCTGACTCTTTGTGAGTCTACTCAGCTATGTCTTTGTCTCGCCATGTTCAACCATCATCGAATGGCCGTGAAAAGCGCTCATTTAAGAAGGAGTGTGTTGTAAAAGTAAGAACTTCCAATTTTTCGAAAGTAAATATTGTAGATTTGATCGATGCTGTAGAAAATGTTTGTGGTGAAGGGTCATGTTTTGCCTGTATCCCGAGATCTCCAACACATTATGAAGTTACGGTTAATAATGAGGAAAATTCTAAGCTGCTATGTGAGGGTTTGAAGATTGGTGATGATAAATATATGTGTGATAGATTATGTGAAACTACGGTTGTTGTATCCTTTATGAACTTACCAAGTTATATTGAAGATCGTGAGATTATTGCAAGATTAAACGGGCATGGAATAGAAGTGATGGGAGAGGTAAATAGGAGATATTATGCGAGATCGAAGTGCTGTGATGGTACTAGATTTATGAGATGTAAATTTCCACCCCACATAAGATCTTTACCGTATGCGATGAAGTTTGAAACGGTAGAAGGCATGCAGAGTTTCCGTGTTATCCATTCTGATCAACAACGGGTATGTTGGAAATGTTATTCAATCGATCATATTATCACTAATTGCCCTGATGTTCGATGTAGAGTTTGCAAACGCTTTGGTCATGTATCCTATAATTGTAAAGGTGTACCATGTACGATTTGTGATAAATGTGGTGACGAATGTGAATGTGGCAGTATTGTACAAACAGACAATAAACTGAATGAACAGATTTGCGACACACCTAATATTGTTCAACCACACTCGGAACCAAACCAAAATAACAACAGTGATGTAAGTACTACTCACAGTGTGTTGGTTCACCAGGCTGATATTGGCGATATGAGCATTGAGAATAATACAACTCAGGGCAGTGGTATAACAGAGTCGGCTAAATCGTGTGATTTGAATATTGATTTAAAAATTACTGATGTTAATAAAGTTGAAGAAAATATGAATCCTGAAGGTGATAATTATGAATATGAAGATACTGATGACGATGAGAACTCAATAGGTCAGACACCTATTCATAGTAATAATGATGGTATTCGGCGTAGCAGGCGTAAACAAGCTTCAAAGGGTTGTAATAAAGAGAAGAAAACTGTGGCGGAAAAAGGGAAAAAGCTGAAAGCTGTTAAAAACGTACTTAAAGATTACGGTTTGGATGTGTTGTCTGGTATGGCGAAAAAAGTTCACGGTAGCAATAACTAAAATAAATTTTTCTTTAAACATAATTCTTAGCTTTTTGTTTATGGTTAAAGTCGTATCACTAAATGTAAATGGCCTCAGAGATATTAATAAAGTTAAAAATATATTTTGTACTTTTGAGAATACGGACATTATTTGTTTACAGGAAACATTTTGGGATGACTTGTTTGTTGATTCGGTGAAACGATTATGGGATGGTCCACTCTTTATTTCGAATTGTCCTTTTGCAAAAAGGAAGGGTGTAGCGATCCTTGTTAAAAATGATATTAAAGAATGTGTTGTCAATACACAGACAGATAATGATGGCCGCATAGTAAGAGTAGATCTAAATTTTGATCAACAACTTGTTTCAATAATTTCTATATACGCCCCTAATGAGTATAAAGAAAGAATTAAATTTTTTGAATATATTAAAACTTTTATTGATATAAACCAACATGTTATTATAGGAGGTGATTTTAACGATGTTTTAGATCCTAGTTTAGATAGAGGTTATGGTATGGACACGTGCAAAGCGTCTAGTATTGCTTTTAATAGATTCTTGAATTCTTCAAATTTATGTGACATTTACCGTTATAGAAATCCTACTAAAAAGGAATTTACTCGTGTGTGTTCAGTTAACGGTAATTATAAAACAAGTCGGTTGGATTATATACTTGTTAGTAGAAATCTTCTTACATTTTGTCAACATGTATTTATAACTAAAACTAGTTTTAGTGATCATTCCATTGTATCTTTAATATTAGACTTTTCCAATTGTGAAAGGGGACCTGGTGTGTGGATACATAATAAATCTCTTTTAAATGATGTTGATTATGTAAATATTATTAGAAATTGTATTAATAATGAAGTCAATAGTGAATTATTTGAACGTGAGCCATTAGTGTGGTGGGATAATATTAAATATAAGTTTAAAACATTATCTATTATTTTTTCAAAGTCAAAGGCTAAGATAAGCAAGAAGAGATTTTGGGATCTTCAAAATGATTTACAAAAGGAATACTGTAAAATTGCGGAAAATAGAAATTATAATGTTGACAAAATTAAGGATATTGAGCAAGAACTTTATACTTTTGAAACTGCACGTTGTCAAGGGGCAATTATTCGATCCAAGATGAAATGGGCTCTTGAGTGTGACAAAAATACAAAATACTTTCTTACTTTAGAAAAGCAAAGGCAGGCTTCGAAACTGACAAAAGAAGTTAAAACTGTAGACGGTTGTGTTACTGATACGGGTGATATTTTGTATGAATGTGCATCCTTTTATGAAAAACTCTATACTAAAGAATCTGTCGATGTTGATTCACAAAATAAGCTTTTTTCTTTAGTTCAGTCAACTCTATCTGAGGATGATAGATTGTCATGTGATAATGATTTTACTTATGATGAGATAACTAATGCTTTAAAATGTTTAAATAAAAATCGTTCTCCAGGTTTGGATGGATTAACTCCTGAATTTTACACACATTTTTGGGATGTTTTAGGCCCTATTTATTTTAAAATTGTGAAGTCTATTTTAAATCAGAACGAAATGTCCCACACAATGAAGCGTGGTATGCTTACTTTATTATTTAAGAATCGTGGCGATAAAAATGATTTAAAAAACTGGAGACCGATTAGTTTACTAAATACTGATTATAAGATTTTAGCACGGGTTTTATCTAACAGATTGAGGAATGTTATTGGTTCAGTTGTTTCTTTAGAACAAACATGTTGTATACCTGGCAGAGATATAGCTGATAATGTGGCCAGTTTAAGAGATATTATAGATTATTGTGACAGCGAGCAGACTGATGCTTTTTTACTTAAACTAGATGCTGAGAAAGCTTTCGATCGAACTTCACATGATTATTTATTTCAACTTTTATCTTATTATGGGTTTGGTAGTAATTTTATCAACTGGATAAAGATTTTGTATTTTAATGTTTCAAGCTGTATTAAGTGTAATGGGCATTTGTCACCATATTTTAACGTAACTCATTCTGTCAGACAGGGATGTCCTCTCTCAGCCATGTTATACGTGCTTTCTGCCGAACCTTTAAATTTATTGATTAAAGATAGTGGGATAAGGGGAATTCCAATTAAATATTCACAAACTGTTTCTTTAATATATCAGCATGCTGATGATACGAATATAACGCTACCTGATATTAATTCTGTACAGTCTGTTTTTAAGACCATTTTAACATATTGTAAAGCATCGGGAGCCCGGATGAACATAGAAAAATCAGAGCTCTTACCCTTTGGTACAGCTTCTATTGATATATTAGATTTGGATTTGCCCGTTAAAATCATTAAAGGTTGTACTAAGATTCTCGGTGTTTTTATTGGGCCTGATCGACACTTATGTGAAGAACGTAATTGGAGGGATAAGGTGCAGAGTATAAGGCGGTTGTGTGACCTTTGGCTCACACGTGATGTAACTTTAATCGGAAAAGTAACCTTAGTGCAATCTTTAATGATGTCTAAGCTGTGGTATACGCTAGCAGTAGTTCCTATTCCCAAATGGGCGGAAAGGGAGATAACCGTCATAATTAATAACTTTTTATGATGCAAAAAACGACCGCTTATAAAACTGTCAACTTTAATGGGTAATTTATTTGATGGCGGACTGAAAGTCCCTTACTTAGTTTTAAAGGGCAAATCATTATGCTTGAAGTGGTTAAAGCGTTTTTATGATGAATCTTATCATTATTTATGGAAAGATACAATGTCTTATTTTTTAAAGAAGTATTGCAATTATGGTTTTGTAAATGAATTATTTTATATAACTTATAAACAGGCAGAATTAAACAAATTGCCAGTGTTTTATAGGACGTTGCTCAGTGCTTGGCAGGATATTTCCAGTGCAAATTTTAAAAAAATAGATAGTTTAAACGATATTTTAAATCAACCATTGTTTGATAATCGTCATATCTTGCATAATGGTAATAGCCTCATGTTTCTTGATTTTAAGGCAGCTGGTATTGTTAAAATTTATGATATTGTATATTCTGTTAAACCTGGGTTTTTACCCTTGCATTCTATTAAAGATATGATATTAGATTTTAATCCAGATTTTAATGTAGATAAACTAGAACCATTGTATGATTTATTGCTTAGTAGTATTCCAGTTGAATGGTGTGATATTATTAGGACGTCGTGTGGTGATTATAGTTCTGACGTATTACCTGCTATTTTATATGACGATACAGTTTGTACAGTTGATTCTTTTACTGCGAAGTTTTGTTATACTGTTTTATTAACTAGTGTGTATAGACCTCCAACTAGTTATGACTATTGGGAGAAACTTGGATATAATTTAGATTGGCAGAAAGTATGGAAGGGTGTTTTTATTAGATTTAAGAATCCTGATTTAACTAATCTCGATTTTAAGTTAGTTCATAATGTACTGTGGACGAAGGATAGATTATTTAAAATACGTAAAGTTGATGATGACATATGTCCTGTATGTAAATCTAAGTCAGAAAGTATCATTCATATATTTTTAGAGTGTAGTGAATTAACTGTTTTTTATTTGTATGTTAAAGATTTACTGACTGATGTATTTCATAATGGCTTTTCACTGTTAGAATTTCAGACATGGGTTTTATTTGGTGTTCAGTCGAAAGAAGTTGCTTATGACCTGTTAAATCTACTTTTTAGTTGTTTGAGACAAACTGTTTATCGGCGTCGTATTTTAATGATGAATAAGAATGTGTCTGTTAATTTAATACAACTTTTTAAAAGGATTTTTAAATTAGCTTTGGATGAAGTCCAAACATATTTTAAATCTAAACCTATTGAATTTCATGGAAAGTTTTTATCCTTTATCCCTTCTGTTGTACTAGACAATAATATTGTGAAAGTATTGTGATATAATTATTATTTACTTATTTATAGTCATATTTTTATATTCAGACTGTGATATGTTTATTTTTTTAATGTTTTATTTGTACACACTTATATGTATGTGACTGGATTTGAATAAAATAAAAAAAAAAAACAAAAAAAAAACCACCAGTTCTCGTCCGATCACTGAAGTTAAGCAACGTCGGGCCCGGTCAGTACTTGGATGGGTGACCGCCTGGGAACATCGGGTGTTGTAGACGCTTTTTTAAAACCGACAAAAAACAAAAAAAAATCAATAAGCGGGTCAATTCAGGTAAGTATAACTACGGGTTCTGTCCACCTTCTCTCGTCTACGGCCACACCATGTTGAAAACACCAGTTCTCGTCCGATCACTGAAGTCAAGCAACGTCGGGCCCGGTCAGTACTTGGATGGGTGACCGCCTGGGAACACCGGGTGCTGTAGCGCCTTTTTGCCCCCGATTCTTCGTGAAAAAATCAATTTTCCGCCAATCAGACCACAGCGCACACTCTTTTGCACCACTCCAGCTCTCCGCTCGGCCCGTCTCCCCAGGGAAAAAGAAACAAAAAGAATTTGAGTAAGCACAAGTATGGGTTCTGTCCACCTTCTCTCGTCTACGGCCACACCACGTTGAAAACACCAGTTCTCGTCCGATCACTGAAGTTAAGCAACGTCGGGCCCGGTCAGTACTTGGATGGGTGACCGCCTGGGAACACCAGGTGCTGTAGACGCCTTTTTAAAACCGACAACCCCCCCCCCCCCCAAAAAAAAATCAATAAGCGGGTCAATTCAGTTAAGTATAACTACGGGTTCTGTCCACCTTCTCTCGTCTACGGCCACACCACGTTGAAAACACCAGTTCTCGTCCGATCACTGAAGTTAAGCAACGTCGGGCCCGGTCAGTACTTGGATGGGTGACCGCCTTGGAAAAGCGTGTGCTGTAGACGCCTTTTTGCCCTAAACTCATTAATTTACCATTTTGTTGTGAGCAGCTTGTTATTCTTCCTATATGACATATTGCACGTGTCTGATTTCAAGGGGGGGGGGGGGTGACTGAATGGCTAGCACGCGCGCCTGTCATTGAGTTAACTAGCGTGTTTTCGAATGCCCGGTTGTACGTGACAAGGGGTAAGGTCGCCTGTCCAACCTGCCATTTTTAATTTTTTTTCCGGCAATTTTCATTTCATTTTCTCATCCGTCTCATTACAGTAATACAAGTTTCGGTTATTTCCCTTTAGTTTTCAGATCATTGTTATGCCTGGGTACAATGTTTCATACTATATTCAGACTTGTAATTTTGCGAGTTTTTGACCAGTTTTGATAATTTTTTCTTCTTATCGTTTTATTTAGGATACTTGATACAATCGATGACACGTGACGATGAATATGAAAGCTTTCATATCTGCATGGGACAGTAGCAGATCTAGTTAAGCTTTCATATGTATTACATATGAAAGCTTATTGTTTCTGTTAAAGTTATTAAGCTTTCATATTACATATGAAAGCTTATTGTTTCTGTTAAGATTATTATTATTAAGCTTTCATATTACATATGAAAGCTTATTGTTTCTGTTAAGATTATTAAGCTTTCATATGTATTACATATGAAAGCTTATTGTTTCTGTTAAGATTAATATTATTATTATTTTTTTTTTTTGTGTTTTATCCACAAATCGGATTTCTCAGAATCTAACCATATAGGATCGTTCTGAAACTTTTACCTATCCCCCCATAAATGGGTGGTGGCTGTTGATTAAATATATTTTCAAAACGTTTTACGTATCCGAAATCACCAAATTTTACGAACGAATGCATTTGACCTACAATGCTGTAACTTTGTGACTATTTGACCTATTTTACTAAATCTTTTTTCTTTGAGTACCTTGAGACAATTACTATAAATCTGCAGTTTCAGATTTTCGAATTTCGAAAATTCGTCGCTGTGATTTCGAACCGGAAGTTTAGACCAATTTGACAACTTCTTTAATAGTTGTACGATTTTCATGAAATTTAGTATCTAAGTAGATCTTACCGATGTGACTTCAAAAATATAATTAGAAATTTTCTAAATTATCTCCCCTTGACGAAATTAAGGATCAAAATTTTCAAAAAAATCGTCGAAATATAGGTCAGAATGACCTGATTTTTTTTTTTGATACTAGATAAGTAATTACTGATTTGTACGCAAAATATGGAGTTTGTCGATCGAACCGGAAGTGCCGCCATATTTAAAAGTGAAAAATCAATAAGGCTTTTTTGCTATTTTACTTACAGACTCGGGAGTTATATTTTCTGAATCCTTGATGGAAGGCCTAAAACATGTCGCGAATAGAATTTTGATTTCGGTCACGTGATGGTCACCATTTTGAATTGAAAATGAAAAATAGAAGCAATTTGAAGGGTCGGGACTTTGGAACACAATTATTCTCCTTCTAATTAAGCTAGAATATTCAAACTTGGTGTAGACGTTCACTAGGTCAATGTTATGATTGAGTTTAAAGATGAGCATTTTCTGCTTAGGGTAAGCAGAGATAAGCATGCTGATTTGTTAATTCTTTAGGGCACGATAACTTCGGTTATAATGAAGCGAGGGCGGTGAAACTTTTGTCAATACAGAGTCTAATAGCTAGCCTGTTGTGTGAAATCATTGTATTATTTTTTCTAAATATCAGGGATAGCCGAAAAAAAGAGATTGAAAATCCAAAAAGTCGTATTTTTACAATTTAGAGCATGTTTAGAGGTCTTTCTCGTAAAGTCAACATAATATTTTTTGGGAACTTCTTCTACAAAGAGTCTTATTGGTAGTCTTTTATATGAAACCAACGATCAACAGTCCAACATATCAGGAGTAGAAGAACAAAAGGATCGAACATTGAAAACGGCACCCTTTCATTGTTAAGCGAAACATGCAGTGTGGGTGACTACAATCTACACATTTAGTCATCGTATAGAGCTTATTCAACAGTATCGAATTCCAGCTGCTTAGGGATATTTTACGTGCACTCCAATGTGTACACGAGACCTTGGTTTTTCGTCCCATCCGAATGACTAGACAGCTGTGCTTGTCAGGCCCTCCGTTCTGCCTCACTGACAAGGGGAACCACGCCGGGAAATCGAGATGAACTTTCTCCGTGCAGAACTTTCAATTCAGGCGAAAACGTTTATTGCATACGATTAAGCTGGTCAGTTGGAGCTTATTTTCAAAAGTTTTGTAATAATCGGTTGGTAATTAAAGTACCGTGCACATTAAACTGTTAAAACAGAAAATTTCGCCCGGTTGAAATGTGTCTTGCTATAAGTCAGCAATTTTCTGAATTCAGGGAGGCTGAATGGCTGAATGGTTAGCATGTGCACACTGTATCGTAACGTCTGTCATTGAGTCAACGGGCGTCGTTTCGATCTCCAGGTTGCATGTGACATGAAGTATGATGTCCAACCTCGTGGGTTTTCTCCGTGTCCTTCGGTTTCCTCCCAACGGCTAAAGACCTGTAAGCGCAAGGGGATTTTTTAAATAAAATTAAAAACATATGTTAGTCCCGAAATGACCTAGTTTGTGTCGAATGGACATTAGGCCGCATTTCTCTCTTTCTCTTTTATTTTTAAAGTTTTGTAATAATCGGTTGGTAATCAAAGGTACTGTAAAAGTGATAAAACAGAAAATTTCGCCCGGTTGTAATGTTTCTCACTTTAAAGTCAGCAATTTGCCGATTTTAAGGGGCAAACGTTTATTGCGAACGCTTAAGCTGGTCAGGGGGAGCTTATTTTTAAAAGTTTTGTAATATTCGGTTGATAACTAAAGGTACCTTGCAAATTAAACTGTTACAATAGAAAATTTGGCCCGGTTGAAATGTTTCTCGCTGTAGGTCAGCAATTTGCCGATTTTAGGGAGGTTGCGTGGCTGAATGGTTAGCACGTGCGCTCTGTATCATAACGGCTGTCATTGAGTCAACTGGCGTTGTTTCGATTTCTTGGTTGTACGTGACAAGGAGTATGGTCGCCTGTCCAACCTCGTAGGCCGTAACCGCCGCTGCCCGGGTAAAATTTCCCTCATTGCACACTTTATGGCATATGCCCGTCTTCATTAGCCCATTTTAGGAGCAGAACAGTCGGACGTTAAACCCCATTCAATTTCATTTCATTTTCTCTATGTTGCTTATTTATTATAGTGGATAAATATTTTTCTGGTTCTAGCAATTATTTAATTTCTGCATAGAAATCTTGCTTTGGCCAGTTTTTTTATTGCAGAGTGCCATTCTTGTTTAAACAAACATGATCCTTTGTTTAAAACATGCTTAAGAAGTCGTCACGATTTCCTACTTATAACCAAACATATTGGAAATATTAGTCTGGCATTATTAAATCCTAATTTTATTGGTCTTATTTAAAATTAAACTTTCATTTAACTATGAACAACCCTTAACGTGTCTCTTTAAAACTATTAAGTACTCTAAAACAGTAGCTCAACCTTTTGACCTAAACTCATTAATTTACCATTTTGTTGTGAGCGACTTCTTATTCTTCCTATATGACATATTGCACGTGTCTGATTTCAAAGGGGGGTTGGGTGGCTGAATGGTTAGCACGCGCGTCTGTCATTGAGTTAACTAGCGTGTTTTCGAATGCCCGGTTGTACGTGACAAGGAGTAAGGTCGCCTGTCCAACCTGCCATTTTTATTTTTTTTCCCGCCATTTTCATTTCATTTTCTCATCCGTCTCATTACAGTAATACAAGTTTCAGTTATTTCCCTTTAGTTTTCAGATTATTGTTATGCCTGGGTGCAATGTTTCATACTATATTTAGACTTGTAACTTCGCGAGTTTTTGACCAATTTTAATAATTTTTTCTTCTTATCCTTTTATTTAGGATACTTGATACAATCAATGACACGTGACGATGAATATGAAAGCTTTCATATCTGCATGGGACAGTAGCAGATCTAGTTATTATTATTTTTTTTTTTGTGTGTTTTCTGCAAATCGGATTTCTCAGAATCTATCCGTTGGATCTTTCTGAAATTTTGACCTACCCCCCCCCCCCCAAAAATGGGGTGCGAACCTTGATTAAATATATTTTCAAAACGTTTTACGAATCCGAAATCACCGAAATTTACGAACGACGAAATGGACAAAGCATAGTCGTAACTTTGTTATTTTTTGACCGATTTTACTAATTCTTTTTTCTTTGAATACCTTGAAAAAAATCATTTTCATCTGCAGTTTCACATTTTCGAATTTCGAAAATTCGTCGCTGTGATTTCGAACCGGAAGTTTAGACCAATTTGACAACTTCTTTAATAGTTGTACGATTGTCATGAAATTTAGTATATATGTAGACCTTACCGATGTGACTTCAAAAATATAATTAGAAAATTTCTAAATTATCTCCCCTTGACGAAATTAAAGATCAAAATTTTCAAAAAAATCATCGAAATATAGGTCAGAATGACCTGATTTTTTTTTTTGATACTAGACAAGTAATTACTGATTTGTACACAAAATATAAAGTTTGTTGATCGAACCGGAAGTGCCACCATCTTGAAACGTGAAAAATCCCTAAGGCTTTTTTGCTATTTTACTTACAGACACGGGATTTATGTTTTCTGAATCCTTGAAAGATGATCTAAAAATTGTTCAGAGAAGAATTTTGATTTAGGTCAATTGATGGTTGCCATTTTGAAGTGAATATGAAAAGTAGTAGCAATTTGAAGGGCCGAAAGTTTGAAACACAATAACTCTCCTTCTAATTGAGCTAGAATGTTCAATCTTGGTGTAGACGTTCACTATGTCAATGTCATGATTGAGTTCAAAGATGAGCATTTTCTGCCTAGGGTAAGCAGAAATAAGCATGCTGATTTGTTGATTCTTTAGGACAAGATAACTTCGGTTATAATGAAGGGAGGGCGGTGAAACTCTTGTTAATCGAGAGTGTAATAGCTGGCCTGTTGTGTGAAATCTTTGTATCTTTTTTTTAAATATCAGGGATAGCTGACAAAAAGAGATCGAAAATCCAAAAAGTCGTATGTTTACGATTTGGAGCATCTTTAAAGGTTCTTTTCTCTTAAAGTCAACATAATACTTTTTGGGAACTTCTTCTACAAAGAGTCTTATCGGTAGTCTTTTATATGAAAACTTCGATCAACAGTCCAAAATATCTGGAGTAGAAGAATAAAAGGATCGAACATTGAAAACGGCACCCTTTCATTGTTAAGCGAAACATATAGTGTGTGTGACTACAATCTGCACATTTAGTCATTGTATAGAGCTTATTCAACAGTATCGAATTCCAACTGCTTAGGGATATTTTACGTGCACTCCAATGTGTACACGCGACCTTGGTTTTTCGTCCCACCCGAACGACTAGACAGCTGTCCTTGTCAGGCCCTCCGTTCTGCCTCACTGACAAGGGGGGACCACGCCGGAAAATCGAGATGATCTTCCTCGTTGCAGAACTTTCAATTCAGGCCAAACGTTTATTGCATACGATTAAGCTGGTCAGTTGGAGCTTATTTTCAAAAGTTTTGTAATAATCGGTTGGTAATTAAAATACCGTGCGAATTAAACTGTTAAAACAGAAAATTTCGCCCGGTTAAAATGTTTCTTGCTATAAGTTAGCAATTTCCAGATTTTAGGGAGGCTGAATGGTTAGCATACGCGCGCTGTATCGTAACGTCTGTCATTGAGTCAACCGGCGTCGTTTCGATTTCCAAGTTGCACGTGACATGGAGTATGGTGTCCAACCTCGTGGGTTTTCTCCGTGTCCTTCGGTTTCCTCCCACGGCTAAAGACCCGTACGCGCAAGGGAAGTTTATAAATACAATTAAAAAACATATGTTGGTCCCGAAATGACCTAGTTTGTGTCGAATGGACGTTGAGCCGCATTTCTCTCTTTCTCTTTTATTTTTAAAGTTTTGTAATAATCGGTTGGTAATCAAAGGTACTGTAACCAAAAAGTCGTATGTTTACGATTTGGAGCATCTTTAAAGGTTCTTTTCTCTTAAAGTCAACATAATACTTTTTGGGAACTTCTTCTACAAAGAGTCTTATCGGTAGTCTTTTATATGAAAACTTCGATCAACAGTCCAAAATATCTGGAGTAGAAGAATAAAAGGATCGAACATTGAAAACGGCACCCTTTCATTGTTAAGCGAAACATGCAGTGTGTGTGACTACAATCTGCACATTTAGTCATTGTATAGAGCTTATTCAACAGTATCGAATTCCAACTGCTTAGGGATATTTTACGTGCACTCCAATGTGTACACGCGACCTTGGTTTTTCGTCCCACCCGAACGACTAGACAGCTGTGCTTGTCAGGCCCTCCGTTCTGCCTCACTGACAAGGGGGGACCACGCCGGAAAATCGAGATGATCTTCCTCGTTGCAGAACTTTCAATTCAGGCCAAACGTTTATTGCATACGATTAAGCTGGTCAGTTGGAGCTTATTTTCAAAAGTTTTGTAATAATCGGTTGGTAATTAAAATACCGTGCGAATTAAACTGTTAAAACATAAAATTTCGCCCGGTTATAATGTTTCTCACTTTAAAGTCAGCAATTTGCCGATTTTAGAGGGCAAATGTTTATTGCGAACAATTAAGCTGGTCAGGGGGGGCTTATTTTTAAGGGAGGCTGAATGGCTGAATGGTTAGCATGTGCACGCTGTATCGTAACGTCTGTCATTGAGTCAACGGTCGTCGTTTCGATTTCGAGATTGCACGTGACATGGAGTATGGTGTCCAACCTCGTGGGTTTTCTCCGTGCCATTCAGTTTCCTCCCAACAGCTAAAGACCAGTACGCGCAAGGGAAGTTTTTAAATAAAATTAAAAAACATATGTTAGTCCCGAAATGACCTAGTTTGTGTCGAATGGACGTTAAGCCGCATTTCTCTCTTTTTTTTATTTTTAAAGTTTTGTAATAATCGGTTGGTAATCAAAGATACTGTAAAAGTGATAAAACAGAAAAATTCACCCGGTTGTAATGTTTCTCACTTTAAAGTCAGCAATTTGCCGATTTTAAGGGGAAAACGTTTATTGCGAACGATTTAGCTGGTCAGGGGGAGCTTATTTTTAAAAGTTTTGTAATATTCGGTTGATAACTAAAGGCACCGTGCAAATTAAACTAATAAAATAGAAGATTTCGCCCGGTTGAAATGTTTCTATCTGTAGGTCAGCAATTTGCAGATTTTAGGGAGGTTGCGTGACTGAATGGTTAGCACGTGCGCTCTGTATCATAACGTCTGTCATTGAGTCAACTGGCGTTGTTTCGATTTCTTGGTTTTACGTGACAAGGAGTATGGTCGCCTGTCCAACCTCGTAGGCCGTAACGCCGCTGCCCGGGTAAAATTTCCCTCATTGCACACTTTATGGCGTATGCCCGTCTTCATTAGCCCATTTTAGGAGCAAAACAGTAGGACGTTAAACAACCATTCAATTTGATTTCATTT
This sequence comes from Patella depressa, assembly GCA_948474765.1. Taxonomy (NCBI): domain Eukaryota; kingdom Metazoa; phylum Mollusca; class Gastropoda; family Patellidae; genus Patella; species Patella depressa. The sequence goes on along the minus strand of OX419715.1, from coordinate 46,462,876 downwards.
TCTCTATGTTGCTTATTTATTATAGTGGATAAATGTTTTTCTGCTTCTATTAATTATTTCATTTCTGCATAGAAATCTTGCTTTGAACAGTTTTTTTTTATTGCAAAGTGCCATTCTTGTATATTGCAGTCTATGACCCTTTGTTTAAAACATGCTTAAGAAGTTGTCACGATTTCCTACTTATAACCAAACATATTGGAAACCATAATTATATAACATATCTCTAATTTTGGAAGCCCGATTACAGCTATACAAGTTTGGGTTATTTCCCTTTAGTTTAAAGATTATTTTTTTGCCGAGGGTGCAATGTTTCTCACTACATTTAAATTTGTAACTTTGTGAGTTTTGACCGATTTCGATAATTATGTCTTTATAATTTTCCAAATTTACATATTTAACGTAAATATTCAAACAATTGGAATCAACATGATTCAAAAGTTTTTAGTTTAGTTCAAAGTTTTCTCATTTAATTTTTCGATGTTTTCTTACCATTTTCATTTCATTTTTCTGAAAGTTTTGAAGTGGGAAGTCATCCCGATTACAGCAACACAAGTATCAGTTATTTCCCTTTAGTTTTCAGATTATGCAATGTTTCATACTATATTTAGACTTGTAACTTCGCGAGTTTTTGACCAATTTTGATAGTTTGTTATTCTTATCCTTTTATTTGAGATACTTGATATAATCTATGACACGTGACGATGAATATGAAAGCTTTCATATCTGCATGGGACAGTAGCAGATCTAGTTAAGCTTTCATATTACATATGAAAGCTTATTGTTTCTGTTAAGATTATTATTATTATTTTTTTTTTTGTGTGTTTTCTGCAAATCGGATTTCTCAGAATCTATCCGTAGGATCTTTCTGAAATTTTGACCTACCCCCCCAAAAATGGGGTGCGAACCTTGATTAAATATATTTTCAAAACGTTTTACGAATCCGAAATCACCGAAATTTACGAACGACAAAATGGACAATGCATAGTCGTAACTTTGTTATTTTTTGACCGATTTTACTAATTCTTTTTTCTTTGAATACCTTGAAAAAAATCATTTTCATCTGCAGTTTCACATTTTCGAATTTCGAAAATTCGTCGCTGTGATTTCGAACCGGAAGTTTAGACCAATTTGACAACTTCTTTAATAGTTGTACGATTTTCATGAAATTTAGTATATATGTAGACCTTACCTATGTGACTTCAAAAATATAATGAGAAATTTTCTAAATTATCTCCCCTTGGTGAAATTAAGGATCAAAATTTTCAAAAAAATCACCGAAATATAGGTCAGAATGACCTGATTTTTTTTTTGGATACTAGATAAGTAATAACTGATTTGTACACAAAATATGAAGTTTGTTGATCGAACCGGAAGTGCCACCATCTTGAAACGTGAAAAATCCCTAAGGCTTTTTTGCTATTTTACTTACAGACACGGGAGTTATATTTTCTGAATCCTTGAAAGATGGCCTAAAAATTGTTCAGAGCAGAATTTTGATTTAGGTCAATTGATGGTTGCAATTTTGAAGTGAATATGAAAAGTAGTAGCAATTTGAAGAGCCGAAACTTTGAAACACAATAACTCTCCTTCTAATTGAGCTAGAATGTTCAATCTTGGTGTAGACGTTCACTATGTCAATGTCATGATTGAGTTCAAAGATGAGCATTTTCTACCTAGGGTAAGCAGAGATAAGCATGCTGATTTGTTGATTCTTTAGGACAAGATAACTTCGGTTATAATGAAGGGAGGGTGGTGAAACTCTTGTTAATCGAGAGTGTAATAGCTGGCCTGTTGTGTGAAATCGTTGTATCTTTTTTTTAAATATCAGGGATAGCAGAAAAAAAGAGATCGAAAATCCAAAAAGTCGTATGTTTACAATTTGGAGCATCTTTAAAGGTTCTTTTCTCTTAAAGTCAACATAATACTTTTTGAGAACTTCTTCTACAACGAGTCTTATCGGTAGTCTTTTATATGAAAACTTCGATCAACAGTCCAAAATATCTGGAGTAGAAGAATAAAAGGATCGAACATTGAAAACGGCACCCTTTCATTGTTAAGCGAAACATGCAGTGTGGGTGACTACAATCTGCACATTTAGTCATCGTATAGAGCTTATTCAACAGTATCGAATTCCAACTACTTAGGGATATTTTACGTGCACTCCAATGTGTACACGCGACCTTGGTTTTTCGTCCCATCCGAACGACTAGACAGCTGTCCTTGTCAGGCCCTCCGTTCTGCTCACTGACAAGAGGGAACCACGCCGGAAAATCGAGATGAACTTTCTCGTTGCAGAACTTTCAATTCAGGCCAAACGTTTATTGCATACGATTAAGCTGGTCAGTTGGGGCTTATTTTCAAAAGTTTTGTAATAATCGGTTGGTAATTAAAATACCGTGCGAATTAAACTGTTAAAACAGAAAATTTCGCCCGGTTAAAATGGTTCTTGCTATAAGTCAGCAATTTCCAGATTTTAGGGAGGCTGAATGGTTAGCATACGCGCGCTGTATCGTAACGTCTGTCATTGAGTCAACCGGCGTCGTTTCGATTTCCAAGTTGCACGTGACATGGAGTATGGTGTCCAACCTCGTGGGTTTTCTCCGTGTCCTTCGGTTTCCTCCCAACAGCTAAAGACCAGTACGCGTAAGGGGAGTTTTTAAATAAAATTAAAAAACATGTTAGTCCACAAATGACCTAGTTTGTGTCGAATGGACGTTTAGCCGCATTTCTCTCTTTCTTTTTTTTATCTTTAAAGTTTTGTAATAATCGGTTGGTAATCAAAGATACTGTAAAAGTGATAAAACAGAAAATTTCGCCGGTTGTAATGTTTCTCACTTTAAAGTCAGCAATTTGCCGATTTTAAGGGGAAAACGTTTATTGCGAACGATTTAGCTGGTCAGGGGGAGCTTATTTTTAAAAGTTTTGTAATATTCGGTTGATAACTAAAGGTACCGTGCAAATTAAACTAATAAAATAGAAGATTTCGCCCGGTTGAAATGTTTCTATCTGTAGGTCAGCAATTTGCCGATTTTAGGGAGGTTGCGTGACTGAATGGTTAGCACGTGCGCTGTGTATCATAGCGTCTGTCATAGAGTCAACTGGCGTTGTTTCGATTTCTTGGTTGTACGTGACAAGGAGAATGGTTAGCACGTGCGCTGTGTATCATAGCGTCTGTCATTGAGTCAACTGGCGTTGTTTCGATTTCTTGGTTGTACGTGACAAGGAGTATGGTCGCCTGTCCAACCTCGTAGGCCGTAACGCCGCTGCCCGGGTAAAATTTCCCTCATTGCACACTTTATGGCGTATGCCCGTCTTCATTAGCCCATTTTAGGAGTAGGACGTTAAACCCCATTCAATTTGATTTCATTTTCTCTATGTTGCTTATTTATTATAGTGGATAAATGTTTTTCTGGTTCTATTAATTATTTCATTTCTGCATAGAAATCTTGCTTTGACCAGTTTTTTTTTTATTGCAAAGTGCCATTCTTGTATATTGCAGTCTATGACCCTTTGTTTAAAACATACTTAAGAAGTTGTCACGATTTCCTACTTATAACCAAACATATTGGAAACCATAATTATATAACATATCTCTAATTTTGGAAGCCCGATTACAGCTATACAAGATTAGGTTATTTCCCTTTAGTTTAAAGATTATTTTTTTGCCCAGGTGCAATGTTTCTCACTACATTTAAATTTGTAACTTTGTGAGTTTTGAACGATTTTGATAATTATGTCTTTATAATTTTCCAAATTTACATATTTAACGTAAATATTCAAAAAATTGGGATCAACCTGATTCAATTTTTTTTAGTTTTGTTCAAAGTTATCTCATTTAATTTTTCGATGTTTTCTTACCATTTTCATTTCATTTTTCTGAAAGTTTTGAAGTGGGAAGTCATCCCGATTACAGCAACACAAGTATCAGTTATTTCCCTTTAGTTTTCAGATTATGCAATGTTTCATACTATATTTAGACTTGCAACTTCGCGAGTTTTTGACCAATTTTGATAGTTTGTTATTCTTATCCTTTCATTTGAGATACTTGATATAATCGATGACACGTGACGATGAATATGAAAGCTTTCATATCTGCATGGGACAGTAGCAGATCTAGTTATTTTTTTTTTTTTTGTGTGTTTTCTGCAAATCGGATTTCTCAGAATCTATCCGTAGGATCTTTCTGAAATTTTGACCTACCCCCCCCAAAAATGGGGTGCGAACCTTGATTAAATATATTTTCAAAACGTTTTACGAATCCGAAATCACCGAAATTTACGAACGACGAAATGGACAAAGCATAGTCGTAACTTTGTTATTTTTTGACCGATTTTACTAATTCTTTTTTCTTTGAATACCTTGAAAAAAATCATTTTCATCTGCAGTTTCAAATTTTCGAATTTCGAAAATTCGTCGCTGTGATTTCGAACCGGAAGTTTAGACCAATTTGACAACTTCTTTAATAGTTGTACGATTGTCATGAAATTTAGTATATATGTAGACCTTACCGATGTGACTTCAAAAATATAATTAGAAATTTTCTAAATTATCTCCCCTTGACGAAATTAAAGATCAAAATTTTCAAAAAAATCATCGAAATATAGGTCAGAATGACCTGATTTTTTTTTTGGATACTAGACAAGTAATTACTGATTTGTACACAAAATATAAAGTTTGTTCATCTAACCGGAAGTGCCACCATCTTGAAACGTGAAAAATCCCTAAGGCTTTTTTGCTATTTTACTTACAGACACGGGAGTTATATTTTCTGAATCCTTGAAAGATGGTCTAAAAATTGTTCAGAGAAGAATTTTGATTTAGGTCAATTGATGGTTGCCATTTTGAAGTGAATATGAAAAGTAGTAGCAATTTGAAGGGCCGAAACTTTGAAACACAATAACTCTCCTTCTAATTAAGCTAGAATGTTCAATCTTGGTGTAGACGTTCACTATGTCAATGTCATGATTGAGTTCAAAGATGAGCATTTTCTGCCTAGGGTAAGCAGAAATAAGCATGCTGATTTGTTGATTCTTTAGGGCAAGATAACTTCGGTTATAATGAAGGGAGGGCGGTGAAACTCTTGTTAATCGAGAGTGTAATAGCTGGCCTGTTGTGTGAAATCGTTGTATCTTTTTTTTAAATATCAGGGATAGCTGAAAAAAGGAGATCGAAAATCCAAAAAGTCGTATGTTTACGATTTGGAGCATCTTTAAAGGTTCTTTTCTCTTAAAGTCAACATAATACTTTTTGGGAACTTCTTCTACAAAGAGTCTTATCGGTAGTCTTTTATATGAAAACTTCGATCAACAGTCCAAAATACCTTTCATTGTTAAGCGAAACATGCAGTGTGTGTGACTACAATCTGCACATTTAGTCATTGTATAGAGCTTATTCAACAGTATCGAATTCCAACTGCTTAGGGATATTTTACGTGCACTCCAATGTGTACACGCGACCTTGGTTTTTCGTCCCACCCGAACGACTAGACAGCTGTCCTTGTCAGGCCCTCCGTTCTGCCTCACTGACAAGGGGGGACCACGCCGGAAAATCGAGATGATCTTCCTCGTTGCAGAACTTTCAATTCAGGCCAAACGTTTATTGCATACGATTAAGCTGGTCAGTTGGAGCTTATTTTCAAAAGTTTTGTAATAATCGGTTGGTAATTAAAATACCGTGTGAATTAAACTGTTAAAACAGAAAATTTCGCCCGGTTAAAATGTTTCTTGCTATAAGTCAGCAATTTCCAGATTTTAGGGAGGCTGAATGGTTAGCATACGCGCGCTGTATCGTAACGTCTGTCATTGAGTCAACCGGCGTCGTTTCGATTTCCAAGTTGCACGTGACATGGAGTATGATGTCCAACCTCGTGGGTTTTCTCCGTGTCCTTCGGTTTCCTCCCACGGCTAAAGACCCGTACGCGCAAGGCTAGTTTATAAATACAATTAAAAAACATATGTTGGTCCCGAAATGACCTAGTTTGTGTCGAATGGACGTTGAGCCGCATTTCTCTCTTTCTCTTTTATTTTTAAAGTTTTGTAATAATCGGTTGGTAATCAAAGGTACTGTAAACAAAAAGTCGTATGTTTACGATTTGGAGCATCTTTAAAGGTTCTTTTCTCTTAAAGTCAACATCATACTTTTTGGGAACTTCTTCTACAAAGAGTCTTATCGGTAGTCTTTTAAATGAAAACTTCGATCAACAGTCCAAAATATCTGGAGTAGAAGAATAAAAGGATCGAACATTGAAAACGGCACCCTTTCATTGTTAAGCGAAACATGCAGTGTGTGTGACTACAATCTGCACATTTAGTCATTGTGTAGAGCTTATTCAACAGTATCGAATTCCAACTGCTTAGGGATATTTTACGTGCACTCCAATGTGTACACGCGACCTTGGTTTTTCGTCCCACCCGAACGACTAGACAGCTGTCCTTGTCAGGCCCTCCGTTCTGCCTCACTGACAAGGGGGGACTACGCCGGAAAATCGAGATGATCTTCCTCGTTGCAGAACTTTCAATTCAGGTCAAACGTTTATTGCATACGATTAAGCTGGTCAGTTGGAGCTTATTTTCAAAAGTTTTGTAATAATCGGTTGGTAATTAAAATACTGTGCGAATTAAACTGTTAAAACATAAAATTTCGCCCGGTTATAATGTTTCCCACTTTAAAGTCAGCAATTTGCCGATTTTAGAGGGCAAATGTTTATTGCGAACAATTAAGCTGGTCAGGGGGAGCTTATTTTTAAGGGAGGCTGAATGGCTGAATGGTTAGCATGTGCACGCTGTATCGTAACGTCTGTCATTGAGTCAACGGGCGTCGTTTCGATTTCGAGATTGCACGTGACATGGAGTATGGTGTCCAACCTCGTGGGTTTTCTCCGTGCCATTCGGTTTCCTCCCAACAGCTAAAGACCAGTACGCGCAAGGGGAGTTTTTAAATAAAATTAAAAAACATATGTTAGTCCCGAAATGACCTAGTTTGTGTCGAATGGACGTTAAGCCGCATTTCTCTCCTTTTTTTTATTTTTAAAGTTTTGTAATAATCGGATGGTAATCAAAGATACTGTAAAAGTGATAAAACAGAAAAATTCACCCGGTTGTAATGTTTCTCACTTTAAAGTCAGCAATTTGCCGATTTTAAGGGGAAAACGTTTATTGCGAACGATTTAGCTGGTCAGGGGGAGCTTATTTTTAAAAGTTTTGTAATATTCGGTTGATAACTAAAGGTACCGTGCAAGTTAAACTAATAAAATAGAAGATTTCGCCCGGTTGAAATGTTTCTATCTGTAGGTCAGCAATTTGCAGATTTTAGGGAGGTTGCGTGACTGAATGGTTAGCACGTGCGCTCTGTATCATAACGTCTGTCATTGAGTCAACTGGCGTTGTTTCGATTTCTTGGTTGTACGTGACAAGGAGTATGGTCGCCTGTCCAACTTCGTAGGCCATAACGCCGCTGCCCGGGTAAAATTTCCCTCATTGCACACTTTATGGCGTATGCCCGTCTTCATTAGCCCATTTTAGGAACAAAACAGTAGGACGTTAAACAACCATTCAATTTGATTTCATTTTCTCTATGTTGCTTATTTATTATAGTGGATAAATGTTTTTCTGGTTCTATTACTTATTTCATTTCTGCATAGAAATCTTGCTTTGAGCAGTTTTTTTTTTATTGCAAAGCGCCATTCTTGTATATTGCAGTCTATGACCCTTTGTTTAAAACATGCTTAAGAAGTTGTCACGATTTCCTACTTATAACCAAACATATTGGAAACCATAATTATATAACATATCTCTAATTTTGGAAGCCCGATTACAGCTATACAAGTTTGGGTTATTTCCCTTTAGTTTAAAGATTATTTTTTTGCCGAGGGTGCAATGTTTCTCACTACATTTAAATTTGTAACTTTGTGAGTTTTGACCGATTTTGATAATTATGTCTTTATAATTTTCCAAATTTACATATTTAACGTAAATATTCAAACAATTGGAATCAACCTGATTCAAAAGTTTTTAGTTTTGTTCAAAGTTTTCTCATTTAATTTTTCGATGTTTTCTTACCATTTTCATTTCATTTTTCTGAAAGTTTTGAAGTGGGAAGTCATCCCGATTACAGCAACACAAGTATCAGTTATTTCCCTTTAGTTTTCAGATTATGCAATGTTTCATACTATATTTAGACTTGTAACTTCGCGAGTTTTTGACCAATTTTGATAGTTTGTTATTCTTATCCTTTTATTTGAGATACTTGATATAATCTATGACACGTGACGATGAATATGAAAGCTTTCATATCTGCATGGGACAGTAGCAGATCTAGTTATTATTATTTTTTTTGTGTGTGTTTACTGCAAATCGGATTTCTCAGAATCTATCCATAGGATCTTTCTGAAATTTTGACCTACCCCCCCCCCAAAAAAAAAATGGGGTGCGAACCTTGATTAAATATATTTTCAAAACGTTTTACGTATCCGAAATCACCGAATTTTACGAACGAAAAAAATGACAATGCACAGTCGTAACTGTCATTTTTTGACCGATTTTACTAATTCTTTTTTCTTTGAATACCTTGAAAAAAATCATTTTCATCTGCAGTTTCACATTTTCGAATTTTGAAAATTCGTCGCTGTGATTAAGAACCGGAAGTTTAGACCAACTTGACAACTTCTTTAATACTTGTACGATTTTCATGAAATTTAGTATATAAGTAGATCTTACCGATGTAACTTCAAAAATATAATTAGAAATTTTCTAAATTATCTCCCCTTGACGAAATTAAGGATCACAATTTTCAAAAAAATCATCGAAATATAGGTCAGAATGACCTGATTTTTTTGGGGATACTAGATAAGTAATTACTGATTTGTACGCAAAATATGAAGTTTGTCGATCGAACCGGAAGTGCCACCATCTTGAAACGTGAAAAATCCCTAAGGCTTTTTTGCTATTTTACTTACAGACACGGGAGTTATATTTTCTGAATCCTTGAAAGGTGGCCTAAATATTGTTCAGAGCAGAATTTTGATTTAGGTCAATTGATGGGTGCCATTTTGAAGTGAATATGAAAAGTAGTAGCAATTTGAAGGGCCGAGACTTTGAAACACAATAACTCTCCTTTTAATTGAGCTAGAATGTTCAATCTTGGTGTAGACGTTAACTAGGTCAATGTCATGATTGAGTTCAAAGGTGAGCATTTTCTGCCAAGGGTAAGCAGAGATAAGCATGCTGATTTGTTGATTCTTTAGGGCAAGATAACTTCGGTTATAATGAAGGAAGGGCGGTGAAACTCTTGTTAATCGAGAGTCTAATAGCTATCCTGTTGTGTGAAATCGTATCATTTTTTTAAAAGTAGTAGCAATTTGAAGGGCCGAGACTTTGAAACACAATAACTCTCCTTCTAATTGAGCTAGAATGTTCAATCTTGGTGTAGACGTTCGGTAGGTCAATGTCGTGATTGACTGCAAAGATGAGCATTTTCTGCTTAGGGTAAGCAGAGATAAGCATGCTGATTTGTTGATTCTTTAGGGCACGATAACTTCGGTTATAATGAAGGGAGGGTGGTGAAACTCCTGTCAATCGAGAGTCTAATAGCTAGCCCGTTGTGTGAAATCATTGTATAATTTTTTTTTTAATATCAGGGATAGCAGAAAAAAAGTGATCGAAAACCGAAAAAGTCGTATTTTTACGATTTGGAGCATTTTTAAAGGTCCTTTTCTCTTAAAGTCATCATACATGTAATATTTTTTGGGGAACTTCTTCTACAAAGAGTCTGATCGGTAGTTTTTTATATATGAAACGATCGACCAACAGTCAAAAATATCAGGAGTAGAAGAATAAAAGGATCGAAAATTGAAAACGGCACCCATTCATTGTTAAGCAAAACATGCAGTATGGGTGGCTATAATCTGCACATTCAGTCATTGTATAGAGCGTATTCAACAGTATCAAATTCCAACTGCAAATGGATCTTTTATGTGCACTCCAATGTGTACACGGCGGGGGGGGGGGGCGGACACGCCAGAAAATCGAGATGAACTTTCTCGGCCAATGCAGGGATCGAACACACGACCTCCTGGCTAGCAGGCCAACGACTTAGCCACATAGTCTGGACACCCATCATACATTTCATCCGTAAAATCAAAGCATTTCATTGCATTAGACCAATAATTAATTATTCTTGATTTAAAACTTTATTTTAATATTAGTCTGGCATTATTAAATCCTAATTTTATTGGTCTTATTTAAAATTAAACTTTCATTTAACTATGAACAACCCATAACGTGTCTCTTTAAAACAGATAAATACTCTAAAACAGTAGCTCAACCTTTTGTCCTAAACTCATTAATTTACGATTTTGTTGTGTGCGACTTGTTATTCTCCCTATATCACATATTACACGTGTCTGATTTCAAAGGGGGGTGGGGTGGCTGAATGGTTAGCACGCGCGCCTGTCATTGAGTTAACTAGCGTGTTTTCAAATGCCCGGTTGTACGTGACAAGGAGTAAGGTCGCCTGTCCAACCTGCCATTTTTGATTTTTTTCCCGCCATTTTCATTTCATTTTTTCATCCGTCTCATTACAGTAATACAAGTTTCAGTTATTTCTCTTTAGTTTTCAGATTATTGTTATGTCTGAGTGCAAATCACCGAATTTTACGAACGAAAAAACTGGCAATGCATAGTCGTAACTTTGTTATATTTTGACAGATTTTACTAATTCTCTTTTCTTTAAATACCTTGAAAAAAATCATTTTGATATGCAGTTTCACATCTTTGAATTTCAAAATTCGTAACTGTGATTTCGAACTGGAAGTTTAGACCAATTTGACAACTTCTTTAACAGTTGTACGATTTTCATGAATTTTAGTATATAAGTAGATCTTACCGATGTGACTTCAAAAATATAATTAGAAGTATTCTGAATTATCTCCCCTTGACGAAATTAAGGATCAAAATTTTCAAAAAAATCATCGAAATATAGGTCAGAATGACCTGATTTTTTTTTGATACTAGATAATTAATTACTGATTCCTACACAAAATATGAAGTTTGTCGATCGAACCGGAAGTGCCACCATCTTGAAACGTGAAAAATCCCTAAGGCTTTTTTGCTATTTTACTTACAGACACGGGAGTTATATTTTCTGAATCCTTGAAGGATGGCCCAAAAATTGCTGGGAGCAGAATTTTGATTTAGGTCAACTGATGGTTACCATTTTGAAGTGAATATGAAAAGTAGTAGCAATTTGAAGGGCCGAGACTTTGAAACACAATAACTCTCCTAATTGAGCTAGAATGTTCAATCTTGGTGTAGACGTTTGGTAGGTCAATGTCGTGATTGACTGCAAAGATGAGCATTTTCTGCTTAGGGTAAGCAGAGATAAGCATGCTGATTTGTTGATTCTTTAGGGCACGATAACTTCGGTTATAATGAAGGGAGGGTGGTGAAACTCCTGTCAATCGAGAGTCTAATAGCTAGCCCGTTGTGTGAAATCATTGTATAATTTTTTTTTAATATCAGGGATAGCAGAAAAAAAGAGATCGAAAACCGAAAAAGTCGTATTTTTACGATTTGGAGCATTTTTAAAGGTCCTTTTCTCTTAAAGTCAACATACATGTAATATTTTTGGGGAACTTCTTCTACAAAGAGTCTGATCGGTAGTTTTTTATATATGAAACGATCGACCAACAGTCCAAAATATCAGGAGTAGAAGAATAAAAGGATCGAAAATTGAAAACGGCACCCTTTCATTGTTAAGCAAAACATGCAGTATGGGTGGCTATAATCTGCACATTTAGTCATTGTATAGAGCGTATTCAACAGTATCGAATTCCAACTGCAAAGGGATCTTTTATGTGCACTCCAATGTGTACACGGCGGGGGGGGGGGACACGCCAGAAAATCGAGATGAACTTTCTCGGCCAATGCAGGGATCGAACACCCGACCTCCTGGCTAGCAGGCCAACGACTTAGCCACATAGTCTGGACACCCATCATACATTTCATCCGTCAAATCAAAGCATTTCATTGCATTAGACCAATAATTAATTATTCTTAATTTAAAACTTTATTTTAATATTAGTCTGGCATTATTAAATCCTAATTTTATTGGTCTTATTTAAAATTAAACTTTCATTTAACTATGAACAACCCATAACGTGTCTCTTTAAAACAGATAAATACTCTAAAACAGTAGCTCAACCTTTTGTCCTAAACTCATTAATTTACGATTTTGTTGTGTGCGACTTGTTATTCTCCCTATATCACATATTACACGTGTCTGATTTCAAAGGGGGGTGGGGTGGCTGAATGGTTAGCACGCGCGCCTGTCATTGAGTTAACTAGCGTGTTTTCAAATGCCCGGTTGTACGTGACAAGGAGTAAGGTCGCCTGTCCAACCTGCCATTTTTAGTTCTTTCCCGCCATTTTCATTTCATTTTCTCATCCGTCTCATTACAGTAATACAAGTTTCGGTTATTTCCCTTTAGTTTTCAGATTATTGTTATGCCTGGGTGCAATGTTTCATACTATATTTAGACTTGTAACTTCGCGAGTTTTTGACCAATTTTGATAATTTTTTCTTCTTATCCTTTTATTTAGGATACTTGATACAATCGATGACACATGACGTTGAATATGAAAGCTTTCATATCTGCATGGGACAGTAGCAGATCTAGTTATTATTATTTTTTTTGTGTGTGTGTTTTCTGCAAATCGGATTTCTCAGTATCTATCCATAGGATCTTTCTGAAATTTTGACCTACAACCCCAAAAAATGGAGTGCGAACGTTGTTTAAATATATTTTCAAAACGTTTTACGAATCCGAAATCACCGAATTTTACGAACGAAAAAACTGGCAATGCATAGTCGTAACTTTGTTATATTTTGACCGATTTTTCTAATTCTTTTTTCTTTGAATACCTTAAAAAAAATTATTTTGATCTGCAGTTTCACATTTTCGAATTTCGAAAATTCGTCGCTGTGATTTCGAACCGGAAGTTTCGATCAATTTGACAACTTCTTTAATAGTTGTAAGATTTTCATGAAATTTAGTTTATAAGTAGATCTTACCGATGTGACTTCAAAAAATAATTAGAAATTTTCTGAATTATCTCCCCTTGATGAAATTAAGGATCAAAATTTTCAAAAAAATCATCGAAATATAGGTCAGAATGACCTGATTTTTTATTTTGATACTAGATAAGTAATTACTGATTTGTACACAAAATATGAACCGGAAGTGCCACCATCTTGAAACGTGAAAAATCCCTAAGGCTTTTGTGTTTTCTGCAAATCGGATTTCTCAGAATCTATCCATAGGATCTTTCTGAAATTTTGACCTACCCCCCCCCCCAAAAAAAATGGGGTGCGAACGTTGTTTAAATATATTTTCAAAACGTTTTACGAATCGGAAATCACCGAATTTTACGAACGAAAAAACTGGCAATGCATAGTAGTAACTTTGTTATATTTTGACAGATTTTACTAATTCTCTTTTCTTTAAATACCTTGAAAAAAATCATTTTGATATGCAGTTTCACATCTTTGAATTTCAAAATTCGTAACTGTGATTTCGAACCGGAAGTTTAGACCAATTTGACAACTTCTTTAACAGTTGTACGATTTTCATGAATTTTAGTATATAAGTAGATCTTACCGATGTGACTTCAAAAATATAATTAGAAGTATTCTGAATTATCTCCCCTTGACGAAATTAAGGATCAAAATTTTCAAAAAAATCATCGAAATATAGGTCAGAATGACCTGATTTTTTTTTGATACTAGATAATTAATTACTGATTCCTACACAAAATATGAAGTTTGTCGATCGAACCGGAAGTGCCACCATCTTGAAACGTGAAAAATCCCTAAGGCTTTTTTGCTATTTTACTTACAGACACGGGAGTTATATTTTCTGAATCCTTGAAGGGTGGCCCAAAAATTGCTTGGAGCAGAATTTTGATTTAGGTCAACTGATGGTTACCATTTTGAAGTGAATATGAAAAGTAGTAGCAATTTGAAGGGCCGAGACTTTGAAACACAATAACTCTCCTAATTGAGCTATAATGTTCAATTTTGGTCTAGTCGTTCACTAGGTCAAGGGGATTTGGGATGGCCTAGTGGACTAGAGAGCCGCGCTTCGACCTCTAGTTGGCCGGTCACCTCTGGCTTGCGGCTGTGGTTTTGAGCCCTGGTGTGAGCGTATGTGGCATGGAGATAGGGGCGCCTTCTCAACCTCGTGGGTTTCCTCCGGGCACTCCGGTTTCCTCCCACTGCTAAAGACCCCTACGCGCAAGCGAATTATTGAAATAAAATTAAACCATATGTTAGTCCCGAAATGACCTAGTTTGTGTTGAGTGGACGTTAAACCCCATTTCTCTCTCTCTCTCTCACTAGGTCAATGTCATGATTGAGTGCAAAGATGAGCATTTTCTGCGTAGGGTAAGCAGAGATAAGCATGCTGATTTGTTGATTCTTTAGGGCACAATAACTTCGGTTATAATGAAGGGAGGGTGGTGAAACTATTGTCAATCGAGAGTCTAATAGCTAGCCTGTTGTGTGAAATCATTGTATCATTTTTTTTTTAAATATCAGGGGTAGCAGAAAAAAGTCGTATTTTTACGATTTGGAGCATTATTAAAAGTCCTTTTCTCTTAAAGTCAACATAATATTTTTGGGGAACTTCTTCTACAAAGAGTCTTATCGGTAGTCTTTTATATGAAACCATCGATCAACAGTCCAACATATCAGGAGTAGAAGATTAAAAGGATCGAAAATTGAAAACGGCACCCTTTCATTGTTAAGCAAAACATGCAGTGTGGGTGGCTACAATCTGCACATTTAGTCATCGTATAGAGCTTATTCAACAGTATCGAATTCCAACTGCTAAGGAATATTTTACGTGCACTCCAATGTGTACATGGCGAGTGGGGGGCACGTCAGAAAATCGAGATGAACTTTCTCGGCCAATGCAGGGATCGAACACCCGACCTCCTGGCTAGCAGGCCAACGCCTTAGCTACATAGTGTGGACACCCATAGTACATTTCATCCGTCAAATCAAAGCATTTCATTGCATTAGACCAATAATTAAATATTCTTAATTTAAAACTTTTTTTTGATATTAGTCTGGCATTATTAAATCCTAATTTTATTGGTCTTATTTAAAATTAAACTTTCATTTAACTATGAACACCCCTTAACGCGTCTCTTTAAAACAATTAAATACTTTAAAACAGTAGCTCAACCTTTTGACCTAAACTCATTAATTTACGATTTTGTTGTGAGCGACTTGTTATTCTTCCTATATGACATGTTGCACGTGTCTGATTTCAAAGGGGGGTTGGGTGGCTGAATGGTTAGCACGCGCGCCTGTCATTGAGTTAACTAGCGTGTTTTCGAATGCCCGGTTGTACGTGACAAGGAGTAAGGTCGCCTGTCCAACCTGCCATTTTTGATTTTTTTCCCGCCATTTTCATTTCATTTTTTCATCCGTCTCATTACAGTAATACAAGTTTCAGTTATTTCTCTTTAGTTTTCAGATTATTGTTATGTCTGAGTGCAATGTTTCATACTATATTTAGACTTGTAACTTCGCGAGTTTTTGACCAGTTTTGATATTTTTTCTTCTTATCCTTTTATTTAGGATACTTGATACAATCGATGACACGTGACGATGAATATGAAAGCTTTCATATCTGCATGGGACAGTAGCAGATCTAGTCATTATTTTTTTTTGTGTGTGTTTTCTGCAAATCGGATTACTCAGAATCTAACCATGGGATCTTTCTAAAACTTTGACCTACTCCCCTAAAAAAAGGGGTGCGAATGTTGTTTAAATATATTTTCAAAACGGTTTACAATCCGAAATCACCGAATTTTACGAACGAAAAAACTGACAATGCATAGTCGTAACTTTGCTATTTTATTAATTCTTTTTTCTTTGAATACCTTGAAAAAAAATTATTTTCATCTGCACTTTCACATTTTCTCATTTCGAAAATTCGTCTCTGTGATTTCGAACCGGACGTTTAGACCAATTTGACAACTTCTTTAATAGTTGTACGATTTTCATGAAATTTAGTATATAAGTAGATCTTACCGATGTGACTTCAAAAATATAATTAGGTATTTTCTAAATTATCTCCCCTTGACGAAATTAAGGATCAAATTTTTCAAAAAAATCAAAGAAATATAGATCAGAATGACCTTATTTTTTTTTTGATACTAGACAATCAATTACTGATTTGTACACAAAATATGGAGTTTGTGGATTGAACCGGAGGTGCCACCATCTTTAAAAGTGAAAAATCAAAAAGACTTTTTTGCTATTTTACTTACAGACTCGGGAGTTATATTTTCGGAATCCTTGAAGGAATGCCTAAAAATCTATCGGATCAGAATTTTAATTTCGGTCAAGTGATGGTCACTATTTTGAAATGAAAGTGAAAAATAGAAGCAATTTGAAGGGACGAGAATTTGGAACATAATAACTCTCCTTCTAATTAAGCTAGAATGTTCAAACTTGGTGTAGACGTTCACTAGGTCAATGTCATGATTGAGTTCAAAGATGCGCATTTTCTGTTTAGGGTAAGCAGAGATAGGCATGCTGATTTGTTGATTCTTTAGGGCACGATAACTTCGGTTGTAATGAAACTTTTGTCAATAGAGAGTCCAATAGCTAGCCTGTTGTGTGAAATCATTGTATCATTTATTTTAAATATCAGGGATAGGCGAAAAAAAAAGAGATTGAAAATCCAAAAAGTCGTATTTTTACAATTTCGAGCATGTTTAGAGGTCTTTCTCGTAAAGTCAACTTAATATTTTTTGGGAACTTCTTCTACAAAGAGTCTTATTGGTAGTCTTTTTCATGAAACCATCGATCAACAATCCAACATATCAGGAGTAGAAGAACAAAAGGATCGAACATTGAAAACGGCATCCTTTCATTGTTAAGGGAAACATGTGTGGGTGACTACAATCTACACATTTAGTCATCGTATAGAACTTATTCAACAGTATCGAATTCCAACTGCTTAGGGATATTTTACGTGCACTCCAATGTGTACACGGGACCTTGGTTTTTCGTCCCATCCGAACGACTAGACAGCTGTCCTTGTCAGGCCCTCCGTTCTGCCTCACTGACAAGAGGAACCACGCCGGAAAATCGAGATGAACTTTCTCGGTGCAGAACTTTCAATTCACGCCAAACGTTTATTGCATACGATTAAGCTGGTCAGTTGGAGCTTATTTTCAAAAGTTTTGTAATAATCGGTTGGTAATTAAAGTACCGTGCAAATTAAACTGCTAAAACAGAAAATTTCGCCCGGTTGAAATGTTGCTTGCTATAAGTCAGCAATTTCCCGATTTTAGGGAGGCTGAATGACTGTATGGTTACCATACGCGCGCTGTGTCGTAATGTCTGTCATTGAGTCAACCAGCGTCGTTTCTATTTCCAGGTGGCACGTGACTTGGAGTATGGTGTCCAACCTCGTGGGTTTTCTCCGTGTCCTTCGGTTTCCTCCCACTCCTGAAGACCAGTACGCGCAAGGGAAGTTTATAAATAAAATTAAAAAACATATGTTAGTCCCGAAATGACCTAGTTTGTGTCGAATGGACGTTAAGCCGCATTTCTCTCCTTCTGTTTTATTTTTAAAGTTTTGTAATAATCGGTTGGTAATCCATGGTACTGTAAAAGTGATAAAACAGAAAATTTCGCCCGGTTGTAATGTTTCTCACTTTAAAGTCAGCAATTTGCCGATTTTAAGGGACAAACGTTTATTGCGAACGATTAAGCTGGTCAGGGGGAGCTTATTTTTAAAAGTTTTGTAATATTCGGTTGATAATTAAAGGTACTAATCGGTTGGTAATCCATGGTACTGTAAAAGTGATAAAACAGAAAATTTCGCTCGGTTGTAATGTTTCTCACTTTAAAGTCAGCAATTTGCCGATTTTAAGGGGCAAACGTTTATTGCGAACGATTAAGCTGGTCAGGGGGAGCTTATTTTTAAAAAGTTTTCTAATATTCGGTTGATAATTAAAGGTGCCGTGCAAATTAAACTGTTAAAATAGAAAATTTCGCCCGGTTGAAATGTTTCTCGCTGTAGGTCAGCAATTTGCCAAACTTAGGGATGTTACGTGGCTGAATGGTTAGCACCTGTGCTCTGTATCGTAACGTCTGTCACTGAGTCAACTGGCGTTGTTTCGATTGAAATGCCCGTTTGAAATGTTTCTTGCTATACGTCAGCAATTTCCCGATTTTAGGGAGGCTGAATGGCTGAATGGTTAGCATGTGCGCGCTGTATTGTAACGTCAGTCATTGAGTCAACCGGCGTCGTTTCGATTTCCAGGTTGCACGTGACATGGAGTATGGTGTCCAACCTCGTGGGTTTTCTCTGTGTCCTTTCGTTTCCTCCCACTCCTGAAGACCCGTACGCACAAGGGAAGTTTTTAAATAAAATTTAAATAAAATTTAAAAACATATGTTAGCCCCGAAATGACCTAGTTTGTGTGGAATGGACGTTAAGCCGCATTTCTCTCTTTCTCTTTTATTTTTAAAGTTTTGTTATAATCGGTTGGTAATCAGAGGTAGAAGGATTTAATATAGGCTATGCCTGTTCCCCAATCCCTATTCAGATTGAAATCTGAATAAAAATATTGCTTATAAAAAATTAAAAAAAAAATCAGAGGTACTGTAAAAGTGATAAAACAGGAAATTTCGCCCGGTTGTAATGTTTCTCACTTTAAAGTCAGCAATTTGCCGATTTCAGGGGGCAAACATTTATTGCGAACGATTAAATCGGTCAGGGGTAGCTTATTTTTAAAAGTTTTGTAATATTCGGTTGATAATTAAAGGTACCGTGCAAATTAAACTGTTAAAATAGAAAATTTCGCCTGGTTGAAATGTTTCTCGCTGTAGGTCAGCAATTTGCCAAATTCAGGGAGGTTGCGTGGCTGAATGGTTAGCACCTGCGCTCTGTATCGTAAAGTCTGTCATTGAGTCAACTGGCGTTGTTTCGATTGAAATGCTCGGTCGAAATGCTTCTTGCTATAAGTCAGCAATTTCCCGATTTTAGTACTGAAAAATAGATAAAACAGAAAATTTCGCCGGGTTGTAATGTTTTTCAATTTAAAGTCAGCAATTTGCCAATTTTAAGGGACAAACGTTTATTGCGAACGATTAAGCTGGTCAGGGGGAGCTTATTTTTAAAAGTTTTGTTATATTCGAAAATTCGTCGCTGTGATTTCGAACCGGAAGTTGAGACCAACTTGACAACTTCTTTAATAGTTGTACGATTTTCATGAAATTTAGCATATAAGTAGACATTACTGATGCGATTTCAAAAATGACTTTTAAAATTTTCTAAATTATCTTCCCTTGGTGAAATTAAGAATCAAATTTTCCAAAAAAAAAATCGTCGAAATAAAGATCAGAATGACCTAATTTTTATATTCGATACTAGACAAGTAATTACTGATTCGTACACAAAACATGAAGTTTGTCCATCGAACCGGAAGTGCCACCATCTTGAAACGTGAAAAAACAATAGAACTTTTGCGATATTGCACTTACAGATATTGGAGTTATATTTTCTGAATCCTTGAAGGAAAACCTAAAAAAAAGTTCAGAGCAGAATTTAGATTTAGGTCAGCTTATGGGCGCCATTTTGAAGTCAATATGAAACATAGTGAAAAATCGACATTTACGGACATGTAAACCAACACAATAGGGCATAGTATGTTCAATGCGTCTCCTATGTCTAAAATTTAATACATTTCGGGATAGCCGGGATACGGGGCAAAGTTTCGGTATTTGAATATTTCAAAAATTCGAATTTCGCCTTTGATGTTTTTTGTGCCGACAAAGTTGTTTACGAGTGAAAAATCACATTAATTTCGCTAGATTGTGACCGATTTTAATGATTTATTTTTTCTTGGTCGGATTATTTATATGTCCCATGACATGTGACATGAAGTGACTGTGAATATGAAAGCTTTTATATCTGCATGGGACAGTAGCAGATCTAGTTAAGCTTTCATATTTCATATGGAAGCTTATTGTTTCTGTTAAGATTATTAAGCTTTCATATTACATATGAAAGCTTATTGTTTCTGTTAAAGTTATTATTAAGCTTTCATATGTATTACATATGAAAGCTTATTGTTTCTGTTAAAGTTATTAAGCTTTCTTATGTATTACATATGAAAGCTTATTGTTTCTGTTAAAGTTATTATTATTATTTTTTTTTTTGTGTGTTTTTTCTGCAAATCGGATTTCTCAGAATCTATCCATAGGATCTTTCTGAAATTTTGACCTACCCAACCAAAAATGGGGTGCGAACCTTGATTAAATATATTTTCAAAACGTTTTACGTATCCGAAATCACCGAATTTTACGAACGAAAAAAATGACAATGCATAGTCATAACTTTGTTATTTTTTGACCGATTTTACTAATTCTTTTTTCTTTGAATACCTTGAAAAAAATCATTTTTATCTGCAGTTTCACATTTTCGAATTTCGAAAATTCGTCGCTGTGATTTCGATCCGGAAGTTTAGACCAATTTGACAACTTATCTTTAATAGTTGTACGATTTTCATGAAATTTAGTATATAAGTAGATCTTACCGATGTGACTTCAAAAATATAATTAGAAATTTTCTAAATTATCTCCCCTTGACGAAATTAAGTATCAAATTTTTCAAAAAAATCATCGAAATAAAGGTCAGAATGACCTGAATTTTTTTTTGGATACTAGATAAGTAATTACTGATTTGTACACAAAATATGGAGTTTGTCGATAGAACCGGAAGTGCCACCATCTTTAAAAGTGAAAAATCAATAAGGCTTTTTTGATATTTTACTTACAGACTCGGGAGTTATATTTTCGGAATCCTTGAAGGGATGCCTAAAAATCTGTCGGATCCGAATTTTGATTTCGGTCACGTGATTGTCACCATTTTGAATTGAAAATGAAAAATATAAGCAATTTGAAGGGTCGAGACTTTGGAACACAATTACTCTTCTTCTAATTAAGCTAGAATGTTCAAACTTGGTGTAGACGTTCACTAGGTCAATGTTATGATTGAGTTTCAAGATGAGCATTTTCTGCCTAGAGTAAGCAGAGATAAGCATGCTGATTTGTTGATTCTTTAGGGCACGATAACTTCGGTTATAATGAAGGGAGGGTGGTGAAACTCTTGTCAATCGAAAGTCTAATAGCTAGCCTGTTGTGTGAAATCATTGTATCATTATTTTTAAATATCGGGGATAGCAGAAAAAAGAGATTGAAAATCCAAAAAGTCGTATTTTTACGATTTGGAGCATTTTTAAAGGTCCTTTTCTCTTAACCCTAAGAACTCCTCCCCTGTTAAAATCGATCGCCGGCGATCGATAAATTCATCACGTCTTATCCGAAACAATATTCACAGTAAACAAATATCATTTATATCATTCGAAAGCCACGAAAATTCCCCATAAAATGAGACTAAGAACGGGCGATTATTCAACATAGAAGTCGTGTTATACGAGTCTAGAGTCTAACAAAGATGGGTAACTCTGTGAGCGTAAACAAATGACGTCGTGTTATTTATATTTAGCAGAAGTCCTATTATTTCGTGTACCTATAGCCATAAAAGATGGTTTATTACGTCTAATAGAGAAATTATTGAACCGAAAATTAAGAATAGAAGTTTTGTTAAGTTTTCCAATGATTAAACACGTGTGATCTTTAATATGTGAGCGATGCCGATGAATTCAAATGAGCAAACATGTGACCTAGATTCGTCCGACGAAGAATTTGTCAACGAGAGATCCTGATTAGATTAGATGAGTGAGTTTTATTTACTAATTTATTATTTTACACCCGAACAAACGTAAACTTGATGATGATAATTATTTAATTGTAGAATGTGTGCTTTTTTCTACCATGAATTATCCATTTAGCATCGAATTATCGGTAAATTAGATCAAATATGTGGGCCTAAAATGTAATACTAATAGTAATAGTACTACAGTAGTATATTTCTCGGTCACGTGCGTATGGCGGAGTACGCACATGGCTGACTTGATGAAAAGGGGATGTTTTCTGTTTCAATTAGACAATTTTGGCATGAAATCCAGAAACCCGCGTATAGTTATTCAAATTTCAAAAAGGCTTGGCCACTAATTATTGTCAGTTTTCGTTTGTTTGCTTTCGTTCCAATTCCAGCAATGATCGAGGGGTTGGACCGTTGTTGGGACTAGGCCTCTAGGCCTCGGGCAAGTAAGGCTAAATCACTTATGATAATTTAGATTTCTATCTCTGCCCTTTGGTAAAAATAAATAATAGGCCCACACATGTTGTTGGGACTAGGCCTCTAGGCCTCGGGCAAGTAAGGCTAAATCACTTATAATAATTTAGATTTCTATCTCTACCCTTTGGTAAAATTAAATAATAGACCCACACATGTACATGTATATTATAAATGCCAAAAGAAAGCGTGTGTGACTATCCTTCTGTGTTTTACATGTACACTCTGTTAATCAAAGTGTGTTATTTATTTTTTTTCCTAGGCCTTCAACCTCAGTTGAAGATACTGCACATGGACATGGTAGACTAATGATAGTCTTAGGCCTTAGGCCTTAGGCCTTATGGTACTGCTACAAGCATGGATTGGGATGTGTGAGCTTTGTTTGTTATGTATAATGTATATGTTTTTACATTCAAATTATTCAAAACAAGTATAAACCTAAAATGTCTAGATGTTCTACAGCTTTAGATTGTGTGCCTAGATTTACTATTGTATAAAATATTGATTTATGACCTTCCTCTTTCAAATTATTTTACCTAAGGTTACTCAATGTAGAAGTCTTTTGGGGTTTTTTTTATTGCACTGAATGCTTTACATTTATTTATTTATATTTGAAGGCCCTTATCTGAAGATGGAAATAGGTAGACCCAATGATATTGTTGAGAAAGTTTGGGTACAACAGTATAACAAAAGTACATGTACCACCAGGTCAAGGGGTCAAGAAACATAGAAGCTTTCCTATGCAGAAGAGAACACAGCCATCTGCATCTCAGCCTTGTGGTCATCAGAAGATAAGTCATAATATTAGCACAGAAGAATGGAAGCATGGACAGTGTATAGACACAGAGCCCAGTAGGCTATACCGAAGTTTATTCCAAGACATGGAATTGGAGTTTCATGAGTTGGCAGTTGGCACAATGGAATTTAGTCTGTTTGACGGGTGAAAACTAGATAACATAGCAGATTTTTTGTCATTGCTATATTTATTGTTAATAACATAATTATTGATTGTTGCATGATTTTCCTAGGCCTGTGTACATGTATCTACTTGATTGTATGTATTCCTTCTGAATTTTTGTTCTCCGCCTTGTGCCTACTTTCATATTTCGGTGTAAAAAATGGCTATTGTCTTTGGGATCGTGTTTACCTTATGGCAAATGCTGTAATATTTTCATAATAGCAGCTGTGGGTATTATTTTAACAACAGAAGTATAAAGAAAACTAATTTTGGGGTCGAAAGTCAGTGTGGCAGGTCAAAGGTCAACCCATTGAGTCAAAGGTCAATAGTGGGGTCAAAAGTCAATAATATGTCAAAGGTCATTTGCATAATTACTTAATTATGTCTTTATTTTTTAATTCTAATCATATATTTGTGATATTTTATTTTGTTATCTTTAAATCCATTCATTAAATCACAATTGCTACAATGTGAATACTTAAAACTCCATTGCTGTATTTTATTGCAATGTTTATAATCTTTGATGTCTCATAACTTTTTTGATTTTAGTGCTACAATTATGAATAATACACAGATTTGTGGCAAAATAGTTGTTTTCTGTTAATCTACATCAAAAACCCTACCAGCTTATAATCCCTGTGGTCTGTTTGAGGTCAAATGGAACAGTTAAAATTATTTTTGGGGTCAAAGGTCAAATAAAAAAGGTCAAGGTCAAAGTTCATGCACATGGGGTCAACGAAATGATCCCCTATAGAAAGCCCTGCCAATGCTCTTATCAGAAACATATAACATGTGGTTCTTCTAAGAATTATTTTTTACCATTTGCCCAGTAACAGATACCAGTGTTAATACTCCTATTTATGGGGTGAGTGTATAGGGTTTTAAAGTCAACATAATATTTTGGGGGAACTTCTTCTACAAAGAGTCTTATCGGTAGTTTTTTTTTATGAAACCATCGACCAACAGTCCAAAATAGCAGGAGTAGAAGAATAAAAGGATCGAAAATTGAAAACGGCACCCTTTCATTGTTAAGCAAAACATGCAGTATGGGTGGCTATAATCTGCACAATTGGTCATTGTATAGAGCGTATTCAACAGTATCGAATTCCAACTGCAAAGGGATCTTTTACGTGCACTCCAATGTGTACACGGCGGGGGGGGGGGGACACGCCAGAAAATCGAGATGAACTTTCTCGGCCAATGCAGGGATCGAACACCCGACCTCCTGGCCAACGACTTAGCCACATAGTCTGGACACCCATCGTACATTTCATCCGTCAAATCAAAGCATTTCATTGCATTAGACCAATAATTAATTATTCTTAATTTAAAACTTTATTTTAATATTAGTCTGGCATTATTAAATCCTAATTTTATTGGTCTTTTTTAAAATTAAACTTTCATTTAACTATGAACAACCCATAACGTGTCTCTTTAAAACAAATAAATACTCTAAAACAGTAGCTCAACCTTTTGTCCTAAACTCATTAATTTACGATTTTGTTGTGAGCGACTTGTTATTCTCCCTATATCACATATTGCACGTGTCTGATTTCAAAGGAGGGAGGGGTGGCTGAATGGTTAGCACGCGCGCCTGTCATTGAGTTAACTAGCGTGTTTTCGAATGCCCGGTTGTACGTGACAAGGAGTAAGTTCGCCTGTCCATCCTGCCATTTTTAGCTCTTTCTCGCCATTTTCATTTCATTTTCTCATCCGTTTCATTACAGTAATACAAGTTTCAGTTATTTCCCTTTAGTTTTCAGTTTATTGTTATGCCTGGGTGCAATGTTTCATACTATATTTAGACTTGTAACTTCGCGAGTTTTTGACCAATTTTGATAATTTTTTCTTTTCATCCTTTTTTTTAGGATACTTGATACAATCGATGACACGTGACGATGAATATGAAAGCTTTCATATCTGCATGGGACAGCAGCAGATCTAGTTATTAAGCTTTCATATTACATATGAAAGCTTATTGTTTCTGTTAAAGTTATTATTACATATGAAAGCTTATTGTTTTTGTTAAGATTATTAAGCTTTCATATGTATTACATATGAAAGCTTATTGTTTCTGTTAAAGTTATTATTAAGCTTTCATATTACATATGAAAGCTTATTGTTTCTGTTAAAGTTATTATTATTATTATTTTTTTTTTTGTGTGTTTTCTGCAAATCGGATTTCTCAGAATCTATCCATAGGATCTTTCTGAAATTTTGACCTACCCCCCCAAAAATGGGGTGCGAACCTTGATTAAATATATTTTCGAAACGTTTTACGAATCCGAAATCACCGAATTTTACGAACGAAAAAAATGACAATGCATAGTCGTAACTTTGTTATTTTTTGACCGATTTTACTAATTCTTTTTTCTTTGAATACCTTTAAAAAAACCATTTTCATCTGCAGTTTCACATTTTCGAATTTCGAAAATTCGTCGCTGTGATTTCGAACCGGAAGATTAGACCAATTTGACAACTTCTTTAATAGTTGTACGATTTTCATGAAATTTAGTATCTAAGTAGATCCTACCGATGTGACTTTAAAAATATAATTAGAAATTTTCTAAATTATCTCCCCTTGACGAAATTAAGGATCAAAATTTTCAAAAAAATCATCGAAATATAGGTCAGAATGACCTGATTTTTTTTTTGGATACTAGATAAGTAATTACTGATTTGTACACAAAATATGGAGTTTGTCGATCGAACCGGAAGTGCCGCCATATTTAAAAGTGAAAAATCAATAAGGCTTTTTTGCTATTTTACTTACAGACTCGGGAGTTATATTTTCTGAATCCTTGTAGGAAGGCCTAAAAAATGTCGCGAATAGAATTTTGATTTCGGTCACGTGATGGTCACCATTTTGAATTGAAAATGAAAAATAGAAGCAATTTGAAGGGTCGGGACTTTGGAACACAATTACTCTCCTTCTAATAAAGCTAGAATGTTCAAACTTGGTGTAGACGTTCACTAGGTCAATGTTATGATTGAGTTCAAAGATGAGCATTTTCTGCTTAGGGTAAGCAGAGATAAACAAGCTAATTTGTTGATTCTTTAGGGCACGATAACTTCGGTTATAATGAAGGGAGGGCGGTGAAACTTTTGTCAATAGAGAGTCTAATAGCTAGCCTGTTGTGTGAAATCATTGTATTATTTTTTCTAAATATCAGGGATAGCCGAAAAAAAGAGATTGAAAACCCAAAAAGTCGTATTTTTACAATTTGGAGCATGTTTAGAGGTCTTTCTCGTAAAGTCAACATAATATTTTTTGGGAACTTCTTGTACAAAGAGTCTTATTGGTAGTCTTTTATATGAAACCATCGATCAACAGTCCAACATATCAGGAGTAGAAGAACAAAAGGATCGAACATTGAAAACGGCACCCTTTCATTGTTAAGCGAAACATGCAGTGTGGGTGACTACAATCTACACATTTAGTCATCGTATAGAGCTTATTCAACAGTATCGAATTCCAACTGCTTAGGGATATTTTACGTGCACTCCAATGTGTACACGGGACCTTGGTTTTTCGTCCCATCCGAATGACTAGACAGCTGTGCTTGTCAGGCCCTCCGTTCTGCCTCACTGACAAGGGGAACCACGCCGGGAAATCGAGATGAACTTTCTCCGTGCAGAACTTTCAATTCAGGCGAAAACGTTTATTGCATACGATTAAGCTGGTCAGTTGGAGCTTATTTTCAAAAGTTTTGTAATAATCGGTTGGTAATTAAAGTACCGTGCACATTAAACTGTTAAAACAGAAAATTTCGCCCGGTTGAAATGTTTCTTGCTATAAGTCAGCAATTTTCTGAATTCAGGGAGGCTGAATGGCTGAATGGTTAGCATGTGCGCACTGTATCGTAACGTCTGTCATTGAGTCAACGGGCGTCGTTTCGATCTCCAGGTTGCACGTGACATGAAGTATGATGTCCAACCTTGTGGGTTTTCTCCGTGTTCTTCGGTTTCCTCCCAACGGCTAAAGACCTGTAAGCACAGGGGGAGTTTTTAAATAAAATTAAAAAACATATGTTAGTCCCGAAATGACCTAGTTTGTGTCGAATGGACATTAGGCCGCATTTCTCTCTTTCTCTTTTATTTTTAAAGTTTTGTAATAATCGGTTGGTAATCAAAGGTACTGTAAAAGTGATAAAACAGAAAATAATCGGTTGGTAATCAAAGGTACTGTAAAAGTCATAAAACAGAAAATTTCGCCCGGTTGTAATGTTTCTCACTTTAAAGTCAGCAATTTCCCGATTTTAAGTGGCAAACGTTTATTGCGAACGCTTAAGCTGGTCAGGGGGGAGCTTATTTTTAAAAGTTTTGTAATATTCGGTTGATAACTAAAGGTACCGTGCAAATTAAACTGTTACAATAGAAAATTTGGCCCGGTTGAAATGTTTCTCGCTGTAGGTCAGCAATTTGCCGATTTTAGGGAGGTTGCGTGGCTGAATGGTTAGCACGTGCGCTCTGTATCATAACGTCTGTCATTGAGTCAACTGCCGTTGTTTCGATTTTTTGGTTGTACGTGACAAGGAGTATGGTTGCCTGTCCAACCTCGTAGGCCGTAACCGCCGCTGCCCGGGTAAAATTTCCCTCATTGCACACATTATGGCATATGCCCGTCTTCATTAGCCCATTTTAGGAGCAGAACAGTCGGACGTTAAACCCCATTCAATTTCATTTCATTTTCTCTATGTTGCTTATTTATTATAGTGGATAAATATTTTTCTGGTTCTAGCAATTATTTAATTTCTGCATAGAAATCTTGCTTTGGCCAGTTTTTTTTATTGCAGAGTGCCATTCTTGTTTAAACAAACATGATCCTTTGTTTAAAACATGCTTAAGAAGTCGTCACGATTTCCTACTTATAACCAAACATATTGGAAATATTAGTCTGGCATTATTAAATCCTAATTTTATTGGTCTTATTTAAAATTAAACTTTCATTTAACTATGAACAACCCTTAACGTGTCTCTTTAAAACTATTAAGTACTCTAAAACAGTAGCTCAACCTTTTGACCTAAACTCATTAATTTACCATTTTGTTGTGAGCGACCTCTTATTCTTCCTATATGACATATTGCACGTGTCTGATTTCAAAGGGGGGTTGAGTGGCTGAATGGTAAGCACGCGCGCCTGTCATTGAGTAAACTAGCGTGTTTTCGAATGCCCGGTTGTACGTGACAAGGAGTAAGGTCGCCTGTCCAACCTGCCATTTTTAATTTTTTTTTCCCGCCATTTTCATTTCATTTTCTCATCCGTCTCATTACAGTAATACAAGTTTCAGTTATTTCCCTTTAGTTTTCAGATTATTGTTATGCCTGGGTGCAATGTTTCATACTATATTTAGACTTGTAACTTCGCGAGTTTTTGTCCAATTTTAATAATTTTTTCTTCGTATCCTTTTATTTAGGTTACTTGATACAATCAATGACACGTGACGATGAATATGAAAGCTTTCATATCTGCATGGGACAGTAGCAGATCTAGTTATTATTTATTTTTTTTTGTGTGTGTTTTCTGCAAATCGGATTTCTCAGAATCTATCCATAGGATCTTTCTGAAATTTTGACCTACCCCCCCAAAAATGGGGTGCGAACCTTGATTAAATGTATTTTCAAAACGTTTTACGAATCCGAAATCACCGAATTTTACGAACGAATGCATTTGACCTACAATGCTGTAACTTTGTGACTATTTGATCTATTTTACTAATTCTTTTTTCTTTGAGTATCCTAAGACATTTACTTCAAATCTGCAATTTCGGATTTTCGAATTTCGAAAATTCGTCGCTGTGATTTCTAACCGGAAGTTTACACCAACTCGACAACTTCTTTAGTAGTTGTACGATTTTCATGAAATTTAATATGTAAGTAGATTTTAATGATGCGACTTGAAAAATGACTTTAGAAATTTTCTAACTTATCTCCCCTTGGTGAAATTAAGGATCAAAATTTTCCAAAAAATCGTCGAAATATAGGTCAGAATGACCTAGTTTTTTTTTTCGATACTAGACAAGGAATTACTGATTCGTACACAAAATATGGAGTTTGTCGATCGAACCGGAAGTGCCAACATCTTTAAACGTGAAAAATCAATAAGGCTTTTTTGCTATTTTACTTACAGACTCGGGAGTTATATTTTCTGAATCCTTGTAGGAAGGCCTAAAAAATGTCGCGAATAGAATTCTGATTAGGTCACCATTTTGAATTGAAAATGAAAAATAGAAGCAATTTGAAGGGCCGAGACTTTGGAGCACAATAACTCTCGTTCTAATTAAGCTAGAATGTTCGAATTTGTTGTAGACGTTCACTAGGTCAATGTTATGATTAAGTTCAAAGATGAGCATTTTCTGCTTACGGTAAGCAGAGATAAGCATGCTGATTTGTTGATTCTTTAGGGCACGATAACTTCGGTTATAATGAAGGGAGGGCGGTGAAACTTTTGTCAATAGAGAGTCTAATAGCTAGCCTGTTGTGTGAAATCATTGTATCATTTTTTTTTAAATATCAGGGATAGCCGAAAAAAAGAGATTGAAAATCCAAAAAGTCGTATTTTTACAATTTGGAGCATGTTTAGAGGTCTTTCTCGTAAAGTCAACATACTATTTTTTGGGAACTTCTTCTACAAAGAGTCTTATTGGTAGTCTTTTATATGAAACCATCGATCAACAGTCCAACATATCAGGAGTAGAAGAACAAAAGGATCAAACATTGAAAACGGCACCCTTTCATTGTTAAGCGAAACATGCAGTGTGGGTGACTACAATCTACGCATTTAGTCATCGTATAGAGTTTATTCAACAGTATCGAATTCCAACTGCTTAGGGATATTTTACGTGCACTCCAATGTGTACACGGGACCTTGGTTTTTCGTCCCATCCGAACGACTAGACAGCTGTCCTTGTCAGGCCCTCCGTTCTGCTCACTGACAAGGGGAACCACGCCGGAAAATCGAGATGAACTTTCTCGTTGCAGAACTTTCAATTCAGGCCAAACGTTTATTGCATACGATTAAGCTGGTCAGTTGGGGCTTATTTTCAAAAGTTTTGTAATAATCGGTTGGTAATTAAAATACCGTGCGAATTAAACTGTTAAAACAGAAAATTTCGCCCGGTTAAAATGTTTCTTGCCATAAGTCAGCAATTTCCAGATTTTAGGGAGGCTGAATGGTTAGCATACGCGCGCTGTATCGTAACGTCTGTCAATGAGTCAACCGGCGTCGTTTCGATTTCCAAGTTGCACGTGACATGGAGTATGGTGTCCAACCTCGTGGGTTTTCTCCGTGTCCTACGGTTTCCTACCACGGCTAAAGACCCGTACGCGCAAGGGAAGTTTATAAATAAAATTAAAAAACATATGTTAGTCCCGAAATGACCTAGTTTGTGTCGAATGGACGTTGAGCCGCATTTCTCTCTTTCTCTTTTATTTTTAAAGTTTTGTAATAATCGGTTGGTAATCAAAGGTACCGTAAAAGTGATAAAACATAAAATGTCGCCCGGTTGTAATGTTTCTCACTTTAAAGTCAGCAATTTGCCGATTTTAGAGGGCAAATGTTTATTGCGAACAATTAAGCTGGTCAGGGGGAGCTTATTTTTAAGGGAGGCTGAATGGCTGAATGGTTAGCATGTGCGCGCTGTATCGTAACGTCTGTCATTGAGTCAACGGGCGTCGTTTCGATTTCGAGATTGTACGTGACATGGACATGCATACGATTAAGCTGGTCAGTTGGTGTTTATTTTCAAAAGTTTTGTAATAATCGGTTGGTAATTAAAATACCGTGCGAATTAAACTGTTAAAACAGAAAATTTCGCCCGGTTAAAATGTTTCTTGCTATAAGTCAGCAATTTCCAGATTTTAGGGAGGCTGAATGGTTAGCATACGCGCGCTGTATCGTAACGTCTGTCATTGAGTCAACCGGCATCGTTTCGATTTCCAAGTTGCACGTGACATGGAGTATGGTGTCCAACCTCGTGGGTTTTCTCCGTGTCCTACGGTTTCCTACCACGGCTAAAGACCCGTACGCGCAAGGGAAGTTTATAAATAAAATTAAAAAACATATGTTAGTCCCGAAATGACCTAGTTTGTGTCGAATGGACGTTGAGCCGCATTTCTCTCTTTCTCTTTTATTTTTAAAGTTTTGTAATAATCGGTTGGTAATCAAAGGTACCGTAAAAGTGATAAAACATAAAATGTCGCCCGGTTGTAATGTTTCTCACTTTAAAGTCAGCAATTTGCCGATTTTAGAGGGCAAATGTTTATTGCGAACAATTAAGCTGGTCAGGGGGAGCTTATTTTTAAGGGAGGCTGAATGGCTGAATGGTTAGCATGTGCGCGCTGTATCGTAACGTCTGTCATTGAGTCAACGGGCGTCGTTTCGATTTCGAGATTGTACGTGACATGGACATGCATACGATTAAGCTGGTCAGTTGGTGTTTATTTTCAAAAGTTTTGTAATAATCGGTTGGTAATTAAAATACCGTGCGAATTAAACTGTTAAAACAGAAAATTTCGCCCGGTTAAAATGTTTCTTGCTATAAGTCAGCAATTTCCAGATTTTAGGGAGGCTGAATGGTTAGCATACGCGCGCTGTATCGTAACGTCTGTCATTGAGTCAACCGGCATCGTTTCGATTTCCAAGTTGCACGTGACATGGAGTATGGTGTCCAACCTCGTGGGTTTTCTCCGTGTCCTTCGGTTTCCTCTCAACAGCTAAAGACCAGTACGCGCAAGGGGAGTTTTTAAATAAAATTAAAAAACATATGTTAGTCCCGAAATGACCTAGTTTGTGTCGAATGGACGTTTAGCCGCATTTCTCTCTTTCTTTTTTTTATTTTTAAAGTTTTGTAATAATCGGTTGGTAATCAAAGATACTGTAAAAGTGATAAAACAGAAAATTTCGCCCGGTTGTAATGTTTCTCACTTTAAAGTCAGTAATTTGCCGATTTTAAGGGGAAAACGTTTATTGCGAACGATTTTGCTGGTCAGGGGGAGCTTATTTTTAAAAGTTTTGTAATATTCGGTTGATAACTAAAGGTACCGTGCAAATTAAACTAATAAAATAGAAGATTTCGCCCGGTTGAAATGTTTCTATCTGTAGGTCAGCAATTTGCCGATTTTAGGGAGGTTGCGTGACTGAATGGTTAGCACGTGCGCTGTGTATCATAACGTCCGTCATTGAGTCAACTGGCGTTGTTTCGATTTCTTGGTTGTACGTGACAAGTAGTATGGTCGCCTGTCCAACCTCGTAGGCCGTAACGCCGCTGCCCGGGTAAAATTTCCCTCATTGCACACTTTATGGCGTATGCCCGTCTTCATTAGCCCATTTTAGGAGTAGGACGTTAAACCCCATTCAATTTGATTTCATTTTCTCTATGTTGCTTATTTATTATAGTGGATAAATGTTTTTCTGGTTCTATTAATTATTTCATTTCTGCATAGAAATCTTGCTTTGACCAGTTTTTTTTTATTGCAAAGTGCCATTCTTGTATATTGCAGTCTATGACCCTTTGTTTAAAACATGCTTAAGAAGTTGTCACGATTTCCTACTTATAACCAAACATATTGGAAACCATAATTATATAACATATCTCTAATTTTGGAAGCCCGATTACAGCTATACAAGTTTAGGTTATTTCCCTTTAGTTTAAAGATTATTTTTTTGCCCGGGTGCAATGTTTCTCACTACATTTAAATTTGTAACTTTGTGAGTTTTGACCGATTTTGATAATTATGTCTTTATAATTTTCCAAATTTACATATTTAACGTAAATATTCAAACAATTGGGATCAACCTGATTCAAATTTTTTTTTAGTTTTGTTCAAAGTTATCTCATTTAATTTTTCTATGTTTTCTTACCATTTTCATTTCATTTTTCTGAAAGTTTTGAAGTGGGAAGTCATCCCGATTACAGCAACACAAGTATCAGTTATTTCCCTTTAGTTTTCAGATTATGCAATGTTTCATACTATATTTAGACTTGTAACTTCGCGAGTTTTTGACCAATTTTGATAGTTTGTTATTCTTATCCTTTCATTTGAGATACTTGATATAATCGATGACACGTGACGATGAATATGAAAGCTTTCATATCTGCATGGGACAGTAGCAGATCTAGTTATTATTATTATTTTTTTTTTGTGTCATTTCTGCAAATCGGATTTCTCAGAATCTAACCATGGGATCTTTCTGAAACTTTGACCTACCCCCCCCCCCCCCCAAAACTGGGTGGCAGTTTTTGATTAAATATATTTTCAAAACGTTTTACGAATTCGAAATCACAGAATTTTACGAACGAGTGAATTTGACCTGCATTACTGTAACTCTGTGACTATTTG
Organism: Patella depressa; assembly: GCA_948474765.1. Lineage (NCBI taxonomy): Eukaryota > Metazoa > Mollusca > Gastropoda > Patellidae > Patella > Patella depressa. The sequence goes on along the minus strand of OX419715.1, from coordinate 46,429,289 downwards.
ACCTATTTTACTAATTCTTTTTTCTTTGAGTACCTTGACAAAAATCATTTTTAACTGCAGTTTCAGATTTTCGAATATTGTTTTTGTTAAGATTATTATTAAGCTTTCATATTACATATGAAAGCTTATTGTTTCTGTTAAGATTATTATTATTTTTTTTTTGTGTATTTTCTGCAAATCGGATTTCTCAGAATCTAACCATGGGATCTTTCTAAAACTTTGACCTACCCCCCCAAAAATGGGGTGCGAACGTTGTTTAAATATATTTTCAAAACGTTTTACGAATCCGAAATCACCGAATTTTACGAACGAAAAAACTGACAATGCATAGTCGTAACTTTGTTATTTTTTGACCGATTTTACTAATTCTTTTTTCTTTGAATACCTTGAAAAAAATCATTTTCATCTGCAGTTTCACATTTTCGAATTTCGAAAATTCGTCGCTGTGATTTCGAACCGGAAGTTTAGACCAATTTGACAACTTCTTTAATAGTTGTACGATTTTCATGAAATTTAGTATACAAGTAGATCTTACCGACGTGACTTCAAAAATATAATTAGAAATTTTCTAAATTATCTCCCCTTGGTGAAATTAAGGATCAAAGTTTTCAAAAAAATGGTCGAAATATAGGTCAGAATGACCTAAAAATTTTTTTCGATACTAGACAAGGAATTACTGATTCGTACACAAAATATGGAGTTTGTCGATCGAACCGGAAGTGCCACCATCTTTGAACGTGAAAAATCAAAAAGGCGTTTTTGCTATTTTACTTAGAGACTCGGGAGTTATATTTTCGGAATCCTTGAAGGAATGCCTAAAAATCTATCGGATCAGAATTTTGATTTCGGTCATGTGATGGTCACAATTTTGAATTGAAAATGAAAAATAGAAGCAATTTGAAAGGCCCGGACTTCGGAACACAATAACTCTCATTCTAATTAAGCTAGAATGTTCAAATTTGGTTTAGACGTTCACTAGGTCAATGTTATGATGGAGTTCAAAGATGAGCATTTTCTGCTTAGGGTAAGCAGAGATAAGCATGCTGATTTGTTGATTCTTTAGGGCACGATAACTTCGGTTATAATGAAGGGAGGGCGGTGAAACTTTTGTCAATAGAGAGTCTAATAGGTAGCCTGTTTTGTGAAATGATTGTATCATTTTTTTTAAATATCAGGGATAGCCGAAAAAAAGAGATTGAAAATCCAAAAAGTCGTATTTTTACAATTTGGAGCATGTTTAGAGGTCTTTCTCGTAAAGTCAACATACTATTTTTTGGGAACTTCTTCTACAAAGAGTCTTATTGGTAGTCTTTTATATGAAACCATCGATCAACAGTCCAACATATCAGGAGTAGAAGAACAAAAGGATCGAACATTGAAAACGGCACCCTTTCATTGTTGAGCGAAACATGAAGTGTGGGTGACTACAATCTACGCATTTAGTCATCGTATAGAGCTTATTCAACAGTATCGAATTCCAACTGCTTAGGGATATTTTACGTGCACTCCAATGTGTACACGGGACCTTGGTTTTTCGTCCCATCCGAAGGACTAGACAGCTGTGCTTGTCAGGCCCTCCGTTCTGCCTTACTGACAAGGGAACCACGCCGGGAAATCGAGATGAACTTTCTCTGTGCAGAACTTTCAATTCAGGCAAAACGTTTATTGCATACGATTAAGCTGGTCAGTTGGAGCTTATTTTCAAAAGTTTTGTAATAATCGGTTGGTAATTAAAGTACCGTGCACATTAAACTGTTAAAACAGAAAATTTCGCCCGGTTGAAATGTTTCTTGTTATAAGTCAGCAATTTTCCGAATTCCGGGAGGCTGGATGGCTGAATGGTTAGCATGTGCTCGCTGTATCGTAACTTTTGTCATTGGGTCAACGGGCGTCGTTTCGATCTCCAGGTTGCACGTGACATGGTGTATGATGTCCAACCTCGTGGGTTTTCTCCGTGTTCTTCGGTTTCCTCCCAACGGCTAAAGACCAGTACGTGCAAGGGGAGTTTTTAAATAAAATTAAAAAACATATGTTAGTCCCGAAATGACCTAGTTTGTGTCGAATGGACGTTAGGCCGCATTTCTCTCTTTCTCTTTTTAAAGTTTTGTAATAATCGGTTGGTAATCAAAGGTACTGTTAAAGTGATAAAACAGAAAATTTGGCCCGGTTGTAATGTTTCTCACTTTAAATTCAGCAATTTGTCGATTTTAAGGGGCAAACGTTTATTGCGAACGATTAAGCTGGTCAGGGGGGGCTTATTTTTAAAAGTTTTGTAATATACGGTTGATAACTAAAGGTACCGTGCAAATTAAACTGTTAAAAAATAGAAAATTTGGCCCGGTTGAAATGTTTCTCGCTGTGGGTCAGCAATTTGCCGATTTTGGGGAGGTTGCGTGGCTGAATGGTTAGCACGTGCGCTCTGTATCATAACGTCTGTCATTGAGTCAACTGGCGTTGTTTCGATTTCTTGGTTGTACGTGACAAGGAGTATGATCGCCTGTCCAACCTCGTAGGCTGTAACGCCGCTGCCCGGGTAAAATTTCCCTCATTGCACACTTTATGGCGTATGCCCGTCTTCATTAGCCCATTTTAGGAGCAGAACAGTAGGACGTTAAACCCCATTCAATTTCATTTCATTTTGTCTATGTTGCTTATTTATTATAGTGGATAAATATTTTTCTGGTTCTAGCAATTATTTAATTTCTGCATAGAAATCTTGCTTTGGCCAGCTTTTTTTTTATTGCAGAGTGCCATTCTTGTATAATTCCGTCTATGATCCTTTGTTTAAAACATGCTTAAGAAGTCGTCACGATTTCCTACTTATAACCAAACATATTGGAAATATTAGTCTGGCATTATTAAATCCTAATTTTATTGGTCTTATTTAAAATTAAACTTTCATTTAACTATGAACAACCCTTAACTATTAAATACTCTAAAACAGTAGCTCAACCTTTTGACCTAAACTCATTAATTTACCATTTTCTTGTGAGCGACTTCTTATTCTTCCTATATGACATATTGCACGTGTCTGATTTCAAAGGGGGGTTGGGTGGCTGAATGGTTAGCACGCGCGCCTGTCATTGAGTTAACTAGCGTGTTTTCGAATGCCCGGTTGTACGTGAGGTAAGGTCGCCTGTCCAACCTGCCATTTTTAATTTTTTTTCCCGCCATTTTCATTTCATTTTCTCATCCGTCTCATTACAGTAATACAAGTTTCAGTTATTTCCCTTTAGTTTTCAGATTATTGTTATGCCTGGGTGCAATGTTTCATACTATATTTAGACTTGTAACTTCGCGAGTTTTTGACCAATTTTGATAATTTTTTCTTCTTATCCTTTTATTTAGGATACTTGATACAATCAATGACACGTGACGATGGATATGAAAGCTTTCATATCTGCATGGGACAGTAGCAGATCTAGTTATTATTATTTTTTTTGTGTGTCATTTCTGCAAATCGGATTTCTCAGAATCTAACCATGGGATCTTTCTGAAACTTTGACCTACCCCCCAAAACTGGGTGGCAGTTTTTGATTAAATATATTTTCAAAACGTTTTACGAATTCGAAATCACAGAATTTTACGAACGAGCGAATTTGACCTGCATTACTGTAACTCTGTGACTATTTGACCTATTTTACTAATTCTTTTTTCTTTGAGTACCTTGACAAAAATCATTTTCAACTGCAGTTTCAGATTTTCGAATTTCGAAAATTCGTCGCTGTGATTTCGAACCGGAAGTTGAGACCAACTTGACAACTTCTTTAATAGTTGTACGATTTTCATGAAATTTAGTATGTAAGTAGATCTTACCAATGCAACTTTAAAGATGTCCTTAGAAATTTTCTAAATTATCCCCCCTTGGTGAAATTAGGGATCAAAGTTTTCAAAAAAAAATCGAAGAAATATAGGTCAGAATGACCTGATTTTTTTTGGATACTAGATAAGTAAATACTGATTCGTACACAAAATATTGAGTTTGTGGATCGAACCGGAAGTGCCGCCATCTTGAAACGTGAAAAATCACAAAGGCTTTTGCGATATTTTACTTACAGACCTGGGAGCTATATTTTCGGAATCCTTGAAGGAATGCCTAAAAATCTATCGGATCAGAATTTTGATTTCGGTCACGTGATGGTCACCATTTCGAACTGAATATGAGAAAAGGTGAAAAATCGATATTAACGAGCACGTGAATGAAAGCAATAGGCCGTAGTTTGGAGAATATGTCTCCTATTTCCAAAATGAATACATTTCTGGATAGCCGGGATCAGAGTAGAAATATTGTTATTTGAAAATGTCACATTTTCGAATTTTGTCTTTGATGTTTTTCGTGCCGATAAAGTTGTTTACGATTGAAAAATCATAAAAACTTCGCTATATTTTGACCGATTTTAATGATTTTTTTTTTGTTGATGAGATTATTTACATGACCCATGACATGTGACAGGAAGTGACTGTTAATATGAAAGCTTTAATATCTGCTTTGCAGATCTAGTTATTATTATTTTTTTTGTGTGTGTGTGTTTTCTGCAAATCGGATTTCTCAGAATCTATCCATAGGATCTTTCTGAAATTTTGACCTACCCCCCCCCCCCGAAAAAAAAAATGGGGTGCGAACCTTGATTAAATCTATTTTCAAAATGTTTTACGAATCCGAAATTACCGAATTTTACGAACGAATGCATTTGACCTACAATGCTGTAACTTTGTGACTATTTAATCTATTTTACTAATTCTTTTTTCTTTGAGTATCCTAAGACATTTTCTTTAAATCTGCAATTTCGGATTTTCGAATTTCGAAAATTCGTTGCTTTGATTTCGAACCGTAAGTTTACACCAACTTGACAACTTCTTTAGTAGTTGTACGATTTTCATGAAATTTAATATGTAAGTAGATTTTAATGATGCGACTTGAAAAATGACTTTAGAAATTTTCTAACTTATCTCCCCTTGGTGAAATTAAGGATCAAAGTTTTCAAAAAAATCGTCGAAATATAGGTCAGAATGACCTAGTTGTTTTTTTCGATACTAGACAAGGAATTACTGATTCGTACACAAAATATGGAGTTTGTCGATCGAACCGGAAGTGCAACCATCTTTAAACGTGAAAAATCAATAAGGCTTTTTTGCTATTTTACTTACAGACTCGGGAGTTATATTTTCTGAATCCTTGTAGGAAGGCCTAAAAAATCCGAATAGAATTCTGATTTAGGTCAACCGGGAGTCACCATTTTGAATTGAAAATGAAAAATAGAAGCAATTTGAAGGGCCAAGACTTTGGAGCACAATAACCCTCATTCTAATTAAGCTAGAATGTTCAAACTTGTTGTAAACGTTCACTAGGTCAATGTTATGATTGAGTTCAAAGATGAGCATTTTCTGCTTAGGCTAAGCAGAGATAAGCATGCTGATTTGTTGATTCTTTAGGGCACGATAACTTCGGTTATAATGAAGGGAGGGCGGTGAAACTTTTGTCAATAGAGAGTCTAGTAGCTAGCCTGTTGTGTGAAATCATTGTATCATTTTTTTAAATATCAGGGATAGCCGAAAAAAAGAGATTGAAAATCCAAAAAATCGTATTTTTACAATTTGGAGCATGTTTAGAGGTCTTTCTCGTAAAGTCAACATACTATTTTTAGGGAACTTCTTCTACAAAGAGTCTTATTGGTAGTCTTTTATATGAAACCATCGATCAACAGTCCAACATATCAGGAGTAGAAGAACAAAAGGATCGAACATTGAAAACGGCACCCTTTCATTGTTAAGCGAAACATGCAGTGTGGGTGACTACAATCTACGCATTTAGTCATCGTATAGAGTTTATTCAACAGTATCGAATTCCAACTGCTTAGGGATATTTTACGTGCACTCCAATGTGTACACGGGACCTTGGTTTTTAGTCCCATCCGAAGGACTAGACAGCTGTGCTTGTCAGGCCCTCCGTTCTGCCTCACTGACAAGGGGAACCACGCCGGGAAATCGAGATGAACTTTTTCCGTGCAGAACTTTCAATTCAGACAAAACGTTTATTGCATACGATTAAGCTGGTCATTTGGTGCTTATTTTCAAAAGTTTTGTAATAATCGGTTGGTAATTAAAGTACCGTGCACATTAAACTGTTAAAACAGAAAATTTCGCCCGGTTGAAATGTTTCTTGCTATAAGTCAGCAATTTTCCGAATTCAGGGAGGCTGGATGGCTGAATGGTTAGCATGTGCTCGCTGTATCGTAACGTTTGTCATTGAGTCAACGGGCGTCGTTTCGATCTCCAGGTTGCACGTGACATGGTGTATGATGTCCAACCTCGTGGGTTTTCTCCGTGTTCTTCGGTTTCCTCCCAACGGCTAAAGACCAGTACGTACAAGGGGAGTTTTTAAATAAAATTAAAAAACATATGTTAGTCCCGAATGGACGTTAGGCCGCATTTCTCTCTTTCTCTTTTTAAAGTTTTGTAATAATCGGTTGGTAATCAAAGGTACTGTTAAAGTGACAAAACAGAAAATTTGGCCCGGTTGTAATGTTTCTCATTTTAAAGTCAGCAATTTGTCGATTTTAAGGGGCAAACGTTTATTGCGAACGATTAAGGTGGAGCTTATTTTTAAAAGTTTTGTAATATTCGGTTGATAACTAAAGGTACCGTGCAAATTAAACTGTTAAAATAGAAAAGTTGGCCCGGTTGAAATGTTTCTCGCTGTAGGTCAGCAATTTGCCGATTTTAGGGAGGTTGCGTGGCTGAATGGTTAGCACGTGCGCTCTATATCATAACGTCTGTCAAGGAGTATGGACGCCTTACCAACCTCGTAGGCCGTAACGCCGCTGCCCGGGTAAAATTTCCCTCATTGCACACTTTATGGCGTATGCCCGTCTTCATTAGCCCATTGTAGGAGCAGAACAGTAGGACGTTAAACCCCATTCAATTTCATTTCATTTTCTCTATGTTGCTTATTTATTATAGTGGATAAATATTTTTCTGGTTCTAGCAATTATTTAATTTCTGCATAGAAATCTCTGGCCAGTTTTTTTCATTGCAGAGTGCCATTCTTGTATATTGCAGTCTATGACCCTTTGTTTAAAACATGCTTAAGAAGTCGTCACGATTTCCTACTTATAACCAAACATATTGGAAACCATAATTATATAACATATCTTGGAAGCCCGATTACAGCTATACAAGTTTCAGTTACTTCCCTTTAGTTTAAAGATTATTTTTTTGCCCGAGTGCAATGTTTCTCACTACATTTAAATTTGTAACTTTGTGAGTTTTTGACCGATTTTGATATTATGTCTTTATAATTTTCCAAATCTACATATTTAACGTACATATTCAAACAGTTGAGTTCAACCTGATTCAAAAAGTTTTAGTTTTGTTCAAAGTTATCTCATTTAATTTTCCGATGTTTTCTTACCATTTTCATTTCATTTTTCTGAAAGTTTTGAAAACGGAAGTCATCCCGATTACAGCAACACAAGTATCAGTTATTTCCCGTTAGTTTTCAGATTACTCAATGTTTCATACTATATTTAGACTTGTAACTTCGCGAGTTTTTGACCAATTTTGATAGTTTGTTATTCTTATCCTTTTATTTGAGATACTTGATATAATCGATGACAAGTGACGATGAATATGAAAGCTTTCATATCTGCATGGGACAGTAGCAGATCTAGTTATTATTTTTTTTGTGTGTGTGTTTTCTGCAAATCGGATTTCTCAGAATCTATCCATAGGATCTTTCTCAAATTTTGACCTACCCCCCCCCCCCCCCACAAAATGGGATGCGAACCTTGATTAAATATATTTTCAAAACGTTTTACGAATCCGAAATCACCGAATTTTACGAACGAAAAAACTGACAATGCATAGTCGTAACTTTCTTATTTTTTGACCGATTTTACTAATTCTTTTTTCTTTGAATACCTTGAAAAAAATCATTTTCATCTGCAGTTTCACATTTTCGAATTTCGAAAATTCGTCGCTGTGATTTCGAACCGGAAGTTTAGACAAATTTGACAACTTCTTTAATAGTTGTACGATTTTCATGAAATTTAGTATATAAGTAGATAAGTAGAAAATTTGGCCCGGTTGAAATGTTTCTCGCTGTAGGTCAGCAATTTGCCAAATTTAGGGAGATTACGTGGCTGAATGGTTAGCACCTGCGCTCTGTATCGTAACGTCTGTCATTGAGTCAACTGGCGTTGTTTCGATTGAAATGCCCGGTTGAAATGTTTCTTGCTATAAGTCAGCAATTTGCCGATTTTAGTACTGAAAAATTGATAAAACAGAAAATTTCGCCCGGTTGTAATGTTTCTCACTTTAAAGTCAGCAATTTGCCGATTTTAAACCGCAAACGTTTATTGCGAACGATTAAGCTGGTCAGGGTGAGTTTATTTTTAAAAGTTTTGTAATATTCGAAAATTCGTCACTGTGATTTCGAACCGGAAGTTGAGACCAACTTGACAACTTGTTTAATAGTTGTACGATTTTCATGAAATTTAGTATGTAAGTAGTAGACATTACTGACGCGACTTGGAAAATGACTTTTAAAATTTTCTAAATTATCTTCCCTTGGTGAAATTAAAAATCAATTTTTTCGAAAAAATCGTCGAAATAAAGGTCAGAATGACCTAATTTTTATATTCGATACAAGACAAGTAATTACTGATTCGTACACAAAACATGGAGTTTGTCGATAAAACCGGAAGTGCCACCATCTTGAAACGTGAAAAAACAATAGAACTTTTGCGATATTACACTTACAGACATGGGAGTTACATTTTCTGAATCCTTGAAGGAAAACCTAAAAAACGTTCAAAGCAGAATTTCGATTTAGGTCAGCTGGTGGTCGCCATTTTGAAGTGAATATGAAACATAGTGAAAACTCGACATTTAGGGACTTGTAAACCAACACAATAGGGCATAGTATGTTCAATACGTCTCCTATGTCTAAAATTTAATACATTTCAGGATAGTCGGGATACGTGTCGAATTTTCGGTATTTGAATTTTTCAAAAATTCAAATTTCGCCTTTGATGTTTTTCATGCCGACAAAGTTGTTTACGAGTGAAAAATCACATTAATTTCGCTACATTGTGACCGATTTTAATGATTTATTTTTTCTCGTTCGGATTATTTATATGACCCATGACATGTGACATGAAGTGACTGAATATGAAAGCTTTCATATCTGCATGGGACAGTAGCAGATCTAGTTATTTTTGTATGTGTGTTTTCTGCAAATCGGATTTCTCAGAATCTATCCATAGGATCTTTCTGAAATTTTGACCTACCCCCCAAAAAATGGGGTGCAAACGTTGTTTAAATATATTTTCAAAACGTTTTACGAATCCGAAATCACCGAATTTTACGATCGAAAAACCTGACAATGCATAGTCGTAACTTTGTTATTTTTTGACCGATCTTACTAATTCTTTTTTCTTTGAATACCTTGAAAAAAATCATTTTCATCTGCAGTTTCACATTTTTGAATTTCGAAAATTCGTCGCTGTGATTTCGAACCGGAAGTTTAGACCAATTTGACAACTTCTTTAATAGTTGTACGATCTTCATGAAATTTAGTATATAAGTAGATCCTACCGATGTGATTTCAAAAATATAATTAGAAATTTTCTAAATTATCTCCCCTTGACGAAATTAAGGATCAAATTATTCAAAAAAATCAAAGAAATATAGGTCAGAATGACCTACTTTTTTTTTGATACTAGATAAGTAATTACTGATTCGTACGCAAAATATGGAGTTAGTCGATCGAATCGGAAGTGCCACCATCTTTAAAAGTGAAAAATCAAAAAGGCTTTTTTGCTATTTTACTTATAGACTCGGGAGTTATATTTTCGGAATCCTTGAAGGAATGCCTAAGCATCTATCAGATCAGAATTTTGATTTCGGTCACGTGATGGTCACCATTTTGAATTGAATATGAAAAATAGAAGCAATTTGAAGGGCCGGTACTTTGGAACACAATAACTCTCCTTCTAATTAAGCTAGAATGTTCAAACTTGGTGTAGGCGTTCACTGTGTCAATGCCATGATTGAGTTCAAAGATGAGCATTTTCTGCTTAGGGTAAGCAGAGATAAGCACGCTGATTTGTTGATTCTTTAGGGCATGATAACTTTAGTTATAATGAAGGTAGGGCGATGAAACTCTTTTCAATCGAAAGTCTAATAGCTAGCCTGTTGTGTGAAATCATTGTATCATTTTTTTTAAATGTCCGGGGTAGCTGTAAAAAAGAGATTGGAAATCCAAAAAGTCGTATTTTTACAATTTGGAGCATGTTTAGAGGTCTTTCTCGTGAAGTCAACATGTGTTTCCTGCAAATCGGATTTCTCAGAATATAACCATAGGATGTTTCTGAAACTTTAATCTATCCCCCCCCAAAAAAAAATGGGTGGTGAGTATTGATTAAATATATTTTCAAAACGTTTTAAGCATTCGAAATCACCGAATTTTACGAACGAATGAATTTGACCTGCATTACTGTAACTCTGTGACTATTTAACCTATTTTACTAATTCTTTTTTCTGTGAGTACCTTGACAAAAATCATTTTCAACTGCAGTTTCAGATTTTCGAATTTAGAAAATTTGTCGCTGTGATTTCGAAGTGAAAGTTGAGACCAACTTGACAACATCTTTAATAGTTGTACGATTTTCATGAAATTTAGTATGTAAGTAGATATTACCGATGCAACTTTAAAGATGTCATTAGAATTTTTTAGAATTATCTCCCTTTGGTGGAATTAAGGATCAAAGTTTTAAAAAAAAAATCGAAGAAATATAGGTCAGAATGACCTGATTTTTTATTTGGGTACTAGATAAGTAAATACTGATTCGTACACCAAATATTGAGTTTGTGACTTAAACCGGATTGCCTTGACATGTGACAGGAAGTGACTGTGAATATGAAAGCTTTAATATCTGCTTTGTAGATCAAGTTATTAAACTTTCATATTATATATAAAAGCTTATTGTTTCTGTTAAAGTTATTAGTATCATTATTTTATTTTTGTGTGTTTTCTGCAAATCGGATTTCTCAGAATCTATCCATAGGATCTTTCTGAAATTTTGACCTACCCACCCAAAAATGGGGTGCGAACGTTGTTTAAATATATTTTCAAAACGTTTTACGAATATGAAATCACCGAATTTTACGAACGAAAAAACTGACAATGCATAGTCGTAACTTTGTTATTTTTTAACCGATCTTACTAATTCTTTTTTCTTTGAATACCTTGAAAAAAATCATTTTCATCTGCAGTTTCACATTTTTGAATTTCGAAAATTCGTCGCTGAGATTTCGAACCGGAAGTTTAGACCAATTTGACAACTTCTTTAATAGTTGTACGATCTTCATGAAATTTAGTATATAAGTAGATCCTTCCGATGTGATTTTGAAAATATAATTAGAACTTTTCAAAATTATCTCCCCTTGATGAAATTATGGATAAAAATTTTCAAAAAAATCATCGAAATATAGGTCAGAGTGACCAGATTTTTTATTTGGATACTAGATAAGTAATTACTGATTTGTACACAAAATATTAAGCTTGTCGATGGAACCGGAAGTGCCACCATCTTGAAACGTGAAAAATCCCTAAGGCTTTTTAGCTATTTTACTTACAGACACGGGAGTAATATTTTCTGAATCATTGAAGGCTGGCCCAAAAATCGCTGGGAGCAGAATTTTGATTTAGGTCTACTGATGGATTCCATTTTGAAGTGAATATGAAAAGTAGTAGCAATTTGAAGCGCCGAGACTTTAAAACACAATAACTCACCTTCTAATTAAGCTAGAATGTTCAAACTTGGTGTAGACGTTCACTAGGTCAATGTCATGATTGAGTTTAAAGATGAGCATTTTCTGCTTAGGGTAAGCAGAGATAAATATGCTGATTTGTTGATTCTTTAGGGCACGATAACTTCGCTTATAATGAAGAGAGGGTGTGAAACTCCTGTCAATCGAGAATCTAAAAGCTAGCCCGTTGTGTGAAATCATTGTATTATTTTTTTTAAATGTCAGGGATAGCATAAAAAAAAAGAGATCGAAAATCCTAAAACTCGTATTTTTACGATTTTGAGCATTTTTAAAGTTCCCTTTCTCTTAAATCAACATAATATTTTTGGGGAACTTCTTCTACAAAGAGTCTTATCGATAGTCTTTTATATGAAACCATCGATCAACAGTCCAAAATATCAGGAGTAGAAGAATAAAAGGATCGAAAATTGAAAACTGCACCCTTTCATTGTTAAGCGAAACATGCAGTGTGGGTGACTACAATTTGCACATTTAGTCATCGTATAGAGCTTATTCAACAGTATCGAATTCCAACTGCTTAGGGATATTTTACGTGCACTTCAATGTGTACACGGGACCTTGGTTTTTGTCCCATCCGAACGACTAGACAGCTGTCCTTGTCAGGCCCTCCGTTGTGCCTCACTGACAAGAGGGAACCACGCCGGAAAATCGAGACGAACTTTCTCGGTGCAGAACTTTCAATTCACGCCAAACGTTTCTTGCATACGATTAAGCTGGTCAGTTGGAGGTTATTTTCAAAAGTTTTGTAATAATAGGTTGGTAATTAAAGTACCGTGCAAATTAAACTGCTAAAACAGAAAATTTCGCGCGGTTGAAATGTTTCTTGCTATAAGTCAGCAATTTCCCGATTTTAGGGAGGCTGAATGACTGAATGGATAGCATACGTTCGCTGTGTCGTAACGTCTGTCATTGAGTCATCCGGCGTCGTTTCGATTTCCAGGTTGCACGTGACATGGAGTATGGTGTCCAACCTCGTGGGTTTTCTCCGTGTCCTTCGGTTTCCTCCCACTCCCATTGTCTGAATCCTTGAAGGAAAACCTAACAAAACGTTCAGAGCAGAATTTTGTTTTGTGTCAGCTGATGGTCGCCATTTTGAATTGAATATGAAACATAGTGAAAAATCGACATTTACGGACTTGTAAACAAACACAATAGGGCATACTATGTTCAATGCGTCTCCTATGTCTAAAATTTAATACATTTCGGGATAGTCGGGATACGGGTCGAAATTTTGGTATTTGTATATTTCAAAAATTCGAATTTCGGCTTTGATGTTTTCGTGCCGACAAAGTTGTTTACGAGTGAAAAATCACATTAATTTCGCTAGATTGTGACCGATTTTAATGATTTATTTTTTCTTGTTCGGATTATTTATATGACCCATGACATGTGACAGGAAGTGACTGTGAATATGAAAGCTTTCATATCTGCATGGGACAGTAGCAGATCTAGTTATTATTTTTTTTTTTTGTGCGTCGTTTCTGCAAATCGGATTTCTCAGAATCTAACCATGGGATCTTTCTGAAACTTTGACCTACCCCCCCCCCCCCAAAACTGGGTGGCAGTTTTTGATTAAATATATTATTTTCAAAACGTTTTACGAATTCGAAATCACAGAATTTTACGAACGAATGAATTTGACCTACAATACTGTAACTCTGTGACTATTTGACGTATTTTACTAATTGTTTTTTCTTTGATTACCTTGACAAAAATCATTTTCAACTGCAGTTTCAGATTTTCGAATTTCGAAAATTCGGCGCTGTGATTTCGAACCGGAAGTTGAGACCAACTTGACAACTTCTTTAATAGTCGTACGATTTTCATGGAATTTAGTATGTAAGTAGATCTTACCGATGCAACTTTAAAGATGTCCTTAGAAATTTTATAAATTATCTCCCCTTGACGAAATTAAGGATCAAAGTTTTCAAAAAAATCGAAGAAATATAGGTCAGAATGACCTGATTTTTGGGGGGGATACTAGATTAGTAAATACTGATTCGTACACAAAATATTGAGTTTGTAGATCGAACCGGAAGTGCCGCCATCTTTAAACGTGAAAAATCACAAAGGCTTTTTTCCTATTTTACTTACAGACACGGGAGTTATATTTTCCGAATCCTTGAAGGATGGCCTAAAAAACGTTTGAAGTAGAATTTTGATTTAGGTCAATTGATGGTCGCCATTTTGAAGTGAACGTGAAAAATAGAAGCAATTTGAAGGGCCGAGAATTTGGAACACAATAACTTTCCTTCTAATTGAGCTAGAATGTTCAAACTTTGTGTAAACGTTCACTAGGCCACTGTCTTGATTGAGTTCAAAGATAAGCATTTTCTGCCTAAGGTAAGCAGAGATAAGCAAGCTGATTTGTTGATTCTTTAGGGCACGATAACTTTGGTTATAATGAAGGGAGGGCGATGAAACTCTTGTCAATCGAGAGTCTAATAGCTAACCTGTTGTGTGAAATCATTGTATCATTTTTTCTTAAATGTCCGTGGTAGCCGAAAAAAAGAGATTGAAAATCCAAAAAGTCGTATTTTTACAATTTGGAGCATGTTTAGAGGTCTTTCTGGTATAGTCAACATGTGTTTCCTGCAAATCAGATTTCTCAGAATCTAACCATAGGATGTTTCTGAAACTTTGACCTACGCCACCAAAAATGGGTGGTGAGTATTGATTAAATATATTTTTAAAACGTTTTAAGCATTCGAATTTTACGAACGAATCAATTTGACCTGCATTACTGTAACTCTGTGATTATTTGACTAATTCTTTTTTCTTTGAGTACCTTGACAAAAATCATTTTCAACTGCACTTTCAGATTTTCGAATTTCGAAAATTCGTCGCTCTGACTTCGAACCGGAAGTTGAGACCAACTTGACAACTTCTTTAATAGTTGTACGATTTTCATGAAATTTAGTATGTAAGTATATCTTACCGATGCAACTTCAAAGATGTCCTTAGAAATTTTCTAAATTATCTCCCCTTGGTGAAATTAGGATCAAAGTTTTAAAAAAAAATCGAAGAAATATAGGTCAGAATGACCTGATTTTTTTTTTGGATACCAGATAAGTAAATACTGATTAGTACACAAAATATTGAGTTTGTGACTTGAACCGGAAGTGTCGCCATCTTGAAACGTGAACAACCACTAAGGCTTTGGAGATATTTTACTTACAGATATGGGAGTTACATTTTCGGAATCCTTGAAGGAATGCCTAAAAATCTATCGGATCAGAATTTTGATTTCGGTCACGTGATCATCAGCATTTCGAACTGAATATTAGAAAAGGTGAAAAATCAACATTAACGAGCTCGTAAATGAAAGCAATAGGCCGTAGTTTGGAGAATATGTCTCCTATTTCCAAAATGAATACATTTCTGGATAGCCGGGATCAGGGTCGAAATATTGTTATTTTGCCTTTGATGTTTTGTCTTTGGTGTTTTTCGTGCCGATAAAGTTGTTTACGAGTGAAAAATCATAAAAACTACGTTATATTTTGACCGATTTTAATGATTTTTTTTTCTTGATGAGATTATTTACATGACCCATGACATGTGACAGGAATTGACTGTGAATATGAAAGCTTTAATATCTGCTTTGCAGATCTAGTTTATTATTATTATTTTATTTTTCGGGGTAGCCTATTTCTCACTGTCTGTAACAGATACAGATCTGGGACATAATTTTCTGTCAGGAAACCATATGGTGGCCACCTGATCGACTGTATTTGAAACTTCTGCGCAGACCGGAAGTGGCCGAATTTTGTGCGGTGCCAAAAATTTAAAAAAACGGACGTAGATTCGTCAATTCTGTACCTATTTTCATACAAATTACATTTTCGTAAACCTTGAGACTTTTCTCGGACGATAGCAGTTGATTGATTATTTGGCAATTTCGAAACTTCTCCGCTGACTTCTAGCGTTCGAAAAATGAAAATATGTTCTTTAAGACACATTTTTTGTTATTTTTCAAAATTTTCAAATTTGACTTACATTTTTGGATACCTGAAGGCAATCCGGTTCCAGTAATGTAAGTTTCATTCAAAGTTATCACCCTTTATTTTTCGATTTTTTTCAAATTTTCTTCACATTTTGGGAGCTTATGTTTCGTTTTACGACCGGATCGACGTTTCTGAAATTCCTGAAACATAAAGCTATATGGTCAAACCACCGTTTAAAGCAATTTCAACAACAATCCGTAAACCGGAAGTAGTCGAAAAAACGTGAAAAATTGGTGTTTTGGGCAAAAACGCGATTTCTCCATCCGACATCAATGGATTATACCAATTAGGGTACCATTGGACTGCACTAGGATTGTACTATCGTATGATACCCAATTCATACGGATACTATGATCAGGAAGCAAAATATGGCACGCTGAAAATCACGAATTTTCTGATTTTTAGCATTTTTGGACGCCTGTATCTCGAAAACTTAACGCAACTTTTTTTTTAATTTTTTCTATCGAGAGTCCTTTCGGAGGTATTTTGCATGAAGCCATCCAATAAGGCTTTGAAATATTTGGAATAGGTGAAATAACGGACTGAAAATCGAAAAAAGTCGAAAAATCGTGAAATTTTGGAAAATGCTCTGCTATTTTTTTATTTTAAGAGATTTTCAAAAAAATATTATATATTCAGATAGCTGACCTAATTACGATTCTAACGATGTATAATATGTATGTAGTTATTGAAATTTAATTTTCGATATTTTAAATTTTTTGCATTTTTGGCACTTTTGAACATTGGATTTCTCAGGGGCATTTTATCTGATCAGATAATGTAATATATCATTACAGAACCCTGTGGCGATTTTAGTGTCCAAACCGGCCATTAAAACTATTCCGACAATAATAACCATACCGGATGTATTCAAAAAAATGGTTAAAATCAATGTCGCACTTGTGAAAAACTTGATTTCTCACCGAGGTATTCAAAAAATGAAAAAAATGTCGCACTTGCGAAAAACTTGATTTCTCCCTTAGGTTAATAGCGGACCAAAAGAAGTAAAATGCCGTTGGATAGCCCTATTAATGGACCATCATATGGTATCTAAATAATACGATTTCGATGGTAAGGAAATAAATTATTGTATGCCAAAAATCTAGTATTTTCCGATTTTTTTTAACATTCTGAGACTCCCATTTCTCGAAAACGACGCCGCAGATTTCTGTGAAACCTTTCTTACTCATAGTCTGATATTTTGAAAAAAAATTTTTTTTTTTACGAAAACCTTTTTTATTTATGAATATTTTTTGATGGTATTTTACACAGGGTTAAAATACCATCCTACGAACAGAAATTGTCTCTGTAATTTGCGTTAGCCGCCATCGGCTAATTTAGTTTTTCGTACCCAGATCAATTATTTATTGTTCAATTTGTATAAAACAAAGTTCATTTGCTCCGTGGTCCCAATTGTAATTTTTTTTGTTACGGTGAAATTTTTCTGTCGGCATCGGAAGTGACGTAATATTAACAAAACCTACAATTTTGACAGTTCGGTACCACTTTTTGAAAGCAAATATTATTTTTTTTCAAAACTGATATAACTTAAAGGATGCACCCTGCAAAGGTGCACAATATCCTTAGCTCAAATTTTTTAATTTCAATTTCATTTTCGGGCCATTTCGAATAAAATGTAAAATAAAGTGTAAAATTCAGTTGTTTACAATTCATTCAGCGTCTTCATATTTTGAAATATTTTTTTGTAATTTTCATAAACTCGTAGCAATAATCCAGACGAAGAGAATGTATGCGAAAATTAGTTTGTAATATGAGCAGTTGCCGAGGAATATGCAATTTTGCATGCATCACTTTTCACGTTATTTTGCCTATACAGAGTGAATTATTATTCAATTTGAAATATTTTTTAATTCTTACAATGGCCCTTCTAGAAGTCACATACATGTTTATGTCCCAAATATCTCAGTTTCTTTCATTATTTGAACATATCAGACCGTAATTTCCTGGGCTGGCTTATTGCCCCTGATTGTAGAAAAAATCATGTTTTTTGGTTAGAGGTCACAATTCTTTATCCGACTTTTAAAAGCGTTTAAATATTCCACAACAATAATG
This sequence comes from Patella depressa, assembly GCA_948474765.1. NCBI lineage: Eukaryota > Metazoa > Mollusca > Gastropoda > Patellidae > Patella > Patella depressa. The sequence goes on along the minus strand of OX419715.1, from coordinate 46,411,377 downwards.
TTGAAATATAATTTCGAGAAAATCGAAATGAAACTGAGCGACAAATGAGCTACCCTTTGTACGCAAATTGTGTAAATGTATGTCATACGAAGGTTGTTGAACATCTAGACATCACAATTTGTATCAGATTTTGATGAAACTTAAAACATATCTTGATATCCCAAAGATCTCAGCCCCTATTTAATATACCGGTATGCTCATTTCAGACCATATTTATCTGGATTATGGCCCCGAGTTTGTTTATAGCATGTTCTCTATCCATCTTTTGCAAAATAAAGGCGTATCTTGCTTGGCAAATGCTGGTTTAATACATTTATAGAGCACGTCTTTCACCAAAATGTTCGGATGAGCTTAACAAATATTAAGTAAAAATACAATTTTATGATAGTAGTATAGTTTGTGAAAGTACTTTGGACGGGATCGAAGAGAACAAAATCTTTACTTATTTTGTTACCAATGGTAAAACAATTTTCAAAGTCCTCGGGATGATAAGAATATATTTTAGTAGAATAGCCAAAAGTACCACCAACAAATTTGATATGTCCTCCCTCATGGTATGTTTGTACTTCTCGTTTAATGTTACGTTTCTTCAATAATTTAATCCTATCATTTTCTAATTGATTTTTCTTAAGATAAATTAAAGTCATCCAAAATTATCCACAATTTGGAATTATTATCATCTCTTTTCAGTGGCAATTGTCTTAATATCAACATACATGTAATGAACAGATGTCTTATAGGATATCAAATGATATGAACATTGGATATCTTTATATTATACAATATTAACATTGGTGTGAAATTTGATATTGTGTGCCAACATACATAGCACATTCCTCCCACAAACAAAAAATGTTGAAATACAATACATTATAGAGATAAGATTTACTGGGTCTATGGCCATGTGTTTTATAATAATGAGACAGTAGCTAAAGGTGTTGACAGCATTAGAGATCTTACTGTAGCTCCATTGGAGCCAAAATTTCGGCTTGTGGGTAGGACTGCAAAATGGTTTCTAAATTGTACGGTTACAGAGAAATAGGCGATCTTCTATAAGTCACTTTTTGTCCCCCGCCTTTCGAAGAAAGTTGGGGGACTATTAAAATGGGTTCGTCTGTCTGTCTGTCTGTCTGTCTGTCTGTCCGTCTGTCCGTCCGTCCGTCTGTCCGCCTGTCCGCCTGTCTGTCTGTCTGTCCGTCTGTCCGTCTGTCCTTCACACTTTTTGGGACACAATAACTCTCTTCCTAATTGAGCTAGAATGTTCAAACTTGGTGTAAGCTTAGGGTAAGCAGAGATAAGCAATTTGATTGGTTGATGCTTTGGGACACGATAACTTTAGTTCTAATTAAGTGAGATTGATGAAACTTGGTGTATAGTTTCATTACAGTAATACCTTGACTAAGTTCGATAATGAGCATTTTCTGCTCAGGGTAAGCAGAGCGATACGCAATTTGATTGGTCGAGACTTTGGAACACAATAACTCTCCTTCTAATTGAGTTAAAATGTTCAAACTTGGTGTATATGCTTATTAGGTCAATGCCTTAATGGAGTTCGAAGATGAGCATTTTCCGCTTAGGGTAAGCAGAGATAAGCAATTTGATTGGTTGATGCTTTGGGACACGATAACTTTAGTTCTAATTAAGTGAGAGTGATGAAACTTGGTGTATAGTTTCACTACAGTAATACCTTGACTAAGTTCGATAATGAGCATTTTCTGCTCAGGGTAAGCAGAGCGATACGCAATTTGATTGGTCGAGAGTTTGGAACACAATAACTCTCCTTCGAATTGAGTTAAAATGTTCAAAATTGGTGTGTATGCTTATTAGGTCAATGCCTTGATGGAGTTCGAAGATGAGCATTTTCTTCTTAGGGTAGGCAGAGATAAGCAATTTGCTTGGTTGATACTTTGGGACAAGATAACTTAGGTTCATCTTGATTGATGATTTTTATGACACTTTTGGATGACACTTCGTGTACAGTTTGATTGCTCGAAACGTTTGAAAACAATAAATGTGCGATTAATATATATGTGTCATCTATTTATTTTGGGATTTCGGCGGGGGACACCAGCCTCACTGTTGGCTTGTCAAGGTTTTTGGTTTATAAACGTGTCAATTATTATTCGATTTTCATAAAATTTGCAACATTTGATGCCTTAATGCCATTTGTGAATCCTATGAACTAATTTAACATTTTCAATATCACCGGAAGTAATGTCATTTTTGCAAAAAACGTATTTTTAGCCTTCAAAACAAACATTTATTTGAAGTGATTTATGTTTGTTATTCGTTTAAATTTATAGCGTCTGGTTCTAATGGGCAGTAAGGTCGAATCAATAAAGTCATATTGATGCCAAGAAAAGGCTTCTGGCATATTCCCTTGTCGAGAAATAGCCAATTTTCCCAGGGTCACTTTCTAAGTTTTTTACCTTCTTAATTTCAGATTATGGGTTATAGGTCCGATAATTGTTGATATTTCATCGAATATTAAATCAATTTTTGAACCAGTTGCATATTTGAGTAGTTGATATGGACATGATTCCAAAGTCTCGTGTACACATTGGTGTGACATTGAAAACAGTCCGAGTTGGTCATAATCGGGACGTTTTGCCTACGTATAAAGCATTACATAGAGAGCTTTTTTTGAAAGAGGCAATATTTGAACTAAAGGTGTTTTACTGGTAACCAATATCTGGTAATGCTGCTTCTAGAGTGAAAATAATTTATTTTAGTCAATAACAGTTACTCCTGAAATTATTATCCCAGGTTTTTGTTCTACATGACGTCATCATATGATACCAGCGAAAATGACGCTATTTACTGAAGCTATTTATAAGGAAGACACCCCTTTGTAGAAATGTTGAAAAGTTGATGTTGAAAGGTATGATTCTTGGTTTTGGTTATTATCTGACAAGATCTTATTTTTGTCCCATTTGGAAAACTGTTTTTTTTTTTATTCTTGTGTAGATCTCTGAAACTAAAGCAGATAGAGTTCTGAATAAGGATTTTTCCTATGTTTTAAGCAGTAAGTACTTAGAACTATTGCGAAAATTCTGAACAGACCGGAAGTGAAGTAAATCTTTAACGTGCATAAATGAAAATAGGTCCTAATAATGTCACTTCCCAACCGATTTCCGAATTAGATTATATTTTTGTAGAGCCGGGGATATTGCGGATGCGAAAAAGGTCAAATTGCAATACCACACCGTTCTCCTTTTTTCCTGAAAATTTGAAAATGTATTGAAATTGTAATTTTTTTAGAATTTTTGAGTTTTTGCTTGCGTATTTAGATTTCTGGCGTCTGAAGGATTCTACCGATCCAAGTTCATAATGTTGTAAATTGTTCAACTATATTTTTCACTTTCCTTCTATGCGCATGCACAGAAAGTGTCAATATCTGAGTTGTTTAGTGTGTGTGTGTGTGTTTTAAGGGGTGAGTGGTGGGCATTTTGTGCTGCCTTGGGTAAGGTGAAAGCCTTCAGCCCTGCAAGCAAGTCTAGTTATTATTATTATTCAGATTTCAATTTGAATAGATCTCAGCAACTACGTGGCGCATCGTTACGATTTCTTCGGTTTTACTGGGAAAGTGGGTGTGACTTAGAGGATAAAGCTATTTTGAACGTTCTGCAACAATGCGAAATGTCCGAAATCATCGAAGTTATTGTTATTGAAAATATTGCAGTAATTTTAACAATAATCATTGGATTTTAACTTTCGATACATTTTGGCATAGCCGGAGACAGGGCCCATAGCTACGCTACTTTCGATTTTTGATTTTCGGCAAAACTTCGAAGATATTAGGCGCCAAATTTCGAAAATTTAAAATTTTACAAAAAACTTTTTTATTTATGATTATTTTTTAGTCGTGTTGTGCACAGAATTAAAGAGTCATCTGACTAGCGCAAAAATGTTAAAAAAATTTGTCTCAGTAATTTTCCTTGGCTGCCATTAGCTAATTCAGTTTTTCAGTCCTAGATTAATTTTTTATTGTTCGATTTGTATATAACAAAGTTTATATGCTTCTTTGTCTCAATTGTCATTTTTTTTTATTACCAAAAGTGTTATCTGTCGGCACCAGAAGTGGCATAATTTTACCAAAAACTACAATTTTGACAGTTAGGTACCATTTTTCGAAAACAAATATAATTTTTTTGAAAAATTATATGACTCAAAGAGTGTGTCCTTTAAAGGCGCAAAAAATGTCGGTAGCAGTTTTTTAAATTTCTATTTCATTTTCTAGCAAATTGGATTAAGAGGTGAAAAAGGGTGTAAAATTGACCTATTTACAACCCATTCAGGCTTTCCAAATTTTAAAATATTTTTACATAACTTTTATATTCTTGTAGCTATAATCCATACGAAGAGAATGTATGTGAAAATTAGTTTGTAATATAAGCAGTTGCCGAGAAAAGGGCAGTTTTGCATAAGTCACTGTTTTCGTAATTTTGCCTGTAAAATAGTCAATTATTATTGGATTTTTATAAAAGTGACATCATTTGATTCAAAAAGCATGTAGCGTCATATCAAGTTGATTACAATTTAAAATTGACATCGGAAGTGACGTGACGTCATTTTGTCAAAAACTGCATTTTAAACTTTTTAAATCAATGTTTTATTCAACTAAGAATTATTTAATATGTATTAATAATTTTAGCTTTTGGTTTAAATTCACATATAAACACAACTCATATTGTCTTATAGATATCATAAAATTGTTTCTAACATGTTTGGTTGCCGAGAAAGAGACGGTTTTCTACAGGTCACTTTTGAAGGTTTTGGGGCCATAAAAGTGTCAATCATTATTCGATTTTCATAAACTTTATATCATATTATACCTAATGCCATTTAGGATTTCATACAAGTAATTTAAGATTTTCATTATCACCGGAAGTAACGTCATTTTGGCAAAAACTGTATTTTTAGCCTTCAAAACAGATATTTTATTCAAATGAGTCTGTTTTGAAATCTTTTTCAAATTGTGATATTTGATGCCAATCAACAAATAGATGCCAATCAACAAATAGATCATACAGATACCACAAAATGGTTTCTAACTTGTACGGTTGCAGAGAAATAGCCAATTTTCTACAAGTCACTTTTCAAGTTTTTTGGTCTTTAAAAGTGGCAATTATTATTCGATTTACACAAAATTTTCACTATATGATATCTATGCCATTTCTGATTTCATAAAACTAATTGAACATTTTCATTAACACCGGAAGTAATGTAATTTTGTCAAGATCATTTACAAGTAACAAATGTATAAAATGAATTGATATTGCTTGGTTTGGTTGATTCTGCGTCCATTTTATTTGATGTGAGCAATATTTATTTGGAAACCTGTTTAGTGGTTTTGTTGGTACCGGAAGTGACATATGTTCAAGGGTAACTTGGCACCGGTAGTGCCATGTTCAACTGTAACGTGGCACCAGTGAAACCCGTCATTCCTACATGCAGGTCTAGTTATTTATTTTTTTTGTGTATTTTCTGCAAATCGGATTTCTCAGAATCTAACCATGGGATCTTTCTCAAACTTTGACCTACAACCCCCCCCCCCCAAAAAAAAAAGGGGGTGCGAACGTTGTTTAAAAATATTTTCAAAACGTTTTACGAATCCGAATTCACCGAATTGTACGAACGAAAAAACTGACAATGCATAGTCGTAACTTTGTTATTTTTTGACCGATTTTACTAATTCTTTTTTTTTTTTGAATACCTTGAAAAAAAATCATTTTCATCTGCAGTTTCACATTTTCGAATTTTGAAAATCCGTCGCTGTGATTTCGAACCGAAAGTTTAGACCAAATTGACAACTTCTTTAATAATTGTACGATTTTCATGAAATTTAGTATATAAGTAGATCTTACCGATGTGACTTCAAAAATATAATTAGAAATTTTCTAAATTATCTCTCCTTGGTGAAATTAAGGATCAAAGTTTTCAAAAAAATTGTCGAAATATAGGTCAGAATGACCTAAAAAAAAAAAAATTGATACTAGACAAGTAATTACTGATTCGTACACAAAATATGGAGTTTGTCGATCTTTAAACGTGAAAAATCAATAAGGCTCTTTTGCTATTTTACTTACAGACTCGGGAGTTATATTTTCTGAATCCTTGGAGGAAGGCCTAAAAAATGTCTGGAGTAGAATTTTGATTTAGGTCAACTTGGAGTCTCCATTTTGAATTGAAAATGAAAAATAGAAGCAATTTCAAGGTCCAAGAATTTGGAACACAATCACTCTCCTTGTAATTAAGCTAGAATGTTCAGACTTGATGTAGACGTTCACTAGGTCAATGTCATGACTGAGTTCAAAGATGAGCATTTTCTTCCTTGGGTAAGCAGAGATAAGCATGCTGATTTGTTGATTTTTAAGGGCAGGATAACTTCGGTTATAATGAAGGGAGGGCGGCGAAACTCTTGTCAATAGAGAGTCTAATAGGTAGCCTGTTGTGTGAAATCATTGTATCATTTCTTTTAAATATCAGGGATAGCAGAAAAAAAGAGATCGAAAATCCAAAAAGTCGTATTTTTACGATTTGGAGCATTTTTAAAGGTCCTTTTCTCTTACAGTCAACATAATATTTTCTACAAAGAGTCTTATCGATAGCCTTTTATATGAAACCATCGATCAACAGTCCAAAATATCAGGAGTAGAAGAATAAAAGGATCGAAAATTGAAAACGGCACCCTTTCATTGTTAAGCAAAACATGCAGTGTGGGTGGCTACAATCTGCACATTTAGTCATCGTATAGAGCTTTATTCAACAGTATCGAATTCCAACTGCTAAGGGATCTTTTACGTGCACTCCAATGTGTACACGGGGGTGGGGGCACGCCATAAAATCGAGATGAACGTTCTTGGCCAATGCAGGGATCGAACACCCGACCTCTTGGCTAGCAGGCCAACGCATTAGCCACTTAGTGTGGACACCCATCGTACATTTCATCCGTCAAATCAAAACATTGCATTGAAATCAGACCAATAATTACTTATTCTTAATTTAAAACATTATTTTAATATTATTAAATCCAAATTTTATTGGTAGACGTTCGTCTTATTTAAAGATGCATGTCTCTCTTTCTCTTTTATTTTTAAAGTTTTGTAATTATCGGTTGGTAATCAAAAGTACTGTAAAAATAAAAGTGATAAAACAGAAAATTTCGCCCGGTTGTAATGTTTCTCACTTTAAAGTCAGCAATTTGCCGATTTTAGGGGGCTAACGTTTATTGCGAACAATTAAGCTGCTCAGGGCGAACTTATTTTTTAAAGTTTTGTAATATTCGGTTGATAATTAAAGGTACCGTGCAAATTAAACTGTTAAAATAGAAAATTTCGCCCAGTTGAAATGTTTATCGCTGTAGGTCAGCAATTTTTGACGATTTTAGGGAGGTTGGATGGCTGAATGGTTAGCACGTGCGCGCTGTATCGTAACGTCTGTCATTGAGTCGACTGGTGTTGTTTCGATTTCTAGGTTGTACATGACAAGGAGTATGGTCGCCTGTCCAACCTCGTAGGCCGTAACGCCGCTGCCCGGGTAAAATTGTCCTCATTGCACACTTTATGGCGCATGCCCGTCTTCATTAGCCCATTTCAGGAGCAGAACCATAGGACGTTAAACTGCAGAGTGCCATTATTGTATATTGCAGTCTATGACCCTTTAATTTAAACATGCTTAAGAAGTTGTCACGATTTCCTACTTATAACGAAACATATTGGAAACCATAATTATATAACATAACCCGAATTTTGGAAGCCCGATTACAGTTATTCAAGTTTCAGTTATTTCCCTTAAGTTTAAATATTATTTTTTTGCCCTGGTGCAATGTTTCTCACTACATTTTCACTCGTAACTTTGTGAGTTTTTGACCGATTTTGATAATTATGTCTTTATTATTTTCCAAATTTACATAGTTAACGTAAATATTCAAACAGTTGAGGTCAATCATATTCAAAAAGTATCCGTTCAAAGTTATCTCATTTAATTTTTCGATGTTTTCTTACCATTTTCATTTCATTTTTTGAAACTTTTGAAGTGGGAAGTCATCCCGATTGCCGCAACACAAGGCTCAGTTATTTCCCTTTAGTTTTCAGATTATTTTTTTACCCGGATGTAATGTTTCTCTCTATATTTAGAGTTATATCTTCGCGATTTTCTTTCCAATTTTGATAATTAAGATTTCTTGTACTTCAATCTTTTAAGATACTTGATATAATCCATGACAGGTGACGATGAATATGAAAGCTTTCATATCTGCATGGGACAGTAGCAGATCTAGTTGTTATTTTTTTTGTATTTTATCCACAAATCGGCTTTCTCAGAATCTAACCACAGTATCTTTATGAAACTTTTACCTATCCCCCAAAAATGAGTGGTGGCTGTTGATTAAATATATTTTCAAAACGTTTTACGAATCCGAAATCACCGAAATTTACGAACGAAGGCATTTGACCTACAATGCTGTAACTTTGTGACTATTTAACCTATTTTACTAATTCTTTTTTCTTTGAGTATCCTAAGACATTTACTTCAAATCTGCAATTTCGGATTTTCGAATTTCCAAACTTCGTCGCTGTGATTTCGAACCGGAAGTTGAGACCAGCTTGACAATATCTTTAATAGTAGTGCGATTTTCATGAAATTTAGAATGTAAGTATAACTTGCCAATGCGACTTCAATGATGTCTTCAGAAATTTTCTAAATTATCTCCCCTTGGTGAAATTAAGGGTGATATGTTTCAAAAAAATCGTCGAAATATAGGTCAGAGTGACATAAGTAATTACTGATTCGTACACAAAATATTGAGGTTGTGGATCGAACCGGAAGTGCCACCATATTGAAACATAAAGTGCAATAAAACTTTTGCGATATTGTACTTACAGACACGGGAGTTGTATTTTCTGAATCCTTGAAGGAATGGCTAAAAAACGTTCGGAGTATAATTTTGATTTAGGTCAACTGATGGTCGCCATTTTGAAGTGAATATGAAAAGTAATAGCAATTTGTAGGGCCGAGACTTTGGAACACAATAACTCTCCTGTTAATTGAGCTATAATGTTCAGTCTTGGTGTAGACGTTAACTAGGTCAATGTCATGAATGAGTTCAAAGATGAGCATTTTCTGTCTAGGGTAAGCAGAGATAAGCAAGCTCATTTGTTGATTCTTTAGGACACGTTAACTTCGGTTGAACATGTAATGAAGGGAGGGCGATGAAACTCTTGTCAATCGAGAGTCTAATAGCTAGCCTGTTGTGTGAAATAATTATATCATTTTTTTCAAATGTCCGGGGTAGTCGAAAAAAGAGATCGAAAATCCAAAAAGTCGTATTTTTACGATTTGGAGCATTTTTAGAGGTTTTTTTCTCTAAAGTAAACGTGATATTTTTTTTTGAACTTCCTCTACAAAGAGTCTTATCAGTAGTCTTTTATATGAAACCATCGATCAACAGTCCAACATATCAGGAGTAGAAGAGCAAAAGGATCGAACATTGAAAACGGCACCCTTTCATTGTTAAGCGAAACATGCAGTGTGGGTGACTGCAATCTGCACATTTAGTCATCGTATAGAGCTTATTTAACAATATAGAATTCCAACTGCTTAGGGATATTTTTCGTGCACTCCAACGTGTACACGGGACCTTGGTTTTTCGTCCCATCCGAACGACTAGACAGCTGTCCTTGTCAGGCCCTCCGTTCTGTCTCACTGACAAGGGGAACCACTCCGGAAAATCGAGATGAACTTTCTCGGCGCAGAACTTTCAATTCAGGCCAAACGTTTATTGCATACGATAAGCTAGTCAGTTGGAGCTTATTTTCAAAAGTTTTGTAATAATCGGTTGGTAATTAAAGTACCGTGCAAATTAAACTGTTAAAACAGAAAATTTCGCCCGGTTCAAATGTTTCTTGCTATAAGTCAGCAATTTCCCAATTTAAGGGAGGCTGAATGGTTAGCATATGCGCGCTGTATCGTAACGTCTGTCATTGAGTCAACCGGCGTCGTTTCGTTTTACAGGGGGGGTTGGGATGGCCTAGTGGTCTAGAGTGCCGCGCTTCGACGCTTAGCTGGCCGGTCACCTCTGGCTTGCGGCTGTGGTTTCGATCCCTGGTGTGAGCGTATGTGGCACGGAAATAGGGGCACCTTTTCAACCTCGTGGGTTTCCTCCGGGCACTACGGTTTCCTCCCACTGCTAAAGACCCCTACGCGCAAGTGAATTATTGAAATAAAATTGAAACCATATGTTAGTCCAAACCATATGTTAGGGGGCAAACGTTTATTGCGAACGATTAAGCTGGTCAGGGGGAGCTTATTTTTAAAAGTTTTGTAATATTCGGTTGATAATTAAAGGTACCGTGCAAATTAAACTGTTAAAATAGAAAATTTCGGCCGGTTGAAATGTTTCTCGCTGTAGGTCAGCAATTTGCCAAATTTAGGTAGGTTACGTGGCTGAATGGTTAGCACCTGCGCTCTGTATCGTAACGTCTGTCATTGAGTCAACTGGCGTTGTTTCGATTGAAATGCCGGGTAGAAATGTTTCTTGCTATAAGTCAGCTGAATGGCTGAATGGTTAGCATGTGCGCGCTATATCGTAACGTCTGTCAATGAGTCAACCGGCGTCGTTTCGATTTCCAGGTTGCACGTGACATGGAGTATGGTGTCCAACCTTGTGGGTTTTCTCCGAGTCCTTCGGTTTCCGCCCACGACTAAAGACCCGTACGCACAAGGGAAGTTTTTAAATAAAATTAAAAAACATATGTTAGTCCCGAAATGACTTAGTTTGTGTCGAATGGACGTTAAGCCGCATTTCTCTCTTTCTCTTTTATTGTTTTGTAATAATCGGTTGGTAATCAATTTTCGCCCAGTTGTAATGTTTTTCACTTTAAAGTCAGCAATTTTAGGGGGCAAACGTTTATAGCAAACGATTACGCTGGTCAGGGGGAGCTTATTTTTAAAAGTTTTGTAATATTCGGTTGATAATTAAAGGTACCGTGCAAATTTAATTGTTAAAATAGAAAATTTCGCCGGGTTGAAATGTTTCTCGCTGTAGGTCAGCAATTTGCCAAATTTAGGGAGGTTGCGTGGCTGAATGGTTAGCACGTGCGCTCTGTATCGTAACGTCTGTCAAGGAGTATGGTCGCCTGTCCAACCTCGTAGGCCGTAACGCCGCTGCCCGGTAAAATTTCCCTCATTGCACACTTTATGGCGTATGCCCGTCTTCATTAGTCCATTTTAGGAGCAGAACAGTAGGACGTTAAAACCCATTCAATTTCATTTCATTTTCTCTATGTTGCTTGTTTATTATAGTGGATAAAAAAAAATTCTGGTTCTAGCAATTATTTAATTTCTGCATAGAAATCTTGCTTTGAACATTTTTTTTTTATTGCAGAGTGCCATTCTTGTATATTGCAGTCTATGAGCATTTTCTGTCTAGGGTAAGCAGAGATAAGTAAACTGATTTGTCTATTCTTTAGGGCACGTTAACTTTGGTTATAATGAAGGGAGGGCGATGAAACTCTTGTCAATCGAGAGTCTAATAGCTAGCCTGTTGTGTGAAATAAATGTCTCATTTTTTAAAAAATGTCTGGGGTAGCCGAAAATCCAAATTTTGGAAAATGCTCTATTTTTTTTTTATTTGAAGAGATTTTAAAAAAAGGATATATATTCAGAAAGCTGACCTAATTACGGTTCTAACAATGTATAATATGTATGTAGTTATTGAAAATTAATTCTCAATATTTTGACATTTTTGCAATTTTGACTCTTTTGAACATAGGATTTCTCAGAAGGGTTTTATCTGATATAACAAAAAGTATGCGCCCTGTAAAGGCGCACAAAATGTTCAGCTCAGAATTTAAAATTTCTTTTTCATTTTCGGGCAATTTCGAATAAAATGTAAAAAAAAAGTGTAAAATTCAGTTATTTACAACCTATTCAATTTCTTCATATTTTGAAATATTTATTCGTAACTTTCAAAAACTCGTAGCAATAATCCAGATGAAGAGAACGTATGCGAAAAAGGGTTCGTAATATGAGCATTTGCCGAGAAATATGCGATTTTGCATGCCTCAATTTTCACGTTATCTTGCCTATAAAAGAGTAAATTATTATCCGATTTTCAATATTTCAATTTCATTTGGTGCCTCATGCCAATGCAACGAATTGCATTAACCCATACGATCATACAGATACCGCGAAATAGTTTCTAACTTGTACGGTTGCTGAGAAATAGACGATTTTCTACTAGTCACTTTTCAAGGTCTAGTTATTATTTTTTTTTTTTCGCCGGAGCCTATTTCTCAGTGCCTCTAACAGATACCGATCTGGGACCTAATTCTCTATCGGGAAACCATGTGTTGGCTACTTGATAAACTATTTTTGAAACTTCTGCGCAGACCGGAAGTGGCCGAATTTCGTGCGGTGTCAAAAAATTAAAAAACGGCTGTAGATTCGTCAATTCTGTACCTATTTTCATACAAATTACATTTTCGGAAACCCTGAGCTCGAGTTTCGTTTTACGACCGAATCGACGTTGCTGAATCTTCTGGAACATGAAGTTATAGTTCAAAACCAACTTATAAAGCTATTTCGACAAACATATATAAACCGGAAGTAGTCGAAATAATGTCCGATATTTTGAAAAAAAACACAAAAAATGAATGCTTTTGGGATAAACATGATTTCACTGTCCGATATCAACGGATTAAAACGATCGTTGGGTTGCATGAGAATTGCAGTATCGTATGATACCCAATTCGTACGGATACGATGGACAGGAAGCAAAATATGGCACGCTGAAAATCAATTTTCTGATTTGGAGCGTTTTTGGATGCCTGTATCTCAAAAACTTAACCTACAATTTTTTTTTTTTTTTTTTCTATCGAGAGTCCTTTCGGAGGTATTTTGCATGCAGCCATCCAATAAGACTTTGAAATTTCTGGAATAGGATATAAAAGGGACTGAAAATCGAAAAAAGTCGAAAAATCGTAAATTTTTTTGAAAATGCTTTTTTTTTATTATTATTTTAAAAGATTTTCAAAAAATGGTTACAAATTCGGATAGCTGACCTAAATCCGATTCTAACGATGTAAAATATGTATTGAAATACTGAAATTTAATTTTCGATATTTTGATATTTTTGCATTTTTGGCACTTTTGAACGTAGGATTTCTCAGGTGTATTTCATCTGATTAGATAATGTAATACATCCTTACAGAGCCCTGCGGCTATTTAATTGCCCAAACCGGTTATTAAAACTATCTCGACAATAATCACCATACCGGAAGTATTCAAAAAATGAAAGAAAAGGTTAAAAAAAAAAACCTGCGCTCTTGCGAAAAGCTAAATTTTTCTGTCAGATGTTACCTGACCAAAAAAACGTAAAGTGTCTTTGAATAACCCCATTAATGGACTATCATATGGCATCTCAATGGTACGATTTCGATGGTTAGAAAATAAATTATGGTACGCCGAAAATCTAGTATTTTCCGTTTTTGGAGCCTTTTATACGCCTTTTTCTCTAAAACGACATCCACGATTTTTCTGAAACTTTTTTAACGCAGAGTTCTATCGGTGGTCTGTGGCGTGAATCCAAAAGGAAAAGGTTTGAAATAATATAATGGGGCCAAAAATGGCCTCAATCTTTGAAAAAAGTTTAAAAATCGTTAAATTATTGAAAATGTTCTTTTATTTATCTTTTTTACAAAAAAACTACTGAATAGATGTTTCTGACACTTCTGTGACAGAAAGTTAAGTATCTGAACAACTTGTTAAAACTATCCCGACAATGATCCAAAAACCGAAAGTAGTCGAAAAAATATCCTATATTTTTTAAAGAAAACCGTAAAAAGTGAAAAAAAAATGGTGATCTTGCGAAAAAAAGTGATTACTATGCCAGATTTCACCGAATCAAAACAACTAAAGTATTATTGTATATCCTGATTAATGGACGATCTTATGACATCTAAATGGTAAAAATTTGCTGGCTAGGCAAGTGAACCATTTTTAAATGTCTTTGTTTGCTTTTTTCTTAATTAGTGAATATCCAATCCTTAACCCTAACATTATCTCACTAATCACGTGTCGACACCTTTCAAATACTGTATATAAATCAGCCCCACTGATGTTCAGCGATATCACTTATGTGGAAGCGGACGTAAAACCACCAGCTTAAGTAAGTAAATGTTCAGCAAGCAGAGCAATGGATTCGCTGTCCAGAGCTGAGGAGATGCTATTTTCTGCAGAGGGACACTGATTCGTACACAAAATATGGAGTTTGTCGATCGAACCGGAAGTGTCACCATCTTGAAACGTGAAAAATCCCTAAGGCTTTTTTGCTATTTTACTTACAGACACGGGAGTTATATTTTCTGAATCCTTGAAGGATGTCCTAAAAAACGTTGGAAGTAGAATTTTGATTTAGGTCAATTGATGGTCGCCATTTTGAAGTGAAAGTGAAAAATAGAAGCAATTTGAAGGGCCGAGAATTTGGAACACAATACCTCTCCTTCTAATTGAGCTATAATGTTCAAATTTGGTGTAGATGGTCACCAGGTCACTGTCTTGATTGAGTTCAAAGATGAGCATTTTCTGTTTAGGGTAAGCAGAGATAAGCACGCTGAGTTGTTGATTCTTTAGGGCACGATAGCTTTGGTTATAATGAAGGGAGGGCGGTGAAACTCTTGTCAATAGAGAGTCTAATAGCTAGCCTGCTGTGTGAAATCATTGTATCATTTCTTTCAAATATCAGTGATAGCAGAAAAAAAGAGATCGAAAATCCAAAAAGTCGTATTTTTACGATTTGGAGCATTTTTAAAGGTCCTTTTCTCTTAAAGTCAACATAATATTTTTTGGGAACTTCTTCTACAAAGAGTCTTATCGATAGTCTTTTATATGAAACCATCGATCAACAGTCTAGAATAACACATGACACATTTATATGGAATACAAGTTACTTAAAGAATTTATTTCAGCGACGTTTCGACGAGGGTTCTCCCGTCTTTATCAAGCTAAGAATGACAATCATAGCACAAATGAAGATATATATACAGAATATGGAACAAAGGAAAACATTTATATACAATGAGAGATAATCAGTTGAAACCATCAAAGGGATAGGAAGCCATAAGGGTGGGAATAAGTGGGCTATGACTAAGAAAACATCAAAAAATGAAGACCGCTTGATTGGGGTGACTATGCTAACACTGAAGCCATAATGTGTATAGGGTAGCCCTGTTAATTAGTGAAGCATAATGATTAAATGATATAATAACACAAAAAATTAGGAGAGTGAATATATATAAATCTTCTCTAAGACAACTCATGTTTTAAACACATTAAATAATTGTCAACATTTATAGTGTAAAGCATGTAAATAAAAGCCATATGAGAAATATGAATATTTTAGATTAACAACAATATGAGGTACATGTAAAACATTTTTTAAAAAAACAATTTGGGGAGTAAAGTAACAATTAAGAATAGAATGAGATAATGTGAACGATGTGTAAAAAAAACTTTATGTAACTAAGTGAATTTTCCGAAATTTATAGAGCATTAGGAAAAATATATACGATCCCAAGTCTTAAAAAAGAATAGTGTTTATTTAATAAGATTATCATATGCTCTGGGAATGAATAGGCCAGGATCACGATTGAGTTCCGGCTGGTGCCTTTTTATGTTGATGGCTTCTAAGAGTTTCCTTGTCTTTTTGTTGTGTTGATTGGTTGTCAGTGTCTTGATTTCATCCCAATTAATTTTGTGACGACCGTTGTTGCTGAGATGTTGGGCTATTGCAGAAGTATTGTTGGCTGCTAGGGATTGGTGTTCTTTAATACGGGCATTTAACGGGCGTTTCGTTTCTCCTATATAAATGCTGCCACACGTACAAGAAACTTTGTAGACACATCCTTTAGGTTGTTGTGGGTTGGTTGGGTTCATTTTTCCATTGGCTCGCAGTAGGTCTTTCAAGGTACTGTTGCTGGAAAAGATTGTGTCAATACCTGCTTGTTTCAGGATCCTTCTTATGTGGTAGGATGAACTGCCGTTAAATGGTATGCTAACCCGTATGGGTGAAGGTTCTGTTCTTGCTGTCTTAATGCCAGAGTCCCTGGACGTTATGGTGGAATTGATGGTTGTCTTGATTAACTGTTTGGGGTATTGGTTAAAGGTGGAAAAGACTTGCTTGAGGTGTTCAATTTCTTGCTGTAGGAGATCATGATCACAGATATTGAGGGCGCGGTTGGTGAGCGTTTTGATGATGGCTTTCTTAGTTTGGGATGGATGGTTGGATTTGTAATACCCCAAACAGTTAATCAAGACAACCATCAATTCCACCATAACGTCCAGGGACTCTGGCATTAAGACAGCAAGAACAGACCTTCACCCATACGGGTTAGCATACCATTTAACGGCAGTTCATCCTACCACATAAGAAGGATCCTGAAACAAGCAGGTATTGACACAATCTTTTCCAGCAACAGTACCTTGAAAGACCTACTGCGAGCCAATGGAAAAATGAACCCAACCAACCCACAACAACCTAAAGGATGTGTCTACAAAGTTTCTTGTACGTGTGGCAGCATTTATATAGGAGAAACGAAACGCCCGTTAAATGCCCGTATTAAAGAACACCAATCCCTAGCAGCCAACAATACTTCTGCAATAGCCCAACATCTCAGCAACAACGGTCGTCACAAAATTAATTGGGATGAAATCAAGACACTGACAACCAATCAACACAACAAAAAGACAAGGAAACTCTTAGAAGCCATCAACATAAAAAGGCACCAGCCGGAACTCAATCGTGATCCTGGCCTATTCATTCCCAGAGCATATGATAATCTTATTAAATAAACACTATTCTTTTTTAAGACTTGGGATCGTATATATTTTTCCTAATGCTCTATAAATTTCGGAAAATTCACTTAGTTACATAAAGTTTTTTTTACACATCGTTCACATTATCTCATTCTATTCTTAATTGTTACTTTACTCCCCAAATTGTTTTTTTAAAAAATGTTTTACATGTACCTCATATTGTTGTTAATCTAAAATTTTCATATTTCTCATATGGCTTTTATTTACATGCTTTACACTATAAATGTTGACAATTATTTAATGTGTTTAAAACATGAGTTGTCTTAGAGAAGATTTATATATATTCACTCTCCTAATTTTTTGTGTTATTATATCATTTAATCATTATGCTTCACTAATTAACAGGGCTACCCTATACACATTATGGCTTCAGTGTTAGCATAGTCACCCCAATCAAGCGGTCTTCATTTTTTGATGTTTTCTTAGTCATAGCCCACTTATTCCCACCCTTATGGCTTCCTATCCCTTTGATGGTTTCAACTGATTATCTCTCATTGTATATAAATGTTTTCCTTTGTTCCATATTCTGTATATATATCTTCATTTGTGCTATGATTGTCATTCTTAGCTTGATAAAGACGGGAGAACCCTCGTCGAAACGTCGCTGAAATAAATTCTTTAAGTAACTTGTATTCCATATAAATGTGTCATGTGTTATCCTCATCCAGTTACTAAATGCCACTTAAACAACTTAACAGTCTAGAATATCAGCAGGAGTAGAAGAATAAAAGGATCGAAAATTGAAAACGGCACCCTTTCATTGTTAAGCAAAACATGCAGTGTGGGTGGCTACAATCTGAACATTTAGTCATCTTATAGAGCTTATTCAACAGTATCGAATTCCAACTGCTAAGGGATCTTTTACGTGCATTCGAATGTGTACACGGGGGGGGGGGGGCACTTTCTTGGACAATGCAGGAATCGAACACCCGACCTCCGGGCTAGCAGTTCAACACCTTAGCCACTTAGTGTGGACACCCATCGTACATTTCATCCGTCAAATCAAAACATGTCATTGCCATCAGACCAATAATTAATTATTCTTAATTGAAAACTTTATCTTAATATTAGTCTGGCATTATTAAATCCTAATTTTATTGGTAGACGTTCGTCTTATTTCAAATTAAACTTTCATTTAACTATGAACAACCCTTAACGTGTCTCTTTAAAACAATTAAATACTCTAAAACAGTAGCTCAACCTTTTGACCTAAACTCATTAATTTACCATTTTGTATGTTAGCGACTTGTTATTCTTCTTATATGACATATTGCACGTGTCTGATTTCAAAGGGGTGTTGGGTGGCTGAATGGTTAGCACGCGCGCGCTGTATCATAAAGCCTGTCATTGAGTCAACTCCTTGACAAGGCGTAAGGTCGCCTGTCCAACCTGGTGGGTTTTCTTCATTTCCTCCGGTTTTCTTCCACTGTTAAAGACCTCTACGCGCAAGCGAAATATTGAAATAAAATCGAACTATATGTTAGTCCCGAAATGATCTGGTTTGGGACACAATAACTCTCTTTCTAATTCAGGTAGACTTGGTGTAGATGTTTATTAGGCCAATACCTTGGTGACTTTGGAACACAATAACTCTTCTTCTAATTGGGTTACAATGTTCAAACTTGGTGTAGGCATTTACTAGGTCAATGTCTTGATGAAGTTCGAATATCAGCATTTTCTGCGTTGGGTAAGCAGAGATGAGCAATTTGATTGGTTGATGATTCGACACACAATAACATTAGTTCTGAATAAGTGATAGTGATGAAACTTGGTGTATAGTTTCATTAAATTACTACCTTGACTAAGTTCGACAATGAGCATTTTCTGCTCAGGATAAGCAGAGCGATACGCAAATTGATTGGTCGAGACAAAGAAACACAATAACTCTGTTCAAACGTGGCGTAGGTCTTTATTAGGTCAATGCTTTGATGGAGTTCGAAGATGAGCATTTTATGCTTAGGGCAAGCAGAGATAAGCAATTTGATTGGTTGATGATTTCGGAAACTTTCACTTCAGTTCTAATTAAGTCAGAGCATTAAGTCAGAGCATTGTCTGCCATGGATAAGCAGAGCGATGAGCAATTTGACTGGTCGAGAATTTGAAACAAAATAACTCTCCTTCTAATTGGGGCAGAATGTTCAATCTTGGTGAAGGCGTTCATTAGTCAATGCCATGATGGAGTGCGAAGATGAGCATTGTCTGCTTACTGTAAGCAGAGATAAGCAATCTGATTGGTTGATACTTTGGGGCACGATAACTTTGGTTATAATGAAGTGAGAGTGACGAAATTCCAAATATAGATTCATTATGTCATAACCTTGACTAAGTTTGATGCTGAGAATTTCTGCGTAGACTTAGGAGCAATAAGCAATTTGACTGATCACATTGGAACATAACAACTCTGTTTCTAATTAAAGTAGAATTGTTATAACTCGGTGAGTTTTTGGCTGATTTCATTAATTCTTTTTCCTTTTTAAGATTCTTTATATATAACTCATAATGTAACCGATCCCTAAATCGGGACAGGTTGTACGTTGGAACAGCCTTTAAGTTAATACGATAGAATAGCTTTAGTTTATAGGGATACGTCATTGTTTATTGTTTGATTATATTAACTCTATGTACTGTTGTAATATTTGTGATATATGTATTATGTATGTATTTTGATGTACATTAATTTATCAGGTCGTAAGCTTCCAGACTGCGCTATGTTTCGTAAATAGTAACTAAAAACATTGATTGTTTACTTCTTAACTTCCCTGCGTAATTAATGCTCCCTGTGTCAGTCGTGCGAATGGCTTTCCTGGAAACCATGTGTTTTCGTTTTTGCGTGTGGTCAAGTAAACAGGCTCTTGGAGGTAAATAATTCAGTAATATTGCATTTGTATGTCATATTTCGTTTAATGTAGTATTTATTTATCTAACCTGCCTGGTTTTGCGCTGTGTTAAGCTGTATTTATTTTGTATTTTCAGTTTTCACGTCTGTGTTGCCGGTTATGTCTTAATTCAAGTCTGGAAGTTCGAGTCTAAAGTTTGCGTTCGTTCATCATGTATGATATTTGCGTTAGGCTATTTCCAATGTTTATGCGTTGATGTCTTCGTATGATGTCATAAAACATTAAGACAACGAATAAAGATATATATGGTAAACTACAGTCAGTCGAGTCTCCTTTCAATCTATTATGGTGTTATACTCCTGTTTTCGTGGCCACAGGCTGGGTGCGTTCGTTATTGGTCTCCAGCTGCCCTTACAGTGAAAACTCCTCTGCACGGAGTTCGAACACCTTTCGAATGGAATGAAAGAAACTTTATTATGCGGTAAATATATAAGTTTATAAGTAAACTTTGAAGTGTTCTGACATTAGTGTGTCCTTCGTATTATTTGAACTCTTATAAAATTGTGGCAGTATTGATGAAGAGGACATTATATTTTTTCGTATTCGCATTGTTTACAATGGCTACGTCTGCGAGTGATCCAGTTGATCCTACCGATCAGAGTACATACGGTTCTGTTAAATCAAGATCAGCGAAAACCTCTGAACGTTCATCGAAAAGATCGTCTGTTATTTCATTGAAGTTAATTGAAGCAGCCGAAGAAGCAGCTGTTATTGAACAGAAATTAAAGTATCATTCCTTAGAAGCCGAAAAGAAATTGGAACTTGAAAATATTCAGCTACGCAAAAATCTGGAACTTGAAAATATTCAACTACACAAAAATCTTGATATTGCGAATGCCAAGGTGAATGCTCTTCGTAGAATTGAAAATGAAGACTTTAAAGTTGACTGCAACGTGCCAGTATCAGAACAAAATAAGTCAGTACTTGTTGCAACATTTGTGAATAGTCATAACTTTTTGACAGATTATGGGGATCCGCCTCATTTATCTCCTCCTATTAACCCTGTGAGTTCGATAAGTCAACCTGTTGTTTCTGCCAGTTCACCTCTGGTGTCTGTACCCCCGCCTCAAATTCCAGTTAGTGATGTATATAATAATAATACCCCACCTATGAACAATGCTGATCATTCTCATACGTCACAGTCTGCTCCTGCGCAATTGTCTTCCTCGGTACATGTATCTACCAGTGACTTGGTTCGTATTTTGACAGATCAGGCTAACTTTAATAGATTACCCCCTCCAGAACCAGGTGTGTTTTCCGGTGACCCATTAAAATATCCAAACTGGAAGTGTGCCTTTAAAACACTTATTGAACACAAGAACATTCCGAAAGAGCAATGTATGCATTATCTACATCGATACATCAGTGGTCCAGCTAAGGAAGCCATTGAAAGTTACTGTCTGCTTGACACTCCGACAGCATTTGAAGATGCGAAGTCATTGCTTGAAAAGCGATATGGCGATCCATTTATTGTGGCTAATGCGTTTAGAGACAAATTAGAGGCCTGGCCAAAAGTACCTAACCGAGACGGTCCAGCACTGCGTCATTTTGCGGATTTTCTTACACAGTGTTACACTGCGATGCGAACAATTAATTGCCTTAATGTGCTTAATGATATGCGTGAAAATAGAAAACTGTTAAATAAACTCCCTGATTGGTTGGTGATGCGTTGGGGAAGAACTGTTAATGATTATAGAAAAAAAAGAGAAGAGTTCCCTCCCTTTAGTGAATTTGTTAGTTTTGTAACTAATGAAGCAGACATTGCATGCGACCCTTTAACTTCCATTACATGTACGCCTAATAAGAAAGAACACATTCCTTCAACATATCAACGCCGAACTGCCTTTTCAACCGAAATAAAGGAATCTTCGAGTCATGTTCCAGAAAATTGTGCCTTTTGTAATAGATCAAATCATTCCATTAGTGATTGTACTTTATTCGCTAAAAAATCATTGTCTGATCGTAAAGACTTTCTAAGGTCAAACAGATTATGCTTTGCTTGCTTATGTCTAGGGCATGTTTCAGGTATTTGTAAATCAAGACTCCGGTGTAGAATTTGTAATCATTTGCATCCTTCATTACTTCATGGAGATTTTGGCCAATCAAGTAGACCAGTGCCTAATGAAAATACTGAAGTGAAGTCTACTGTTTCGCATACTTTAAGAACTGGGACTAATAAGTGCTCAATGGTGTTACCCGTGTGGTTGTCTCACAAACATAACCCAAGTAAAGAAATTTTGACGTATGCTCTTTTGGATTCTCAATCTGACACAACATTTGTTTTAGATAAAACATGCGACGCTCTTGACATAGAAGGACTTCCTGTTAAATTGTCTTTGTCGACTATGTTTGCTGAAGACAGTCTTATTGCCAGTCGTAAACTTAATGGCCTAGTTGTTCGTGGCTATAATTATGATGTTAGAATTCCGCTGCCTGATACGTATACAAGAGATATTATGCCGGCTAATCGTACTCATATACCAACACCCGATGTAGCGAAGCGTTGGTCATATTTAGAACCTATTGCGAATAAACTTCAACCTCTTTTGAATTGCGACGTGGGATTGCTCATTGGTTACGACTGCGCAAGAGCTCTAGTTCCACGCGATGTCATACCTCCTGAGGGTAATGGTCCCTACGCTGAACGGACAGACTTGGGATGGGGCATCATTGGTATTGTAGATTTTAATTCGACCGATGACGTAGATCATATTGGCTTGAGTCATCGTATTATAACTTGCGAAGTACCTACATTGAACACTGCGGACATTGATGGTCGACCGGATGTTGTCGATCGCTGCGATCAAGGTCAAGTTCATATTTCGTTTCGCAACAAGATAAAGGAAGTAATCAGTCCAGATTGTATTCTTAAGCTCATGGAAATGGATTTCAATGAACATTTGGATGACTCTATAATTATGTCTAGTGACGACCGGAGATTTTGGGACATAATGTCTCGAGAGATTCATACTGCGCCAGATGGACATTACGAAATGCCATTACCGTTTCGGAGTTCTGAACCTGTTATGGAGAATAATAAAACTTTAGCACTTCGTCGTTTGTATCATTTAGAGTCGCGTTTTCGTAAAGATGAACATTTGCGCTCAGATTACGTAACCTTTATGGAAGACATTATTGGTAAAGGATATGCGGAAAGGATTAGTGACGATTCGTATGTATCTGAACATGTTAATTATATTCCGCATCACGCTGTTTATAACCCAAAGAAACCTGGAAAAATCCGCGTGGTATTCGATTGTCAAGCTAAGTTTCGAGATAAATCTTTGAATGACTACCTGTTGAAAGGGCCGGACTTAACAAACGCCTTAGTTGGTGTACTTTGTCGATTTCGGAAGGAGCGCGTAGCTTTTATTTGCGATATCGAAAAGATGTTTTACCAGTTTCATGTTAATGTCGAACACCGAGACTACCTTCGATTTCTCTGGTGGATAAATGGTGATTGTGACTCTAAGCCTCAAGAATTTCGTATGACCGTTCATTTGTTTGGAGCTGGCTCATCTCCGGGATGCTCAAACTTTGCTCTAAAACAAGCCGCGAAAGATCACGAGAAAGATTTCGGCACAGTTGTCTCAAATTTCATTCAGAATGATTTTTATGTTGACGATGGTTTAACGTCAGTTTCGTCTGTGAGTGAAGCTATCAACCTTATCAGTAAGAGTAAGGAACTTTTATCGTGCTGTGGGATACGTTTGCATAAATTTCTATCCAATTCAGCAGAAGTTATTGAATCTATACCGTGTCATGATCGTGCTGAAGGAGTAAAGAATCTCGATTTGACTATCGATGATCTCCCAACAGAACGTGCGCTAGGGATTGAATGGTGCATTGAGTCGGATGCGTTCCGATTTCGAATCAAACTTTCGGATAAGCCTTTAACGAGAAGAGGCATACATTCTATTATAAGTTCGATATACGACCCACTTGGCTTCACATCTCCCATGTTATTGGTTGGGAAACAAGTTCTACAAGAGATGTGTAGGCTCAACACTGGTTGGGATGATGTGATTCCTGAAGATTTGCTTCCACGTTGGCAACGGTGGAGAGAGGAACTGTTTAAGATTGAGACTCTTGAGATCCATAGATGTTTCAAGCCTGACGGTTTTGGAACTGTAAATTCCGGAGAGATTCATAATTTTTCGGATGCGAGTACATTTGGGTACGGAGAATGCTCCTATTTGCGGCTAGTGGATGCTAATCAACGTGTCCATGTTTCGTTAGTTATGTCGAAGTCCAGAGTGACTCCGTTGCGAGCTATAACTATTCCACGTCTAGAACTGACTGCAGCTGTCGTTGCTGTCAATGTGAACTTACTCATTAAAAAGGAATTAGGATATCCTACAATTGCTCAATATTTTTGGACTGATAGTCGTGTCGTATTAGGGTATATAAACAACGATGTTCGTCGCTTTCAAACATTTGTTGCAAATCGCGTCCAGAAAATCCGAGATCATTCACAACCGAGTGAATGGCATCATGTTACGACGAAAGCAAATCCTGCGGACATAGCGTCTAGAGGCGCATCTGCTAATGACTTAGTTGGAAATTCAATGTGGTTTAAAGGACCAGATTTTCTGTGGAAACCTGTAGTACCGGATGACAAAGAAGATTATTCGAATATCGCATTTGAGGCAGATGATCCGAACATTCGTAAAATTAACACTTTTGCTGTAAAATCCGAGAACAGTTTTGATGTGATGAGACTGAGTTTTTGTTCTAGTTGGTTTCAACTTAAAAGGGTTATAGCCTACTGTTTACGTTACAAGTCTATTCTTAGAAATCGGATTGCTAAGAACACTGATAGTACAGATAATATTGAAAATCCTGTTGGACCTTTAAGGGTTAACGAGCTTAATGCAGCAGAACTTGTGTTATTGAAGTTAGTTCAAGCTGAAGTTTTTAGTAAGGAGTTAGAAACTTTGCGATCCGTGAAACAACTTCAAGAGGAGTCTAATAGAAATGACATTCGTTTGCGTCGGAAGTATATACAAAAGAATTCAACTTTGAGTAAGTTAGATCCTTTTTTGGACGATAATAACCTGTTACGAGTTGGTGGACGACTTGGTAACTCAAGACTAAGTTGTGCTGAGAAATACCCAGTTATTCTGCCGCGTAAGTCTTTCGTGACCGAACTTTTAATTGCTCATCACCATGAATTGTGTGAACACCAAGGTCGTGGACTTACTGTAAATGAACTTCGTTTAAACGGTTATTGGATTCTAGGATGTACCAGTGCGGTTTCGGAATACATCCATAAATGCGTTAAATGTAGAAAATTGCGTGGTCGATGTCAAGACCAAAAATGTCCAATCTTCCAGAGGATAGATCGGAATCTACGGCACCCTTTACGTATTGCGGAGTTGATTGTTTTGGTCCTTGGTTGATCAAAGAGGGGCGTAAAGAACTCAAGAGATATGGTGTTCTGTTTACCTGTTTAAATTGTCGCGCGATCCATGTCGAGACTGTCAATACCATGACTACTGATTCTTTTATCAATGCGTTGCGTAGGTTTTTGACATTTCGTGGTCCGATACGAGTGCTTCGTTGTGACAACGGAACTAACTTTGTTGGAGCTAAGCGAGAGCTCAAGGATGCTTTCAAAGAGATGAACCATGAACACATCCAACAGTTCCTGCTTAAACGTAGTTGTGATTATTTCGAGTTCAAAATGAACGTCCCTTCTGCTAGTCACATGGGAGGCATTTGGGAACGGCAAATCCGTACCGTACGCAGTATTCTGTCTTCGTTGATGGACCAATCCGGTACTCAACTAGATGACGAGTCACTTCGGACATTTATGTGTGAAGCAGCTGCAATCGTAAACAGCCGACCCTTAACGACTGATACTCTTAATGATATCAATTCTTTAGAACCTCTCACGCCTAACAATCTGTTAACTATGAAATCAAAAATTCTGTTACCACCACCTGGTAATTTTCAACAAACTGACGTTTACTCTAGAAAACGTTGGAGACGAGTACAGTATTTGGCTAATGTTTTTTGGACCCGTTGGCGAGTAGAATATTTACAGAATTTACAAACTCGACAGAAGTGGACTCAACCCGTTCGAAATATTCAAGTTGGTGATGTTGTTTTGATTAAGGATACTGACTCTCCCCGAAATAGTTGGAACTTAGGAAGAGTTGTTGTTGCGGATCCAGACTCAGATGGACATGTGCGTAAAGTGAAGATTATGATTGGTGATCGTGCGTTAGATGATAACGGAAAGCGAATTAATCCTATATCATACCTAGATCGTCCAATTCATAAACTGGTTGTTTTATTGGAAAACTAGACCGGGGTGTTCCCCATCGAGGAGCCTTCGTTGTTGCGACTTCGTTATTGCGTTGCGGTACATTTTGTTGTTCGATCTTGTCATACATATAGATGTAGGCATGTACATTTTCGTTGCGATTCCGTTAGTGCGATACGAATATGTGAATTCGAACTTTCTGTAATAATTGACAATAGTAGTCTTAGTAATGTGTGTATATTTATGTACACTTGTAATATCTTTCTGCGAAGATCGCAGAGTGTTTTTGTGCTTTATTTATGAAAATTAAATGCCTTTAATTTTGAGGAGCCATGTAACCGATCCCTAAATCGGGACAGGTTGTACGTTGGAACAGCCTTTAAGTTAATACGATAGAATAGCTTTAGTTTATAGGGATACGTCATTGTTTATTGTTTGATTATATTAACTCTATGTACTGTTGTAATATTTGTGATATATGTATTATGTATGTATTTTGATGTACATTAATTTATCAGGTCGTAAGCTTCCAGACTGCGCTATGTTTCGTAAATAGTAACTAAAAACATTGATTGTTTACTTCTTAACTTCCCTGCGTAATTAATGCTCCCTGTGTCAGTCGTGCGAATGGCTTTCCTGGAAACCATGTGTTTTCGTTTTTGCGTGTGGTCAAGTAAACAGGCTCTTGGAGGTAAATAATTCAGTAATATTGCATTTGTATGTCATATTTCGTTTAATGTAGTATTTATTTATCTAACCTGCCTGGTTTTGCGCTGTGTTAAGCTGTATTTATTTTGTATTTTCAGTTTTCACGTCTGTGTTGCCGGTTATGTCTTAATTCAAGTCTGGAAGTTCGAGTCTAAAGTTTGCGTTCGTTCATCATGTATGATATTTGCGTTAGGCTATTTCCAATGTTTATGCGTTGATGTCTTCGTATGATGTCATAAAACATTAAGACAACGAATAAAGATATATATGGTAAACTACAGTCAGTCGAGTCTCCTTTCAATCTATTATGGTGTTATACTCCTGTTTCCGTGGCCACAGGCTGGGTGCGTTCGTTATTGGTCTCCAGCTGCCCTTACACATAAGATGCGACAGAAACTGACCGTGAATATGAAAGCTCTAATATCTGCTTAGCAGATCTAGTTTTCATTATTATCATTATTGTGCTATATCTTGTTTTGATGACATTGATGTTGTTCAGAATTTAATATATTTTAATATAAATATTTATTTTGTTGTTTTTGTTACTGAGTAAGGGGAGACATTGTGCAAGGCGACATCGCAGTCGGATTTCATTCAATTATTTGCGATCCCGGTCAAGAACGTAGAAAGGGATTCCTTATAGTCACTCGTTAGCTGACACTTACTCATTACTAACCGAAGAGAGTTGTGATCCCAGGCGAGCTTAGCAAAACCTGGACAACAGATCAGTAGCCGCCGCTCCACTAGTGAGTCGTTGTGATAGAGGGGCCCATTTTGTAGTGGATACAACCGTTGGACGCTACACATTGTCTTAGAAGAGATTTTAAACAAAATCAGCATAATAAAGCGATGAATGAATGGGAAATGGTGTTAAAAATATCAGATATTTCACACGTCAAATACATGATCTTATATCAAATACATGTACATATATTGTCTTGTATTTATCAACAAAGGACGGGACTTTTAGATATTTTATCTTCTTGACTTTTATTGATATACACGTACATTATATTAAATATCAAGGTTTGTAATAGAATATCTAGGGTTTTTTTTTCAAATTTATAATGTTAATGCGACATGGAACAAGTCTGGAGTTAAATATTGACCATGAATTTACCCATAGAATTTATTTATCATAGGCCTCCATGTTCACAGAAATGTCATGCGAAAACCCGAACATGAAATAATAATTGGTGTACAGTACAAACTTGAATCCAGGAAAATGTCACCAAGAAAACCCCTGGCTATGGTACCAGCACTCATTTTCTTTATTAAAGTCAAACTGACCTACTTGGCATGTATTCATTGATAAAGGTTAACGGACTTCAAATTCCTTTGTTTTAACTTGGCCACAATTCCTTCCATCGCTACTAAATCAACAACGCAGTCTTGGTTAAATTTGTGTCAAATATTTCTTGAGCATATGAAATACACTTTTAAGTCGGGAAATTGATTACAAGTTTGTAAAGACGTTATTTATTCGCAGGTATTTTGTCCAAATGCACAAAGTTAGCAGGCATATATTGATAAAATATTAAAATCATGAGAGAAAAACCTAAACACCAGATTCTTTGTATTTTTATTTTGTCGTAAATGCTTCTATACATGTATATACTTATTACATTCACGTTTCAACATAGCTGGCATTCCTTTGCTGGTAACAACACCGTGTAGCTAGTTGCAATTTAAGGTGTCGGGCTTCCCTAAAAAAATATTCGTTATGTTAAAAATAGCAGTTGTCTCGTCGTACAGTCTAATATTATAGTGTATCTAATGTAAACACATTTTTCATGTCATCAGGTTTTTTTTTATTTTGTGATAAACAACTGTTTGAAATTGTCGGAACCAAGACAGATATTTAAGGAACGATATTATAAAAATAAAAGACTGGGTGGAACTATTATTGTAGCATGTGATAACAATTACCTTATGGTGACCAGTTGTTTTGGATAAATAAAAATTCAGGGGTATAATGTATAGCATTTTGTGGTTTTTAAAACTTTCTACACTTTTCCATATAAACGGGAGAACGAAGGACGATTTTTAAGAACTATGGCTAACCTCTCCAGAGTGTTCATTTTAATTCTGTTAGTTGCAGGTAGGCTGAAGTTTTATTACTCATACTTTGTTAAAACATCGAAAGTAAAATGTAAGTATTTAGAATAAGAAAATACGGGATAGTCCACATGTACTGTATTAAGCGAAGATATCTGAAGTTGAATTTAAGTTGACCCGTTCAGACTTCTGAGATAAGCCATCTTAGAATAAAATTTCTTTAAAAGACTGGTGCCGAGATGAAGTATTTGGAACTGGCGTATAATATTTGTAACAATTTTGCGTTCAAACGAGTAAGTTGAACAGTTGAACTATAGCTTAACGAGCGCCGATGTTTTTTAAACCAGCTTTTACTTAGTTGATCGGTATTCTAAGCAGCTGCACGGGGGCCTAATTTATTTATATAAGCCGATTTGGACATACATACATGAAAGTTTCATGTGTTTAACGTCCTACTATTCTGCACCAACCTCAACATGTCCTCTACAGTACAGTAAGATTTATTAGCAGTTGGAATGTTAAGAAAAGTAGGCGCGGAAACGCCGGTGTTCTTACAAACTGTCCGATTTGTTCCAATAAAAAATTACCATGAAGTATTTTTTTTTTTTTTTGGATGATGATGCATAAAACTAATAATTTCCTTTGTATATTTATTGTGCAATGAAATGTCATTATCAATAATATACCTTTTCCTCACATTCTCTCAATTACAAGTTCAGACTCTTTCTTAAACTTCTTCAGGAGGCTGTGATGTTGCCGAATCTGGGAGAAGGATAAGGAACAGACCTGGTGGTCAAAGGCAAACTAATCGAGCTAGGCAGTCTAGTCGACGTGCAGGGTCTAGACAAGACCCACTCTTTCTGCTTCGGAAAATTTCAGAAGCATCTGGGAAATTTTCAGTAGATATGTATAATAGACTGAGGCCTCAAAATCCGAATCTGATATTTTCTCCTGTAAGTATCTTTATTGCTCTTTCAATGACTTCACTGGGTGCACGAGGACCTTCTAGGTTCCAAATCAACAGGACTCTAAGACAGTTTGCCATGAGGAGATTTTCTCACCAAGCTTCTAGAATATTATTATCAAAATTACCAAACTCTAATGACAATATCACTTTTCAGTATGCTAACGGGATATTCTTACGACCAGAAACGACTGTTCTTCCATCTTTTAAGGGCAGGATTAGACGTTTCTACAACACGGAGGTGTTTAATTTGAGCTCTTGGTACCCAGAAAGGGACATAAATAATTGGGTGGAACGAAAAACAAACGGACTTCTCAGTGATTTTCTGTCCCCTGGATCTATTGGCGATTCATTCATGATGTGGATCATCAATGCTGTGTTTTTTCGTGGAACTTGGGAAAAATTATTCGACCTTCGCAAAACATCGAGACGCCCATTCACAGGAGCTGGTGGTAACGCCGCTTATGTGGAAATGATGGAAATGGTAGATTCATTTCCAAGCAACCGTATAGAAGCGCTACAAACGTCAGTTCTAGAACTACCCTACGTTGGTGGCAGATATAGTCTCTTCATTTTTCTGCCAGACACAAGCAATGGACTAGAAAATCTCGAAACCAATATGACGTATCGAACCCTGGAAACAATCATGAAGAATATGCAAGATCCAAAAGTCTTTTCAATTGGCATTCCCAAAATTTATTTGGACAATTCGTTGGATTTGGAAACAAGTTTGAAGCAGATGGGCATCACCCGGATATTTGATGTTAGGGAAGCTGATTTGTCTGGAATCGAAGGTGATAACATGTTGTTTGTGGACAGTATCATTCATAAATCAGTTTTGGAAGTAAATGAATTTGGAACCATTGCCACCACCGTGACGCAAGTAGCAATCGCAACCAAGTCTTTATCACAACAGTTCATTGCAAACAGACCGTTTATGTTTATTGTTAGGGATAAAAAGTATGATATTAATCTTTTTATGGGAAGATTTTCTTATCCTTGAAGATAAATTTTGGTTTTATCATATTTTTTGTTTCATGTGGGCATAAGAGCATTCAATTTAAATAAAACGATGACTCCGAGAGCACAGAACATTCAAATGAAATACAATTGCCCAATTTGTTGTATCAGTTTCTTATCCCTGGAGCTAAATTGACTTTTTTGAAAGTAAATTTGTGTTAAGGCATGGGGCAATTGATCGTATTTTAAAATGAACATTAAGCTATAATATTAATGTTCAATTTGTCGGTTCAGGTGTCCAGAATCCGGTAACAGTATTGATTATTACGATTTGATTAAATAACGATAGAACAAACAGAAATGATTTGTTATTCAGAACGTTGATGCAATAAATATTACAATTTAATCTTTTAAACAGCCTCGTGGGTTTTCTCTGGGTACTCCGGTTTCCTCCCACTGCTAAAAACCCCTACGCGCAAGTGAATTATTGAAATATAATTAAACCATATTTTAGTCCCGCAATGACCTAGTTTATGTCGAGTGGACGTTAAACCCCATTTCTCTCCCTCGCCCCCCTCCCTCTCTATTTCTCTCCTAATCGTTTAACCTAGTAGTGATTGATCATGATATCTATCTTGGGGTTGTATAAAATACTGGCTAAGGTGAAAAATTCCCATCCATAATCTAATCTGATAAGAACACATGCCCTATTTTGTTTTTATTGTTCAAAACTTCGTTTTACTTGTCTTCACTTCACACCAGGAAGCCATCAAGAGTATTAAAAAACAAATAAAGATCTGTATTTTAATTTCGATACAGACGGCGGCGCCGGTCTTCTGTGAGAGCGGAGGAGCAGAGCTTATCGTGTCGGGAGCCCTCAAAGAAAATTTAGGAAAATTTGACGGCCGCAAACGCGTTTTCCTGCTATTGAATGCAACAACTTCAAAGTGTATCTTCTTTGATTGGTATTTATCTAGTTCAGCTCTGAGACCTACGTTCAGAGCTGAACTAGTAGTTATAAAACTCAGTAATTGTCAAAATATGCAGGCAGGTTATCTTACAACAGTTTGTGAAGATTTGTAAATTAAATTTAAAATAATACTAGGCCTTGTGATAGGCCTATATATTTCTAATGGAAAAGGTGATCATTTCTCAAAAAAAGTCACGATGTGCAGGCAGGATATCTCACAGCAGTTTGTGAAATTAAGACAATACTAGTCATCATATTGGCCAACCTATTTCTAAAAACAGTGATCAACTATCAAAAAAAATAAAAATAAATAAGGACACACGATATGTGGAATATTTAAATTTTTTGGCAGCATATTTATCTGAGATTTATTATATTTCACTTCGGGTGAATGAAAAGGAAAAAACCATTGTTACGGGTTATACCATAATGTTAATGAAATACAACTTGGTGTTCTGTTAAAGGTAGATACAGTTCTATTTGTGTCAGAATAAGTGAGTAAGACGCTGGATTGCTAGCCGAGGGGTCACAGGTTAGATCCCGGTGTTGGCCTAGAAGGGTTCGACATTTTCCCGTGTGGTTTCCCTTGTCAGTGGTGCTGGACGGAGGACCTGTCACGGATAGCTGTCTAGTCGTTTGAATGGGACGAAATTTCCTGGCGCATCCGGAAAGGAACACTGTCTAGTCATTCTGATGGGATGTAATATCAAGGGTCTGTTAGCATGCACGTAAATGAACCAATGACATTTGGCATTTCAAATAAGGGTAGGCTGTGGAGCTGCTGTTCAGTTAAATATTCTTAATTTTATTTAATTTCAATTTTCTACATATTATGCAAGCAAACTGATGTTTGAAAAGGAGCATATTTTAAATAGAGAG
The DNA here is from genome assembly GCA_948474765.1 of Patella depressa. Taxonomy (NCBI): domain Eukaryota; kingdom Metazoa; phylum Mollusca; class Gastropoda; family Patellidae; genus Patella; species Patella depressa. The sequence goes on along the minus strand of OX419715.1, from coordinate 46,378,795 downwards.
AGAGAATTAGATATCAAGACTAAGTTTGGATTGGCACCAAATTCATTTCTCATAGACTACCAAGAATATTTGTCGGTCTGCGAAACACAACGAAATAATTAATTTTATACTCTGGTTTCCCCCCACTGCTAAAGACCCCTACGCGCAAGTGATTAATTGAAATAAATTTAAACCATATGTTAGTCCCGAAATGACCTAGTTTGTGTCCAGTGCAGTTAAACCCCATTTCTCTCTCCCCTATACATTATAGTTGAAACTGTTAAAAGCTTTTGTGACCTTGAAAATTTGCTCAAGAAAATATACCATAGTTGCATTCACATTTGGTAATTTACATGATCAAAGAGAAACTTTGCCAGATACATGACAAAAGTAAAGTATGACATTTTCATTCACTGCTTCTGTATATGTTTAGTTTTAAATGGTCGGATAAATTTAACTTATCAATGCATTTATGTAGCCCAAATCTTACCTACATTTAAAATTTAAAGGCAAAATGAAATGTTCTTTAAATTAAAGGAAAATTCTGAGAGTTCACAGGTAAATGTGGCCAAATGTGAAAATATCTTATATGAATAAATCTCTAGTGTCCCAAAAATATTTTGAAAATTGTAAACTGATTATAAAAGTTAAAATAAATGGTTTTATGCCTTCATAAATGGGGTGCAAGTAACATTTAATTCAAAAGTGAAAATTTTTGCAGTTTACTGAATACAGGTACACATGAGAGCTATATGTGTAATAGAAATTGACTTTTACACAAATATCAGGTTCATTTCATTAAGTGAGGAAAATTTATAATTTAATGAGTAGATAAATAGTCTCTAAATGGTTTTATGCCTTCATAAATGGGGTGCAAGTAAAATTTAATTCAAAAGTGAAAATTTTTGCAGTTTACTGAATACAGGTACACATGAGAGCCATATGTGTAATAGAAATTGTCTTTTACACAAATATCAGGTTCATTTCATTGAGTGAGGAAAATTTATAATTTAATGAGTAGATAAATAGTCTCTACCTAGTACATTCTGCCAATATTCAGTTAGAAAGAAATATTTCACAATAATCCAATGATTTCATTTAATATATTTATTGATTTTTTTTTTCAAAACAAAGAAATATGTAATAAATGTACAGTTGAGGGTTAAATGTATTCAAATTCTTTACAAGAAATATGCATTTCAAAGTCATTCAGGCACCCACATAACAAGCCTGCTTATCGTTCAATGAAAACTGTTTTAAAATTAAGATTTATGAATGAATTAAGTGAGCAGTGCCGATAGTTATTTAAGCATTATTCACATTGTCCTTCCATGTTAGAAATTTATCTGTTTAACAATTCTTCATAAAAGTAAATACAGTGGCTTCTATATTGGTGGGCTGAAAAAATACATATTAATTACTAGACCTGCATGCAGGAATGACGGGTTTCACTGGTTCCACGTTACCCTTTAACATGTCACGTCGGTGCCACGTTACCCTTGAACATATGTCACTTCCGGTACCAATGAAACCATGGTTTTATGCCTTCATAAATGGGGTGCAAGTAAAATTTAATTCAAAAGTGAAAATTTTTGCAATTTACTGAATACATGTACACATGAGAGCCATATGTGTAATAGAAATTGTCTTTTACACAAATATCAGGCTCATTTCATTGAGTGAGGAAAATTTATAATTTAATGAGTAGATAAATAGTCTCTACCTAGTACATTCTGCCAATATTCAGTTAGAAAGAAATATTTCACAATAATCCAATGGTTTCATTTAATATATTTATTGATTTTCTTTCAAAACAAAGAAATATGTAATAAATGTACAGTTGAGGGTTAAATGTATTCAAATTCTTTACAAGAAATATGCATTTCAAAGTCATTCAGGCACCCACATAACAAGCCTGCTTATCGTTCAATGAAAACTGTTTTAAAATTAGGATTTATGAATGAATTAAGTGAGCAGTGCCGATAGTTATTTAAGCATTATTCACATTGTCCTTCCATGTTAGAAATTTATCTGTTTAACAATTCTTCATAAAAGTAAATACAGTGGCTTCTATATTGGTGGGCTGAAAAAATACATATTAATTACTAGACCTGCATGCAGGAATGACGGGTTTCACTGGTGCCACGTTACCCTTTAACATGTCACGTCGGTGCCCTGTTACCCTTGAACATATGTCACTTCCGGTACCAATGAAACCATTAAACAGGTTTCCCCATAAGCATTGCACACATCAAATAAATTGGACGCAGAATCAACCAAATCCAGCTAATATCAATTCATTTTATACATTTGTTACTTGTAAGTGATCCTGACAAAATTACATTACTTCCGGTGATAATGAAAATGTTCAATTAGTTTTATGAAATCCGAAATGACATATGACATCATATAGTGAAAATTTTATGTAAATAGAATAATAATTTCCACTTTTATAGACCAAAAACCTTGAAATGTGACTTGTAGACAATCAACTACTTCTCTGCAACCGCACAAGTTAGAAACCATTTTGTGGTGTCTGTATGATCGTATGGATTCAATCTATTTGTTGAATGGAATCAAATATCATAATTTTGAAAACATTACAAATCAGACTCATTTGAATAAAATATCTGTTTTTCAGGCTAAAAATTCAGCAGTTTTTGACAAAATGACATCACTTCTGGTGATACTAAAACAGATAAATTAGTTCTATAAAATCGTAAATGGCATAAGACATCATATGGTGAAAATTTTATGAAAATCGAATAATAACTGATTCTTTTAGAGCCAAAATAAAGTAAAAAGTGACTTGTGGAAAATCGTCCATTTCTCTGCAACCGTACAAGTTAGAAACGATTTTGTGGTATCTATATGATCGCATGGGTTCATTCTATTTGTTGATGGGAACCAAATTTCATAATTCTAAAAATAATACAAATAATACTCATTTGAATAAAAAATGTATTTTTAAGGCTAAAAATTCAGTTATTGCCTAAATGACGTCACTTCCGGTAACAGTAAAAGTGTTAAAATGGTTCGGAATAGTCGACTGTGGAAATAGGCAAGGGAGAACGAAAGAAAATTGAAAATCGAATAATAATTGATTCTTTTACAGCCAAAATAACGTGAAAAGTGACTCATGCAAAATTGCCCATTTCTCGGCAACTGCTTATATTACAAACTAAATTTCACATACATTCTCTTTGTATTGCTACAAGTTTATGAAAGTATCGAAGAAATATTTTAATATATGAAGACACTGGATGGGTTGTAAATAGCTTATTTTTACCCCTTTTTTTACCTTTTAACCGAAATGGGCCGAAAACAAAATCGAAATTAAAAAAACTGAGTCCGAGATTTTGTGCACCTTAACAGGGCGCATCTTTTGAGTAAGATCAGATTAGTAGAAAATAGTATTTGCTTTCAAAGAGTGGTACCGAACTGTCAATATTGTAGTTTTTGCTGAATTTACGCCACTTCCGGTGCCTACAGAAAACTTTACCGGTAACAAAATAAAATGGAATTTTGAACCACGGAACATATGAACATGGTTTTATACAAATCGAACAATAAATAATTAATGTCGGACTGAAAAACTGAATTAGCCAATGGCGGCCGAAGAAAATTACGGAGCAAAAAATGTTGACATTTTTGTTCAAATCAGATGACTCTTTAACCTTGGTTAAAATGTCATATAAAAATATTAATAAATAAAAAAGTTTTTTGTAAAAATTTAAATTTTCAAAATTTGGCGCCTAATATCTTTCAAGATTCGTCGAAAATCAAAAATAAAAAGTAACATAGCTATGTTCCCTGTTTCTGGCTATGTTCAAATGCATCATATGCTAAAATCCAATGATTATTGTTAATATTACGGCAATATTTCAAAAAACAACATTTACGGTGATTTCGGACATTTCGCAATGTCGCAGAATGCCGGGAATAGCTTTAATCTCTAAGTCACACCCACTTTCCCAGTGAAACTGAAGACATTGTATCGATCCGAAAAGTAGTTGCTGAGATATAAGCAAATTGGAAAAATAAAATAATAATAATAAGAAGAACTAGACCTGCATGCAGGAATGACGGGTTTCACTGGTGCCACGTTACCCTTAAACATGTCACTTCCGGTGCCAACGAAACCACTAAACAGGTTTCCAAATTAACATTGCACACAAATAAAATGGACGCAGAATCAACCAAATCCAACAATATCAATTCATTTTATACATTTGTTACTTGTAAATGATCTTGACAAAATTAAATTACTCCCGGTGTTAATAAAAATGTTCAATTAGTCTTATGAAATCAGAAATGGCATACGATATCATATTGTGAAAATTTTATGTAAATCGAATAATAATTGCCACTTTTAAAGACCAAAAAACTTGAAAAGTGACTTGTAGAAAATCGGCTATTTCTCGACAACCGTACAAGTTAGAAACCATTTTGTGGTATCTGTATGATCGTATGGCTTCATTCTATTTGTTGATTGACATCAAATACCATAATTTGAAAAAGATTTCAAAACAGACTCATTTGAATAAAATATCTGTTTTGAAGGCTAAAATTACAGTTTTTGCCAAAATGACGTTACTTCCCATGATAATGAAAATCTTACATTACTTGTATGAAATCCAATATGGCATTAGGTATAACATGGTGTAACGTTTATGAAAATCGAATAATAATTGACTCTTTTATGGCCCAAAATCCTTCAAAAGTGACCTGTAGAAAACCGTCTATTTCTCGGCAACCGAACAAGTTACAAACAATTTTATGATATCTATATGACCATATGAGTTGTGTTTATATGTGAATTTAAACCAAAAGTTAAAATTATTGATACATATTAAGTAATTCTTGGTTGAATAAATCATTGATTTAAAAAGTTTAAAATGGAGTTTTTGACAAAATGACGTCACTTCCGGTGTCAATTTTAAATTGTAATCAACTTAATATGACGCTACATGCTTTCTGAATCAAATGATGTCACTTTTATAAAAATCCAATAATAATTGACTATTTTACAGGCAAAAATAACGAAAACAGTGACTTATGCAGAAATGCCCATTTCTTGGCAACTGCTTATATTACAAACTAATTTTAACAAACATTTTCTTCATTTGGATTATAGCTACATGTTTATAAAAGTTACGAAGAAATATTTTAAAATCTGAAAAGCCTGAATGGGTTGTAAATATGTCAATTTTACACCATTTTTAGCCTCTTAATCGAATTTGCTCGAAAATGAAATCGAAATTAAAAAAACTGCTTCCGCCATTTTTTGCGCCTTGAAAGGACACACTCTTTGAGTCATATAATTTTTCAAAAAGATAATATTTGTTTTCGAAGAAGGAAAATAGCTGTCAAAATTGTAGTTTTTGGTAAAATTATGCCACTTCCGGTGCCGACAGATAACACTATTGATAATTGAGATAACCAAGCATATGAACTTTGTTTTATACAAATCGAACAATAAAAAAATAATCTAGGACTGAAAAACTGAATTAGACAATGGCGGCCAAGGAAAATTACTGAGACAAAATTTTTTAACATTTTTGCGCAAGTCAGATGACTCTTTAATTCTGTGTACAACACGACTAAAAAATATTCATAAATAAAAAAGTTTTTTGTAAAATTTTAAATTTTCAAAATTTGGCGCCTAATATCGAAAGTAGCGTAGCTATGTGCCATGTCTCCGGCTATGCCAAAATGTATCGAAAGTTAAAATCCAATGATTATTGTTAAAATTACTGCAATATTTTCAAAAACGATAAATTCGGTGATTTCGGACATTTCGCATTGTCGCAGAACGTTCAAAATAGCTTTATCCTCTAAGTCACACCCACTTTCCCAGTAAAACCGAAGAAATCGTAACGATGCGACACGTAGTTGCTGAGATCTACTCAAATTGGAATCTGAATAATAATAATAATAATAACTAGACCTGCAAGCAGCACTGAACTGGCTTTCAGGAATCATACAGGAAGTTTATTATACCATAGCCGACCCACTGAGTTACCAAACTATACTTTAGTTGTTTTGCTTCAGTGACACCCTCTATCATATGTAAAAGTAATATTTGCTGGCGAAAAGACCGGTCAAAATTGTAAATTATGGCAAAATTTCGTCACTTCCGGTGCCGAAAGAAATTTTAAAAGGTGAAAAATAAGTCGAAAATTCGCAACATACAAAATACAAACTTTGTTTTATACATATCGGGCAATAAATAATTAATCTATAACCCATAAGCTTAAATTAAGAATGTAAAAAAACTTAAAAGTGACCCTGGGAAAATTGGTTATTATTCGACAAGGGAACATGCTAGGAGCCTTTTCTTGATATCAATATGATGGTATTCATTCAATCTTACTGCCCATTAGAGTCAGACGCTATAAAGTTAAACGAATAATAAATATGAATCCCTTCAAAAAAAATGTTTGTTTTGAAGGCTAAAAATACGTTTTTTGCAAAATGACATTACTTCCGGTGATATTGAAAATGTTAACTTGGTTCATAGAAGTCATAAATGGCATAAGGCAACAAATTGTAAAAAAATTATAAAAATCGAATAATAATTGACACTTTTATAGACCAAAAACCTTGAAAAGTGACTTATAGAAGATCGCCTATTTCTCTGTAACCGTACAAGGTAGAAACCATATTGTGGTATCTGTATGGTCGTATGGCTTCATTCTATTCGTTGATGGGAATCAAATATCATAATTTTTAAAACATTATAAGGCAGACTCATTTGAATAAAATATTGGTTTTTAGGTTAAAAATACAGTTTTTGCCCAAATGACGTCATTTCCGGTCACAGTGAAAATGTAAAATTGACTTGACCAAGTCCAAATTGGCATTAGGCATCAAATGGAGAAAAATATTGCAAATCGAATAATAATTCACTCTTTTATAGGCAAAATAACGTGAAAAGTGATGCATGCAAAATTGCACATTTCTCGGCAACTGCTCATATTACAAACTAATTTTCGCACACATTCTCTTCGTCTGGATTATTGCTACGAGTTTATGAAAATTACAAATAAATATTTCAAAATATGAAGACGCTGAATGAATTGTAAATAACTGAATTTTACACTTTATTTTACATTTTATTCGAAATTGCCCGAAAATGAAATTGAAATTAAAAAATATGAGCTAAGGATTTTGTGCACCTTTGCAGGGTGCATCCTTTTAGTTATATCAGTTTTGAAAAAAAAAATATTTGCTTTCAAAAAGTGGTACCGAACTGTCAAAATTGTAGTTTTTGTTAATATTACGTCACTTCCGTTACCAACAGAAAAATTTCACCGTAACCAAAAAAATTACAATTGGGACCACGGAGCATATGAACTTTGTTTTATACAAATCGAACAATAAATAATTTTTCTGGATACGAAAAACTAAATTAGCCGATAGCGGCTAACGAAAATTACCGAGACAATCTTTTTTTCTCATTTCTGCTCAAGTACGATGATATTTTAACCCTGTGTAAAATATCATGAAAAAATATTCATAAATAAAAAAGGTTTTCGTAAAAAAATTAATTTTTTTCAAAATATCGGACATTTTTTCGACTACTTCCGGCTTTACGATCGTTGTTGTGATAGTTTTACGAAGTTCTTTGGATACTTAACTTTCTGTACCAGAAGTGTCAGAAACATCCATTGAGTAGTTTTGGAAAAAAAGATAAATTAAAGAGCGTTTCCAAAAATTTAACGATTTTTAATTTTTTTTCAAAGTTTGAGGCCATTTTTTGACCACTTATATTATTTCAATGCTTTTCATTTTGGATTCACTATATAGACAACCGATAGGACTTTGAGTCAGAAAAGTTTAAGAAAAATCTGCGGCGTCGTTTTCGAGAAAAGGGCGTCTCGGAATGTTAAAAAATCGGAAAATACTAGATTTTTGGCATACAATAATTTATTTCCTTACCATTGAAATCTCATTATTTAGATACCATATGATGGTCCATTAATAGGGCTATCCAACGACTTTAGTTCTTTTGGTCCGCTATTACCTAAGGGAGAAATCAAGTTTTTCGCAAGTGCGACAATGTTTTTACTCTTTTTTTTCATTTTTTGAATACTTCCGGTATGGTTATTGTTGTCGGAATAGTTTTAATAACCGGTTTGGGCACTAAAATGGCCACAGGGCTCTGTAATGATATATTACATTTTCTGCTCAGATAAAATGCCCCTGAGAAATCCTATGTTCAAAAGTGCCAAAAATGCAAAAAATTTAAAATATCGAAAATTAAATTTCAATAACTACATACATATTATACATCGTTAGAATCGTAATTAGGTCAGCTATCTGAATATACAACCTTTTTTTGAAAATCTCTTAAAATAAAAATATAGAAGAGCATTTTCCAAAATTTCACGATTTTTCGACTTTTTTTTATTTTCAGTCCCTTTTTTATCGTATTCCAGACATTTCAAAGTCTTATTGGATGGCATAATTCAGAAGACTATCAAATGGACTCTCGATAGAGAAAGTTAAAAAAAAAGTTGCGGTTAAGTTTTCGAGATACAGGCGTCCAAAAACGCTCCAAATCAGAAAATACTTGATTTTCAGCGTGCCATATTTTGCTTCTTGCTCATCGTATCCGTGTGATTTGGGTATCATACGATAGTCCAATCCTCTTGGCATCCAACGGTACCTTAATTTGTTTTATCTGTTGATTTCGGACGGAGAAATCGCGTTTTCCACCAAAACATCCATTTTTTGCAATTTTTTCAAAATATTGCACACTATTTCGACCACTTCCGGTTTAAGGATCTTTGTCGAAATTGCTTTATTAGTTGGTATTGGACTATAACTTCATGTTCCATAACTTTCAGAAACATCAATTCGACCGTAAAACGAAACCACAGCTCACAAAATGGGAAGAAAATTCGAAAAAAATCCCAAAATAAAGGGCGATAACTCTGAATGAAACTTATATTTCTAGAATCGGATGGACTCTAGGTATCCAAAAATGTAGGTCAAATTTGAAAATTTTGAAAAATAACAAAAATTGTCTCGTAAACAACATGTTTTCAATTTTCGAACGATAAAAGTCATAGACGAATGTTCGAAATTGAAAAATGTGAGATAACCATTGTCTCAGAAAAGATTCAGGGATTCCAAAAATGTGATTTGTTTGAAAATGGGAAAAGAATTGATGAAACTATAGCCAATTTTGAATTTTTTGACAACGTACAAAGTTCGGTCACTTCCGGTCTGCGCAGAAGTTTGAAAATTGCTTTATTGAGTAGCCACCACCTGGTTTCATGATAGTAAGATGAACCGCAAATCGGTATCTCTTTTCGATCATAGAGAAATAGGCTCCCGCGGTAAATAATAATAATAACTAGACCTGCATGCAGGAATGACGGGTTTCACTGGTGCCACGTTACCCTTAAACATGTCACTTCCGGTGCCAAGTTACCCTTGAACATATGTCACTTCCGGTACCAGCGAAACCACTAAACAGGTTTCCAAATTAACATTGCACACAAATAAAATGGACGCAGAATCAACAAAATCCAGCAATATCAATTCATTTTATACATTTGTTACTTGTAAATGATCTTGACAAAATTAAAATACTCCCGGTGTTAATGCAAATGTTCAATTAGTCTCATGAAATCAGAAATGGCATACGATATCATATAGTGAAAATTTTATGTAAATCGAATAATAATTGCCACTTTTAAAGACCAAAAAACTTGAAAAGTGACTTGTAGGAAATCGGCTATTTCTCTCCAACCGTACAAGTTAGAAACCATTTTGTGGTATCTGTATGATCGTATGGGTTCGTTCTATTTGTTGATTGGCATCAAATACCATACTTTGAAAAAGATTTCAAAACAGACTCATTTGAATAAAATATCTGTTTTAGAGGCTAAAAATACAGTTTTTGCCAAAATGACGTTACTTCCGGTGATAATGAAAATCTTAAATTACTTGTATGAAATCCCAAATGGCATTAGGTATAACATGGTGCGACGTTTATGAAAATCGAATAATAATTGACCCTTTTATGGCCCCGAAACCTTCAAAAGTGACCTGTAGAAAACCGTCTATTTCTCGGCAACCGAACAAGTTAGAAACCATTTTATGATATCTATATGACCATATGAGTTTTGTTTATATGTGAATTTAAACCAAAAGTTAAAATTATTAATACATATTAAGTTATTCTTGGTTGAATAAAACATTGATTTAAAAAGTTTAAAATGCATTTTTTGACCAAATGATGTCACTTCCGGTGTCAATTTTAAATTGAAATCAACTTGATATGACGCTACGTGCTTTTTGAATCAAATGATGTCACTTTTATAAAAATCCAATCATAATTGACTATTTTCCAGGCAAAATAACGAAAACAGTGACTTGTACAGAACTGCCCATTTCTTGGTAACTGCTTATAGTACAAACGAATTTTAACATACATTTTCTTCGTATGGATTATAGCTACAAGTTTATAAAAGTTACGAAGAAATATTTTAAAATCTGAAAAGCCTGAATAGGTTGTAAATAGGCCAATTTTACACCATTTTTAGCCTCTTAATCGAATTTGCTCGAAAATGAAATCGAAATTAAAAAAACTGCTTCCTACATTTTTTGCGCCTTGAAAGGGCGCACTCTTTGAGTCAAATAATTTTTCCAAAAAATAATATTTGTTTTCGAAGAAGGAAAATAACTGTCAAAATTGTAGTTTTTGGTAAAATTATGCCACTTCCGGTGCCGACAGATAAAACTTTTGGTAATAAAAAAAATGACAATTGATACAACGAAGCATATAAACTTTGTTTTATACAAATCGAACAATAAAAAATTAATCTAGGACTTAAAAACTGAATTAGCCAATGGCGGCCAAGGTAAATTACTGAGACAAAATTCTTTAACATTTTTGCACTAGTCAGATGACCCTTTAATTCTGTGCATAATACGACTAAAAAATATTCATAAATAAAAAAGTTTTTTGTAAAATTTTAAATTTTCAAAATTTGGCGCCTAATATCTTTGAAGATTTACCGAAAATCAAAAATCGAAAGTAGTGTAGCTATGTGCCGTGTCTCCGGCTATGCCAAAATGTATCGAAAGTTAAAAATCAATGATTATTGTTAAAATTACTGCAATATTTTAAAATATGATAATTTGGTGATTTCGGACATTTCGCATTGTCGCAGAACGTTCAAAATAGCTTTATCCTCTAAGTCACACCCACTTTCCCAGTTAAACCGAAGAAATCGTAACGATGCGACAAGCAGTTGCTGAGATCTACTCAAGACAAAAGAAGAATAATAATAATAAGAACTAGACCTGCATGCAGGAATGACGGGTTTCACTGGTGCCACGTTACTCTTAAACATGTCACTTCCGGTGCCAAGTTACCCTTGAACATGTGTCACTTCCGGTACCAACGAAACCATTAAACAGGTTTCCAAATTAACATTGCACACAAATAAAATGGATGCAGAATCAACCAAATCCAGCAATATCTATTCATTTTATACATTTGTTACTTGTAAATGATCTTGACAAAATTACATTTCTTCCGGTGTCAATGAAAATGTTCAATTAGTTTTATGAAATCAGAAATGGCATACGATATCATATAGTGAAAATTTTATGTAAATCGAATAATAATTGGCACTTTTAAAGACCAAAAAACTTGAAAAGTGACTTGTAGAAAATCGACTATTTCTCTGCAACCGTACAAGTTAGAAACCATTTTGTGGTATCTGTATGATCGTATGGGTTCATTTTATTTGTTGATTGGCATCAAATACCATAATTTGAAAAACATTTCAAAACAGACTCATTTGAATAAAATATCTGTTTTGAAGGCTAAAAATACAGTTTTTGCCAAAATGATGTTACTTCCGGTGATAATGAAAATCTTAAATTACTTGTATGAAATCCTAAATGGCAATAGGTATAACATGGTATAACGTTTATGAAAATCGAATAATAATTGACACTTTTATGGCCCAAAAACCTTCAAAAGTGGCCTGTAGAAAACCGTCTATTTCTCGGCAACCGAACAAGTTAGAAACAATTTTATGATATGTATATGACCATATGAGTTGTGTTTATATGTGAATTTAAACCAAAAGTTAAAATTATTAATACATATTAAGTAATTCTTGGTTGAATAAAACATTGATTTAAAAAGTTTAAAATGCAGTTTTTGACCAAATGACGTCACTTCCGGTGTCAATTTTAAATTGTAATCAACTTGATATGACGCTACATGCTTTTTGAATCAAATGATGTCACTTTTATAAAAATCCAATCATAATTGACTATTTTACAGGCAAAATAACGAAAACAGCGACTTGTACAGAACTGTCCATTTCTTGGTAACTGCTTATATTACAAACTAATTTTAACATACATTTTCTTCGTATGGATTATAGCTACAAGTTTATAAAAGTTACGAAGAAATATTTTAAAATCTGAAAAGAATGAATAGGTTGTAATTGGGTCAATTTTACACCATTTTTAGCCATTTAATCGAATTTGCTCGAAAATGAAATCGAAATTAAAAAAACTGCTTCCGCCATTTTTTGCGCCTTGAAAGGGCACACTCTTTGAGTCAAATAATTTTTCCAAAAAATAATATTTGTTTTCGAAAAGTGGTACCTAACTGTCAAAATTGTAGTTTTTGGTAAAATTATGCCACTTTCGGTGCCGACAGATAACACTTCCGGTAATAAAAAAATGACAATTGAGACAACGAAGCATATGAACTTTGTTTTATACAAATCGAACAATAAAAAATTAATCTAGGACTGAAAAACTGAATTAGCCAATAGCGGCCGAGGAAAATTACTGAGACAAAATTTTTTAACATTTTTGCACTAGGCAGATGACTCTTTAATTCTGTGCACAATACGACTAAAAAATATTCATAAATAAAAAAGTTTTTTGTAAAATTTTAAATTTTCGAAATTTGGCGCCTAATATCTTCGAAGATTTGCCGAAAATCAAAAATCGAAAGTAGCGTAGCTATGTGCCCTGTCTCAGGCTATGCCAAAATGTATCGAACGTTAAAATCCAATGATTATTGTTAAAATTACTGCAATATTTTCAAAAACGATAACTTCGGTGATTTCGGACATTTCGCATTGTCGCAGAACGGTCAAAATAGCTTTATCCTCTAAGTCACACCCACTTTCCCAGTAAAACCGAAGAAATCGTAACGATGCGACAAGCAGTTGCTGAGATCTACTCAAAACAAAAGAAGAATAATAATAATAAGAAGAATAACTAGACCTGCATGCAGGAATGACGGGTTTCACTGGTGCCACGTTACCCTTAAACATGTCACTTCCGGTGCCAAGTTACCCTTGAACATATGTCACTTCCGGTACCAACGAAACCATTAAACAGGTTTCCAAATTAACATTGCACACAAATAAAATGGATGCAGAATCAACCAAATCCAGCAATATCAATTCATTTTATACATTTGTTACTTGTAAATGATCTTGACAAAATTACATTTCTTCCGGTGTTAATGAAAATGTTCAATTAGTTTTATGAAATCAGAAATGGCATACGATATCATATAGTGAAAATTTTATGTAAATCGAATAATAATTGCCACTTTTAAAGACCAAAAAACTTGAAATGTGACTTGTAGAAAATCGACTATTTCTCTGCAACCGTACAAGTTAGAAACCATTTTGTGGTATCTGTATGATCGTATGGGTTCATTTTATTTGTTGATTGGCATCAAATACCATAATTTGAAAAACATTTCAAAACAGACTCATTTGAATAAAATATCTGTTTTGAAGGCTAAAAATACAGTTTTTGCCAAAATGATGTTACTTCCGGTGATAATGAAAATCTTAAATTACTTGTATGAAATCCTAAATGGCATTAGGTATAACATGGTGTAACGTTTATGAAAATCGAATAATAATTGACACTTTTATGGCCCAAAAATCTTCAAAAGTGGCCTGTAGAAAACCGTCTATTTCTCGGCAACCGAACAAGTTAGAAACAATTTTATGATATGTATATGACCATATGAGTTGTGTTTATATGTGAATTTAAACCAAAAGTTAAAATTATTAATACATATTAAGTAATTCTTGGTTGAATAAAACATTGATTTAAAAAGTTTAAAATGCAGTTTTTGACAAAATGACGTCACTTCCGGTGTCAATTTTAAATTGTTATCAACTTGATATGACGCTACATGCTTTTTGAATCAAATGATGTCACTTTTATAAAAATCCAATCATAATTGACTATTTTACATGCAAAATAACGAAAACAGTGACTTGTACAGAACTGTCCATTTCTTGGTAACTGCTTATATTACAAACTAATTTTAACATACATTTTCTTCGTATGGATTATAGCTACAAGTTTATAAAAGTTACGAAGAAATATTTTAAAATCTGAAAAGCCTGAATAGGTTGTAAATGGGTCAATTTTACACCATTTTTAGCCATTTAATCGAATTTGCTCGAAAATGAAATCGAAATTAAAAAAACTGCTTCCGCCATTTTTTGCGCCTTGAAAGGGCACACTCTTTGAGTCAAATAATTTTTCCAAAAAATAATATTTGTTTTCGAAAAGTGGTACCTAACTGTCAAAATTGTAGTTTTTGGTAAAATTATGCCACTTTCGGTGCCGACAGATAACACTTCCGGTAATAAAAAAATGACAATTGAGACAACGAAGCATATGAACTTTGTTTTATACAAATCGAACAATAAAAAATTAATCTAGGACTGAAAAACTGAATTAGCCAATAGCGGCCGAGGAAAATTACTGAGACAAAATTTTTTAACATTTTTGCAATAGGCAGATGACTCTTTAATTCTGTGCACAATACGACTAAAAAATATTCATAAATAAAAAAGTTTTTTGTAAAATTTTAAATTTTCGAAATTTGGCGCCTAATATCTTCGAAGATTTGCCGAAAATCAAAAATCGAAAGTAGCGTAGCTATGTGCCCTGTCTCAGGCTATGCCAAAATGTATCGAAAGTTAAAATCCAATGATTATTGTTAAAATTACTGCAATATTTTCAAAAACAATAACTTCGGTGATTTCGGACATTTCGCATTATCGCAGAACGTTCAAAATAGCTTTATCCTCTAAGTCACACCCACTTTCCCAGTAAAACCGAAGAAATCGTAACGATGCGACAAGCAGTTGCTGAGATCTACTCAAAACAAAAGAAGAATAATAATAATAATAAGAACTAGACCTGCAAGCAGCACTGAACCGGCTTTCAGGAATCATACAGGAAGTTCATTATACCATAGCCGATCCATTGAGCTACCAAACTATACTTTAATTGTTTTGCTTCAGTGACACCTTCTATCATATGTAAAAGTAATATTTGCTGGCGAAAAGACCGGTCAAAATTGTAAATTATGGCAAAATTACGTCACTTCCGGTGCCGAAAAAAATGTTTATAGGTGAAAAATAAGTCGAAAATTCGCCACATACAAAATACAAACTTTGTTTTATACATATCGGGCAATAAATAATCAACCTATAACCCTTAAACTGAAATTAAGAAGGTATAAAACTTAAAAGTGACCCTGGGAAAATTGGCTATTATTCGACAAGGGAACATGCTAGAAGCCTTTTCTTGATATCAATATGATGGTATTGATTCAATCTTACTGCCCATTAGAGTCAGACGTTATAAAGTTAAACGAATAATAAAAATAAATCCCTTCAAAAAAATGTTTGTTTTGAAGGCTAAAAATACGTTTTTTGCAAAAATTACATTACTTTCGGAGATATTGAAAATGTTAATTTAGTTCATAGAAGTCATAAATAGCATAAGGCATCAAATGGTAAAAAAATGATAAAAATCGAATAATAATTGACACTTTTATAGACCAAAAACCTTGAAAAGTGACTTATAAAAGATCGCCTATTTCTCTGTAACCGTACAAGTTAGAAACCATTTTGTGGTATCCGTATGGTCGTATGGCTTAATTCTATTCGTTGATGGGAATCAAATATCATAATTTTAAAAATATTATAAGGCAGACTCATTTGAATAAAATATTTTTTTTTAAGTTAAAAATACAGTTTTTGCCCAAATGACGTCATTTCCGGTCACAGTGTAAATGTAAAATTGGCTTGACCTAGTCCAAATTGGCATTAAGCATCAAATGGAAAAAAAATATTGCAAATCGAATAATAATTCACTCTTTTATAGGCAAAATAATGTGAAAAGTGATGCATGCGAAATTGCATATTTCTCGGCAACTGCTCATATTACAAACTAATTTGCGCATACATTCTCTTCGTCTGGATTATTGCTACGAGTTTATGAAAATTACAAATAAATATTTCAAAATATGAAGACGCTGAATGAATTGTAAATAACTGAATTTTACACTTTATTTTACATTTTATTCGAAATTGCCCGAAAATGAAATTGAAATTAAAAAATCTGAGCTAAGGATTTTGTGCACCTTTGCAGGGTGCATCCTTTTAGTTAGATCAGTTTTGAAAAAAAATAATATTTGCTTTTAAAAAGTGGTACTGAACGATCAAAATTGTAGTTTTTATTAATATTACGTCACTTCCGTTGCCGACAGAAAAATTTCACCGTAATAAAAAAAATTACAATTGGGACCACGGAGCGTATGAACTTTGTTTTATACAAATCGAATAATAAATAATTTTTCTGGGTACGAAAAACTAAATTAGCCGATGGCGGCTAACGCAAATTACCGAGACAATTTTTTTTCTCATTTCTGCTCAAGTAGGATGATATTTTTAACCCTGTGTAAAATATCATCAAAACATATTCATAAATAAAAAAGGTTTTCGTAAAAAAAATAATTTTTTTCAAAATATCGGACATTTTTTCGACTACTTCCGGTTTTACGATCGTTGTAGTGATAGCTTTACGAAGTTCTTTGGATAATTAACTTTCTGTTACAGAAGTGTCAGAAACATCCATTGAGTAGTTATGGAAAAAAAGATAAATTAAAGAGCGTTTCCAAAAATTTAACGATTTTTCAATTTTTTTCAAAGTTTGAGGCCATTTTTGGACCATTTATATTATTTCAATGCATTTCATTTTGGATTCACTATATAGACAACCGATAGGACTTTGAGTAAGAAAAGTTTGAGAAAAATCTGCGGCGTCGTTTTCGAGAAAAGGGCGTCCCAGAATGTTAAAAAATCGGAAAATAATATATTTTTGGCATACAATAATTTATTTCCTTACCATCGAAATCGTATTATTTAGATACCATATGATGGTCCATTAATAGGGCTATCCAGCGACACTTTAGTTCTTTTGGTCCGCTATTACCTAAGGGAGAAATCAAGTTTCTCGCAACTGCGACAATGGTTTTAACCTTTTTTTTTAATTTTTTGAATACTTCTGGTATGGTTATTATTGTCGGAATAGTTTTAATAGCCGGTTTGGGCACTAAAATAGCCACGGGGCTCTGTAATGATATATTACATTATCTGATCAGATAAAATGCCTCTGAGAAATCCTATGTTCAAAAGTGCCAAAAATGCAAAAAAATTAAAATATCGAAAATTAAATTTCAATAACTACATACATATTATACATCATTAGAATTGTAATTAGGTCAGCTATCTGAATATACAACCTTTTTTTGAAAATCTCTTAAAATAAAAAAATAGTAGAGCATTTTCCAAAATTTCACGATTTTTCGACTTTTTTTGATTTTCAGTCCCTTTTTTATCATATTCCAGACATTTCAAAGTCTTATTGGATGGCATAATTCACAAGACTATCGAATGGACTCTCGATAGAGAAAGTTAAAAAAAAAGTTGCGGTTAAGTTTTCGAGATACAGGCGTCCAAAAACGCTCCAAATCAGAAAATACTTGATTTTCAGCGTGCCATATTTTGCTTCCTGCTCGTCGTATCCGTACAAATTGGGTATCATACGATAGCACAATACTAGTGCAGTCCAATGGTACCCTAATTTGTTTAATCCATTGATATCGGACGGAGAAGTCGCGTTTTTCCCCAAAATACCCATTTTTTGCATTTTTTTCAAAATATCGGACATTATTTCGACCACTTCCGGTGTACAGATTATTGTTGAAATTGCTTTATTCCTTGCAATGGTCATTTGGCTTCATGCCTCAGAAATTTCAGAAACGTCAATTCGGCCATAAAACGAAACCCGAGCTCGCAAAATGGGTAGAAAATTCGAAAAAAATCGAAAAATAAAGGGCGATAACTCTGAATGAAACTTATATTACTGGAATCGGATGGACTTCAGGTATCCAAAAATGTAGGTCAAATTTCAAAATTTTGAAAAATAACAAAAGTTGTCTCTCAAACAACATTTTTCATTTTTCGATCGCAAGAAGTCAGCGATGAAGTTTCGAAATATCGAAATTTTCAACTGCTATCGTCCGAGAAAAGACTCAGGGTTTCCGAAAATGTCATTTGTATGAAAATAGGTACAGAATTGACGAATCTACGGCCGTTTTTTGATTTTTTGACACCGCACGAAATTCGACCACTTCCGGTCTGCGCAGAAGTTTCAAATATAGTTTATCAAGTAGCCAACACATGGTTTCTTGGTAGAGAATTAGGTCCCAGATCGGTATCTGTTACAGGCACTGAGAAATAGGCTCCGGCGAAAAAAAAAATAATAATAACTAGACCTGCAAGCAGCACTGAACCGGCTTTCAGGAATCATACAGGAAGTTCATTATACCCTAACCGATCCATTGAGCTACCAAACTATACTTTAATTGTTTTGCTTCAGTGACACCTTCTATCATATGTAAAAGTAATATTTGCTGGCGAAAAGACCGATCAAAATTGTAAATTATGGCAAAATTACGTCACTTCCGGTGCCGAAAGAAATTTTTATAGGTGAGAAATAAGTCGAAAATTCGCAACATACAAAATACAAACTTTGTTTTATACATATCGGGCAATAAATAATCAACCTATAACCCATAAACTGAAATTAAGAAGGTATAAAACTTAAAAGTGACACTGGGAAAATTGGCTATTATTCGACAAGGGAACATGCTAGAAGCCTTTTCTTGATATCAATATGATGGTATTGATTCAATCTTACTGCCCATTAGAGTCAGACGTTATAAAGTTAAACGAATAATAAATATAAATCCCTTCCAAAAAATGTTTGTTTTGAGGGCTAAAAATACGTTTTTTGCAAAAATTACATTATTTCCGGAGATATTGAAAATGTTAATTTAGTTCATAGAAGTCATAAATGGCATAAGGCGTCAAATGGTAAAAAAATGATAAAAATCGAATAATAATTGACACTTTTATAGACCAAAAACCTTGAAAAGTGACTTATAGAAGATCGCCTATTTCTCTGTAACCGTACAAGTTAGAAACCATTTTGTGGTATCCGTATGGTCGTATGGCTTCATTCTATTCGTTGATGGGAATCAAATATCATAATTTCAAGAATATTATAAGGCAGACTCATTTGAATAAAATATTTGTTTTTTAAGTTAAAAATACAGTTTTTGCCCAAATGACGTCATTTCCGGTCACAGTGAAAATGTAAAATTGGCTTGACGTAGTCCAAATTGGCATTAAGCATCAAATGGAAAAAAATATTGCAAATCGAATAATAATTCACTCTTTTATAGGCAAAATAACGTGAAAAGTGATGCATGCGAAATTGCATATTTCTCGGCAACTGCTCATATTACAAACTAATTTGCGCATACATTCTCTTCGTCTGGATTATTGCTACGAGTTTATGAAAATTACAAATAAATATTTCAAAATATGAAGACGCTGAATGAATTGTAAATAACTGAATTTTACACTTTATTTTACATTTTATTCGAAATTGCCCGAAAATGAAATTGAAATTACAAAATCTGAGCTAAGGATTTTGTGCACCTTTGCAGGGTGCATCCTTTTAGTTATATCAGTTTTGAAAAAAAATAATATTTGCTTTCAAAAAGTGGTACTGAACGGTCAAAATTGTAGTTTTTGTTAATATTACGTCACTTCCGTTGCCGCCAGAAAAATTTCACCGTAACAAAAAAAATTACAATTGGGACCACAGAGCATATGAACTTTGTTTTATACAAATCGAACAATAAATAATTTTTCTGGGTACAAAAAACTAAATTAGCCGATGGCGGCTAACGCAAATTACCGAGACAATTTTTTTTCTCATTTCTGCTCAAGTAGGATGATATTTTTAACCCTGTGTAAAATATCATCAAAAAATATTCATAAATAAAAAAGGTTTTCGTAAAAAAATTAATTTTTTTTCAAAATATCGGACATTTTTTCGACTACTTCCGGTTTTACGATCGTTGTCGTGATAGCTTTACGAAGTTCTTTGGATAATTAACTTTCTGTACCAGAAGTGTCAGAAACATCCATTGAGTAGTTTTGGAAAAAAAGATAACTTAAAGTGCGTTTCCAAAAATTTAACGATTTTTCAATTTTTTTCAAAGTTTGAGGCCATTTTTGGACCATTTATATTATTTCAATGCTTTTCATTTTGGATTCACTATATAGACAACCGATAGGACTTTGAGTAAGAAAAGTTTAAGAAAAATCTGCGGCGTCGTTTTCGAGAAAAGGGCGTCCCAGAATGTTAAAAAATCGGAAAATACTAGATTTTTGTTATACAATAATTTATTTCCTTACCATCGAAATCGTATTATTTAGATACCATATGATGGTCCATTAATAGGGCTATCCAGCGACACTTTAGTTCTTTTGGTCCGCTATTACCTAAGGGAGAAATCAAGTTTCTCGCAAGTGCGACAATGTTTTTAACCTTTTTTTTTTTCATTTTTTGAATACTTCTGGTATGGTTATTATTGTCGGAATAGTTTTAATAGCCGGTTTGGGCACTAAAATAGCCACGGGGCTCTGTAATGATATATTACATTATCTGATCAGATAAAATGCCTCTGAGAAATCCTATGTTCAAAAGTGCCAAAAATGCAAAAAATTTTAAATATCGAAAATTAAATTTCAATAACTACATACATATTATACATCGTTAGAATCGTAATTAGGTCAGCTATCTGAATATACAACCTTTTTTTGAAAATCTCTTCAAATAAAAAAATAGTAGAGCATTTTCCAAAATTTCACGATTTTTCGACTTTTTTTGATTTTCAGTCCCTTTTTTATCGTATTCCAGACATTTCAAAGTCTTATTGGGTGGCATAATTCACAAGACTATCGAATGGACTCTCGATAGAGAAAGTTAAAAAAAAAGTTGCGGTTAAGTTTTCGAGATACAGGCGTCCAAAAACGCTCCAAATCAGAAAATACTTGATTTTCAGCGTGCCATATTTTGCTTCCTGCTCGTCGTATCCGTACAAATTGGGTATCATACGATAGCACAATACTATTGCAGTCCAATGGTACCCTAATTTGTTTAATCCATTGATATCGGACAGAGAAATCGCGTTTTTCCCCAAAATACCCATTTTTTGCATTTTTTTCAAAATATCGGACATTATTTCGACCACTTCCGGTGTACAGATTATTGTTGAAATTGCTTTATTCCTTGCAATGGTCATTTGGCTTCATGCCTCAGAAATTTCAGAAACGTCAATTTGGCCATAAAACGGAACCCGAGCTCACAAAATGGGTAGAAAATTCGAAAAAAATCGAAAAATAAAGGGCGATAACTCTGAATGAAACTTATATTACTGGAATCGGATGGACTTCAGGTATCCAAAAATGTAGGTCAAATTTCAAAATTTTGAAAAATAACAAAAATTGTCTCTCAAACAACATTTTTCATTTTTCGATCGCAAGAAGTCAGCGATGAAGTTTCGAAATATCGAAATTTTCAACTGCTATCGTCCGAGAAAAGACTCAGGGTTTCCGAAAATGTCATTTGTATGAAAATAGGTACAGAATTGACGAAACTACGGCCATTTTTTTATTTTTTGACACCGCACGAAATTCGACCACTTCCGGTCTGCGCAGAAGTTTCAAATATAGTTTATCAAGTAGCCAACACATGGTTTCCCTATAGAGAATTAGGTCCCAGATCGGTATCTGTTACAGGCAATGAGAAATAGGCTCCGGCGAAAAAAAAAATAATAATAACTAGACCTGCAAGCAGCACTGAACCGGCTTTCAGGAATCAAACAGGAAGTTCATTATACCCTAACCGATCCATTGAGCTACCAAACTATACTTTAATTGTTTTGCTTCAGTGACACCTTCTATCATATGTAAAAGTAATATTTGCTGGCGAAAAGACCGATCAAAATTGTAAATTATGGCAAAATTACGTCACTTCCGGTGCCGAAAGAAATTTTTATAGGTGAAAAATAAGTCGAAAATTCGCAACATACAAAATACAAACTTTTTTTTATACATATCGGGCAATAAATAATCAACCTATAACCCATAAACTGAAATTAAGAAGGTATAAAACTTAAAAGTGACACTGGGAAAATTGGCTATTATTCGACAAGGGAACATGCTAGAAGCCTTTTCTTGATATCAATATGATGGTGTTGATTCAATCTTACTGCCCATTAGAGTCAGACGTTATAAAGTTAAACGAATAATAAATATAAATCCCTTCAAAAAAATGTTTGTTTTGAGGGCTAAAAATACGTTTTTTGCAAAAATTACATTACTTCCGGAGATATTGAAAATGTTAATTTAGTTCATAGAAGTCATAAATGGCATAAGGCATCAAATGGTAAAAAAATGATAAAAATCGAATAATAATTGACACTTTTATAGACCAAAAACCTTGAAAAGTGACTTATAGAAGATCGCCTATTTCTCTGTAACCGTACAAGTTAGAAACCATTTTGTGGTATCTGTATGGTCGTATGGCTTCATTCTATTCGTTGATGGGAATCAAATATCATAATTTCAAGAATATTATAAGGCACTCATTTGAATAAAATATTTGTTTTTTAAGTTAAAAATACAGTTTTTGCCCAAATGACGTCATTTCCGGTCACAGTGAAAATGTAAAATTGGCTTGACCTAGTCCAAATTGGCATTAAGCATCAAATGGAAAAAAATATTGCAAATCGAAGAATAATTCACTCTTTTATAGGCAAAATAACGTGAAAAGTGATGCATGCAAAATTGCATATTTCTCGGCAACTGCTCATATTACAAACTAATTTGCGCATACATTCTCTTCGTCTGGATTATTGCTACGAGTTTATGAAAATTACAAATAAATATTTCAAGATATGAAGACGCTGAATGAATTGTAAATAACTGAATTTTACACTTTATTTTACATTTTATTCGAAATTGCCCGAAAATGAAATTGATATTAAAAAATCTGAGCTACGGATTTTGTGCACCTTTGGAGGGTGCATCCTTTTAGTTATATCAGTTTTGAAAAAAAATAATATTTGCTTTCAAAAAGTGGTACTGAACGGTCAAAATTGTAGTTTTTGTTAATATTACGTCACTTCCGTTGCCGCCAGAAAAATTTCAGCGTAACAAAAAAAATTACAATTGGTACCACGAAGCATATGAACTTTGTTTTATACAAATCGAACAATAAATAATTTTAATTTTTCTGGGTACAAAAAACTAAATTAGCCGATGGCGGCTAACGCAAATTACCGAGACAATTTTTTTTCTCATTTCTGCTCAAGTAGGATGATATTTTTAACCCTGTGTAAAATATCATCAAAAAATATTCATAAATAAAAAAGGTTTTCGTAAAAAAATTAATTTGTTTCAAAATATCGGACATTTTTTCGACTACTTCCGGTTTTACGATCGTTGTCGTGATAGCTTTACGAAGTTCTTTGGATAATTAACTTTCTGTACCAGAAGTGTCAGAAACATCCATTGAGTAGTTTTGGAAAAAAAGATAACTTAAAGTGCGTTTCCAAAAATTTAACGATTTTTCAATTTTTTTCAAAGTTTGAGGCCATTTTTGGACCATTTATATTATTTCAATGCTTTTCATTTTGGATTCACTATATAGACAACCGATAGGACTTTGAGTAAGAAAAGTTTAAGAAAAATCTGCGGCGGCGTTTTCGAGAAAAGGGCGTCCCAGAATGTTAAAAAATCGGAAAATAATAGATATTTGTTATACAATAATTTATTTCCTTACCATCGAAATCGTATTATTTAGATACCATATGATGGTCCATTAATAGTGCTATCCAGCGACACTTTAGTTCTTTTGGTCCGCTATTACCTAAGGGAGAAATCAAGTTTCTCGAAAGTGCGACAATGTTTTTAACCTTTTTTTTCATTTTTTGAATACTTCTGGTATGGTTATTATTGTCGGAATAGTTTTAATAGCCGGTTTGGGCACTAAAATAGCCACGGGGCTCTGTAATGATATATTACATTATCTGATCAGATAAAATGCCTCTGAGAAATCCTATGTTCAAAAGTGCCAAAAATGCAAAAAATTTAAAATATCGAAAATTAAATTTCAATAACTACATACATATTATACATCGTTAGAATCGTAATTAGGTCAGCTATCTGAATATACAACCTTTTTTTTAAAATCTCTTCAAATAAAAAAATAGTAGAGCATTTTCCAAAATTTCACGATTTTTCGACTTTTTTTGATTTTCAGTCCCTTTTTTATCGTATTCCAGACATTTCAAAGTCTTATTGGGTGGCATAGTTCACAAGACTATCGAATGGACTCTCGATAGAGAAAGTTACAAAAAAAGTTGCGGTTAAGTTTTCGAGATACAGGCGTCCAAAAACGCTCCAAATCAGAAAATACTTGATTTTCAGCGTGCCATATTTTGCTTCCTGCTCGTCGTATCCGTACAAATTGGGTATCATACGATAGCACAATACTATTGCAGTCCAATGGTACCCTAATTTGTTTAATCCATTGATATCGGACGGAGAAATCGCGTTTTTCCCCCAAATACCCATTTTTTGCATTTTTTTCAAAATATCGGACATTATTTCGACCACTTCCGGTGTACAGATTATTGTTGAAATTGCTTTATTCCTTGCAATGGTCATTTGGCTTCATGCCTCAGAAATTTCAGAAACGTCAATTTGGCCATAAAACGGAACCCGAGCTCACAAAATGGGTAGAAAATTCGAAAAAAATCGAAAAATAAAGGGCGATAACTCTGAATGAAACTTATATTACTGGAATCGGATGGACTTCAGGTATCCAAAAATGTAGGTCAAATTTCAAAATTTTGAAAAATAACAAAAATTGTCTCTCAAACAACATTTTTCATTTTTCGATCGCAAGAAGTCAGCGATGAAGTTTCGAAATATCGAAATTTTCAACTGCTATCGTCCGAGAAAAGACTCAGGGTTTCCGAAAATGTCATTTGTATGAAAATAGGTACAGAATTGACGAAACTACGGCCATTTTTTGATTTTTTGACACCGCACGAAATTCGACCACTTCCGGTCTGCGCAGAAGTTTCAAATATAGTTTATCAAGTAGCCAACACATGGTTTCCCGATAGGGAATTAGGTCCCAGATTGGTATCTGTTACAGGCACTGAGAAATAGGCTCCGGCGAAAAAAAAAATAATAATAATAAACTAGACCTGCAAGCAGCACTGAACCGGCTTTCAGGAATCATACAGGAAGTTTATTATACCATAGCCGATCCATTGAGCTACCAAACTATACTTTAGTTGTTTTGCTTCAGTGACACCTTCTATCATATGTAAAAGTAATATTTGCTGGCGAAAAGACCGGTCAAAATTGTAAATTATGGCAAAATTACGTCACTTCCGGTGCCTAAAGAAATTTTTATAGGTAAAAAATAAGTCGAAAATTCGCAACATACAAAATACAAACTTTGTTTTATACATATCGGGCAATAAATAATCAACCTATAACCCATAAACTGAAATTAAGAAGGTAAAAAACTTAAAAGTGACCCTGGGAAAATTGGCTATTATTCGACAAGGGAACATGCTAGAAGCCTTTTCTTGATATCAATATGATGGTATTGATTCAATCTTACTGCCCATTAGAGTCAGACGTTATAAAGTTAAAAGAATAATAAATATAAATCACTCCGAAAAAATGTTTGTTTTGAAGGCTAAAAATACGTTTTTTGCAAAAATTACATTACTTCCGGTGATATTGAAAATGTTAATTTAGTTCATAGAAGTCATAAATGGCATAAGGCATCAAATGGTAAAAAAATTATAAAAATCGAATAATAATTGACACTTTTATAGACCAAAAACCTTGAAAAGTGACTTATACAAGATCGCCTATTTCTCTGTAACCGTACAAGTTAGAAACCATTTTGTGGTATCTCTATGGTCGTATGGCTTCATTCTATTCGTTGATGGGAATCAAATATCATTATTTTAAAAATATTATAAGGCAGACTCATTTGAATAAAATATTTGTTTTTTAGGTTAAAAATACAGTTTTTGCCCAAATGACGTCATTTCCGGTCACAGTGAAAATGTAAAATTGGCTTGACCTAGTCCAAATTGGCATTATGCATCAAATGGAAAAAAAGATATTGCAAATCGAATAATAATTCACTCTTTTATAGGCAAAATAACGTGAAAAGTGATGCATGCAAAATTGCATATTTCTCGGCAACTGCTCATATTACAAACTTATTTTCGCATACATTCTCTTCGTCTCGATTATTGCTACGAGTTTATGAAAATTACAAATAAATGTTTCAAAATATGAAGACGCTGAATGAATTGTAAATAACTGAATTTTACACTTTATTTTACATTTTATTCAAAATTGCCCGAAAATGAAATTGAAATTAAAAAATCTGAGCTAAGGTTTTTGTGCACCTTTGCAGGGTGCATCCTTTTAGTTATATCAGTTTTGAAAAAAAATAATATTTGCTTTCAAAAAGTGGTACTGAACGGTCAAAATTGTAGTTTTTGTTAATATTACGTCACTTCCGTTGCCGACAGAAAAATTTCACCGTAACAAAAAAAATTACAATTGGGACCACGGAGCGTATGAACTTTGTTTTATACAAATCGAATAATAAATAATTTTTCTGGGTACGAAAAACTAAATTAGCCGATGGCGGCTAACGCAAATTACCGAGACAATTTTTTTTCTCATTTCTGCTCAAGTAGGATGATATTTTTAACCCTGTGTAAAATATCATCAAAACATATTCATAAATAAAAAAGGTTTTCGTAAAAAAATTAATTTTTTTCAAAATATCGGACATTTTTTCGACTACTTCCGGTTTTACGATCGTTGTCGTGATAGCTTTACGAAGTTCTTTGGATAATTAACTTTCTGTACCAGAAGCGTCAGAAACATCCATTGAGTAGTTTTGGAAAAAAAGATAAATTAAAGAGCGTTTCCAAAAATTTAACGATTTTTCAATTTTTTTCAAAGTTTGAGGCCATTTTTGGACCATTTATATTATTTCAATGCATTTCATTTTGGATTCACTATATAGACAACCGATAGGACTTTGAGTAAGAAAAGTTTGAGAAAAATCTGCGGCGTCGTTTTCGAGAAAAGGGCGTCCCAGAATGTTAAAAAATCGGAAAATAATATATATTTGGCATACAATAATTTATTTCCTTACCATCGAAATCGTATTATTTAGATACCATATGATGGTCCATTAATAGGGCTATCCAGCGACACTTTAGTTCTTTTGGTCCGCTATTAACTAAGGGAGAAATCAAGTTTCTCGCAACTGCGACAATGGTTCTAACCTTTTTTTTTCATTTGTTGAATACTTCCGGTATGGTTATTATTGTCGGAATAGTTTTAATAGCCGATTGGGGCACTAAAATAGCCACGGGGCTCTGTAATGATATATTACATTATCTGATCAGATAAAATGCCTCTGAGAAATCCTATGTTCAAAAGTGCCAAAAATGCAAAAAAATTAAAATATCGAAAATTAAATTTCAATAACTACATACATATTATACATCATTAGAATCGTAATTAGGTCAACTATCTGAATATACAACCTTTTTTTGAAAATCTCTTAAAATAAAAAAATAGTAGAGCATTTTCCAAAATTTCACGATTTTTCGACTTTTTTTGATTTTCAGTCCCTTTTTTTATCATATTCCAGACATTTCAAAGTCTTATTGGATGGCATAATTCACAAGACTATCGAATGGACTCTCGATAGAGAAAGTTAAAAAAAAAGTTGCGGTTAAGTTTTCGAGATACAGGCGTCCAAAAACGCTCCAAATCAGAAAATACTTGATTTTCAGCGTGCCATATTTTGCTTCCTGCTCGTCGTATCCGTACAAATTGGGTATCATACGATAGCACAATACTAGTGCAGTCCAATAGTACCCTAATTTGTTTAATCCATTGATATCGGACGGAGAAGTCGCGTTTTTCCCCAAAATACCCATTTTTTGCATTTTTTTCAAAATATCGGACATTATTTCGACCACTTCCGGTGTACAGATTATCGTTGAAATTGCTTTATTCCTTGCAATGGTCATTTGGCTTCATGCCTCAGAAATTTCAGAAACGTCAATTCGGCCATAAAACGAAACCCGAGCTCACAAAATGGGTAGAAAATTCGAAAAAAATCGAAAAATAAAGGGCGATAACTCTGAATGAAACTTATATTACTGGAATCGGATGGACTTCAGGTATCCAAAAATGTAGGTCAAATTTCAAAATTTTGAAAAATAACAAAAATTGTCTCTCAAACAACATTTTTCACTTTTCGATCGCAAGAAGTCAGCGATGAAGTTTCGAAATATCGAAATTTTCAACTGCTATCGTCCGAGAAAAGACTCAGGGTTTCCGAAAATGTCATTTGTATGAAAATAGGTACAGAATTGACGAATCTACGGCCGTTTTTTGATTTTTTGACACCGCACGAAATTCGACCACTTCCGGTCTGCGCAGAAGTTTCAAATATAGTTTATCAAGTAGCCAACACATGGTTTACCGATAGAGAATTAGGTCCCAGATCGGTATCTGTTACAGGCACAGAGAAATAGGCTCCGGCGAAAAAAAAAATAATAATAATAAATAATAATTTTAGTAATCACAATAGGCTTTCAGACGAAAGTCTGAAAGCCTAATAACTAGACCTGCATGCAGGAATGACGGGTTTCACTGGTGCCACGTTACCCTTAAACATGTCACTTCCGGTGCCAAGTTACCCTTGAACATATGTCACTTCCGGTACCAGCGAAACCACTAAACAGGTTTCCAAATTAACATTGCACACAAATAAAATGGACGCAGAATCAACAAAATCCAGCAATATCAATTCATTTTATACATTTGTTACTTGTAAATGATCTTGACAAAATTAAATTACTCCCGGTGTTAATGCAAATGTTCAATAAGTCTTATGAAATCAAATGGCATACGATATCATATAGTGAAAATTTTATGTAAATCGAATAATAATTGCCACTTTTAAAGACCAAAAAACTTGAAAAGTGACTTGTAGGAAATCGGCTATTTCTCTGCAACCGTACAAGTTAGAAACCATTTTGTGGTATCTGTATGATCGTATGGGTTCATTCTATTTGTTGATTGGCATCAAATACCATACTTTGAAAAAGATTTCAAAACAGACTCATTTGAATAAAATATCTGTTTTAGAGGCTAAAAATACAGTTTTTGCCAAAATGACGTTACTTCCGGTGATAATGAAAATCTTAAATTACTTGTATGAAATCCCAAATGGCATTAGGTATAACATGGTGTGACTTTTATGAAAATCGAATAATAATTGACCCTTTTATGGCCCCGAAACCTTCAAAAGTGACCTGTAGAAAACCGTCTATTTCTCGGCAACCGAACAAGTTAGAAACCATTTTATGATATCTATATGACCATATGAGTTTTGTTTATATGTGAATTTAAACCAAAAGTTAAAATTATTAATACATATTAAGTTATTCTTGGTTGAATAAAACATTGACTTAAAAAGTTTAAAATGCATTTTTTGACCAAATGATGTCACTTCCGGTGTCAATTTTAAATTGTAATCAACTTGATATGACGCTACGTGCTTTTTGAATCAAATGATGTCACTTTTATAAAAATCCAATCATAATTGACTATTTTACAGGCAAAATAACGAAAACAGTGACTTGTACAGAACTGCCCATTTCTTGGTAACTGCTTATAGTACAAACGAATTTTAACATACATTTTCTTCGTATGGATTATAGCTACAAGTTTACAAAAGTTACGAAGAAATATTTTAAAATCTGAAAAGCCTGAATAGGTTGTAAATAGGCCAATTTTACACCATTTTTAGCCTCTTAATCGAATTTGCTCGAAAATGAAATCGAAATTAAAAAAACTGCTTCCTACATTTTTTGCGCCTTGAAAGGGTACACACTTTGAGTCAAATCATTTTTCCAAAAAATAATATTTGTTTTCGAAGAAGGAAAATAACTGTCAAAATTGTAGTTTTTGGTAAAATTATGCCACTTCCGGTGCCGACAGATAAAACTTTTGGTAATAAAAAAAATGACAATTGATACAACGAAGCATATGAACTTTGTTTTATACAAATCGAACAATAAAAAATTAATCTAGGACTTAAAAACTGAATTAGCCAATGGCGGCCAAGGTAAATTACTGAGACAAAATTCATTAACATTTTTGCACTAGTCAGATGACCCTTTAATTCTGTGCATAACACGACTAAAAAATATTCATAAATAAAAAAGTTTTTTGTAAAATTTTAAATTTTCAAAATTTGGCGCCTAATATCTTTGAAGATTTACCGAAAATCAAAAACCGAAAGTAGTGTAGCTATGTGCCCTGTCTCCGGCTATGCCAAAATGTATCGAAAGTTAAAATTCAATGATTATTGTTAAAATTACTGCAATATTTTAAAAAACGATAATTTGGTGATTTCGGACATTTCGCATTGTCGCAGAACGTTCAAAATAGTTTTATCCTCTAAGTCACACCCACTTTCCCAGTAAAACCGAAGAAATCGTAACGATGCGACAAGCAGTTGCTGAGATCTACTCAAAACAAAAGAAGAATAATAATAATAAGAACTAGACCTGCATGCAGGAATGACGGGTTTCACTGGTGCCACGTTACCCTTAAACATGTCACTTCTGGTGCCAAGTTACCCTTGAACATATGTCACTTCCGGTACCAGCGAAACCACTAAACAGGTTTCCAAATTAACATTGCACTCAAATAAAATGGACGCAGAATCAACAAAATCCAGCAATATCAATTCATTTTATACATTTGTTACTTGTTAATGATCTTGACAAAATTAAATTACTCCCGGTGTTAATGCAAATGTTCAATTAGTCTTATGAAATCAGAAATGGCATACGATATCATATAGTGAAAATTTTATGTAAATCGAATAATAATTGCCACTTTTAAAGACCAAAAAACTTGAAAAGTGACTTGTAGAAAATCGGCTATTTCTCCGCAACCGTACAAGTTAGAAACCATTTTGTGGTATCTGTATGATCGTATGGGTTCATTCTATTTGTTGATTGGCATCAAATACCATACTTTGAAAAAGATTTCAAAACAGACTCATTTGAATAAAATATATGTTTTAGAGGCTAAAAATACAGTTTTTGCCAAAATGACGTTACTTCCGGTGATAATGAAAATCTTAAATTATTTGTATGAAATCCCAAATGGCATTAGGTATAACATGGTGTGACGTTTATGAAAATCGAATAATAATTGACCCTTTTATGGCCCCGAAACCTTCAAAAGTGACCTGTAGAAAACCGTCTATTTCTCGGCAACCGAACAAGTTAGAAACCATTTTATGATATCTATATGACCATATGAGTTTTGTTTATATGTGAATTTAAACCAAATGTTAAAATTATTAATACATATTACGTTATTCTTGGTTGAATAAAACATTGATTTAAAAAGTTTAAAATGCATTTTTTGACCAAATGATGTCACTTCCGGTGTCAATTTTAAATTGTAATCAACTTGATATGACGCTACGTGCTTTTTGAATCAAATGATGTCACTTTTATAAAAATCCAATCATAATTGACTATTTTACAGGCAAAATAACCAAAACAGTGACTTGTACAGAACTGCTCATTTCTTGGTAACTGCTTATAGTACAAACGAATTTTAACATACATTTTCTTCGTATGGATTATAGCTACAAGTTTATAAAAGTTACGAAGAAATATTTTAAAATCTGAAAAGCCTGAATAGGTTGTAAATAGGCCAATTTTACACCATTTTTAGCCTCTTAATCGAATTTGCTCGAAAATGAAATCGAAATTAAAAAAACTGCTTCCTACATTTTTCGCGCCTCGAAAGGGCACACTCTTTGAGTCAAATAATTTTTCCAAAAAATAATATTTGTTTTCGAAGAAGGAAAATAACTGTCAAAATTGTAGTTTTTGGTAAAATTATGCCACTTCCGGTGCCGACAGATAAAACTTTTGGTAATAAAAAAAATGACAATTGATACAACGAAGCATATAAACTTTGTTTTATACAAATCGAACAATAAAAAATTAATCTAGGACTTAAAAACTGAATTAGCCAATGGCGGCCAAGGTAAATTACTGAGACAAAATTCTTTAACATTTTTGCACTAGTCAGATGACCCTTTAATTCTGTGCATAATACGACTAAAAAATATTCATAAATAAAAAAGTTTTTTGTAAAATTTTAAATTTTCAAAATTTGGCGCCTAATATCTTTGAAGATTTACCGAAAATCAAAAATCGAAAGTAGTGTAGCTATGTGCCCTGTCTCCGGCTATGCCAAAATGTATCGAAAGTTAAAATTCAATGATTATTGTTAAAATTACTGCAATATTTTAAAAAACGATAATTTGGTGATTTCGGACATTTCGCATTGTCGCAGAACGTTCAAAATAGCTTTATCCTCTAAGTCACACCCACTTTCCCAGTAAAACCGAAGAAATCGTAACGATGCGACAAGCAGTTGCTGAGATCTACTCAAAACAAAAGAAGAATAATAATAATAAGAACTAGACCTGCAAGCAGCACTGAACCGGCTTTCAGGAATCATACAGGAAGTTTATTATACCATAGCCGATCCATTGAGCTACCAAACTATACTTTAGTTGTTTTGCTTCAGTGACACCCTCTATCATATGTAAAAGTAATATTTGCTGGCGAAAAGACCGGTCAAAATTGTAAATTATAGCAAAATTACGTCACTTCCGGTACCGAAAGAAATTTTTATAGGTGAAAAATAAGTCGAAAATTCGCAACACAAAAAATACAAACTTTGTTTTATACATATCGGGCAATAAATAATTACCCTATAACCCATAAACTGAAATTAAGAAGGTAAAAAACTTAAAAGTGACCCTGGGAAAATTGGCTATTATTCGACAAGGGAACATGCTAGAAGCCTTTTCTTGATATCAATATGATGGTATTGATTCAATCTTACTGCCCATTAGAGTCAGACGTTATCAAGTTAAACGAATAATAAATATAAATCCGTTCAAAAAAATGTTTGTTTTGAAGGCTAAAAATACGTTTTTTTGCAAAAATTACATTACTTCCGGTGATATTGAAAATGTTAACTTAGTTCATAGAAGTCATAAATGGCATAAGGCATCGAATGGTAAAAAAATTATAAAAATCGAATAATAATTGACACTTTTATAGACCAAAAACTTTGAAAAGTGACTTATAGAAGATCGCCTATTTCTCTGTAACCATACAAGTTAGAAACCATTTTGTGGTATCTGTATGGTCGTATGGCTTCATTCTATTCGTTGATGGGAATCAAATATCATAATTTTAAAAATATTATAAGGCAGACTCATTTGAATAAAATATTTGTTTTTTGGGTTAAAAATACAGTTTTTGCCCAAATGACGTCATTTCCGGTCACAACGAAAATGTAAAATTGGCTTGACCTAGTCCAAATTGGCATTAGGCATCAAATGGGAAAAAAATATTGCAAATCGAATGATAATTCACTCTTTTATAGGCAAAATAACGTGAAAAGTGATGCATGCAAAATTGCATATTTCTCGGCAACTGCTCATATTACAAACTAATTTTCGCATACATTCTCTTCGTCTGGATAGTTGCTACGAGTTTATGAAAATTACAAATAAATATTTCAAAATATGAAGACGCTGAATGAATTGTAAATAACTGAATTTTACACTTTATTTTACATTTTATTCGAAATTGCCCGAAAATGAAATTGAAATTAAAAAATCTGAGCTAAGGATTTTCTGCATCTTTGCAGGGTGCATCCTTTTAGTTATATCAGTTTTAAAAAAAAAAATATTTGCTTTCAAAAAGTGGTACCGAACTGTCAAAATTGTAGTTTTAGTTAATATTACGTCACTTCCGTTGCCGACAGAAAAATTTCACCGTAACAAAAAAAATTACAATTGGGACCACGGAGCATATGAACTTTGTTTTATACAAATCGAACAATAAATAATTTTTTTGGGTACGAAAAACAAAATTAGCCGATGGCGGCTAACGCAAATTACCGAGACAATTTTTTTTCTCATTTCTGCTCAAGTACGATGATATTTTAACCCTGTGTAAAATACCATCAAAAAATATTCATAAATAAAAAAGGTATTCGTAAAAAAATTATTTTTTTTCAAAATATCGGACATTTTTTCGACTACTTCCGGTTTTACGATCATTGTCGCGATAGCTTTACGAAGTTTTTTCGATACTTAACTTTCTGTACCAGAAGTGTCAGAAACATCCATTGAGTAGTTTTGGAAAAAAAGATAAATTAAAGAGCGTTTACAAAAATTTAATGATTTTTTAATTTTTTTCAAAGTTTGATGCCATTTTTGGACCACCTATATTATTTCAATGCTTTTCATTTTGGATTCACTATATAGACAACCGATAGGACTTTGAGTAAGAAAAGTTTAAGAAAAATCTGCGGCGTCGTTTTCGAGAACAGGGCGTCTCAGAATGTTAAAAAATCGGAAAATACTAGATTTTTGGCATACAATAATTTATTTCCCTACCATCGAAATCGTATTATTTAGATACCATATGATGGTCCATTAATAGGGCTTTCCAACGACACTTTAGTTATTTTGGTCCGCTATTACATAAGGGAGAAATCAAGTTTTTCGCAAGTGCGACAATGTTTTTAACCTTTTTTTTCATTTTTTGAATACTTCCGGTATGGTTATTATTTTCGGAATAGTCTTAATAGCCGGTTTGGGCACTAAAATAGCCACAGGGCTCTGTAATGATATATTGCATTATCTGATCAGATAAAATGCACCTGAGAAATCCTATGTTGAAAAGTGCCAAAAATGCAAAAAATTTAAAATATCGAAAATTAAATTTCAATAACTACATACATATTATACATCGTTAGAATCGTAATTAGGTCAGCTATCTGAATGTACAATCTTTTTTTGAAAATCTCTTAAAATAAAAAAATAGTAGAGCATTTTCCAAAATTTCACGATTTTTCGACTTTTTTCGATTTTCAGTCCGTTATTTCACCTATTCCAGACATTTCAAAGTCTTATTGGGTGGCATAATTCACAAGACTATCAAATGGACTCTCGATAGAGAAAGTTAAAAAAAAAGTTGCGGTTAAGTTTTCGAGATACAGGCGTCCAAAAATGCTAAAAATCAGAAAATACTTGATTTTCAGCGTCCCATATTTTGCAGCCTGATCATAGTATCCGTATGAAATGGGTATCATACGATAGTACAATCCTAGTGCAGTCCAATGGTACCCTAATTTGTTTAATCCATTGATATCGGGCGGAGAAATCGCGTTTTTCCCAAAAATATCCATTTTTTGCATTTTTTTCAAAATATTGAACATTATTTCGACCACTTCCGGTTTAAAGATCCGTGTCGAAATTGCTTTATCAGTTGGTATTGGACTATAACTTCATGTTCCAGAAGTTTCAGAAACGTCAATTCTACCATAAAACGAAACCCGAGCTCGCAAAATGGGAAGAAAATTCGAAAAAAATCGAAAAATAAAGGGCGATAACTCTGAATGAAACTTATATTACTGGAATCGGATTGACTTCAAGTATCCAAAAATGTAGGTCAAATTTGAAAATTTTGAAAAATAACAAAAATTGTCTCGTAAACAACATGTTTTCAATTTTCGAACGATAAAAGTCATAGACGAATGTTCGAAATTGAAAAATGTGAGATAGCCATTGTCTCAGAAAAGATTCAGGGATTCCAAAAATGTAATTTGTTTGAAAATGGATAAAGAATTGACGAAACTATAGCCGATTTTCAATTTTTAGAGAAAGTAAAAAGTTCGGTCACTTCCGGTATGCGCAGAAATTTCAAAAATATTTTATCAAGTAGCCACCACATGGTTTTCCGATAGAAAAGCTAATTCTCGATCGATATCTGTTTTCGATCATGGAGATCTAGGCCCTCGCGGTAAATAATAATAATAATAATAACTAGACCTGCAAGCAGCACTGAACCGGCTTTCAGGAATCATACAGGAAGTTTATTATACCATAGCCGATCCATTGAGCTACCAAAGTATACTTTAGTTGTTTTGCTTCAGTGACACCCTCTATCATATGTAAAAGTAATATTTGCTGGCGAAAAGACAGGTCAAAATTGTAAATTATGGCAAAATTACGTCACTTCCGGTACCGAAAGAAATTTTTATAGGTGAAAAATAAGTCGAAAATTCGCAACACACAAAATACAAACTTTGTTTTATACATATCGGGCAATAAATAATTAACCTATAACCCATAAACTGAAATTAAGAAGGTAAAAAACTTAAAAGTGACCCTGGGAAAATTGGTTAAAAAAAGCCTTTTCTTGATATCAATATGATGGTATTGATTAAATCTTACTGCCCATTAGAGCCAGACGTTATAAAGTTAAACGAATAATGAATATAAATCACTTCAAAAAAATGTTTGTTTTGAAGGCTAAAAATACGTTTTTTGCAAAAATTACATTACTTCCGGTGATATTGAAAATGTTAACTTGGTTCATAGAAGTCATAAATGGCATAAGGCATCAAATGGTAAAAAAATTATAAAAATCGAATAATAATTGACACTTTTATAGACCAAAAACCTTGAAAAGTGACTTATAGAAGATCGCCTATTTCTCTGTAACCGTACAAGTTAGAAACCATTTTGTGGTATCTGTATGGTCGTATGGCTTCATTCTATTCGTTGATGGGAATAAAATATCATAATTTTAAAAATATTATAAGGGAGACTGATTTGAATAAAATATTAGTTTTTTAGGTTAAAAATACAGTTTTTGCCCAAATGACGTCATTTCCGGTCACAGTGAAAATGTAAAATTGGCTTGACCTAGTCCAAATTGGCATTAGACATCAAATGGAAAAAAAATATTGCAAATCGAATAATAATTCACTCTTGTATAGGCAAAATAACGTGAAAAGTGATGCATGCAAAATTGCATATTTCTCGACAACTGCTCATATTACAAACTAATTTTCGCATACATTCTCTTCGTCTGGATTATTGCTACGAGTTTATGAAAATTACAAATAAATATTTAAAAATATGAAGAAGCTGAATGAATTGTAAATAGCTGAATTTTACACTTTATTTTACATTTTATTCGAAATTGCCCGAAAATGAAATTGGAATTTAAAAATATGAGCTAAGGATTTTGTGCACCTTCGCAGGGTGCATCCTTTTAGTTATATCAGTTTTGAAAAAAAATAATATTTTCTTTCAAAAAGTGGTACCGAACTGTCAAAATTGTAGTTTTTGTTAATATTAATTCACTTCCGTTGGCGACAAAAAAATTTCACCGTAACATAAAAAATAACAATTGGGACCACGGAGCATATGAACTTTGTTTTATACAAATCGAACAATAAATAATTTTTCTGGGTACGAAAAACTAAATTCGCCGATGGCGGCTAACGCAAATTACCCAGACAATTTTTTTTCTCATTTCTGCTCAAGTACGATGATATTTTAACCCAGTGTAAAATATCACCAAAAAATATTCATAAATAAAAAAGATTTTCGTAAAAAAAATAATTTTTTTCAAAATATCGGACATTTTTTCGACTACTTCCAGTTTTACGATCGTTGTTGTGATAGCTTTACGAAGTTCTTTGGATACTTAACTTTCTGTACCAGAAGTGTCAGAAACATCCATTGAGCAGTTTTGGAAAAAAAGATAAATAAAAGAGCGTTTACAAAAATTTAACGATTTTTCAATTTTTTTCAAAGTTTGATGCCATTTTTGGACCACCTATATTATTTCAATGCTTTTCATTTTGGATTCACTATATAGACAACCGATGGGACTTTGAGTTAGAAAAGTTTAAGAAAAATCTGCGGCGTCGTTTTCGAGAAAAGGGCGTCTCAGAATGTTAAAAAATCGGAAAATACTAGATTTTTGGCATACAATAATTTATTTCCTTACCATCGATATCGTATTATTTAGATACCATATGATGGTCCATTAATAGGGCTATCCAACGACACTTTAGTTCTTTTGGTCCGCTATTACCTAAGGGAGAAATCAAGTTTTTCGCAAGTGCGACAATGTTTTTAACCTTTTTTTTCATTTTTTGAATACTTCCGGTATGGTTATTATTGTCGGTATAGTTTTAATAACCGGTTTGGGCACTAAAATAGCCACAGTGCTCTGTAATGATATATTACATTATCTAATCAGATAAAATGCCCCTGAGAAATCCTAGGTTCAAAAGTGCCAAAAATGCAAAAAATTTAAAATATCGAAAATTAAATTTCAATAACTACATACATATTATACATCGTTAGAATCGTAATTAGGTCAGCTATCTGAATATACAATCGTTTTTTGGAAATCTTTGAAAATAAAAAAATAGCAGAGCATTTTCCAAAATTTCACGATTTTTCGACTTTTTTCGATTTTCAGTCCGTTATTTCACCTATTCCAGATATTTCAAAGTCTTATTGGATGGCTTCATGCAAAGTACCTCCGAAAGGTCTCTCGATAGAAAAAATTACAAAAAAAGTTGCGGTTAAGTTTTCGAGATACAGGCGTCCAAAAACGCTCCAAATCAGAAAATACTTGATTTTCAGCGTGCCATATTTTGCTGCCTGCTCATCGTATCCGTACGAGTTGGGTATCATACGATAGCACAATCCTAGTGCAGTCCAATGGTACCCTAATTTCTTTAATCCATTGATATCGGGCGGAGAATTCGCGTTTTTCCCCAAAATATCCATTTTTTGCATTTTTTTCAAAATATTGCACATTATTTCGACCACTTCCGGTTTAAGGATTCTTGTCGAAATTGCTTTATACGTTGGTATTGGACTATAACTTCATGTTCTAGAAGTTTCAGAAACGTCAATTCTACCATAAAACGAAACCCGAGCTGACAAAATGGGAAGAAAATTCGAAAAAAATCGAAAAATAAAGGGCGATAACTCTGAATGAAACTTATATTACTGGAATCGGATGGACTTCACGTATCCAAAAATGTAGGTCAAATTTGAAAATTTTGAAAAATGACAAAAATAGTCTCGTAAACAACATGTTTTCAATTTTCGAACGATAAAAGTCATAGACGAATGTTCGAAATTGAAAAATGTGAGATAGCCATTGTCTCAGAAAAGATTCAGGGATTCCAAAAATGTAATTTGTTTGAAAATGGATAACGAATTGACGAAACTATGGCCGATTTTCAATTTTTAGACAACGTGCAAAGTTCGGTCACTTCCGGTATGCGCAGAAATTTCAAAAATATTTTATCAAGTAGCCACCACATGGTTTCCCAATAGAAAATCTAATTCCAGATCGATATCTGTTTTCGATCATGGAGATCTAGGCCCCCGCGGTAAATAATAATAATAATAATAACTAGACCTGCAAGCAGCACTGAACCGGCTTTCAGGAATCATACAGGAAGTTTATTATACCATAGCCGATCCATTGAGCTACCAAACTATACTTTAGGTTGTTTTGCTTTAGTGACACCCTCTATCATATGTAAAAGTAATCTTTGCTGGCGAAAAGACCAGTCAAAATTGTAAATTATGGCAAAATTAAGTCACTTCCGGTGCCGAAAGAAATTTTTATAGGTGAAAAATAAGTCGAAAATTCGCAACATACAAAATCCAAACGTTGTTTTATACATTTCAGGCAATAAATAATTAACCTATAACCCATAAACTGAAATTAAGAAGGTAAAAAACCTAAAAGTGACCCTGGGAAAATTGGTTATTATTCGACAAGGGAACATGCTAGAAGCCTTTTCTTGATATCAATATGATGGTATTGATTCACTCTTACTGCCCATTAGAGTCAGACGTTATAAAGTTAAACGAATAATGAATATAAATCACTTCTAAAAAATGTTTGTTTTGAAGGCTAAAAATACGTTTTTTGCAAAAATTACATTACTTCCGGTAATATTGAAAATGTTAACTTGGTTCATAGAAGTCATAAATTGCATAAGGTATCAAATGGTAAAAGAATTATAAAAATCGAATAATAATTGACACTTTTATATACCAAAAACCTTGAAAAGTGACTTATAGAAGATCGCCTATTTCTCTGTAAACGTACAAGTTAGAAACCATTTTGTGGTATCTGTATGGTCTTATGGCTTCATTCTATTCGTTGATGGGAATCAAATATCATAATTTGTTTTTTTGTTTTATACATTTCGGGCAATAAATAATTAACCTATAACCCATAAACTGAAATTAAGAAGGTAAAAAACCTAAAAGTGACCCTGGGAAAATTGGTTATTATTTGACAAGGGAACATGCTAGAAGCCTTTTCTTGATATCAATATGATGGTATTGATTCACTATTACTGCCCATTAGAGTCAGACGTTATAAAGTTAAACGAATAATGAATATAAATCACTTCTAAAAAATGTTTGTTTTGAAGGCTAAAAATACGTTTTTTGCAAAAATTACATTACTTCCGGTGATATTGAAAATGTTAACTTGGTTCATAGAAGTCATAAATTGCATAAGGTATCAAATGGTAAAAAAATTATAAAAATCGAATAATAATTGACACTTTTATATACCAAAAACCTTGAAAAGTGACTTATAGAAGATCGCCTATTTCTCTGTAAACGTACAAGTTAGAAACCATTTTGTGGTATCTGTATGGTCTTATGGCTTCATTCTATTCGTTGATGGGAATCAAATATCATAATTTTAAAAATATTATAAGGGAGACTGATTTGAATAAAATTTTAGTTTTTTAGGTTAAAAATACAGTTTTTGCCCAAATGACGTCATTTCCGGTCACAGTGAAAATGTAAAATTGGCTTGACCTAGTCCAAATTGGCATTAGGCATCAAATGGGAAAAAAATATTGCAAATCGAATAATAATTCACTCTTGCATAGGCAAAATAACGTGAAAAGTGATGCATGCAAAATTGCATATTTCTCGGCAACTGCTCATATTACAAACTAATTTTCGCATACATTCTCTTCGTCTGGATTAGTGCTACGAGTTTATGGAAATTACAAATAAATATTTCAAAATATGAAGACGCTGAATGAATTGTAAATAACTGAATTTTACACTTTATTTTACATTTTATTCGAAATTGCCCGAAAATGGAATTGAAATTTAAAAATATGAGCTAAGGATTTTGTGCACCTTTGCAGGGTGCATCCATTTAGTTATATCAGTTTTGAAAAAAAATAATATTTGCTTTCAAAAAGTGGTACCGGACTGTCAAAATTGTAGTTTTTGTTAATATTACGTCACTTCCGTTGCCGACAGAAAAATTTCACCGTAACAAAAGAAATTACAATTGGGACCACGGAGCATGTGAACTTTGTTTTATACAAATCGAACAATAAATAATTTTTCTGGGTACAAAAAACTAAATTAGCCGATGGCGGCTAACACAAATTACCGAGACAATTTTTTTTCTCATTTCTGCTCAAGTAGGATGATATTTTAACCCTGTGTAAAATATCATCAAAAAATATTCATAAATAAAAAAGATTTTCGTAAAAAAATTAATTTTTTTCAAAATATCGGACATTTTTTCGACTACTTCCGGTTTTACGATCGTTGTTGTGATAGCTTTACGAAGTTCTTTGGATACTTAACTTTCTGTACCAGAATTGTCAGAAACATCCATTGAGCAGTTTTGAAAAAAAAGATAAATTAAAGAGCGTTTACAAAAATTTAACGATTTTTCAATTTTTTCAAAGTTTGATGCCATTTTTGGACCACCTATATTATTTCAATGCTTTTCATTTTTGATTCACTATATAGACAACCGATAGGACTTTGAGTAAGAAAAGTTTAAGAAAAATCTGCGGGGTCGTTTTCGAGAAAAGGACGTCTCAGAATGTTAAAAAATCGGAAAATACTAGATTTTTGGCACACAATAATTTATTTCCTTACCATCGATATCGTATTGTTTAGATACCATATGGTGGTCCATTAATAGAACTATCCAACGACACTTTAGTTCTTTTGGTCCGCTATTACCTAAGGGAGAAATCAAGTTTTTTGCAAGTGCGACAATGTTTTTAACCTTTTTTTTTCATTTTTTGAATACTTCCGGTATGGTTATTATTGTCGATATAGTTTTGATAACCGGTTTAGGCACTAAAATAGCCACAGGGCTCTGTAATGATATATTACATTATCTGATCAGATAAAATGCCCCTGAGAAATTCTAGGTTCAAAAGTGCCAAAAATGCAAAAAATTTAAAATATCGAAAATTAAATTTCAATAACTACATACATATTATACATCGTTAGAATCGTAATTAGGTCAGCTATCTGAATATACAAAAAATTTTTGAAAATCTCTTAAAATAAAAAAATAGCAGAGCATTTTCCAAAATTTCACGATTTTTCGACTTTTTTCGATTTTCAGTCCGTTATTTCACCTTTTCCAGATATTTCAAAGTCGTAATGGAATGTTTCGTACACAAGATTACTGCAAGGTCTCTCGATAGAGAAAGTTTCATAAAAAACTGTGGAGCAGTTTTCGAGATACAGGCATCTAAAAACGCTCCAAATCAGAAAATACTTGATTTTCAGCGAGCCATATTTTGCTTCCTGTTGATCGTATCCGTACGAATTGGGTATCATTCAGTGGTCCAATTACCGCCCGACCAAATGATACCTTACTTTGTTTAATCCGTTGATATCGGACGGAAAAATCGTGTTTTTACCCAAAACACCAATTTTTCACGTTTTTTTCAAAATATCGCATAGTATTTCGACTACTTCCGGTTTACGGATTGTTGTTGAAATTGCTTTAAACGGTGGTTTGACCATATTACTTCATGTTCCAGGAATTTCAGAAACGTCGATCCGGCCGTAAAACGAAACTTAAGCTCACAAAATGTGAAGAAAATTCGAAAAAAATCGAAAAATAAAGGGCGATGACTCTGAATGAAACTTATATTACTGGAACCGGATTGCCTTCAGGTATCCAAAAATGTAGGTCAAATTTGAAAATTTTGAAAAATAACAAAAAATGTGTCTTAAACAACATATTTTCATTTTTCGAATGCTAGAAGTCAGCGGCGAAGTTTCTAAATTGCAAAATTTTCAACTGCTATCGTCCGAGAAAAGACTCAGGGTTTCCAAAAATGTAATTTGTATGAAAATAGGTACAGAATTGACGAATCTACGGCCGTTTTTTAATTTTTTGGCACCGCACAAAATTCGGCCACTTCCGGTCTGCGCAGAAGTTTCAAATACAGTGGAAGGGATGGCCACTATATGGTTTCCTGATAGAAAATTACGTCCCAGATCTGTATCTGTTACAGACACTGAGAAATAGGCTCCCCCGAAAAATAAAATAATAATAATAAATAACTAGACCTGCAAGCAGCACTGAACCGGCTTTCAGGAATCATACAGGAAGTTCATTATACCATAGCCGATCCATTGAGCTACCAAACTATACTTTAGTTGTTTTGCTTCAGTGACACCTTCTATCATATGTAAAAGTAATATTTGCTGGCGAAAAGACCGGTCAAAATTGTAAATTATGGCAAAATTACGTCACTTCCGGTGCCGAAAGAAATTTTTATAGGTGAAAAATAAGTCGAAAATTCGCAACATACAAAATACAAACTTTGTTTTATACATATCGGACAATAAATAATCAACCTATAACCCATAAACTGAAATTAAGAAGGTATAAAACTTAAAAGTGACCCTGGGAAAATTGGCTATTATTCGACAAGGGAACATGCTAGAAGCCTTTTCTTGGTATCAATATGATGGTATTGATTCAATCTTACTGTCCATT
Organism: Patella depressa; assembly: GCA_948474765.1. Lineage (NCBI taxonomy): Eukaryota > Metazoa > Mollusca > Gastropoda > Patellidae > Patella > Patella depressa. The sequence goes on along the minus strand of OX419715.1, from coordinate 46,334,652 downwards.
AGAGTCAGACGTTATAAAGTTAAACGAATAATAAATATAAATCTCTTCAAAAAAATGTTTGTTTTGAAGGCTAAAAATACGTTTTTTTGCAAAAATTACATTACTTCCGGAGATATTGAAAATGTTAATTTAGTTCATAGAAGTCATAAATGGCATAAGGCATCAAATGGTAAAAAAATGATAAAAATCGAATAATAATTGACACTTTTATAGACCAAAAACCTTGAAAAGTGAGTTATAGAAGATCGCCTATTTCTCTGTAACCGTACAAGTTAGAAACCATTTTGTGGTATCCGTATGGTCGTATGGCTTCATTCTATTCGTTGATGGGAATCAAATATCATAATTTTAAAAACATTATAAGGCAGACTCATTTGAATAAGATATTTGTTTTTAAAGTTAAAAATACAGTTTTTGCCCAAATGACGTCATTTCCGGTCACAGTGAAAATGTAAAATTGGCTTGACTTAGTCCAAATTGGCATTAGGCATCAAATGGAAAAAAAATATTGCAAATCGAATAATAATTCACTCCTTTATAGGCAAAATAACGTGAAAAGTGATGCATGCAAAATTGCATATTTCTCGGCAACTGCTCATATTACAAACTAATTTTCGCACACATTCTCTTCGTCTGGATTATTGCTACGAGTTTATGAAAATTACAAATAAATATTTCAAAATATGAAGACGCTGAATGAATTGTAAATAACTGAATTTTACAATTTATTTTACATTTTATTCGAAATTGCCCGAAAATGAAATTGAAATTAAAAAATCTGAGCTAAGGATTTTGTGCACCTTTGCAGGGTGCATCCTTTTAGTTATATCAGTTTTGAAAAAAAATAATATTTGCTTTCAAAAAGTGGTACCGAACTGTCAAAATTGTAGATTTTGTTAATATTACGTCACTTCCGTTGACGACAGAAAAATTTCACCGTAACAAAAAAAATTACAATTGGGACCACGGAGCATATGAACTTTGTTTTATACAAATCGAACAATAAATAATTTTTCTAAGTACGAAAAACTAAATTAGCCGATGGCGGCTAACGCAAATTACCGAGACAATTTTTTTTTCTCATTTCTGCTCAAGTAGGATGATATTTTTAACCCTGTGTAAAATATCATCAAAAAATATTCATAAATAAAATAGGTTTTCGTAAAAAAATTATTTTTTTTCAAAATATCGGACATTTTTTCGACTACTTCCGGTTTTACGATCGTTGTCGTGATAGCTTTACGAAGTTCTTTGGATAATTAACTTTCTGTACCAGAAGTGTCAGAAACATCCACTGAGTAGTTTTGGAAAAAAAGATAAATTAAAGAGCGTTTCCAAAAATTTAAGGATTTTTCAATTTTTTTCAAGGTTTGAGGCCATTTTTGGAACATTTATATTATTTCAATGATTTTCATTTTAGATTCACTATATAGACAACCGATAGGACTTTGAGTAAGAAAAGTTTAAGAAAAATCTGCGGTGTCGTTTCCGAGAAAAGGGCATCCCAGAATGTTAAAAAATCGGAAAATACTAGATTTTTGGCATACAATAATTTATTTCCTTACCATCGAAATCGTATTATTTAGATACCATATGATGGTCCATTAATAGGGCTATCCAGCGACACTTTAGTTCTTTTGGTCCGCTATTACCTAAGGGAGAAATCAAGTTTCTCGCAAGTGCGACAATGTTTCTAACCTTTTTTTTCATTTTTTGAATACTTCCGGTATGGTTATTATTGTCGGAATAGTTTTAATAGCCGGTTTGGGCACTAAAATAGCGACGGGGCTCTGTAATGATAAATTACATTATCTGATCAGATAAAATGCCTCTGAGAAATCCTATGTTCAAAAGTGCCAAAAATGCAAAAAATTTAAAATATCGAAAATTAAATTTCAATAACTACATACATATTATACATCGTTAGAATCGTAATTAGGTCAGCTATCTGAATATACAACCTTTTTCGAAAATCTTTTAAAATAAAAAAATAGTAGAGCATTTTCCAAAATTTCACGATTTTTCGACTTTTTTTGATTTTCAGTCCCTTTTTTATCGTATTCCAGACATTTCAAAGTCTTATTGGATGGCATAATTCACAAGACTATCGAATGGACTCTCAATAGAGAAAGTTAAAAAAAAAGTTGCGGTTAAGTTTTCGAGATACAGGCGTCCAAAAACGCTCCAAATCAGAAAATACTTGATTTTAAGCGTGCAATATTTTGCTTCCTGCTCGTCGTATCCGTACGAATTGGGTATCATACGATAGCACAATACTAGTGCAGTCCAACGGTACCCTAATTTGTTTAATCCAATGATATCGGACGGAGAAATCGCGTTTTTCCCCAAAATACCCATTTTTTGCATTTTTTTCAAAATATCGGACATTATTTCGACCACTTCCGGTGTACAGATTATTGTTGAAATTGCTTTATTCCTTGCAATGGTCATTTGGCTTCATGCCTCAGAAATTTCAGAAACGTCAATTCGGCCATAAAACGAAACCCGAGCTCCCAAAATGGGTAGAAAATTCGAAAAAAATCGAAAAATAAAGGGCGAAAACTCTAAATGAAACTTATATTACTGGAATCGGGTGGACTTCAGGTATCCAAAAATGTAGGTCAAATTTCAAAATTTTGAAAAATAACAAAAATTGTCTCTCAAACAACATTTTTCATTTTTCGATCGCAAGAAGTCAGCGATGAAGTTTCGAAATATCGAAATTTTCAACTGCTATCGTCCGAGAAAAGACTCAGGGTTTCCGAAAATGTCATTTGTATGAAAATAGGTACAGAATTGACGAATCTACGGCCGTTTTTTAATTTTTTGACACCGCACGAAATTCGACCACTTCCGGTCTGCGCAGAAGTTTCAAATATAGTTTATCAAGTAGCCAACACATGGTTTCCCGATAGAGAATTAGGTCCCAGATCGGTATCTGTTACAGGCACTGAGAAATAGGCTCCGGCGAAAAAAAAAATAATAATAATAAATAATAATTTTAGTAATCACAATAGGCTTTCAGACGAAAGTCTGAAAGCCTAATAACTAGACCTGCATGCAGGAATGACGGGTTTCACTGGTGCCACGTTACCCTTAAACATGTCACTTCCGGTGCCAAGTTACCCTTGAACATATGTCACTTCCGGTACCAGCGAAACCACTAAACAGGTTTCCAAATTAACATTGCACACAAATAAAATGGACGCAGAATCAACAAAATCCAGCAATATCAATTCATTTTATACATTTGTTACTTGTAAATGATCTTGACAAAATTAAATTACTCCCGGTGTTAATGCAAATGTTCAATTAGTCTTATGAAATCAGAAATGGCATACGATATCATATAGTGAAAATTTTATGTAAATCGAATAATAATTGCCACTTTTAAAGACCAAAAAACTTGAAAAGTGACTTGTAGGAAATCGGCTATTTCTCTGCAACCGTACAAGTTAGAAACCATTTTGTGGTATCTGTATGATCGTATGGGTTCATTCTATTTGTTGATTGGCATCAAATACTATACTTTGAAAAAGATTTCAAAACAGACTCATTTGAATAAAATATCTGTTTTAGAGGCTAAAAATACAGTTTTTGCCAAAATGACGTTACTTCCGGTGATAATGAAAATTTTAAATTACTTGTATGAAATCCCAAATGGCATTAGGTATAACATGGTGTGACGTTTATGAAAATCGAATAATAATTGACCCTTTTATGGCCCCGAAATCTTCAAAAGTGACCTGTAGAAAACCATCTATTTCTCGGCAACCGAACAAGTTAGAAACCATTTTATGATATCTATATGACCATATGAGTTTTGTTTATATGTGAATTTAAACCAAAAGTTAAAATTATTAATACATATTAAGTTATTCTTGGTTGAATAAAACATTGATTTAAAAAGTTTAAAATGCATTTTTTGACCAAATGATGTCACTTCCGGTGTCAATCATAATTGACTATTTTACAGGCAAAATAACGAAAACAGTGACTTGTACAGAACTGCCCATTTCTTGGTAACTGCTTATAGTACAAACGAATTTTAACATACATTTTCTTCGTATGGATTATAGCTACAAGTTTATAAAAGTTACGAAGAAATATTTTAAAATCTGAAAAGCCTGAATAGATTGTAAATAGGCCAATTTTACACCATTTTTAGCCTCTTAATCAAATTTGCTCGAAAATGAAATCGAAATTTAAAAAACTGCTTCCTACATTTTTTGCGCCTTGAAAGGGCACACACTTTGAGTCAAATAATTTTTCCAAAAAATAATATTTGTTTTCGAAGAAGGAAAATAACTGTCAAAATTGTAGTTTTTGGTAAAATTATGCCACTTCCGGTGCCGACAGATAAAACTTTTGGTAATAAAAAAATGACAATTGATACAACGAAGCATATGCACTTTGTTTTATACAAATCGAACAATAAAAAATTAATCTAGGACTTAAAAACTGAATTAGCCAATGGCGGCCAAGGTAAATTACTGAGACAAAATTCTTTAACATTTTTGCACTAGTCAGATGACCCTTTAATTCTGTGCATAATACGACTAAAAAATATTCATAAATAAAAAAGTTTTTTTGTAAAATTTTAAATTTTCGAAATTTGGCGCCTAATATCTTCGAAGATTTGCCGAAAATCAAAAATCGAAAGTAGCGTAGCTATGTGCCCTGTCTCAGGCTATGCCAAAATGTATCGAAAGTTAAAATCCAATGATTATTGTTAAAATTACTGCAATGTTTTCAAAAACGATAACTTCGGTGATTTCGGACATTTCGCATTGTCGCAGAACGTTCAAAATAGCTTTATCCTCTAAGTCACACCCACTTTCCCAGTAAAACCGAAGAGATCGTAACGATGCGACACGTAGTTGCTGAGATCTATTCAAATTGGAATCTGAATAATAATAATAATAAGAATAACTAGACCTGCATGCAGGAATGACGGGTTTCACTGGTGCCATGTTACCTTTGAACTTGAACTTGTGTCACTTTCGGTGCCACGTTACCCTTGAACATATGTCACTTCCGGTACCAATGAAACCAATATACAGGTTTCCACATAAGCATTGCACACATCAAATAAAATGGAAACAGAAACAAACAAACCCAGCAATATCATTTCATTTTATACATTTGTTACATGTAATTGATCCTGACAAAATTACAGTACTTCCGGTGATAATGTAAATGTTCCATTAGTTTTATGAAATCAGAAATGGCATAAGGCATCACATGGTGAAAATTTTATGTAAATCGAATAATAATTGCCACTTTTATAGACCAAAAACCTTGAAAAGTGACGTGTAGAAAATCGTCTATTTCTCGGCAACCGTACAAGTTAGAAACCATTTTTTGGTATTTATATGACCGTATGGGTTTAATCTATTTGTTGATTGGAATCAAATATCATAATTGTATAAACATTACAAATCAGACTCATTTGAATAAAATATCTGTTTTGAAGGCTTAAAATACAGTTTTTGCAAAAATGACGTTACTTCCGGTGATAATGAAAACGTTAAATTAGTTTTATAACATCGTCTATGACATTAGGCTTCAAAGGGTGAAAATTTTATGAAAATCGAATAATAATTAACACTTTTATGGGCCAAAAACCTTCAAAAGTGACTTTTAGAAAATCGCCTATATCTCGGCAACCGAACAAGTTAGAAACAATCTTATGATATCTTTTTGACCGTATGAGTTTTGTTAATATGTGAATTTAAACCAAAAGTTGATTTTATTATTATATTTGACATAATTCTTGGTTGAAAAAAATATCGATTTCAAAAGTTAAAAATTGAGTTTTTGACTAAATGACGTCACTTCCGGTGTCAATTTTAAATAGTAATCAACATGATATAACGCACACTTGCTTTCTGAATCAAATGATGTCACTTTTGTGAATATCCATTAATAATTGATAATTTTACAGGCAAAATTGCGAAAACAGTGACTTATGCAAAACTGCCCTTTTCTCGGCAACTGCTTATATTACAAACTAATTTTTACATACATTCTCTTCGTATGGATTATAGCTACAAGTTTATAAAAGTTATGTAAAAATATTTTAAAATCTGAAAAGCCTGAATGGGTTGTAAATAGGTCAATTTTACGCCTTTTTTCACCCCTTAATCCAATTTGCTAGAAAATGAAATAGAAATTAAAAAAACTGCTTCCGCCATTTTTTGCGCCTTGAAAGGACACACTCTTTGAGTCATATAATTTTTCAAAAAAATAATATTTGTTTTTGAAGATCGTAAAAAACTGTCAAAATTGTAGTTTTTGGTAAAATTATGCCACTTCCGGTGCCGACAGATAACACTTTCGGTAATAAAAAAAATGACAATTGAGACAACGAAGCATATGAACTTTGTTTTATACAAATCGAACAATAAAAAATTAATCTAGGACTGAAAAACTGAATTAGCCAATGGCGGCCAAGGAAAATTACTGAGACAAAAATTTTTAACATTTTTGCGCTAGTCAGATGACGCTTTAATTCTGTGCACAATACGACTAAAAAATATTTATAAATAAAAAAGTTTTTTGTAAAATTTTAAATTTTCGAAATTTGGCGCCTAATATCTTCGAAGATTTGCCGAAAATCAAAAATCGAAAGTAGCGTAGCTATGTGCCCTGTCTCAGACTATGCCAAAATGTATCGAAAGTTAAAATCCAATGATTATTGTTAAAATTACTGCAATATTTTCAAAAACGATAACTTCGGTGATTTCGGACATTTCGCATTGTCGCAGAACGTTCAAAATAGCTTTATCCTCTAAGTCACACCCACTTTCCCAGTAAAACCGAAGAAATCGTAACGATGCGACACGTAGTTGCTGAGATCTACTCAAATTGGAATCTGAATAATAATAATAATAATAATAATAATAATAATAAGAACTAGACCTGCATGCAGGAATGACGGGTTTCACTTTTGCCATGTTACCTTTGAACTTGAACTTGTGTCACTTTTGGTGCTACGTTACCCTTGAACATATGTCCTTTCCGGTACCAATGAAACCAATATACAGGTTTCCACATAAGCATTGCACACATCAAATAAAATGGAAACAGAATCAAACAAATCCAGCAATTTTATTTTATACATTTGTTACATGTAATTGATCCTGACAAAATAACAGTACTTCCGGTGATAATGTAAATGTTCCCTTAGTCTTATGAAATCAGAAATGGCATAAGGCATCATATGGTGAAAATTTTATGTAAATCGAATAATAATTTCCACTTTTATAGACCAAAAACCTTGAAAAGTGACGTGTAGAAAATCGTCTATTTCTCGGCAACCGTACAAGTTAGAAACCATTTTTTGGTATTTATATGACCGTATGGGTTTAATCTATTTGTTGATTGGAATCAAATATCATAATTGTATAAACATTACAAATCAGACTCATTTGAATAAAATATCGGTTTTGAAGGCTTAAAATACAGTTTTTGCCAAAATGACGCTACTTCCGGTGATAATGAAAACGTTAAATTAGTTTTATAACATCGTCTATGACATTAGGCTTCAAAGGGTGAAAATTTTATGAAAATCAAATAATAATTGACACTTTTATGGGCCAAAAACCTTCAAAAGTGACTTTCAGAAAATCGCCTATATCTCGACAACCGAACAAGTTAGAAACAATTTTATGATATCTATTTGACCGTATGAGTTTTGTTAATATGTGAATTTAAACCAAAAGTTAATTTTATTATTACATGTGACATAATTCTTGGTTGAAAAAAAGATCGATTTTAAAAGTTAAAAATTGAGTTTTTGACTAAATGACGTCACTTCCGGTGTCAATTTTAAATAGTAATCAACATGATATGACGCACACTTGCTTTTTGAATCAAATGATGTCACTTTTGTGAATATCCATTAATAATTGACTATTTTACAGGCAACATTACGAAAACAGATACTTATGCAAAACTGCCCATTTCTCGGCAACTGCTTATATTAGAAACTAATTTTAACATACATTCTCTTCGTATGGATTATAGTGACAGGTTTATAAAAGTTAAGTAAAAAAATTTTAAAATCTGAAAAGCCTGAATGGGTTGTAAATAGGTCAATTTTACGCCTTTTTTCACCCCTTAATCCAATTTGCTAGATAACACTTTTGGTAATAAAAAAAAAAAACAATTGGGACAACGAAGCATATGAACTTTGTTTTATACAAATCGAACAATAAAAAATTAATCTAGGACTGAAAAACTGAATTAGCTAATGGCGGCCAAGGAAAATTACTGAGACAAATTATTTTAACATTTTTGCGCTAGTCAGATGACTCTTTAATTCTGTGCACAACACGACTAAATAATATTTATAAATAAAAACGTTAAATCGAATAATAATTGCCACTTTTAAAGACCAAAAAACTTGAAAAGTGACTTGTAGAAAATCGGCTATTTCTCGGCAACCGTACAAGTTAGAAACCATTTTGTGGTATCTGTATGATCGTATGGGTTCATTCTATTTGTTGATTGGCATCAAATACCATAATTTGAAAAAGATTTCAAAACAGACTCATTTGAATAAAATATCTGTTTTGGAGGCTAAAAATACAGTTTTTGCCAAAATGACGTTACTTCCGGTGATAATGAAAATCTTAAATTACTTGTATGAAATCCCAAATGGCATTAGGTATAACATGGTGTGACGTTTATGAAAATCGAATAATAATTGACCCTTTTATGGCCCCGAAACCTTCAAAAGTGACCTGTAGAAAACCGTCTATTTCTCGGCAACCGAACAAGTTAGAAACCATTTTATGATATCTATATGACCATATGAGTTTTGTTTATATGTGAATTTAAACCAAAAGTTAAAATTATTAATACATATTAAGTTATTCTTGGTTGAATAAAACATTGATTTAAAAAAGTGTAAAATGCATTTTTTGACCAAATGATGTCACTTCCGGTGTCAATTTTAAATTGTAATCAACTTGATATGACGCTACGTGCTTTTTGAATCAAATGATGTCACTTTTATAAAAATCCAATAATAATTGACTATTTTACAGGCAAAATAACGAAAACAGTGACTTATGCAGAACTGCCCATTTCTTGGCAACTGCTTATATTACAAACGAATTTTAACATTCATTTTCTTCGTATGGATTATAGCTACAAGTTTATAAAAGTTACGAAGAAATATTTTAAAATCTGAAAAGCCTGAATAGGTTGTAAATAGGCCAATTTTACACCATTTTTAGCCTCTTAATCGAATTTGCTCGAAAATGAAATCGAAATTAAAAAAACTGCTTCCTACATTTTTTGCGCCTTGAAAGGGCACACTCTTTGAGTCATATAATTTTTCAAAAAAATAATATTTGTTTATGAAGATCGTAAATAACTGTCAAAATTGTAGTTTTTGGTAAAATTATGCCACTTCCGGTGCCGACAGATAACACTTTCGGTAATAAAAAAAACGACAATTGATACAACGAAGCATATGAACTTTGTTTTATACAAATCGAACAATAAAAAATTAATCTAGGACTGAAAAAGTGAATTAGCCAATGGCGGCCAAGGTAAATTACTGAGACAAAATTTTTTAACATTTTTGCACTAGTCAGATGACCCTTTAATTCTGTGCACAATACGACTAAAAAATATTCATAAATAAAAAGGTTTTTTGTAAAATTTTAAATTTTCGAAATTTGGCGCCTAATATCTTCGAAGATTTGCCGAAAATCAAAAATCGAAAGTAGCGTAGCTATGTGCCCTGTCTCAGGCTATGCCAAAATGTATCGAAAGTTAAAATCCAATGATTATTGTTAAAATTACTGCAATATTTTTAAAAACGATAACTTCGGTGATTTCGGACATTTCGCATTGTCGCAGAACGTTCAAAATAGCTTTATCCTCTAAGTCACACCCACTTTCCCAGTAAAACCGAAGAAATCGTAACGATGCGACACGTAGTTGCTGAGATCTATTCAAATTGGAATCTGAATAATAATAATAATAATAACTAGACCTGCAAGCAGCACTGAACCGGCTTTCAGGAATCATACAGGAAGTTTATTATACCCTAGCCGATCCATTGAGCTACCAAACTTTAATTGTTTTGCTTCAGTGACACCCTCTATCATATGTAAAAGTAATATTTGCTGGCGAAAAGACCTTTCAAAATTGTAAATTATGGCAAAATAACGTCACTTCCGGTGCCGAAAGAAATTATTATAGGTGAAAAAAAAGTCGAAAATTCGCAACATACAAAATACAAACTTTGTTTTATACATATCGGGCAATAAATAATTAACCTATAACCAATAAACTGAAATTAAGAAGGTAAAAAACTTAAAAGTGACACTGGGACAATTGGCTATTTTTCGACAAGGGAACATGCTAGAAGCCTTTTCTTGATATCAATATGATGGTATTGATTCAATCTTACTGCCCATTAGAGTCAGACGTTATAAAGTTAAACGAATAATAAACATAAACCACTTCAAAAAAAATGTTTGTTTTGAAGGCCAAAAATACGTTTTTTGAAAAAATTACATTACTTCCGGAGATATTGAAAATGTTAATTTAGTTCATAGAAGTCATAAATGGCATAAGGCATCAAATGGTAAAAAAATTTATAAAAATCGAATAATAATTGACACTTTTATAGACCAAAAACCTTGAAAAGTGACTTATCGAAGATCGCCTATTTCTCTGTAACCGTACAAGTTAGAAACCATTTTGTGGTATCTGTATGGTCGTATGGCTTCATTCTATTCGTTGATGGGAATCAAATATCATAATTTTAAAATTATTATAAGGCAGACTCATTTGAATAAAATATCTGTTTTTTAGGTTTAAAATACAGTTTTTGCCCAAATGACGTCATTTCCGGTCACAGTGAAATTGTAAAATTGGCTTGACCTAGAACAAATTGACACTAAGCATCAGATGGAAAAATAATATTGCAAATCGAATAATAATTCACTCTTTTATAGGCAAAATAACGTGAAAAGTGACGCATGCAAAATTGCATATTCCTCGGCAACTGCTCATATTACAAACTAATTTTCGCATACAATCTCTTCTTCTGGATTATTGCTACGAGTTTATTAAAATTACAAATAAATATTTCAAAATATGAAGACGCTGAATGAATTGTAAACAACTGAATTTTACACTTTATTTTACATTTTATTCGAAATTGCCCGAAAATGAAATTGAAATTAAAAAATCTGAGCTAAGGATATTGTGCACCTTTGCAGGGTGCATCCGTTTAGTTATATCAGTTTTGAAAAAAAATAATATTTGCTTTCAAAAAGTAGTACCGAACTGTCAAAATTATAGTTTTTGTTAATATTACGTCACTTCCGTTGCCGACAGAAAAATTTCACCATAACAAAAAAAATTACAATTGGGACCACGGAGCATATGAACTTTGTTTTATACAAATCGAACAATAAATAATTTTTCTGGGTACGAAAAACTAAATTAGCCGTTGGCGGCTAACGAAAATAACCGAGACAATTTTTTTTCCCATTTCTGGTCAAGTAGGATGATATTTTAACCCTGTGTAAAATACCATCAAAAAATATTCATAAATAAAAAAGGTTTTCGTAAAAAAAATATTTTTTATCAAAATATCGGACATTTTTTCGACTACTTCCGGTTTTACGATCGTTGTCGTGATAGCTTTACGAAGTTTTTTGGATACTTAACTTTCTGTACCAGAAGTGTCAGAAACATCCATTGAGTAGTTTTGGAAAAAAAGATAAATTAAAGAGCGTTTACAAAAATTTTACGATTTTTCAATTTTTTTCAAAGTTTGATGTCATTTTTGGACCACCTACATTATTTCAATGCTTTTCATTTTGGATTCACTATATAGACAACCGATAGGACTATGAGTAAGAAAAGTTTCAGAAAAATCGTAGGCGTCATTTTCGAGAAAAGGGCGTCTCAGAATGTTAAAAAATCGGAAAATACCAGATTTTTGGCATACAATAATTTATTTCCTTACCATCGAAATCGTATTATTTAGATACCATATGATGGTCCATTAATAGGGCTATCCAACGACACTTTAGTTCTTTTGGTCCGCTATTACCTAAGTGAGCAATCAAGTTTTTCGCAAGTGCGACAATATTTTTGACCTTTTTTTTCATTTTTTGAATACTCCCGGTATGGTTATTATTGTCGGAATAGTTTTAATAGTCGGTTTGGGCGCTAAAATAGCCACAGGGCTCTGTAATGATATATTACATTATCTGATCAGATAAAATGCCCCTGAGAAATCCTATGTTCAAAAGTGCCAAAAATGCAAAAAATTTAAAATATCGAAAATTAAATTTCAATAATTACATACATATTATACATCGTTAGAATCGTAATTAGGTCAGCTATCTGAATATACAACCTTTTTTTAAAAATCTCTTAAAATAAAAAAATAGTAGAGCATTTTTCAAAATTTCACGATTTTTCGACTTTTTTCGATTTTCAGTCCCTTTTTTATTCTATTCCAGACATTTCAAAGTCTTATTGGTTGGCTTCATGCAAAATACCTCCAAAAGGACTCTCGATAGAAAAAATTAAAAAAAAATTGTAGGTTAAGTTTTCGAGATACAGGCGTCCAAAAATGCTAAAAATCAGAAAATTCGTGATTTTCAGCGTGCCATATTTTGCTTCCTGATCATAGTATCCGTATGAATTGGGTATCATACGATAGTACAATCCTAGTGCAGTCCAATGGTACCCTAATTTCTTTAATCCGTTGATATCGGGCGGAGAAATCGCGTTTTCCCCAAAATATCCATTTTTTGCATTTTTTTCAAAATATTGCCCATTATTTCGACCACTTCCGGTTTAAGGATTCTGGTCGAAATTGCTTTATAAGTTGGTATTGGACTATAACTTCATTTTCCAGAAGTTTCAGAAACGTCAATTCTGCCATAAACCGAAACCGGAGCTCACAAAATGGGAAGAAAATTCGAAAAAAATCGAAAAATAAAGGGCGATAACTCTGAATGAAACTTATATTACTGGAATCGGATGGACGTCAGGTATCCAAAAATGTAGGTCAAATTTGAAAATTTTGAAAAATAACAAAAATTGTCTCGTAAACAACATGTTTGCAATTTTCAAACGATAAAAGTCATAGACGAATGTTCGAAATTGAAAAATGTCTCAGAATAGATTGTCCCAGAAAAGATTCAGGGATTCCAAAAATGTAATTTGTTTGAAAATGGATAAAGAATTGACGAAACTATGGCCGATTTTCAATTTTTAGATAACGTACAAATTTCGGTCACTTCCGGTATGCGCAGAAATTTCAAAAATATTTTATCAAGTAGCCACCACATGGTTTCCCAATAGAAAATCTGATTCCAGATCGATATCTGTTTTCGATCATGGAGATCTAGGCCCTCGCGGTAAATAATAATAATAAATAATAATAACTAGACCTGCATGCAGGAATGACGGGTTTCACTGGTGCCATGTTACCTTTGAACTTGAACTTGTGTCACTTTCGGTGCCACGTTACCCTTGAACATATGTCACTTCCGGTACCAATGAAACCAATATACAGGTTTCCACATAAGCATTGCACACATCAAATAAAATGGAAACAGAAACAAACAAACCCAGCAATATCATTTCATTTTATACATTTGTTACATGTAATTGATCCTGACAAAATTACAGTACTTCCGGTGATAATGTAAATGTTCCATTAGTTTTATGAAATCAGAAATGGCATAAGGCATCTCATGGTGAAAATTTTATGTAAATCGAATAATAATTGCCACTCTTATAGACCAAAAACCTTGAAAAGTGACGTGTAGAAAATCGTCTATTTCTAGGCAACCGTACAAGTTAGAAACCATTTTTTGGTATTTATATGACCGTATGGGTTTAATCTATTTGTTGATTGGAATCAAATATCATAATTGTATAAACATTACAAATCAGACTCATTTGAATAAAATATCTGTTTTGAAGGCTTAAAATACAGTTTTTGCAAAAATGACGTTACTTCCGGTGATAATGAAAACGTTAAATTAGTTTTATAACATCGTCTATGACATTAGGCTTCAAAGGGTGAAAATTTTATGAAAATCGAATAATAATTAACACTTTTATGGGCCAAAAACCTTCAAAAGTGACTTTTAGAAAATCGCCTATATCTCGGCAACCGAACAAGTTAGAAACAATCTTATGATATCTTTTTGACCGTATGAGTTTTGTTAATATGTGAATTTAAACCAAAAGTTGATTTTATTATTATATGTGACATATTTCTTGGTTGAAAAAAATATCGATTTCAAAAGTTAAAAATTGAGTTTTTGACTAAATGACGTAACTTCCGGTGTCAATTTTAAATAGTAATCAACATGATATAACGCACACTTGCTTTCTGAATCAAATGATGTCACTTTTGTGAATATCCATTAATAATTGACTATTTTACAGGCAAAATTGCGAAAACAGTGACTTATGCAAAACTGCCCTTTTCTCGGCAACTGCTTATATTACAAACTAAATTTTACATACATTCTCTTCGTATGGATTATAGCTACAAGTTTATAAAAGTTATGTAAAAATATTTTAAAATCTGAAAAGCCTGAATGGGTTGTAAATAGGTCAATTTTACGCCTTTTTTCACCCCTTAATCCAATTTGCTAGAAAATGAAATAGAAATTAAAAAAACTGCTTCCGCCATTTTTTGCGCCTTGAAAGGACACACTCTTTGAGTCATATAATTTTTCAAAAAAATAATATTTGTTTTTGAAGATCGTAAAAAACTGTCAAAATTGTAGTTTTTGGTAAAATTATGCCACTTCCGGTGCCGACAGATAACACTTTCGGTAATAAAAAAAATGACAATTGAGACAACGAAGCATATGAACTTTGTTTTATACAAATCGAACAATAAAAAATTAATCTAGGACTGAAAAACTGAATTAGCCAATGGCGGCCAAGGAAAATTACTGAGACAAAAAATTTTAACATTTTTGCGCTAGTCAGATGACTCTTTAATTCTGTGCACAATACGACTAAAAAATATTCATAAATAAAAAAGTTTTTTGTAAAATTTTAAATTTTCGAAATTTGGCGCCTAATATCTTCGAAGATTTGCCGAAAATCAAAAATCGAAAGTAGCGTAGCTATGTGCCCTGTCTCAGACTATGCCAAAATGTATCGAAAGTTAAAATCCAATGATTATTGTTAAAATTACTGCAATATTTTCAAAAACGATAACTTCGGTGATTTCGGACATTTCGCATTGTCGCAGAACGTTCAAAATAGCTTTATCCTCTAAGTCACACCCACTTTCCCAGTAAAACCGAAGAAATCGTAACGATGCGACACGTAGTTGCTGAGATCTACTCAAATTGGAATCTGAATAATAATAATAATAATAATAATAAGAATAATAATTTTAACAAAAACAATAGTGTTTCACACAAGCTACGCAGTGTGAAACCCTAATAATAATTTTAACAAAAACAATAGTGTTTCACACAAGCTACGCAGTGTGAAACCCTAATAATAATAATAACTAGATCTGCTACTGTCCCATGCAGATATGAAAGCTTTCATATTCATCGTCACGTGTCATTGATTGTATCAAGTAACCTAAATAAAAGGATACGAAGAAAAAATTATTAAAATTGGTCAAAAACTCGCGAAGTTACAAGTCTAAATATAGTATGAAACATTGCACCCAGGCATAACAATAATCTGAAAACTAAAGGGAAATAACTGAAACTTGTATTACTGTAATGAGACGGATGAGAAAATGAAATGAAAATGGCGGGAAAAAAAAAATTAAAAATGGCAGGTTGGACAGGCGACCTTACTCCTTGTCACGTACAACCGGGCATTCGAAAACACGCTAGTTAACTCAATGACAGGCGCGCGTGCTTACCATTCAGCCACTCAACCCCCCTTTGAAATCAGACACGTGCAATATGTCATATAGGAAGAATAAGAAGTCGCTCAAAACAAAATGGTAAATTAATGAGTTTAGGTCAAAAGGTTGAGCTACTGTTTTAGAGTACTTAATAGTTTTAAAGAGACACGTTAAGGGTTGTTCATAGTTAAATGAAAGTTTAATTTTAAATAAGACCAATAAAATTAGGATTTAATAATGCCAGACTAATATTTCCAATATGTTTGGTTATAAGTAGGAAATCGTGACGACTTCTTAAGCATGTTTTAAACAAAGGATCATGTTTGTTTAAACAAGAATGGCACTCTGCAATAAAAAAAACTGGCCAAAGCAAGATTTCTATGCAGAAATTAAATAATTGCTAGAACCAGAAAAATATTTATCCACTATAATAAATAAGCAACATAGAGAAAATGAAATGAAATTGAATGGGGTTTAACGTCCGACTGTTCTGCTCCTAAAATGGGCTAATGAAGACGGGCATATGCCATAATGTGTGCAATGAGGGAAATTTTACCCGGGCAGCGGCGGTTACGGCCTACGAGGTTGGACAGGCAACCATACTCCTTGTCACGTACAACCAAAAAATCGAAACAACGGCAGTTGACTCAATGACAGACGTTATGATACAGAGCGCACGTGCTAACCATTCAGCCACGCAACCTCCCTAAAATCGGCAAATTGCTGACCTACAGCGAGAAACATTTCAACCGGGCCAAATTTTCTATTGTAACAGTTTAATTTGCACGGTACCTTTAGTTATCAACCGAATATTACAAAACTTTTAAAAATAAGCTCCCCCCTGACCAGCTTAAGCGTTCGCAATAAACGTTTGCCACTTAAAATCGGGAAATTGCTGACTTTAAAGTGAGAAACATTACAACCGGGCGAAATTTTCTGTTTTATCACTTTTACAGTACCTTTGATTACCAACCGATTATTTTCTGTTTTATCACTTTTACAGTACCTTTGATTACCAACCGATTATTACAAAACTTTAAAAATAAAAGAGAAAGAGAGAAATGCGGCCTAATGTCCATTCGACACAAACTAGGTCATTTCGGGACTAACATATGTTTTTTAATTTTATTTAAAAACTCCCCCTGCGCTTACAGGTCTTTAGCCGTTGGGAGGAAACCGAAGAACCCACAAGGTTGGACATCATACTTCATGTCACGTGCAACCTGGAGATCGAAACGACGCCCGTTGACTCAATGACAGACGTTACGATACAGTGCGCACATGCTAACCATTCAGCCATTCAGCCTCCCTGAATTCAGAAAATTGCTGACTTATAGCAAGAAACATTTCAACCGGGCGAAATTTTTTGTTTTAACAGTTTAATGTGCACGGTACTTTAATTACCAACCGATTATTACAAAACTTTTGAAAATAAGCTCCAACTGACCAGCTTAATCGTATG
This sequence comes from Patella depressa, assembly GCA_948474765.1. Taxonomy (NCBI): domain Eukaryota; kingdom Metazoa; phylum Mollusca; class Gastropoda; family Patellidae; genus Patella; species Patella depressa. The sequence goes on along the minus strand of OX419715.1, from coordinate 46,317,289 downwards.
CAATAAACGTTTTCGCCTGAATTGAAAGTTCTGCACGGAGAAAGTTCATCTCGATTTCCCGGCGTGGTTCCCCTTGTCAGTGAGGCAGAACGGAGGGCCTGAAAAGGACAGCTGTCTAGTCATTCGGATGGGACGAAAAACCAAGGTCCCGTGTACACATTGGAGTGCACGTAAAATATCCCTAAGCAGTTGGAATTCGATACTGTTGAATAAGCTCTATACGATGACTAAATGTGTAGATTGTAGTCACCCACACTGCATGTTTCGCTTAACAATGAAAGGGTGCCGTTTTCAATGTTCGATCCTTTTGTTCTTCTACTCCTGATATGTTGGACTGTTGATCGATGGTTTCATATAAAAGACTACCAATAAGACTCTTTGTACAAGAAGTTCCCAAAAAATATTATGTTGACTTTACGAGAAAGACCTCTAAACATGCTCCAAATAATAAAAATACGACTTTTTGGGTTTTCAATCTCTTTTTTTCGGCTATCCCTGATATTTAGAAAAAATAATACAATGATTTCACACAACAGGCTAGCTATTAGACTCTCTATTGACAAAAGTTTCACCGCCCTCCCTTCATTATAACCGAAGTTATCGTGCCCTAAAGAATCAACAAATTAGCTTGTTTATCTCTGCTTACCCTAAGCAGAAAATGCTCATCTTTGAACACAATCATAACATTGACCTAGTGAACGTCTACACCAAGTTTGAACATTCTAGCTTAATTAGAAGGAGAGTAATTGTGTTCCAAAGTCCCGACCCTTCAAATTGCTTCTATTTTTCATTTTCAATTCAAAATGGTGACCATCACGTGACCGAAATCAAAATTCTATTCGCGACATTTTTTAGGCCTTCCTACAAGGATTCAGAAAATATAACTCCCGAGTCTGTAAGTAAAATAGCAAAAAAGCCTTATTGATTTTTCACTTTTAAATATGGCGGCACTTCCGGTTCGATCGACAAACTCCATATTTTGTGTACAAATCAGTAATTACTTATCTAGTATCCAAAAAAAAAATCAGGTCATTCTGACCTATATTTCGATGATTTTTTTGAAAATTTTGATCCTTAATTTCGTCAAGGGGAGATAATTTAGAAAATTTCTAATTATATTTTTGAAGTCACATCGGTAGGATCTACTTAGATACTAAATTTCATGAAAATCGTACAACTATTAAAGAAGTTGTCAAATTGGTCTAATCTTCCGGTTCGAAATCACAGCGACGAATTTTCGAAATTCGAAAATGTGAAACTGCAGATGAAAATGGTTTTTTTAAAGGTATTCAAAGAAAAAAGAATTAGTAAAATCGGTCAAAAAATAACAAAGTTACGACTATGCATTGTCATTTTTTTCGTTCGTAAAATTCGGTGATTTCGGATTCGTAAAACGTTTCGAAAATATATTTAATCAAGGTTCGCACCCCATTTTTGGGGGGGTAGGTCAAAATTTCAGAAAGATCCTATGGATAGATTCTGAGAAATCCGATTTGCAGAAAACACACAAAAAAAAAAATAATAATAATAATAACTTTAACAGAAACAATAAGCTTTCATATGTAATATGAAAGCTTAATAATAATAATTTTAGTAATCTCAATAGGCTTTCAGACGAAAGTCTGAAAGCCTAACTAGACCTGCAAGCAGCACTGAACCGGCTTTCAGGAATCATACAGGAAGTTTCTTATACCATAGCCGACCCATTGAGCTACCAAACTATACTTTAGTTGTTTTGCTTCAGTGACACCCGCTATCATATGTAAAAGTAATATTTGCTGGCGAAAAGACCGGTCAAAATTGTAAATTATGGCAAAATTACGTCACTTCCGGTACCGAAAGATATTTTTATAGGTGAAAAATAAGTCGAAAATTCGCAACACACAAAATACAAACTTTGTTTTATACATATTGGGCAATAAATAATTACCCTATAACCCATAAACTGAAATTAAGAAGGTAAAAAACTTAAAAGTGACCCTGGGAAAATTGGCTATTATTCGACAAGGGAACATGCTAGAAGGCTTTTTTTGATATCAATATGATGGTATTGATTCAATCTTACTGCCCATTAGAGTCAGACGTTATCAAGTTAAACGAATAATAAATATAAATCCCTTCAAAAAAATGTTTGTTTTGAAGGCTAAAAATACGTTTTTTGCAAAAATTACATTACTTCCGGTGATATTGAAAATGTTAACTTAGTTCATAGAAGCCATAAATGGCATAAGGCATCTAATGGTAAAAAAATTATAAAAATCAAATAATAATTGAGACTTTTATAGACCAAAAACCTTGAAAAGTGACTTATAGAAGATCGCCTATTTCTCTGTAACCATACAAGTTAGAAACCATTTTGTGGTATCTGTATGGTCGTATGGCTTCATTCTATTCGTTGATGGGGATCAAATATCATAATTTTAAAAATATTATAAGGCACACTCATTTGAATAAAATATTTGTTTTTTAGGTTTAAAATACAGTTTTTGCCCAAATGACGTCATTTCCGGTCACAGTGAAAATGTAAAATTGGCTTGACCTAGTCCAAATTGGCATTATGCATCAAATAGAAAAAAATATTGCAAATCGAATAATAATTCACTCCTTTATAGGCAAAATAACGTGAAAAGTGATGCATGCAAAATTGCATATTTCTCGGCAACTGTATATATTACAAACTTATTTTCGCATACATTCTCTTCGTCTGGATTATTGCTACGAGTTTATGAAAATTACAAATAAATGTTTCAAAATATGAAGACGCTGAATGAATTGTAAATAACTGAATTTTACACTTTATTTTACATTTTATTCGAAATTGCCCGAAAATGAAATTGAAATTAAAAAATCTGAGCTAAGGATTTTGTGCACCTTTGCAGGGTGCATCCTTTTAGTTATATCAGTTTTGAAAAAAAATAATATTTGCTTTCAAAAAGTGGTACCTAACTGTCAAAATTGTAGTTTTTGTTAATATTACGTCACTTCCGTTGCCGACAGAAAAATTTCACCGTAACAAAAAAAAATATAATTTGGACCACGGAGCATATGAACTTTGTTTTATACAAATCGAACAATAAATAATTTTTCTGGGTACGAAAAACTAAATTAGCCGATGGCGGCTAACGCAAATTACCGAGACAATTTATTTTCTCATTTCTGCTCAAGTAGGGTGATATTTTAACCCTGTGTAAAATACCATCAAAAAATATTCATAAATATAAAAGGTTTTCGTAAAAAAAATAATTTTTTTCAAAATATCGGACAGTTTTTCGACTACTTCCGGTTTTACGATCATTGTCGCGATAGCTTTACGAAGTTATTTGGATACTTAACTTTCTGTACCAGAAGTGTCAGAAACATCCATTGAGTAGTTTTGGGAAAAAAGACAAATTAAAGAGCGTTTACAAAAATTTAACGATTTTTCAATTTTTTTCAAAGTTTGATGCCATTTTTGGACCACCTATATTATTTCAATGCTTTTCATTTTGGATTCACTATATAGACAACCGATAGGACTTTGAGTAAGAAAAGTTTAAGAAAAATCTGCGGTGTCGTTTTCGGGAAAAGGGCATCTCAGATTGTTAAAAAATCGGAAAATACTAGATTTTTGGCATACAATAATTTATTTCCTTACCATCGAAATCGTATTATTTAGATAACATATGATGGTCCATTAATAGGGCTATCCAGCGACACTTTAGTTTTTTTGGTCCGCTATTACCTAAGGGAGAAATCAAGCTTTTCGCAAGTGCGACAATGTTTTAAACCTTTTTTTTAATTTTTTTGAATACTTCCGGTATGGTTATTATTGTCGGAATAGTTTTAATAGCCGGTTTGGGCACTAAAATAGCCACAGGGCTCTGTAATGATATATTACATTATCTGATCAGATAAAATGCCCCCGAGAAATCCTATGTTCAAAAGTGCCAAAAATGCAAAAAAATTAAAATATCGAAAATTAAATTTCAATAACTACATACATATTATACATCGTTAGAATCGTAATTAGGTCAGCTATCTGAATATACAATCTTTTTTTGAAAATCTCTTAAAATAAAAAAAATAGTAGAGCATTTTCCAAAATTTCACGATTTTTCGACTTTTTTCGATTTTCAGTCCGTTATTTCACCTATTCCAGATATTTCAAAGTCTTATTGGATGGCTTCATGCAAAATACCTCCGAAAGGACTCTCGATAGAAAAAATTTAAAAAAAAGTTGCGGTTAAGTTTTCGAGATACAGGCGTCCAAAAATGCTAAAAATCAGAAAATACTTGATTTTCAGCGTGCCATATTTTGCTGCCTGATCATAGTATCCGTATGAATGGGATATCATATGATAGTACAATCCTCGTGCCACCCAATGGTACCTTAATTTGATTAATCCGTTGATATCGGACGGAGACATCACGTTTTCCCCGAAAACATCCATTTTTTGCATTTTTTTCAAAATATTACACATTATTTCGACCACTTCCGGTTTAAAGATTCGTGTCGAAATTGCTTTATCAGTTGGTATTGGACTATAACTTCATGTTCCATAAGTTTCAGAAACATCATTTTGGCTGTAAAACGACACCACAGCTCACAAAATGGGTAGAAAATTCGAAAAAAATCGAAAAATAAAGGGCGGTAACTCTGAAAGAAACTTATGTTACTGGAATCGGATTGACGTCAGGTATCTAAAAATCTAGGTCAAATTTCCAAATTTTGAAAAATAACCAAAAATGTCTCGTAGGCGACGTGTTTTGAATTTTCGAACGATAGAAGTCAGCAACGAAGTTTCGAAATCGCAAAATGTGAGATTGCTATTGTCTCGGAAAAGTCTCAGGCTTTCCAAAAATGTGATTTGTTTGAATATAGGTAGAGAATTGACGAAACCACGGCCGATTTTTAATTTTTTACCAACGTTCAAAATTCGGCCACTTCCGGTCTGCGCAGAAGTTTGAAAATTGCTTTATTGGGTAGCCACCACCTAGTTTCCCGATAGAAATATGGATCGCAAATCGGTATCTCTTTTCGATCATAGAGAAATAGGCTCCGGCGGAAAAGAATAATAATAAAAAAAATAATAATTTTAGTAATCTCAATAGGCTTTCAGACGAAAGTCTGAAAGCCTAATAATAATAATAATTTTAGTAATCTCAATAGGCTTTCAGACGAAAGTCTGAAAGCCTAATAAATAACTAGACCTGCATGCAGGAATGACGGGTTTCACTGGTGCCACGTTACCCTTAAACATGTCACTTCCGGTGCCAAGTTACCCTTGAACATATGTCACTTCCGGTACCAGCGAAACCACTAAACAGGTTTCCAAATTAACATTGCACACAAATAAAATGGACGCAGAATCAACAAAATCCAGCAATATCAATTCATTTTATACATTTGTTACTTGTAAATGATCTTGACAAAATAAAATTACTCCCGGTGTTAATGCAAATGTTCAATTAGTCTTTGAAATCAAATGGCATACGATATCATATAGTGAAAATTTTATGTAAATCGAATAATAATTGCCACTTTTAAAGACCAAAAAACTTGAAAAGTGACTTGTAGGAAATCGGCTATTTCTCTGCAACCGTACAAGTTAGAAACCATTTTGTGGTATCTGTATGATCGTATGGGTTCATTCTATTTGTTGATTGGCATCAAATACCATACTTTGAAAAAGATTTCAAAACAGACTCATTTGAATAAAATATCTGTTTTAGAGGCTAAAAATACAGTTTTTGCTAAAATGACGTTACTTCCGGTGATAATGAAAATCTTAAATGACTTGTATGAAATCCCAAATGGCTTTAGGTATAACATGGTGTGACGTTTATGAAAATAGAATAATAATTGACCCTTTTATGGCCCCGAAACCTTCAAAAGTGACCTGTAGAAAACCGTGTATTTCTCGGGAACCGAACAAGTTAGAAACCATTTTATGATATCTATATGACCATATGAGTTTTGTTTATATGTGAATTTAAACCAAAAGTTAAAATTATTAATACATATTAAGTTATTCTTGGTTGAATAAAACATTGATTTAAAAAGTTTAAAATGCATTTTTTGACCAAATGATGTCACTTCCGGTGTCAATTTTAAATTGTAATCAACTTGATATGACGCTACGTGCTTTTTGAATCAAATGATGTCACTTTTATAAAAATCCAATCATAATTGACTATTTTACAGGCAAAATAACGAAAACAGTGACTTGTACAGAACTGCCAATTTCTTGGTAACTGCTTATAGTACAAACGAATTTTAACATACATTTTCTTCGTATGGATTATAGCTACAAGTTTATAAAAGTTACGAAGAAATATTTTAAAATCTGAAAAGCCTGAATAGGTTGTAAATAGGCCAATTTTACACCATTTTTAGCCTCTTAATCGAATTTGCTCGAAAATGAAATCGAAATTAAAAAAACTGCTTCCTACATTTTTTGCGCCTTGAAAGGGCACACTCTTTGAGTCAAATAATTTTTCCAAAAAATAATATTTGTTTTCGAAGAAGGAAAATAACTGTCATAATTTTAGTTTTTGGTAAAATTATGCCACTTCCGGTGCCGACAGATAAAACTTTTGGTAATAAAAAAAATAGGTTGCCAGGCAACGAAACATACGCCCACACAGCAGCCAAATCGTCCGGGCAGTCAACAAGAGTTGTCGCATATTAAGGAATTATCAGAAAATCATTAGAATTTGTTTGGTTTTTATAATCAAACGATTTTTTTTTTTTAAATCAGATAATAATTGTGACCTCCAGAGGCACAACAAGCTAAAAAGGGTGATTTTTCGTACAATCAGGGGACATAATTCAGGAAGTAATGACCCGATGGGCGCAAATATCGAAAGGGACAAAGATCTTTGGGTTATAAACATACATGTCAAGTTTCATCAAAATCGATTCAAAATTGTGACCTGTATAGGGTCCACAACCTTGATATAACATATTTTCACACTATTCGTGTACAAACGGCGGCCATTTTGTCCGTCAATTCTAGTCCGATTTTCACGTAATTCAAACTCTCTCTTCATTATCATGTGACAGTGATATAGTCAAGCGTTTTTTTAAATCGGATAATAATTTTGACCTCCAGAGGGACCAAAAGCGAACAAAAGTGATTTTTCGGACAATCCGGGGACATAATTCAGGAAGTTATGATCCAATGGGCGCAAATATCAAAAGGAAGCAAGATCTGTTTTTCACAAAATTCATACTCAACATTCATAAACATGAAATGGTAATATAATCAAACGTTTTTTTAAATTGGATAACAATTTTGACCTCCAGAGGGACCACAAGCTAAAAAGGGCGATTTTTTTGGACAATCAGGGGCCATAATTCAGGAAGTTACGATCCGATGGGCGCAAATATCGAAAGGAACCAAGATCTTTCGGTTATAAACATACATGTCAAGTTTCATCAAAATTGGTTCAAAATTGTGACATCTATAAGGTCCACAACCTTGATATAACATATTTTCACACTATTCGCGTACAAATGGCGGCCATTTTGTCCGTCAATGTTAGTCCGATTTTCACGAAATTCGAACTCAACCTTCTTAACCATGAAACAGTGATATAATCAAACGTTTTTTTAAATCGGATAACAATTTTGACCTCCAGAGGGACCACAAGCTAAAAAGGGCGATTTTTCGGAGACAATCAGGGGCCATCATTCAGGAAGTTACGATCCGATTGGCGCAAATATCGAAAGGAACCAAGATCTTTGGGTTATAAACATGCATTTCAAGTTTCATCCAAATCGGTTCAAAATTGTGACCTCTACACTGTTCACAACCTTGATATAACATATTTTCACACTATTCGCGTACAAATGGCGGCCATTTTGTCCGTCAATTTTGGTCCGATTTTCATGAAATTCGAACTCAACCTTCATAACCATGAAACGGTGATATAATCAAACGTTTTTTTAAATCGGATAACAATTTTGACCTCCAGAGGGACCACAAGCTAAAAAGGGTGATTTTTCGGAGACAATCAGGGGCCATAATTCAGGAAGTTACAATCCGATTGGCGCAAATATCGAAAGGAACCAAGATCTTTGGGTTATAAACATGCATTTCAAGTTTCATCCAAATCGGTTCAAAATTGTGACCTCTACACTGTTCACAACCTTGATATAACATATTTTCACACTATTCGCGTACAAATGGCGGCCATTTTGTCCGTCAATTTTGGTCCGATTTTCACGAAATTCTAACTCAGCCTTCATAACCATGAAACGGTGATATAATCAAACGTTTTTATAAATCGGATAACAATTTTGACCTCCAGAGGGACCACAAGCTAAAAAGGGCAATTTTACTGACAATCAAGGGCCATAATTCAGGAAGTTACGATCCGATTGGCGCAAATATCGAAAGGAACCAAGATCTTTGGGTTATAAACATGCATTTCAAGTTTCATCCAAATTGGTTCAAAATTGTGACCTCTACACTGTTCACAACCTTGATATAACATATTTTCACACTATTCGGGTACAAATGGCGGCCATTTTGTCTGTCAATTTTGGTCCGATTTTCACGAAATTCGAACTCAACCTTCATAACCATGGCACGGTGATATAATCAAACGGTTTTTTAAATCGGATAACAATTTTGACCTCCAGAGGGACCACAAGCTAAAAAGGGCGATTTTTCGGACAATCAGGGGCCATAATTCAGGAAGTTACGATCCAATTAGCGCAAATATCGAAAGGAACCAAGATCTTTGGTTTATAAACATGCAGTTCAAGTTTCATCCAAATCGGTTCAAAATTGTGACCTCTACACTGTTCACAAGCTAAAAAACGTGATTTTTCGTACAATCAGGGGCCATAACCCATGAAGTTATGGTTCGATACATGCCAATATCGAAAGGAACCGAGATCTTAGGGTGATAAACCTATATTTTAAGTTTCATTGAAATCGGATAAAAATTGTGACCTGTAGACTGTTCACAAACAATTGTGGACGGACGGACGTCCGGACGGACGGACGTCCGGACGGACGGACGGACGAACAGGGGCGACGACAATATACGTCCACATGAAAATGTGGGCGTATAAAAATGACAATTGATACAACGAAGCATATGAACTTTGTTTTATACAAATCGAACAATAAAAAATTAATCTAGGACTGAAAAACTGAATTAGCCAATGGCGACCAAGGTAAATTACTGAGACAAAATTTTGTAACATTTTTGCACTAGTCAGATGACCCTTTAATTCTGTGCACAATATGACTAAAAAATATTCATAAATAAAAAAGTTTTTTGTAAAATTTTAAATTTTCAAAATTTGGCGCCTAATATCTTTGAAGATTTACCGAAAATCAAAAATCGAAAGTAGCGTAGCTATGTGCCCTGTCTCCGGCTATGCCAAAATGTATCGAAAGTTAGAATTCATTGATTATTGTTAAAATTACTGCAATATTTTAAAAAACGATAATTTGGTGATTTCGGACATTTCGCATTGTCGCAGAACGTTCAAAATAGCTTTATCCTCTAAGTCACACCCACTTTCCCAGTAAAACCGAAGAAATCGTAACGATGCGACAAGCAGTTGCTGAGATCTACTCAAAACAAAAGAAGAATAATAATAATAAGAATAATAATTTTAACAAAAACAATAGTGTTTCACACAAGCTTCGCAGTGTGAAACCCTAATAATTTTAGTAATCACAATAGGCTTTCAGACGAAAGTCTGAAAGCCTAATAATAATTTTAACAAAAACAATAGTGTTTCACACAAGCTTCGCAGTGTGAAACCCTAATAATTTTAACAAAAACAATAGTGTTTCACACAAGCTTCGCAGTGTGAAACCCTAACTAGACCTGCATGCAGGAATGACGGGTTTCACTGGTGCCACGTTACCCTTAAACATGTCACTTCCGGTGCCAAGTTACCCTTGAACATGTGTCGCTTCTGGTACCAACGAAACCACTAAACAGGTTTCCAAATTAACATTGCACACAAATAAAATGGACGCAGAATCAACCAAATCCAGCAATATCAATTCATTTTATACATTTGTTACTTGTAAATGATCTTGACAAAATTAAATTACTCCCAGTGTTAATGAAAATGTTCAATTAGTCTTATGAAATCAGAAATGGCATACGATATCATATAGTGAAAATTTTATGTAAATCGAATATTAATTGCCACTTTTAAAGACCAAAAAACTTGAAAAGTGACTTGTAGAAAATCGGCTATTTCTCGGCAACCGTACAAGTTAGAAACCATTTTGTGGTATCTGTATGATCGTATGGCTTCATTCTATTTGTTGATTGACATCAAATACCATAATTTGAAAAAGATTTCAAAACAGACTCATTTGAATAAAATATCTGTTTTGAAGGCTAAAAATACAGTTTTTGCCAAAATGACGTTACTTCCGGTGATAATGAAAATCTTACATTACTTGTATGAAATCCCAAATGGCATTAGGTATAACATGGTGTAACGTTTATGAAAATCGAATAATAATTGACACTTTTATGGCGCCAAATCCTTCAAAAGTGACCTGTAGAAAACCGTCTATTTCTCGGCAACCGAACAAGTTAGAACCAATTTTATGATATGTATATGACCATATGAGTTGTGTTTATATGTGAATTTAAACCAAAAGTTAAAATTATTAATACATATTAAGTTATTCTTGGTTGAATAAAACATTGATTTAAAAAGTTTAAAATGGATTTTTTGACCAAATGATGTCACTTCCGGTGTCAATTTTAAATTGTAATCAACTTGATATGACGCTACGTGCTTTTTGAATCAAATGATGTCACTTTTATAAAAATCCAATCATAATTGACTATTTTACAGGCAAAATAACGAAAACAGTGACTTGTACAGAACTGCCCATTTCTTGGTAACTGCTTATAGTACAAACGAATTTTAACATACATTTTCTTCGTATGGATTATAGCTACAAGTTTATAAAAGTTACGAAGAAATATTTTAAAATCTGAAAAGCCTGAATAGGTTGTAAATAGGCCAATTTTACACCATTTTTAGCCTCTTAATCGAATTTGCTCGAAAATGAAATCGAAATTAAAAAAACTGCTTCCTACATTTTTTGCGCCTTGAAAGGGCACACTCTTTGAGTCAAATAATTTTTCCAAAAAATAATATTTGTTTTCGAAGAAGGAAAATAACTGTCAAAATTGTAGTTTTTGGTAAAATTATGCCACTTCCGGTGCCGACAGATAAAACTTTTGGTAATAAAAAAAATGACAATTGATACAACGAAGCATATGAACTTTGTTTTATACAAATCGAACAATAAAAAATTAATCTAGGACTTAAAAACTGAATTAGCCAATGGCGGCCAAGGTAAATTACTGAGACAAAATTCTTTAACATTTTTGCACTAGTCAGATGACCCTTTAATTCTGTGCATAATACGACTGAAAAATATTCATGAATAAAAAAAATTTTTGTAAAATTTTAAATTTTCAAAATTTGGCGCCTAATATCTTTGAAGATTTAGCGAAAATCAAAAATCGAAAGTAGTGTAGCTATGTGCCCTGTCTCCGGCTATGCCAAAATGTATCGAAAATTAAAATTCAATGATTATTGTCAAAATTACTGCAATATTTTAAAAAACGATAATTTGGTGATTTCAGACATTTCGCATTGTCGCAGAACGTTCAAAATAGCTTTATCCTCTAAGTCACACCCACTTTCCCAGTAAAACCGAAGAAATCGTAACGATGCGACAAGCAGTTGCTGAGATCTACTCAAAACAAAAGAAGAATAATAATAATAAGACTAGACCTGCATGCAGGAATGACGGGTTTCACTGGTGCCACGTTACCCTTAAACATGTCACTTCCGGTGCCAAGTTACCCTTGAACATATGTCACTTCCGGTACCAGCGAAACCACTAAACAGGTTTCCAAATTAACATTGCACACAAATAAAATGGACGCAGAATCAACAAAATCCAGCAATATCAATTCATTTTATACATTTGTTACTTGTAAATGATCTTGACAAAATTAAATTACTCCCGGTGTTAATGCAAATGTTCAATTAGTCTTATGAAATCAGAAATGGCATACGATATCATATAGTGAAAATTTTATGTAAATCGAATAATAATTGCCACTTTTAAAGACCAAAAAACTTGAAAAGTGACTTGTAGAAAATCGGCTATTTCTCTGCAACCGTACAAGTTAGAAACCATTTTGTGGTATCTGTATGATCGTATGGGTTCATTCTATTTGTTGATTGGCATCAAATACCATACTTTGAAAATGATTTCAAAACAGACTCATTTGAATAAAATATCTGTTTTAGAGGCTAAAAATACAGATTTTGCCAAAATGACGTTACTTCCGGTGATAATGAAAATCTTAAATTACTTGTATGAAATCCCAAATGGCATTAGGTATAACATGGTGTGACGTTTATGAAAATCGAATAATAATTGACCCTTTTATGGCCCCGAAACCTTCAAAAGTGACCTGTAGAAAACCGTCTATTTCTCGGCAACCGAACAAGTTAGAAACCATTTTATGATATCTATATGACCATATGAGTTTTGTTTATATGTGAATTTAAACCAAAAGTTAAAATTATTAATACATATTAAGTTATTTTTGGTTGAATAAAACATTGATTTAAAAAGTTTAAAATGCATTTTTTGACCAAATGATGTCACTTCCGGTGTCAATTTTAAATTGTAATCAACTTGATATGACGCTACGTGCTTTTTGAATCAAATGATGTCACTTTTATAAAAATCCAATCATAATTGACTATTTTACAGGCAAAATAACGAAAACAGTGACTTGTACAGAACTGCCCATTTCTTGGTAACTGCTTATAGTACAAACGAATTTTAACATACATTTTCTTCGTATGGATTATAGCTACAAGTTTATAAAAGTTACGAAGAAATATTTTAAAATCTGAAAAGCCTGAATAGGTTGTAAATAGGCCAATTTTACACCATTTTTAGCCTCTTAATCGAATTTGCTCGAAAATGAAATCGAAATTAAAAAAACTGCTTCCTACATTTTTTGCGCCTTGAAAGGGCACACTCTTTGAGTCAAATAATTTTTCCAAAAAATAATATTTGTTTTCGAAGAAGGAAAATAACTGTCAAAATTGTAGTTTTTGGTAAAATTATGCCACTTCCGGTGCCGACAGATAAAACTTCTGGTAATAAAAAAAATGACAATTGATACAACGAAGCATATGAACTTTGTTTTATACAAATCGAACAATAAAAAATTAATCTAGGACTTAAAAACTGAATTAGCCAATGGCGGCCAAGGTAAATTACTGAGACAAAATTCTTTAACATTTTTGCACTAGTCAGATGACCCTTTAATTCTGTGCATAATACGACTAAAAAATATTCATAAATAAAAAAGTTTTTTGTAAAATTTTAAATTTTCAAAATTTGGCGCCTAATATCTTTGAAGATTTACCGAAAATCAAAAATCGAAAGTAGTGTAGCTATGTGCCCTGTCTCTGGCTATGCCAAAATGTATCGAAAGTTAAAATTCAATGATTATTGTTAAAATTACTGAAATATTTTAAAAAACGATAATTTGGTGATTTCGGACATTTCGCATTGTCGCAGAACGTTCAAAATAGCTTTATCCTCTAAGTCACACCCACTTTCCCAGTAAAACCGAAGAAATCGTAACGATGCGACAAGTAGTTGCTGAGATCTACTCAAAACAAAAGAAGAATAATAATAATAAGAATAATAATTTTAACAAAAACAATAGTGTTTCACACAAGCTTCGCAGTGTGAAACCCTAAATAATAATTTTAACAAAAACAATAGTGTTTCACACAAGCTTCGCAGTGTGAAACCCTAATAATAATTTTAACAAAAACAATAGTGTTTCACACGAGCTTCGCAGTGTGAAACCCTAACTAGACCTGCAAGCAGCACTGAACCGGCTTTCAGGAATCATACAGGAAGTTTATTATACCATAGCCGACCCATTGAGTTACCAAACTATACTCTAGTGGTTTTGCTTCAGTGACACCCTCTATCATATGTAAAAGTAATATTTGGTGGCGAAAAGACCGTTCAAAATTGTAAATTATGGCAAAATTACGTCACTTCCGGTGCCGAAAGAAATTTTTATAGGTGAAGAATAAGTCGAAAATTCGCAACATACAAAATACAAACTTTGTTTTATACATATCGGGCAATAAATAATTAACCTATAACCCATAAGCTGAAATTAAGAAGGTAAAAAACTTAAAAGTGACCCTGGGAAAATTGGTTATTATTCAACAAGGGAACATGCTAGAAGCCCTTTCTTGATATCAATATGATGGTATTGATCCAATCTTACTGCCCATTAGAGTCAGACGCTATAAAGTTAAACGAATAATAAATATAAATCCCTTCAAAAAAAATGTTTGTTTTGAAGGCTAAAAATACGTTTTTTGCAAAAATTACATTACTTCCGGTGATATTGAAAATGTTAACTTGGTTCATAGAAGTCATAGATGGCATAAGGCAACAAATGGTAAAAAAATTATAAAAATCGAATAATGATTGACACTTTTATAGACCAAAAACCTTGAAAAGTGACTTATAGAAGATCGCCTATTTCTCTGTAACCGTACAAGTTAGAAACCATTTTGTGGTATCTGTATGGTCGTATGGCTTCATTCTATTCTTTGATGGGAATCAAATATCATAATTTTAAAAATATTATAAGGCAGACTCATTTGAATAAAATATTAGTTTTTTAGGTTAAAAATACAGTTTTTGCCCAAATGACGTCATTTCCGGTCACAGTGAAAATGTAAAATTGGCTTGACCAAGTCCAAATTGGCATTTGGCATCAAATGGAAAAAAATATTGCAAATCGAATAATAATTCACTCTTTTATAGGCAAAATAACGTGAAAAGTGATGCATGCAAAATTGCACATTTCTCGGTAACTGCTCATATTACAAACTAATTTTCGCACACATTCTCTTCATCTGGATTATTGCTACGAGTTTATGAAAATTACAAATCAATATTTCAAAATATGAAGACGCTGAATGAATTGTAAATAACTGAATTTTACACTTTATTTTACATTTTATTCGAAATTGCCCGAAAATGAAATTGAAATTAAAAAATAGGAGCTAAGGATTTTGTGCACCTTTGCAGGGTGCATCCTTTTAGTTATATCATTTTTCAAAAAAAATAATATTTGCTTTCAAAAAGTGGTACCGAACTGTCAAAATTGTAGTTTTTGTTAATATTAGGTCACTTCCGTTGCCAACAGAAAAATTTCACCGTAACCAAAAAAATTACAATTGGGACCACGGAGCATATATGAACTTTGTTTTATACAAATCGAACAATAAATAATTTTTCTGGATACGAAAAATTAAATTAGCCGATAGCGGCTAACGCAAATTACCGAGACGATTTTTTTTCTCATTTCTGCTCAAGTACGATGATATTTTAACCCTGTGTAAAATATCATCAAAAAATATTCATAAATAAAAAAGGTTTTCGTAAAAGAAATATTTTTTTTTCAAAATATCGGACATTTTTTCGACTACTTCCGTCTTTACGATCGTTGTTGTGATAGCTTTACGAAGTTCTTTGGATACCAGAAGTGTCAGAAACATCCATTGAGTAGTTTTGGAAAAAAAAGATAAATTAAAGAGCGTTTACAAAAATTTAACGATTTTTCAACTTTTTTTAAAGTTTGATGCCATTTTTGGACCACCTATATTATTTCAATGCTTTTCATTTTGGATTCACTATTTAGACAACCGATAGGAATTTGAGTAAGAAAAGTTTCAGAAAAATCTGCGGCGTCGTTTTCGAGAAAAGGGCGTCTCAGAATGTTAAAAAATCGGAAAATACTAGATTTTTGGCATACAATAATGTATTTCCTTACCATCGAAATCGTATTATTTAAATACCATATGATGGTCCATTAATAGGGCTATCCAACGACACTTTAGTTCTTTTGATCCGCTATTACCTAAGGGAGCAATCAAGTTTTTCGCAAGTGAGACAATGTTTTTAACCTTTTTTTTCATTTTTTGAATACTTCCGGCATGGTTATTATTGTCGGAATTGTTTTATAGCCGGTTTGGGCACTAAAATAGCCAGAGGGCTCTCAAATGATATATTACATTATCTGATCAGCTAAAATGCCTCTGAGAAATCCTGTGTTCAAAAGTGCCAAAAATGAAAAAAATTTAAAATATCGAAAATTAAATTTCAATAATTACATACATATTATACATCGTTAGAATCGTAATTAGGTCAGCTATCTGAATATACAGCCTTTTTTAAAAAATCTCTTCAAATAAAAAAATAGTAGAGCATTTTCCAAAATTTCACGTTTTTTCGACTTTTTTCGATTTTCAGTCCGTTATTTCACCTATTCCAGATATTTCAAAGGCTTATTGGGAGGATTCATGCAAATTAACTCCGAAAGGACTCTCGATAAAAGAAATTTTAAAAAAAGTTGCGGTTAAGTTTTCGAGATATAGGCGTGCAAAAACGCTCCAAATCAGAAAATACTTGATTTTCAGCGTGCCATATTTTGCTGCCTGGTCATAGTATCCGTATGAATTGGGTATCATACGATAGTACAATCCTAGTGCAATCCAATGGTACCCTAATTTCTTTAATCCATTGATATCGGGCGGAGAAATCGCGTTTTTTCCCCCAAAATATCCATTTTTTGCATTTTTTTCAAAATATTGCACATTATTTCGACCACTTCCGGTTAAAGGATTCTTGTCGAAATTGCTTTATCAGTTGGTATTGGACGATAACTTCATGTTCCGTAAGTTTCAGAAACATCATTTTGGCTGTAAAACGACACCACAGCTCACAAAATGGGAAGAAAATTCGAAAAAAATCGAAAAATAAAGGGCGATAACTCTGAATGAAACTTATATTACTGGAATCGGATTGACGTCAGGTATCCAAAAATATAGGTCAAATTTGCAAATTTTGAAAAATAACAAAAAATGTCTCGTAGGCGACGTGTTTTGAATTTTCGAACGATAGAAGTCAGCGACGAAGTTTCGAAATTGCGAAATGTGAGATTGCTATTGTCTTGGAAATGTCTCAGGCTTTCCAAAAATGTGATTTGTTTGAATATAGGTAGAGAATTGACGAAACCACGACCGATTTTTTATTTTTTACAAACGTTCAAAATTTGACCACTTCCGGTCTGCGCAGAAGTTCAAACATTGCTTTATTGAGTAGCCACCACATGGTTTCCCGATAGAAAGATGAACCGCAGATCGGTATCTCTTTTCGATCATAGAGAAATAGGCTCCGGCGGTAAATAATAATAATAAACTAGACCCCCATGCAGGAATGACGGGTTTCACTGGTGCCACGTTACCTTTGAACTTGAACTTGTGTCAATTTCGGTGCCACGTTACTCTTGAACATATGTCACTTCCGGTACCAATGAAACCAATATACAGGTTTCCACATAAGAATTGCACACATCAAATAAAATGGAAACAGAATCAAACAAATCCAGCAATATCATTTCATTTTATACATTTGTTACATGTAATTGATCCTGACGAAATTACAGTACTTCCGGTGATAATGTAAATGTTCTATTAGTTTTATGAAATCAGAAATGGCATAAGGCATCACATGGTGAAAATTTTATGTAAATCGAATAATAATTGCCACTTTTATAGACCAAAAACCTTGAAAAGTGACGTGTAGAAAATCGTCTATTTCTCGGCAACCGTACAAGTTAAAAACCTTTTTTTGGTATTTATATGACCGTATGGGTTTAATCTATTTGTTGATTGGAATCAAATATCATAATTGTATAAACATTACAAATCAGACTCATTTGAATAAAATATCGGCTTTGAAGGCTTAAAATACAGTTTTTGCCAAAATGACGTTACTTCCGGTGATAATGAAAACGTTAAATTAGTTTTATAACATCGTCTATGACATTAGGCTTCAACGGGTGAAAATTTTATGAAAATCGAATAATAATTGACACTTTTATGGGCCAAAAACCTTCAAAAGTGACTTTTAGAAAATCGCCTATATCTCGGCAACCGAACAAGTTAGAAATAGTTTAATGATATCTATTTGACCGTGTGAGTTTCGTTAATATGTGAATTTAAACCAAAAGTTAATTTTATTATTACATGTGACATAATTCTTGGATGAAAAAAATATCGATTTTAAAAGTTAAAAATTGAGTTTTTGACAAAATGACGTCACTTCCGGTGTCAATTTTAAATTATAATCAACTTGATATGACGCATACTTGCTTTTTGAATCAAATGATGTCACTTTTGCGAATATCCATTAATAATTGACTATTTTACAGGCAAAAAAAAGAAAAAAGTGACTTATGCAAAACTGCCCATTTCTCGGCAACTGCTTATATTAGAAACTAATTTTGACATACATTCTCTTCGTATGGATTATAGCTACAAGTTTATAAAAGTTACGAAGAAATATTTTAAAATCTGAAAAGCCTGAATAGGTTGTAAATAGGTCAATTTTACACCATTTTTAGCCTCTTAATCGAATTTGCTCGAAAATGAAATCGAAATTAAAAAAACTGCTTCCTACATTTTTTGCGCCTTGAAAGGGCACATTCTTTGAGTCAAATAATTTTTCCGAAAAATAATATTTGTTTTCGAAGAAGGAAAATAACTGTCAAAATTGTAGTTTTTAGTAAAATTATGCCACTTCCGGTGCCGATAGATAACACTAAAATCGAACAATAAAAAAATAATCTAGGACTGAAAAACTGAATCAGCCAATGGCGACCAAGGTAAATTACTGAGACAAAATTTTGTAACATTTTTGCACTAGTCAGATGACCCTTTAATTCTGTGCACAATATGACTAAAAAATATTCATAAATAAAAAAGTTTTTTGTAAAATTTTAAATTTTCGAAATTTGGCGCCTAATATCTTCGAAGATTTGCCGAAAATCAAAAATCGAAAGTAGCGTAGCTATGTGCCCTGTCTCCGGCTATGCCAAAATGTATCGAAAGTTAAAATCCAATGATTATTGTTAAAATTACTGCAATATTTTCAAAAACGATAACTTCGGTGATTTCGGACATTTCGCATTGTCGCAGAACGTTCAAAATAGCTTTATCCTCTAAGTCACACCCACTTTCCCAGTAAAACCGAAGAAATCGTAACGATGCGACACGTAGTTGCTGAGATCTATTCAAATTGGAATCTGAATAATAATAATAATAACTAGACCTGCATGCAGGAATGACGGGTTTCACTGGTGCCACGTTACCCTTAAACATGTCACTTCCGGTGCCAAGTTACCCTTGAACATATGTCACTTCCGGTACCAGCGAAACCACTAAACAGTTTTCCAAATTAACATTGCACACAAATAAAATGGACGCAGAATCAACAAAATCCAGCAATATCAATTCATTTTATACATTTGTTACTTGTAAATGATCTTGACAAAATTAAATTACTCCCGGTGTTAATGCAAATGTTCAATTAGTCTTATGAAATCAGAAATGGCATACGATATCATATAGTGAAAATTTTATGTAAATCGAATAATAATTGCCACTTTTAAAGACCAAAAAACTTGAAAAGTGACTTGTAGGAAATCGGCTATTTCTCTGCAACCGTACAAGTTAGAAACCATTTTGTGGTATCTGTATGATCGTATGGGTTCATTCTATTTGTTGATTGGCATCAAATACCATACTTTGAAAAAGATTTCAAAACAGACTCATTTGAATAAAATATCTGTTTAAGAGGCTAAAAATACAGTTTTTGCCAAAATGACGTTACTTCCGGTGATAAGGAAAATCTTGAATTACTTGTATGAAATCTCAAATGGCATTAGGTATAACATGGTGTGACGTTTATGAAAATCGAATAATAATTGACCCTTTTATGGCCCCGAAACCTTCAAAAGTGACCTGTAGAAAACCGTCTATTTCTCGGCAACCGAACAAGTTAGAAACCATTTTATGATATCTATATGACCATATGAGTTTTGTTTATATGTGAATTTAAACCAAAAGTTAAAATTATTAATACATATTAAGTTATTCTTGGTTGAATAAAACATTGATTTAAAAAGTTTAAAATGCATTTTTTGACCAAATGATGTCACTTCCGGTGTCAATTTTAAATTGTAATCAACTTGATATGACGCTACGTGCTTTTTGAATCAAATGATGTCACTTTTATAAAAATCCAATCATAATTGACTATTTTACAGGCAAAATAACGAAAACAGTGACTTGTACAGAACTGCCCATTTCTTGGTAACTGCTTATAGTACAAACGAATTTTAACATACATTTTCTTCGTATGGATTATAGCTACAAGTTTATAAAAGTTACGAAGAAATATTTTAAAATCTGAAAAGCCTGAATAGGTTGTAAATAGGCCAATTTTACACCATTTTTAGCCTCTTAATCGAATTTGCTCGAAAATGAAATCGAAATTAAAAAAACTGCTTCCTACATTTTTTGCGCCTTGAAAGGGCACACTCTTTGAGTCAAATAATTTTTCCAAAAAATAATATTTGTGTTCGAAGAAGGAAAATAACTGTCAAAATTGTAGTTTTTGGTAAAATTATGCCACTTCCGGTGCCGACAGATAAAACTTTTGGTAATAAAAAAAATGACAATTGATACAACGAAGCATATGAACTTTGTTTTATACAAATCGAACAATAAAAAATTAATCTAGGACTGAAAAACTGAATTAGCCAATGGCGGCCAAGGAAAATTACTGAGACAAAATTTTTTAACATTTTTGCACTAGTCAGACGACTCTTTAATTCTGTGCACAATACGACTAAAAAATATTCATAAATAAAAAAGTTTTTTGTAAAATTTTAAATTTTCGAAATTTGGCGCCTAATATCTTCGAAGATTTGCCGAAAATCAAAAATCGAAAGTAGCGTAGCTATGTGCCCTGTCTCAGGCTATGCCAAAATGTATCGAAAGTTAAAATTCAATGATTATTGTTAAAATTACTGCAATATTTTAAAAAACGATAATTTGGTGATTTCGGACATTTCGCATTGTCGCAGAACGTTCAAAATAGCTTTATCCTCTAAGTCACACCCACTTTCCCAGTAAAACCGAAGAAATCGTAACGATGCGACACGTAGTTGCTGAGATCTATTCAAATTGGAATCTGAATAATAATAATAATAAGAATAACTAGACCTGCATGCAGGAATGACGGGTTTCACTGCTGCCAAGTTACCCTTAAACATGTCACTTCCGGTGCCAAGTTACCCTTGAACATATGTCACTTCCGGTACCAACGAAACCACTAAACAGGTTTCCAAATTAACATTGCACACAAATAAAATGGACGCAGAATCAACCAATCAATCCAGCAATATCAAGTCATTTTATACATTTGCTACTTGAAAATGATCTTGACAAAATTAAATTACTTCCTGTGTTAATGAAAATGTTCAATTAGTCTTATGAAATCAGAAATGGCATACGATATCATATAGTGAAAATTTTATGTAAATCGAATAATAATTGCCACTTTTAAAGACCAAAAAACTTGAAAAGTGACTTGTAGAAAATCTGCTATTTCTCTGCAACCGTACAAGTTACAAACCATTTTGTGGTATCTGTATTATCGTATGGGTTCATTCTATTTGTTGATTGGCATCAAATACCATAATTTGAAAAAGATTTCAAAACAGACTCATTTGAATAAAATATCTGTTTTGAAGGCTAAAAATACAGTTTTTGCCAAAATGACGTTACTTCCGGTGATAATGAAAATCTTAAATTACTTGTATGAAATGCTAAATAGCATTAGGTATAACATGGTGTAACGTTTATGAAAATCGAATAATAATTGACACTTTTATGGCCCCGAAACCTTCAAAAGTGACCTGTAGAAAACCGTCTATTTCTCGGCAACCGAACAAGTTAGAAACAATTTTATGATATCTAAATGACCATATGAGTTTTATCTATATGTGAATTTAAACCAAAAGTTAAAATTATTAATACATATTAAGTTATTCTTGGTTGAATAAAACAGTGATTTAAAAAGTTTAAAATGCAGTTTTTGACCAAATGATGTCACTTCCGGTGTCAATTTTAAATTGTAATCAACTTGATATGACGCTACATGCTTTTCGAATCAAATGATGTCACTTTTATAAAAATCCAATAATAATTGACTATTTTACAGGCAAAATAACGAAAACAGTGACTTCTGCAGAACTGCCCATTTCTTGGTAACTGCTTATATTAC
The DNA here is from genome assembly GCA_948474765.1 of Patella depressa. NCBI lineage: Eukaryota > Metazoa > Mollusca > Gastropoda > Patellidae > Patella > Patella depressa. The sequence continues at coordinate 46,295,027 of OX419715.1, read as the reverse complement.
AAACGAATTTTAACATATATTTTCTTCGTATGGATTATAGCTACAAGTTTATAAAAGTTACAAAGAAATATTTTAAAATCTGAAAAGCCTGAATAGGTTGTAAATAGGTCAATTTTACACCATTTTTACCCTCTTAATCGAATTTGCTCGAAAATGAAATCGAAATTAAAAAAACTGCTTCCTACATTTTTTGCGCCTTGAAAGGGCACACTCTTTGAGTCAAGTAATTTTTCCAAAAAATAATATTTGTTTTCGAAATAGGAAAATAACTGTCAAAATTGTAGTTTTTGGTAAAATTATGCCACTTCTGGTGCCGACAGATAACCCTTTCGGTAATAAAAAAAATGACAATTGATACAACGAAGCATATGAACTTTGTTTTATACAAATCGAACAATAAAAAATTAATCTAGGACTGAAAAACTGAATTAGCCAATGGCGGCCAAGGAAAATTACTAAGACAAAAATTTTTAACATTTTTGCGCTAGTCAGATGACTCTTTAATTCTGTGCACAATACGACTAAAAGATATTCATAAATAAAAAAGTTTTTTGTAAAATTTTAAATTTTCGAAATTTGGCGCCTAATATCTTCGAAGATTTGCCGAAAATCAAAAATCGAAAGTAGCGTAGCTATGTGCCCTGTCTCAGGCTATGCCAAAATGTATCGAAAGTTAAAATCCAATGATTATTGTTAATATTACTGCAATATTTTCAAAAACGACAACTTCGGTGATTTCGGACATTTCGCATTGTCGCAGAACGTTCAAAATAGCTTTATCCTCTAAGTCACACCCACTTTCCCAGTAAAACCGAAGAAATCGTAACGATGCGACACTTAGTTGCTGAGATCTATTCAAATTGGAATCTGAATAATAATAATAATAATAAGAACTAGACCTGCATGCAGGAATGACGGGTTTCACTTTTGCCATGTTACCTTTGAACTTGAACTTGTGTCACTTTTGGTGCTACGTTACCCTTGAACATATGTCCTTTCCGGTACCAATGAAACCAATATACAGGTTTCCACATAAGCATTGCACACATCAAATAAAATGGAAACAGAATCAAACAAATCCAGCAATTTTATTTTATACATTTGTTACATGTAATTGATCCTGACAAAATAACAGTACTTCCGGTGATAATGTAAATGTTCCCTTAGTCTTATGAAATCAGAAATGGCATAAGGCATCATATGGTGAAAATTTTATGTAAATCGAATAATAATTTCCACTTTTATAGACCAAAAACCTTGAAAAGTGACGTGTAGAAAATCGTCTATTTCTCGGCAACCGTACAAGTTAGAAACCATTTTTTGGTATTTATATGACCGTATGGGTTTAATCTATTTGTTGATTGGAATCAAATATCATAATTGTATAAACATTACAAATCAGACTCATTTGAATAAAATATCGGTTTTGAAGGCTTAAAATACAGTTTTTGCCAAAATGACGCTACTTCCGGTGATAATGAAAACGTTAAATTAGTTTTATAACATCGTCTATGACATTAGGCTTCAAAGGGTGAAAATTTTATGAAAATCAAATAATAATTGACACTTTTATGGGCCAAAAACCTTCAAAAGTGACTTTCAGAAAATCGCCTATATCTCGACAACCGAACAAGTTAGAAACAATTTTATGATATCTATTTGACCGTATGAGTTTTGTTAATATGTGAATTTAAACCAAAAGTTAATTTTATTATTACATGTGACATAATTCTTGGTTGAAAAAAAGATCGATTTTAAAAGTTAAAAATTGAGTTTTTGACTAAATGACGTCACTTCCGGTGTCAATTTTAAATAGTAATCAACATGATATGACGCACACTTGCTTTTTGAATCAAATGATGTCACTTTTGTGAATATCCATTAATAATTGACTATTTTACAGGCAACATTACGAAAACAGTGACTTATGCAAAACTGCCCATTTCTCGGCAACTGCTTATATTAGAAACTAATTTTAACATACATTCTCTTCGTATGGATTATAGTGACAGGTTTATAAAAGTTAAGTAAAAAAATTTTAAAATCTGAAAAGCCTGAATGGGTTGTAAATAGGTCAATTTTACGCCTTTTTTCACCCCTTAATCCAATTTGCTAGATAACACTTTTGGTAATAAAAGAAATAACAATTGGGACAACGAAGCATATGAACTTTGTTTTATACAAATCGAACAATAAAAAATTAATCTAGGACTGAAAAACTGAATTAGCTAATGGCGGCCAAGGAAAATTACTGAGACAAATTTTTTTAACATTTTTGCGCTAGTCAGATGACTCTTTAATTCTGTGCACAACACGACTAAATAATATTTATAAATAAAAACGTTAAATCGAATAATAATTGACACTTTTAAAGACCAAAAAACTTGAAAAGTGACTTGTAGAAAGTCGGCTATTTCTCGGCAACCGTACAAGTTAGAAACCATTTTGTGGTATCTGTATGATCGTATGGGTTCATTCTATCTGTTGATTGGCATCAAATACCATAATTTGAAAAAGATTTCAAAACAGACTCATTTGAATAAAATATCTGTTTTGGAGGCTAAAAATACAGTTTTTGCCAAAATGACGTTACTTCCGGTGATAATGAAAATCTTAAATTACTTGTATGAAATCCCAAATGGCATTAGGTATAACATGGTGTGACGTTTATGAAAATCGAATAATAATTGACCCTTTTATGGCCCCGAAACCTTCAAAAGTGACCTGTAGAAAACCGTCTATTTCTCGGCAACCGAACAAGTTAGAAACCATTTTATGATATCTATATGACCATATGAGTTTTGTTTATATGTGAATTTAAACCAAAAGTTAAAATTATTAATACATATTAAGTTATTCTTGGTTGAATAAAACATTGATTTAAAAAAGTGTAAAATGCATTTTTTGACCAAATGATGTCACTTCCGGTGTCAATTTTAAATTGTAATCAACTTGATATGACGCTACGTGCTTTTTGAATCAAATGATGTCACTTTTATAAAAATCCAATAATAATTGACTATTTTACAGGCAAAATAACGAAAACAGTGACTTATGCAGAACTGCCCATTTCTTGGCAACTGCTTATATTACAAACGAATTTTAACATACATTTTCTTCGTATGGATTATAGCTACAAGTTTATAAAAGTTACGAAGAAATATTTTAAAATCTGAAAAGCCTGAATAGGTTGTAAATAGGCCAATTTTACACCATTTTTAGCCTCTTAATCGAATTTGCTCGAAAATGAAATCGAAATTAAAAAAACTGCTTCCTACATTTTTTGCGCCTTGAAAGGGCACACTCTTTGAGTCATATAATTTTTCAAAAAAATAATATTTGTTTATGAAGATCGTAAATAACTGTCAAAATTGTAGTTTTTGGTAAAATTATGCCACTTCCGGTGCCGACAGATAACACTTTCGGTAATAAAAAAAACGACAATTGATACAACGAAGCATATGAACTTTGTTTTATACAAATCGAACAATAAAAAATTAATCTAGGACTGAAACACTGAATTAGCCAATGGCGGCCAAGGTAAATTACTGAGACAAAATTTTTTAACATTTTTGCACTAGTCAGATGACCCTTTAATTCTGTGCACAATACGACTAAAAAATATTCATAAATAAAAAAGTTTTTTGTAAAATTTTAAATTTTCGAAATTTGGCGCCTAATATCTTCGAAGATTTGCCGAAAATCAAAAATCGAAAGTAGCGTAGCTATGTGCCCTGTCTCAGGCTATGCCAAAATGTATCGAAAGTTAAAATCCAATGATTATTGTTAAAATTACTGCAATATTTTTAAAAACGATAACTTCGGTGATTTCGGACATTTCGCATTGTCGCAGAACGTTCAAAATAGCTTTATCCTCTAAGTCACACCCACTTTCCCAGTAAAACCGAAGAAATCGTAACGATGCGACACGTAGTTGCTGAGATCTATTCAAATTGGAATCTGAATAATAATAATAATAATAACTAGACCTGCATGCAGGAATGACGGGTTTCACTTTTGCCATGTTACCTTTGAACTTGAACTTGTGTCACTTTTGGTGCTACGTTACCCTTGAACATATGTCCTTTCCGGTACCAATGAAACCAATATACAGGTTTCCACATAAGCATTGCACACATCAAATAAAATGGAAACAGAATCAAACAAATCCAGCAATTTTATTTTATACATTTGTTACATGTAATTGATCCTGACAAAATAACAGTACTTCCGGTGATAATGTAAATGTTCCCTTAGTCTTATGAAATCAGAAATGGCATAAGGCATCATATGGTGAAAATTTTATGTAAATCGAATAATAATTTCCACTTTTATAGACCAAAAACCTTGAAAAGTGACGTGTAGAAAATCGTCTATTTCTCGGCAACCGTACAAGTTAGAAACCATTTTTTGGTATTTATATGACCGTATGGGTTTAATCTATTTGTTGATTGGAATCAAATATCATAATTGTATAAACATTACAAATCAGACTCATTTGAATAAAATATCGGTTTTGAAGGCTTAAAATACAGTTTTTGCCAAAATGACGCTACTTCCGGTGATAATGAAAACGTTAAATTAGTTTTATAACATCGTCTATGACATTAGGCTTCAAAGGGTGAAAATTTTATGAAAATCAAATAATAATTGACACTTTTATGGGCCAAAAACCTTCAAAAGTGACTTTGAGAAAATCGCCTATATCTCGACAACCGAACAAGTTAGAAACAATTTTATGATATCTATTTGACCGTATGAGTTTTGTTAATATGTGAATTTAAACCAAAAGTTAATTTTATTATTACATGTGACATAATTCTTGGTTGAAAAAAAGATCGATTTTAAAAGTTAAAAATTGAGTTTTTGACTAAATGACGTCACTTCCGGTGTCAATTTTAAATAGTAATCAACATGATATGACGCACACTTGCTTTTTGAATCAAATGATGTCACTTTTGTGAATATCCATTAATAATTGACTATTTTACAGGCAACATTACGAAAACAGTGACTTATGCAAAACTGCCCATTTCTCGGCAACTGCTTATATTAGAAACTAATTTTAACATACATTCTCTTCGTATGGATTATAGTGACAGGTTTATAAAAGTTAAGTAAAAAAATTTTAAAATCTGAAAAGCCTGAATGGGTTGTAAATAGGTCAATTTTACGCCTTTTTTCACCCCTTAATCCAATTTGCTAGATAACACTTTTGGTAATAAAAAAAATAACAATTGGGACAACGAAGCATATGAACTTTGTTTTATACAAATCGAACAATAAAAAATTAATCTAGGACTGAAAAACTGAATTAGCTAATGGCGGCCAAGGAAAATTACTGAGACAAATTTTTTTAACATTTTTGCGCTAGTCAGATGACTCTTTAATTCTGTGCACAACACGACTAAATAATATTTATAAATAAAAACGTTAAATCGAATAATAATTGCCACTTTTAAAGACCAAAAAACTTGAAAAGTGACTTGTAGAAAATCGGCTATTTCTCGGCAACCGTACAAGTTAGAAACCATTTTGTGGTATCTGTATGATCGTATGGGTTCATTCTATTTGTTGATTGGCATCAAATACCATAATTTGAAAAAGATTTCAAAACAGACTCATTTGAATAAAATATCTGTTTTGGAGGCTAAAAATACAGTTTTTGCCAAAATGACGTTACTTCCGGTGATAATGAAAATCTTAAATTACTTGTATGAAATCCCAAATGGCATTAGGTATAACATGGTGTGACGTTTATGAAAATCGAATAATAATTGACCCTTTTATGGCCCCGAAACCTTCAAAAGTGACCTGTAGAAAACCGTCTATTTCTCGGCAACCGAACAAGTTAGAAACCATTTTATGATATCTATATGACCATATGAGTTTTGTTTATATGTGAATTTAAACCAAAAGTTAAAATTATTAATACATATTAAGTTATTCTTGGTTGAATAAAACATTGATTTAAAAAAGTGTAAAATGCATTTTTTGACCAAATGATGTCACTTCCGGTGTCAATTTTAAATTGTAATCAACTTGATATGACGCTACGTGCTTTATGAATCAAATGATGTCACTTTTATAAAAATCCAATAATAATTGACTATTTTACAGGCAAAATAACGAAAACAGTGACTTATGCAGAACTGCCCATTTCTTGGCAACTGCTTATATTACAAACGAATTTTAACATACATTTTCTTCGTATGGATTATAGCTACAAGTTTATAAAAGTTACGAAGAAATATTTTAAAATCTGAAAAGCCTGAATAGGTTGTAAATAGGCCAATTTTACACCGTTTTTAGCCTCTTAATCGAATTTGCTCGAAAATGAAATCGAAATTAAAAAAACTGCTTCCTACATTTTTTGCGCCTTGAAAGGGCACACTCTTTGAGTCATATAATTTTTCAAAAAAATAATATTTGTTTATGAAGATCGTAAATAACTGTCAAAATTGTAGTTTTTGGTAAAATTATGCCACTTCCGGTGCCGACAGATAACACTTTCGGTAATAAAAAAAACGACAATTGATACAACGAAGCATATGAACTTTGTTTTATACAAATCGAACAATAAAAAATTAATCTAGGACTGAAAAACTGAATTAGCCAATGGCGGCCAAGGTAAATTACTGAGACAAAATTTTTTAACATTTTTGCACTAGTCAGATGACCCTTTAATTCTGTGCACAATACGACTAAAAAATATTCATAAATAAAAAAGTTTTTTGTAAAATTTTAAATTTTCGAAATTTGGCGCCTAATATCTTCGAAGATTTGCCGAAAATCAAAAATCGAAAGTAGCGTAGCTATGTGCCCTGTCTCAGGCTATGCCAAAATGTATCGAAAGTTAAAATCCAATGATTATTGTTAAAATTACTGCAATATTTTTAAAAACGATAACTTCGGTGATTTCGGACATTTCGCATTGTCGCAGAACGTTCAAAATAGCTTTATCCTCTAAGTCACACCCACTTTCCCAGTAAAACCGAAGAAATCGTAACGATGCGACACGTAGTTGCTGAGATCTATTCAAATTGGAATCTGAATAATAATAATAATAATAATAATAATAATAAGAATAATAATTTTAACAAAAACAATAGTGTTTCACACAAGCTACGCAGTGTGAAACCCTAATAATAATAACTAGACCTGCAAGCAGCACTGAACCGGCTTTCAGGAATCATACAGGAAGTTTATTATACCATAGCCGATCCATTGAGCTACCAAACTATACTTTAGTTGTTTTGCTTCAGTGACACCCTCTATCATATCTAAAAGTAATATTTGCTGTCTAAAAGACCGGTCAAAATTGTAAATTATGGCAAAAGTATGTCACTTCCGGTGCCGAAAGGAATTTTTATAGATGAAAAATAAGTCGAAAATTCGCAACATACAAAATACAAACTTTTTTTTATAAATATCGGACAATAAATAATTAACCTATAACCCATAAACTGAAATTAAGAAGGTAAAAAACTGAAAAGTGACCCTCGGAAAATTGGTTATTATTGGACAAGGGAACATGCTAGAAGATTTTTCTTGATATCAATATGATGGTATTGATTCAGTCTTACTGCCCATTAGAGTCAGACGTTATAAAGTTAAACGAATAATAAATATAAATCCCTTCAAAAAAATGTTTGTTTTAAAGGCTAAAAATACGTTTTTTTGCAAAAATTACAACACTTCCGGTGATATTGAAAATTTTAACTTGGTTCATAGAAGTCATAAATAGCATAAGGCATGAAATGGTAAATAAATTGTAAAAATCGAATAATAATTGACAGTTTTACAGACCAAAAACCTTGAAAAGTGACTTATAGAAGATCGCCTATTTCTCTGTAACCGTACAAGTTAGAAACCATTTTGTGGTATCTGTATGGTCGTATGGCTTCATTTTATTCGTTGATGGGAATCAAATATCATAATTTTAAAAATATTATAAGGCTGACTCGTTTGAATAAAATATTTATTTTTTAGGTTAAAAATACAGTTTTTGCCCAAATGACGTCATTTCCGGTCACAGTGAAAATGTAAAATTGGCTTGACGTAGTCCAAATTGGCATTAGGCATCAAATGGAAAAAAAATATTGCAAATCGAATAATAATTAACTCTTTTATAGGCAAAATAACGTGAAAAGTGATGCATGCAAAATTGCATATTTCTCGGCAACTGCTCATATTACAAACTAATTTTCGCATACATTCTCTTCGTCTGGATTATTGCTACGAGTTTATGAAAATTACAAATAAATATTTCAAAATATGAAGACGCTGAATGAATTGTAAATAACTGAATTTTACACTTTATTTTACATTTTATTCGAAATTGCCCGAAAATGAAGTTGAAATCAAAAAATATGAGCTAAGGTTTTTGTGCACCTTTGCAGGGTGCATCCTTTTAGTCATATCAGTTTTGAAAAAAAATAATATTTGCTTTCAAAAAGTGGTACCGAACTGTCAAAATTGTAGTTTTTGTTAATATTACGTCACTTCCGTTGCCGACAGAAAAATTTCACCGTAACAAAAAGAATTACAATTGGGACCATGGTGCATATGAACTTTGTTTTATACAAATCGAACAATAAATAATTTTTCTGGGTACGAAAAACTAAATTAGCCGATGGTGGCTAACGCAAATTACCGAGACAATTTTTTTTCTCATTTCTGCTCAAGTACGATGATATTTTAACCCTGTGTAAAATATCATCAAAAAATATTCATAAATAAAAAAGGTTTTCGTAAAAAAATTAATTTTTTTCGAAATATCGGACATTTTTTCGACTACTTCCGGTTTTACGATCGTTGTTGTGATAGCTTTACGAAGTCCTTTGGATACTTAACTGTACGTACCAGAAGTGTCAGAAACATCCATTGAGTAGTTTTGGAAAAAAAGATAAATTAAAGAGCGTTTCAAAAAATTTAACGATTTTTCAATTTGTTTCAAAGTTTGAGGCCATTTTTCGACCACTTATATTATTTCAATGCTTTTCATTTTGGATCCCCTATATAGACAACTGACAGGACTTTGAGTAAGAAACGTTTAAGAAAAATCGTAGGCGTCGTTTTCGAGAAAAGGGCGTCTCAGAATGTTAAAAAATTGGAAAATACTAGATTTTTGGCATACAATAATTTATTTCCTTACCATCGAAATCGTATTATTTAGATACCATATGATGGTCCATTAATAGGGCTATCCAGCGACACTTTAGTTCTTTTGGTCCGCTATTACCTAAGGGAGAAATCAAGTTTTTCGCAAGTGCGACAATGTTTTTACTCTTTTTTTTCATTTTTTGAATACTTCCGGTATGGTTATTATTGCCGGAATAGTTCTAATAGCCGGTTTGGGCACTAAAATAGCCACAGGGCTCTGTAATGATATATTACATTATCTGATCAGATAAAATGCCCCTGAGAAATCCTATGTTCAAAAGTGCCAAAAATGCAAAAAATTTAAAATATAGAAAATTAAATTTTAATAATTACATACATATTATACATCGTTAGAATCGTAATTAGGTCAGCTATCTGAATATAGAACCTTTTTTTAAAAATCTCTTAAAATAAAAAAATAGTAGAGCATTTTCCAAAATTTCACGATTTTTCGACTTTTTTCGATTTTCAGTCCCTTTTTTATCCTATTCCAGACATTTCAAAGTCCTATTGGATGGCTTCATGTCAAATACCTCCCAAAGGACTCTCGATAGAAAAAATTTAAAAAATATTGCAGGTTAAGTTTTCGAGATACAGGCGTCCAAAAACGCTCCAAATCAGAAAATACTTGATTTTCAGCGTGCCATATTTTGCTGTCTGTTCATAGTATCCGTATGAATGGGGTATCATATGATAGTCCAACAATCGTGCCATCAAACGGTACCTTCATTCGTTTAATCCATTGATATCGGACAGAGAAATAGCGTTTTCCCCCAAAATATCCATTTTTTGCATTTTTTTCAAAATATTGAACATTATTTCGACCACTTCCGGTTTGAAGATCCGTGTCGAAATTGCTTTATCAGTTGGTATTGGACTATAACTTCATGTTCCAGAAGTTTCATAAACGTCAATTCTACCATAAAACGAAACCCGAGCTCGCAAAATGGGAAGAAAATTCGAAAAAAATCGGAAAATAAAGGGCGATAACTCTGAATGAAACTTATATTACTGGAATCGGATGGACTTCAGGTATCCAAAAATGTAGGTCAAATTTGAAAATTTTGAAAAATAACAAAAATTGTCTCGTAAACAACATGTTTTCAATTTTCGAACGATAAAAGTCATAGACGAATGTTCGAAATTGAAAAATGTGAGATAGCCATTGTCTCAGAAAAGATTCAGGAATTCCAAAAATGTAATTTGTTTGATAATGGATAAAGAATTGACGAAACTATGGCCGATTTTCAATTTTTAGAGAAAGTACAAAGTTCGGTCACTTCCGGTATGCGCAGAAATTTCAAAAATATTTTATCAAGTAGCCACCACATGGTTTCCCGATAGAAAAGCTAATTCCAGATCGATATCTGTTTTCGATCATGGAGATCTAGGCCCTCGCGGTAAATAATAATAATAATAGCACTGAACCGGCTTTCAGGAATCATACAGGATGTTTATTATACCATAGCCGATCCATTGAGCTACCGAACTATACTTTAGATGTTTTGCTACAGTGAAACCTTCTATCATATATAAAAGTAATATGTGCTGGCGAAAAGACGGGCCAAAATTGTAAATTATCGCAAAATTATCGCAAAATTATGTCACTTCCGGTGCCGAAAGAAATTTTTATAGGGGAAAAATAAGTCGAAAATTCGTAACATACAAAATACAAACTTTGTTTTATACGTATCGGGCAATAAATAACTAACCTGTATACCATCAACTGAAATTAAGAAGGTAAAAAAATTAAAAGTGACCCTGGGAAAATTGGCTATTATTCGACAAGGGAACATGCTAGAAGCCTTTTCTTGATATCGATATGATGGTATTGATTCAATCTTACTGCCCATTAGAGTCAGACGTTATAAAGTTAATTGAATAATAAATATAAATCCCTTCAAAAAAATGTTTTGTTTTGAAGGCTAAAAATACGTTTTATGCAAAAATTACATTACTTCCGGTGATATTGAAAATGTTAACTTAGTTCATCGAAGTCATAAATGGCATAAGGCATCAAATGGTAAAAATATTATAAAAATCGAATAATAATTGACACTTTTATAGACCAAAAACCTTGAAAAGTGACTTATAGAAGATCGCCTATTTCTCTGTAACCGTACACGTTAGAAACAATTTTGTGGCATCTGTATGGTCGTATGGCTTGATTCTATTCGTTGATGGGAATCAAATATCATAATTCTAAAAATATTATAAGGCAGACTCATTTGAATAAAATATTTGTTTTTTAGGTGAAAAAAAATACAGTTTTTGCCCAAATGACGTCATTTCCGGTCACAATGAAAGTGTAAAATTGGCTTGACCTAGTCCAAAATGGCATTAAGCATCAAATGGGGAAAAAAAATTGCAAATCGAATAATAATTCATTCTTTTATAGGCAAAATAACGTGAAAAGTGATGCATGCAAAATTGCATATTTCTCGGCAACTGTTCACATTACAAACTAATTTTCGCATGCATCCTCTTCGTCTGGATTATTGCTACGAGTTTATGAAAATTACAAATAAATATTTCAAAATATGAAGAGCTGAATGAATTGCAAACAACTGAATTTTACACTTTATTTTACATTTTATTCGAAATTGCCCGAAAATGAAATTGAAATTAAAAAGTCTGAGCTAAGGATATTGTGCACCTTTGCAGGGTGCATCATTTTAGTTATATCAGTTTTGAAAAAAATTAATATATGCTTTCAAAAAGTGGTACCGAACTGTCAAAATTGTAGTTTTTATTAATATTACGTCATTTCCGTTGCCGACAGAAAAATTTCACCGTAACAAAAAAAATTACAATTGGGACCACGGAGCTTATGAACTTTGTTTTATATAAATTGAACAATAAATAATTTTTCTGGGTACGAAAAACGAAATTAGATGATGGCGGCTAAAGCAAATTACCGAGACAATATTTTTTCTCATTTCTGCTCAAGTAGGATGATATTTTAACCCAGTGTAAAATATCGTCAAAAAATATTCATAAATAAAAAAGGTTTTCGTAAAAAAAATATTTTTTTTCAAAATATCGGACATTTTTTCGACTACTTCCGGTTTTACGATTGTTGTCGTGATAGCTTTACGAAGTTCTTTGGATACTTAACTTTCTGTACCAGAAGTGTCAGAAACATCTATTGAGTAGTTTTGGAAGAAAAGATAAAATAAAGAGCGTTTACAAAAATTTAACGATTTTTGAATTTTTTTCAAAGTTTGATGCTATTTTTGGACCACGTATATTATTTCAATGCTTTTCATTTTGGATTCACTATATAGACAATCGATAGGACTTTGAGTAAGAAAAGTTTGAGAAAAATCGTAGGCGTCGTTTTCGAGAAAAGGGCGTCTCAGAATGTTAAAAAATCGGAAAATACTGGATATTTGGCATACAATAATTTATTTCCTTGCCATCGAAATCGTATTATTTACATACCGTATGATGGTCCATTAATAGGCTATCCAACGACACTTTAGTTCTTTTGGTCCGCTATTACCTAAGGGAGAAATCAAGTTTTTCGCAAGTGCGACAATGTTTTTAACCTTTTTTTTTATTTTTTGAATACTTCCGGTATGGTTATTATTGTCGGAATAGTTTAAATAGCCGGTTTGGGTACTAAAATAGTCATAGGGCTCTGTAATGATATATTACATTTACTGATCAGATAAAATGCCACTGAGAAATCCTATGTCCAAAAGTGAGAAAAATGCAAAAAATTTAAAATATCGAAAATTAACTTTCAATAACTACATACATATTATACATCGTTAGAATCGTAATTAGGTCAGCTATCTGAAAATACAACCTTTTTTTGAAAATCTCTTAAAATAAAAAAATAGTAGAGCATTTTCCAAAATTTCACGATTTTTCGACTTTTTTCGATTTTCAGTCCGTTATTTCACCTATTCCAGATATTTCAAAGTCGTAATGGTATGTTTCGTACTTCAGACTACCACAAGGTCTCTCGATAGAGAAAGTTTCATAAAAATCGCTGGAGTAGTTTTCGAGATACAGGCGTCCAAAAATGCTAAAAATCAGAAAATACTTGATTTTCAGCGTGCCATATTTTGCTGCCTGTTCATAGTATCCGTATGAATTTGGTATCATGCGATAGTGCAATCCCAGTGCAGTCCAATGGTACCCTAATTTCTTTAATCCATTTATATCGGGCGGAGAAATAGCGTTTTTCCCAAAAATATCCATTTTTTGCATTTTTTTCAAAATATTGCACATTATTTCGACCACTTCCGGTTTAAGGATTCTTGTCGAAATTGCTTTATTTGTTGGTATTGGACTATAACTTCATGTTCCAGAAGTTTCAGAAACGTCAATTCTGCCATAAAACGAAACCCGAGCTCACAAAATGGGAAAAAAAATCGAAAAAAAACGAAAAATAAAGGGCGATAACTCTGAATAAAACTTATATCACTGGAATCGGATGGACTTCAGGTATCCAAAAATGTAGGTCAAATTTGAAAATTTTGAAAAATAACAAAAATTGTCTCGTAAGCAACATGTTTTCAATTTTCGAACGCTAAAAGTCATAGACGAATGTTCGAAATCGAAAAATGTGAGATAGCCATTGTCTAAGAAAAGATTCAGGGATTCCAAAAAGGTAATTTGTTTGAAAATGGATAAACAATTGACGAAACTATGGCCTATTTTCAATTTTTAGACAAAATACAAAGTTCGGTCACTTCCGGTATGCGCAGAAATTTCAAAAATATTTTATCAAGTAGCCACCACATGGTTTCCTGACAGAAAATCTAATTTCAGATCGATATCTGTTTTCGATCATGGTGATCTAGGCTCCCGCGGTAAATAATAATAATAATAATAATAACTAGACCTGCATAGCAGTGCTGAATCGGCTTTCAGGGTCCTTTAGATCATTGCCATGCTTTTAAATTTACCTTTATACCCTAAACGACCGATAGGACTCGGGGTAACAGAAGTTTAAGAAGTGAAATAGAAGTAGTTTTCGAGATAAACGAGTTTGAAAAGGCTCCAAAAAAAGAGGAAAATACTATATTTTCGGAATCTCATAATCTATTGCCTAACCATCGAATTTGTATCATTCTGATATCATATAAAAGTCCAAAAAGGAAAATACTAGATCTTCAGCGTCCCGTAATATTTGTCATTGAACACGCCATCTTGAGTCGGATCGCGCAAAATCTAATTTTGGAGTAAAATTTTATTTTGAAGTCTAAAAATACGGTTTTTGCAAATATAACATTACTTCCGGTGATAATGGAAATGTTGAATCAGATCATTGCAATCATAAATGGCATAAGGCATCACATGGTGAAAATTGTATGAAAATTGAATAATAATTGACACTTTTATAGACCAAAAAGCTTGAAAAGTGACTTGTAGAAAATCGTCTATTTCTCGGCAACCGTACAAGTTAGAAACTTTTTTGTGGTATCTGTATGATGGTATGGGTTCATGCTATTCGGTGATGGGATTCAAATATCATAATTTTAAAAATATTATAAACAAGACTCATTTGAATAAAATATTTGTTTTCTAGGTTAAAAATACAGTTTTTGCCAAAATGACGTCATTTTCGGTCACAGTGAAACTGTAAAATTGGCTTAACCTAGTCCAAATTGGCATTAGGCATCGAATGAAAAAAAATTATTGAAAATCGGATAATAATTTACTATTTTACAGGCAAAAAAACGTGAAAAGTGATGCATGCAAAATTGCATATTTCTCGGCAACTGCTCATGTTACAAACTATTTTTCGCATACATTCCCTTCGTCTGGATTATGGCTACGAGTTTATGAAAGTTACGAATAAATAGTTCAAAATATAAAGACGTTGAATGGGTTGTAATAACTGAATTTTACCCTTTTTTTTACATTTTATTCGAAATTGCCCGAAAATGAAATTGAAATTTAAGAATCCCAGCCAAACATTTTATGCGCCTTTACAGGGCGCATACTTTTTGTTATATCAGTTTTCGAAAAAAAAAATATTTGCTGTCAAAAAGTGGTACTTAACTCTCAAAATTGTAGTTTTTGTTAATTTTACGCCACTTCCGTTGCGTGCAGAAAAATGTCACCGTAACAAAAAATATTACAATTGACATTACGAATCATATGCACTTTGTTTTATACAAATCGAACAATAAATAATTAATCTAGGTACGAAAAACTAAATTAGCCAATGGCGACTAAAGAAAATTACTGAGACAAAATTCTTTCTCACTTATGCTCAAGTAGGGTGATACTTTAACTCTGTGTAAACTACCATCAAAAAATATTCATAAATAAAAAAGTTTTCTGTAAAAATGTAAAAAAAAATCAATATATCGGATATTTTTTCGACTACTTCCGGTTTTTCGATCATTGTCGGAATTGCTTTAACAAGTTGATTAGATACTTAACTTCCTGTAGCAAAAATATCAGAAACATTCATTAAGTAATTTTTGAAAAAAAGATAAATAAAAGAGCATTTTCAATAATTTAATGATTTTTCAACTTTTTTCAAAGATTGAGGTCAATTTTGGACCGCCTATAATATTGCAACGCTTTTATTATTAAATGCACACGCTAGGCCACCGATAGGACTCTGAGTAAAAAATGTTTAAGAAAAATCGTAGGCGTCGTTTACGAGAAAAAGGCGCCTCAGAATGCTCCAAAACGGAAAATACTTAGTTTTCGGCGTACCATAATTTATTTCCTAAGAATCAAATTCGTGTTATTGAGATGTTATACGATCGTCTATTAATGGAACTATCCAAAGACACTTTAATTGTTTTGGTCCGCTAATATGTGACGGAGAATTCGAACTTTTGGCAAGAGCTCCATTTTTTTTTCATCTTTTTTACATTTTTCTTTGTTTTTTGAACTACTTCCGGTATACGAATCATTGTCGAGTAGTTTTCACATCCAGTTTTGGAGTTTGCATGGGAACAGGGCTCTCTAATGATATACGACACTATACGATCAAATAAAATACTTCTGAGAAATCCCATGTTCAAAAGTGTTAAAAATGTCAAAATGTCAAAATATTGAAAATTAAATTTCAATAACTGCATACATATTATACATCATTAGAATCGTAATTAGGTCAGCTTTTTAAATATATATCTTTTTTTTGAAAATCTCTTAAAATAAAAAAATAGTAGAGCATTTTCCCAAATTTCACGATTTTTCGACTTTTTTCGATTTTGAGTCCCTTTTTTGTCTTATTCCAATTATATAATAGTCTTAATGGATGGATCCATGCTAAAGACTACCGGAAGGACCATCGATAGATAAAGTTTAAGAAAAATCGCTGGAGCAGTTTTCGAAATACAGGCGTCCAAAAACGCTCCAAATCAGAAAATACTTGATTTTCAGCGTGCCATATTTTGCTTCCAGCTCATCGTATCCGTACGAATTGGGTATCATTCAGTGGTCCAATCACCGCTAGACCAAATGATACCTTAATTTGTTTAATCCGTTGATATCGGACGGAGAAATCGTGTTTTTACCCAAGACACCAATTTTTCACGTTTTTTTCAAAATATCGCATATTATTTCGACTACTTCCGGTTTACGGATTGTTGTTGAAATTGCTTTAAACGGTGGTTTGACAATATTGCTTCATGTATCAGGAATTTGAGAAACGTTGATCCGGCCGTAAAAAGAAACTTAAGCTCACAAAATGTGAAGAAAATTCGAAAAAAATCGAAAAATAAAGGGCGATAACTCGGAATGAAACTTATATTCCTGGAACCAGATTGCCTTCAGGTATCCAAAAATGTAGGTCAAATTTGAAAATTTTGAAAAACAACAAAAATTGTCTCTCAAATAAAATTTTTCATTTTTCGATCGCAAGAAGTCAGCGATGAAGTTTCGAAATATCGAAATTTTCAACTGCTATCGTCCGAGAAAAGACTCAAGGTTTCCGAAAATGTCATTTGTATGAAAATAGGTACAGAATTGATGAATCTACGGCCGTTTTTTAATTTTTTGACAGAGCACGAAATTCGACCACTTCCGGTCTGCGCAGAAGTTTCAAAAATAGTTTATCAAGTAGCCAACACATGGTTTCCCTATAGAGAATTAGGTCCCAGATCGGTATCTGTTACAGGCGCTGAGAAATAGGCTCCCCCGAAAAATAAAATAATAATAATAAATAATAATAATTTTAGTAAAAACAATAGTCTTTCAGACGAAAGTCTGAAAGCCTAATAATAATTTTAGTAATCTCAATAGGCTTTCAGACGAAAGTCTGAAAGCCTAATAATAAGAATAATAATTTTAACAAAAACAATAGTGTTTCACACAAGCTACGCAGTGTGAAACCCTAATAATTTTAACAAAAACAATAGTGTTTCACACAAGCTACGCAGTGTGAAACCCTAACTAGACCTGCAAAGCAGTGCTGAATCGGCTTTCAGGGTCCTTTATATCATTGCCATGCTTTTAAATTGACCTTTATACTCTAAACGACCGATAGGACTCGGGGTAACAGAAGTTTAAGAAGTGAAATAGAAGTAGTTTTCGAGATAAACGAGTCCGAAAAGGCTTCAAAAAAAGAGGAAAATACTACATTTTCGGCATCCCATAATCTATTGCCTAACCATCGAATTTGTATCATTCTGATATCATATAAAAGTCCAAAAAGGAAAATACTAGATCTTCAGCGTCCCGTAATATTTGTCATTGAACACGCCATCTTGAGTCGGATCACGCAAAATCTAATTTTGGAGTAAAATTTTGTTTGGAAGTCTAAAAATACGGTTTTTGCAAATATGACATTACTTCCGATGATAATGGAAATGTTAAATCAGATCATTGCAATCATAAATGGCATAAGGCATCACATGGTGAAAATTTTATGTAAATCGAATAATAATTGCCACTTTTATAGACTAAAAACCTTGAAAAGTGACGTGTAGAAAATCGTCTATTTCTCGGCAACTGTACAAGTTAGAAACCATTTTTTGGTATTTATATGACCGTATGGGTTTAATCTATTTGTTGATTGGAATCAAATATCATAATTGTATAAACATTACAAATCAGACTCATTTGAATAAAATATTTGTTTTGAAGTCTAAAAATACGGTTTTTGCAAATATGACATTACTTCCGGTGATAATGGAAATGTTAAATCAGATCATTGGAATCCTAAAGCGCATAAGGCATCACATGGTAAAAATTGTATGAAAATTGAATAATAATTGACACTTTTATAGACCAAAAAGCTTGAAAAGTGACTTGTAGAAAATCGTCTATTTCTCGGCAACCGTACAAGTTAGAAACTTTTTTGTGGTATCTGTATGATCGTATGGGTTCATGCTATTCGTTGATGGGATTCAAAATATCATAATTTTTAAAATATTATAAAAAAGACTCTTTTGAATAAAATATTTGTTTTTTAGGTTAAAAGTATAGTTTTTTCCAAAATGACGTTATTTCCGGTAACAGTGAAACTGTAAAATTGGCTTAACCTAGTCCAAATTGGCATTAGGCATCGAATGAAAAAAAAATATTGAAAATCGGATAATAATTTACTCTTTTATAGACAAAATAACGTGAAAAGTGATTCACGCAAAATTGCATATTTCTCGGCAATTGCTCATATTACGAACTATATTTTGCATACATTCTCCTCGTCTGGATTATTACTACGAGTTTATGAAAGTTACGAATAAATAGTTCAAAATATGAAGACGTTGAATAGGTTGTAAATAACTGATTGTTACACTTTTTTTTACATTTATTCGAAATTGCCCGAAAATGAAATTGAAATTAAAAAATCTGAGCTAACGATTTGTGCCCCTTTACAGCGCGCATCCTTTTTGCTATATCAGATTTCGAAAAAAATAATATTTGCTTTCAAAAAGTGGTACCGAACTGTCAAAATCGTAGTTTTTGTTAATATTACGCCACTTCCGTTGCTTGCAGAAAAATTTCACGGTAACAAAAAAAATTACAATTGAGACCACGGAGCATATGCACTTTGTTTTACACAAATCGAACAATAAATAATTAATCTAGGTACGAAAAACTAAATTAGCCAATGGCGACTAAAGAAAATGAGTGAGACAAAATTCTTTCTCACTTCTGCTCAAGTAGGGTGATACTTTAACTCTGAGTAAACTACCATCAAAAAATATTCATAAATAAAAAAAGTTTTCTGTAAAATTGTAAAAAAAATTCAAAATATCGGAGATATTTTCGACTACTTCCGGTTTTTCGATCATTGTCGGAATAGCTTTAACAAGTTGATTAGATACTTAACTTCCTGTACCAGAAATATCAGAAACATTAATTGAGTAATTTTCGAAAAAAAGATAAATAAAAGAGCATTTTCAATAATTTAATGATTTTTCAACTTTTTTCAAAGATTGAGGTCATTTTTGGACCACCTATAATATTCCAACGCTTTTATTATTAGATGCACACGCTAGGCCACCGATAGGACTCTGAGTAAAAAATGTTTAAGAAAAATCGTAGGCGTCGTTTTCGAGAAAAAGGCGTCTCAGAATGCTCCAAAACGGAAAATACTTAGTTTTCAGCGTACCATAATTTATTTCCTAAAAATCAAGTTCGTGTTATTTAGATGTTATACGATCGTCTATTAATGGAACTATCCAACGACACTTTAATTGTTTTGGTCCGCTAATATGTGACGGAGAATTCGATCTTTTGGCAAGAGCTCCAATTTTTTTTTTTATCTTTTTTACATTTTTCTTCGTTTTTTGAACTACTTCCGGTATACGAATCATTGTCGAGTAGTTTTCTCATCCAGTTTTGGAGTTTGCATGGGAACAGGGCTCTCTAACGATATACGACACTATACGATCAAATAAAATACTTCTGAGAAATCCTATGTTCAAAAGTGTTAAAAATGTCAAAATGTCAAAATATTGAAAATTAAATTTCAATAACTGCATACATATTATACATCATTAGAATCGTAATTGGGTCAGCTTTTTAAATATATATTTTTTTTTTGAAAATCTCTTAAAATAAAAAAATAGTAGAGCATTTTCCAAAATTTCACGATTTTTGGACTTTTTTCAATTTTCAGTCCCTTTTTTGTCTTATTCCAATTATATGAAGGTCTTAATGGATGGATCCATGCTAAAGACTACCGGAAGGACCATCGATAGATAAAGTTTAAGAAAAATCGCTGGAGCAGTTTTCGAGATAAAGGCGTCCAAAAACGCCCCAAAACAAAAAATGCTTGATTTTCAGCGTGTCATATTTTACTTCTGGATCATCGTATCTGTATGAAGTCGGTATCATACGATACTCCAATTCCGATGTAAACAAACGATACCTTAATCCATTTGATCGGTTGATATGGGACGAAGAAATCACGTTTTTCCCAAAGCCCCCATTTTTTGAGTTTTTTTCAAAAAATCAGACATTATTTCGACTACTTCCGGTTTACGGATCGTTGTTGAAATTGCTTTATCCGGATGTCTGACTATATGGCTTTATGTTCCAGAGGTTTCAGAAATATCGTTTTATCCTTTCCAAAAAATATAAGGGGCATAAAATGGGCAGAAAATTCGAAAAAATTCGAAAAATAAAGGGCGATAACTCTGAATGAATCTTATATTACTGGAATCGCTTGGACCTCAGAAATCCAAAAATGTAGGTCAAATTTGCAAATTTTGAAAAATAACAAAAATTGTCTCATAAACAACGTCTTTTCAATTTTCGAACGATAGAAGTCATAGACGAATGTTCGAAATTGAAAAATGTGAGATAGCCATTATCTCGCAAAAGATTCAGGGTTTCCGAAAATGTCATTTGATTAAAAATGGGTAAAGAATTGACGAAATTATGGCCGATTTTCAATATCATGACAACATACAAAGTTCGGCCACTTCCGGTATGCGCAGAAGTTTGAAAAATAGTTTATGCACTAGCCACCACATGTTTTCCCGATAGAAAAGTTTGTACCAGATCGATATCTGTTTTCGATCATGGAGAAATAGGCTCCCGCGGTAAAAAATAATAATAATAATAATAACTAGACCTGCATAGCAGTGCTGAATCGGCTTTCAGGGTCCTTTAGATCATTGCCATGCTTTTAAATTTACCTTTATACCCTAAACGACCGATAGGACTCGGGGTAACAGAAGTTTAAGAAGTGAAATAGAAGTAGTTTTCGAGATAAACGAGTTTGAAAAGGCTTCAAAAAAAGAGGAAAATACTATATTTTCGGCATCTCATAATCTATTGCCTAACCATCGAATTTGTATCATTCTGATATCATATAAAAGTCCAAAAAGGAAAATACTAGATCTTCAGCGTCCCGTAATATTTGTCATTGAACACGCCATCTTGAGTCGGATCGCGCAAAATCTAATTTTGGAGTAAAATTTTATTTTGAAGTCTAAAAATACGGTTTTTGCAAATATGACATTACTTCCGGTGATAATGGAAATGTTAAATCAGATCATTGCAATCATAAATGGCATAAGGCATCACATGGTGAAAATTGTATGAAAATTGAATAATAATTGACACTTTTATAGACCAAAAAGCTTGAAAAGTGACTTATAGAAAATCGTCTATTTCTCGGCAACCGTACAAGTTAGAAACTTGTTTGTGGTATCTGTATGATGGTATGGGTTCATGCTATTCGGTGATGGGATTCAAATATCATAATTTTAAAAATATTATAAACAAGATTCATTTGAATAAAATATTTGTTTTCTACGTTAAAAATACAGTTTTTGCCAAAATGACGTCATTTTCGGTCACAGTGAAACTGTAAATTTGGCTTAACCTAGTCCAAATTGGCATTAGGCATCGAATAAAAAAAATTTATTGAAAATCGGATAATAATTTACTATTTTACAGGCAAAAAAACGTGAAAAGTGATGCATGCAAAATTGCATATTTCTCGGCAACTGCTCATGTTACAAATTATTTTTCGCATACATTCTCTTCGTCTGGATTATGGCTACGAGTTTATGAAAGTTACGAATAAATAGTTCAAAATATAAAGACGTTCAATGGGTTGTAATAACTGAATTTTACCCTTTTTTTTACATTTTATTCGAAATTGCCCGAAAATGAAATTGAAATTTAAGAATCTCAGCCAAACATTTTATGCGCCTTTACAGGGCGCATACTTTTTGTTATATCAGTTTTCGAAAAAAAAAATATTTGCTGTCAAAAAGTGGTACTTAACTCTCAAAATTGTAGTTTTTGTTAATTTTACGCCACTTCCGTTGCGTGCAGAAAAATGTCACCGTAACAAAAAATATTACAATTGACATTACGAATCATATGCACTTTGTTTTATACAAATCGAACAATAAATAATTAATCTAGGTACGAAAAACTAAATTAGCCAATGGCGACTAAAGAAAATTACTGAGACAAAATTCTTTCTCACTTATGCTCAAGTAGGGTGATACTTTAACACTGTGTAAACTACCATCAAAAAATATTCATAAATAAAAAAGTTTTCTGTAAAAATGTAAAAAAAAATCAATATATTGGATATTTTTTCGACTACTTCCGGTTTTTCGATCATTGTCGGAATTGCTTTAACAAGTTGATTAGATACTTAACTTCCTGTAGCAGAAATATCAGAAACATTCATTAAGTAATTTTTGAAAAAAAGATAAATAAAAGAGCTTTTTCAATAATTTAATGATTTTTCAACTTTTTTCAAAGATTGAGGTCATTTTTGGACCGCCTATAATATTGCAACGCTTTTATTATTAAATGCACACGCTAGGCCACCGATAGGACTCTGAGTAAAAAAAGTTTAAGAAAAATCGTAGGCGTCGTTTTCGAGAAAAAGGCGCCTCAGAATGCTCCAAAACGGAAAATACTTAGTTTTCGGCGTACCATAATTTATTTCCTAAGAATCAAATTCGTGTTATTTAGATGTTATACGATCGTCTATTAATGGAACTATCCAAAGACACTTTCATTGTTTTGGTCCGCTAATATGTGACGGAGAATTCGAACTTTTGGCAAGAGCTCCAATTTTTTTTCATCTTTTTTACATTTTTCTTTGTTTTTTGAACTACTTCCGGTATACGAATCATTGTCGAGTAGTTTTCACATCCAGTTTTGGAGTTTGCATGGGAACAGGGCTCTCTAATGATATACGACACTATACGATCAAATAAAATACTTCTGAGAAATCCCATGTTCAAAAGTGTTAAAAATGTCAAAATGTCAAAATATTGAAAATTAAATTTCAATAACTGCATACATATTATACATCATTAGAATCGTAATTAGGTCAGCTTTTTAAATATATATCTTTTTTTTGAAAATCTCTTAAAATAAAAAAATAGTAGAGCATTTTCCCAAATTTCACGATTTTTCGACTTTTTTCGATTTTGAGTCCCTTTTTTGTCTTATTCCAATTATATAATAGTCTTAATGGATGGATCCATGCTAAAGACTACCGGAAGGACCATCGATAGATAAAGTTTAAGAAAAATCGCTGGAGCAGTTTTCGAAATACAGGCGTCCAAAAACGCTCCAAATCAGAAAATACTTGATTTTCAGCGTGCCATATTTTGCTTCCAGCTCATCGTATCCGTACGAATTGGGTATCATTCAGTGATCCAATCACCGCTAGACCAAATGATACCTTAATTTGTTTAATCCGTTGATATCGGACGGAGAAATCGTGTTTTTACCCAAGACACCAATTTTTCACGATTTTTTCAAAATATCGCATATTATTTCGACTACTTCCGGTTTACGGATTGTTGTTGAAATTGCTTTAAACGGTGGTTTGACAATATTGCTTCATGTATCAGGAATTTGAGAAACGTTGATCCGGCCGTAAAACGAAACTTAAGCTCACAAAATGTGAAGAAAATTCGAAAAAAATCGAAAAATAAAGGGCGATAACTCGGAATGAAACTTATATTACTGGAACCAGATTGCCTTCAGGTATCCAAAAATGTAGGTCAAATTTGAAAATTTTGAAAAATAACAAAAATTGTCTCTCAAATAAAATTTTTCATTTTTCGATCGCAAGAAGTCAGCGATGAAGTTTCGAAATATCGAAATTTTCAACTGCTATCGTCCGAGAAAAGACTCAAGGTTTCCGCAAATGTCATTTGTATGAAAATAGGTACAGAATTGACGAATCTACGGCCGTTTTTTAATTTTTTGACAGAGCACGAAATTCGACCACTTCCGGTCTGCGCAGAAGTTTCAAAAATAGTTTATCAAGTAGCCAACACATGGTTTCCCTATAAAGAAGTAGGTCCCAGATCGGTATCTGTTACAGGCGCTGAGAAATAGGCTCCCCCGAAAAATAAAATAATAATAATAAATAATAATAATTTTAGTAAAAACAATAGTCTTTCAGACGAAAGTCTGAAAGCCTAATAATAACTAGACCTGCAAGCAGCACTGAACCGGCTTTCAGGAATCATACAGGAAGTTTATTATACCATAGCCGATCCATTGAGCTACCAAACTATACTTTAGTTGTTTTGCTTCAGTGACACCCTCTATCATATGTAAAAGTAATATTTGCTGGCTAAAAGACCGGTCAAAATTGTAAATTATGGCAAAAGTATGTCACTTCCGGTGCCGAAAGAAATTTTTATAGATGAAAAATAAGTCGAAAATTCGCAACATACAAAATACAAACTTTTTTTTATAAATATCGGACAATAAATAATTAACCTATAACCCATAAACTGAAATTAAGAAGGTAAAAAACTGAAAAGTGACCCTCGGAAAATTGGTTATTATTCGACAAGGGAACATGCTAGAAGATTTTTCTTGATATCAATATGATGGTATTGATTCAGTCTTACTGCCCATTAGAGTCAGACGTTATAAAGTTAAACGAATAATAAATATAAATCCCTTCAAAAAAATGTTTGTTTTAAAGGCTAAAAATACGTTTTTTACAAAAATTACATTACTTCCGGTGATATTGAAAATTTTAACTTGGTTCATAGAAGTCATAAATAGCATAAGGCATGAAATGGTAAATAAATTGTAAAAATCGAATAATAATTGACATTTTTACAGACCAAAAACCTTGAAAAGTGACTTATAGAAGATCGCCTATTTCTCTGTAACCGTACAAGTTAGAAACCATTTTGTGGTATCTGTATGGTCGTATGGCTTCATTTTATTCGTTGATGGGAATCAAATATCATAATTTTAAAAATATTATAAGGCAGACTCATTTGAATAAAATATTTGTTTTTTAGGTTAAAAATACAGTTTTTGCCCAAATGACGTCATTTCCGGTCACAGTGAAAATGTAAAATTGGCTTGACCTAGTCCAAATTGGCATTAGGCATCAAATGGAAAAAAAATATTGCAAATCGAATAATAATTAACTCTTTTATAGGCAAAATAACGTGAAAAGTGATGCATGCAAAATTGCATATTTCTCGGCAACTGCTCATATTACAAACTAATTTTCGCATACATTCTCTTCGTCTGGATTATTGCTACGAGTTTATGAAAATTACAAATAAATATTTCAAAATATGAAGACGCTGAATGAATTGTAAATAACTGAATTTTACACTTTATTTTACATTTTATTCGAAATTGCCCGAAAATGAAGTTGAAATTAAAAAATATGAGCTAAGGTTTTTGTGCACCTTTGCAGGGTGCATCCTTTTAGTTATATCAGTTTTGAAAAAAAATAATATTTTCTTTCAAAAAGTGGTACCGAACTGTCAAAATTGTAGTTTTTGTTAATATTACGTCACTTCCGTTGCCGACAGAAAAATTTAACCGTAACAAAAAAAATTACAATTGGGACCATGGTGCATATGAACTTTGTTTTATACAAATCGAACAATAAATAATTTTTCTGGGTACGAAAAACTAAATTAGCCGATGGCGGCTAACGCAAATTACCGAGACAATTTTTTTTCTCATTTCTGCTCAAGTAAAATATCATCAAAAAATATTCATAAATAAAAAAGGTTTTCGTAAAAGAAATATCTTTTTTCAAAATATCGGACATTTTTTCGACTACTTCCGTCTTTACGATCGTTGTTGTGATAGCTTTACGAAGTTCTTTGGATACTTAACTTTCTATACCAGAAGTGTCAGAAACATCCATTGAGTAGTTTTGGAAAAAAAGATAAATTAAAGAGCGTTTACAAAAATTTAACGATTTTTCAACTTTTTTTAAAGTTTGATGCCATTTTTGGACCACCTATATTATTTCAATGCTTTTCATTTTGGATTCACTATATAGACAACCGATAGGAATTTGAGTAAGAAAAGTTTCAGAAAAATCTGCGGTGTCGTTTTCGAGAAAAGGGCGTCTCAGAATGTAAAAAAATCCGAAAATACTAGATTTTTGGCATACAATAATGTATTTCCTTACCATCGAAATCGTATTATTTAGATACCATATGATGGTCCATTAATAGGGCTATCCAACGACACTTTCGGTCAAAATTGTAAATTATGGCAAAATTACGTCACTTCCGGTGCCGAAAGAAATTTTTATAGGTGAAAAATAAGTCGAAAATTCGCAACATACAAAATACAAACTTTGTTTTATACATATCGGGCAATAAATAATTAACCTATAACCCATAAACTGAAATTAAGAAGGTATAAAATTTAAAAGTGACCCTGAGAAAATTGGCTATTATTCGACAAGGGAACATGCTAGAAGCCTTTTCTTGATATCAATATGATGGTATTGATTCAATCTTACTGCCCATTAGAGTCAGACGTTATAAAGTTAAACGAATAATAAATATAAATCCCTTCAATATAATGTTTGTTTTGATGGCTAAAAATACGTTTTTTGCAAAAATTACATTACTTCCGGAGATATTGAAAATGTTAATTTAGTTTATAGAAGTCATAAATGGCATAAGGCATCAAATGGTAAAAAAATTATAAAAATCGAATAATAATTGACACTTTTATAGACCAAAAACCTTGAAAAGTGACTTATAGAAGATCGCCTATTTCTCTGTAACCGTACAAGTTAGAAACCATTTTGTGGTATCCGTATGGTCGTATGGCTTTATTCTATTCGTTGGTGGGAATCAAATATCATGATTTTAAAAATATTATAAGGCAGACTCATTTGAATGAAATATTTGTTTTTTAGGTTAAAAATACAGTTTTTGCCCAAATGACGTCATTTCCGGTCACAGTGAAAATTTAAAATTGGCTTGACCTAGTCCAAATTGGCATTAGGCATCAAATGGCAAAAAATTATTGCAAATCGAATAATAATTCACTCTTTTATAGGCAAAATAACGTGAAAAGTGATGCATGCAAAATTGCATATTTCTCGGCAACTGCTCATATTACAAACTAATTTTCGCATACATTCTCTTTGTCTGGATTATTGCTACGAGTTTATGAAAATTACAAATAAATATTTCAAAATATGAAGACGCTGAATGAATTGTTAATAACTGAATTTTACACTTTATTTTACATTTTATTCGAAATTGCCCGAAAATGAAATTGAAATTAAAAAATATGAGCTAAGGATTTTGTGCACCTTTGCAGGGTGCATCCTTTTAGTTATATCAGTTTTGAAAAAAAAATAATATTTGCTTTCAAAAAGTGGTACCGAACTGTCAAAATTGTAGTTTTTGTTAATATTACGTCACTTCCGTTGCCGACAGAAAAATTTCACCGTAACAAAAAAAATTGCAATTGTGACCACGGTGCATATGAACTTTGTTTTATACAAATCGAACAATAAATAATTTTTCTGGGTACGAAAAACTAAATTAGCCGATGGCGGCTAACGCAAATTACCGAGACAATTTTTTTTCTCATTTCTGCTCAAGTAGGATGATATTTTTAACCCTGTGTAAAATATCATCAAAAAATATTCATAAATAAAAAAGGTTTTCGTAAAAATAATAATTTTTTTCAAAATATCGAACATTTTTTCGACTACTTCCGGTTTTACGATCGTTGTCATGATAGCTTTACGAAGTTCTCTGGATAATTAACTTTCTGTACCAGAAGTGTCAGAAACATCCATTGAGTAGTTTGGGAAAAAAAGATAAATTAAAGAGCGTTTCCAAAAATTTAACGATTTTTCAGTTTTTTTCAAAGTTTGAGGCCATTTTTCGACCACATATATTATTTCAATGCTTTTCATTTTGGATTCACTATATAGACAACCGATAGGACTTTGAGTAAGAAAAGTTTAAGAAAAATCTGCGGCGTCGTTTTCGAGAAAAGGACGTCTCAGAATGTTAAAAAATCGGAAAATACTAGATTTTTGGCACACAATAATTTATTTCCTTACCATCGATATCGTATTATTTAGATACCATATGATGGTCCATTAATAGGGCTATCCAACGACACTTTAGTTCTTTTGGTCCGCTATTACCTAAGGGAGAAATCAAGTTTTTTGCAAGTGCGATAATGTTTTTAACCTTTTTTTTACATTTTTTGAATACTTCCGGTATGGTTATTATTGTCGATATAGTTTTGATAACCGGTTTAGGCACTAAAATAGCCACAGGGCTCTGTAATGATATATTACATTATCTGATCAGATAAAATGCCCCTGAGAAATCCTAGGTTCAAAAGTGCCAAAAATGCAAAAAATTTAAAATATCAAAAATTAAATTTCAATAACTACATACATATTATACATCGTTAGAATCGTAATTAGGTCAGCGATCTGAATATACAAATTTTTTTTGAAAATCTCTTAAAATAAAAAAATAGCAGAGCATTTTCCAAAATTTCACGATTTTTCGACTTTTTTCGATTTTCAGTCCGTTATTTCACCTTTTCCAGATATTTCAAAGTCGTAATGGAATGTTTCGTACACAAGATTACTGCAAGGTCTCTCGATAGAGAAAGTTTCATAAAAAACTGTGGAGCAGTTTTCGAGATACAGGCATCTAAAAACGCTCCAAATCAGAAAATACTTGATTTTCAGCGAGCCATATTTTGCTTCCTGCTGATCGTATCCGTACGAATTGGGTATCATTCAGTGGTCCAATTACCGCCCGACCAAATGATACCTTAATTTGTTTAATCCGTTGATATCGGACGGAAAAATCGTGTTTTTACCCAAAACACCAATTTTTCACGTTTTTTTCAAAATATCGCATAGTATTTCGACTACTTCCGGTTTACAGATTGTTGTTGAAATTGCTTTAAACGGTGGTTTGACCATATTACTTCATGTTCCAGGAATTTCAGAAACGTCGATCCGGCCGTAAAACGAAACTTAAGCTCACAAAATGTGAAGAAAATTCGAAAAAAATCGAAAAATAAAGGGCGATGACTCTGAATGAAACTTATATTACTGAAACCGGATTGCCTTCAGGTATCCAAAAATGTAGGTCAAATTTGAAAATTTTGAAAAATAACAAAAAATGTGTCTTAAACAACATATTTTCATTTTTCGAATGCTAGAAGTCAGCGACGAAGTTTCTAAATTGCAAAATTTTCAACTGCTATCGTCCGACAAAAGACTCAGGGTTTCCAAAAATGTAATTTGTATGAAAATAGGTACAGAATTGACGAATCTACGGCCGTTTTTTAATTTTTTGGCAACGCACAAAATTCGGCCACTTCCGGTCTGCGCAGAAGTTTCAAATACAGTGGAAGGGATGGCCACTATATGGTTTCCTGATAGAAAATTACGTCCCAGATCTGTATCTGTTACAGACACTGAGAAATAGGCTCCCCCGAAAAATAAAATAATAATAATAAATAATAATAATTTTAGTAATCACAATAGGCTTTCAGACGAAAGTCTGAAAGCCTAATAATAATAACTAGACCTGCATAGCAGTGCTGAATCGGCTTTCAGGGTCCTTTATATCATTGCCATGCTTTTAAATTTACCTTTATACTGTAAACGACCGATAGGACTCGGGGTAACAGAAGTTTAAGAAGTGAAATAGAAGTAGTTTTCGAGATAAACGGGTCTGAAAAGGCTCCAAAAAAAGAGGAAAATACTACATTTTCGGCATCTCATAATCTATTGCCTAACCATCGAATTTGTATCATTCTGATATCATATAAAAGTCCAAAAAGGAAAATACTAGATCTTCAGCGTCCCGTAATATTTGTCATTGAACACGCCATCTTGAGTCGGATCGCGCAAAATCTAATTTTGGAGTAGAGGCAAATTAGTAAAAATATTGATGAGATGTTCTCAAAAATGAGTCTATAAATATACTATCTATCGACACAAAAGATCAAAATAGCAATAAAAGATTTTAGAACACCTTTATTTGAACGTTTTGTAAGAGTACCGTATTTTTAAATCTGTCCTATTCTCGGCGAAATTAGTTATGTTTCTTCGCTCGCTATGGAACGACCTCTGCAGACCTGCAGTGCTAAATCGGCTTTCAGGAATCAGACAGGAAGTGCGTCATGCAATAGCCGATCCATCTAGCTACCAAACGATACTTTAGTTGTTATGATTCAGTGACACCCTTTATCAGATTTGTAAAAGTAATATATGCTTGCAAATACACCGGTCAAAATTGTAAAATCTGGCAAAATTACTCCACTTCCGGTGCCAAAAGAAATCATTATCGGTGACAAATAAGTTGAGAATTCGCAATCGAGAATTGTTTTATACATATCAGGCAATAAATAATAAACTTGGAACCCATCAACTGAAATTAAAAGGTAAAAAAACTTAAAAAGTGATCCTTAGAAAATTGGTTATTTCTCGACAAGGGAACATGCTAGAAGCAATTTTTTGATATCAGTATGATTATATTGATCCAATCTAAATCGCCATTAGAATCAAACGTTATAACGTTAAACAAATAACAAATATAACTCACTTCAAAAAAACATTTGTTTTGAAGTCTAAAAATACGGTTTTTGCAAAAAAGACATTACTTCCGTTGATAATAAAAATCTTAAATTAGTTTAATGCAATCATAAATGGCATAAGGCATAAAATGGTGAAAATTGTATGAAAATTGAATAATAATTGACACTTTTATAGACCAAAAAGCTTGAAAAGTGACTTGTAGAAAATCGTCTATTTCTCGGCAACCGTACAAGTTAGAAACTTTTTTGTGGTATCTGTATGATCGTATGGGTTCATGCTATTCGTTGATGGGATTCAAATATCATAATTTTAAAAATATGATAAACAAGACTCATTTGAATAAAATATTTGTTTTTTAGGTTAAAAATATAGTTTTTGCCAAAATGACGTCATTTCCGGTCACAGTGAAACTGTAAAATTGGCTTAACCTAGTCCAAATTGGCATTAGGCATCGAATAAAAGAAAAATATTGAAAATCGGATAATAATTTACTCTTTTATAGGCAAAATAACTTGAAAAGTGATGCATGCAAAAATGCATATTTCTCGGCAACTGCTCATATTACAAACTATTTTTCGCATACATTCCCTTCGTCTGGATTATGGCTACGAGTTTATGAAAGTTACGAATAAATAGTTCAAAATATGAAGACGTTGAATGAGTTGTAATAACTGAATTTTACCCTTTTTTTACATTTTATTCGAAATTGCCCGAAAATGAAATTGAAATTTAAGAATCTGGGCCAAACATTTTATGCGCCTTTACAGGGCGCATACTTTTTGTTATATCAGTTTTAGAAAAAAATAATATTTGCTGTCAAAAAGTGGTACTTAACTGTCAAAATTGTAGTTTTTGTTAATATTACGCCACTTCCGTTGCGTGCAGAAAAATTTCACGGTAACAAAAAAAATTACAATTGAGACCACGGAGCATATGCACTTTGTTTTATACAAATCGAATAATAAATAATTAATCTAGGTACGAAAAATTAAATTAGCCAATGGCGACTAAAGAAAATTACTGAGACGAAATTCTTTCTCACTTCTGCTCAAGTAGGGTGATACTTTAACTCTGTGTAAACTACCATCAAAAAATATTCACAAATAAAAAAGTTTTCTGTAAAAATGTAAAAAAAATTCAAAATATCGGAGATCTTTTCGACTACTTCCGGTTTTACGATCATTGTCGGAATAGCTTTAACACGTTGATTAGATACTTAACTTCCTGTACCAGAAATGTCAGAAACATTCATTGAGTAATTTTCGAAAAAAAGATAAATAAAAGAGCATTTTCAATAATTTAATGATTTTTCAACTTTTTTCAAAGATTGAGGTCATTTTTGGACCACCTATAATATTGCAACGCTTTTATTTTTAAATGCACACGCTAGGCCACCGATAGGACTCTGGGTAAAAAATATTTTAGAAAAATCGTAGGCGTCGTTTTCGAGAAAAGGGCGTCTCAGAATGCTCCAAAACGGAAAATACTTAGTTTTCGGCGTACCATAATTTATTTCCTAAGAATCAAATTCGTGTTATTTAGATGTTATACGATCGTCTATTAATGGAACTATCCAACGACACTTTAATTGTTTTGGTCCGCTAATATGTGACGGAGAATTCGAACTTTTGGCAAGAGCTCCAATTTTTTTTCATCTTTTTAACATTTTTCTTCGTTTTTTGAACTACTTCCGGTATACGAATCATTGTCGAGTAGTTTTCACATCCAGTTTTGGAGTTTGCATGGGAACAGGACTCTCTAATGGTATACTACACTATACGATCAAATAAATTACTTCTGAGAAATCCTATGTTCAAAAGTGTTAAAAATGTCAAAATGTCAAAATATTGAAAATTAAATTTCAATAACTGCATACATATTACACATCATTAGAATCGTAATTAGGTCAGCTTTTTAAATATATATCCTTTTTTTGAAAATCTCTTAAAATAAAAAAATAGTAGAGCATTTTCCAAAATTTCACGATTTTTCGACTTTTTTCGATTTTCAGTCCCTTTTTGGTCCTATTCCAATTATTGGAAGATTTTAATGGATGGCTTCATGCTAAAGACCACCGAAGGGACTCTCGATAGAGAAAGTTTAAGATAAATCGCTGACGCAGTTTTCGAGATAAAGGCGTCCAAAAACGCTCCAAATCAGAAAATACTTGGTTTTCAGCGTGCGATATTTTACTTCCGGGTGATCGTATCTTTATGAAATGGGTATCATACGATACTTCAATTCCCGTGCAACCCAACGATACCCTAATCTCTTTAATCCGTTGATATCGGACGAAATAATCACGTTTTTCCCCAAAGCACCCATTTTTTGCATTTTTTTCCAAACATCAGAAATTATTTGGACTACTTCCGGTTTACGGATCGTTGTTGAAATTGCTTTATCCGGATGTCTGACTATATAGCTTTATGTTCTAGAGGTTTCAGAAATATCTTTTTATCCTTTCCAAAAAATATAAGGGTTTGAAAATGGGCAGAAAATTCGAAAAATAAAGGGCGATAACTCTGAATGAATCTTATATTACTGGAATCGCTTGGACCTGAGGAATCCAAAAATGAAGGTCAAATTTGTAAATTTTGAAAAATAACAAAAAATGTCTCATAAACAACGTCTTTTCAATTTTCGAACGATAGAAGTCATAGACGAATGTTCGAAATTGAAAAATTTGAGATAGCCATTATCTCGCAAAAGATTCAGGGTTTCCGAAAATGTCATTTGATTACAAATGGGTTAAGAATTGACGAAATTATGGCCGATTTTCAATATCATGACAACCTACAAAGTTCGGCCACTTCCGGTATGCGCAGAAGTTTGAAAAATAGTTTATGCACTAGCCACCACATGTTTTTCCGATAGAAAAGTTTGTTCCAGATCGATATCTGTTTTTGATCATGGAGAAATAGGCTCCCGCGGAAAAAAATAATAATAATAAGAATAACTAGACCTGCAAGCAGCACTGAACCGGCTTTCAGGAATCATACAGAAAGTTTATTATACAATAGCCGATCCATTGAGCTACCAAACTATACTTTAGTTGTTTTGCTTCAGTGACACCCTCTACCATATGTTAAAGTAATATTTGCTGGGAAAAAGACCGGTCAAAATGGTAAATTATGGCAAAATACGTCACTTCCGGTGCCGAAAGACATTTTTATAGGTGAAAAATAAGTCGAAAATTCGCAACATACAAAATACAAACTTTGTTTTATCATATCGGGCAATAAATAATTAACCTATAATCCATAAACTGAAATTAAGAAGGTAAAGAACTTAAAAGTGACCCTGGGAAAATTGGCTATTATTCGACAAGGGAACATGCTAGAAGCCTTTTCTTGATATCAATATGATGGTATTGATTCAATCTTACTGCCTATTGGAATCAAACATTATAAAGTTAAACGAATGATAAATATAAATCCCTTCAAAAAAATGTTTGTTTTGAAGGCTAAAAATACGTTTTTTGCAAAAATTACATTACTTCCGGTGATATTGAAAATGTTAATTTAGTTCATAGAAGTCATAAATGGCATAAGGCATCAAATGGTAAAAAAATTATTAAAATCGTATAATAATTGACACTTTTATAGACGAAAACCCTTGAAAAGTGACTTATAGAAGATCGCCTATTTCTCTGTAACCGTACAAGTTAGAAACCATTTTGTGGTATCTGTATGGTCGTATGGCTTCATTCTATTCGTTGATGGGAATCAAATATCACAATTCTAAAAATATTTTAAGGCAGACTCATTTTAATAAAATATTTTTTTTTAGGTTAAAAATACAGCTTTTGCCCCAAAGACGTCATTTCCGGTCACAGTGAAAATGTAAAATTGGCTTGACCTAGTCCAAAATGGCATTAGGCATCAAATGGAAAAAAATATTGCAAATCGAATAATAATTCCCTCCTGTATAGGCAAAATAACGTGAAAAGTGATGCATGCAAAATTGCATATTTCTCAGCAACCGCTCATATTACAAACTAATTTTCCCATACATTCTCTTTGTCTGGATTAATGCTACGAGTTTATGAAAATAACAAATAAATATTTCAAAATATGAAGACGCTGAATGAATTGTAAATAACTGAATTTTACACTTTATTTTACATTTTATTCGAAATTGCCCGAAAATGAAATTCGAATTAAAAAATCTGAGCTAAAGATTTTGTGCACCTTTGCAGGGTGCATCCTTTTAGTTATATCAGTTTTGAAAAAAATAACATTTGCTTTCAAAAAGTGGTACAGAACTGTCAAAATTGTAGTTTTTGTTAATATTACGTCACTTCCGTTGCCGACAGAAAAATGTCACCGTAACATAAAATATTACAATTGGGACCACGGAGCATATGAACTTTGTTTTATACAAATCGAACAATAAATAATTGTTCTGGGTACGAAAAACTAAATTAGCCGATGGCGGCTAACGCAAATTACCGAGACAATTTTTTTTCTCATTTCTGTTCAAGTAGGATGATATTTTAACCCTGTGTAAAATACCATCAAAAAATATTCATAAATAAAAAAGGTTTTCGTAAAGAGATAAATTATTTTCAAAATATCGGACAAGTTTTCGACTACTTCCGGTTTAACGATCGTTGTCGTGATAGCTTTATTAACTTCTTTGGATACTTAACTTTCTGTACCAGAAGTGTCAGAAACATCCATTAAGTAGTTTGGGAAAAAAAGATAAATTAAAGAGCGTTTACAAAAATTTAACGATTTTTCATTTTTTTTCAAAGTTTGATGCCATTTTTGGACCACGTATTTTATTTCAATGGTTTTCATTTTGGATTCACTATATAGACAACCGATAGGACTTTGAGTAAGAAAAGTTTAAGAAAAATCGTAGGCGTCGTTTTCGAGAAAAGGGCGTCTCAAAATGTTAAAAAATCGGAAAATACTAGATTTTTGGCATGCAATAATTTATTTCCTTACCATGGAAATCATATTATTGAGATACCATATGATGGTCCATTAATAGTTCTATTCAGCTACACTTTAGTTCTTTTGGTCCGCTATTACCTAAGGGAGAAATCATGTTTTTCGCAAGTGCGACAATATTTTTAACTTTTTTTTTTTATTTTTTGAATACTTCCGGTATGGTTATTGTTTTCGGAATAGTTTTAATAGCCAGTTTGGGCACTAAAATAGCCACAGGGCTCTGTAATGATATATTACATTATCTGATCAGATAAAATGCCCCTGAGAAATCCTACGTTCAAAAGTGCCAAAAATGCAAAAAATTTAAAATATCGAAAATTAAATTTCAATAATTACATACATATTATACACCGTTAGAATCGTAATTAGGTCAGCTATCTGAATATACAACCTTTTTTTAAAAATCTCTTAAAATAAAAAAATAGTAGAGCATTTTCCAAAATTTCACGATTTTTCGACTTTTTTCGATTTTCAGTCCCTTTTTTATCCTACTCCAGACATTTCAAAGGCTTATTGGATGGCTTCATGCAAAAGACTTCCAAAAGGACTCTCGATAGAAAAAATTTAAAAAAAATTGTAGGTTAAGTTTTCGAGATACAGCCGTCCAAAAACGCTCCAAATCAGAAAATACTTGATTTTCAGCGTGCCATATTTTGCTGCCTGATCATAGAATCCGTATGAATTGGGTATCATACGATAGTACAATCCTAGTGCAGTCCAATGGTACCCTAATTTCTTTAATCCATTGATATCGGGCGGAGAAATCGCGTTTTTCCCCAAAATATCCATTTTTTGCATTTTTTTCAAAATATTACCCATTATTTCGACCACTTCCGGTTGAAGGATTCTTGTCGAAATTGCTTTATACGTTGGTATTGGACTATAACTTCATGTTCCAGAAGTTTCAGAAACGTCAATTCTGCCATAAACCGAAACCCGAGCTCACAAAATGGGAAGAAAATTCGAAAAAATTCGAAAAATAAAGGGCGATAACTCTGAATGAAACTTATATTACTGGAATCGGATGGACTTCAGGTATCCAAAAATGTAGGTCAAATTTGAAATTTTTAAAAAATAACAAAAATTGTCTCGTAAACAACATCTTTTCAATTTTCAAACGATAAAAGTCATAGACGAATGTTCGAAATTGAAAAATGTGAGATAGCCATTGTCTCAGAAAAGATTCAGGGATTCCAAAAATGTAATTTGTTTGAAAATGGATAAAGAATTGGCGAAACTATGGCCAATTTTCAATTTTTAGACAACGTACAAAGTTCGGTCACTTCCGGTATGCGCAGAAATTTCGAAAATATTTTATCAAGTAGCCACCACATGGTTTCCCAATAGAAAATCTAATTCCAGATCGATATCTGTTTCGATCATAGAGATCTAGGCCCTCGCGGTAAATAATAATAATAATAATAATTTTAGTAATCTCAATAGGCTTTCAGACGAAAGTCTGAAAGCCTAATAATAATAATAATTTTAGTAAAAACAATAGTCTTTCAGACGAAAGTCTGAAAGCCTAATAATAATAATTTTAGTAAAAACAATAGTCTTTCAGACGAAAGTCTGAAAGCCTAACTAGACCTGCAAGCAGCACTGAACCGGCTTTCAGGAATCATACAGGAAGTTTCTGATACCATAGCCGATCCATTGAGCTACCAAACTATACTTTAGTTGTTTTGCTTCAGTGACACCCTCTATCATATGTAAAAGTAATATTTGCTGGCGAAAAGACCGGTCAAAATTGTAAATTATGGCAAAATTACGTCACTTCCGGTACCGAAAGAAATTTTTATAGGTCGAAAATTCGCAACACACAAAATACAAACTTTGTTTTATACATATTGGGCAATAAATAATTACCCTATAACCCATAAACTGAAATTAAGAAGGTATAAAACTTAAAAGTGACCCTGAGAAAATTGGCTATTATTCGACAAGGGAACATGCTAGAAGCCTTTTCTTGATATCAATATGATGGTATTGATTTAATCTTACTGCCCATTAGAGTCAGACGTTATAAAGTTAAACGAATAATAAATATAAATCCCTTCAAAAAAATGTTTGTTTTGAAGGCTAAAAATACGTTTTTTGCAAAAATTACATTACTTCCGGTGATATTGAAAATGTTAACTTAGTTCATAGAAGCCATAAATGGCATAATGCATCAAATGGTAAAAAAATTATAAAAATCGAATAATAATTGACACTTTTATAGACCAAAAACCTTGAAAAGTGACTTATAGAAGATCGCCTATTTCTCTGTAACCATACAAGTTAGAAACCATTTTGTGGTATCTGTATGGTCGTATGGCTTCATTCTATTCGTTGATGGGAATCAAATATCATAATTTTAAAAATATTATAAGGCAGACTCATTTGAATAAAATACATGTATTTGTTTTTTGGGTTAAAAATACAGTTTTTGCCCAAATGACGTCATTTTCGGTCACAGTGAAAATGTAAAATTGGCTTGACCTAGTCCAAATTGGCATTAGGCATCAAATGGAAAAAAAATATTGCAAATCGAATGATAATTCACTCTTTTATAGGCAAAATAACGTGAAAAGTGATGCATGCAAAATTGCATATTTCTCGGCAACTGCTCATATTACAAACTAATTTTCGCATACATTCTCTTCGTCTGGATTATTGCTACGAGTTTATGAAAATTACAAATAAATATTTCAAAATATGAAGACGCTGAATGAATTGTAAATAACTGAATTTTACACTTTATTTTACATTTTATTCGAAATTGCCCGAAAATGAAATTGAAATTAAAAAATCTGAGCTAAGGATTTTGTGCATCTTTGCAGGGTGCATCCTTTTAGTTATATCAGTTTTGAAAAAAAAAAATATTTGCTTTCAAAAAGTGGTACCGAACTGTCAAAATTGCAGTTTTTGTTAATATTACGTCACTTCCGTTGGCGACAGAAAAATTTCACCGTAACAAAAAAAATTACCATTGGGACCACGGAGCATATGAACTTTGTTTTATACAAATCAAACAATAAATAATTTTTCTGGGTACGAAAAACTATATTAGCCGATGGCGGCTAACGCAAATTACCGAGACAATTTTTTTTCTCATTTTTGCTCAAGTAGGATGATATTTTAACCCTGTGTAAAATACCATCAAAAAATATTCATAAATAAAAAAGGTTTTCGTAAAGAGATAAATTATTTTCAAAATATCGGACATGTTTTCGACTACTTCCGGTTTAACGATCGTTGTCGTGATAGCTTTATTAACTTCTTTGGATACTTAACTTTCTGTACCAGAAGTGTCAGAAACATCCATTAAGTAGTTTTGGAAAAAAAGATAAATTAAAGAGCGTTTACAAAAATTTAACGATTTTTCAATTTTTTTCAAAGTTTGATGCCATTTTTGGACCACCTATTTTATTTCAATGGTTTTCATTTTGGATTCACTATATAGACAACCGATAGGACTTTGAGTAAGAAAAGTTTAAAAATGTCAGGTTGGACAGGCGACCTTACTCCTTGTCACGTACAACCGGGCATTCGAAAACACGCTAGTTAACTCAATGACAGGCGCGCGTGCTAGCCATTCAGCCATCCAACCCCCCCTTTGAAATCCGACACGTGCAATATGTCATATAGGAAGAATAAGAAGTCGCTCACAACAAAATGGTAAATTAATGAGTTTAGGTCAAAAGGTTGAGCTACTGTTTTAGAGTATTTAATAGTTTTAAAGAGACACGTTAAGGGTTGTTCATAGTTAAATGAAAGTTTAATTTTAAATAAGACCAATAAAATTAGGATTTAATAATGCCAGACTAATATTTCCAATATGTTTGGTTATAAGTAGGAAATCGTGACGACTTCTTAAGCATGTTTTAAACAAAGGATCATAGACTGCAATATACAAGAATGGCACTCTGCAATAAAAAAAAACTGGCCAAAGCAAGATTTCTATGCAGAAATTAAATAATTGCTAGAACCAGAAAAATATTTATCCACTATAATAAATAAACAACATAGAGAAAATAAAATGAAATTGAATGGGGTTTAACGTCCTACTGTTCTGCTCCTAAAATGGGCTAATGAAGACGGGCATACGCCATAAAGTGTGCAATGAGGGAAATTTTACCCGGGCAGCGGCGTTACGGCCTACTTATCTCTGCTTACCCTAAGCAGAAAATGCTCATCTTTGAACTCAATCATAACATTGACCTAGTGAACGTCTACACCAAGTTTGAACATTCTAGCTTAATTAGAAGGAGAGTTATTGTATTCCAAAGTCCCGGCCCTTCAAATTGCTTCTTTTTTTCATTTTCAATTCAAAATGGTAACCATCACGTGACCGAAATCAAAATTCGGATCCGATAGATTTTTAGGCATTCCTTCAAGGATTCTCAAAATATAACTCCCGAGTCTGTAAATAAAATAGCAAAAAAGCCTTTTTGATTTTTCACGTTTAAAGATGGTGGCACTTCCGGTTCGATCGACAAACTCCATATTTTGTGTACGAATCAGTAATTACTTGTCTAGTATCGAAAAAAAAAAATAGGTCATTCTGACCTATATTTCGACGACTTTTTTGAAAACTTTGATCCTTAATTTCACCAAGGGGAGATAATTTAGAAAATTTCTAATTATATTTTTGAAGTCACATTGGTAAGATCTACTTATATACTAAATTTCATGAAAATCGTACAACTATTAAAGAAGTTGTCAAATTGGTCTAAACTTCCGGCTCGAAATCACAGCGACGAATTTTCGAAATTCGAAAATGTGAAACTGCAGATGAAAATGATTTTTTTCAAGGTATTCAAAGAAAAAAGAATTAGTAAAATCGGTCAAAAAATAACAAAGTTACGACTATGCATTGTCAGTTTTTTCGTTCGTAAAATTCGGTGATTTCGGATTCGTAAAACGTTTTGAAAATATATTTAAACAACGTTCGCACCCCATTTTTGGGGAGGTAGGTCAAAGTTTCAGAAAGATCCCATGGTTAGATTCTGAGAAATCCGATTTGCAGAAAATACACAAAAAAAAAATAATAATAATCTTAACAGAAACAATAAGCTTTCATATGTAATATGAAAGCTTAATAATTTTAGTAATCTCAATAGGCTTTCAGACGAAAGTCTGAAAGCCTAATAATAATAACTAGACCTGCATGCAGGAATGACGGGTTTCACTGGTGCCACGTTACCCTTAAACATGTCACTTCCGGTGCCAAGTTACCCTTGAACATATGTCACTTCCGGTACCAGCGAAACCACTAAACAGGTTTCCAAATTAACATTGCACACAAATAAAATGGACGCAGAATCAACAAAATCCAGCAATATCAATTCATTTTATACATTTGTTACTTGTAAATGATCTTGACAAAATTAAATTACTCCCGGTGTTAATGCAAATGTTCAATTAGTCTTATGAAATCAGAAATGGCATACGATATCATATAGTGAAAATTTTATGTAAATCGAATAATAATTGCCACTTTTAAAGACC
The DNA here is from genome assembly GCA_948474765.1 of Patella depressa. Lineage (NCBI taxonomy): Eukaryota > Metazoa > Mollusca > Gastropoda > Patellidae > Patella > Patella depressa. The sequence goes on along the minus strand of OX419715.1, from coordinate 46,253,642 downwards.
CAAAAACTTGAAAAGTGACTTGTAGGAAATCGGCTATTTCTCTGCAACCGTACAAGTTAGAAACCATTTTGTGGTATCTGTATGATCGTATGGGTTCATTCTATTTGTTGCTTGACATCAAATACCATACTTTGAAAAAGATTTCAAAACAGACTCATTTGAATAAAATATCTGTTTAAGAGGCTAAAAATACAGTTTTTGCCAAAATGACGTTACTTCCGGTGATAATGAAAATCTTGAATTACTTGTATGAAATCCCAAATGGCATTAGGTATAACATGGTGTGACGTTTATGAAAATCGAATAATAATTGACCCTTTTATGGCCCCGAAACCTTCAAAAGTGACCTGTAGAAAACCGTCTATTTCTCGGCAACCGAACAAGTTAGAAACCATTTTATGATATCTATATGACCATATGAGTTTTGTTTATATGTGAATTTAAACCAAAAGTTAAAATTATTAATACATATTAAGTTATTCTTGGTTGAATAAAACATTGATTTAAAAAGTTTAAAATGCATTTTTTGACCAAATGATGTCACTTCCGGACTCAATTTTAAATTGTAATCAACTTGATATGACGCTACGTGCTTTTTGAATCAAATGATGTCACTTTTATAAAAATCCAATCATAATTGAGTATTTTACAGGCAAAATAACGAAAACAGTGACTTGTACAGAACTGCCCATTTCTTGGTAACTGCTTATAGTACAAACGAATTTTAACATACATTTTCTTCGTATGGATTATAGCTACAAGTTTATAAAAGTTACGAAGAAATATTTTAAAATCTGAAAAGCCTGAATAGGTTGTAAATAGGCCAATTTTACACCATTTTTAGCCTCTTAATCGAATTTGCTCGAAAATGAAATCGAAATTAAAAAAACTGCTTCCTACATTTTTTGCGCCTTGAAAGGGCACACTCTTTGAGTCAAATAATTTTTCCAAAAAATAATATTTGTTTTCGAAGAAGGAAAATAACTGTCAAAATTGAAGTTTTTGGTAAAATTATGCCACTTCCGGTGCCGACAGATAAAACTTTTGGTAATAAAAAAAATGACAATTGATACAACGAAGCATATCAACTTTGTTTTATACAAATCGAACAATAAAAAATTAATCTAGGACTTAAAAACTGAATTAGCCAATGGCGGCCAAGGTAAATTACTGAGACAAAATTCTTTAACATTTTTGCACTATTCAGATGACCCTTTAATTCTGTGCATAATACGACTAAAAAATATTCATAAATAAAAAAAAATTTTGTAAAATTTTAAATTTTCAAAATTTGGCGCCTAATATCTTTGAAGATTTACCGAAAATCAAAAATCGAAAGTAGTGTAGCTATGTGCCCTGTCTCCGGCTATGCCAAAATGTATCGAAAGTTAAAATTCAATGATTATTGTTAAAATTACTGCAATATTTTAAAAAACGATAATTTGGTGATTTCGGACATTTCGCATTGTTGCAGAACGTTCAAAATAGCTTTATCCTCTAAGTCACACCCACTTTCCCAGTAAAACCGAAGAAATCGTAACGATGCGACAAGCACTTGCTGAGATCTACTCAAAACAAAAGAAGAATAATAATAATAAGAATAACTAGACCTGCAAGCAGCACTGAACCGGCTTTCAGGAATCATACAGGAAGTTTATTATACCATAGCCAATCCATTGAGCTACCGAACTATACTTTAGTTGTTTTGCTTCAGTGACACCCTCTACCATATGTAAAAGTAATATTTGCTGGCGAAAAGAGCGGTCAAAATTGTAAATTATGGCAAAATTACGTCACTTCCGGTGCCGAAAGAAATTTTTATAGGTGAAAAATAAGTCGAAAATTTGCAACATACAAAATTTGTTTAATACATATCAGGCAATGGAAAATTAACCTATAACCCATAAACTGAAATTAAGAAGGTAAAATAATTAAAAGTGACCCTTGGAAAATTGGCTATTATTCGACAAGGGAACATGCTAGAAGCCTTTTCTTGATATCAATATGATGGTATTGATTCAATCTTACTGCCCATTAGAGTCAGACGTTATAAAGTTAAACAAATAATAAATATAAATCCCTTCAAAAAAATGTTTGTTTTGAAGGCTAAAAATACGTTTTTTGCAAAAATTACATTACTTCCGATGATATTGAAAATGTTAACTTAGTTGATAGGCATCAAATGGTAAAAAAATGATAAAAATCGAATAATAATATTGACACTTTTAAAGAGAGAGAGAGAGAGAGAGAGAGAGAGAGAGAGAGAGAGAGAGAGAGAGAGAGAAATGGGGTTTAACGTCCACTCGACACAAACTAGGTCATTTTGGGACTAACATATGGTTTCAGTTTTATTTCAATAATTCGCTTGCGCGTAGGGGTCTTTAGCAGTGGGAGGAAACCGGAGTGCCCGGAGGAAACCCACGAGGTTGAGAAGGCGCCCCCATCTCCATGCCACATACGCTCGCACCAGGGCTCGAAACCACAGCCGCAAGCCAGAGGTGACCGGCCAGCTAGAGGGCGAAGCGCGGCACTCTAGACCACTAGGCCATCCCACCCCCCCGACACTTTTATAGACCAAAAACCTTGAAATGTGACTTATAGAAGATCGCCTATTTCTCTGTAACCGTACAACTTAGAAACCATTTTGTGGTGGTCGTATGGTTTCATTCTATTCGTTGATGGTAATCAAATATCATAATTTTAAAAATATTATAAGGCAGACTCATCTGAATAAAATATTTGTTTTTTAGGTTAAAAATACAGTTTTTGCAGAAATGACGTCATTTCCGGTCACAGTGAAAATGTAAAATTGGCTTGAACTAGTCCACATTGACATTAGGCATCAAATGGAGAAAAAATATTGCAAATCGAATAATAATTCACTCTTTTATAGGCAAAATAACGTGAATAGTGATGCATGCAAAATTGCATATTTCTCGGAAACTGCTCATATTTCAAACTAATTTTCGCATACATTCTCTTCGTCTGGATTATTGCTACGAGTTTATGAAAATCACAAATAAATATTTCAAAATATGAAGACGCTGAATGAATTGTAAATAATTGAATTTTACACTTTATTTTACATTTTATTCGAAATTGCCCGAAAATGAAATTGAAATTTAAAAAATCTGAGCTAAAAATTTTATACACCTTTGCAGGGTGCATCCTTTTAGTTATATCAGTTTTGAAAAAAAAAAATTTTTGCTTTCAAAAAGTGGTACCGAACTGTCAAAATTGTAGTTTTTGTTAATATTACGTCACTTCCGTTGCCGACAGAAAAATTTCACCGTAACAAAAAAAAATGCAATTGGGACCACGGAGCATATGAACTTTGTTTTATACAAATCGAACAATAAATAGTTTTTCTGGTTACGAAAAACTAAATACTAAAAACTATTTTTTTTATCATTTCTGCTCAAGTAGGATGATATTTTAACCCTGTGTAAAATACCATCAAAAAATATTCATAAATAAAAAAGGTTTTCGCAAAAAAAAAAACAACAATTTTCAAAATATCGGACATTTTTTCGACTACTTCCGGTTTTACGATCATTGTTGTGACATCTTTACGAAGTTCTTTGGATACTTAACTTTCTGTACCAGAAGTGTCAGAAACATCCATTGAGTAGTTTTGGAAAAAAAGATAAATTAAAGAGCGTTTCCAAAAATTTAACGATTTTTCAATTTTTTTCAAAGTTTGGGGCCATTTTTGGACCTCTTATATTATTTCAATGCTTTTTATTTTGGATTCACTATATAGACAACCGATAGGACTTTGAGTAAGAAAAGTTTAAGAAAAATCTGCGGAATTATTTTCGAGAAAAGGGCGTCTCAGAATGTTAAAAAATCGGAAAATACTAGATTTTTGGCATACAATAATTTATTTACTAATCATCGAAATCGTATTATTTAGACACCATATGATGGTCCATTAATAGGGCTATCCAGCGACACTTTAGTTCTTTTGGTCCGCTATTACCTAAGGGAGAAATCAAGTTTTTCATTATTTAGATACCATATGATGGTCCATTAATAGGGCTATCCAACGACTTTAGTTCTTTTGGTCCGCTATTACCTAAGGGAGAAATCAAGTTTTTCGCAAGTGCGACAATGTTTTTAACATTATTTTTTCATTTTTTGAATACTTCCGGTATGGCTATTATTGTCGGAATAGTTTTAATAGCCGGTTTGGGCACTAAAATAGCCGCAGGGCTCTGTAATGACATATTACATTATCTGATCAGATAAAATCCCCTTGAGAAATCCTATGTTCAAAAGTGCCAAAAATGCAAAAAAATTAAAATATCGAAAATTAAATTTCAAAAACTACATACATATTATACATCGTTAGAATCGTAATTAGGTCAGCTATCTGAATATACAATCTTTTTTTGAAAATCTCTTAAAATAAAAAAAAAGTAGAGCATTTTCCAAAATTTCACGATTTTTCGACTTTTTTCGATTTTCAGTCCGTTATTTCACCTATTCCAGATATTTCAAAGTCTTATTGGATGGCTTCATGCAAAAAACCTCCGAAAGGACTCTTGATAGAAAAAATTAAAAAAAAAGTTGCGGTTAAGTTTTCGAGATACAGGCGCCCAAAAATGCTAAAAATCAGAAAATACTTGATTTTCAGCGTGCCATATTTTGCTTCCTGCTAATCGTATCCTTACGAATTGGGTATCATTCAGTGGTCCAATCAGCGCCCGACCAAATGATACCTTAATTCGTTTAATCCGTTGATATCGGACGGAGAAATCGTGTTTTTACCCAAAACACCCATTTTTCACTTTTTTTTCAAAATATCGCATATTATTTCGACTACTTCCGGTTTACGGATTGTTGTTGAAATTGCTTTAAACGGTGGTTTGACCATATTACTTCATGTTCCAGGAATTTCAGAAACGTCGATCTGGCCGTAAAACGAAACTTAAGCTCACAAAATGTGAAGAAAATTCGAAAAAAATCGAAAAATAAAGGGCGATAACTCTGAATGAAACTTATATTACTGGAACCGGATTGCCTTCAGGTATCCAAAAATGTAGGTCAAATTTGAAAATTTTGAAAAATAACAAAAAATGTGTCTTAAACAACATATTTTCATTTTTCGAACGCTAGAAGTCAGCGGCGAAATTTCGAAATTGCAAAATTTTCAACTGCTATCGTCCGAGAAAAGACTCAGGGTTTCCAAAAATGTAATTTGTATGAAAATAGATACAGAATTGACGAATCTACGGCCGTTTTTTAAATATTTGGAATCAAATATCATAATTTCAAGAATATTATAAGGCAGACTCATTTGAATAAAATATTTGTTTTTTAAGTTAAAAATACAGTTTTTGCCCAAATGACGTCATTTCCGGTCACAGTGAAAATGTAAAATTGGCTTGACGTAGTCCAAATTGGCATTAAGCATCAAATGGAAAAAAATATTGCAAATCGAATAATAATTCACTCTTTTATAGGCAAAATAACGTGAAAAGTGATGCATGCGAAATTGCATATTTCTCGGCAACTGCTCATATTACAAACTAATTTGCGCATACATTCTCTTCGTCTGGATTATTGCTACGAGTTTATGAAAATTACAAATAAATATTTCAAAATATGAAGACGCTGAATGAATTGTAAATAACTGAATTTTACACTTTATTTTACATTTTATTCGAAATTGCCCGAAAATGAAATTGAAATTACAAAATCTGAGCTAAGGATTTTGTGCACCTTTGCAGGGTGCATCCTTTTAGTTATATCAGTTTTGAAAAAAAATAATATTTGCTTTCAAAAAGTGGTACTGAACGGTCAAAATTGTAGTTTTTGTTAATATTACGTCACTTCCGTTGCCGCCAGAAAAATTTCACCGTAACAAAAAAAATTACAATTGGGACCACAGAGCATATGAACTTTGTTTTATACAAATCGAACAATAAATAATTTTTCTGGGTACAAAAAACTAAATTAGCCGATGGCGGCTAACGCAAATTACCGAGACAATTTTTTTTCTCATTTCTGCTCAAGTAGGATGATATTTTTAACCCTGTGTAAAATATCATCAAAAAATATTCATAAATAAAAAAGGTTTTCGTAAAAAAATTAATTTTTTTCAAAATATCGGACATTTTTTCGACTACTTCCGGTTTTACGATCGTTGTCGTGATAGCTTTACGAAGTTCTTTGGATAATTAACTTTCTGTACCAGAAGTGTCAGAAACATCCATTGAGTAGTTTTGGAAAAAAAGATAACTTAAAGTGCGTTTCCAAAAATTTAACGATTTTTCAATTTTTTTCAAAGTTTGAGGCCATTTTTGGACCATTTATATTATTTCAATGCTTTTCATTTTGGATTCACTATATAGACAACCGATAGGACTTTGAGTAAGAAAAGTTTAAGAAAAATCTGCGGCGTCGTTTTCGAGAAAAGGGCGTCCCAGAATGTTAAAAAATCGGAAAATACTAGATTTTTGTTATACAATAATTTATTTCCTTACCATCGAAATCGTATTATTTAGATACCATATGATGGTCCATTAATAGGGCTATCCAGCGACACTTTAGTTCTTTTGGTCCGCTATTACCTAAGGGAGAAATCAAGTTTCTCGCAAGTGCGACAATGTTTTTAACCTTTTTTTTTCATTTTTTGAATACTTCTGGTATGGTTATTATTGTCGGAATAGTTTTAATAGCCGGTTTGGGCACTAAAATAGCCACGGGGCTCTGTAATGATATATTACATTATCTGATCAGATAAAATGCCTCTGAGAAATCCTATGTTCAAAAGTGCCAAAAATGCAAAAAATTTTAAATATCGAAAATTAAATTTCAATAACTACATACATATTATACATCGTTAGAATCGTAATTAGGTCAGCTATCTGAATATACAACCTTTTTTTGAAAATCTCTTCAAATAAAAAAATAGTAGAGCATTTTCCAAAATTTCACGATTTTTCGACTTTTTTTGATTTTCAGTCCCTTTTTTATCGTATTCCAGACATTTCAAAGTCTTATTGGGTGGCATAATTCACAAGACTATCGAATGGACTCTCGATAGAGAAAGTTAAAAAAAAAGTTGCGGTTAAGTTTTCGAGATACAGGCGTCCAAAAACGCTCCAAATCAGAAAATACTTGATTTTCAGCGTGCCATATTTTGCTTCCTGCTCGTCGTATCCGTACAAATTGGGTATCATACGATAGCACAATACTATTGCAGTCCAATGGTACCCTAATTTGTTTAATCCATTGATATCGGACGGAGAAATCGCGTTTTTCCCCAAAATACCCATTTTTTGCATTTTTTTCAAAATATCGGACATTATTTCGACCACTTCCGGTGTACAGATTATTGTTGAAATTGCTTTATTCCTTGCAATGGTCATTTGGCTTCATGCCTCAGAAATTTCAGAAACGTCAATTTGGCCATAAAACGGAACCCGAGCTCACAAAATGGGTAGAAAATTCGAAAAAAATCGAAAAATAAAGGGCGATAACTCTGAATGAAACTTATATTACTGGAATCGGATGGACTTCAGGTATCCAAAAATGTAGGTCAAATTTCAAAATTTTGAAAAATAACAAAAATTGTCTCTCAAACAACATTTTTCATTTTTCGATCGCAAGAAGTCAGCGATGAAGTTTCGAAATATCGAAATTTTCAACTGCTATCGTCCGAGAAAAGACTCAGGGTTTCCGAAAATGTCATTTGTATGAAAATAGGTACAGAATTGACGAAACTACGGCCATTTTTTTATTTTTTGACACCGCACGAAATTCGACCACTTCCGGTCTGCGCAGAAGTTTCAAATATAGTTTATCATGTAGCCAACACATGGTTTCCCTATAGAGAATTAGGTCCCAGATCGGTATCTGTTACAGGCAATGAGAAATAGGCTCCGGCGAAAAAAAAAATAATAATAACTAGACCTGCAAGCAGCACTGAACCGGCTTTCAGGAATCATACAGGAAGTTCATTATACCCTAACCGATCCATTGAGCTACCAAACTATACTTTAATTGTTTTGCTTCAGTGACACCTTCTATCATATGTAAAAGTAATATTTGCTGGCGAAAAGACCGGTCAAAATTGTAAATTATAGCAAAATTACGTCACTTCCGGTACCGAAAGAAATTTTTATAGGTGAAAAATAAGTCGAAAATTCGCAACATACAAAATACAAACTTTTTTTTATACATATCGGGCAATAAATAATCAACCTATAACCCATAAACTGAAATTAAGAAGGTATAAAACTTAAAAGTGACACTGGGAAAATTGGCTATTATTCGACAAGGGAACATGCTAGAAGCCTTTTCTTGATATCAATATGATGGTATTGATTCAATCTTACTGCCCATTAGAGTCAGACGTTATCAAGTTAAACGAATAATAAATATAAATCCGTTCAAAAAAATGTTTGTTTTGAAGGCTAAAAATACGTTTTTTTGCAAAAATTACATTACTTCCGGTGATATTGAAAATGTTAACTTAGTTCATAGAAGTCATAAATGGCATAAGGCATCGAATGGTAAAAAAATTATAAAAATCGAATAATAATTGACACTTTTATAGACCAAAAACCTTGAAAAGTGACTTATAGAAGATCGCCTATTTCTCTGTAACCATACAAGTTAGAAACCATTTTGTGGTATCTGTATGGTCGTATGGCTTCATTCTATTCGTTGATGGGAATCAAATATCATAATTTTAAAAATATTATAAGGCAGACTCATTTGAATAAAATATTTGTTTTTTGGGTTAAAAATACAGTTTTTGCCCAAATGACGTCATTTCCGGTCACAACGAAAATGTAAAATTGGCTTGACCTAGTCCAAATTGGCATTAGGCATCAAATGGGAAAAAAATATTGCAAATCGAATGATAATTCACTCTTTTATAGGCAAAATAACGTGAAAAGTGATGCATGCAAAATTGCATATTTCTCGGCAACTGCTCATATTACAAACTAATTTTCGCATACATTCTCTTCGTCTGGATAGTTGCTACGAGTTTATGAAAATTACAAATAAATATTTCAAAATATGAAGACGCTGAATGAATTGTAAATAACTGAATTTTACACTTTATTTTACATTTTATTCGAAATTGCCCGAAAATGAAATTGAAATTAAAAAATCTGAGCTAAGGATTTTCTGCATCTTTGCAGGGTGCATCCTTTTAGTTATATCAGTTTTGAAAAAAAAAATATTTGCTTTCAAAAAGTGGTACCGAACTGTCAAAATTGTAGTTTTAGTTAATATTACGTCACTTCCGTTGCCGACAGAAAAATTTCACCGTAACAAAAAAAATTACAATTGGGACCACGGAGCATATGAACTTTGTTTTATACAAATCGAACAATAAATAATTTTTTTGGGTACGAAAAACAAAATTAGCCGATGGCGGCTAACGCAAATTACCGAGACAATTTTTTTTCTCATTTCTGCTCAAGTACGATGATATTTTAACCCTGTGTAAAATACCATCAAAAAATATTCATAAATAAAAAAGGTATTCGTAAAAAAATTATTTTTTTTCAAAATATCGGACATTTTTTCGACTACTTCCGGTTTTACGATCATTGTCGCGATAGCTTTACGAAGTTTTTTCGATACTTAACTTTCTGTACCAGAAGTGTCAGAAACATCCATTGAGTAGTTTTGGAAAAAAAGATAAATTAAAGAGCGTTTACAAAAATTTAATGATTTTTAAATTTTTTTCAAAGTTTGATGCCATTTTTGGACCACCTATATTATTTCAATGCTTTTCATTTTGGATTCACTATATAGACAACCGATAGGACTTTGAGTAAGAAAAGTTTAAGAAAAATCTGCGGCGTCGTTTTCGAGAACAGGGCGTCTCAGAATGTTAAAAAATCGGAAAATACTAGATTTTTGGCATACAATAATTTATTTCCCTACCATCGAAATCGTATTATTTAGATACCATATGATGGTCCATTAATAGGGCTATCCAGTTTCAAATATAGTTTATCAAGTAGCCAACACATGGTTTCCCTATAGAGAATTAGGTCCCAGATCGGTATCTGTTACAGGCAATGAGAAATAGGCTCCGGCGAAAAAAAAAATAATAATAACTAGACCTGCAAGCAGCACTGAACCGGCTTTCAGGAATCATACAGGAAGTTCATTATACCCTAACCGATCCATTGAGCTACCAAACTATAATTTAATTGTTTTGCTTCAGTGACACCTTCTATCATATGTAAAAGTAATATTTGCTGGCGAAAAGACCGGTCAAAATTGTAAATTATAGCAAAATTACGTCACTTCCGGTACCGAAAGAAATTTTTATAGGTGAAAAATAAGTCGAAAATTCGCAACATACAAAATACAAACTTTTTTTTATACATATCGGGCAATAAATAATCAACCTATAACCCATAAACTGAAATTAAGAAGGTATAAAACTTAAAAGTGACACTGGGAAAATTGGCTATTATTCGACAAGGGAACATGCTAGAAGCCTTTTCTTGATATCAATATGATGGTATTGATTCAATCTTACTGCCCATTAGAGTCAGACGTTATCAAGTTAAACGAATAATAAATATAAATCCGTTCAAAAAAATGTTTGTTTTGAAGGCTAAAAATACGTTTTTTTGCAAAAATTACATTACTTCCGGTGATATTGAAAATGTTAACTTAGTTCATAGAAGTCATAAATGGCATAAGGCATCGAATGGTAAAAAAATTATAAAAATCGAATAATAATTGACACTTTTATAGACCAAAAACCTTGAAAAGTGACTTATAGAAGATCGCCTATTTCTCTGTAACCATACAAGTTAGAAACCATTTTGTGGTATCTGTATGGTCGTATGGCTTCATTCTATTCGTTGATGGGAATCAAATATCATAATTTTAAAAATATTATAAGGCAGACTCATTTGAATAAAATATTTGTTTTTTGGGTTAAAAATACAGTTTTTGCCCAAATGACGTCATTTCCGGTCACAACGAAAATGTAAAATTGGCTTGACCTAGTCCAAATTGGCATTAGGCATCAAATGGGAAAAAAATATTGCAAATCGAATGATAATTCACTCTTTTATAGGCAAAATAACGTGAAAAGTGATGCATGCAAAATTGCATATTTCTCGGCAACTGCTCATATTACAAACTAATTTTCGCATACATTCTCTTCGTCTGGATAGTTGCTACGAGTTTATGAAAATTACAAATAAATATTTCAAAATATGAAGACGCTGAATGAATTGTAAATAACTGAATTTTACACTTTATTTTACATTTTATTCGAAATTGCCCGAAAATGAAATTGAAATTAAAAAATCTGAGCTAAGGATTTTCTGCATCTTTGCAGGGTGCATCCTTTTAGTTATATCAGTTTTGAAAAAAAAAATATTTGCTTTCAAAAAGTGGTACCGAACTGTCAAAATTGTAGTTTTAGTTAATATTACGTCACTTCCGTTGCCGACAGAAAAATTTCACCGTAACAAAAAAAATTACAATTGGGACCACGGAGCATATGAACTTTGTTTTATACAAATCGAACAATAAATAATTTTTTTGGGTACGAAAAACAAAATTAGCCGATGGCGGCTAACGCAAATTACCGAGACAATTTTTTTTCTCATTTCTGCTCAAGTACGATGATATTTTAACCCTGTGTAAAATACCATCAAAAAATATTCATAAATAAAAAAGGTATTCGTAAAAAAATTATTTTTTTTCAAAATATCGGACATTTTTTCGACTACTTCCGGTTTTACGATCATTGTCGCGATAGCTTTACGAAGTTTTTTCGATACTTAACTTTCTGTACCAGAAGTGTCAGAAACATCCATTGAGTAGTTTTGGAAAAAAAGATAAATTAAAGAGCGTTTACAAAAATTTAATGATTTTTAAATTTTTTTCAAAGTTTGATGCCATTTTTGGACCACCTATTTTATTTCAATGCTTTTCATTTTGGATTCACTATATAGACAACCGATAGGACTTTGAGTAAGAAAAGTTTAAGAAAAATCTGCGGCGTCGTTTTCGAGAACAGGGCGTCTCAGAATGTTAAAAAATCGGAAAATACTAGATTTTTGGCATACAATAATTTATTTCCCTACCATCGAAATCGTATTATTTAGATACCATATGATGGTCCATTAATAGGGCTTTCCAACGACACTTTAGTTATTTTGGTCCGCTATTACATAAGGGAGAAATCAAGTTTTTCGCAAGTGCGACAATGTTTTTAACCTTTTTTTTCATTTTTTGAATACTTCCGGTATGGTTATTATTTTCGGAATAGTCTTAATAGCCGGTTTGGGCACTAAAATAGCCACAGGGCTCTGTAATGATATATTGCATTATCTGATCAGATAAAATGCACCTGAGAAATCCTATGTTGAAAAGTGCCAAAAATGCAAAAAATTTAAAATATCGAAAATTAAATTTCAATAACTACATACATATTATACATCGTTAGAATCGTAATTAGGTCAGCTATCTGAATGTACAATCTTTTTTTGAAAATCTCTTAAAATAAAAAAATAGTAGAGCATTTTCCAAAATTTCACGATTTTTCGACTTTTTTCGATTTTCAGTCCGTTATTTCACCTATTCCAGACATTTCAAAGTCTTATTGGGTGGCATAATTCACAAGACTATCAAATGGACTCTCGATAGAGAAAGTTAAAAAAAAAGTTGCGGTTAAGTTTTCGAGATACAGGCGTCCAAAAATGCTAAAAATCAGAAAATACTTGATTTTCAGCGTCCCATATTTTGCAGCCTGATCATAGTATCCGTATGAAATGGGTATCATACGATAGTATAATCCTAGTGCAGTCCAATGGTACCCTAATTTGTTTAATCCATTGATATCGGGCGGAGAAATCGCGTTTTTCCCAAAAATATCCATTTTTTGCATTTTTTTCAAAATATTGAACATTATTTCGACCACTTCCGGTTTAAAGATCCGTGTCGAAATTGCTTTATCAGTTGGTATTGGACTATAACTTCATATTCCAGAAGTTTCAGAAACGTCAATTCTACCATAAAACGAAACCCGAGCTCGCAAAATGGGAAGAAAATTCGAAAAAAATCGAAAAATAAAGGGCGATAACTCTGAATGAAACTTATATTACTGGAATCGGATTGACTTCAAGTATCCAAAAATGTAGGTCAAATTTGAAAATTTTGAAAAATAACAAAAATTGTCTCGTAAACAACATGTTTTCAATTTTCGAACGATAAAAGTCATAGACGAATGTTCGAAATTGAAAAATGTGAGATAGCCATTGTCTCAGAAAAGATTCAGGGATTCCAAAAATGTAATTTGTTTGAAAATGGATAAAGAATTGACGAAACTATAGCCGATTTTCAATTTTTAGAGAAAGTAAAAAAGTTCGGTCACTTCCGGTATGCGCAGAAATTTCAAAAATATTTTATCAAGTAGCCACCACATGGTTTTCCGATAGAAAAGCTAATTCTCGATCGATATCTGTTTTCGATCATGGAGATCTAGGCCCTCGCGGTAAATAATAATAATAATAATAACTAGACCTGCAAGCAGCACTGAACCGGCTTTCAGGAATCATACAGGAAGTTTATTATACCATAGCCGATCCATTGAGCTACCGAACTATACTTTAGTTGTTTTGCTTCAGTGACACCCTCTATCATATGTAAAAGGTCAAAATTGTAAATTATGGCAAAATTACGTCACTTCCGGTGCCGAAAGAAATTTTTATAGGTGAAAAATAAGTCGAAAATTTGCAACATACAAAACAGAAACTTTGTTTAATACATATCGGGCAATAAATAATTAACCTATAACCCATAAACTGAAATTAAGAAGGTAAAAAAATTAAAAGTGACCCTGGGAAAATTGGCTATTATTCGACAAGGGAACATGCTAGAAGCCTTTTCTTGATATCAATATGATGGTATTGATTTAATCTTACTGCCCATTAGAGTCAGACGTTATAAAGTTAAACGAATAATAAATATAAATCCCTTCAAAAAAATGTTTCTTTTGAAGGCTAAAAATACGTTTTTTGCAAAAATTACATTACTTCCGGTGATATTGAAAATGTTAACTTGGTTCATAGAAGTCAAAAATAGCATATGACATCAAATAGTAAAAAAATTATAAAAATCGAATAATAATTGACACTTTTATAGACCAAAAACCTTGAAAAGTGACTTATAGAAGATCGCCTATTTCTCTGTAACCGTACAAGTTAGAAACCATTTTGTGGTATTTGTATGGTCGTATGGCTTCATTCTATTCGTTGATGGGAATCAAATATCATAATTCTAAAAATATAATAAGGCAGACTCATTTGAATAAAATATTTGTTTTTTAGGTTTAAAATACAGTTTTTGCCCAAATGACGTCATTTCCGGTCACAGTGAAAATGTAAAATTGGCTTGACCTATTCCAAATTAGCATTATGCATCAAATGGAAAAAAATATTGCAAATCGAATAATAATTCACTCCTTTATAGGCAAAATAACGTGAAAAGTGATGCATGCAAAATTGCATATTTCTCGGCAACTGTATATATTACAAACTTATTTTTGCATACATTCTCTTCGTTTGGATTATTGCTACGAGTTTATGAAAATTACAAATAAACGTTTCAAAATATGAAGACGCTGAATGAATTGTAAATAACTGAATTTTACACTTTATTTTACATTTTATTCGAAATTGCCCGAAAATGAAATTGAAATTAAAAAATCTGAGCTAAGGATTTTGTGCACCTTTGCAGGGTGCATCCTTTTGGTTATATCAGTTTTGAAAAAAAATAATATTTGCTTTCAAAAAGTGGTACCTAACTGTCAAAATTGTAGTTTTTGTTAATATTACGTCACTTCCGTTGCCGACAGAAAAATTTCACCGTAACAAAAAAAAATATAATTTGGACCACGGAGCATATGAACTTTGTTTTATACAAATCGAACAATAAATAATTTTTCTGGGTACGAAAAACTAAATTAGCCGATGGCGGCTAACGCAAATTACCGAGACAATTTTTTTTCTCATTTCTGCTCAAGTAGGATGATATTTTAACCCTGTGTAAAATACCATCAAAAAATATTCATAAATATAAAAGGTTTTCGTAAAAAAAATAATTTTTTTCAAAATATCGGACAGTTTTTCGACTACTTTCGGTTTTACGATCATTGTCGCGATAGCTTTACGAAGTTATTTGGATACTTAACTTTCTGTACCAGAAGTGTCAGAAACATCCATTGAGTAGTTTTGGAAAAAAAGACAAATTAAAGAGCGTTTACAAAAATTTAACGATTTTTCAATTTTTTTCAAAGTTTGATGCCATTTTTGGACCACCTATATTATTTCAATGCTTTTCATTTTGGATTCACTATATAGACAACCGATAGGACTTTGAGTAAGAAAAGTTTAAGAAAAATCTGCGGTGTCGTTTTCGAGAAAAGGGCATCTCAGATTGTTACAAAATCGGAAAATACTAGATTTTTGGCATACAATAATTTATTTCCTTACCATCGAAATCGTATTATTTAGATAACATATGATGGTCCATTAATAGGGCTATCCAACGACACTTTAGTTTTTTTGGTCCGCTATTACCTAAGGGAGAAATCAAGTTTTTCGCAAGTGCGACAATGTTTTTAACCTTTTTTTTAATTTTTTTGAATACTTCCGGTATGGTTATTATTGTCGGAATAGTTTTAATAGCCGGTTTGGGCACTAAAATAGCCACAGGGCTCTGTAATGATATATTACATTATCTGATCAGATAAAATGCCGCCGAGAAATCCTATGTTCAAAAGTGCCAAAAATGCAAAAAAATTAAAATATCGAAAATTAAATTTCAATAACTACATACATATTATACATCGTTAGAATCGTAATTAGGTCAGCTATCTGAATATGCAATCTTTTTTTGAAAATCTCTTAAAATAAAAAAATAGTAGAGCATTTTCCAAAATTTCACGATTTTTCGACTTTTTTCGATTTTCAGTCCGTTATTTCACCTATTCCAGATATTTCAAAGTCTTATTGGATGGCTTCATGCAAAATACCTCCGAAAGGACTCTCGATAGAAAAAATTTAAAAAAAAGTTGCGGTTAAGTTTTCGAGATACAGGCGTCCAAAAATGCTAAAAATCAGAAAATACTTGATTTTCAGCGTGCCATATTTTGCTGCCTGATCATAGTATCCGTATGAATGGGGTATCATATGATAGTACAATCCTCGTGCCACCCAATGGTACCTTAATTTGATTAATCCGTTGATATCGGACGGAGACATCACGTTTTCCCCGAAAACATCCATTTTTTGCATTTTTTTCAAAATATTGCACATTATTTCGACCACTTCTGGTTTAAAGATCCGTGTCGAAATTGCTTTATCAGTTGGTATTGGACTATAACTTCATGTTCCATAAGTTTCAGAAACATCATTTTGGCTGTAAAACGACACCACAGCTCACAAAATGGGTAGAAAATTCGAAAAAAATCGAAAAATAAAGGGCGGTAACTCTGAAAGAAACTTATGTTACTGGAATCGGATTGACGTCAGGTATCCGAAAATCTAGGTCAAATTTCCAAATTTTGAAAAATAACAAAAATTGTCTCGTAGGCGACGTGTTTTGAATTTTCGAACGATAGAAGTCAGCAACGAAGTTTCGAAATCGCAAAATGTGAGATTGCTATTGTCTCGGAAAAGTCTCAGGCTTTCCAAAAATGTGATTTGTTTGAATATAGGTAGAGAATTGACGAAACCACGGCCGATTTTTAATTTTTTACCAACGTTCAAAATTCGGCCACTTCCGGTCTGCGCAGAAGTTTGAAAATTGCTTTATTGGGTAGCCACCACCTAGTTTCCCGATAGAAATATGGATTGCAAATCGGTATCTCTTTTCGATCATAGAGAAATAGGCTCCGGCGGAAAAGAATAATAATAAAAAAAATAATAATTTTAGTAATCTCAATAGGCTTTCAGACGAAAGTCTGAAAGCCTAACTAGACCTGCAAGCAGCACTGAACCGGCTTTCAGGAATCATACAGAAAGTTTATTATACCATAGCCGATCCATTGAGCTACCAAACTATACTTTAGTTGTTTTGCTTCAGTGACACCCTCTACCATATGTTAAAGTAATATTTGCTGGCGAAAAGACCGGTCAAAATGGTAAATTATGGCAAAATACGTCACTTCCGGTGCCGAAAGACATTTTTATAGGTGAAAAAATAAGTCGAAAATTCGCAACATACAAAATACAAACTTTGTTTTATCATATCGGGCAATAAATAATTAACCTATAATCCATAAACTGAAATTAAGAAGGTAAAAAACTTAAAAGTGACCCTGGGAAAATTGGCTATTATTCGACAAGGGAACATGCTAGAAGCCTTTTCTTGATATCAATATGATGGTATTGATTCAATCTTACTGCCTATTGGAATCAAACATTATAAAGTTAAACGAATGATAAATATAAATCCCTTCAAAAAAATGCTTGTTTTGAAGGCTAAAAATACGTTTTTTGCAAAAATTACATTACTTCCGGTGATATTGAAAATGTTAATTTAGTTCATAGAAGTCATAAATGGCATAAGGCATCAAATGGTAAAAAAATTATTAAAATCGTATAATAATTGACACTTTTATAGACGAAAACCCTTGAAAAGTGACTTATAGAAGATCGCCTATTTCTCTGTAACCGTACAAGTTAGAAACCATTTTGTGGTATCTGTATGGTCGTATGGCTTCATTCTATTCGTTGATGGGAATCAAATATCACAATTCTAAAAATATTATAAGGCAGACTCATTTTAATAAAATATTTGTTTTTTAGGTTAAAAATACAGCTTTTGCCCAAAAGACGTCATTTCCGGTCACAGTGAAAATGTAAAATTGGCTCGACCTAGTCCAAAATGGCATTAGGCATCAAATGGAAAAAAAATATTGCAAATCGAATAATGATTCCCTCCTTTATAGGCAAAATAACGTGAAAAGTGATGCATGCAAAATTGCATATTTCTCAGCAACTGCTCATATTACAAACTAATTTTCCCATACATTCTCTTTGTCTGGATTAATGCTACGAGTTTATGAAAATAACAAATAAATATTTCAAAATATGAAGATGCTGAATGAATTGTAAATAACTGAATTTTACACTTTATTTTACATTTTATTCGAAATTGCCCGAAAATGAAATTGGAATTAAACAATCTGAGCTAAAGATTTTGTGCACCTTTGCAGGGTGCATCCTTTTAGTTATATCAGTTTTGAAAAAAATAACATTTGCTTTCAAAAAGTGGTACCGAACTGTCAAAATTGTAGTTTTTGTTAATATTACGTCACTTCCGTTGCCGACAGAAAAATTTCACCGTAACAAAAAATATTACAATTGGGACCACGGAGCATATGAACTTTGTTTTATACAAATCGAACAATAAATAATTGTTCTCGGTACGAAAAACTAAATTAGCCGATGGCGGCTAACGCAAATTACCGAGACAATTTTTTTTCTCATTTCTGTTCAAGTAGGATGATATTTTAACCCTGTGTAAAATACCATCAAAAAATATTCATAAATGAAAAAGGTTTTCGTAAAAAAAAATTTTTTTTTTCAAAATATCGGACATTTTTTCGACTACTTCCGGTTTTACTATCATTGTCGTGATAGCTTTACGAAGTTCTTTGGATACTTAACTTTCTGTACCAGAAGTGTCAGAAACATCCATTGAGTAGTTTTGGAAAAAAAGATAAATTAAAGAGCGTTTCCAAAACTTTAACGATTTTTCAATTTTTTTCAAAGTTTGAGGCCATTTTTGGACCACCTATATTATTTCAATGCTTTTCATTTTGGATTCACTATATAGACAACCGATAGGACGTTGAGTAAGAAAAGTTTAAGAAAAATCGTAGGCGTCGTTTTCGAGAAAAGGGCGTCTCGGAATGTTAAAAAAGCGGAAAATACTTGATTTTTGGTATACAATAATTTATTTCCTTACCATTGAAATCGTATTATTTAGATACCATATGATGGTCCATTAATAGGGCTATCCAACGACACTTTAGTTCTTTTGGTCCGCTATTACCTAAGGGAGCAATCAAGTTTTTCTCAAGTGAGACAATGTTTTTAACCTTTTTTTTTCATTTTTTGAATACTTCCGGTATGGTTATCATTGTCGGAATATTTTTAATAGCCGGTTTGGGCACTAAAATAGCCACAGGGCTCTGTAATGATATATTACATTATCTGATCAGATAAAATGCCCCTGAGAAATCCTGTGTTCAAAAGTGCTAAAAATGAAAAAAATTTAAAATATCGAAAATTAAATTTCAATAACTACATACATATTATACATCGTTAGATTCTTAATTAGGTCAGCTATCTGAATATACAACCTTTTTTAAAAAATCTCTTCAAATAAAAAAATAGTAGAGCATTTTCCAAAATTTCACGATTTTTCGACTTTTTTCGATTTTCAGTCCGTTATTTCACCCATTCCAGATATTTCAAAGGCTTATTGGGTGGTTTCATGCAAATTAACTCCGAAAGGACTCTCGATAGAAAAAATTTAAGAAAAAGTTACGGTTAAGTTTTCGAGATATAGGCGTCCAAAAACGCTCCAAATCAGAAAATACTTGATTTTCAGCGTGCCATATTTTGCTACCTGATCATAATATCCGTATGAATTGGGTATCATACGATAGTACAATCCTAGTGCAGTCCAATGGTACCCTAATTTCTTTAATCCATTGACATCGAACGGAGAAATCGCGTTTTCCCCAAAACTATCCATTTTTTGCATTTTTTCAAAATATTGCACATTATTTCGACTACTTCCGGTCTACGGATCATTGTTGAAATTGCTTTATTCCTTGCAATGGTCATTTGGCTTCATGCCTTAGAAGTTTCAGATTCGCCAATTCAGCCATATAACGAAACCCGAGCTCACAAAATAGGTAGAAAATTCGAAAAAAATCGAAAAATAAAGGGCGATAACTCTGAATGAAACTTATATTACTGGAATCGGATGGACTTAAGGTATCCAAAAATATAAGTCAAATTTGAAAATTTTGAAAAATGAAAAAAATTGTCTCTTAAACAAATTTTTTTAATTTTCGAACGCTAGAAGTCAGCGACGAAGTTTCGAAATTACAAAATCTGAGATTGCTATTGGCTCGGAAAAGATTCAGGGTTTCCGAAAATGTCATTTGTTTGAAAATGGGTAAATAATTGACGAAACTATGGCCAATTTTCAATTTTTTGACAACGTACAAAGATCTGCCACTTCCGGTATGCGCAGAATTTTCGAAAATACTTTATCAAGTAGCCACCACATGGTTTCCCGAAAGAAAAGTTAATTTCAGATCGATATCTGCTTTCGATCATGGAGAACTTGGCCCCCGCGGTAAATAATAATAATAATAATAATTTTAGTAATCTCAATAGGCTTTCAGACGAAAGTCTGAAAGCCTAATAACTAGACCTGCAAGCAGCACTGAACCGGCTTTCAGGAATCATACAGGAAGTTTATTATACCATAGCCGACCCATTGAGTTACCAAACTATACTCTAGTTGTTTTGCTTCAGTGACACCCTCTATCATATGTAAAAGTAATATTTGGTGGCGAAAAGACCGTTCAAAATTGTAAATTATGGCAAAATTACGTCACTTCCGGTGCCGAAAGAAATTTTTATAGGTGAAGAATAAGTCGAAAATTCGCAACATACAAAATACAAACTTTGTTTTATACATATCGGGCAATAAATAATTAACCTATAACCCATAAGCTGAAATTAAGAAGGTAAAAAACTTAAAAGTGACCCTGGGAAAATTGGTTATTATTCGACAAGGGAACATGCTAGAAGCCCTTTCTTGATATCAATATGATGGTATTGATCCAATCTTACTGCCCATTAGAGTCAGACGCTATAAAGTTAAACGAATAATAAATATAAATCCCTTCAAAAAAAATGTTTGTTTTGAAGGCTAAAAATACGTTTTTTGCAAAAATTACATTACTTCCGGTGATATTGAAAATGTTAACTTGGTTCATAGAAGTCATAGATGGCATAAGGCAATAAATGGTAAAAAAATTATAAAAATCGAATAATAATTGACACTTTTATAGACCAAAAACCTTGAAAAGTGACTTATAGAAGATCGCCTATTTCTCTGTAACCGTACAAGTTAGAAACCATTTTGTGGTATCTGTATGGTCGTATGGCTTCATTCTGTTCTTTGATGGGAATCAAATATCATAATTTTGAAAATATTATAAGGTTGACTCATTTGAATAAAATATTAGTTTTTTAGGTTAAAAATACAGTTTTTGCCCAAATGACGTCATTTCCGTTCACAGTGAAAATGTAAAATTGGCTTAACCAAGTCCAAATTGGCATTTGGCATCAAATGGAAAAAAATATTGCAAATCGAATAATAATTCACTCTTTTATAGGCAAAATAACGTGAAAAGTGATGCATGCAAAATTGCACATTTCTCGGTAACTGCTCATATTACAAACTAATTTTCGCAAACATTCTCTTCATCTGGATTATTGCTACGAGTTTATGAAAATTACAAATCAATATTTCAAAATATGAAGACGCTGAATGAATTGTAAATAACTGAATTTTACACTTTATTTTACATTTTATTCGAAATTGCCCGAAAATGAAATTGAAATTAAAAAATAGGAGCTAAGGATTTTATGCACCTTTGCAGGGTGCATCCTTTTAGTTATATCATTTTTGAAAAAAAATAATATTTGCTTTCAAAAAGTGGTACCGAACTGTCAAAATTGTAGTTTTTGTTAATATTAGGTCACTTCCGTTGCCAACAGAAAAATTTCACCGTAACCAAAAAAATTACAATTGGGACCACGGAGCATATATGAACTTTGTTTTATACAAATCGAACAATAAATAATTTTTCTGGATACGAAAAATTAAATTAGCCGATAGCAGCTAACGCAAATTACCGAGACAATTTTTTTTCTCATTTCTGCTCAAGTACGATGATATTTTAACCCTGTGTAAAATATCATCAAAAAATATTCATAAATAAAAAAGGTTTTCGTAAAAGAAATATTTTTTTTTCAAAATATCGGACATTTTTTCGACTACTTCCGTCTTTACGATCGTTGTTGTGATAGCTTTACGAAGTTCTTTGGATACTTAACTTTCTATACCAGAAGTGTCAGAAACATCCATTGAGTAGTTTTGGAAAAAAAGATAAATTAAAGAGCGTTTACAAAAATTTAACGATTTTTCAACTTTTTTTAAAGTTTGATGCCATTTTTGGACCACCTATATTATTTCAATGCTTTTCATTTTGGATTCACTATATAGACAACCGATAGGAATTTGAGTAAGAAAAGTTTCAGAAAAATCTGCGGCGTCGTTTTCGAGAAAAGGGCGTCTCAGAATGTTAAAAAATCGGAAAATACTAGATTTTTGGCATACAATAATGTATTTCCTTACCATCGAAATCGTATTATTTAGATACCATATGATGGTCCATTAATAGGGCTATCCAACGACACTTTAGTTCTTTTGGTCCGCTATTACCTAAGGGAGCAATCAAGTTTTTCGCAAGTGAGACAATGTTTTTAACCTTTTTTTTTTCATTTTTTGAATACTTCCGGCATGGTTATTATTGTCGGAATTGTTTTATAGCCGGTTTGAGCACTAAAATAGCCAGAGGGCTCTGTAATGATATATTACATTATCTGATCAGATAAAATGCCCCTGAGAAATCCTGTGTTCAAAAGTGCCAAAAATGAAAAAAATTTAAAATATCGAAAATTAAATTTCAATAATTACATACATATTATACATCGTTAGAATCGTAATTAGGTCAGCTATCTGAATATACAGCCTTTTTTAAAAAATCTCTTCAAATAAAAAAATAGTAGAGCATTTTCCAAAATTTCACGATTTTTCGACTTTTTTCGATTTTCAGTCCTTTATTTCACCTATTCCAGATATTTCAAAGGCTTATTGGGTGGTTTCATGCAAATTAACTCCGAAAGGACTCTCGGTAGAACAAATTTAAAAAAAAGTTGCGGTTAAGTTTTCGAGATATAGGCGTCCAAAAACGCTCCAAATCAGAAAATACTTGATTTTCAGCGTGCCATATTTTGCTGCCTGGTCATAGTATCCGTATGAATTGGGTATCATACGATAGTACAATCCTAGTACAATCCAATGGTACCCTAATTTCTTTAATCCATTGATATCGGGCGGAGAAATCGCGTTTTTCCCCAAAATATCCATTTTTTGCATTTTTTTCAAAATATTGCACATTATTTCGACCACTTCCGGTTAAAGGATTCTTGTCGAAATTGCTTTATCAGTTGGTATTGGACTATAACTTCATGTTCCGTAAGTTTCAGAAACATCATTTTGGCTGTAAAACGACACCACAGCTCACAAAATGGGAAGAAAATTCGAAAAAAATCGAAAAATAAAGGGCGATAACTCTGAATGAAACTTATATTACTGGAATCGGATTGACGTCAGGTATCCAAAAATATAGGTCAAATTTGCAAATTTTGAAAAATAACAAAAAATGTCTCGTAGGCGACGTGTTTTGAATTTTCGAACGATAGAAGTCAGCGACGAAGTTTCGAAATTGCGAAATGTGAGATTGCTATTGTCTTGTAAATGTCTCAGACTTTCCAAAAATGTGATTTGTTTGAATATAGGTAGAGAATTGACGAAACCACGACCGATTTTTTATTTTTTACAAACGTTCAAAATTCGACCACTTCCGGTCTGCGCAGAAGTTCAAAAATTGCTTTATTGAGTAGCCACCACATGGTTTCCCGATAGAAAGATGAACCGCAGATCGGTATCTCTTTTCGATCATAGAGAAATAGGCTCCGGCGGTAAATAATAATAATAAAAAAAAAAATAATAATTTTAGTAATCTCAATAGGCTTTCAGACGAAAGTCTGAAAGCCTAATAATAATAATTTTAGTAATCTCAATAGGCTTTCAGACGAAAGTCTGAAAGCCTAATAATAATTTTAACAAAAACAATAGTGTTTCACACAAGCTTCGCAGTGTGAAACCCTAATAATAATTTTAACAAAAACAATAGTGTTTCACACAAGCTTCGCAGTGTGAAACCCTAATAATTTTAGTAATCACAATAGGCTTTCAGACGAAAGTCTGAAAGCCTAATAAATAATAATTTTAGTAATCACAATAGGCTTTCAGACGAAAGTCTGAAAGCCTAATAATTTTAGTAATCTCAATAGGCTTTCAGACGAAAGTCTGAAAGCCTAATAATAAGAATAATAATTTTAACAAAAACAATAGTGTTTCACACAAGCTACGCAGTGTGAAACCCTAATAAAATCTACTACTACTGGTATAATAAACAATCCGCTATAATGTTTTCTTGGGAACATACTAAGTAATTGATGCCATTGAGGCTAGTATTATAAATTTGCGTTTCAAAATATATTATTTTATCTATTTGAGATTCCTTTGATATAGTTGATAACGGTGAAGTAAATATTTTCAATATGCAGAAAATCGCTATTTTTGGATCAAGTTTTGTAGCCAAGTTAGAAGGTTATTGTAAGACCATGAGTTTAAATGCAGACTGTAAATTTTTACCCGATGCAACTGAGGTACACCATATTCAATAAGCCTCTATGATTCAGTTCCACCCTGTTGTACAGGTGGTATATTATGATATAATGATTGAGGTTGGTCGATTGAGTAGGGTTGAATAATAATACCATAGCATTATGTACATATACACATTAACCAATTAGATTTCATGTTCACGTCTAATGGCGTAGGCTGGTAGTTTTAGGCGCGATCCGTCATTTTGGGCCAATGCAATATTAGAGACTACTAGATTCTACAACCAGGCCTTATTAAATTAGCATTCACACTTATGATCTCGTCGACGGAACAAAAATCAGAGGTAAGATTCTAAGTACTTTTCACGGGTCAAGTAGGCTACAAGATTCTACAATAGAATGAAATCGACTGGACTAGGAGCTCGCGAATGATTCTAGGCCTACTACTACAGTCGTAAACTGTTCACAAGCCTAGTTTACTTTTTTGGCACTAGCCTATTTCAGTAACGTACCCAAAGGCGTTTTATAGCTGAGGCACTGGAGGCGCTTTATAGCTGAGGCACTGGAGGCGCCAGCCTCCAAGCGAAAAAAAAATCAAAGAAATTGAAAAAAATAAAACGGAAGAAAAATGATAAAACCGATGAGAAAAATGAAAAAAATAAAACGGGAGAAAAATGATAAAACCGATGAGAAAAATGAAAATGTACCCTAGTTAAGCGGGGGGGGGGGTAAAGGCAGACAAAAGGCCCCCACTTCTGACAAATGGGCGATCCTAGCCAAGGGAAAGGACCCCGAGTCCGGGTCAATCGTTTTCTATACACTATTACTGTCGAATCCATTACTGAATGAGAATGCAGTCATTGCATTGGCATAATAATCATCAATCAAGACACCCCCCCCCCCTCCCGCGAATAAGGTGCCCTCAAAATAGTATAGCCTCCGCCATGATAAACCTTAAAACGCCCCTGAACGTACCTCTACCAGGGTTGTACCATGGAGGTGTGGGTTGTACCCTAACCATAGACCCTAACCCCGAAATTTGGTAAGAGGTCATGGCTAGTCCCCCTGAACATGCCCTAAAAATTTCAAGTCTCTACGATCAGAGAAAGTAGAGGTGTGTCGGTGTGTTACTAGTCTTGATTTTATTCCCAGATTTAGCTAAGCCCTTTACCACGACGCAGGGCAATAACGGATGGATAGACCCTTAGTCTTAGACTGGCCGGGATTACCAGATTCGGAATGCGTAAGGCGGGTAAGGCCTATTATTAGACATCATTGCCCCGCCAGGCCAACAAGTCGTCTTTTCAGGAACCTCCAGTACTGGTAACGTCTAACGCCAGACCTCAATCAAGCCCATACTACTGCATTCTTTTCATAGCCCGTCAATGTCGAATCCACTTGTTCAACTTGTTGTCATTTATTTCTGATTGAGGTCAATGGGTTTGATTTATTTTTTACACATTTTTCTTTTATAATCGGAGATGTATTTTTCATAATATGCGGGTTTGGAAGGCACAGATGGTATAGCGTGATAACCGAGACTAGGATGTACTTGATTACTAGTATTCGATCACGCTGTTTTGCACCCACTCCAGCCCAACACTCTGGGCCCTGCATCGGATAAGGTGCTGTGTCATTCCATGTTACCCTTATCTATATCCCCTACAGACATACGCAGTAGACTGCAATACAGCAATATAATAATTTTAGCTATCTTGCCAAATTATAATAATGATAAAATGAGGCGGAGGATACCCCCCCCCCCTACAAATAAAACACACAAAACAAACAACCGAGCAGTGCGGAAAATTAAGCTTATTTTAATATTTGATATCAAAGACTGGTCCATTCTGTAGCATTTATACATCGGTTAGTCTTCTATCATCCAAACAAATATTCTACGAATATTAGTCTGGATGGGTCCTCAAAGTTCGACAGAAAGTCGGTCATTGTCTGGATTATCCAGTCTTTCAAGTTACCACGCACGTACTGAATCTATCAAAACATCTCGCTTTCAACAATGGCACTCTCTAAAATTTTGTTTTAAAGGTTTTAATTGAAATGGTAATTTTCTCTCGTCATGAATCAAACGTATGGCTTCTCACAATCTCCTTAATCGCGAAGCATGCTGTTGTATCGTCTCTATTTTGTTTCTAATAATAGATGTGCCAAGTGAATTGTGGGATATATTTTATCCTCGCTTTATAGAACCTATCAAAATCGACCCGGCTTCATAATATCTATCACTTACCGAGACTTTAGCCAAAAGGTTCCATTGCCCATGCGTAACCGGGAGTTTGTTTTTTATGTGGTAGTTTATCCAGTAATTTTCGTCAATAATTGAGAACCGACCCAGACCCTCCGTGCGTTGAAGACTAGGGGGTTCTGGGTGACCGAGACTATACATCGGTTAGATTACATAAATGTGTCTCAATCATAGGCAAAACGTTACTAGTAGCGTAGCTAGGTCAGCCTACACATAATTTCCCAAAAAGGGGTGGGTAAAATTAAAAATTTGTTTCAACCCATTAAATATTAAATCCCCACTGCAAACAAAACCATCTAAACAGCATTATTTTGATTGGTTAAAACAGTTAAATGTATTTTGTAAAAACACGGAAAAGGGAAGTTAAATTAAAGGAAGTGGCCGCCCCCCCCCCCCAAGATACGCCGACAAAAGCCAAATACATACGAACCTAAGCCTACTGTGGTCAATATCTAATCAACATTTGACCTTTCAACTGAATATCTGATTGGCTAATGTGTATGTACATATTGCTATGGTATTATTATTCAACCCTACTCAATCGACCAACCTCAATCATATATATTATTATATTATAATATACCGCCTGTACAACAGGGTGGAACTGAATCATAGAGGCTTATTGAATAGGGTATACCTTAGAAATGGTTCCACTACTGATGCCTTCCGTCATACTTCAGGCACAGTAGTGGCTTTTCCTACAGAGTTCCTTTGCGCAAGTTTTTTAGTCAAATGACTACAAAAAGTTTACTGGCCTATAGCTCCCTTAATTTACACAGACACTAACCCAAAACTGTACTGCACATAGCTTAACATATAATAAAGCAGTTCCCCATTGAAATAAAGGTGAAGCCTTACCGCATAATTATACGATTTGATAAAATCCAAACGCTTCGTGAAATTTCTCAAGTTCCGAAATTATAATGCCCGCCCAGTCAAATAGAGCATGCGCGATCCAACTCACGTGATCATACGCCCCTTTCCATATATGGCATATGACCATAATTATATGCTAATGACCTTAGCGTGGGAAATAAATGTCAGAAACAATAATAGACCTCGTGTTGGGGAGGATGGGCATAAATTTTTCGCTCAAACCTGAACAAAAACTGATAATAGATTTCATTGTTCAAAAAAAGGATGTAATGGGCGTCTTGCCAACGGGATTTGGCAAATCTTTAACATTTATCATGATCCCATTAGTTTTAGATGAGGTAAGAATTTTTCGTCAAAAGTTAACAAATATAAATTAAAGGGGAAGACCAACGATTTTCAACAAGGTTTCCATAAATCTTAAATATATATTGTTAAATAATCCCCTCTGTAACAAAGGCAAAAAAGTTTTTGTAAGCGAGAAATTAATTTTTATTAAAACCGGAAGTGACATAGTTGGTTCAACACGCTCACCGGGCTCTATAGTAAGCATGCAAATTTGGTCTATGTTTACTGCTGTATTGTGTACTCGCATCGTCCTTTGACCAAAAATCTGATAAAATGGACTGTCTATTAGGATATTATAAACACGAATTTATGTTTTGTTAACGTTTAGTACACAAAGCCGCTACGTAAATTCACTCATACCGAACAGTACATGGTGTCTCAATTCACGCAACATGGTCAGTTGTTGACATCACGTGGTTTGATTGACACCCGGCAAGTGAGAGATGTTTCGTCTGCTTGAATGTCTTTGCATGTGCTGGGTATCCGGTGACAGATGTTTGATTTATTTCAACGGACCTGTGACACATATATATATATTCAAATAAATATATAAATTTCCAAAGTATGTCAACATTGGAATATAACATATCTCACCCATGAGTGTACAGTAATGCTGTACAGAGTCGAGCCCATCCATTCTCAAGAGAAAATAAAAGAAAAAAAGAAAAGCCGTTCACGTCGACATTATATTGCAAAATGCACTATAGTATATGCCCCACATGCCCATAATTTTAGTCTGTTTATGTTGTAAAACACTGTCAGCAAGCACAAAAACATCGAAGCAGACGAAATACATGTGACTTACAAGCTGTCTCTCAAACCACGTGATGTAAATAAATAGCCATGTGAATTGAGACACTGTGTACTGTTCAGTATGAGTGAATTTACGTAGCAGCTTTGTGTACTAAACGTTAATAAAACATAAATTCGTGTTTATAATATCCTAATTGACAGCCCATTTTATCCGATCTTTGGTCAAAGGATGATGAGTGCACACAACACAGCAGTAAACTTATTCCAAATCTGTATGCTTACTATAGAGCCCAGTGAGCGTGTTGAACCAACTATGTCACTTCCCGTTTTAATAAAAATCAATTTCTCGCTTACAAAAACTTTTTTGCTTTTGTTACAGAGGGGATTATTTAACAATATACATTTAAGATTTATGGAAGCCTTGTTGAAATTCGTTGGTCTTCCCCTTTAATGAATGAATAAAATATGTTTAAAAATACTTTCAATTTTTATGCTACATGTGGAAGGCTTTCCACAGTTGCAACATTCATCCATGTTGGACAAGTTTAGTTTCGATTTCGAAGACACATGATTCCTGTCATTGACATTTCAGCCGAGATTCTCTTATAGTATTTGAGCTGGTCAGCGTATAGTAGGCATTGCCGTATATGGAAAGCGACGGGCGGAGTTAAGGCGTCGCGCTATTTGGCGAGATTTCAACTGGCCTGTGTCATGGCTGCCTGCACATTACAAGAAACACCGCTAAGAAAATGTAAAACGCATTACCACAAAGAAAAACTGTTCGGTAACTCTTTTAGTTGTTAAGACTTCATTATGTATGATAGGATTACTTATTTTAATACAAACTGTAATGACAATTGTGCGTTTTAACCTATTTGAACTTGCGTCAACGGTCTTAGACTGTGCCACTTGTAACGATAACCAGCTATAGTTATCGTTACATTATAGTAACTAGGTATACCTCAGTTGCATCGGGTGAAATTTTTTGGTAGAGGCGGCATGCGAGCGCGGAATATTCCACAAGACGTTATTAATGAAGTGTTAGAATTTAGACCAAACGCTGTAGTTCTGCATGTTGGTGGGAACGATATAAGCCACACTTCAAGTCCAAGGAAAATATATGAACAGATAATGATGGTTACTAAGATGTTTGAGTGTGATGTTTATGTTTTGGAAATCGTATCAAGAGGTTTATTCAAATACAGTAGACAATTAACAATTGATAGGTTTGACAAACAGCGGAAACTAATTAATTTTCTGCTAAAGAAAGAACTCAAAACTAAATATGTTTGTTTGAGGGACATAAAATACCTAGATGATTTTTCACAAGACAGGGTCATTTAAATAAGAGTGGACTTAAAAAAATATTTCTTTAATATTAGAAGGACAATAGTTAACAGAGTTTTAAATAGCCGTTATCGTTGACAGGTGTTAAATATGTAATTATGGTATCTGGAAGAAGCCATATGTTTGATACCTGTAGGGAATTTCTTGGGGATGTTAATCTTTTTGTTTTTAGTAAAGCTATTTGTACATATTGCTATGTAATATCTAGATAAATAAATTTCACTCAGCTGTTATAACATTCGAGTTTGTTTCTGTTTGTCATAAGCAAGAGAATCAATGGAAAATATTTTGGCATGTTGGAGTGATAGATTTAAATGTTAACAAGATATGTGTATACAGTTACGGTTCTATTAAAGTTACATTATTGGGAGATAAGATAAAGAGGTGGCAGTTCTCACCATAATAGTTAAAAACTAGATAGTGTAAAGGTCATTTGCTGAAAATTTCAGTCAAATTGATCCACTATTAGCCGAGAAAAAAGCGTTTGAAATATTCACATAGCCTCGGTCATCATTACTCAAATCATTAATATAAACAGCATAGTCTCGATTATCCACTTGATTGATTTAATTATCAACGGCCATTGAGCGGCATATAGGAATTTAATCCGCCAACATCGAAGGCTAGTCTTCACATAGAGAGTTTATTATGGTCTGAATATGTTAATTAATGTCCAATTGATTATTTAGATAACATTTCAGGCCTAAAGAAAGACCTGTAATATGCAGATTTTGCTCCTGCATAATGCTATTTTAAGCTTGTATAGACTCTATGGACCCATATAACACATATTGTAGCTGTTATGATATTAAGCCTTCTTGTTAAGGCATATTGCATTAAAACAACGGATTTTCCGTGTCATTTATTTTCAAGGTATAATAAATATTATTGTCGGGTATCTCGAAACTGGTGAGCCAAGCTGGTTAAGACATTGGCGGTCGTGCTTTCGACACCTGCATTTGCTGAAAAAGGACATTTGTATTTTTCAATGCGATTTCTCCTGGTCAACGGTTGCTAATTGGGACGAAAACCGAGGTTCCGTGGCGTCAGAGAGAGAGAGAGAGAGAGAGAAATGGGGTTGAACGTGGACTCGACACAGACTAGGTCAATTCAGGACTAACATATGGTTTAATTTTATTTCAATAATTCGCTTGTGCGTAGGGATCTTTTAGCAGTGGGAGGAAACCGGGGTATTCGGAGGAAACCCACGAGTTTGACAGGCGACCCTATTCTTGCCACGAACAACCGGGGATTCGAAACCAAGTCAGCTGACTCAATGGCATGATAGAGTGCACGCTAACTATTCGACCATGCAACACCCCTTCCCCCGTGACGTACACGTGAAAGATCCATTAGCAGTTGCAATTTGATATGCCAGTATCCCTTATAGCAGTTTGTGGCGCATGTCCCTTTTCATTAACCGAGTTGTAGGAGAGCTATATGACGTTTGAGACCATTTGTAAAAGGGGGTAAAGGCCTGCCATAAGATAATGCATAACGTTTCAAGTTTTAAAGATTTTGCAGAAGTTTAAACATAAACCCAACTTCATGTGGTGTGTTTCGTGCTAGATTTGAGCTCCCTTATTATGGGTTCCCTCTTTTATGTAAATCGTTAGGAAAGTATTCTTAAAATTTATCTAGGGCAATATAATTTTGAAAATTTTTCTTTAGTAATGATTCTCGAACCCCGTTATCAGGGCTCTTAGGACCGAGCCAGTTCCAGTGGCCGATCGCTTAATCGCACCCCTCCCCCGACAAAATTTCTTGCACTCTACCACAATTATGATGGTAGTAAATAAGTAATATTCAATATCTGTGCCAATAACATATGACTAGCAAAAAACGATATCTTCTGTCTAGTTTTGTAGCAAGTTTCTCAGGAAACATTTGCCTGCAATATCACCTGAGGTGGAAGTGGGCGTTAACCGTCAGAAACGAGCTATACTTTATCTACTTGTGTAAGATCTACCTCATCTATCATATGCACTACTAGTGACTAGTGTGGTAAAGTAGTAAGTAAAACCTGCAATATTCGGGACAAGAGCCGTCTTGATTGAAAAAGAGATACGGGTTTAAAATATGTTTATATAATCTATGCAATATATACATGTAATAATTTAGTAAAACGCGTAAACATCAGATGCTGGTTGATGTAATTCATAATCTTCTATACCATAATCCAATTCATGATAAATGATGATGTCATTAGTAATAATTACAGCCACAGTAACATATCTTATGCTTGTCCTGAAAATACAAACAACATTTATAATATTTTTATTGGATATAAACCTGAAAATATTACCTTACGCTATGGCATATTTACGTACATAATTATATATCAAATACATAGGTAACTTATTTCATACTTTACTTTAACAATAACTTAATAAAAAAAATATTTAAATAAAATATTTATAAAATAATAAGCTTACCGATTTGTGGAATTTTTCATCATTAATACATGGTATAAGTAATCTTACAATACCTTTGACTCCCCTACACCTGTCATGCTAATACATTAACAGTCTTACAAGATCATTGTCAATAATACAATAGTATTAATAGCCGATATCTCCAGCTTTATACACTGTAAACAGTGAATATAGAGCTTTATCTTTCCAAATTGCTTTTTTCTATAACACACCAAGTCCATAGTGATATGGCCAATGGAGAATTTACATTATGTTTTCTTGTATAAAATGGACAGGCTCCCCTGACTCCCCCACACCTGTCATGCTAATACATATCAGATTTTAGCAATCTTACAATATCATTGCCAATAATGCAAGAGCATATTAAAAGCTGATACCTTCTGCTTTATACACTTTAATCAGTGCATTAGAGCTTTGTTTTTCCAATTTGCTTTATTCTATCCTATTACACACCAAGGCCACAGTGATATGGCTAGTGGAGGATTTACATAGTTGCTACCACAGTATTTCACATCATTATTATTTCCTTCGTGTGCTGGCGATATCCAACAGCGTTTCTCTTTCTGTTCTTCAAAGATAAACCCTGAAGAATATAATCTGCAAACATGCATACGTAAACACCACAGTCATAACCATTATGTTGTATAGTTATGTTTCTTTCCATTATTGTTTTCCATGTGTTTGATCGTACTGTCTCAATCTCATTAATGGAACTGAGCAATGTGTTCAAACATACAGCACCTCTACTATAACTTTCAAGTGAATCAAAGTACTTGATAGTCTTTGATTTCACATATACTACCAATAAGCTCCAGTGACTTGCAGTGTACACTGGAAGTAGTATCATATCATATTGTAGAATATTTCTACTACGGTAGAATTCTACTGCATTTCCTAAATTTCCTTGCATTCTGGTGAAACAAAAATTTCTTCAGCCAATATCTGATTGCCTTCATTTCTTTCTCTTTCTTGCAGATATTTCATATACACATTTATTACTTGATCATTTAGCCACTGTCTTTGAGCAAGAGTTGCTAGATCTCCAATGCTTATCTGATAGCCATACTTTCTGACTGTATACTAGTATTGCATCATCAACCTGCCTTACATTTTGAATGCCAGTCTTTCTCATTTGCTTAGAAATTCTTTTTTAGGGAATATATTTTTCCACTAAAGAATCCCTTTTAATGTCCTTAACAACGTGGGGTTTCCACATATTTTCATTTCGAACATTACAGACAACACAAATGTTGTTGTCGACATCATTCTCATCATTACTAAATTTTTCTTTACTTATCATCAGATAGATCACTTTGTGATATGAGAAATAATTTTCCTGATCCGGTAGATCAGTGTATATCAAATCTATCACTGTATTTGAATCAGTGGTAGGTTCATCAATCAAATGGTTCATGTCCTTCAACACTTCATCGACACTAGAGGTCTTAAACTTTTCAAATTTAATATTGAAGTAAGTCACCAAGAACTATAGTGAAATCAGTTTTATCTGACGTTTTGTTCACATCTTGAACAGTTGAACAGAACTGACTTTCAGACACTTTGGGGACTTTATATATCCCAAGTATTTTGCAAGATTACTTTATATTGCTTATTTCAATATTTAACGTTATAACGTTCATCTCAATACCATTCATATTGAATGGTTCAACAACAACTTCTTCCAGTTTCATTTGATCACTGACATATACAGCCATGCCATGATGGTTTTTCATTTTTTCTGTACAAGCATCATTTTTATACAAGGTATAACCTGGTATGTTATACATATCTGAATTTACACTTGCTTTTACTCTTGTCTCTGCCAGTATGACGACAGATGCACTTGCTTTTACATCTTCAAAATATTTCTGCAGTGATCTAACATTGTGATAAACCACAATTATTTTATCAGAGCTCACAGAACTCAAATCTCGCGTTCTGCACACGACTTGAAGTGTTGTACGCAATTCATTCATTTCTACTTTGACATCATTACTGACTGATATTTTGTTTTCGTTGAGGTTTATGATGTGTAAACCTTCAATAGTTTTCATCCTGCTTAATCCAACATAATGAATATGTGGAGTTTTCCTACCTTCGAAATCAACGACCACGCTTTCTAAAGTATCCCCTTGTGATCGGTGAACAGTTTTAGCAGCAGCTGGTCTCAAAGGTATCTGCATTCTCATCACTTCTGCATTCTTGTTTTTCCCAACTCTAAACTGTCCTGGAACAGCCAGAATAGGTGTCCACAGGGCATCCATTTCTGCACTGAAATGACACTTATAATCTTTTCTAGTTAACTTCCCAACACCTGGATTCTCAAACTGGACCAAGACTATAGTGCTACTTGCTGACCTGGACGCGCCTGATTGGATTTTTTTTAACCATGCAAGACGCCCCATTTGTCAACCCATCTTCCAATCTAGCATTTAAAGCTATTTCACACTTCAAACCAATTACCAACTCTAAAGTGGAATGTAATTGCATGTTTTTTCTCGGATACTCTGGAACTTTCTCTAGTATAGTTTTACCTACAGCTTGCGAAGCAGACCCAACTATACTATCTTTTGCTAAAATTACAATTTTTTCACCTACCATGTTATCATTTTTTCATTACTTAAAAAGAGATGTATGTCAAAAGGATACTCACTCTCTTCATTAACTTTCAACAATCTTGATTTAAGAATGTTGATATCATTACATTTTTCTTCTTCAGATATATAATTGCCTTCTCTTAATCTATTCAATAGCTCAGCAAAGGCTTTGCTATCTTTTTGCCTCATAATTTCTGTAAGTTCACACATGCAGAAATTATCTTTCCATATATTACTCGCTAATGGCCCATAGGCATTGTCGAGATTTTCAAATATATTGCTATCAAATACTGGTTTTAACTGAAACAGATCTCCAACACAGATAACATGACATCCACCGAATAACAGTGGGCTGCCTTTGATATCTTGAAATCTTTTATTGACAAAATTTATCATTCCACTTCCTACCATGGATATCTCATCAATAAAGACAACTTTCAAACCGCCAAGGCTAATTCTTAACGTATTTAATCTGCTACTATCTAAGCTTTTATATTGAAATGACTGACACACAGGGATCTTAAGTGCGCTGTGAAGAGTACTGCCATTGATGTTAAACGCGGCCTTGCTTGTCGGGGCCGACAATATTTGTTTAATATTTTCAAAATCATCACCTGCTTTAGTTTTGTAATACCTCAACAAACTTTGATGCAAAGCAGTTGTTACAAAACTTTTGCCTACACCAGCTCCACCAATTTTCATCGGGCATTTCATAGAGTGCCACCTGTTCTACAGTGGGAAGTCCGAAATCCATACCAATATCATACTCGTATTTGGTAGGCTTACCACTTTCAGAATCCTTTTTTATATTTAACAGTTCTTCTATTTCATCTCCCTTTTCAATTTGCTGGGTAACAGGTGCCTGTTCATCCTAGGCATCTTCCAAATTTTTACCTTCTGCAAGAATAGCTGCATCTACAGCATCTCTATTCGCATCATATTGCTTTATTTGCTCAACTATTTGTTCTTCTATTTGTTCATATCTGCTTTGGAAGGAATCAAATCCTCCCAATAAATCAACTTCTTCATCCCTCCAGTTGGAATACAACATGGGGAGTTCACTGTAATGTTTCTCGGGCTCCTTATCAACATTAAAATTGACATACCTAATGACTCTTGCCACTGCCCTTTTCTTTATCGTCGATTTTTTATTTGCTTTCTTTGCTTTAGAAGATTTCTCTCCCATGTTTTCATCGTCCCAGTCGGAGTTATGCTCCATTTGGTCTTCAACTAATGTCTGGTCGTTTTCTAGTTGCTTTGAGCGTTTAATATAGGTATTTTTCCTATCGTACCAAGCAAAAAAATCAGCCAGACTTGCATCTTCTAACTGCTTTGAGCGGTTCCTATACCTTTCTAGATAATTACTCGATTGGATATGTTCGTCTTCATCATGAAGGTTATCTAGTTGATCTTGCGATTTCAACAGATATACCCTTCCACAAGGAGGAGACGTGTTAATAAACACAACCTCTCTCGATGCTTTTCTCATAGGAAGTTGCAGTATGATATATGCAGCTTCCTGGGCACTAATTTCTACATTATTCAGAAACGTATTGCCTATTACATTAACTTGGTCTCTGATGCCATAATTACCGTTTCTTACTTCTTTCATTGCTTGCCTTAGCAAATCACTAATACCCCTTTGTGACTTGGCTATATATGAGGCTATAAACATAGCACAGGCATATACATCTAGCACAAACTGGATATCGAGATTCGCTCTCCATGCTTTCAGAAGAGAATTATAGGAATTAATCCTCAATTCACTCGGCGTTCTTTTCAGAAAGACAGTTGCTGATCTAATTGATGAACGTATTGACATAATATACTGCTCGAAAGTGATCGATACCTTTCCTAAGAAATCCTCAAAAGAGATGTCTTCACCCTCTTTTATTTCATCTAAAACTATCTTCACATTGTCATAATCACTTTTATGTGAATGAATGACTTCCTCACCAACCGTTGCATCGAGCGGTTCTGGAATTACAGTATTTGGCATTGGTGGTTTCGGGAAACCAAACCTGCAAATCTTTCGATTCTTCCTTCTACATGTATGAGAATGCTTATGTTTCTGATAATTTACAAGTGGCTGTAATTCTACATGATATCTTGGTATCAATGTCCTAAACAATTTCTTCATTTTCACTACACTTGTAGTTAGGAGCCCCATCAACCCATAACAAAGCATAAATGTGAGGCGAGCCTCTGTGCTGGAACCCAACCCTATTAAAGAAATCATTTATTTTCCCTGAGGGTGAGTTCTCTGCCTTCAGCACATCTCTGAACAACAGATTGACCTGGTAATCAAACTGTCTAACACATGTAACTGGGTCTGACGAAATAAGCTTACACTTTTTCTCCCAGTCCATGTTATCTATTTCCTCATCAGTATATTCTTCATCATCTTGCAACTTGCCTAATATTATAAGCAAATGCTTCTTTAAAAGTTACTTTATTGCTGATGAGCAAGCTTGAAAATAAAACAAGAGAAGGTCTATATTCTGCTAAATTGGAATGTGTTGAATTCCCGCTTATCATGTCTATTTAAAGGCAGTCAACCATTGTGCTCATCCTCGACAGATGATTCGCTGAGAGCTGTCATGTGATATAGATAGCCACAGCTTTAGGACTTAATTGCCCGTATTGTTAAACTGAATACTTTAGTGCTGGTTGAATAGTGAGAAACAATAGACCGACAATGGGTATTGATGGATGACATATCCGATCCGACACTGCCGTGAGTAACTGTCAATCTGCTTGATTGACACCCCTCTGCAGTATCCCCACCGATCGTTATGCTTTTGTCGGAAAAAGCTTTAAAAAAAACGAGAATAAACATAATATACATAAAAAAATCATTGGGTACTGTTTTCAAACCCGTGAAGGAAATCTAAGGTAGTTTTTTTGTTATAGATAGTTGAAATACGGTTTTTCAACATTATGTTGCAACTTTAAGCTGTACAGGTAATTTTGATGCGCTGCCAAAATGTAGACTTGAAATTTATGTCTAATTATCCGGCGTAGCTTATAAGCGGACCAGAAATTTAAATTCTCTCTTCATTACCATGAAACCGTGATATAATCAAACGGTTTTTTAAATCGGATAATAATTTTGACCTCCAGAGGGACCACAAGCTAACAAAAGCGATTTATCGGACAATCAGGGGACATAATTCAGGAAGTTATGATCCGATGGGCGCAAATATCGAAAGGAACCAAGATCTTTGGGTTATCAACATACATTATTATTATTATTATTAAGGATTTATATAGCGCCACTTCCACAGTACTGTGCTCCAGTGCGCTTTACAATGTAGATATAAAAGCAAGTATAGAAATAAAATAAATAGAAAACATAAATATAAAAAGGATATACAGGTAAGGTACGGCATACAATAGGAAAGACACGTACATTTAAAATACTTAAAACATAACCATATAGACAACTGTATAGAATAATAAAATTGATATAGTAAAAGTACGATAATTAGTAAAACACAAGAAAGACAAAAAAAATAAAATCTAATTATCACAGTTATACATGTAAAGTTTCATCAAAATCGGTTCAAAATTGTGACTTCTAGCTATAGGGTCTACAACCTTGATATAACATATTTTCACACTATTCGTGTACAAACGGCGGCCATTTTGTCCGTCAAGTCTAGTCCGATTTTCACGAAATTCAAACTCACTCTTCATTACCATGTAACTGTGATATAATCAAACTTTTTTTTTAAAATCGGATAATAATTTTGACCTCCAGAGGGACCAAAAGCTAACAAAAGCGATTTTTCGGACAATCAGGGGCCATAATTCAGGAAGTTACGATCCGATTGGCGCAAATATCGAAGCAACCAAGATCTTTGGGTTATAAACATGCATTTCAAGTTTCAGCCAAATCAGTTCAAAATTGTGACCTCTACACTGTTCACAAGCGAAGTCCGATAACCCATGAAGTTACAGTCCGATACATGCCAATATCGAAAGGAACCGAGATCTTAGGGTGATAAACCTATATTTTAAGTTTCATTGAAATCGGATAAAAATTGTGACATGTAGACTGTTCACAAACAATTGTGGACGGACGGACGTCCGGACGGACGAACTGGGGCGACGACAATATACGTCCACATGAAGGTCTGTAAATTTGGTAGCAATCCATTCACCGTAATATCAATCATAGAATTTACATCAATAGCACTGTGATGATATTTTGTTTCGAGTCTATTTAAATAAGTTTCACAATCTTCACCTATTTATTGTGGCTTGTTTTTAAAACTCATGTGTGCACATGGTTTATATGCTTTTACAAATTCATTTTGTAAGAGTTTAATGTCCTTTTTTGTTGTTGGTTCTTGGTTATCGAACCAGCGTCGATCTCCGTCTCGTAAATTGTATGTAAAGAGAGACAACCGTGTTTCGGCTGACATATTTTGCATAGAACAGAAAAGATCGAAGTCTTGTAACCACTCCTTTGCGTTTTCTGCACTTAGTCCATGAAAGAATTTGGCTGACACACCGTATAAACATGCTTCCATGGTTTGTCTGGACCTTGTTTGTGTGGAATTGGTATTGGTATTAGTTTCAGAAGAAGATCGAAGCACTGCGGGTCACTACTTTATAATTTTCCGGTGTTGCTCCTTGTGGTTGCTCTCCGTGTCGTTTCATACGGTTTCTTCCGGTCTAACTCCACCAATTTTAAAAGTTACTTTATTGCTGATGAGCAAGCTTGAAAATAAAACAAGAGAAGGTCTATATTCTGCTAAGTTGGAATGTGTTGAATTCCCGCTTAGCATGTATATTTAAAGGCAGTCAACCATTGTGCTCATCCTCGACAGATGATTCGCTGAGAGCTGTCACGTGACATAGATAGCCACAGCTCTAGGGCTTAATTGCCCGTATTGTTAAACTTAATCCTTTAGTGCTGGTTGAATAGTGAGAAACAATAGACCGACTCTAAATTATTATCTTAGGTAAGTGTACTTCCTTTATGAAACAATGGGTATAGATGGATGACATATCTGATCCGACACTGCCGTGAGTAACTGTCAATCTGCTCGATTGACACCCCTCTACACTTCCACTTCGTTTCAGCGGCACTAAAACTACAAAAGTAAGTTGCCTCTCCCAACATTCTTATCATCCCGATTAGATCGGATTTGGCCTTTTTAAAGTATGGTGGCGAACCTCTCAATGTTTTCAATACCATATAGCCATCATCAAATTGCACTA
Source organism: Patella depressa (assembly GCA_948474765.1). NCBI lineage: Eukaryota > Metazoa > Mollusca > Gastropoda > Patellidae > Patella > Patella depressa. Next base: position 46,213,201 of record OX419715.1, on the reverse strand, counting down.
ATTTCTCCAAATGACCAGGTGTCCGGAGATCACCAGCCGTCAAATGTTTACCAGCAGTTTTATTTTTTCTAACTGCTATCTTTGCTTGACCAATCATAGTTTTCATTTGCAGCTTTTTCAACTTGAAAAAGATATCGTCAACACCAACTGCCAAGGGATCTTTTACGCCAATGTGTACACGGGACCTTGGTTTTTCATCCCATCCGAACGACTAGGCACCTGTCCTGTCAGGCCCTCCTTCTGCATCACTGACAAGAGGAAACCACGCCGGAAAATCGAGATGAACCTTTTCGGCCAATGCAGGGATCGAACACCCGACCTCCAGGCTAGTGAGCCAGCGCCTTGCCCACCGCGATTCCCCCCAGCACGATAGGCAACAATCCAACTTGTGAAGTCATCATAGCCCCTGAGTGGACCCAACAGGATTATCTTTCGTATAATATGATACAGGTTGCGCTCACATACATTAATATTTGAATTAATGGTTAATATTTTATATACATGTATAATTAAATTAACAAGCCAACAGTGACGTCCCCCGCCGAAATCCCAAAATAAATAGATGACACATATTAATTAATCGCACATTTATTTTTTTCAAACGTATCGAGCAATCAAACTGTACACGAAGTGTCATCCAAAAGTGTTTTATAAAGAAAAATGCTAAAACCGACGAGAAAAATGAAAATGTACCCTAGTTAGGGTGTCCCTAAAGGCAGACAAAAGGGCCCCCACGCTTGACAAAAGGGCCCCTCTGGCCAAGGGAAAGGGCCCTCGTGTCCGAGTCAATCGTTTCTATACACTGTTACTGTCGAATCCATTACTGAATGAGAATGCAGTCATTTTATAGGCATAAAAATCATCAATCAAGATGAACGTAAGTTATCTTGTCCCAAAGTATCATCCAATCAAATTGCTTATCTCTGCCTACCCTAAGAAGAAAATGCTCATCTTCGAACTCCATCAAGGCATTGACCTAATAAGCACACACACCAATTTTGAACATTTTAACTCAATTCGAGGGAGAGTTATTGTGTTCCAAAGTCTCGGCAAATCAAATTGCTTATCGCTCTGCTTACCCTGAGCAGAAAATGCTCATTATCGATCTTAGTCAAGGTATTACTGTAATGAAACTCTACACCAAGTTTCATCACTCTCACTTAATTAGAACTAAAGTTATCGTGTCCCAAAGCATCAACCAATCAAATTGCTTATCTCAGCTTACCCTATACACCAAGTTTCATCACTCTTACTTAATTAGAACTAAAGTCATCGTGTCCCAAAGCATCAACCAATCAAATTGCTTATCTCTGCTTACCCTAAGCGGAAAATGCTCATCTTCGAACTCCATCAAGGCATTGACCTAATAAGCATATACACCAAGTTTGAACATTTTAACTCAATTAGAAGGAGAGTTATTGTGTTCCAAAGTCTCGACCAATCAAATTGCTCTGCTTACCCTGAGCGGAAAATGCTCATTATCGAACTTAGTCAAGGTATTACTGTAATGAAACTATACACCAAGTTTCCTCACTCTCACTTAATTAGAACTAGAGTTATCGTGTCCCAAAGCATCAACCAATCAAATTGCTTATCTCTGCTTACCCTAAGCGGAATATGCTCATCTTTGAACTCCATCAAGGCATTGACCTAATAAACACATAGACCAAGTTTGAACATTCTAGCTCAATTAGGAAGAGAGTTATTGTGTCCCAAAAAGTGTGACGGACAGACGGACAGACAGACAGACAGACGGACGGACGAACCCATTTTAATAGTCCCCCAACTTTCTTCGAAAGGCGGGGGACGGGACAATTAGAACTAAAGTTATCGTGTCCCAAAGCATCAACCAATCAAATTGCTTATCCCTGCTTACCCTAAGCGGAAAATGCTCATCTTCGAACTCCATCAAGGCATTGACCTAATAAGCATATACACCAAGTTTGAACATTTTAACTCAATTAGAAGGAGAGTTATTGTGTTCCAAAGTCTTGACCAATCAAATTGCGTATCGCTCTGCTTACCCTGAGCAGAAAATGCTCATTATCGAACTTAGTCAAGGTATTACTGTAATGAAACTATACACCAAGTTTCATCACTCTCACTTAATTAGAACTAAAGTTATCGTGTCCCAAAGCATCAACCAATCAAATTGCTTATCTCTGCTTACCCTAAGCGGAAAATCCTCATCTTCGAACCTAATAAACACATACACCAAGTTTGAACATTCTAGCTCAATTAGGAAGAGAGTTATTGTGTCCCAAAAAGTGTGACGGACAGACATACAGATAGACAGACAAAGGCGGGGGACAAAAATATTTACCCGTTTGTTCGCATATCTGCTGCTCATCTTCTCCACCTTGCCAAAGTCTAGTGAACAGTGTCTACGCCAGCCAAACAAATGAAAAGGTCGACCGTGATTTGCACGTGCAACATTGAACCAATCAACAACTTGATCTATATTTAAAGTAGTTAAGTCTCTAACTCAATATTATCGAAAGTCTTTGACGTTAAAAACACAAATTATTTGTCAATTTAAATCAACATTGATGGCGTGGTCTTACCAGGAAAAGATGGGCTTCTGATATCCAATATTTAAGACAAAATATCTTTTTTACCATCGGTACACGAATCGTGTACCATACGGCGAGTCAGACTCATTTTCAGGTAGGGACCTAAAGAACAAGGCTAGGTATACTCCACATTACATCTCAAACGGTGAGCATGCACAATAAATACTATGTAGACTGGAATATCCAGACGCTATATATATATATATATATATATATATATATATATATATATATATTGTGATTCAATTGAGACTTCTGGTGTACTTCGCCAAACATAACTGATTTGATATTAGAGTAAAAACGGAAACGATTGAATGTAAATCAGTTTATATACATTCATATTACATTATTATATGGCTTGCGACCCATTGGCGATACTCGATTCACAGTTCAGGAATTGAATTCCAAAACTGGTGTCAATCGAGTGAAAAGGAGAATTTCGGATTACAGCGCATGCGTCGACTGTATAAAAAGTATCCCAACCAATCATGACTGCTGAAACATATTTTTTACCTAGGAATACGTCACGATTCTACTCACTCCACCTCAGCTGTCGGGACTGGAAGAACTGTGACAGGACTGAATTCCGCGTCACTCGATTGTAATTCTGTCGATTCGGGACGTTCTGGACTGTGAATCGAGCACCGCCATTGTGTCAATTTCTAGGCCCCAATTATTAGCGATTTAGCTCCTTCAACATCACAGCAGACGATTTGACACAGGGAATATTCTGTTCTGATTCATTATAAAATTACTGGTGTTATTATTGCCTTTTATCGCTTAACAAAATGATTATGACATTTTATTAACAAATCCAAAAATATATTTATACCGCAACATATTAACACCAGTATAATATTGGCGTTGACGTATAATCGAACATACGTATTTTAATTTTCCTAATAATACTCATATTTTACTTATATTTTCATTTTGCATGTATACATTGACGGATTTTAAGCAAGATAAAGCACGAGACTGAGGTTTTGCTGGGGAAAGAAAGATTGAAGAAAACAACCCGAGAAAAGAAGATAGGTTGCCAGGCAACGAAACATACGCCCACAGCAGCTAAATCGTCCGGGCAGTCAACAAGGGTTGTCGCATATTTTTACTTTTTTCGGTAATGAAACATTTGTAATACACTAAAAACTGATTAAGAGTAACAACTCATTATGTAATTATCAGAAAATCATTAGAATTTGATTGATTTTTATAAAGTTTTACCCCACGCTAACAATTAGTATATACATGAAACATTTAATATCATGGATTTAGCTGTTCAGTTATCTAAATTCATTGAAAATCAAAATACTTGTTCGTTTCAACACCTTAAACTCTATGTATCAATCTGAAGTCAATCGGATGGTAACTTTGGCCTCTATAGCGTCACAAGAATTTTTGAAGTTATCAAGGGAGATAACTCTGGCAGTAATTATTTGAAATCGCTGAAAATCAATAGGCTTCTTCGTCTCATGACCTTAAACACTGTGTATAAATCTAAAGTCAATCGGATATTAACTTTGGCCTCCAGAGCGTCCACAAGATTTTTTGAGGTGATCAAGGGCCATAACTCTGGCACTAATTATCGGAAATCGCTGAAAATCAATAGGCGTCTTTGTCTTATGACCTTAAACACTGTGTATAAATTTGAAGTCAATCGGATATTAACTTTGGCCTCTAGAGCGTCCACAAGATTTTTTGAAGTGATCAAGGGCCATAACTCTGGCACTTATTATCGGAAATCGCTGAAAATCAATAGGCGTCTTCGTCTTATGACCTTAAACACTGTGTATAAATTTAAAGTCAATAGGATATTAACTTTGGCCTCTAGAGCGTCCACAAGATTTTTTGAAGTGATCAAGGGCCATAACTCTGGCACTAATTATCGGAAATCGCTGAAAATCAATAGCCTTCTTCGTCTTATGACCTTAAACACTGTGTATAAATTTAAAGTCAATCGGATATTAACTTTGACCTTTAGAGCGTCCACAAGATTTTTCAAAGAGATCAAGGGCCATAACTCTGGCACTAATTATCGGAAATCGCCGAAAATCAATAGGCGTCATTGTCTTATGACCTTAAACGCTGTGTATAAATTTAAAATCAATCGGATATTAACTTTGGCCTCTAGAGCATCCACAAGATTTTTTGAAGTGATCAAGGGCCATAACTCTGGTAGTTATTATCGGAAATCGCTGAAAAACAATAAGCTTCTTCGTCTCATGACCTTAAACACTGTGTATAAATTTAAAGTCAATCGGATATTAACTTTAGCCTGTAGAGCGTCCACAAGCAATTGTGGACGCCGGACCGACAGACGGATCGACGGACGGACGGACGGACGGGGGCGACGACAATATACGACCACATTTCAATGTGGGCGTATAAAAAACCGAGGCCAAGCCTACACATAATTGAACACGCTTAGTAGGCCTCTCTGTACATTTACAGTAGCGGGACAGGGTACCAACTTAGTGAACATTTCGATTGGGGATTCCCAATCGGAATGATAATTAGGGATGGGTTGTTTCTAGGGCAAAATTTATTACGAAGACGATTTTGAGAGTATGTCACTTCTGTGACGTCATTTTCGATTGGGTCTGTCCGATTTCCACAATGGCCGTCAAAATTTGACGAAAAGTGAATTTCTTGTTGGATCCAGTATTTTTTTGAGGGGGGTGACAACCCCATGTTTTGTCTCACTGACCGCAGAGTGATGGGTGCCAAAGGCGCGGGCAGTAGAGCGGGGTATGCGCCATCATTTTTCAAATCAATTTCAAATCAATTTTTCAGAGCCACGCCCAATGTTTGTGCTCTATCATCTATGTCTACAGACTGGAATTCTGAATGGATCATCTTGAAACTTGGGGGCAGAGCCACGCCCAATGTTTGTGCTGTTTGTCTACATAATGGAATTCTGAATGGATCATCTTAAAACTACTCCTTATACCATATGAATAGCAACTAATTATTTTGGTGCTTGTCACGATCCCAGGAGCGTGGTACCACGCTTACGTTTTGTTCATTTTTTGTTTGTAAATACTCTACAGGTTGCAATTAACAACAGACTTTATTCAAATTCAGCATATCAATCATTTCAATAACTGAGTTGTACATATTACCATTTCTGAACAAACAGGAGAATTTAAATTATTAACAACTGAATATATCCTTTGAATGGCATTTAGTAATTGGAACATAATCAAATAACACACTTTTATGGAATAACAATTACTATGGTTTATTTCACTGCGACGTTTCAACAAGATTTCACAAGTCGTTATCAAATTGACACATACTGGATCTCACAGATTGATGATTATCTGAAAAATTGTTCATTTTAGGGAAAGTCTTGTGGCCATCTTAGATTTTGGAAACTATTATTTTAGAGGTTGTATTTAAGTTCAGTGACTCCAATAACCCTTTAAATGGCACATTACAAGGCATATCAAACAGTAAAATCCGAAGCATCAACCGTTTTAGGTAAATTTGGGCTGCAATTTTGAATTTCCGTCGTCTTTGATTGGGGGGAACTAATTTTAGAGATCAATTTTAAGTTTAATAACTACGAAAACCCAATCTATGACCCCTACCGAAAATGACGTCACAAAAGTGACATAATCCCTGCCCAAATTGACAATCTACTTGAGACTTTTGTTGAGATTGCAGGCACCGCAGATGTACAGAAAGGACCACCAAGCGTGTTTATTTATGCCAAATGAATAACTTAAAATTACATTATGGGAGATAAGATAAAGAGATGGCAGTTCTCACTATAATAATAGTTAAAAACTAGATAGTATAAAGGTAATTTGTTGAAAATTTCAGTCAAATTGGTCCAGTATTAGCCGAGAAACAAGCATTTGAAATATTCACATAGCCTCGGTCATCATTACTCAAATCATTAATATAAACAGCATAGTCTCGATTATCCACTTGATTGATTTAATTATCAACGGCCATTAAGCGGCATATAGGAAATAAATTCGCAAACATCGAAGGCTAGCCTTAACTTTAAGAGTTTATTATGGTCTGGATATGTTAATTAATGTCTAATTGATTATTTAGATAACATCTCAGGCCTAAAGAAAGACCTGTAATAAGCAGATTTTGCTCTTGCATAATGCTATTTTAAGTTTCATTGAAATCGGATAAAAATTGTGACCTGTAGACTGTTCACAAACAATTGTGGACGGACGTACGGACAGGGGCGACGACAATATACGTCCACATAAAAATGTGGGCATATAAAAATTACAAAATTCAGCTGCTCGTCTCATCTCAGGTTGTTCTAGATATGACCATATAACTCCAATACTGTTTAATCTCCACTGGCTCCCAATTACTTATAGAATTGAATACAAAATTCTGCTCTTCACCTACAAGTGTTTAAATGACGTAGCACCACTATACCTCTCGCAACTATTGTGTTTGTACAAGCCATCTCGTCAACTTCGCTCAAGTAACGATAACTTCTTGCTGATCGAAAGAAATGCAAAACAAGTATCGGTTGGGGAAAAGTCTTTCTCAATAAAGGCACCTAAATTGTGGAACAAATTACCACTTAACCTAAGGAACTGTGCATCACTTTCAACTTTTAAAGCAAATCTCAAGACGTTTTTATTTACCAAAGCTTTTTATTAATGTGATACGGTGTTGTTTTCATATTTGTTTTCTACTATTTACGTGTACTTTTATTTGTATGTATTGTATCTTCCTTTTAAGTTTGTAAAGAGCATCTGGGCACTCTATAGGTGAAAGATGCGCTATATAAATACATCATAATAATAATAATAATAAAAATCACAAAAAGGATCAAAAGTTTTAGAACAGAACAGAAGATAAACAACAATACAAATTAGAAAGGCAGTCGAAAATGAAGCGTCAGTTTTAACAACTTCGTTTGGATTAATTAATGCCAGATCTGTAAGGAACAAAACAACAATTTTATCTGACTATATTGTTGACAAGCCAACAGTGAGGCTGATGTCCCCCGCCGAAATCCCAAAATAAATAGATGACACATATTAATTAATCGCACATTTATTTTTTTTCAAACGTATCAAGCAATCAAACTGTACACGAAGTGTCATCCAAAAGTGTTTTATAAAGAAAAATGCTAAAACCGATGAAAAATGAAAATGTACCCTAGTTAGGGGGACCCTAGAGGCAGACAAAAGGGTCCCCACGCTTGACAAAAGGGCCCTCGTGTCTGAGTCAATCATTTCTATACACTGTTACTGTCGAATCCATTACTGAATGAGAATGTAGTCATTGTATTGGCATAAAAATCATCAATCAAGATGAACCTAAGTTATCTTGTCCAAAAGTATCAACCAATCAAATTGCTTATCTCTGCCTACCCTAAGCAGAAAATGCTCATCTTCGAACTCCATCACGTAATAAGCATACACACCATAAGTGTAAGAAAATTCATCAAGAACGTTTTGATTCTTTTGAAATTTTGGATTGTTCTCTACAGTTTTATTTCAAGGAAACTGGGATTATTATAATTTATCTCCCGCCCAATAAAAAATTGTGTCAAAGGTTTATGGAAGAATTTGGATTATTTCTAGACCAGTTAAATGTGACTAAGTGCTGCACTATTATTTGGTGGGATTTTAATTTTCATGTTGATGATTTTAACGACTCTGCCGCGATTGACTTTTGTGAAATGTTGAATAATAGATCTCTAACACAACATGTTTCTTCTTCTACTCATAATGGTGGAAATATTCTCGATCTTGTGATAACTAATCCATGTGATATTAAACTGGATAATCTCTCTGTCTCTGACAAATTAATATCGGTCATTTCCCGGCAAGTTTTAATCTTAAGATCCAGAAACCACAACCAACAAGAAAGACGGTAATATATCAAAGGTTTAAATCACTTGACATTACCAAATTTAAAGCGGAAATAGTCAACTTTGACTTCAATGACATTCAACATATTCAAGATGTACAAGAGAAGGCAGCCCAATACCACTCTCAACTTGCTGAAATTTTGTACTCACTCACTTGTGCCTCTTCAAACAAAAACATTTACCATTCGTCCCAATACGCAGTGGTTTAATGATTCTATTTTAGAAGCCAAAAGGGATCGTAATAATAAGGCCGAACATCTATGGCGTAAAACAAATCTACAAGTCCATAAACAGATTTATAAATCTTTTAAAAAAATGTGAATAAATTAATTGAAGACGTTACATTTTACTCTGATAAAATAGAAAATGGCGAAAACAGACAAAAAGACCCTTGTGAATTCCCTTTTGGGTCATAATGCTGAGCGGACTATTCTCCCGGATAATGCTAATGATAGTGAACTTGCGAATTTATTCTCTGATTTCTTTCAACCAAAAATACAGAAAATATGAACTTAACTTGATGATTTAAATAAAACTATTGACTTTAACGCTCACGGTTTTGGTAAGTTAGAAAACTCTGTTTATTTAGAAACTTTTAACCTGGTTACTGAATCTTTTGTTTTAAAGTTAATTAAATCGTCTGCTCCTAAATCTTGTTCATTAGATCCTGTTCCGACTCCTGTTCTTAAGGATTGTTTAAACTAAGTTATTCCATATTAATTCTTGTATATCATCCTCTACTGCTCCCAACCTTTCCAAACAAGCTTTTGTTACCCCTTTAATTAAAAAGTCTACACTGGATCCTAATATTTTAAAAAATAGGTTGCCAGGTAACGAAATTATACGCCCACGGTTACTAAATCGCCCGGCCAGTCAACAAGAATTGTACATAATCATCAGAAAATCATTAGAATTTGTTTGGTTCTTTTAAAGTTCTGCCCCATGCTAACGTTTAGTATACGAAACATTTAATATTATGATTTAGCTGTTCAATTATTGATTTTGCAAGAAATTCAAACTCAACCATCATTAATATGTAACGGGGATATAGTCAAACAGTTTTTTAATTCGGAATAACATTGTGACCTCCATAGGGTCAACAAGGTAAAAAACATGACTTTTTGTACAATCAGGGGCCATAATCCATGAAGTTTCAGTCTGATACATGCCAATATCGAAAGCAGCCGAGATCTTATGTGGATAAACCTATATTTCAAGTTAGTGTTAATTAAAAGATTATCCACTAATCTCACCTATTGCAGATATCCCAAAATAAAACAAAAACTATTACTCTAATCGAAAAATGTTTATATTACCAAATGTAGAATTAAAAACAGGCTTTACAAGCATGCTTTTTTTAAACAAAAATTCCAAAAAAACAACAAAGTTATTCTTTATCATAAAAAGAACTATGTAAAATAAGATTACGATTATGAATTATGAAGTTACATTTTACTGATCCATGCATCACACAGTAAGCACAATTGATTAATTTAGTCTATAAACAGTTTTTAGGATTGGCACTGTAAATATAATGTTCGCAATCACGAATTTCTTCAACCGTTATGTTCCTCCAATTTGTTTTTTCGAACCGCATTGAATTTCTCAACGTGATATCTATTTGTTTCGTCGATCAACCAATGCGAGCAAGTTTAATCAAAAATATATACTAAAAAAATTAAATTTGTTTTTCTCACGTTCTAATATGTATTATGGGCCTAGCCATCTCCTAAAAATGATGGGCATCTAACGGAATTCAGTGGATCATTCCAAATAAAATCCTTGTTGAAAGTTGAATCTCGAAGATTCCCCGCCATTTTGGTTCGCTTCGTCACTAGCTATTTCGGAGCCTTCGTGTTCCTCACTCGAATTGTCAGTCAATTCGCTGTCCAGGATATTATTATTGCTAATTTCTACATCTAATATATCTTCCAGTAAAAATCCTTCGCAGTCTGAGTCGGAATCACTCTCCATACCGACAAAATTATTAACAATCTAGGCGTACAAAACTGACATTCACTCAACAAAATGGCGACCCCTGAAAATCTTTTTCCTTTAGAGTTCGCGACCTTATGACCCCTAAAACCTGTGTTGTGACGTATAGTTTACAACTTCAATTAAGTTCAATCATTAGTTAAAACTATATATTAATTGGCTAATTACGTCTGGAAAGCGAATCGAAGGTTTTTAAAACTTTATTGATCAATAAAACGTACATGAAAGAAGTCGACAGCAGTCGTTGCTGGGAAAGTTTTTTGGCGAGTTTACGACCTTATAACACCTAACACCTTGTTGTGACCTAGACATTTTATGATAGCAATCATTAGTTAAAGCTATTGTTTTAAGGAATTACAACTTTTGGAATGTCAAGCGTCTTTTTTTATAACTTTATTGGTCAATTAAATAGTACATCAAAGCGGTCGACCGTCCAAAATGGCGACCGATATGAACAGAAATTTCTCGTGAGCTCGCGACCTTATAACACCCAAACCGTTGTTGTGACGTATACATTTTATGATTCCGATAAATAGTTTAAACTATCAGTTTACCAGGTGACTACTTTTGGGAATCCAAACGGCAATTTTTTAATAACTTTATTGATCAATAAAACAGTACACCAACGATGTCGTCACCAAGCGTTGTACGGGAGTCTGACTAGACACTAGGTCAACGTCTGGCAGGGTAAGTCGGTGAGGCTCAGTGGCTAATTATGTCGCCTCCACTAGTAACCTGTACCGAATGAGTTAAGTCCTGTATTTCATACTGTATTGGGAGCAGCCATTTTGTTGGTCAGTTCCAGTCTGATATTCATGAAATTCGAAGCCGACAATGATTATGGTGTGATGGTACACAACCTAGAAATGTGACTTTTCGTCAAAATCGGATAAGAATTGTGACCTGTGGGAGTCCACAACCATGATATACCATATTTTTATACTATTCACGTACAAACGGCGACCCTTTTGTCCGGCAATTTCTGTACGATTTTCACGAAATTCGAACTCAACCTTCCTTACGGTGCAACAGTAATATAATCAGAGGTTTTTTCTAAATCGGATAATAATTGTTCGAGAGACAAATAGAGAACAAGCAATACCGAAAGTGATTTTTCCTACAATCAAAGGCCATAATTCATTAAGTTACAATTTGATATGCGCTAATATCGAAAAGAATCAAGATCTTTAGGTTATAAACATGCATTTCAGGTTTCATCAAAATCGAATTAAAATTGTGACCTCTACAGGGCCCACAACTTTGATATACCATATTTTTACACTATTCGCGTACAAACGGCGGCCATTTCGTCTGGCAATCATGGTCCGATTTTTCTCAAAATTCGAACTCAACCTTCCGTAGGGTGTAATATTGATAGTGTCAAACGTTTTTTTTAAATCAGATAATAATTGTGACCTCAAGAGGGACCATAGGCGATTTTTCGGACAATCAGGCGCCATAATTCAGGAAGTTACGATCCGATATGCGCAAATATCAAAAGGAACCAAGACCTTTGGGTTATAAGCATGCATTTCAAGTTTTTCACGAAATTCGACCTCAAACTTCATTACGATGTAACGGTGAAATAATCAAACGTTTTTTTAAATGGGATAATAATTCTGACCTCCAGAGGGACCAAAAGCTAAAAAAGGTCATTTTTCGGACAATCAGGGGCCATAATTCAGGAAGTTACAATTCAATGGGCGCAAATATCGAAAAGAACCAAGATCTTTGGGTTATAAAAAGACATGTCAATTTTCATCAAAATCGAATCAAAATTGTGACCTCTATAGGGTCCACAATTTTGATATAACATATTTTCACACTATAATCGCGTACAAATGGCGGCCATTTTGTCTGTCAATTTTGGTCCGATTTCCACGAAATTTTACCTCATTCTTCATTACCATGTAACGGTGATATAATCAAACGGTTTTTTAAATCGGATAATAATTTTGACCTCCAGTGGGACCACAAGCTAAAGATAGGCTGGCACTGCCAGGCAGGATACGCCCACATTTTCGAGAGATGGATAGAGAACAAGCAATACTGAAAGTGATTTTTCCTACATCATTAAGTTTGAATTTGATATGTGCAAATATCGAAATGAATTAAGATCTTTGGGTTATAAAGGTTCATTTCAGTAGGCTTCAAATTCAACTGGGGATCATGTTGCTAAGCTGGCTCGGTAGCCTTGAGGTTGGGTGTTTGATCCCTGCATTGGGTGACAAAGTTCATCTAGATTTTCTGGCGTGGTTTCCCCTTGTTAGTGATGAAGGATGGATGGCCTAACAAGAACAGCTGTCAATTTTGGTCCGATTTTCACGAAATTCAACCTCAACCTCCATTACGATGTAACGGTGATATAATCAAACAGTTTTTTAAATGGGATAATAATTCTGACCCCAGAGGGACCACAAGCTAAAAAGATAAGCTGGCACTGCCAGGCAGGATACGCCCACATTTTTGAGAGATGGATAGAGAACAAGCAATACCGAAAGTGATTTTTCCTACATCATTAAGTCCTGTATTTCATACTGTATTGGGAGCAGCCATTTTGTTGGTCAGTTCCAGTCTGATATTCATGAAATTCGAAGCCGACAATGATTATGGTGTGACGGTACACAACCTAGAAATGTTACTTTTCGTCAAAATCGGATAAGAATTGTGACCTGTAGAGAGTCCACAACCATGATATACCATATTTTTACACTATTCGCGTACAAACAGTGACCATTTCGTCCGGCAATTTTGGTACGATTTTCACGAAATTCAAACTCACCCTTCCTTACGGTGCAACAGTAATATAATCAGATTTTTTTTTTAAATCAGATAACAATTGTTCGAGAGATAGACAGAGATCAAGCAATACACAAAGTGATTTTTCCTAGAATCAAAGGCCATAATTCATTAAGTTACAAATATCGAAAAGAATAAAGATCTTTAGGTTATAAACAAGCATTTCAGGTTTCATCAAAATCGAATTAAAATTGTCACCTCTACAGGGTCCACAACTTTGACATACCATATTTTTACACTGTTCGCGTACAAACGGCGGCCATTTTTTCTGGCAATTATGGTCCAATTTTCTCGAAATTCGAACTCAACCTTTCGTAGGGTGTAACGGTGATAGAGTCAAACGTTTTTTCAAATCGGATAATAATTGTGACCTCCAGAGGGACCATAGGCGATTTTTCGGACAATCAGGGGCCATAATTCAGGAAGTTACGATCCGATATGCGCAAATAACGAAAGGAACAAAGATCTTTAGATTATAACCATGCATTTCAAGTTTCATCAAAATCGAATTAAAATTGTGACCTCTACAGGGTCCACAACCATGATATACAATTTTTTAACAGTATTCGCGTACAAACGGCGGCCATTTTGTATGGCAATTTTGGTCCGATTTTCCCGAAATTCGAACTCAACCTTCCTTACGGTGTAACGGTAATATAATCAACCGTTTTATTAACTCGGATAATAATTGTGACCACCAGAGGGACCACAAGCTAAAATAAGGCGATTTTGCGTATAATCAGGGGCCATAATTCAGGAAGTTACGTTCCGATATGCGCAAATATCGAAAGGAACCAAGATCTTTGGGTTATAACCATGAATTTCAAGTTTCATCAAAATCAAATAAAAAATGTGACTTCTACAGGGTCCACAACCTTGATATACCATTTTTTAACAGTATTCGCGTACAAACGGCGACCATTTTGTATGGCAATTTTCGTCCGATTTTCCCGAAATTCGAACTCAACCTTCCTTAGGGTGTAACGGTGAAATAATCAAACGGTTTTTTAAATCGGATAATAATTGTGACCTCCAGAGGGACCACAAGCTAAAAAGGGTGATTTTTCGGACAATCAGGGGCCATAATTCAGGAAATTACATTCCGATAGGCGCAAATATCAAAAGGAACCAAGATCTTTGGGTTAAAAACATGCATGTCAAGTTTCATCAAAATCGGTTCAAAATTGTGACCTCTATAGGGTCCACAAGCTAAAAACGTGATTTTTCGTACAATCAGGGGCCATAATCCATGAAGTTTTCATCCGATACATGCCAATATCGAAAGCAGCCGAGATCTTTTGGGGATAAACCTATATTTCAAGTTTCGTCAAAATCGGATAAGAATTGTGACCTGTAGAGAGTCCACAAACAAATTATTGACGGACGGACGTCCGGACGGACAGGGGCGACGACAATATACGTCCACATAAAAATGTGGGCGTATAAAAAAGGTCATTTTTCGTACAATCAGGGGCCATAATTCAGGAAGTTACAATCCGATATGCACAAATATCGAAAGGAACTAAGATTGTTAAGTTGTAAACTTGTGTTTCAAGTTTCATCAAAATTGAATGAAGATTGTGACCTCTACAGGGTTCACAACCTTGATATACCATATTTTTACACTCTTCGCGTACAAGCGGCAGCAATTTTTTCAGTCAATTTTGGTCCGATTTTCCCGAAATTTGAACTCAACCCTTCCTTAAGGTGAAACGGTGATATAATCAAACGTTTTTTTTTTAAATCGGAAAATAATTGTGACTTCCAGAGGGACCACAAGCTAAAAAGGGTGATTTTTCGTACAATCAGGGACCATAATTCAGGAAGTTACGAAAAATGAGCGCAAATATCGAAAGGAACCAAGATCTTCGGGTTATAAACATGCATGTCAAGTTTCATCAAAATCTGTTCAAAATTGTGACCTATATAGGGTCCACAACCTTGATATAACATATTTTCACACTATTCGCGTACAAACGGCATCCATTTTGTCCGTCAATTTTGTTCGATTTTCACGAAATTCGAAGTCAGCTTTCATTACAATGTAACGGTGATATAATCAAACAGTTTTTTAAATCGGATAATAATTTTGACCTCCAGAGGGACCACAAGCTAAAAAGGGTAATTTTTTGGACAATCAGGGGCCATAATTCAGGAAGTTACGATCCGATGGGTGCAAATATCGAAAGGAACCAAGATCTTTGGATTATAAACATACATGTCAAGTTTCATCAAAATCGGTTCAAAATTGTGACCTCTATAGGGTCCACAACCTTGATATAACATATTTTCACACTATTCGCATACAAACGGCGACCATTTTGTCCATCAATTTTGGTTTGATTTTCACCAAATCCAAACTCATTCTTCATTACCATGTATCGATGATATAATCAAAGTTTTTTTTTAAATCGGATAATAATTTTGACCTCCAGAGGGACCACAAGCTAAAAAAGCAATTTTTCGGACAATCAGGGGACATAATTCAGGAAGTTACAATCCGATGGGTGCAAATATCGAAAGGAACCAAGATCTTTGGGTTATAAATATACATGTTAAGTTTCATCTAAAACGGTTCAAAATTTTGACCTCTATAGGCTCCACAACCTTGATAATAACATATTTTCACACTATTCGTGTACAAACGGCGGCCATTATGTCTGTCAATTTTGGTCCAATTTTCACGAAATTTGAACTCAACCTCCATGAATATGTAACGGTGATATAATCATACATTTTTTTAAATCGGATAACAATTTTGACCTCAAGAGGGACCACAATCAGGGGCAATCATTCAGGAAGTTACGATCTGTTGGGCGCAAATATCGAAAGGAACCAAGGTCTTTGAGTTATAAACATGCATTTTAAGTTTCATCCAAATCGGTTCAAAATTGTGACCTCTACACTGTTCATAAGCTACAAACGTGATTTTTCGGACAATCAGGGGCCATAACCCATAAAGTTACAGTCCGATACATGCCAATATCGAAAGGAACCGTGATCTTAGGTTGATATACCTATATTTTAAGTTTCATTGAAATCGGATAAAAATTGTGACCTGTAGACTGTTCACAAACAACTGAGGACGGACGGACGAACGAACAGGGGCGACGACAATATACGTCCACATGAAAATGTGGGCGTATAATGATCGATGCATATTTATTTATTCACTTTCATATTTTCTAAAATAAATAAAACAAGCCAACAGTGAGGCTGATGTCCCCCGCCGAAATCCCAAAATAAATAGATGACATATATTAATTAATCGCACATTTATTTTTTTCAAACGTATCGACCAATCAAACTGAACACGAAGTGTCATCCAAAAATTGCTTATCTCTGCCTACCGTAAGAAGAAAATGCTCATCTTCGAACTCCATCAAGGCATTGACCTAATAAGCATACACACCAATTTTGAACATTTTAACTCAATTCGAAGGAGAGTTATTGTGTTCCAAGGTCTCGGCAAATCAAATTGCTTATCGCTCTGCTTACCCTGAGCAGAAAATGCTCATTATCGATCTTAGTCAAGGTATTACTGTAATGAAACTATACACCAAGTTTCATCACTCTCACTTAATTAGAACTAAAGTTATCGTGTCCCAAAGCATCAACCCATCAAATTGCTTATCTCTGCTTACCCTAAGCGGAAAATGCTCATCTTCGAACTCCATCAAAGCATTGACCTAATAAGCATATACACCAAGTTTGAACAGTTTAACTCAATTAGAAGGAGAGTTATTGTGTTCCAAAGTCTCGACCAATCAAATTGTGTATCGCTCTGCTGACCCTGAGCAGAAAATGCTCATTATCGAACTTAGTCAAGGTATTACTATAATGAAACTATACACCAAGTTTCATCACTCTCACTTAATTAGAACTAAAGTTATCGTGTCCAAAGCATCAACCAATCAAATTGCTTATCTCTGCTTACCCTAAGCGGAAAATGCTCATCTTCGAACTCCATCAAGTCATTGACCTAATAAACACATACACCAAGTTTGAACATTCTAGCTCAATTAGGAAGAGAGTTATTGTGTCCCAAAAAGTGTGACGGACGGACGGACGGACGGACGGACAGACAGACAAACCCATTTTAATAGTCCCCCAACTTTCTTCGAAAGGCGGGGGACAAAAAATGAATATACATGTACTATTTTTTTTAAATAATCTTAAAATTAAAATAAACATTCCCTCAAAAGCAGATTCATTCCAACCTTTTACACCCAATCACCCTATCATAATCCAGCCAGAGATCTGAATAATAGAAAATTAGAGCTAACTTGTAACTCCACCTCTTCCATAGCACCAATAAAGAATACTGAACCTCGTTTAAGAGATATAGGTTGTGTTATACTGTGATTAGTTAGACTACCCTGTCCTTGTATTACAATACAGATACTAGCGCTATCTATTGGTGCTAATTTCTTCTCTCTTATGGTCACTGGTATCTAAAAAGTAAAACAAAATAAAATTTTATTTTTTGAAGAAAGTAAAGTGAATTACAGTGATAATAGTTTATTGATCTGTACGAGAAATCAACTTCTCATGTTCACTTTCATTATGAAATATTATCAAATATTGTCTGGGGATCACGTTGGTAAGGCGATGGCTCGCTAGCCTGGAGGTCGGGTGTTCGATCCCTGCATTTGCCGCGAAAGTTCATCTCAATTTTCCGGCGTAGTTTCCCCTTGTCAGTGATACACAACGGAGGGCCTGACAAGGACAGCTGTATAGTCATTCGGATGGGACGGAAAACCAAGGTCTCGTGTACACATTGGCATGCACGTAAAAGATCCCTTGGCAGTTGGAATTCAATATAAGAGTAGGCTGTAGTGTCACTGCCCGGGCAAAATTTCCCTCATGGCACATCGTATTAGGGGATGGTGTTATTTTACAAATGTTGATTTTCAAATTCGGGGCCGCCTCCAAAAGTTGTAGTTACCCTACCCATGTGTGAACATATATTTTTTTATTTCTTTCTGATTACAGTATTACTTTAGTCTGCAAGCACACAATAAACACACATAGGTGAGTATATATAGACAAATATAGAAGTATACCGTACATAAAAAGTTTTATGGACAAGAAAATATAACAGCAAAATGTTAGACAGGTCGTTAAACACTGAGAAAATATCAACACATATAGAATTTGTGGAAATATTGCCGCCATTTTGAATTTCAGCCTTCTTGGACTTTCAAAAATTTAACATCACCAATGAACTAAGTAACCCCGGAAACCCAAATATAGAGTCAAGATGAAGTTATACATGGAAAAATAATGAATATTATTTTAATAAAATCTAAACTATCACCATCAGTTTAACCCCCACTATCTTCAGAGAGTATGTACAGGGGGGTTAGGAGGGTCAGAATTTTTTTTAAAAAATATGTTCATACATGCGTAGGGTAACTACAACTTTTGGAGGGGGCCCCGAAAAAACCCATATTTAACACCATCCCCATAACTGTATAGCGTATACCCATCTTCCATTAGCACGGGTTAGATGCAGAAGAGTAGGACGTTAAACCCCATTTCATCTCATTTCATATATGGTCTGATTGGTCAATTTTAACTTTAACTTGTTCAACTTTTGCTTTATCTAACAATGAAGCAATATTGCAAATACAGTATTTAAATTTTATTAAAAAAAATCTTCATTATTTTTCCCTGTATAACTTCATCTTGACTCTATATTTGGATTTTCGGGGTTGCTTAGTTCATTGGTGATGTTAAATTTAAGATTTGAAAATCCAAGACGGCTGAAATCCAAAATGGCGGTACTATTTCCACAAATTCTATACGTGTTGATATTTTCTCAGTGTTTAACGACCTGTCTAACATTTTACTGTTATATTTTCTTGTCCATAAAACTTTTTATGTACGGTATACTTATCTATATTTGTCTATATACACTCACCTATGTGTGTTTATTGTGTGCTTGCAAAGTAATGTAATACAATAATCAGAATGAAATAAAAAACATATGTTCATACATGGGTAGGGTAACTACAACTTTTGGAGGGGGCCCAGAATTTGAGTTACAAGTTAGCTCTAGTTTTCTATTATTCAGATCTCTGGCTGGATTATGATAGGGTGATTGGGTGTAAAAGGTTGGAATGAATCTGCTTTTGAGGAAATGTTTATTTAAATTGTAAGATTACTTAAAAAAATAGTACAAGTATATTCATTTTTTTTATTTATTTTAGAAAATATGAAAGTGAGTAAATACATATGCGTCGATCATTTTAACACTACCAACCAAAATATACTGTAAACCTTTTCTTATCAAATTGAATCATTTCAATAGATGTCATAGTCTCCATCATGCTTTACACAGAATTTCTTGTCATGTATTATGAGGGCTGGCTGAAAAGTGGAACTAATCGGTTGTCATTGTCCCAGTAATGATGACGTCATGAAAGACTTTTTGGGGGTTGTTGAAGAAAAGTTATGTTGAAATATGAAAGCTTAAAAATATTAATTTTAACAGAAACAATAAGCTTTCATATGTAATACATAATAATCTTAACAAAAACAATAAGCTTTCGTATGAAATATGAAAGCTTAATAATCTTAACAAAAACAATAAGCTTTCATTGTTAAAATTATTATTAAGATTTCATATGTATTACATGTGAAAGCTTATTGTTTTTAGCTAAAATTATTATTAAGCTTTCATAGTTCATATAAAAGCTTATTGTTTCTGTTAAAGTTATTATTAAGCTCTCATATTTCATATGAAAGCTTATTGTTTCTGTTAAAGTTATTAAGCTTTCATATACTATTCAAAAAAAGTAGGGGATATTTGATTTTTAAGTGTTATTAAAGTCACCTAATGAAAGTGACGAAGAAACAAATGACAAAATGAAATGAAGTTCACATTCATCGATTTATTCCAAACGATCGTTAGACTAAGTAAGGCACAGACTGACCATTATAAGGGTAAAATGATACCCAGGGTCAAACAGCAAAGTTACCACAGCATCACAACAAAGTCAGTAACGGGTAAATCCTCCTCTGTTTGCCAAACAAGCATTGATCCGACGTGGCATACTCCTAATGAGACGCCTAAGGTCATTTTGATCCAGATTGTCCCATTCCTGTTGCAACGCAGCAGCAAGTTCTTGGACAATTGGCAGGACGTTGTTGACGTTGACGTAACCTCTGTTCAAGCATGTCCCAGACATGCTCGATGGGGGAGAGGTCGGAACTCAGTGCTGGCCAAGGTAATGTGGTGATGTTCTGTTGTTGGAGGTAACCTGTAACGATCCTGGCCCTGTGACATCTTACGTTGTCATCCTGGAAGATGAAACGGCGGCCATGACGTCGTGCGAACGGCACAACATGGACTGCCAAGATGTTGTCCCGGTAGTACTGGCCTGTAACACGCCCTGCAGCAACATGTAAAGCCGTTCTTCCAGCAACAGTGATGCCTCCCCACACCATAACAGAACCACCCCCAAATCGATCATGTCTGATGACGTTAACGTCTTGGAAGCGCTCGTTTCGACGACGCCACACCCTCCTCCGTCTGTCCAAAAAATCAACAGTGAACCATGACTCATCTGAAAACATCACATTGCTCCAGCGTCGATTATCCCAGTGTTGACGATCCCTACACCAACGACGTCTTGAATGAATGTGATGATCTCTCAAACAAGGGATCACGCGAGGACGTCGGGCGCGAAGGTGACCCCTATGCAGTCGATTCCGAATCGTCTGGCCACTCACTCTCACACCAGTGTCTGTTTGAAGACGAGCGCTGATCTGATTTGCTGTGATGACACAATTTCTCAAGGCCAAGGTACGGATAAATCGATCCTGGGCTAGAGTTGTCGCCCTTGGTCGACCTGAGCGTGGTCTGTCCTGTACAGATTGTGTATCACGGTATCTGGACCATAGCCTGCTTATGACAGACTGAGAAACATTCATCGTCCGCGCCACAACGGCCTGTGTTGTGCCGATCTGTAGCATGCCAAGGGCACGTAACCTTTCATTTTGGGTAAGCCGACGCATATCAAAATTTGTTTTCTGGTCACTAAAACAATTAAACTGATGTTTCAACCCTGGAATTCAATGCCACAATGACTGTAACATTTAAAGTCAGAGTCGTGCAAATCTTGGGTTGGACCCCCATGATGATCCCAAGCATCACCTGCATTCCATGCGGTTTGGGCGTTTGGGCGTCACATGTAACTGGAAATGTTTCTTCTGTTAGGTTCTATAGTAACTTTTTTCGTAGTCATTTGCATATTTTAGTATTATGCCCCCAAAATCAAATATCCCCTACTTTTTTTGAATAGTATATTTCATATGAAAGCTTATTGTTTTTGTTAAGATTATTAAGCTTTCATATTTCATACGAAAGTTTATTGTTTTTGTTAAGATTATTATGTATTACATATGAAAGCTTATTTTTTCTGTTAAGATTAGTATTTTTAAGCTTTCATTCTTCAATATAAAAGCTTATTGTTATTATTATTATTTTTTTGTGTGTATAGTTTCTGCAAATCGGATTTCTCAGAATCTAACCATACGATCTTTCTGAAACTTTGACGTCCCCCCCCCCCAAAAAAAAACGTTTTACAAATCCGAAATCACTGAATTTTACGAATGATGAAATTGACCTACATACCTATAACTCTGTTACTATGTGACCTATTTTACTATTTCTTTTTCTTTGAGTAGCTTGACATATTTACTTCAACTCTGCTTTTTTCCGATTTTCGAATTTCGAAAATGAGGTCATTGACATTTCGTACCGGAAGTAAAACAGACTTGTTAACTTTTTTAATATTCGTACGATTTTCATGAAATTTGGAATGTATGTAGCTATCATGTACCCAACTTCAACGATACCATTAGATGTGTCATGAATTATCTCCCCTTGGAGAAATTTGGGATCAAAGTTTTGAAAACAGTCGACGAAATATAGGACAGATCACCTTGAATTTTTTTTTTTGTGTACTACCTGGGGTATTCTTCATGTGTACATAAAATATGAAGTCTATCGATCGAACTGGAAGTGCCACCATCTTGAAACGTGAAAAATCCCTAAGGCTTTTTTTTTCTATTTTACTTACAGACATAGGAGTTATATTTTCTGAATCCTTGAAGAAATGCCTAAAAAATGTTCAGAGCAGAATTTTGATTTAGGTTAACTGATGGTCGCCATTTTGAATTGAATAAGAGAAATAGTGAAAAATCAACAATTACAGGCTTGTAAACAAACACAATATGCCATAGTATGTTCAATATGTCTCCTATTTCTGAAATTAATACATTTCAGGATAGCCTGGATAATTTCGAATTTTTGGTATTCAAATTTTTCAAAAATTCGTATTTCGTCTCTGACTTTTTTTGTGCCGACAAAGCTGTTTACGAGTGAAAATAGATTTTTTTTTCTTGTTCAAATTATTTATATGACCCATGACATGTGACAGGAAGTGACTGTGAATATGAAAGCTTTAATATCTGCTTAACAGATCTCGTTAAGCTTTCATATGTATTACATATGAAAGCTTATTGTTTCTGTTAAGATTAATATTATTATTATTTCTTTTTGTGTTTTATCCACAAATCTGATTTCTCAGAATCTAACCCATAGGATCTTTCTGAAACTTTTACATATCCCTCCAAAAATGGGTGGTGGCTGTTGATTAAATATTTTTCAAAACATTTTACAAATCCGAAATTTTACGAACGAATGCATTTGACCTACAATGCTTTAACTTTGTGACTAATTGACCTATTTTACTAAAAAAAAATTCTTTGAGTACCTTGAGACAATTACTTCAAGTTTGCAATTTCCGATTTTCGAATTTCAAAAATTCGTCGCTGTGATTTCAAACTGGAAGTTATGACCAATTTGACAACTTTTTTAATAGTTGTACGATTTTCATGAAATTTAGCATGTTAATAGATCTTACCGATGCAACTTCAAAAATATGATTAGAAATTTTCTAAATTATCTCCCCTTAATGAAATTAAGGATCAAAATTTTCAAAATAATCATCGAAATATAAGGTCAGAATGACCTAATTTTTTTCCGATACTAGACAAGTAATTACTGATTAGTAAACAAAATATGGAGTTTGTCGATCGAACCGGAAGTGCCACCATCTTGAAAAGTGAAAGTCCCTAAGGCTTTTGCGATATTGCACTTACAGACATGGGAGTTATATTTTCTGAATCCTTGAAGGAATGCCTCAAAAACGTTCAGAGCAGAATTTTGATTTAGGTCAACTGATGGTCGCCATTTTGAAGTGAATATGAAAATTAGTGAAAAATCGACATTTTTTTGCGGACTTGTAAACAAACACAATAGGGCCTAGTATGTTCAATGCGTCTCCTATTTCTGAAATTAATACATTTCAGTAATGACTGATTTGTACACAAAATATGGAGTTTGTAGCTCAATCCGGAAGTGCCACAATCTAGAAGTGTGAAAAATCCACAAGGCTTTTTTGATATTTTACTTACAGACATGATTTTCTGAATCCTTGAAGGAATGCCTAAAAAACCTTCAGAGTAGAATTTTGATTTAGGTCAACTGATGGTCGCCATTTTGAAGTTAATATGAAAAGTGGTGAAAAATCGACATTTACAGGCTTGTAAACAAACACGATAGGCCGTAGTATGTTCAATGCGTCCCATATTTCTGAAATTAATACATTTCATGATAGCCGGGATACGGGTCGAATGTTTGGTATTTGAATATTTCAAAAATTCAAATTTCTTCTTTGAATTTTTTTGTGCCGACCAAGTTGTTTACGAGTGAAAATAGTTGGAAGAATACGTCTCGATTGCCGAGGTCATTTTCGATTTTGTGGTAGTTGAAAATGTTTCGTCTAGGACGTTTTTCGTGCCCACAAAGATGTTTACGAGTGAAAAATCATATTCACTTCACTAGATTTGACCGATATTAATGATTTCTTTTTTCTTGTTCGGATTATTTATATGACCCATGACAGGAAGTGACTGTGAATATGAAAGCTTTAATATCTGCTTAGCAGATCTAGTTAAGCTTTCATATGTATTATATATGAAAGCTTATTGTTTCTGTTAAGATTATTATTAATATTATTTTTTTTTTTTTTTTTGTGTTTCCTGCAAATCGGATTTCTCAGAATGTAACCATAGGATGTTTCTGAAACTTTGACCTACCCCGCCAAAAATGGGAGGTGAGTATTGATTAAACATATTTCCAAACGTTTTAAGAATTCAAAATCATCGAATTTTACGAACGAATGAATTTGACCTGCATTACCGTAACTCTGTGACTATTTGACCTTATTTACTAATTTTTTTTCTTGACAAAAATCATTTTCAACTGCAGTTTCAGATTTTCGAATTTTGAAAATTCGTCGCTGTGATTTCGAACCGGAAGTTGAGACCAACTTCACAACTTCTTTAATAGTTGTACGACTTTTATGAAATTTAGTATGTAAGTAGATCTTACCGATGCAACTTTAAAGATGTCCTTAGAAATTTTCTAAATTATCTCCCCTTGGTGAAATTACGGATCAAATTTTTCAAAAAAATCAACTAATAAATATAGGTCAGAATGACCTAATTTTTTATTTCAATACTAGACAAGTAATTACTGATTCGTACCCAAAATATGGAGTTTGTTGATCGAACCGGAAGTGCCACAATCTTGAAACTTGAATTGCGAATTTTTTACTTTTTTTTATACCTATAAAAATTTCTTGCCGGAATTTACAATTTTGACCAGTCTTTTCGCCAGCAAATATTACTTTTACAAATGATAGAGGGTGTCACTGAAGCAAAACAACTAAAGTATCGGTTGGTAGCTCAATGGATCGGCTATATAACAAACTTCCTGTCAGACTTTCCTGAAAGCCTATTGAGATTACTAAAAATTTTATTTTTTTAATTATTATTATTCTTTACCGAGGGGGCCTATTTCTCTATGATTGAAAAGAGATACCGATTTGCGGGTCATCTTTCTATCGGGAAACCATGTGGTGGTTACTCAATAAAGCAATTTTTAGTCTTCTGCGCAGACTGGAAGTGTCCGAATTTTGAACGTTGGTAAGAAATTAAAAATTGGCCGTGGTTTCGTCAATTCTTTACCTATATTCAAACAAATTACATTTTTGGAAAGCCTGAATCTTTTCCAAGACAATAGCAATCTCACATTTTGCGATTTCGAAACTTCGTCGCTGACTTCTATCGTTCGAAAATTGAAAACACGTCGCCTACGAGACAATTTTGTTATTTTTCAAATTTGGATACCTAAGTCCATCCGATTCCAGTAATATAATTTTTATTCAGAGTTATATCGCCCTTTATTTTCTGATTTTTTTCGAATTTTCTTACCGTTTTGTGAGCTCAGGTTTCGTTTTACTGACGAAATTTTCAAATTTGACCTATATTTTTGGATACCTGAAGTCCATATCGGAATAATATAATTTTTATTCCGATTTATCGCCCTTTATTTTCCGATTTTTTCGAATTTTCTTACCATTTTTTGAGCTCGGGTTTCGTTTTACTGACGATTTGATCTTTCTGAAACTTATGGAACATAAAGTTATAATCCAATACCAACAGGTAAAGCAATTCGGACAAGGATCCTTAAAGGGACAATAACATTCTTGTTGGCTTGGTAGCTCCAGAAAATAAATAATACCCTTATTCTAAGTACTAGATGTTTAAATGTCCTACCTGTTGTGTAAATTATCCATTACAACCTATTTTATATGTCCAGAGGGTTCGAAAATATTTTAAAATCCAAGTCACATTTGAAAAGGTTTACGTTAAGACTTTTCAAATCAATTGGTTGAATTTTTCCAATTTTTTAAATTAGGTGTGTTAAGATGAAATTTATATCATCATTTAATTGGAATATTCTAAAATAATACGATTTGTTGACCAGAATGAAGATTGGGACATATTTTTCAGTTACAACAAGAGTGTTATTGGGGCTTTAAACCGGAAGTGGTCGAAATAGTGTGCAATATTTTGAAAAAAATGCAAAAAACGGATGTTTTGGGGGAAAACACGACTTCTCCATCTGATATCAACGGATTAAACAAATTAAGGTACCTTTGGATGACACGAGGATCGGACTATCGTATTATACCAAATTCATACGGATACTATGAAAAGGCAGTAAAATATGGCACACTGAAAATCAAGTATTTTCTGATTTTTAGCAATTTCGGATGCCTGTATCCAAAAACTACACCAGCAATTTTTTTAAAACGTTCTCATCGAAAGTCCCCTCGGCAGTCTTGTATACAAAACATTCCATTAAGACTTTGAAATATCTGGAATAGGTCAAATAACGGACTGAAAATCGTAAAAAAGTCGAAAAATCGTGAAATTTTGGAAAATGCTCCATTATTTTTTTTATTTTAAGAGATTTTCAAAAAAAGTTTAAATATTCAGATAGCTGGATAATTCAGATAATATGTATGTAGTTATTGAAATTTAATTTTTCGATTTTTTTACGTTTTTGCATTTTTAGCACTTCTGAACATAGGATTTCTCAGTGGCATTTTGTCTGATCAGATAATGTAATATATCATTACAGAGCCCTGCAACTTTTTAATTTCACAAAATGGTTATCAAAACTATACCGACAATAATCTCCATACCGGAAGTATTCAAAAATTGAAAAAAAGGATAAAAAAAAAATGGCGCTCTTGCGAAAACCCTGATTTCTCTGTTAGATATTAGCGGATCAAAAGAACTAAAGTGCCATTGGATAGCCCTATTAATGCACTATCATATGACATCTAAATGATACGATTTAGATTGTTAAAAATTAAATTATGGTACACCGAAAATCTAGTATTTTGGAACATTGTTAGATACCCTTTTTCTCGAAAACGACTCCAGAGATTTTCCTTACACGTTTTTTACAGATAGTCCTATTGGTGTTCTGGAGTGTGTATTCAAAAATAAAAGCATTGAAATAATATAGCCCCAATCTTTGAAAAAATGTTGAAAAATCGTCAAATTATTGAAAATATTCTCTTGTCTTTTTTTCCAAAACTACTCAGTGAATGTTTCCGACACTTCTATTACAGGAAATAAAATATTCAATTACCTAATTAAAGTTATCCCAACAATGATCCAAAATACGGAAGTAGTTGAAATAATATCTTATATTTTGAAAAAAAATAAATTCCCAAAAGTAAGAAAATGGTGTGCTCTTGTGAAAAAAAAAGTGATTACTACGTCAGATTTCTTCGAATGAAAATAAATGAAATATCGGTTGATAGAGTGGATAATGGACTATTATATGAAATCAGAATAAAATCTTGTTTGATTCTTGAAAGCCGGTTCAGTGATGCTTGCAGGTATAGTTATTATTATTATTTACCGCAAGAGCCTACTCGTTCTCCATGATCGAAAACAGATATCGATCTAGAATTAGATTTTCTATCGGAAAACCATGTGGTGGCTACTTGATAAAAATATTTTTGAAATTTCTGCGCATACCGGAAGTGACTTTGTACGTTGTTTAAAAATTGAAAATTGGTCATAGTTTCAATTTTTTACCCATTTTCAAACAAATGACATTTTCTGAAACCCTGAATCTTTTCCGAGACAATGGCTATCTCACATTTTTCAATTTCGACCATTCGACCATGACTTTTATCGTTCGAAAATTGAAAACACGTTCTTTACGAGACAATTTTTGTTATTTTTCAAAATTTCAAAATTTGATTTACATTTTTGGATACCTGAAGTTCATCCAATTCCAGTAATATAAGTTTCATTCAGAGTTATCGCCCTTTATTTTTCAATTTTTTTCGAATTTTCTTCCCATTTTGTGAGCTCGAGTTTCGTTTTATGGCAGAATTGACGTTCCTGAAACTTCCGGAACATGAAGTTATAGTCCAATACCAACTTATAATGGAATTTCGCCAAGAATCCTTAAACTGGAAGTGGTCGGAATAGCGTGCAATATTTTGAAAAAAATTGCAAGAAATAGATATTTTTGGGAAAAACGCGATTTCTCCGTCCGATATGCAGTGTGACACCCAAAATATCTCTAAGATCTGTTGGTTAATTACCTCATATCGTATTACAGAGAAATCTGGTACTGGGGGTTTAAATACAGTAACTTTTATATCCTCCACACTTTCTACACCATTAAATAATGTTTTAGCTGTTGGTCTACCAGTATAATCTAACATCTCACATAGAGTATGTACATCTCTTAATTTAGGTGTCAAACCGGCTCTTACTACGTTATCAGAACATGCCATACACTCCATGCAATCTGAAAAAATAATATGTAAAGATAGATTACCTAATCTATTAAATTACTTTTGTCTTTAATTGTAAAATATCACAGAATAGTTTAAGGGAGGTAACTCTTTCACACCAAATTGTCTCCACTTAGACCACGAATGGACTGAACAAATAATTATACTTTTGAGAGTTAAGATTTTCCAAATACCACTGCAAATTATTAAGCGAGCTGTGTAACTGTGTAAAATATTTACATTATTATAAGATAGATATTGGGGATGCTCGATTCACAGTCCAGAACGTCCCAAATCAACAGAATTACAATCGAGTGATGTGGAATTCAGTCCTGTCACAGTTCTGCCAGTCCCAACAGCTGAGGCGGAGTGCATAGAATCATGACGTATTCCTAGGTAAAAAATATGTTTCAGCTGCCATGATTGGTTGAGATATTTTTATACAGTCGACACATGCGCTGTACTCCCCGAAATTCTCCTTTTCACTCGATTGACAACAGTTTTGGAATTAATTCCGGAACTGTGAATCGAGCATCCGCATTATTACATATGTTTTTTTCCATGTCAAGTGGACCAAATTTCGCGAAGTTGGGAACATGAATCACCCAAAAAAAATGATAAAAGATAGGTTGCCAGGCAACGAAACATACGCCCAGAGCAGCTATATCGTCCGGGCAGTCAACAAGAGTTGTCGCATATTTTTACTTTTTTCAGAAATGAAACATAATACGCTAAAAATCTGATTAACCCTTTCAGTGCTAGTACATTGCAGTGTATAAAAATGAAATCAAAAACGCATAGCGGTGTATGCAGTTTTTCACTTGTCAGTGTAATTTGCAAAGGGAAATAATCAATTCGATTAAATAGAGTTATTTCCCACAACTCTTCAGCATTCGAGACGTGAACGGCTCTAAATGTTTATTTCCTGTTTGAAAATAAGCATGCACAATACTGGATCTTGTGCTAAATATTTTGATACCAACGGTTATTTGTGGGTTTGAGTAAGGGTTAGGCTTGGTCCAGGGTTAGGGTTAGTGTTGTGTCGCGATCCTGGTTTGATTATAGATAATAATATTGTAATAGAGTTATCTCCCTTTAATTGTAGCACGCTAGTTTTCAGATTATAAACGTCAGACTGCCTACACATCGTCTTGTTATTTCTCCCCTAGAAGACTCGTACCCACACAATACACAAACATTACAATGGCGACGAGGATGCAAGAGTAGTATTTGTAGTCTTAGGGAAGCTGTAAATAAGACGTCGAGGTGATATAGGAGTGGAATCTTAGTGTGAACTTTGCAACCGAGTTGGGAATTTTGGCGCCAACGAACACACCATTTAAGCAGTGTGCGCGTGATCAGAGCGTGCCATCGTCTTTGACATTTCACATTACTGGAAGTCTCGTTGTTTACGTTCAAGAAATAAGACATGTCAAATTTAACATTACCAAATTTCCCTTCTTTCGACATTCACCAGGATGGAGTTGGACCCAGATGGAAGAAATGGCTTGAAAGGTTTTCCCGTATGTTAATCGCGATGGATGTTGACGATGACAACAAAAGAAAACGAGCCCTTTTGCTTAAAATAGCATTATGCAAGAGTAAATCTGCTTATTACAGGTCTTTCTTTAGGCCTGAGATGTTATCTAAATAATCAATTAGACATTAATTAACATATCCAGACCATAATAAACTCTTAAAGTCAATGCTAGCCTTCGATGTTGGCGGATTGAATTCCTATATGCAGCTTAATGGCCGTTGATAATTAAATCAATTAAGTGGATAATCGAGACTATGCTGTTTATATTAATGATTTGAGTAATGATGACCGAGGCTATGTGAATATTTCAAACGCTCTTTTCTTTGCTAATAGTGGACCAATTTGACTGAAATTTTCAGCAAATTACCTTTACACTATGTAGTTTTTAACTATTACAATGAGAACTGCCATCTCTTTATCTTATCTCCCATAATGTAACTTTAATTACGCTGGTCCCGATGTTGACAAAATTTTCGACACACTTGAAAATACAGGTTGAGACAATGGCAACAATACAGCAGTCACAAAATTGAATCAATACTTCATTCCAAAGACATGCCTTGCATATGAAGTTTACAATTTTCGTCAGGCAAAACAGACCGAGGATTCGTATCACACACGTCTCCAAAATCTTGCTAAAACCTGTGAATTACAATTTTCGTCAGGCAAAACAGACCGAGGAAGAGAACTTAGCTTCGTATCACACATGTCTCCGAAATCTTGCTAAAACCTGTGAATTTGCTGATATTGACAGAAATAGCCAGTCAAATTATACTGCACTGCACATCACAATGCCTCAGAAGACGAGCAATTCGTGCAGATCTTGGTCTTCAAGCTATATTGGAAGCGGGCAGAGCACAGGAAATCAGTGAAATACAAGCAACAAAATTAGAAAAGGCTGACGACAACATAACATTTGAAAATAAATCCATGACACCTACCCCTCATGTCAACTACATGCGATTTAAAGGTTGTGCTCGCAGATCGTCGGACACAACAGAAGATACGACCACCCTTCTCGTAATAAATTCAGAGGTGATAGAACTGAAAATTATCATAAACATGATAAAACTAACGAACATAAGCCTATATGTAATAACTGTGGAACACCCAGCAGCCATAAAACCTGTCCTGCAAAAGGAAAACAATGTCGTTACTGTGGAAAGAGAAACCATTTCTCTATCGTTTGTAATAGCAGAAATGCTTATAAACAGCAATCAGGTCATATTCATAGCCTCGATGCTAATGGTAATGATGATGATGAAGAGTTTTTGTTTGCAATTGATGGTAAATCGACACATACAACACAGTCGTGTCGTGATGTTAATATTAGCAACACAAAAGTTCCAATGGGCATTGATTTTGGTTCATCTGTCAACACCATTGATAAGACATCTTACCAACAAATTAAGTGCCATTCCGCAGTAAAATTAAAACTCAAGAAAACCATCAAGAAACTGTTTGTGTATGGGTCAAATGTTCCTATACCCATAGAAGGAGTAATCACTCTACCTGTCAAATTCAGAGACAAACTTACTAACGCTTCATTCTACGTTGTCAAAGAAGCTCGAGGTAACCTATTAAGTTATAAAACAGCTGTGGATCTTGGGTTGGTGTATATTAAACCTGAATCAGTCAACACCGTGAATGAATCACCGGAACTGAAAACAATTCTGCTTGAATAAGAAAACATCTTCAAAGAAAGGGTTTGGAAGTATTAAAGGCAAGAAAGTTCACCTTCACATTGACAAAGATGTGGTACCAAAACAACAACGTCACAGACGTATCCCGTTTCATGTACGCAAAGACGTCGAAGCTGACGATTAACCTCTACGACGATTAACCAAAGTCGATACTGCTGGTCATGGCGTCAACCTCAAACGGAAGCTATAAATCAATTGAAAGCAGCTTTAACAAGTTCCTCCGTTATGACCTATTTTAATCCAGGGATAGAGTGTGACGTAATTGTGGATGCTAGTCCAGTTGGATTATCTGCTTATTATCCCAAGAAGGCAAAATAGTTAGCTATGGTGTTAGAGAATTAACAGACACAGAGCAGCACTACTCACAGACTGAGCGAGAGATGCTTGCTGTCGTTTGGGCTCTAGCACATTATCACTTATACTTGTATGGTTCGAAATTCAAGGTCATCACAGACCACAAACCACTACAAGGAATTTTTAAAAGTCTATAACCTGCATCTGCCATATTCCTGGAGCAATGGCCCGAGAAATCCCTCTCTGACCATTGCTGGAATAGCGTCTGTTTCTTGAACTTATGCGGGAGTGTGTCTATTCTTTCCGTTCAATGAAAGCTATCACTTAAGTACAGCAACATGACAGTCCTTTGTTTAATCTGGGTCTTCCCTAAAACTTTGGACAGTGATTTAAGATATTCAAAACGGTGAAAGTATTTTCGTTTCCAAACAGTATTGTTTACATTTCAATCGACTTGGTAGTCTCGTTTGTCACGCAATTAGTTTTACTGCAGTATTCTGCTATGCACGGGTTAATTAGGCATAATAAAATCGTGAGTTATGACTTAACGTTATGTAAACATATTTGGTCCAATATTGGCAGCTAGTGATTGATTGGTAGATGGACTACTGACAAATCAAAATTTAAAACAACAATATCCACTCATAATAGCAGTGTGTAGTTGGATTACCTCTAATCAAACGCAACACTGCGCGTGAGTATGGCATCTGCTAGAACGGAAAGGTGGCGACTTAGATTAATGCCATATGAATACCAGCTAATTTACAAACCTGGAAAAGACGAAAATAATCCCGCTGATTATTTCAGTAGACATCCAAACAATGCATGTCCTGAGAAGGAGTCGATTTCTGATGAATACATTAATTACGTATCAGAGAATGCAGTTCCTAAATCGATGACTCTTAAAGATGAACAAGTCAAAACATCAGAAGACACAATTTTACAGAAAATCCTACAAGCCCTGCAAACTGGTAATTGGTCTGATCCTTACGTTAAGGAATACGTCAAAATTAAAGACGAATTGACTTATGGAAATGGTGTAATACTCTGTCAAAAGCGTCTTGTATTACTAACGTCTCTACATCAAAAAGCGGTCGAATTAGCACATTCAGGACACCAGGGAATGGTGAAAACGAAATGTCTTTTAAGAGAAAAAATTTGGTTTCCAGGCACAGACAGAATGGTGGAAAACAAAGTCAGATCTTGCATTCCTTACCAAACAGCAACCAACACTCCAGAGAAAAGAAACCACTTGTAATGTCTCAAATGCCCTCAAGTCCTTGGGAAAATTTATCAATGGATTTTGCTGGTCCATTTCCAAATGGAGATTATTTAATGGTAGTTATAGACGAATATAGTCGTTTTCCTGAAGTAGAAGTCATATCAACAACTTCAGCTGAAACAGTAATTGGGTCATTCCAGGTCAGATCAACACAGAAATCTGAAATTTTTAACCCGACCCCCTTCGATTTTGATGAAATTTTGTACACATGATGTCTATGACGAGAGAAGCCCAAATCTGAAATTTTAGCCAAATCGACGCATTGGAGGCCGAGATATGACCTTTTGAACTTTTGACCTTTTTGACATTTTTCGCGTTCCCCTGAATTTTCAAATCCTCATATCTCAGCAACCAGTATGCCTATCAGGGTGTAATTGGTGTCGTTGGAAAGCTAGAAAGACAAGGAATTCATTTCCGGTCTCAGAATCTAACTTGAAGCAAGTTTAGTGGTTTTGATTTTGTCACCCAAGTTTTGACCTTGATTTTGACCCAAAGGCCCTGGTGACCTTGACCTGAACTTTTGTCCGAATGAAAGCTAAGACGGTCTACTATCATATGTTAAAAGATCACAATGGTAAAATTGTTCTTTTCCGAGATACCATGTCTTTAATTTCACCATGGTTACATCAATAACACAGTATTTCACTGGGTGGGAGCTATATCTGGACTATGTGGTACATAAAAAATTCAAAATAAAAAAATCTTCAGTTCAAACTCAATTCAGCTTTATTGAGAGCCATTTTCATTTAAAACTAATCATCGGATTTTATCGATTTCATTTATCATTTTTATGGTACACAAGCAGCACTACGATTGCAGCATAAGTATTTCAGTCAACATAAACTAAGTAAGATATGGACAGCGATTAGGAGGTCCGAACCAGAAGCAGTTAGTGATGTGCACAGATTTTAGAGATAGACTCCATGTCCAATTTAGTCCGCAGAGATAATACCTCTCTCTCTTGTCTATCCGTCACCCGTCGTATGGAC
Organism: Patella depressa; assembly: GCA_948474765.1. Lineage (NCBI taxonomy): Eukaryota > Metazoa > Mollusca > Gastropoda > Patellidae > Patella > Patella depressa. The sequence goes on along the minus strand of OX419715.1, from coordinate 46,178,903 downwards.
GGCGTTCGAATGTGGGTAGCCTGATGACACTGATCCAATGAATAAAAGCTACAATCCTCCAACTCCATGTTTGCATTGAAAAACAATATCCGCAAAATGAAGAAACTAACTATTGATTGAAACGAATATCAAATGAATTTGAAACTGCTACATATTTGTCTATGTACAGAAGACGCTCTAGACACTGACCAACCATTGAAATTGGCTGTGACTTGTGAGGAGTTATCTTGTGAATCTGCTCGATGTTCAAGTTCCTTATCAGAGTAACATAAACAAACGCCAAAATGCAGCTAAATAAATGGGGTTCACAATAATCACTACCAGAGAACTTTACCAAGCTAATTACAGTAATCTGATCTGCTGCCATGCTGAATTTATGGAAGCATGGTACAATTGAATTGATGATATCTTGGGAAAGAACAATTTTACCATTGGGATCTTTTGATATATGATGGTAGACTGTCTTAGCTTTCATTGGGACAAAAGTTCAGGTCAAGGTCACCAGGGCCTTTGGGTCAAGGTCAAGGTCAAAACGTGGGTAAAGATATCGAAACCCCCAAAAGTGTTCCTGATGAGTTCTGATGCCATAAATGGATTCCTTGTCTTTCTAGCTTTCCAACGACACCAATTACACCATGATAGGCCTACTGGTTGCTGAGATATGAGGATTTGAAATTTCAGGGGAACGCGAAATATGTGGAAAAGGTCAAAAGTTGAAAAGGTCATATCTCAGTAACCAATAGGTCGATTTGGCTAAAATTTCAGATTTAGGCTTTTCTAGTCTTAGACATCACTTATGCAAAATTTCATCAAAATCGGAGGGGGTCGGGTTAACACCGTGTGTTGATCTGAGCTGGAATGACCCAATTCCATGTCTCGACACAATATTCGCCAGACAAGGAATTCCCAGGAAACTCAAGACAGACAACGATCCGCCCTTTAACGGATATGAATTTAGACGTTTCGCCAATCATTTTGTATTCCATCATCAGAAAGTAACTCTCCTGTAGCCAGAAGCAAATGGAGAATCTGAACGGTTTATGTCCACTCTTAACAAATCAGTCAGAACATCAGTAGCAACTGCTTTGAACGAATTTGTTGAATTTTTATGTCAATACAGAGCAATGCCTCACTCGAGTACCAAACTTTCACCGTTTGAAGCTTTGTATGGTAGAAAAATGAACATTCTTTTACCTTCAAGTAATACTGAGAAACCGTATAACAAACATGAGGAATTGGTGCAACAAGATAAACAGAGTAAGGATGACACCAAACAATATGCTGATGAAAAATGTCACACAAAACCGTCTCGTGTCAAAATTGGTGACACAGTATTAGACAAACAGAGAAAAATAGGTTGCCAGGCAACGAATCATACGCCCACACAGCAGCCAAATCGTCCGGGCAGTCAACAAGAGTTGTCGCATATTAAGGAATTATCAGAAAATCATTAGAATTTGTTTGGTTTTTATAATCAAACATTTTTTATATAAATCAGATAATAATTGTGACCTCCAGAGGCACAACAAGCTGAAAAGGGCGATTTTTTTGGACAATCAGGGGCCATAATTCAGGAAGTTACGATCCGATGGGCACAAATATCGAAAGGAACCAAGATCTTTGGGTTATAAACATACATGTCAAGTTTCATCAAAATTGGTTCAAAATTGTGACCTCTATAAGGTCCACAACCTTGATATAACATATTTTCACACTATTCGCGTACAAACGGCGGCCATTTTGTCCGTCAATTTTGGTCCGATTTTCACGAGAGAGAGAGAGAGAAATGGGGTTTAACATCCACTCAACACAAACTAGGTCATTTCGGGACTAACATATGGTTTAATTTTATTTCAATAATTCGCTTGCGCGTAGGGGTCTTTAGCAGTGGGAGGAAAGCGGAGTGCCCGGAGGAAACCCACGAGGTTGAGAAGGCGCCCCTATCTCCATGCCACATACGCTCACACCAGGGCTCGAAACCACAGCCGCAAGCCAGAGGTGACCGGCCAGCTAGAGGTCGAAGCGCGGCACTCTAGACCACTATGCCATCCAAACCCCTGTCCGATTTTCACGAAATTCGAAATCAACCTTCATAACCATGGAACGGTGATATAATCAAACGTTTTTTTAAATCGGATAACAATTTTGACCTCCAGAGGGACCACAAGCTAAAAAGGGCGATTTTTTGGACAATCAGGGGCCATAATTCAGGAAGTTACGATCCGATGGGCGCAAATATCGAAAGGAACCAAGATCTTTCGGTTATAAACATACATGTCAAGTTTCATCAAAATTGTGACCTCTATAAGGTCCACAACATTGATATAACATATTTTCACACTATTCGCGTACAAACGGCGGCCATTTTGTCCGTCAATTTTGGTCCGATTTTCACGAAATTCGAATTCAACCTTCATAACCATGGAACGGTAATATAATCAAACGTTTTTTTAAATCGGATAACAAATTTGACCTCCAGAGGGACCACAAGCTAAAAAGGGCGATTTTTCGGACAATCAGGGGCCATAATTCAGGAAGTTACGAACCGATGGGCGCAAATATCGAAAGGAACCAAGATCTTTCGGTTATAAACATACATGTCAAGTTTCATCCAAATCGGTTCAAAATTGTGACCTCTATAAGGTCCACAACCTTGATATAACATATTTTCACACTATTCGCGTACAAATGGCGGCCATTTTGTCAGTCAATTTTGGTCCGATTTTCACGAAATTCGAATTCAACCTTCATAACCATAGAACAGTGATATATTCAAACGTTTTTTTTAAATCGGATAACAATTTTGACCTCCAGAGGTACCACAGGCTAAAAAGGGCGATTTTTCGGACAATCAGGGGCCATAATTCAGGAAGTTACGATCCGATTGGCGCAAATATCGAAAGGAACCAAGATCTTTGGGTTATAAACATGCATTTCAAGTTTCATCCAAATCGGTTCAAAATTGTGACCTCTACACTGTTCACAACCTTGATATAACATATTTTCACACTATTCGCGTACAAATGGCGGCCATTTTGTCCGTCAATTTTGATCCGATTTTCACGAAATTCGAACTCAACCTTCATAACCATGGAACGGTGATATAATCAAACGTTTTTTTTTTAAATCGGATAACAATTTTGACCTCCAGAGGGACCACAAGCTAAAAAGGGTGATTTTTCGGACAATCAGGGGCCATAATTCAGGAAGTTACGATCCAATTGGCGCAAATATCGAAAGGAACCAAGATCTTTGGTTTATGGACATGCATTTCAAGCTTCATCCAAATCAGTTCAAAATTGTGACCTCTACACTGTTCACAAGCTAAAAGATAGGCTGGCACTGCCAGGCAGGATACGCCCACATTTTCGAGAGATGGACAGAGAACAAGCAATACCGAAAGTGATTTTTCCTACATCTTTAAGTCCTGTATTTCATACTGTATTGGGAGCAGCCATTTAGTTGGTCAGTTCCAGTCTGATATTAATGAAATTCGAAACCGACAATGACTATGGTGTGACGGTACACAACCTAGAAATGTGACTTTTCATCAAAATCGGATAAGAATTGTGACCTGTAGAGAGTCCACAACCATGATATACCATATTTTTACACTATTCGCGTACAAACGGCGACCATTTCGTCCGGCAATTTTGGTACGATTTTCACGAAATTAGAACTCAACCTTCCTCATCAAAATCGAATTAAAATTGTGACCTATACAGGGTCCACAACCATGATATATCATTTTTTTAACAGTATTTGCGTACAAATGGCGGCCATTTTGTCTGTCAATTTTCGTCCGATTTTCCCGAAATTCAAACTCAACCTTCCTTACAGTGTACGGTGATATAATCAAACGTGTTTTTAAATTGGATAATAATTGTGACCTCCAGAGGGACCACAAGCTAAAGAAAGGGGGATTTTGCGTATAACCAGGGGCCATAATTCAGGAAGTTACGATCCGATATGCGCAAATATCGAAAGGAAGCAAGATCTTTGGGTTATAACCATGAATTTCAAGTTTCATCAAAATCGAATTAAAATTGGGACCTTTACAGGGTCCACAACCTTGATATACCATTTTTTAACAGTATTCGCGTACAAACGGTGGCCATTTTGTATGGCAATTTTGGTCTGATTTTCCCGAAATTCAAACTCAACCTTCCTTACGGTGTAACGGTAATATAATCAAACGTTTTTTTAAATCGGATAATAATTGTGACCTCCAAGCTAAAAAAAAGGCGATTTTGCGTATAATCAGGGGCCATAATTCAGGAAGTTACGATCCGATATGCGCAAATATCAAAAGGAACCAAGATCTTTGGGTTATAACCTTGAATTTCAAGTTTCATCAAAATCGAATCAAAATTGTGACCTCCACAGGGTCCACAACCTTGATATACCATTTTTTAACAGTATTCGCGTACAAACGGCGGCCATTTTGTATGGCAATTTTCGTCCGATTTTCCCGAAATTCGAACTCAACCTTCCTTAGGGTGTAACGATGATATAATCAAACGTTTTTTTAAATCGAATAATAATTGTGACCTCCAAGCTAAAAAAAAGGCGATTTTGCGTATAATCAGGGGCCATAATTCAGGAAGTTACGATCCGATATGCGCAAATATCGAAAGGAAGCAAGATCTTTGGGTTATAACCATGAATTTCAAGTTTCATCAAAATCGAATCAAAATTGTGACCTCCACAGGGTCCACAACCTTGATATACCATTTTTTAACAGTATTCGCGTACAAACGGTGGCCATTTTGTATGGCAATTTTCGTCCGATTTTCCCGAAATTCGAACTCAACCTTCCTTAGGGTGTAACGGTGATATAATCGAACGGTTTTTTAAATCGAATAATAATTGTGACCTCCAGAAGGACCACAAGCTAAAAAGGGTGATTTTTCGGACAATCAGGGGCCATAATTCAGGAAATTACATTCCGATAGCCGCAAATATCGAAAGGAACCAAGATCTTTGGGTTACAAACATGCATGTCAAGTTTCATCAAAATCGGTTCAAAATTGTGACCTCTATAGGGTCCACAAGCTAAAAACGTGATTTTTCGTACAATCAGGGGCCATAATCCATGAAGTTTTGATCCGATACATGCCAATATCGAAAGGAACCGAGATCTTTTGGGGATAAACCTATATTTCAAATTTCGTCAAAATCGGATAAGAATTGTGACCTGTAGAGAGTCCACAAACAAATTGTGGACGGACGGACGTCCGGACGGACGTCCGGACGGACAGGGGCGACGACATAATACGTCCACATGAAAATGTGGGCGTATAAAAAAGTGATTTTTCGTACAATCAGGGGCCATAACCCATGAAGTAACGGTCCGATACATGCCAATATCGAAAGGAACCGAGATCTTAGGGTGATAAACCTATATTTTAAGTTTCATTGAAATCGGATAAAAATTGTGACCTGTAGACTGTTCACAAACAATTGTGGACGGACGGACGGACGGACGGACGTCCGGACGGACGGACGAACAGGGGCGACGACAATATACGTCCACATGAAAATGTGGGCGTATAAAAATCACAAAATTATCTACACCGTTTTATAGAGAAGAAAGGAAGTGTGATCACTGCTCAATCTGGTGGTCACAAAGTCACTAGAAATTCTTCACACTTTAAAAGAGTTAATGTGAACCCAGAGGTCACATTTCAAGAAGAAGAGGAATAAGAAGATGATAACAATTTTCAAAATAATCAAAATATGGAGAATGATTATCATCATAATAACCATCAACAAAATAATCAAAATCAACACGAAATAGATCTACCTATACTAAAGGATGTTAGAAAGTCAACACGTAGAAAGAAGTTACATACAAAATATAAAGACTTTATAATTTGAAATTACAGACTGTTTAAATAAGAACAACAATCACATTTTAATTGTGTAATGACAATAGTTTAGTTAATTTTATTGAGTGAATTACAGACAGCGAATCAAACAAGTCCTTCAGAATTTATTAATTCGAGTTTAAAGTTTTAACCTTTTTTCATTTTGATAATTAATTTTAGGAAACAAGTTTCTATCCAAGGTTAGGAGGATTGTCGTGTCGCGATCCTGGTTTGATCTGTAGTTTGATTATAGATAATAATATTGTAATAGAGTTATCTCCCTTTAATTGTAGCACGCAAGTTTTCAGATTATAAACGTCAGACTGACTACACACTGTCTTGTTTTTTCCCCCCTCGAAGACTCGTACCCACCCAGTACACAAACATTACAGTTAGGGCTAGCCCTGTTTACATCTCAAGACTTTGACGAAATCTACAGGGCCAAGCAGTTACCCTAACCCACAATCTGCATTCTCCAAATATTAAGCACAACGCCGAAGATCCAGTATTGTGCAATAAACATCTCGAATTTAGAATGGAGGATAGAGAAATACCCCGTAAACAATTGACGTATAGCAGGATCGATGACATTCTAATGCTATTTTTATGGACTACGATTCATGTGCAGAAAACGGGGATTCATCATCAGATGATGGGAGTGATTCGAATTTTTCAATGACGGATTTTCCAGTAGAAGATGAACTCTGTAAGTAGCCTACGCCTTTTTTTATTTTACACATTATTACTCATACATTTACATACGTGTTTAGTTTTATTTGCAGATATACCTATAATTATATAAGCCTATAATACCGGGGACTGTACAACACAGTGTACAACACAGTGACCCCTAAATCCGTTCACTTCATTTGATATTCATTTATTGTTTTAAGTGTTTTCTGAGATCCAGATTATCGCCCTTATTATTAAAATTGTTTGATGTTCTCACTCATGCTGCAAATTGACAGACTATCGCCATTCAAGAAACAACAATCGTCAAGTACAGTCACACTTCTGTACCATATTTCTTCTATTTTTTTTTCATTTTGAGTGAGGCCTTGTATCCTTACGGCCCTGGGTTGGTACAGCACAGTGGATCGCTTACGGAGACTTGGATTAGCAAAACAGACAAGTCACTAAATCTTAAACAGGTAACAGTCCCTCCTCGTTGTCATGACCATAAACCTGATCAATGGTATGTGGACAGAAACTGACAAAGATAATTTTGTGCCAAGTGATACAGTCTTTGTAGGTAATGAAGAGCTGCTGATTAGAACGCTTTCACAAAGTTTACACAAACTCTGCATGAAACAGGGCCCAGAATTGTAAAGTGTAGAGAAGAACATGGGATATAGGCAGGACTATGAAATGAGTAAGGGTCTTTTAAGAAGTAAACAGGATGTAGGCCTGCCTAAGCGATGGAATACAGAGTAGAAAAAAAATTCTTTCTTGTTACATGCAGGTACATGTATATTGATAATATTTCGCTCATTTTTATTTTTTTCCCTTTTTGGTTGTTTAAACATAAGTGAAAAAAGAAGTAATAAAAGAAGCTAGCCACATATCATACACACATTATAATTCTTTTATTATGTGATCATGAATAGCCTATATGTTTTTTAAATAAAGACCTTAAAATTACTAATTATTCTTTCCAAAAAACCAAAGAAATAACTAACTAACATCAAATCTTACCCCGCCACCCTCAAAAATTAACTGTGAAATTACAGAAAAGTAAAGACGAAAATGGTATATAATGTAGGCCTGTATATTGATGAAAAAATAAATTTTTTATTTAATAAACAGTGAAAATACTGAATAAAATATTGGGATATAGCCCCATAGGATTTAGTTATATAATGTAATCCTATACTTTATTACAAATAAATTTGTGCATTTATGCTCTCTGAAATTAGCACTGAAAAACAACATTATTAATAGTAAAGAAGAGAATGTGATATATAGTAGGCCTATAATATAAGTAGTTAGTTGTTTTAAAAAATAGGATATAGGTCAAAACTCTTAGTATTTAAAAAATAGGTTGCCAGGCAACGACACATATGCCCACCAGCAGCTAAATCGTCTGGGCAGTCAACAAGAGTTGTCGCATATTAAGTAATTATCAGAAAATCATTAGAATTTGTTTGGTTCTTATAAAGTTCTGCCCCATGCTAATGTTTAGTATACGAAACATTTAATATTATGGATTTAGCTGTTCAATTATCAAAATTCATTGAAAATCAAACTCAAACATCATTAATGTGTAACAGGGATATAGTCAAACGTTTTTTTAATTCATAATAAAATTGTGACCTCCATAAGGTCCACAAGATAAAAAAGATGATTTTTTTGTACAATCAGGGGCCATAATTCAGGAAGTTATGGTCCAATGTGCGCGAATATCGAAATGAACTGCGATCTTTGGGTTATAAACTTACATTTCAAATTTCATTAACATCATATTAAAATTGTGACCTCTACAGGGTACACAACATGGATATATTATATTTTTACACTATTCGCGTATTAGCAGCAGCTATTTTTTCCGGTAGTTTTGGTCCGATTTTTACGAAATTCGACCTCAACCTTCATTACAGTGTAACGGTGATATAATCAAAATCGGATAATAATTGATACCCCTAGAGGAACCACAAGCTAAAAAAAAGTCGATTTTGCGTACAATCAGGGGCTATAATTCAGGAAGCTACAATCGCTGGGAAACTGGCATCGTTTAATATGGGGTTTTTAGACTTTAAAAAATGCTATAGAGTTTGATTTCAAAACATCGTTTGATAATTGACAATAATCGTTTGAAAATTACAAAAATGGTTTAATTAGAACCATAGTTTAATTTAATGGTTTATAAATGGACGAACCGTCGAATTATGTAATGCGTTTGATTACTAGACATCGCTTTAATTTCCGAGCTGCCGATTAATTTATCAAGTGTTTAAATATTAGACGAAAAATTTATTCTCTCGCGAGTCGTTTATCCGATCGGTTCATTTTGATTACAACTATTTACATATGAAATGAAGTACGAATAAAAAGGGTGGATATAAAAAAATGCACACGCAGATATGCTAAACTTACCGTGGTCGTAGTATTATTATCCATTAAAAATAATGATTCCACGGTACCATTGACAAATACATCAAAAATCGGTACGTCCATTGTTATTATATCATCGGAAATCGGTAGAGCACATCGACGGTAATGTATTTTTCTTTAAATCACAAATGAATGAACATAGCTTTCCACGTGTACACATGACTAGACGACCTGGCAATGATTCCACCATTGACAAATACATCAACAATCGGTAAATCACGTCCAATGTTATTATATCATTGGAAATCGGTAAAGCACATTCCAGGTAAAGTATTTTCTTTAAATCACAAATGAATGAACACAGCTTTTCATCTGCACATGTGGTCGTGTGATAATCTCGCGATACTTGTATACTGACGTCAAACGTCGCTATTCGTCGATCTCCATAGACGAGCTGTCGCTCAGGGAGGTGCGGGTCTGTTCATCCCACCATCTTTTCACCCTTGGCTGTTTCATCCCAATGTTGTTGTATATTACAGATTTAACGTCAAATACATTTAATATGATATTAAGTTGATTAAATTAAATTATTTACACTGCGTGGGTTGGAAGTTGGTAAAAACATACAATTGGTTAACACAAAAAAATAAAAAGTCCTTGTATGTTAAAAAATCAATTTAAATCACACTTATAAGACCGCTCCCTTTGTCATAATAAAAACATGTTTCACCCCAACGCAGACAGGTAACTACAAGTGGGAATTGATAAAACAATAGCATTTGACCAATCAAATAATGAATGTAAATAAAAAAAAAAACACATTAAAAAGGACATTTATGACTCAACTGTATATTCAAAGGCATGATTTTGTATGGCACCCAGACAGGTGAGCACAGGTGATAATTAATAAAACAATAGCTTTCGACCAATCTCAGGATTAATCCATACTGTACTAACATACATGTATATTGAAAATAAGCGTTTCATATGGCACCCAGGATTTGAAAAACCTAAGCATACGGCCAAACAGATAATCAATCTTCACTTATAACGGACATTTATGACTCCACCGTATTTTCAGCTGGCCAAAAGGTGACTAGCTCAGCATACCGTGTATACACAGACCATTTCTGTAATTAATGTACATGGGGATATATATTAAGAGCTTTGCATGCCGCTAGTTCTTGCAAACGTTATTCATATGTATAAACCATGATTTTCCAATGTTCGATTTCTTTTTAATGTGCATGCTGCAAATAAATGTCTTTAAAACGTTCTTTATAATATGTATAAACTAGTGATTGCATGCAGCAATTATTTTTTGAATCGTTCTTTATATGTGATTGTTTTCCAATTTTATATCTGTGAACCAGTCTTTTCCAGTATTTTAAGAGTTCATGTTATTTTTTAATGTTTATTTTTTAGTGTTTATGTTATTTTTTAGTGACGTGGATTCCACTAAGTAAAAACACGTGTCCCAAATCATGCTTTAAATTTAATGTGTAAGTCTATGACACTGCCGTTCAGGAAAGGTGTAGAATTCGGATTTTAATATATCGGTATAGAATTGAATATCAAACACGACGTCGCGCCTGTACATGACACTATTCTAATCACGTGCAGAGGACAGCTGATCGTTACCCCTGGAATTCCTTTCTCACATTCCGACTAATTTGTGATAAAAATTATATGTGAAAGAATGATATTACAGAAGAGCAATGAAGACATAGATCAGTAATTAATTTTAATTGTTAGGTTATCTGGCTTCTTACTTAAATGTGTGAATACAACTCAACCCTCGCCGCATGTTTTTATTACTAATCCAAAACAAATAATTACGTGTTATTAAATAATAAATAAAAGATAGGTTGCCAGGCAACGAAACATACGCCCACAGCAGCTAAATCGTCCGGGCAGTCAACAAGGGTTGTCGCATATTTTTACTTTTTTTGCTAATGAAACATTTGTAATACACTAAAAACTGATTAAGAGTAACGGCTCATTATGTAATTATCAGAAAATCATTAGAATTTGATTGCTTTTTATAAAGTGTTACCCCACACTAACAATTAGTATATACATGAAACATTTAATATCATGGTTTTAGCTGTTCAGTTATTAAAATTCATTGAAAATCAAAATACTTGTTCGTTTCAACACCTTAAACTCTGTGTATCAATCTAAAGTCAATCGGATGATAAGTTTAGCCTCTATAGCGTAACAAGATTTTTTGAAGTTATCAAGAGAGATAACTCTGGCAATAATTATTTTAAATCTCTGAAAATCAATAGGCTTCTTCGTCTCATGACCCTAAACACTGTGTGTTAATTTAAAGTCGATCGGATATTAACTTTGGCCTCTAGAGCTTCCACAGGATTTTTTCGAGGTGATCAAGGGCCATAACTCTTGCAGCAATTATTGAAAATCACTGAAAATCGATAGACGACTTAGTCTCATGACTGTAAACACTGTATAAATTTGAAGTCAATCGGATATTAACTTTTAGAGCATCCACTGTGTATAAATTTAAAGTCAATCGGATATTAACTTTGGCCTCTAGAGCGTCCGCAGGATTTTTTGAAGTGATCAAGGGACATAACTCTGGCACTAATTATCGGGAATCGCTGAAAATCAATAGGATTCTTTTTCTCGTGCCCTTAAACACTGTGTATAAATTTAAAGTAAATCGGATATTAACTTTGGCCTCTAGAGCCTTATTAATCCGAAACGTCGCTAGCCGAATCCGAAATGAAACAGCCCGGGATGAACAGTCCGATAAAAAATTAGGTTGGGATGAAACAGCCCAGGGTCATGGGATGAACAGACCCGCACCCCCCTGAGCGACAGCTTGTCTACGGAGATCGCCGAATAGCAACGTTTGGCGCCAATATAGAAGTCTTGCGAGATTATCACACGACCACATGTGCAGATGAAAAGCTGTGTTCATTCATTTGTGATTTAAAGAAAATACTTTACTGATGATGTGCTTTACCGCTTTCCAATGATATAACAACATTGGACGTGATTTACCGATTTTTGATGTATTTGTCAATGGTGGAATCATTGCCAGGGTTCTAGCCACGTGTACATTCATTCATTTGTGATTTAAAGAAAAATTCATTACCGATTTCCGGTATAATAACAATGGACGTACCGATTTTTGATGTATTTGTCAATGGTACCGTGGAATCATTATTTTTAATGGATAATAATACTACGACCACGGTAAGTTTAGCATATCTTTGTGTGCATTTTTTTTATATTCACCCTTTTTATTCGTACTTCATTTCATATGTAAATAATCGTAATCAAAATGAACCGATCGGATAAACGACTCGCGAGCAAATAAATTTTTCGTCTAATATTTAAACACTTGATAAATTAATCGGCAGTTCAGAAATTAAAGCGATGTCTAGTAATCAAACGCATTACATAATTCGACGGTTCGTCCATTTTTACCCCCCCCCCTCGGAGAAATCAAACGCTGTACCATTAAATTAAACTATGGTTCTAATTAAACCATTTTTGTAATTTTCAAACAATTATTGTCAATTATCAAACAATGTTTTGAAATCAAACTCTATAGCATTTTTTAAAGTCTAAAAAACCCATCTTAAACGATGCCAGTTTTCCAGTGAATACGATATGCGCAAATATCAAAAGGAACCATGATCTTTGGATTTTAAACATGTATTTCAAGTTTCATCAAAATTGCATTAAAATTGTGACCTCCACAGGGTCCATAACCTTGATATACCATATCTTTACACTATTCGCATTCAAGTGGTGGCCATTTTGTCTGGCAATTTTGGTCCGATTTTTGCTAAATTTGAACCCAATCTTCATTACAGTTTAACGGTGATATAATCGGACGGTTTTGTAAATCGAATAATAATTATCACCTCTAGCGAGACCACAAGCTAAAAAAAAAAGATAGGTTGCCAGGCAACGAAACATACACCCACAGCAGCTAAATCGTCCGGGCAGTCAACAAGGGTTGTCGCATATTTTTACTTTTTTCGGTAATGAAACATTTGTAATACTCTAAAAACTGATTAAGAGTAACACTATAAACCGCAGGATGCCTCGTTCGGCATTTCTGTCCAAACGAGGTAAAACAAATGCCTCGTTGTCTGGAGTTCCAAAACGAGTTTTTTTTTAAATTACCCTGTTTTTGGAATGAGGTATTTTGTTCAGAACGAGGCTTGGTAAAAATGCCTCGTTTACTAAACGTGGTTTTTTTCAAGATAGTTGTTAGCAGTATTTCCTATCAGCGAATTTGTAAAAATTAAAATTTATGTTATTTAATACGAAAATAAAACCAGTCCAAACTATGATATTATAATCAGAGAAATAGACAAGACAAGAATACACGCCATAGATGTAGGTGTAAAGCAACATCAGCTACCTTGATTGATTTATTGGCCCAATTAGTTATAGGTGTTAAGAAACAACTGTGGTGTTGTGTCAATTTATTGGGGCCAATAAATTAATCAAGGTAGCTATGTGTCTGCAATAGTTTTACACCTAACTGATATCGCAGACAACAAATTAGTGTTTATCTGGTCTAAATACAACAAATAATCCATTCTTATTAATCAAAAAAGCATATAATTTCATTTCTTATTTCCAATACGACAGTTTATTATTTATATTTATTGTAAAAAAATTACTGTTAAGAAACAACTTTGCTTTATTTCCCATTTAATTGACAATGGGTATAAGCCAACAAATTCATCGCTGCGCGTTTATGTAATTTTGCTCCAATAATATTTTGTGCAATGTTATGGGGTTTCAACAGAAACAGTCAATGTTAATGCTATAGTCAAGTTATTTTGTTACAATAAATATAAATAATAAACTGGCGTATTGGAAATAAGAAATGAAATAACTTGACTATAGGTGTTAAGAAACAACTGTGCTTTATTTCCCATTTAATTGACAATTGGTATTAGCCAACAAATTCATCGCAGCGCGTTTATGTAATTTTGCTCCAATAATATTTTGTGCAGTGTTATGGGGTTTCGACAGAAGCAGTCGATGCTATAATAGTCAAGTTATTTTTTACAATAAATATAAATAATAAACTGGCGTATTGGAAATAAGAAATGAAATAACTTGACTATAGGTGTTAAGAAACAACTGTACTTTATTTCCCATTTAATTGGTATAAGCCAACAAAAATTCATCGCTGCGCGTTTATGTAATTTTGCTCCAATAATATTTTGTGCAATGTTATGGGGTTTCAACAGAAACAGTCAATGCTATAGTCAAGTTATTTTTTTACAATAAATATAAATAATAAACTGGCGTATTGGAAATAAGAAATGAAATTATATGCTTTTTTGATTAATAAGAATGGATTATTTGTTGTATTTAGACCAAATAAACACTAATTTGTTGTCTGCGATATCAGTGAGGTGTAAAACTATTGCAGACACATAGCTACCTTGATTAATTTATTGGCCCCAATAAATTGTCACAACACCACAGTTGTTTCTTAACACCTATAACTGATTGGGCCAATAAATCAATCAAGGTAGCTGATGTTACTTTACACCTACATCTATGGCGTGTATTCTTGTCGTCTATTTCTCTGATTATAATATCATAGTTTGGACTGGTTTTATTTTCGTATTAAATAACATAAATTTTAATTTTTACAAATTCGCTGATAGGAAATACTGCTAATAACTATCTTGAAAAAACCACGTTTAGTAAACGAGGCATTTTTACCAAGCCTCGTTCTGAACAAAATGCCTCGTTCCAAAAACAGGGTAATTTAAAAAAACCTCGTTTTGGAACTCCAGACAACGAGGTATTTGTTTTACCTCGTTTGGACAGAAATGCCGAACGAGGCAATCTGCGGTTTATAGTGTAACAACTCATTATGCAATTATCAGAAAATCATTAGAATTTGATTGCTTTTTATAAAGTTTTACCCCACGCTAACAATTGAATTAGTATATATACATGAAACATTTAAAATCATGGATTTAGCTGTTCAGTTATCAAAATTCATTGAAAATCAATATACTTGTTCGTTTCAACACCTTAAACTCTGTGTATCAATCTGAAGTCAATCAGATGATAAGTTTGGCCTTTAAAGCGTCCACAAGATTTTTTGAAGTGATCAAGGGCCATAACTCTGGCACTAATTATTAGAAATCGCTGAAAATCAATAGGATTCTTCGTCTCATGACCTTAAACACTGTGTATAAATTTAAAGCCAATCGGCTATTAACTTTGGCCTCTATAGCGTCCACAAGATTTTTTGAAGTGATTAAGGGCCATAACTCTGGCACTAATTATCGGAAATCGCTGAAAATCAACAGGCTTCTTCATCTCATGACCTTAAACACTGTGTATAAATTTAAAGCCAATCGGATATTAACTGTGGCCTCTAGAGCGTCCACAAGATTTTTTGAAGTGATCAAGGGCCATAACTCTGGTAGTTATTATCGGAAATCGCTGAAAATCAATAGGATTCTTCGTCTCATGACCTTAAAAACTGTGTATAAATTTAAAGCCAATCAGATATTAACTTTGGCCTCTATAGCGTCCACAAGATTTTTTGAAGTGATCAAGGGCCATAACTCTGGCACTAATTATCGGAAATCGCTGAAAATCAATAGGCTTCTTCATCTCATGACCTTAAACACTGTGTATAAATTTAAAGCCAAACAGATATTAACTGTGGCCTTTAGAGCGTCCACAAGATTTTTTGAAGTGATCAAGGGCCATAACTCTGGTAGTTATTATCGGAAATCGTTGAAAAACAATAGGCTTCTTCGTCTCATGACCTTAAACACTGTGAATAAATTTAAAGTCAATCGGATATTAACTTTAGCCTCGGACCGCATGACCGCCGGACGGATGGGGGCGACGACAATATATGACCACATTTCAATGTGGGCGTATAAAAAGGCCATTTTTCGTACAATCAGGGGCCATAATTCAGGAAGTTACGATCCGATATGCGCAAATATCGAAAGGAACCAAGATCTTTGGGTTATAAACATGTATTTTAAATTTCATCAAAATCGGTTCAAAATTGTGACCTCTATAGGTTCAACCACCTTGATATAACATATTTTCAAACTATTCGCGTACAAACGGCGGCCATTTTGCCCGTCAATTTTGGTCCGATTTTCACGAAATTCGAACCCAACCTTCATTACCATGTAACGGTAATATAATCAAGCGTTTTTTTAAATCAGATAATAATTTTGACCTCCAGAGGTACAAGCTAAAAAGGGCGATTTTTCGTACAATCGGGGGCCATAATTCAAGAAGTTATGATCCGATATGTGTACATATCGAAAGGAACAAGATCTTTGGGCTATAAATATGCATTTCAAGTTTCATCAAAATCGGTTCAAAATTGTGACCTCTACACTGTTCACAAGCTAAAAACGTTCACATAAAAATGTGGGCATATATAAAAAATGATATAGGCCTATAATATGAGTAATTTTTAAAAATATAGGTTGCCAGGCAACGAAACATACGCCCACAGCAGCTAAATCGTCCAGGCAGTCAACAAGAGTTGTCACATATTTTTACTTTTTTTTCGATATAACGGTGATATAACCAAATGGTTTTTTAAATGGGATAATAATAATAATTCTGACCTCCAGAGGGACCACAAGCTAAGAGATAGGCTGGCACTGCCAGGCAGGATACGCCCACATTTTTGAGAGATGGATAGAGAACAAGCAATACCGAAAGGGATTTTTCCTACATCATTAAGTCCTGTATTTCATACTGTATTGGGAGCAGCCATTTTGTTGGTCAGTTCCAGTCTGATATTCATGAAATTCGAAGCCGACAATGATTATGGTGTGACGGTACACAACCTAGAAATGTGACTTTTCGTCAAAATCGGATAAGAATTGTGACCTGTAGAGAGTCCACAACCATGATATACCATATTTTTACACTAATCGTATACAAACGGCGACCATTTCGTCCGGCAAATTTGGTACGATTTTCACGAAATTCGAACTCAACCTTCCTTACGGTGCAACAGTAATATAATCAGAGTTTTTTTTTAAATCAGATAATAATTGTTCGAGAGACAGAGAACAAGCAATACCGAAAGTGATTTTTCCTACAATCAAAGGCCATAATTCATTAAGTTACAATTTGATATGCGCAAATATCGAAAAGAATAAAGATCTTTAGGATATAAACAAGCATTTCAGGTTTCATCAAAATCGAATTGAAATTGTGACCTCTACAGGGTCCACAACTTTGATATACCATATTTTTACACTGTTCGCGTACAAACGGCGGCCATTTTTTCTGGCAATTATGGTCTGATTTTCTTGAAATTCGAACTCAACCTTCCGTAGGATGTAACGGTGATAGAGTCAAAAGTTTTTTTAAATCGGATAATAATTGTGACCTCCAGAGGGACCATAGGCGATTTTTCGGACAATCAGGGGCCATAATTCAGGAAGTTACGATCCGATATGCGCAAATAACGAAAGGAACCAAGATCTTTGGGTTATAACCATGCATTTCAAGTTTCATCAAAATCGAATTAAAATTGTGACCTCTACAGGGTCCACAACCATGATATACAATTTTTTAACAGTATTCGCGTTCGCGTACAAATGGCGGCCATTTTGTATGGCAATTTTGGTCCGATTTTCCCGAAATTCGAACTCAACCTTCCTTAGGGTCAACCGTGTTTTTCAATCGGATAATAATTGTGACCTCCAGAGGGGCCACAAGCTAAGAAAAGGCAATTTTGCGTATAATCAGGGGCCATAATTCAGGAAGTTACGATCCGATATGCACAAATATAGAAAGGAACCAAGATCTTTGGATTATAACCATGAATTTCAAGTTTAATCAAAATCGAATTAAAATTGAGACCTCTACAGGGTCCACGACCTTGATATACCATTTTTTAACCGTATTTGCGTAATTTTGGTCCGATTTTCCCGAAATTCAATCTCTACCTTGCTTAGGGTGTAACGGTGATATAATCAAACTGTTTTTTAAATCGGATAATAATTGTGACCTCCAGAGGGACCAGAAGCTACCGATACATGCCAATATCGAAAGCAGCCGAGATCTTTTGGGGATAAACCTATATTTCAAGTTTCGTCAAAATCAGATAAGAATTGTGACCTGTAGAGAGTCCACAAACAAATTGTGGACGGACGGACGGACAGGGGCGACTACAATATACGTCCACATAAAAATGTGGATAAAAACAAAGTCAAAGGTATCATTATGACTTTGATCCTGTCTATGTTTATGTTATTTAAATGGTTTTGGATTCCTCTCACTTTATCATTCGTATTCACATAAAAATGTGGGCGTATAAAAAGGTCATTTTTCGGACAATCAGGGGCCATAATTCAGGAAGTTACAATCCAATGGGCGCAAATATCAAAAAGAACCAAGATCTTTGGGTTATAAACATGCATGTCAAGTTTCATCAAATTCGGTTCAAAATTGTGACCTCTATAGGGTCCACAACCTTGATATAACATATTTTCACACTAATCGCGTACAAACGGCGGCCATTTTGTCTGTCAATTTTGGTCCAATTTTCACGAAATTTGAACTCAACCTTCATTACCATGTAACGGTGATATAATCAAACGTTTTTTTAAATCAGATAATAATTTTGACCTCCAGAGGGATCACCAGCTAAAATGGGTGATTTTTCGGACAATCAGGGGCCATAATTCAGGAAGTTACAATCAGATGGGCGCAAATATCGAAAGGAACCAAGATTTTGGGGTTATAAACATGCATGTCAAGTTTCATCACAATCTGTTCAAAATTGTGACCTCTATAGGGTCCACAAGCTAAAAACATGATATTTCGTACAATCAGGGGCCATAGCAGGGCTCACACTGTCGGTCGCCAAAGTCGCAATTTGCGATAAAAATATGAAAGTGGCGATTAAAATTTGATTTTTGCGATAATTTTTGCGATAAAGTTTTACGGTACTGGCGATTCTTTTTGAGAACTGGCGGAAAAAAATCTTAAAATTCTAATCGTATTTATCCTGTAAATTATTGAGTGTCGATCACGTGGCTAAACACAATAGTAAATTAATCAACTGGCTGATAATCTGGGTCGCGTCAACGAGTAATACTAATCAGTTGTCTCGGATTAATGATTAGTTGATTGATAATTGCCAATGATGTATATCAAACCTATCTCAAGTCACTATTTAATCTTCATGATTAAATTAAGCGGTGATTATTTGATGTTTCGTTTTGTCTTAAAACGAACAAGCCAACAGTGAGGCTGATGTCCCCCGCCGAAATGCCAAAATAAATAGATGACACATATTAATTAATCGCACATTTATTTGTTTCAAACGTATCGACCAATCAAACTGAACACGAAGTGTCATCCAAAAATTGCTTATCTCTGCCTACCGTAAGAAGAAAATGCTCATCTTCGAACTCCATCAAGGCATTGACCTAATAAGCATACACACCAATTTTGAACATTTTAACTCAATTCGAAGGAGAGTTATTGTGTTCCAAAGTCTCGGCAAATCAAATTGCTTATCGCTCTGCTTACCCTGAGCAGAAAATGCTCATTATCGATCATAGTCAAGGTATTACTGTAATGAAACTATACACCAAGTTTCATCACTCTCACTTAATTAGAACTAAAGTTATCGTGTCTCAAAGCATCAACCAATCTAATTGCTTATCTCTGCCTACCCTAAGCGGAAAATGCTCATCTTCGAACTTCATCAAGGCATTGACCTAATAAGCATATACACCAAGTGTGAACATTTTAACTCGATTAGAAGGAGAGTTATTGTGTTCAAAGTCTGGACCAATCAAATTGCGTATCGCTCTGCTTACCCTAAGCAGAAAATGCTCATTATCGAACTTAGTCAAGGTATTACTGGAATGAAACTATACACCAAGTTTCATCACTCTCACTTAATTAGAACTAAAGTTATCGTGTCCCAAAGCATCAACCAATCAAATTGCTTATCTCTGCTTACCCTAAGCGGAAAATGCTCATCTTCGAACTCCATCAAGGCATTGACCTAATAAGCATATACACCAAGTTTGAACATTTTAACTAAATTAGAAGGAGAGTTATTGTGTTCCAAAGTCTCGACCAATCAAATTGCGTATCGCTCTGCTTACCCTGAGCAGAAAATGTTCATTATCGAACTTAATCAAGGTATTACTATAATGAAACTATACACCAAGTTTCATCACTCTCACTTAATTAGAACTAAAGTTATTGTGTCCCAAAGCATCAACCAATCAAATTGCTTATCTCTGCTTACCCTAAGCGGAAAATGCTCATCTTCCAACTCCATCAAGGCATTGACCTAATAAGCATATACACCAAGTTTGAACATTTTAACTCAAATAGAAGGAGAGTTATTGTGTTCCAAATTCTCGACCAATCAAATTGCGTATAGCTCTGCTTACCCTGAGCAGAAAATGCTCATTATCGAACTTAGTCAAGGTATTACTATAATGAAACTATACACCAAGTTTCATCAATCTCACTTAATTAGAACTAAAGTTATCGTGTCCCAAAGCATCAACCAATCAAATTGCTTATCTCTGCTTACCCTAAGCGGAAAATGCTCATCTTCGAACTCCATCAAGGCATTGACCTAATAAACACATACACCAAGTTTGAACATTCTAGCTCAATTAGGAAGAGAGTTATTGTCAGACAGACGGACAGACAGACAGACAGACAGACGGACGAACCCATTTTAATAGTCCCCCTACTTTCTTCGAAAGGCGGGGGACAAAAATGGTAATACATGACATGTAACCAAAATGGCCGACAGTTCTATCGAAAAGAAGTAAATATTGTGATAGTTCAATTCCGTTTACTGTGACATCATATACGGCATGTAAAACATACAAGTAAGTATGCCTGTTGGATATCATTATTTAAAATTATCTTATCACCACTGGTCGAAAACGTACGAACTACTTAAATATCGGAGATTCTTGAGCGAGAAAACGGTTCGCCATTTATATCATATTTATCGTTGCTATAATGTTCTAAAGGTGAACGACCG
Source organism: Patella depressa (assembly GCA_948474765.1). Classification (NCBI taxonomy): domain Eukaryota; kingdom Metazoa; phylum Mollusca; class Gastropoda; family Patellidae; genus Patella; species Patella depressa. The sequence goes on along the minus strand of OX419715.1, from coordinate 46,157,927 downwards.
GTATAATTGTAAGCATCTCTTACAAATATAATTGAAGTACATATCATTCTATCAGAGATTCAGATACCGTTACGGTACCTGAAAATAACAATAGGTCTATTGTACACGCAATCCTTGGACAAGATTTGACGTGTAAATACTGAATATGTAGTGCAATACGACGATGTTCAAATAGCCTAAAGTTACCAAAAATAAAATCCGATCTTAGTAAACCAAAACTGTGCTAAATGTATTATGCAAAGACAGATTTGTTAAAAGTTGTTGTATATTGTATTGAATATATCGGTAATCATTTTATAATAATCCTAGTTGAGACATAAAATTGTTAGATATTGTATCATTTTTTATCACATATTTTTGGCGGATAAAATATTCAAGTTGGCGGAAAAATATATGAACATAATGTTCTAAAGGTGAACGACCGGTATAATTGTAAGCATCTCTTACAAATATAATTGAAGTACATATCATTCTATCAGAGATTCAGATACCGTTACGGTACCTGAAAATAACAATAGGTCTATTGTACACGCAATCCTTGGACAAGATTTGACGTGTAAATACTGAATATGTAGTGCAATACGACGATGTTCAAATAGCCTAAAGTTACCAAAAATAAAATCCGATCTTAGTAAACCAAAACTGTGCTAAATGTATTATGCAAAGACAGATTTGTTAAAAGTTGTTGTATATTGTATTGAATATATCGGTAATCATTTTATAATAATCCTAGTTGAGACATAAAATTGTTAGATATTGTATCATTTTTTATCACATATTTTTGGCGGATAAAATATTCAAGTTGGCGGAAAAATATATGAACATTTCTTTACATAAAAATTGTCATCCATTTTGGCGGAAAAAAATTGAAAGCCAGTGTGAGCCCTGGGCCATAGTCCATGAAGTTCCGATCCGATACATGCCAATAGCGAAAGGAACAGAGATCGTATGGGGATAAACCTATATTTTAAGTTTCGTCAAAATTGGATAAGAATTGTGACCTGTAGAGAGTCCACAAACAAATTGTGGACGGACAGACGTCCGGACGGACAGGGGCGACGACATAATACGTCCACATGAAAATGAGGGCGTATAAAAAAGAGCTCACAAAATAATTAGCTGAACAGTATTTATATTTGAATATTGTAATGTAATGCACAGTTCATACTTTTATCTTTTTATCATGGATATTATGCATTGTTTTTTTTACCAAAGGACATGATACAACTTTGATAGTCATAAATATTTAAAATACAGTAGAAAATTCTGGACATTTTCAAAAATCCAAAATAAAAACTACAATTTTAAAAAACAAGGGGTGGCAAATATCTTACATTTTCTTTTTCGTCCGATGATTTTATTTTTTCCAAACAATGTATGATAAAAGTCCATGCCTTACTCTAATTTAATATTTATTATTTTCAATTCTATAGGAATAATTGATAAATTCAACGTTATGTTATAATCTGATTTACGGCAAATGTATGGTGCACTTCAAAACATTTTATGGCATCAGCCGATATATTATAATCAGAATTTGCACTTTTAAAAAAAACAAGCCAACAGTGAGGCTGATGTCCCCCGCCGAAATCCCAAAATAAATAGAAGACACATATTAATTAATCGCACATTTATTTTTTTCAATGTATCGAGCAATCAAACTGTACACGAAGTGTCATCCAAAAGTGTTTTATAAAGAAAAATGCTAAAACCGACGAGTAAAATGAAAATGTACCCTAGTTAGGGGGACCCTAAAGGCAGACAAAAGGGCCCCTCTGGCCAAGGGAAAGGGCCCTCGTGTCCAAGTCAATCGTTTCTATACACTGTTACTGTCGAATCGATTACTAAATGAGAATGCATTCATTGTATTGGCATAAAAATCATCAATCAAGATGAACCTAAGTTATCTTGTCCCAAAGTATCAACCAATCAAATTGCTTATCTCTGCTTACCTTAAGCGGAAAATGCTCATCTTCGAACTCCATCAAGGCATTGACCTAATAAGCATATACACCAAGTTTGAACATTTTAACTCAATTAGAAGGAGAGTTATTGTGTTCCAAAGTCTCGACTACTCTCGACCAATCAAATTGACGGATCGCCAGTGCAGACGTAGCCACGCCCCTTAAAATGAAGGGAGATAACCCAATTTAAGCCCGTCAGCGAGGCAAACAATAATGGCGGCAGTTTTAAGTTTAAGCGATGTACCAAGCGATTTTTCCTCGAGGTATTTGCCGTATATACCTTCGCTAAGGCAGAAACAGCAAGCTACAGCTTTTTCCAAGGGGTCATACATCAAATCCATGTCCATATCGGCCGGGATTGACGTAACATCCATTAATGTTTTCGCTCGAATTTATCGAAGCATGAAAAAATCGGACGAACCGCACCAGACGTCAATAGATGTCAACATAGGAGACCGGACTATAACAGATGCTCTTAGTAGCTGTAAAGCAGGGTAAATATCAGCCTCAGCTTATTTATTTTTTTCCAAAATGATAATTATTCATTTTATTCTTTTGACTCGATCGTCTGGCTTTATTTATATCATCCTCGTCGTCACAGGCCTATTAATATTAGCCTATCGGTACTAGGCTAGTACTACTAGGCCTATTCATATTTGATTGGTTGTATGCTTTTTTACTGCATGTAGAAATTGTAACATTATTTTATCATTTCTGTGGTTTAATTTTCATGATGAAAAATAGGAGAGGCTAAAAACCATAAAATTGCATAGGCCTAGATCAGATCTAGGCCCTACCCAGCATTATTTTTGTTTTTTATTATTTCTATTGTGCTTTTTTTCAGTTTAACATCTTCTGTTTACCGGTTTAGTTTCTTTTTTTTTACATTTTTTATCCTGTAAGTATGTCCCAGCTACTGTTGTGTAGATCATGAAAAAATATTCAGGTGTCAATTTTTGGGATAAATTGAATTGTATTGACTGAATTATTTAGTTTTATTTATCACTAATAAATAGTTAACTTGAAAATGTTAATAAATTTGTCTATTATCTAAAATATGAGCCCTTTTAACCTAGAAAAATAATTGTATTTTTAGAATGGGAGGAAGGTGTGCTCATGTGTTGGCAATAATCATAATGATTGAAGAATGGAAGATTGCAGGATATAAAGATGTTCCTTCTCAACCGTCGTCAACAAGTTTACCACAGCAGTGGGATAAGCCAAGGGGGTCAAAAATTGAACCAGACCCCGTTTCACACATAATAATTTCAAGGCCTGGGAATGTAAACAGAAAAAGAAAGCCTGTGATGGCTAATTTCAACGACAACAGGTAAGTGTTCCGGTGACAAAGGCAACCACTGCATTAGAAAAAAAGTTCTTAGGGAGTGATGTTATTATCTTGACAGTGATGCAAAACATATTTTAAAATACAAGGAGTGTCACATGCATGCCATTTCTATAAATATGCTTGTTTAATAGATTGATACTTTCTTTTTCAGAAAAATTCAAGTATCAGATGCTGATATTTTACATCTTCAAACCTTGAAGGACAGTCCCATCTCATACTTGGTGAGCAGCACAGCAGATTCTATTACAACACCCATTGGCCCACAACTTATTGGATCTCCACTTGCATATCATGTATGTAATAATGTATCTATGATTTGGGCCTGTATAAGTTTTTCAGCCAAACAGCTGATGCAAAACCATAATGTAAACAATATCATTAGTTAACTCCCTCTGTTGTTAGTACCATAACAAAAACACAATGCAGTATTTTATATTCTATTTTTATTTCTCAATAAGGAATGGCATAAAATTCGTTAAAACACAACATACTAGCCATATTTGATTAACACAGCTGAACAAGCTCAGACTTACTTTATTGGTTAGGAGTTTAAACTGTTTAACCCGACATATTGCTCTTTCAACATGTACCCTATGTTTAGCTATTTTAATTGTCTCTGCAACGGCTGGGGCACTCATTTGGGAGGCAGATGATGGCACAAATGGTGGAATATTTAAGCATAATCTGACATTATTGATTTCTTTTTCTATCGTAAATCCTTTATCGGCCATAACTCCATCACCTTCTTGAAGTTTACCACTTTGTAATAATGATTTTAAAGGGACCCTCCCGATAAGAACAGAGTCTTAAAAATTAAAGTCCGAGTATTTATGAAATTTATGGACCAAAATATAGAAGCGTGGTGTATTTAACTTGTCCCAAAATTTCAGCCCAAAATATTGAGTCGTTTGGACGTGAACGTCAACAATGCTTATCCGGACACGTAACCCTTTTAAGATTTCGGGTCAATTTTTTCATTGGGTGACCTGATAATCGATTCCCGTTTCTTGATAGGTCTATACAGTGAATGACCCATGTACTGTACTTGATAACAAAGTGTAAATTCCACCTACATATTATTTTTATAGAAAAAAGTCTGGTTTTATCCAGATACTGTATAATACAACGGTCTCCATTTCCGGATGAAGACTGTCAGGTTTAAGTTATTTACAAGCGTATCACAAATATCATGTTAGTTGGTCGGCCTTAGGTAATGGGTTTTAAGGGATTTTTAACACAAAATTAAGCAGTTTTATTCCCCAAAAAGTTATTGGGATTGGCCCTTTAAAGTGTCCAAAAACCCACTTGTGTGGGTTATTTCTTTGTCTGAGATTGATCCAGAAAATAACATGGATGCAAACACAATAGATCCCCTTGGGTCGACACCAACAAGACCCTTCAGTGTGGTACAAGATTTGTAGTCTGAATAACATTGGCTCTGTCTATGGAGGGAACTTGGCCTCTGAATTTTTAGTTCTGTTCCATCAATTATGACCATTGTGTTGGGATAATCAGTTTTAAATTGTTCTGGCATATTTTCAATGATAATGTCTATATGTGGCCATATATCAAGAGAGCCAAGTCTGTAAAACATATAGTTTATCCAATTAGTAAATAAACAGCTACAATCTTGAGAAGAAATTCCAAACATATTTGATATGTGTTTAAAATCAAAGTCCTGTCTTAATTTTATTAACACTAATAGAAGCTGATCTTCTAGAGAAAAACTGACTAAGCTACTAATATTCTTAGAAAATTCAAACGGTAAATCAACTCCTGGTACAAAAAATTTATATACATTATAAAAACGGTCATATGAAAAGCCAGTATAATATTGAAATGAATCTTTTTTTAAAGTTGAACAACTGAAACGCTGCGTGGATAGGTCTATACTAGTTCCTTTATCTACTTGTTTAACTTGACTGCGTTTAAGATTTTCATTTTCCAGAATTAGTTTTGCATATTCTTCCTTCATTTTTATATTTTCTGCAGCATGGGCCAAGATGTCCATCGGTTGAAATTCTGAAAAATATGAACAGTAAATAGATTATAATATGTATTTCAGGCACCCCTTATGCAAGTGACAACAGAACCAAGAGCAGAGAACTCAGGTAAATGTGGTGAAATAGCTTTCCCAAAACCAGTTGCTGTACATTTAGATTTAGAACAGATAGAAAAGATGAAAGTTGAGTGGAAAGAAATTGATGTAAATCAAGATGAAGCCATAAAAATAGAGAGATCCACAAGAAATAATAATAACACCTGGATGAACCAAAGAAAGTGTCGTATTACTGCCTCAAATTTTGGAGCTGTTATGAAAAGAAAGAAGGAGATAAATGATTCATTTTTAAAAAACACATTTCACAAAAGTAATTTTTATTCTGTTCCGACTTCTTATGGGCAAGCAAATGAAACTATTGCTAAACAAATGTATATTAAACAGACCGGAAATCATATTCATGACATTGGACTTGTAATAAATCCAGCTTTTCCATTTTTAGGTGCCACACCAGATGCAATAGTTTGTGACAAAGGCGAGACTGGGCTCATTGAAATTAAATGTCCTTTTTCAGCTCGAGATATCACACTAACAGAAGCATGCAATACACTGAAAGATTTCTTTTTAGTGCAAAATGATGTAGAATTTAAATTGTCTAGAAACCATATTCACTGGTTTCAGGTTCAGGGACAACTTCTCGTAACTGGGGCTCAATTTTGCAACTTTGTCACTTTTACGAGACAAGATTTCTACATAGAGAGAATATATCCCGAAAAAAGAAACCATGCATAAGCTTGTTTCAAAATTATCATGTTTTTATGTTGAACATTTAAAGCCATTTCTTATTAAAAATTCTACATGTCTATAAAATGAGTTCAACTAACCTATGACAGCATCAACTGCATTCTCTGTCTGTACCATTTTATTATTCAAGGCATTTAGTTCACAGTTTTCATAATCAATATCATTATTTGACTTTATAGAAACTCTGTAAAGAAGTACATAATTATGTAAAATTTGTACATAAATATAAAATTTGTACATAAATATATTCACTTTATTCAGTATTTTTATACCAGAGACTGTAATTTTGTAAATAGTAAAACAATTTCTTGATTGCTGCTAAACCTGGCGTCTTATTAATAAATTAATAATTAGACTTGCCATTAATAAAAAAAAATGCAGCATTAACACAACTTTCTCTATTTTAATTTCATGCTATTACCATAGAGCTTACATCTATGCATAAAGAATGTGTGTTACAAGGATCTAAATGGAATATATCTAAAATGATATGTAGAACAGTCTGTAGTGTAAAGAGGGAGAGAAATGGGATTTAAGGTCCACTCGACACAAACTAGGTCATTTGGGGATTAACATATAGTTTATTTTTATTTCAATAATTTGCTTGCGCGTATGAGTCTTTAGCAGTGAGAGGAAACAAGAGGACCCGGAGAAAACCCACGAGGTTTGACAGGCAATCCCCCCCCCCCTAGGTGTAAGACAGAGAGAAATGGATTTTAACCTCCAGACAACACATGCTTGATGTGAACACAGGAAATAATTATTCTGAAGCTGATAAAACCATTGTTACCTTAAAACCTTTGATTCAATCACTGCAGTTTTCTCAATAATTACTTCTGGGTTTGGGTGGTGGTCTTGGTTGAGTAATATGTGATCATCATAATGCAGTGCAGCGATGGGATCTGGCTGACCATTTACAAAGTGCTAAAAAGGGAAAAAGAATAAGAAGAATATTATTATTATTATTATGATACCAGTACATAATAATACAAGTAAGTTTACATGACCATTTCATTCCCATAAATTTACCAAATTGTAAATTGGAAACTTGATTTGTTTTGTCTGCCATTTTTGCTTTTTGTTAACTTTTTATTCAAACTTGAAATTAGTGCTAATGTCTAAACTATTCAGCCTGCAGGCCTGCCTATACATACATATGCATACGAAGAAAAAATAATTCAAATTGAAATAATAAGATCTAAAGATTGGCTATCACTTCTGCCCTGGCGCAATAACGGAATAAATTTAGAAAAAAATGTTTGAGCTGACATTTTAATGTCACATTGTCAAAACAGCCACATAATATGTAGGCCTAACATCATATTAATTAGCGTATTATAAATAAATACAAATACTATAAGGCCTACTACTACTAGGCCTATCCTATATAGACCCACTGGTATACTTAAATCAGGAAAATGATGATGCATTAGACACAGCTATTTCATTTTGTTTGAAAAAAATATAGTAGGCACGAAAATCTATAGGCCTAAAAGTATAAATAAATAATAACCTTACAGCACACGAACAGATGTTTAGCCTTTCTTCGCTCACCCAGTATCTCTTCGTTTAACTGCTCGAAAGGTCGCCCGCATAACCGTATCCATCGCTTGGCTTTATCACACGTTCTTCCAAGCTTTGGGAAAGGAATAAAGGTTATCCCTCCTGTCAGTCTCTCTGGGTATCTACTATCCGAATTACACGTACCCCAAGCACATCGCTTTACCATAATTTTGACGGGTTGGTGGTTAACGTCTGCTGGAAATGTTTTTGTTTACGTCTGACGGGCATAATGACGGACAAAATATAGCTAGCTCGCGCAGAAGTGAAGACGTTGTTTGATTGGTTGATTTATTATTTTGATTGACAGCCGCGATCGGTCAATTGCGTATCGCTCTGCTTACCTTGAGCAGAAAATGCTCATTATCGAACTTAGTCAAGGTATTACTGTAATGAAACTATACACCAAGTTTCATCACTCTCACTTAATTAGAACTAAAGTTATCGTGTCCCAAAGCATCAACCAATCAAATTGCTTATCTCTGCTTACCCTAAGTGGAAAATGCTCATCTTCGAACTCCATCAAGGCATTGACCTTGTAAGCATATACACCAAGTTTGAACATTTTTACTCAATTAGAAGAAGAATTATTGTGTTCCAAAGTCTCGACCAATCAAATTGCGTATCGCTCTGCTTACCCTAAGCGGAAAATGCTCATCTCCAAACTTCATCAAGGCATTGATCTAATAAGCATATACACCAAGTTTGAACATTTTAACTCAATTAGAAGGAGGGTTATTGTGTTCCAAAGTCTCGACCAATCAAATTCTTCTGCTTACCCTGAGCGGAAAATGCTCATTATCGAACTTAGTCAAGGTATTACTGTAATGAAACTATACACCAAGATTCATCACTCTCACTTAATTAGAACTAAAGTTATCGTGTCCCAAAGCATCAACCAATCAAATTGCTTATCTTTGCTTACCCTAAGTGGAAAATGCTCATCTTCGAACTCCATCAAGGCATTGACCTTATAAGCATATACACCAAGTTTGAACATTTTTACTAACTTAGAAGAAGAGTTATTGTGTTCCAAAGTCTCGACCAATCAAATTGCGTATCGCACTGCTTACCCTAAGCGGAAAAATGCTCATCTCCAAACTCCATCAAGGCATTGATCTAATAAGCATATACACCAAGTTTGAACATTTTAACTCAATTAGAAGGAGGGTTATTGTGTTCCAAAGTCTCGACCAATCAAATTGCTCTGCTTACCCTGAGCGGAAAATGCTCATTATCGAACTTAGTCAAGGTATTACTGTAATGAAACTATACACTAAGTTTCATCACTCTCACTTAATTAGAACTAAAGTTATTGTGTCCCAAAGCATCAACCAATCAAATTGCTTATCTCTGCTTACCCTAAGCTGAAAATGCTCATCTTTGAACTCCATCAAGGCATTGACCTAATAAACACATACACCAAGTTTGAACATTCTAGCTCAATTAGGAAGAGAGTTATTGTGTCCCAAAAAGTGTGACGGACAGACGGACAGACAGACAGACGGACGGACGGACGAACCCATTTTAATAGTCCCCCAACTTTCTTCGAAAGGCGGGGGACAATAATCAATGTTGTACCCTTGTGACTTTATTCTATATAAAGCATCAACAAAATATAATGTTCTGATGTTAATGTTTTCTTCGAATTTACTTGTAAACAAAGCGCATAATTATAGTGGAAATAAAGAACTACGAGTGCTTTTGGGTGTAGCAAGATGCCGGACGGTTGCTTCAAGCTACGTCATATGTAGATTGCGACATGAGCTATGGTGAGGATGGTGAAAAACCTTCAAAATATTTCTGCAATTTAGAACTAAACAATTTTATGAATAAAACAATTCAAATGTAGCAAGATGCCGGACGGTTGCTTCAAGCTACGTCATATGTAGATTGCGACATGAGCTATGGTGAGGATGGTGAAAAACCTTCAAAATATTTCTGCAATTTAGAACTAAACAATTTTATGAATAAAACAATTCAAATGGTAGAAACAGGAAATGGGAATACTATTACAAACCAGAAAGAAATTCTAAAACAAGTCAGACACTTTTATGCCTCACTTTATAATGACCGCGAATTAGAGCTAGATAATTATGACCTCAACGAACTGCTGAAAAATTTTAATTATACTTTTTTGGACGATACACAATCTTACAGTTTAGAAGGACTAATCTCTGAAGAAAGTTGGGGGACTATTAAAATGAGTTCGTCCGTCCATCTGTCTGTCTGTCTGTCCGTCACACTTTTTGGGACACAATAACTCTCTTCCTAATTGAGCTAGAATGTTCAAACTTGGTGTATGTGTTTATTAGGTCAATGCCTTGATGGAGTTCAAAGATGAGCATTTTCCGCTTAGGGTAAGCAGAGATAAGCAATTTGATTGGTTGATGCTTTGGGACACGATAACTTTAGTTCTAATTAAGTGAGAGTGATGAAACTTAGTGTATAGTTTCATTACAGTAATACCTTGACTAAGTTCGATAATGAGCATTTTCTGCTCAGGGTAAGCAGAGCAATTTGATTGGTCGAGACTTTGGAACACAATAACCCTCCTTCTAATTGAGTTAAAATGTTCAAACTGGGTGTATATGCTTATTAGATCAATGCCTTGATGGAGTTTGGAGATGAGCATTTTCCGCTTAGGGTAAGCAGAGCGATACGCAATTTGATTGGTCGAGACTTTGGAACACAATAACTCTTCTTCTAATTGAGTAAAAATGTTCAAACTTGGTGTATATGCTAATAAGGGTAATGCCTTGATGGAGTTCGAAGATGAGCATAATGAGCATTTTCTGCTCAAGGTGTCATAGCAAATAGAATAAAATCTGTTTTAAATATTTTAATATCCAATTCTCAGACTGGCTTCATAAGAGGGAGATACATTGGGGAAAATACTAGGCTTTTGTTTGATTTACTTCACTACACCGAAAATAATGACATACCGGGACTACTAATTCTTATTGACTTTGAAAAAGCTTTCGATTCATTTACTTGGTCTTTTGTTTATAAAGTTCTAGACTTCTTTAAATTTGGCGATACAATTAAAAATTGGATTAAGGTTTTTAATAATAATATCCTATCCTCTGTTATACAACACGGACATCTGTCTGAATCCTTCAATGTTAAGCGTGGTTGTCGACAAGGTGATCCCATTGCCCCTTACATTTTCATATTGTGTGCTGAAATTTTGTCCATGTTAGTTAAAAACAATAAGATCATTGGAGTTATAGGATTTTTTAACAGTATTCGCATACAAACGGCGGCCATTTTGTATGGCAATTTTGGTCCAATTTTCCCGAAATTCAAACTCATCCTTGCTAATGGTGTAACGGTAATATAATCAAACGTTTTTTTAAATCGGATAATAATTGTAACCTCCAGAGGAACCACAAGCTAAAAAGATAGGCTGGCACTGCCAGGCAGGATACGCCCACATTTTCGAGAGATGGATAGAGAACAAGCAATACCAAAAGTGATTTTTCCTACATCATTAAGTCCTGTATTTCATACTGTATTGGGAGCAGCCATTTAGTTGGTCAGTTCCAGTCTGATATTCATGAAATTCGAAGTCGACAATGATTATGGTGTTACGGTACACAACCTAGAAATGTGACTTTTTATCAAAATCGGATAAGAATTGTGACCTGTAGAGAGTCCACAACCATGATATACCATATTTTTACACTATTCGCGTACAAACGGCGACTATTTCGTCCGGCAATTTTGGTACGATTTTCATGAAATTAGAACTCAACCTTCCTCATCAAAATCGAATTAAAATTGTGACCTTTACAGGGTCCACAACCTTGATATACCATTTTTTAACAGTATTTGCGTACAAACGGCGGCCATTTTGTATGGCAATTTTGGTCCAATTTTCCCGACATTCAAACTCAACCTTCCTTAGGGTGTAACAGTGATATAATCAAACGGTTTTTTAAATCGGATAATAATTGTGACCTTCAGAGGGACCACAAGCTAAAAAAAAAGGTGATTTTGTGTATAATCAGGGGCCATAATTCAGGAAATTACATTCCGATAGCCGCAAATATCGAAAGGAACCAAGATCTTTGGGTTACAAACATGCATGTCAAGTTTCATCAAAATCGAATTAAAATTGTGACCTCCACAGGGTCCACAACCTTGATATACCATTTTTTAACAGTATTCGCGTACAAACGGCGGCCATTTTGTATGGCAATTTTGGTCCGATTTTCCCGAAATTCAAATTCAACCTTCCTTACGGTGTAACGGTGATATAATCAAACGGTTTTTTAAATCGGATAATAATTGTGACCTCCAGAGGGACCACAAGCTAAAAAGGGTGATTTTTCGGACAATCAGGGGCAATGATCAGTGTCCGAAACAAACATTTTCCAAGCACAGGCCCGCAGAACCTGCGCGACATATGATCATATGGGTCCTTCAGGTGACACGCAGGCTCAACCAATAATAAGTATTTATATAGTTTCCATGGATAAAGCTATGGGTTTAGTAACTTGCGAAAAAAAAAAGACACAAATTAGTGTGTCATTTCAATTTAATGGAACAAATCTATTCATGGCTACATTGAGTTTTCCATATTAACCTACGTAAACTTCATATAGTTACACCCCCCCCCAAACAACTGCCCTAGATTTTAGCACAATAGCCCAGAATTGAGGCAAAAGAGGTCAGTAAGAAATGTTTTTAAAATCATAAGCCTCCATTACGTTTAATGAAAGGTAGGCCCACAACTACACCGTTCGGAAAATTTTCCTTATTTATTTAATTCACGTTCCGACCTCATGAAATTCATGTCAGTAAGCCTAATATTCTTGAATAAATTACTGTCTTCGTTTTTTGGATGCATACAGCACCCTGGTGTTTTTTCATAACACAATTTTTAGTTTTTGTCTTGTCAGTAACTTTCAAATATGCTTTTATTCATTCGTCCATGATAGACACACGGTACAGTGATCACGTGACAACCATAATTGAACTTGCTTTAAAATAAAATTCCGTACAAGTCCACATACCTTTCAAAAATAATAACGACAAAAATTCAATATGGTCGATGACAAGTAAACAATAACCGTTAACTATCGGAGACTCTGGTTGCGTTTCTATGACAGTTCTACCTTATCCAGAATTGTAGAATGAGGACACTAACTATGCGAGCTAAGAAGACGAAGGCCCGGCGGACCCGCGTGAAATAGGCAAGCAGGAGTCCTCCGATAAATCAGTCGGCCTCGGGCCTACGGACCGACGTTTGTGTCGAACACTGGCAATGATTCAGGAAGTTACGATCCGATATGCGCAAATATCGATAAGAACCAAGATCTTTGGGTTATAACCATGAATTTCAAGTTTCATCAAAATCGAATTAAAATTGTGACCTTTACAGGGTCCACAACCTTGATATACCATTTTTTAACAGTATTTGCGTACAAACGGCGGCCATTTTGTATGGCAATTTTGGTCCAATTTTCCCGAAATTCAAACTCAACCTTCCTTAGGGTGTAACGCTGATATAATCAAACGTTTTTTTAAATCAGATTATAATTGTGACCTCCAGAGGGACCACAAGCTAAAAAGGGTGATTTTTCGGACAATCAGGGGCCATAATTCAGGAAATTTCATTCCGATAGCCGCAAATATCGAAAGGAACCTAGGTCTTTGGGTTACAAACATGCATGACAAGTTTCATCAAAATCGGTTCAAAATTGTGACCTCCATAGGGTCCACAAGCTAAAAACGTGATTTTTCATACAATCAGGGGCCATAATCCATGAAGTTTTGATCCGATACATGCCAATATCGAAAGCAGCCGAGATCTTTTGGGGATAAACCTATATTTCAAGTTTCGTCAAAATCAGATAAGAATTGTGACCTGTAGAGAGTCCACAAACAAATTGTGCACGGACGGATGTCCGGACGGACAGACGTCCGGATGGACAGGGGCAACGACATAATACGTCCACATGAAAATGTGGGCGTATAAAAATGATTCAAAACCATCATTCAAAGTTCCCTTAATAAATATTAAAGAATATTACATAATTGAAAAGTTTATTTGCCAGAAAAATAACAAGATAGAAAAATTCAAACAAAAATGGGGTCCTTTAACTGAAAATATTAACTTAATATAATGCCTGTCTACAGTTCATGTGAGAGTATTAGAGATATATTTTCTCAAATTTATATAATGGTTAGTATTTTAATGTGAACATTACAGTAATTTTCCTTGGGTCTTAAATAGGTGGATGTTTAGTAGATTGACTCTCTTTTCAGCTTATATTCAATGTATATTATCTACTACTGAAACATGACAAAGTAACATTTCTTTTCAGATTTGAAACAGGAAAATGTAATGTTTAATGAATTATATTACTACAATATTATATGGAAACATGAAATTGTGTAACTTGGTTTGTACATGTAGATATTTCAACAATGAAATTTTAAAAAAAAAACCAAAAACAAAAAAAATCCCAATTGTGGCTTTCAGACTCTAAAGGCAAAAAGTGAGCGTGGCTCTGCCCCTGGGGGTCGGGACATTCACCAAAATCAATAGTGGACGCCCTTAGGCTATAAGGAATACATATGCCAAGTACTAAGCTGATTCATTCAGAATTGCGGCGTGTAAACGACAAACACAAAAATTGGGCGTGGCTAGCCTCAGGGTGTCGGGACATGCAATTGTCGCCCTTAGGCTATAAGGAATAAATATCCCAAGTTTAAAGACGATCCATTAAGAATTCTTGGCCTTCCCGCGAAACACAAAGACACAAAGTAAAAATGGGCTCTGCACCTGGGGGTTGGTCAATCATCAAAAAACAATCGGGGTCATTCTTAGGGTATAAGAAATAGGTATGCAAAGTTTTAAAAGGATTCGTTTAGAATTGCATCCTGTAGGCGAACACAAGACATACAAACATTGGGTGGCGAGGCTCTGTCCCAGGGGGTCGGGCATGCACCAAAAATAATAGAAGTCAGCCTTAGGGTATAAGGAGTAAGTATAAAAAAGTTTTCAAGATGATCCATTAAGAATTATGGCCTGTAGGTGACACACAGACACACAAAAAGAAAATGGGCTTGGTACTGTCCCTGGGGGTTGGGCATGCACCCCAAAACGATAGGGATGTTCTTTTGGGTACAAAGAAAAAGCATGCAAAGTTTCAAGATGATACTTAAAGAAATGCAGCCTGTACAAAAAATGAGCGTGGCTCTGTCCCTGGGGGTCGGGCATGCACCCAAAACAATAGGAATCATCCTTCGGTTATAAGGAATAAGTTTCAAGATGATCGATTAAAAATTGTGTCCTTTAGGCGACAAACATACACACAAAAAGAAAATGGCCGTGGCTCTTCCCCTTGGGGTGGGGCATGCACCCCAAACAAAAGTAATGTTCCTTAGGGTACAAACAATAAGTAGGCAAAGTTTCAAAATAATACGTAAAGAAATGCAGCCTGTAGACGCCAAACAAACAAATACCAAAAATTGGGCGTGGCTGGGGGGGTCGGTCATGCACCCAAAACAATAGGGATCATCCTTGGGGTATAACTATAAGGAATAAGTATGTAAAGTTTCAAGATGATTGATAAAAAATTGTGGCCTTTAGGCCACACACAGACACACAAAAGAAAATAGGTTGCCAGGCAACGAAACATACGCCCACACAGCAGCCAAATCGTCCGCTCAGTCAACAAGAGTTGTTGCATTTTAAGTAATCATCAGAAAATCATAATTCAAACTCACCCATAACTACGGTGTAACTGTGATATAATCAAACGTTTTTTTTAAATCAGATACGTGTAATAATTGTGACCACCAGAGGGACCACAAGCTAAAAAGGGTGATTTTTTGTACAATCAGGGGCCATAATTCAGGAAGTTACGATCCGATATGGGCAAATATGCAATGGCACCAATATCATTAGGTTATAAACATGTATTTCAAGTTTCATCAAAATCAGTTCAAAATTGTGACCTCTATAGGGTCCACAACCTTGATATAACATATTTTCACACAATTCGCGTACAGACGGCGGCCATTTTATCTGTCAACTCTGATCCGATTTTCACGAAATTCAAATTCTCTCTTCATTACCATGAAACCGTGATATAATCAAACAGTTTTTTAAATCGGATAATAATTTTGTCCTCCAGAGGGACCACAAGCTAACAAAAGTGATTTTTCAGACAATCAGGGGACATAATCCAGGAAGTTATGATCCGATGGGCGCAAATATCGAAAGGAACCAAGATCTTTGGGTTATAAACATACATGTCAAGTTTCATCAAAATTGGTTCAAAATTGTGACCTCTATAAGGTCCACAACCTTGATATAACATATTTTCACACTATTCGCGTACAACCTTGATATAACATATTTTCAAACTATTAGCGTACAACCTTGATATAACATATTTTCACACTATTAGCGTACAAACAGCGGCCGTTTTTTTAAATCGGATAACAATTTTTTTTTTTTTTATAAGCAGTATTTTATTCAGATTTGTATCTGAATAGGGATTGGGGAACAGGCATAGCCTATATTAAACCCCTCTCCAGAGGGACCACAAGCTAAAAAGGTCCATTTTTGGGACAATCAGGGGCCATAATTCAGGAAGTTACGATCCAATTGGCGCAAATATCGAAAGGAACCAAGATCTTTGGGTTATAAACATGCATTTCTCAAGTTTCATCCAAATCGGTTCAAAATTGTGACCTCTACACTGTTCACAAGCTAAAAAACATGATTTATTGTACAATCAGGGGCCATAACCCATGAAGTTACAGTCCGATACATGCCAATATCGAAAGGAACCGAAATCTTAGGGTGATAAACCTATATTTTAAGTTTCATTGAAATCGGATAAAAATTGTGACCTGTAGACTGTTCACAAACAATTGTGGACAGCCGGACGGCCAGACCAACAGGGGCGACGACAATATACGTCCACATGAAAATGTGGGCATATAAAAATGGGGGTGGCTGTTCCCCTGGGGGTGGGGCTTGCACCCCAAACAATAGTAATGTTTCTTAGGGTACAAAAAATAAGTATGCAAAGTTTCGAAATAATATGATACGAAATGGGCGTGGCTCTGCCCCTGGGGGTCGGGCATGCACCAAAAACAATAGGGATCATCCTTAGGGTATAAGGATGCAAAGTTTGAAGAAAATCCGGTAAGAATTGTGCCCTGTAGGCGACCCACAGATTCACATACATACACACACATACACACACACACACACACACACACAGTGGCGACGGCATTATGAATGTTGACGTAATAATAATAATAATAATGTACATTTATATAGCACTTAATCCATCCATGAGCATGCTCTAAGCGCTGTAAGTTAATAGCTCCTGTGGATAATACATCGTGAACATATGTGTCTTAAGTCTAGACCGAAATTGAGCAACTGTTTCTGAACACTTTATTTTGTCAGGTAAGTCATTCCATAGTCGTGGACCATATACACTGAAGGCTTTATCACCAAAAGATTTTAATTTAGTTGAAGGTACAACAAGTGATAGATTATTCTGTGAACGGAGTGGTCGGTTTGGTACATACGGCTGCATAAGATCTGTGACATATGATGGAGCTGAATCATGCTGAGATTTGTAGACCAGTGTTAGGATTTTAAAGTTTATACGAGCCTCTATTGGTAACCAGTGAAGCGATTTAAGGACAGATGTTATATGTTGGCGTTTTGCTGTTCTTGTGATGATTCTGGCACAGTTGTTCTGAATTATTTGAAGTCGCTTCAATAAATGTTGAGATATTCCAGCCAGAGCACTATTGCAATAGTCCAATCTTGAGAAAATTAGAGACCGCACCAAAAGATGACAAGCAGCAGCAGTCAATAGATGACGAATGTTTCCTATACTACGGAGATGAAAATTACAAACACGACATAACTGATCAACCTGTTTTTCCATTGTTAAAGACGGATCAAATATAACACCTAGATTTTTAACCCTTGTTGCAAATTCAATACTAGAGTCACATATTACAAGACACGGATCAGGAGTTGATGCGAGACGCTGTGGTGTTCCAACAAGTATTGCTTCTGTTTTTTCATCGTTTAACTTTACTTTATTATTATTCATCCAGGATTTAACAGCTTTGGAGCAGCGAGTGGTATTGTCAAAGGAATCATGAACATTTTCTTGTTTAAACTTACTGATTAACTGTGTATCATCAGCGTAAGAGAAATGGCTTATATCAAACTGGTCTATAACATCCCCCAGACATCGTGTGTACAGTATAAACAATACCGGTCCAAGAACAGATCCTTGAGGCACTCCGCAATTAAAGTTTGAAAACTCGGAATGAGATTTGTTTATAATGATCTTCTGTTTTCTGTCAGTAAGATAAGATTTAATCCATTGTAAGGCTGTACCAGTTATGTGAAAAGTTATGTGAATTTCATGATCGACAGTATCAAATGCGGCAGACAAATCTAACAGGGTCAAAGACACAAGTTTACCATTGTCTACAGAGCGCAGCAGATCATTTAGCACACAAAGAATAGTTGTCTCAGTGCTATTGATCAACTATGAGCCGAGAACAAAGCAAGTGAAATATTCGTATAGCCTCGGTCATCATTATCAAAATCATTAATATAAACAGCAGTCTCAATTATCCACTTGATTGATTTAATAATCAATGGCCGTTAAGCAGCATATAGGAATTTAATCTGCCAACATCGGAGGCTAGCCTTGACATCGAGAGTTTATTATGGTCTGGATAAGTTAATGTCTAATTGATTATTTAGATAACATTTCAGGCCTAAAGAAAGACTTGTAATAAGCAGATTTTGCTCTTGCATAATGCACGTTTAATTTAATCGCACATATATTTTTTTCAAAAGTATGAAGCAATCAAACTATACACTAAGTTTCATCACTCTCTATCAAATAGAATCAAGATTATCTTGTCCCAAAGCATTGACCAATGAAACTGATTAGCTCTGCTTAGCTTCAGCTCGAAACGTTATTCATTCAAGACATTCACCTAATGAACATCTACATCAAGTTTAAACATTCTACCTCAAATAAAAGCAGAGTTGTTATGTTCTAAAGTCTAGACCAATCAAATTGCTTATCGCTTCTTAGCCTAAGCAGAAAATTATCACTATCGAACTTAGTCACTCTCACAACATTATAACCAAAGTTATCGTACCCCAAAGCATCAACCAATCAGATTGCTTATCTCTGCTTACTGTAAGCAGAAAATGTTCATCATCGAACTCCATCAAAAGACATTCATCTAATTAACGCCTACACCAAGTTTGAACATTCTAGTTCAGAAGGAGTCATTGTGTTCCAAAGCCCCGGCTAATCAAATTGCTTATCTGCTTACCCTGAGCAGAAAATGTTCATATTCGAACTCGGTCAAGGTACCAGTATTGATCTAATGAAACTATACACCAAGTTTCATCACCTTCACTTAATTAGAACTTAAGTTATCGTGTCCCAAAGCATCAACCTAATTAACTGTGAAGACGACTTGTCGCACTACACGCAACAACGCAAACACGCAAGTGACATTACGAAAACGGGTCGCTAGCCAGGTAATGCTCATGTCATTCATTACCCATCGTCTGCTCATATAGATGACCGTGATCTCGTTGTTGACCCGAATGTAGATGACCCAAGCCACATTAACTTGAAACAGACATCTCTTTTTGACTTAGGTCTAACGTCTACATCAACACGAAAACAAACTGCATCGAGAGATAATATAATCGCCATTCAAACCAACAGGTACTCAATGAACGCTAAAGCTACTGACCAACATATCAGTACTGATTCATAATTTAATATTATCCATAAAAAGTCATTAAGACGGTTTCTTTCTATCACATTATACAGTATTCTCTTAAGACAAAACCTACCACTATGATATAGTATTCGTCTCAAATGTCTATTAATAATAAGCAGTCTTCTACTGATATATATAGTATAAGTGAATATGTTGTATGCTCACATGATATTATGTAATATTCTACCTAATTTATAGTATAATGATTGACTGAGATATTTTATATAGAAATGATATTATACAGTATTCTATCAAGTTTTATAATACAATGTTTGATTGATATGTTATATATAAGAATGACATGTTCTATATTAGGAATGATACTATGCAGTATTCGACAAATTTTTATAGTATCTCTATACTTTATAGTATAATAATTGACTGAAAAGACATGCATTTGATTGAAATATAGCATAAAAGCTGGCATACATGTTTTTTGTTTTTTTTTTGGGGGGGGGGTATTTTTTTGCTTTATATAGACATAATACTATGCAGTACTTAACTTAATTTTAAAACTATAATAATTGTCTCATAATGATTAAAATAGGAACTATACTATGCAGTATTCAAACTATCTTTATCGTATTATACACGGAAATGTTCTTGTATATGAATACTTATATGCAGTATT
Organism: Patella depressa; assembly: GCA_948474765.1. Classification (NCBI taxonomy): domain Eukaryota; kingdom Metazoa; phylum Mollusca; class Gastropoda; family Patellidae; genus Patella; species Patella depressa. The sequence goes on along the minus strand of OX419715.1, from coordinate 46,137,795 downwards.
CTACTTAGCTTTATAGTATACTATTGCGGGCTCAAATGTGATATATAGGAAAATGCTATGCGGTATTCTACAGCATTATTATGTAAGAATGAAAAGAATCATTTTCAGATAAGCATAAAACTATCTGTTATAATTGAACAAAATGTCTTATATAGATATAAAACTATGCAACATTCTACTGGCCTTATATAGTAAACATTGAATGAAATGGTCCATAAGTATACAGGCCCTATGCAGTATTTTCAAGAACCTTTATAGTATTAAAATTGAATGTAATAGTCTATGCATGGATTAATACTATGCAAGTATATTAATTGAATAAACTGTTTTATATAGACATTAAAATTGAATGTAATAGTCTATGCATGGATTAATACTATGCAAGTATATTAATTGAATAAACTGTTTTATATAGACATAACGTTCTCAGTATCCAACCGAGTTTATAGTATAATAATTACATGAATTATAGTATTGCAATTTATTAAAATATTTTCTGTGCAGTACTCAACTCACTTATATTGTATATCAATTGACTTAAATGTTTTATATGATATAATACTATGTAGCCAATAATAATGTGTATTATGATACTGTAGTGTTTTATATTGGCATACTAGTATGCAGTATTTAAGTTTCAAATATAATAACTGACAGAATGATTTTACACATGAATAAAACTATGCAGTATTCTACTAAACCTTATAGTATAATAATAAATGACTGAAATGTTTTATATAGGAATGATACTATACAGTATTCTACTGATCTTTACAGTATATTAATTGAATAAACTATAATATAATAATTGAATAAAGAAAATTATATACGAATGATACTATGCAGTATTCTATTAGCTTTTATAGTTTTATATACTTTATAGTATAATAATTAACTGAAATGTGTGGCATATGAATAATATTGTGTAGTATTCTATTTATCTTTATAATATAATAATTGAATGAAATGTTATGCATATGGGTCATTCCATAAATGAGGGGGCCAAAGTGGGACATGGGTACTAAAATTTTAAGTAATCTCAATCACTGATAAACTTATACCAATAATAGGAGTAATGTATGCCATTTGCGGGACAGTTAATGATTTCTCATTGTTGAGTTCCAAAAAAAAGTAATGAACGATTTTACATGACAGGTTACGTACAGATTTCTCGTGTAAAGGGACACCAAATTAGACTTTTAATGCTAAATTTCTGTGGATGTATAAGATATATTAATGTGTTTATGATGTATTATTATTCAAATGAGGCACCTTCATAAGAAATCTAAGCAGAAATAGTGAATATTTGTGCCAACACCTCTTGTCAGCCAATGTCGATTACATGGATATTCCCAACTTCTCCATACAAACTTAAAAGTGTCTTTAGATGTTTAAAAAAAAAAGATTTTACAAAATTGTTGAAGTTTGTATGACCCTAACCCTCGACATGAACTACTGTACTTGAAAATCAGTATTGTATCATGAAAAATCACCAAGGAAAGGTTTAATTTGATCCGGAGTATTGCAGTTTCACGTGTAAAGGGACACCAAATGTTGACGACTTGAATACTAATAATTTAATCAAGCCATATTAAGTAGTATTTCAACTTTAAAACTTGAACAATGAATGAACTTTCAAATATTAAAAAAAAATAAAACTTTCAAAAATCAAAATGAGTAGCAGTCTTTGAGAATTGCTTGTGTCCCTTTCAATAGCTTACATTGTGAACCCGTTTAGCCAAAAAAATAATTAAAAAAGACTTGAAAGAGCAAGGTAACATTTCAAAATTGTCAGCTTGTCACAGGGAAGCAAAGAAAATAATGGAGCATTAGTTACATACGTGTATACTAATACAATATCTCGTTAATGATAGGGACACGACATTTTTGGTTTCCCATTTTTATAATAATATACTGACACTGCAACCATTCTGTCACGTGATCCCTGAATACCAAGGAAGCGATAATTTTCAGGTATCGAAGAATACTATTATTTTAGACTCGGCAATTATAACGTTCAGCATTTATGCACCGTATGCAAGAGAAAAATTCGCGTCACAACATAATTTCGATCACAACGTAAATACTGGGACACTAAACTTTGATTCGAACTTATTCAGAAAATATCCATTTGCCGGGCCATCGACTGCTTTGGATATGTGTATCATGTGACCGTAAACTAAACATCTCTCTCTGACGTAATTCTCAGATAATAGACGGCGTTACCGGTGGCATAAACAAGCACTTCGTAAATTGAACGAGGGACGCAATTTTGAATGTCGATAAAGCTAATAAAATTTTTACGGACAATTTTACAACATACATCTGATTACGTATTCGGAATTTGTTATTTTTTCAACGCCAACGAGATGGAATAGAGATGAAACATTTTGGTTTTATTTTTCAAGTTAATATCGTGGCTAAACTGACAAAAATACAACGTAAATATTGGGGACACAAAAATTTACGTTGTGAGGCGTGAATAAAAATCCTTCGTCTGAGATTATTTAACATTTGTTTAGAAATGAAAAATTACCAAACGAAATTTTACATCTTCTGCTGCATGTCTTATGAAAATATTTGGAAATATTAGTATTTTGCTCAACATGGTCTAGTTGTTAAAATGTTAAGTAAAAAATGTCCCCAAAAGTAACTCAAAATTTCAGGGACACCATGAATTGCAACATAAAAAAATTTAACCACAAACCGATTTTCTATGTTTTTATAGAACATAAGTATAAAATAATAAACATATTACATGATGAATTACTTTTTTAAATAATTGGTGATCAGAAAATAGGTATTTTTGCTGCTTTGAGCAATGATATGTATGAATTTTCAATTGGACCCCTCATTTATGGAATGACCCATATGTATAATGACGTAGTATTCTATTTATCTTTATAGTATAATAATTGAATGAAATGTTTTGTATATGAATAATATTGTGTAGTATTATATTTATCTTTATAGTATATTGATTGAATGGAGTGTTTTGTATAGAAATGATATTATGTAGTATTCTATTTATCTTTACAGTATATTAATTGAATGAAATGTTTTGTATTTGAATAATATTATGTAGTTTTCTATTTATGTTTAAAGTATATTAATTGAGTGAAATGTGTGGCATATGAATAATATTGTGTAGTATTCTATTTATCTTTATAGTATAATAATTGAATGAAACGTTATGCATATGAATAATGTAGTATTCTATTTATCTTTATAGTATAATAATTGAATGAAATGTTTTGTATATGAATAATAAAATGTAGTATTCAATGTATCTTTATAGTATAACTATATGAAGTGTTTTATATATGAATAATATTATGTAGTATTCTATTTATCTGTATAGTATATTGATTGAATGAAATGTCTTGTAAAGGGATGATATTATGTAGTATTCTTTTTATCTCTATAGTATATTTATTGAATAAAATATCTTGCATATGAATGATATTATGTAGTATTCTATTTATCTTCATAGTATAATAATTGAATGAAATGTTTTGTATAGGAATAACATTATGTAGTATTCTAGTTATCTTTATAGTATATTAATTGAATGAAATGTTTTGCATATGAATAATGTAGTATTCTATTTATCTTCATAGTATAATAATTGAATGAAATGTTTTATTTTTGGATAATATTATGTAGAATGATAATTTATCACTATAGTATAATAATTGAATGAAATATTTTGTATATGAATAATATTATGTAGTATTCTATTTATCTTTATAATATAATAATTGAATAAAATGTCTTGCATATGAATACAAGCCAACAGTGAGGCTAATGTCCCCCGCCGAAATCCCAAAATAAATAGATGACACATATTAATTAATCGCACATTTATTTTTTTCAAACATATCAAGCAATCAACTGTACACAAAGTGTCATCCAAAAGTGTTTTATAAAGAAAAATGCTAAAACCGATGAGAAAAATGAAAATGTACCCTAGTTAGGGGGGCCCTAAAGGCAGACAAAAGGGCCCCCACACTTGACAAAAGGGCCCCTCTGGCCAAGGGAAAGGGCCCTCGTGTCTGAGTCAATCGTTTCTATACACTGTTACTGTCGAATCCATTACTGAATGAGAATGCAGTCATTGTATTGGCATAAAAATCATCAATCAAGATGAACCTAAGTTATCTTGTCCCAAAGTATCAACCAATCAAATTGCTTATCTCTGCCTACCCTCAGCAGAAAATGCTCATCTTCGAACTCCATCACCTAATAAGCATACACACCAATTTTGAACATTTTAACTCAATTAGAAGGAGAGTTATTGTATTCCAAAGTCTTGGTAAATCAAATTGCTTATCGCTCTGCTTACCCTAAGCAGAAAATGCTCATTATCGATCTTAGTAAAGGCATTACTGTAATGAAACTATACACCAAGTTTCATCACTCTCACTTTATTAGAACTAAAGTTATCGTGTCCCAAAGCATCAACCAATCAAATTGATTATCTCTGCTTACCCTAAGCGGAAAATGCACATCTTCGAACTCCATCAAGGCATTGACCTAATAAGCATATACACCAAGTTTGAACATATTAACTCAATTAGAAGGAGAGTTATTGTGTTCCAAAGTCTCGACCAATCAAACTGCGTATATCTCTTAGTCAAGGTATTACTGTAATGAAACTATACACCAAGTTTCATCACTATCACTTAATTAGAACTAAAGTTATCGTGTCCCAAAGCATCAACCAATCAAATTGCTTATCTCGGCTTACCCTAAGCGGAAAATGCTCATCTTCGAACTCCATCGACCCAATAAACACATACACCAAGCTTGAACATTCTAGCTCAATTAGGAAGAGAGTTATTGTGTCCCAAAAAGTGTGACGGACAGACAGACAGACAGACAGACGAACGAAATACAGTATTCTATTTATCTTTATAATATAATAATTGAATGAAATGTCTGTATAGGAATGATATTATGTAGTATTCTATTTACCTTTATAGTATATTGATTGAATAAAGTGTTTTGTATAGGAATGATATTATGTAGTATTCTATTTATCTTTACAGTATATTAATTGAATGAAATGTTTTGTATTTGAAGAATATTATGTAGTTTCCTATTTATCTTAAAAGTATATTAATTGAATGACAACATTTGTATAGGAATGATATTATGTAGTTTTCTATTTATCTTTATAGTATAATAATTAACTGAAATGTTTCATATATATTCATGCCATCAACACACCCATTCCCTATGCATCCACTTTAAATCATTTCTACAATGTAATCTATACAAAGACTTTTATTTCTCATCGCTTTCTTTTTTTATCTTCAACGTTTTAGCCAGATGCATTAATTATACCAATACATTTTTGGTATATATATATATATGCAATTCTCGGATGTATCAAAATGTATCATATTATATTGTACATATATTCAAAATTCAAATTTAATTTTCCCTGTAAATAGTTTGGCTACAGAGTTGTTTCAGATTTTAGAATATATTCTTATTATGTCCTGTAAGTTAATTTTATTGGTATTCAGATATCGCTACAATTTAATTTCAGTCGACTATAAGGTCGCCTGTTATACTTTTTTTTATTCTTCCTATATGTCTTTGTTTTCTATTAGCAGTATCGTTTATGGTTATTCAACTGATCTTACGTCTTTCTGGTGATGTCTTATGTGAAAGGGCAACGTATAAAAAATGATGAATTACCTCCCCTTATCAACAATGGAGTCCTTTTCTCCACCCCCTTGGATAAGGCAAATTGTTTAAATGACTTCTTTATCAACCAGTCTCAACTTGACACAGCCAATGCACAGCTCCCTGAACTTGAACACAACCCAAACTCACTCTGTAATATAATACTAACACCTCAAGAAGTTAAAGATATGATCTTATCATTAGATACCTCCAAAGCTACTGGGCCTGATCACATAAATGGCAAGTTATTAAATTCCATCTCATCTGAAATATGTAATCCCTTATGCAATCTATTCAATCTCTCCCTTTCGACAAAAACTGTACCGATAATCTGGAAATCAGCTAATGTTATTTCAATACTGAAAAAAGGCGACCCTTCTGAATGCGGCAATTACAGACCAGTTTCTCTTTTGAGCATCATTGCCAAAATTTTCGAAAAATGTATTTACAAGCATGTCTTTAACTTCATGAGGGATAATGCAATAATAACTAACATACAAAACGGTTTTATGCACGGTGACTCGACTACCTATCAACTAATTGATCTTACGCACTTTTTTTGTCAAGCCATAGACGAGGGTCAGTATACGAGGACAGTGTTCTGTGACATCAGTAAGGCATTTGACAGGGGGTGGCATGCTGCACTGTGTCGGAAGCTTGGAGCGGCTGGGATCAGAGGAGAATTGCTTCAATGGTTCAAAAATTATTTGTATAACAGAAAGCAAAGCGTCGTTGTCAGTGGAGTCTCCTCTGATCCTAAGACCGTCCTTGCTGGTGTACCACAGGGCTCTGTCCTCGGCCCCCTTCTCTTTCTTATATATATAAATGATATCGTTAAGAACATAAAATCGAATATTCGACTTTTTGCGGATGACACTAGCATCTATCTAAAAATTAATGACCCAACCGCATGCGCGACTGTCTTAAATAGTGATCTTGAAATGATAAACAATTGGGCAAAAACGTGGCTGGTTTCCTTCAACCCGCTGAAAACTGAATCACTTGCACTGACTACTAAACGAGACCCACTGTTACCTACACTAAATTTAGACGGAATTCCTATTACAGAAGTTTACCAACACAAGCATTTGGGATTGACTTTTCAGAAAAACTGCAAATGGGACAAACACGTAAACATAATTTTGACTAAAACGAGTAAAATGATCAATTGTCTTAGATCTTTAAAACACCGCCTTAATAGAAATACCTTGAAAACTATATATACCTCTTTTATCCTTCCACATTTTGACTAATGTGACGTAATATGGGATGGGTGCACAGAAGAACTAAAAAACAAATTAGAACACTTGCAACTAGATGCACTCAGAACTATATGCGGGGCTGTAAAGGGTACCAGTCATAGGTTATTATATGAAGAAACAGGATTTATCACTCTGCAAGAGCGGCGAAGGCGTCACAAACTCATCTTAATTCACAAAATTATTAATCATTTAACTCCCCCATACCTCCACGATTTAATTCAATTTTCCAAACTCATCTTAATTCACAAAATTATTAATCATTTAACTCCCCCATACCTCCACGATTTAATTCAATTTTCCAATATTCCTTATAATCTTCGTAATAGCAATATTTTTAATGATTACTTTTGTCGAACAACTTTATTTTCTAAATCCTTTATACCTTCTACCATAAAAGAATGGAATAACCTTGATATAAGTATTAAAAATTCGACCTCTATAAATACATTTTTAAAACCCAAATAACTGATAAAGATAAAAATACACCCCCTTATTTCAACTTTGGCAAACGTAAAGATAGGTTGCCAGGCAACGAAACATACGCCCACAGTAGCTAAATCGTCCGGGCAGTCAACAAGAGTTGTCTCATATTTTTACTTTTTTCAGTAATGAAACATTTGTAATACTCTAAAAACTGATTAAAAGTAACAACTCATTATGTAATTATCAGAAAATCATTAGAATTTGATTGATTTTTATAAAGTTTTACCCCACGCTAACAATTGAATTAGTATATATACATGAAACATTTAAAATCACGGATTTAGCTGTTCAGTTATCAAAATTCATTGAAAATCAATATACTTGTTCGTTTTAACACCTTAAACTCTGTGTATCAATCTGAAGTCAATCAGATGATAAGTTTGGCCTTTAAAGCGTCCACAAGATTTTTTGAAGTGATCAAGGGCCATAACTCTGGCACTAATTATTGGAAATTGCTGAAAATCAATAGGATTCTTCGTCTCATGACCTTAAACACTGTGTATAAATTTAAAGCCAATCAGATATTAACTTTGGCCTCTATAGCGTCCACAAGATTTTTTGAAGTGATCAATGGCCATAACTCTGGCACTAATTATCGGAAATCGCTGAAAATCAATAGGCTTCTTCGTCTCATGACCTTAAACACTGTGTATAAATTTAAAGCCAATCAAATATTAACTTTGGCCTCTATAGCGTCCACAAGATGTTTTGAAGTGATCAAGGACCATAACTCTGGCACTAATTATCGGAAATCGCTGAAAATCAATAGGCTTCTTCGTCTCATGACCTTAAACACTGTGTATAAATTTAAAGCCAATCGGATATTAACTTTGGCCTCTATAGCGTCCACAAGATTTTTTGAAGTGATCAAGGGCCATAACTCTGACACTAATTATCGGAAATCGATGAAAATCAATAGGCTTCTTCGTCTCATGACCTTAAACACTGTGTATAAATTTAAAGCCAATCGGATATTAACTTTGGCCTCTAGAGCGTCCACAAGATTTTTTGAAGTGATCAAGGGCCATAACTCTGGTAGTTATTATCGGAAATCGCTGAAAAACAATAGGCTTCTTCGTCTCATGACCTTAAACACTGTGTATAAATTTAAAGTCAATCGGATATTAACTTTAGCCTCTAGAGCGTCCACAAGCAATTGTGGACGCCGGACCGCCGGACGGACGGACGGACGGACGGACGGACGGACGGGGGCGACGACAATATACGACCACATTTCAATGTGGGCGTATAAAAATCAAATATTACATAGTCGTCTTCGTCTCTCATGCAGTGACCTAAATGGGCATAAATTTCTAAGGCATATTTCGGACAGCCCCGAGTGTGATTGCGGTCATTCCTTCGAAGATACAGATCATTTTCCCTTACATTGCTCCTTACATTCTGATGCACGAAAAATATCTATAAATCTTTTACCATCGAATTTTATCAATACACATAATCTGTTATACGGTGTAAGCAGCAGTGATATTTCGTTAACCATTTTTGAAAGGGTCCACATGTTTTTTGACATGAGTAGAAGGTTTTAAGAACTATATCGATCAAAATGCGAAAATGAACAACTGCGTAGCCAATGTGTAAATATGTATATATGGAATGTTGATTAAGTATTCATTTTATTGTTGTGTTGTTTACTCAATTACTTTTTTTTTACATATCCATATTAATTTTTGTATTTAGGAGAGAGGTCATATAGGCTATGCCTGTTCCTCAATCCCTTTCAATTTCTGAATAAAATATTGTTTAAAAAAAAACAAAAAAAACCCCCAATCCAATTGCTTATCTCTGCTTACCCTAGGCAGAAAATGCTCATCCTCGAACTCCATCAAGGCATTGACCTAATAAACACTTACATCCCACTTCTACTCGTTGCCACTGGCTACCTTTGATGAAACTGTCCTGTTCATTTCCTATACATGCATAAAAGTAGCCGTGTATCAGAAATGAACAGCACACTTACGAAAAAGAGTACTGTTCATTTCTAATACACGGCTACTTTTAGACGGTCATTGAAACTTATCAAGCGACAAGAAGCCAACGTTTAGTCCGACCCAGATCGCAATGATAACCGTTTTCTTACTGCATTACGCTAGTACATGAGACAACTAGTCAAAATCATAGTAACAAAACAAACCGGTAGGAACAATATGGCAGTGCAAAAATATATACAATGATATTAAATTAACGTAACAACATATTACGAAAACAGTTATTATACATATCAATTGGCATTTATTCCTTAATTTGGTTTGATTTATATTAATATGCAAAATATATAAATTAGAATACTGAATAATTATTTCAACTAATTGTGATGATAGAAGGTGGGGTTCTCTTGCTGGACACTTCACAAGCCTTGAATATGAGCAGGATAAAACAAAAACCGACTAGAAAGGCATAAACTTTATTACAAATAAATTTCTACGATGCATACTTTCACCAGCAATGACCCGCATTTCCATTACACTACATTTAATATCACCGCAGTCCTCTACGCCATATATACAAGTTGTTTTGACGATGTGGTCTAAACAAACACGTGGCTGTATTAAGCTCGGGGTGTCACAACAAGACGCACGTGTAAATTCTACCATGAAATGTAACGTGAGGTACAGAAAGGGATAAATGAAAGAGCAGAAAACATTTGTCACTTTTCGGTTGAAGCGACTCGATAATAATTACTATTTTTCACATTTTGCTTCATAATACTCGATAGAAATGTGATGTAAGTAACTTATTAGCACCTTTCCTCGGTGTATCGGTGAATATCAGGACAGTTTTGGTCGGGGCCGCCTCGGCTCCGCCTCGGCTGAGCCCCCGACCAAAACTGTCCTGATATCCACCGATACACCTCGGAAAGTGTGCTAATAACTATTACATACACCAAGTTTGAATATTTTAACTAAATTAGAATGAGAGTTATTGTGTTCCAAAGTCCCAACCAATCAAATTGCTTATCGCTCTGCTTACCCTGAGCAGAAAATGCTCATTATTGAACATAGTCAAGGTATTGCTGTAATGAAACTATACACCAAGTTTCATCACTCTCACTTCATTAGAACTAAAGTTATCGTGTCCCAAAGCATCAACTAATCAAATTGCTTATCTCTGCTTACCCTAAGCAGAAAATGTTCATCTTCGAACTCCATCAAGACATCGACCTAATAAACATTTACACTAAGTTTGCACATTCTAGCTCGATTAGAAAGAGAGTTATTGTGTCTCAAAAAGTGTGACAGACAGATAGACAAACAGACAGACGAACCCATTTTAATAGTCCCCCAACTATCTTCAAAAGGCGGAGGACAATAAACTTTTGATAACACCTTTTATCAATTTCTCCAATATTCTTTTAGATTATGTCATGAGTTTTGTCGAATGCAAAGGTACACTTGACACTGAGTGCTGCGAAATACAGTGCAAGTTTTTTTACAGGAAGATCTTTCCGGCTGGCTTGTTCAGGAGACCTAATATATATCTGTTGTATTTTTGTGCTCAAAACTTACACACATTATATCCAGATGCTGCTTCGGGTCTTTCTAGGCAATGGAGACCTACATTCTGAAGCCGTGGTTCAACAAGTGCTGAAGTACTCTTATGGTTTCTAATAATACTGGTACTTCTGTGTTCTCCAATTAGCCCAAGAGAAACTTCATTCAAAAAATGGTCAAAAGTATTATTGCGTCCGTGTGATGTTCTTCTGCAAAAATTATTGTATGAAAGCATTACAAAATGCCCAAAACAGGGATCTTAATCCGCTGGTTTTTGTCGGCTTTAGCCGATTGATCTTAAATCTAGCCGATTTGTAAACCAATGAATCGGCCACTATGGTATCATATATCAATCTACTTTCGGCCGATTTACAAAGAGTTAATTATCATGCTGATTGATAAAATAATAAACAAGAACAAGCCAATGTCATATATCAATCTATTTTCGACCGATTACAAAGAGGTAATTATTACTCGTGGATTAATTAACCCATCAAAGAATCAGTCAATGCAATGAATACCTTCAGTGTCAATCCTGATCGGCTCATTTCGTAAATAAACAACTTCGTTGAGTTAATTCATGCCAAGTACGGTAAAAGAATAGTCGAAAATAGTCATGGCGGCGTTGACCTTGAACTTCAAGCATGAACGTAGGCATTGTATTTGGTAGTTATTTTCATAACTGTTTTTTTGCAGAGCGCTACGTCTGCTCCCCCACAGTTATTGATCCCTCCTAAAGGCAACTAGTATGAAACTAACGCTTTTTCACATCTCGGTTCTAAGGCTATTTTAGAATCCTTACCGTCTATTTTTCACGGAGATTACTCTTTGATCACCAAAAGGAATCATTTCCTGTCATAAAATTTGTTGACTCATTACTAAAATAATCAGCATATCTATTGTCTGTCCCATGGTAAATAATAAACGGATTTCTACGATTATGAACAAACTACTCTACTTCAAATGGTTATTATAAACTTACCTGTGTGTTTGAAATGAACTCCCGTTAAATAAAATCCATTATACAACTAAATATACCAACGAATAAAAAAGGTTCTCTCTTGTAAAATTGAACTTCTCACAAACTTTGACACCGAGAAATAAAAAATGGAAGATTATTATGTCACTTATCGGAATGGGTCATTTCGTATAAGGGGGTCAAAGCAAGATTCTTTTACGACAGTTCAAATTTTGTGTTTGTGCGTTCGATTACTGGCGCAGCGCTTACTCTAGCCACCGCGAATGCGTTCGGGTGACTTCTGGAAGTATCCCATTATTCAACATGGAAGCAAATAAATTATTTGATCAAAGTTATATTTGCAGATAAAGTTTAGGCGACGGAAGAATTATTGTTGACACTTTTCTCAGTAGTGTTGTGTTTATTTTAGTGATTCTACATCTTGGTTTAACGATTCCAAGAATTAGAAAAAGCCACTCAGCGTCCTTTCAGTTGCCCAAAGGCACGTTCGATCGAAGAACTGAGATGTTTATTAAATATTATTTTTTTCTTGATAACGGGGTCAGTTTCCCCAAATCAATGTATGGAGTCATAAGCCATGATGGCTAAAGAGAGCAGACTGGGTCCCCAAGTAGGAATTCTTCCTACTGAATTTGGTATCTGATTACAGGAAAGTCTTCAAAACCCTAGAGTCATGTGTACACCCAGACCAGCCGATGTGAACATGAGTAAATCGAACTGGCTGATCACATAGCCTACATCCTGGAGTACGACCGAGTGACCTTTTTGCTGTTTATGTATGATATTCGATAGTCATTCATCTTGGGTGCCATAATTCGAATATGACAGCCATCCATACCTCCGATTATTCCAATCCGGGAAATTTACAATATTTAGCAAAACCGTAATAAATTTTTTCATGTTTGTGGGGTAATGGGCAATTGTAACACGGACAGGAGATCTTCCTTTGTTCTTTTCGTTCAATAAGCAGATTGTTTTACCTCTACTAAACTCACTGGGGCGTAACTGTGCAATAACTAGACATTTGCAGTGTTATTGCACACTTTTGCTGGTTTATGCTAGTTTTAGTAGAAATCATATAGAGAAGTTGGATGGGTTTTCCGTGCAATAACAACGATCATGTTGAACAGGTATCAGTATTACAATCATTTACATCCCACTTCTACTCGTTGCCACTGGCAACCTTTGATGAAACTGTCCTGTTCATTTCCCAATACATGGATAAAAGTAGCCGTGTATCAAAAATGAACAGTACACTTTCGAAAAGAGTACTGTTCATTTCTGATACACGGCTACTTTTCGACGGTCACAGAAACTTACCAAGCAACAAGAAGCGGACGTTTAGTCCGACCCAGATAGCAATGATAACCAGTGTCATACTGCACGAGGCTACTGTACATGAGACAACTAGTCAAAATCATAGTAACAAAACAAACCGGTAGGAACTACATGGCAGTGCAAAAATATATACAATGACATTAAATTAACGTAACAACATATTACGAAAACAGATATTATACATATCAATTGGCATCTATTCCCTAATTTGGTTTGATTTATATTAATATGCAAAACATATAAATTAGAATACTGAATAATTATTTTAACTACTTGTGGTGATAGAAGGTGGGGTTCTCTTGCTGGACACTTCACAAGCCTTGAATATGAGGAGGATAAAACAAAAACCGCCTAAAAAGTCATAAACTTTATTACAAATAAATTTCAACGGACGAACCATCCACCGATGCATACTTTCACCGGGAATGACCCGCATTTCCTTTACACTACATTTAATATCACCGCAGTCCTCCACGCCATAGACAAGTAGTTTGGACGATGTGGTCTAAACAAACACGTGACTGTATTAATCTCGGGGTGTCACAACAAGACGCACGTGTAAATTCTACCATGAAATGTAACGTGAGGCACAGAAAGGGATAAATGAAAGAGTAGAAAGTATTTGTCACTTTTCGGTTGAAACGACTCGATAATAAATACTATTTTTCACATTTTGCTTCACAATACTCGATAGAAATGTGATGTAAGTAACTTATTAGCACCTTTCCTCGGTGTATCGGTGAATATCAGGACAGTTTTGGTCGTGGGCCGCCTCGGCTCCGCCTCGGCTGAGCCCCCGACCAAAACTGTCCTGATATTCACCGATACACCTCGGAAAGTGTGCTAATAACTATTACTTACATCACGCTTCATTCGCTACCAGGTTTAACACAGGTCTCTGTGTTAAACCTGTTAACTCATGATGAAAGCCGTGCTATAAATATAACTTGTTTTCATAAGAAACTGTGCGACATATACAGTGCATTTGTTGAATTCTATATTCCAAATCTGTCAGATAGTGAGCGAAATGAATCTATAGTGTGCGATCATAACCTTTCCCTTCTAACTACAATTCTTGTAAGCTATGGAGCTCGTTAACAAAGCTAACCAAAGGTTACATTGGTTGAACGAAAATGTGATTTAAAGTATGTTCTGCATAATATAAGCTTTATTTCGCTTTTCTAGATTTAATAGTTCCACAATGAGATACCAATGAAAAAGTCTAAAGTCTGTTGATTGATTATTGTCTGCTCGTTGTTATTTATCAGAACATCGAGCATAATTAATTGTTTTTTGGCGTTTATCTTCCATTTTGATATCCGAAGAAAGTGTCGCGCCGTTTGATTACCCATTCCCACTGCGCCTGTCGTAACGTACTCGAGTAAGCACGGAGCAAATAATCGAACGCGACATGTGTGAATAAGCTATTGCTCTGAGACCCAGTAATGAGTTTGGGTGTTTACAAACATAAATACGCCCATAGTCCGATATTTTGTTTCCGCCTTGTCTTAATTATTTGGTTAGAGAGTTCGGAGGGAATTTTTTTCTTTCGAAATTACATTTGTTTTACTGGCCTTGAATATCACCGTTGAATATTTTTAATATTTCCTGATGATGAACTTAAGCAGTCCTGCCAATTAACCTCGGCAATCTGCTGTGGATGAGGTAGGCCTAAATTCCGATGTATTTTACATTTGCCTCGGCAAAATTAATAGCAGAATGTTTTTTTATAGATAAATACCTATACCGTATTTTTCGATGTATAAGACGCACTTTTTTTACCAGATATTTTTTTATAGAAGGGGTGCGCCTTATATATAGTTATAAGCAAATCTTGGCTTTTCCCTGTGTCAACATTATCGTCTGAAGTTGATGATGTCGGCCTTTCCCGTGCAATAAAGATGGCGGCCATTTTACAGACGGCAATTCAGTATACCGTTAGTCATAAACGACAGTGCTAACAATATGGGCCGATAGCTGTTTAGTTTAAATTATTATAAATATTTCTGCTATTTCCATGTATTTCATGACGTATATTTCAACTATTCCGACATTCAGATGTCGACATTTGTCGTGCGATAACGATGACGGCCATTTCAGATGCCGCTATTCGGAATTCTGTATACCGTTACTCATAAACGACAGTGCTAAAAATATCTGCAAATCGTTAATATTACTATCATTCCTACGTATGTGGTGACATATATATTTCAGCAAATCGTTAATATTACTATCATTCTTACGTATTTGGTGATATATATATAATTCTGCTAATCCTTCATTACCGGCAATCTAAACGTCTCGTCAGTCAGTTGACGAAAAGGCGGGGCTTACGACAGACATGACATTTCATTGGCTTTTAGAAAGATAACATCGATTGAGCACACGCTCAGTATACCATATGTGTTTTCTTTGAGCAATACTGTCTCATAATTTAAACATATAACCGTTTTAAGTTACCGACAGTTTTCATTCAACATGGATTCAGTGATTGACCCATTGTTATAAATTACCAGTATTGTTAATTATCAACCAGTAAGTTGTTACCGTTTTCTTTACGAAGTTGTTTGTAGTTAACAAAATCATTGTTTCCTTGATTGGTTTTAAAAATGCTATTGTATTATTTTACTGATAGATCTAAATGGCTACAATCTGGGTATTGTCATGACGCGTGTAGTGGGCGGGGCAACGGGCGCTATCGATTGTTTGTCAGTTTGCAAGTTAACAAAATTGTTTGTAGTTAACAAGATAGGCTGGCACTACCAGGCAGGATACGCCCACATTTTCGAGAAATGGATAGAGAACAAGCAATACCGAAAGTGATATTTCCTACATCATTAAGTCCTGTATTTCATACTGTATTGGGAGCAGCCATTTAGTTGGTCATTTCCAGTCTGATATTCATGAAATTCGAAGCCGACAATGATTATGGTGTGACGGTACACAACCTAGAAATGTGACTTTTCATAACCAGGGGCCATAATTCAGGAAGTTACGATCCGATATGCGCAAATATCGAAAAGAACAAAGATCTTTGGGTTATAACCATGAATTTCAAGTTTCATCAAAATCGAATTAAAATTGTGACCTTTACAGGGTCCACAACCTTGATATACCATTATTTAACAGTATTCGCGTACAAACGGCGGCCATTTTGTATGGCAATTTTGGTCCGATTTTCCCGAAATTCGAACTCAACCTTCCTTATGGTGTAACGGTAATATAATCAAACGTTTTTTTAAATCGGATAATAATTGTGACCTCCAGAGGGACCACAAGCTAAAAAAAAGGCGATTTTGTGTATAAACAGGGGCCATAATTCAGGAAGTTACGATCCGATATGCGCAAACATCGAAAGGAACCAAGATCTTTGGGTTATAACCATGAATTTCAAGTTTCATCAAAATCAAATTAAAATTGTGACCTCCACAGGGTCCACAACCTTGATATACCATTTTTTAACAGTATACGCGTACAAACGGCGGCCATGTTGTATGTCAATTTTGGTCCGATTTTCTCGAAATTAGAACTCAGCCTTCCTTAGGGTGTAACGATGATATAATCAAACGTTTTTTTAAATCGGATAATAATTGTGACCTCCAGAGGGACCACAAGCTAAAAAGGGTGATTTTTCGGACAATCAGGGGCCATAATTCAGGAAATTACATTCCGATAGCCGCAAATATCGAAAGGAACCAAGATCTTCGGGTTACAAACATGCATATCAAGTTTCATCAAAATCGGTTCAAAATTGTGACCTCTAAGGTCCACAAGCTAAAAACGTGATTTTTCGTACAATCAGGGGCCATAATCCATGAAGTTTTGATCCGATACATGCCAATATCGAAAGCAGTCGAGATCTTTTGGGGATAAACCTATATTTCAAGTTTCGTCAAAATCGGATAAGAATTGTGACCTGTAGAGAGTCCACAAACAAATTGTGGACGGACGGACAGGGGCGACGACATAATACGTCCACATGAAAATGTGGGCGTATAAAAATGATTGTTTCCTTGATTGATATTAAAAGTGCTATTGTATTATTTTACTGATAGATCTAAATGTCTACAATCGAAGTATTGCCATGACGCGTGTAGTGGGCGGGGCAACGGACGCTATCGATTGTTTGTCAGTTGTTTGCACGACTTAGAGTAAACCTGGAATTGTTGTTTCTTTTTTACCGGTAGTCAAGATTTAAGTTGTGAGTAGCTGATCATGAGAAATTATTTCTACAGTTTACATTTAATTTGTTTATTATCAAAACATTTATCACAGTCAATTACTCACGAATTTAACACGATGTAATAGACGGCCATGTTTGTTATGGGCGGGACTTGAATGTCAATTTCACTACCGTACGAGTAACAAAAGTACCGCTAAAAGTTATAATTAATAGAATCAAATGTAACAAAAGCAATTTATTTCATAAAGAAATATATATATACCTTGATACGACTAAATATCGGTAATTATTATAACTGTAAACAATAGAGTTAGGCCCAGTTACTGGATATCGCAGGTGGATTTGAGTCACGTATAGTATGGCATGAGTTTCAAGAGGCGTTGGGAAAGGGGTGCGTCTAAACCACGCATATATTTTTTTTCCTGAAACACCTCTGCCAAAGTCGCCCTGCGCCTTATCTACGCATGCGCCTTATACATCGAAAAATACGGTAATTTTTATCACCAAATCACACCGCGTATCGGTTTAATTATCGGTAGATAGTTCCATATCTTTCTATTTCTCTTTAAATATTATTTCTGGTGTGTTCAGAATTTTATAATCGTGAAATTCACAAGGCTGTTTATCCATAAGATTGTATTCTCAGTTGTTAACAGGGATCTTATTTGGCTGTTTTTTGTCGGCTTTAGCCGATTGATCTTTAATCTAGCCAATTGATAAAACAATGAATCGGCCACTATGGTATCATATATCAATCTACGTCGGCTGATTTACAAAGAGTTAATTATCATGAATCGGCCACTATGGTATCATTAATCAATCAACTTTCGGCCGATTACAAAGAGTTAATTATTACTCGTCGATTAAGAAACCCATCACGGCCGATTACAAAGAGTTAATTATTACTCGTCGATTAAGAAACCCATCACAGAGTTCGTCAATACAATCTGATTACCTTCAGCTTCAATCCTTATCGGCTTGTTTCCTAAATAAACAATTTAGTTGAGTTAATCATGCCAAGTAAAAGAATGTATATAATCCAATGTCGGTTCAATCATTTATATCTAACACAATGTTGAAGTACTTGAACACCTCGCAGAATGACAAACATAAACGAGATATAGCCGAAGATAGTGATGGCGGCGCTGACCTTGAACTTCAAGCATGCACGTCGTCATTGGAAATTCCAAAAGCTGCAGATCCCCCCACGTCCAATATAGGTCAACCAAAGTCGAAGTCAGGAAGATATACGAGTGTATGAGTCAGACAGTGGACGGGTTTTTAGTAGCAACAACAAAGTTATACCTTGATCACAAACCTTTATACGGACCTAAATTGGCGACATTTTTACAAACTACCAACGGGACAGACAAGTATTTGGGAGAGACAATGACAAGGACGCATAAAGACGCTATGCTTTTAGACAGGGTACGAAAGACAGTGACTAGGGTGGTGGACAATATAACTGCTCGGTTCCCACAGAATTTTCCGATGACATTTCGTGGATAGCGATCATGTCCCAGCTGCTAATCAACGCTTTGAATTATATTGCCGTAAAAGGTACCATGTCATATGAGTATTGTATGCTACACAGATGGTTAAATTTAGTGCCGGGAAACTTGCACGAATTTCCCCCACGGTCTGCATAATTAACACACAAAACCAAATAATACACACAATCTGACGTGTGATTTTTTGTTTTAAATACATTTTTATAAAGACGATAAACGATGTTAAGACATCCAGAACTGTTCTTATCAAGAATGTTTCGATTTCAGTATCTGTCGAATGAACAAAAACAAGTAATTTAATCAGGAACATTAATGATATGAATAGTCGGAACGTGAATAAAATATGGAAATCATTGAGAAGCGGTGGTCTTTTTCATACGAAATATGATCAATTAAAATTATGAAATAAAGTGTGTATATTTATATATGTTAGCCACAAAGTTGACTATGATTGACTGGGTTGTAATCTGTTTTATAAAACTATATACACAGGTGAAATTACAGGGTGAAAAGCAATATTATACATGTATAATCGGTAAATAAAATTTAGTAGACTGACAATCAAATGGTTTAAAATTAATGTCATTGTCTCCAGTTGCTATTTTCTTGCCCAAACTCAAACGATCGAAAAGGCAGTGTGCTGTTTTGATTACAACACATGTGGTTATCATAAATTACCCCCTTCAACATAATTACGATGGTTTAGCCCATAACGTCACGTGTATAATGTTGTGATGGACACAGACGAATACAAGCAAAAACATTGACTTTTCAAGAGAGAACCTCTTTTTTCCGTTGGGATGTTTAATTGTGCAATGAATTTTATTTAACCGGAGGTGATTTTAAACATATAGGTAAGTTTATAATAACTTAAGTAGAGTAGTTCGCTCATAATCGTAGAAATCTGTTTATTATTTACCATGGGAGAGACAATAGGTTTGATTACACTATGTTCAATCATCATTGTAACTCCAATAAATGTCTTCATTTCTTCAGGTGCGACGTCAGTCCATTTACCAGCATAATAATCGTTGATTTTTTCTCTTTTCATCTGTGAAGCTCATAAGTTAGTTGTGTATACATAAATCTTCAATAAATTGATTGTTCAAAAATAATTTTGTAAATTCAAGGGGCGTAGTTGATTCGTTAAAGTTTTCAGGCAAATTTTTCACACCAACAGACCTTTTATCGAAGGAATCGTCAGGAATGTTGACATAATTTTCGCTCCACATGAACGATCACCAATATCTTCCAAATTATTCTCTATTCTAATGGCACTATTATCACTTTCTGTAGAAAATTCAGACGACGGTTAATCCGAATCATGATTTTCGAAGTCAGTAGGATCTTCTAAAGGACTGATAACTTCAGTAAGATTCAGTCGCTTCGCCATGTTGGAACTGGAAGTAGCGTGCGACCTTCGCCTTTGACAGACGACCTTTACAGCTAAAAATAGTTCTCTAATGAGTAGCAGACGACAATTTCAATAACATTACAATCCATGAACCACCCTAGTTGCTATTTAATGATTGGTCCATGATCACCCACACCTGAATTCCATACGTCATATTCATAACAAAAGCACATGGCTGTACACAAATATATTGGCGTTACGGGTATGCGGTAAATAACGTTTATGCAAATATTTTTGCGTATCAGGTCCAAAGGGTTAAATACTGTGGTCAAGGGTCATAACTCTGGCAGTAATCATCAGTTATTGCTGAAAATCAATAGGCTTCTTCGTATAATGACCTTAAAGTCAATCAGATATTAACGTTTAAAAGCCTCTAAAGCGTTCACAAGATTTTTCAGGGCGACGTCAATATACGACCACATTTTCATGTGGGCATATAAAAATAAATAAATTTATGAAACAAACCTCCAAATAAATAAGCATGTGGCAAATTAGCTTCTAAAAACATGGCTTGTCCTGGTTTGAGAGTTATTATATTGAGGAAATATATGGCAAAACCACCGACATCACCAGGAAACTCTTCATGTAGTTTTAATAATAGCTGAGCATTGTAGGCTGTTGTATCCTGACCAGCTTCCACTATAATAGAGAGATTGCAATATTTATATAATGTTGTTTTTGTACATTTAATTCTGGTATTGGCAATGTTTAACAGAAACAAATCTAAGCAGAATCACGTTAGATTTGTTTTTTCCATTTAAATTTGTTATCCATTCCCTGTGTTTTTACCTATGAATATAAAGTATTATGGCAAACTCCCAAGTTGTAAAAAAAAAATTTTTATTTTTGTTCCAAAATATTAAAGGTCACCTTTTAAATAATTTGCAATTTTGAAACCAAAATTTCAATAATATATTTGAAATTTTAATTTCAAATTTTAGAAATATACCTCCAGTTATAACCAATAACATATTTGAAAAAAGACCAAATGAAAGCCATTTTGAGACATGTGCATAAGTAAACTCGTAGAGAATAAGTGATCACCCATAACTAAAGATAGGTTGCCAGGCGACGAAACATACGCCCACAGCAGCTAAATCGTCCGGGCAGTCAACAAGGGTTGTCGTATATTTTTACTTTTGTCATTAAGGAGAACTTTCAAAACACATGAATATCTTATAATAACGAGTAATAGCCCATTATGTAATTATAAGAAAATCATTAGAATTTGTTTGCTTTTTATAAAGTTTTGCCCCACGATAACTATTAGTATAAGAAACATTTAATATCATGGATTTAGCTGTTCAGTTATCAAAATTCATTGAAAATCAAAACACTTGTTCGTTTCAACACCTTAAACTCTGTGTGTCAGTCTGAAGTCAATCGAATGATTTTTTGAAGTCACAAGATTTTTTGAAGTTATCAAGGGAGATAACTCTGGTAGTAATTATTTGAAATCGCTGATAATCAATAGGCTTCTTCATCTCATAACCTTAAACACTGTGTGTAAATCTAAAGTCAATCAGATATTAACTTTGGGCTCTAGAGCGTCCACAGGATTTTTTGAAGTGATCAAGGGCCATAACTCTGGCAGTAATGATTGGAAATCGCTGAAAATCAATAGATGTCTTCGGCTCATGACTGTAAACACTGTGTATAAATTGAGTCAATCAGATATTAACTTTGGCCTCTAGAGCATCCACAAGATTTTTTGAAGTGATCAAGGGCCATAACTCTGGCACTAATTATCAGAAATTGCTGAAAATTAATAGGCTTCTTCGTCTTATGACCTTAAACACTGTGTATAAATTTAAAGTCAATCAGATATTAACTTGGCCTCCAGAGCATTCACAAGATTTTTTAGTGATCAAGGGCCATTATCGGAAATCGCTGAAAAACAATAGGCTTTTTCGTCTCATGTCCTTAAACACTGTGTCTAAATTTAAAGTCAATCGGATATTAACTTTAGTGGACGATGGACGGACACGGGCGACGACAATATACGACCATATTTCAATGAGGGCGTATAAAAACCATGTCTAGGCTTGCCTCACCTAATACTTTTACCCTATTAACTAGTTTTTCAAGTTCTTTTTCCACTGTATCTACATCTCTTTCCATCATAGCCATAAAACAGTCTTTGATAGCTTCTCTATGTAATGGCATATCCAGAGACTTACTGACAGTTATCAATTTACATGCATTATGAGTACCAACTACAATACATAACTCTTCAATTTCTGTAAATAAACAAGTTGTCAGTTATTCTATAATTCTTGTTTACATGTGTAGCTTTCATGTTTTTTTAAAATGAAATTTGTTTTAAAATCAATAATTATTGGATCTTGTGACAGTATTGTATTTTTTTCCCACGTGTAGTCAAAGGGGAGACAAAAACGTAATTATTTACAGGTTAAACAAGCCAACAGTGAGGCTGATGTCCCCCGCCGAAATCCCAAAATAAATAGATGACACATATTAATTAATAGCACATTTATTTTTTTCAAACGTATCGCCCAATCAAACTGAACACGAAGTGTCGTCCAAAAATTGCTTATCTCTGCCTACCGTAAGAAGAAAATGCTCATCTTCGAACTCCATCAAGGCATTGACCTAATAAGCATACACACCAATTTTGAACATTTTAACTCAATTTGAAGGAGAGTTATTGTGTTCCAAAGTCTCGGCAAATCAAATTGCTTATCGCTCTGCTTACCCTGAGCAGAAAATGCTCATTATCGATCTTAGTCAAGGTATTACTGTAATGAAACTATACACCAAGTTTCATCACTCTCACTTAATTAGAACTAAAGTTATCGTGTCCCAAAGCATCAACCAATCAAATTGCTTATCTCTGCCTACCCAAAGCGGAAAATGCTCATCTTCGAACTCCATCAAGGCATTGACCTAATAAGCATATACACCAAGTTTGAACATTTTAACTCAATTAGAAGGAGAGTTATTGTGTTCCAAAGTCTCGACCAATCAAATTGCGTATCGCTCTGCTTACCCTGAGCAGAAAATGCTCATTATCGAACTTAGTCAAGGTATTACTGTAATGAAACTATACACCAAGTTTCATCACTCTCATTTAATTAGAACTAAAGTTATCGTGTCCCAAAGCATTAACCAATCAAATTGCTTATCTCTGCTTACCCTAAGCGGAAAATGCTCATCTTCGAACTCCATCAAGGCATTGACCTAATTAGCATATACACCAAGTTTGAACATTTTAACTCAATTAGAAGGAGAGTTATTGTGTTCCAAAGTCTCGACCAATCAAATTGCGTATCGCTCTGCTTACCCTGAGCAGAAAATGCTCATTATCAAACTTAGTCAAGGTATTACTATAATGAAACTATACACCAAGTTTCATCACTTTCACTTAATTAGAACTAAAGTTATTGTGTCCCAAAGCATCAACCAATCAAATTGCTTATCTCTGCTTACCCTAAGCGGAAAATGCTCATCTTCGAACTCCATCAAGGCATTGACCTAATAAGCATATCCACCAAGTTTGAACATTTTAACTCAATTAGAAGGAGAGTTATTGTGTTCCAAATTCTCGACCAATCAAATTGCGTATAGCTCTGCTTACCCTGATCAGAAAATGCTCATTATCGAACTTAGTCAAGGTATTACTATAATGAAACTATACACCAAGTTTCATCAATCTCACTTAATTAGAACTAAAGTTATCGTGTCCCAAAGCATCAACCAATCAAATTGCTTATCTCTGCTTACCCTAAGCGGAAAATGCTAATCTTTGAACTCCATCAAGGCATTGACCTAATAAACACATACACCAAGTTTGAACATTCTAGCTGAATTAGGAAGAGAGTTATTGTGTCCCAAAAAGTGTGACGGACAGACAGACGGACAGACAGACGGACAGACAGACAGACGGACGAACCCATTTTAATAGTCCCCCAACTTTCTTCGAAAGGCGGGGGACAACTAAAGACCACAATAAGTGTCAAGTCCACAGTACGCTCATTGAGCAAAATGACCTTGTTTAGCGGTGTTCCCAACATACACCATGCGTGTCCCCAATTAGATGTAACTAGCAAAGGGTCACGTTCGACCATATTTCCACAAATATTTGCTAACTACTGTAGTGTGTCCGCATTTCTTCTGTAAAAAGTCAAATGCATAAAATATATGAATTGACTTATAATTTATACTTTTTCATAATCATCTGATGTAATAGAGTTCAGAAATAATGGTGTTTTTCAGCTACATGCAGTATTCATCAAGACCTCGATTAGGAGGATCCAGTCAAAGTCCTCGATTTACACCATATACATTTTATGTGTGTGTATGTATGTGTAAAGCATATATATATATATATGTATCCATAAATATCAGCACAACCTTAAAGCTGCACTACATTGTTTCACGGTAAACGATGAAAGGATAAAAGGTATGCCAAGACAAACTGATTTCAACACTGGTTTAATAACATTTTAAAGGGCCAATCCCTATAACTTTTTGGGGAATAAAACTGCTTAATTTTGTGTTAATATAACTGAATATCCATTACCTAAGGCCGACCAACTAACCCGATATTTGTGATACACTTCTAAATAACTTAAACCTGACAGTCTTCATCTGGAAATGGAGACCATTGTATTATACAGTAGTTGGATAAAAATAAAACCAGACTTTTTTCAATAAAAATAATATGTAGGTGAAATTTACCTTTGGTTATCAAGTACAGTACATGGGTCATTCATTGTATAGACGTCTCAAGAAACGGTAATCGATTATCAGGTCACCCAATGAAAAATTAACCCGAAATCTTAAAAGGGTTATGTGTCCGGATAAGCAGTGTTGATGTCCACGTCAAAACGGCTCAATATTTTGAGCTGAAATTTTGAGACAAGGTAAATACCCCATGCCGCTATATTTTGGTCCATAAATTTCATAAATACTCAGACTTTAATTTTTGAGACTCTGTTCTTATCGGGATTGTCCCTTTAAAGTACTTTTCATCCGTCTTGGGACTATTCATAAATTATGTCATTGTATAAAGATGAAAGAGAGAGACAGAAATGGGGCTTAACGTCCACTCGACACAAACTAGGTCATTTCGGGACTAACATATAGTTTAATTTTATTACAATAATTCGCTTGCGCGTAGTGGTCTTTAGCAGTGGGAGGAAACCGGAGTGCCCGGAGGAAACCCACAAATTTGAGAAGGCGCCCCAATCTCCATGCCACATATGCTCATGCTGGTTACCGGAACCACAGCCGCAAGCCAGATGTGACCGGCCAGCTAGACGTCGAAGCGTGGCATTCTAGACCACACGGCCATCCCATCCCCTGTATAAAGATGAACAATATAGTATTTTAATAATTTATACATGTTTACATAGTAAAACTGCGGTTTTAATTGACTATAGTTACCATTGTTAGGGATGTAGCCACGCTGGGCGGCACTATTTTTTGCTGCACAATACAAAGAAAATATCAAGGAAAGCAGCCCAGTCGTATTTACACCCATTCGTCCTTCTCTGTACAAAAACTCAGCGCTAGAAATTTACCACGGCAAAGCCATAGTCATAGTAAAAGCTGACGCAAAGCATTTCTACCACGGCATAATTTATTTTTGTGTGCCGTAGTAAACCCTTTCATCCTAAATTAGTTTAAAGAAAGAAGTATTGGTATTTATATTTAGAAGTTGTGTAGGTCTATTCAATTTACATTTCTATGGTCATTAAATATACTGCCGTAAATAGGTCACCCAGACCAATTTACAGCACTTCAATGTTTGGCCACAGATCACTAATTATTTCTGCATTGACTTCAATGTTAATTCTCGTCTCTTAGATCGGCTGTAACTTTTTCCCAGATATTCGTTGGGTAGAACGCTTTCTGCCACAGATGGAGCAACATGTGGCAAACTCTTGCCCAAAAGCATGTATGAGGTTCGCCACCATGAAAAACTTGAGATACACAAGCTGGAAAAAGAGACAACAAAACAAGCAATTTTCGGCCCTCCCTTTCAACGTAACCAACCTCACAACTCCGCCTCAAAATCATGAATATTCACCAAAACCTGTCAGAAAATGTATTTTCAAACCTGTTTCCTTGATTCTACACCAAAAAGTAAAAAAAGTAACCATGCAAAAGGGGGAAAAAGGCAAAGGGAGAGAAAGATTAAAAATAACTTGGCCGTACAATTTGTGGGTACCGGTGTAGAAATATTTAATGATGTGTGTCCTATATAAGGGAGAAACTTCAGGTAATATGCTTCCCATATGTTCTGGCAACACACCAGTGTAAGAACATCAAAATCAAAGGATAACTGCAAAAATGATGGCCCTTTAAGTATACATGCTGCTTTATGTACAGTCGTGCATCTCAGGTCCCTGGGCCTTTTCTGTTAAAATTTAAAAATCTTTCTTATTGAAGGCAGTATTTGAGTTTTGTGAAAAAATAAGACAAGTTACAAACAAATTACACAGAAAACACTCATAATCTGGAATGTTTTTCAAAAATATAATTTTTTAGTGCCATGTCATGAAAAATGTACAAAATTTACACGTAGCATCTTTCAAATAACCAATAATTTTCCACTTTTTTTTTAGATAGCCAGACTGGCAAGCAATATATTTTTGGAAACCCTGGACAATATGCAAACAGAAAAATGGGTTGCCATGCAACGAAACATACGCCCACACAGCAGCTAAATCGTCTCGGCAGTCAACAAGAGTTGTCGCGCTTAAAAGCAATTATCAGAAAATCATTAGAATTTGTTTGGTTTTTATATAGTTCTGCCCCATACTAACGTTAAGCATACGAAACATTTAAAATTATGGATTTAGCTGTTCAATTATCAATTTTCAAGACATTCACACTCAACCATCATTAATGTGTAACGGGGATATAGTCAAATGTTTTTTTAATTTGGAATAAAATTGTGACCTCCATAGTGTCCACAAGGTGAAAAAACATGATTTTCGTACAATCAGGGGCCAAAATTCAGGAAGTTATGGTCCAATGTGCCTGAATATCGAAAGGAACCGCATCTTTTGGTTATAAACTTAATTTCAAATTTCATCAAAATCGGATTAAAATTGTGACCTCTACAGGGTCCACAACCTTGATATATCATATTTTTACACTATTCACATATTAGCGGCAGCCATTATGGCAGACAGTTTTGGTACCATATTTACGAAATTCGACCTCAACCTTCATTACGGTGAAACAGTGATATAATCAAACGTTTTTTAAAATCGGATAATAGTTGTGACCTCCAGAGGGACCACAAGCTAAAAAGGCAATTTTTTGTACAATCAGGGGCCATAATTCAGGAAGTTACGATCCGATATGCGCAAATATGCAATGGAACCAAGATCTTTAGGTTATAAACATGTATTTCAAGTTTCATCAAAATCGGTTCAAAATTGTGACCTCTATATTTTTACACTATTAGCATACAAATGGCGGCCATTTAGTCTGTGAATTTTGGTCCAATTTTCACGAAATTCATCAAACTCATTCTTCATTACCATGTAACGGTGATATAATCAAATGTTTTTTTAAATTTTGACCTCCAGAGGAACAACAAGCTAAAAAGATAGGCTGGCACTGCCAGGCAGGATACGCCCACATTTTCGAGAGATGGATAGAGAACAAGCAATACCGAAAGTGATTTTTCCTACATCATTAAGTTAGAATTTGATATGTGCAAATATCAAAATGAATTATAAAGGTGCAGCCATTTTGTTGGTCAGTTCCAATCTGATATTCATGAAATTCGAAGCCGAAAATGATTATGGTGTGACAGTACACAACCTAGAAATGTGACTTTTCGTCAGAGGGACCACAAGCTAAAAAGATAGGCTGGCACTGCCAGGCAGGATACGCCCACATTTTCGAGAGATGGATAGAGAACAAGCAATACCGAAAGTGATTTTTCCTACATCATTAAGTCCTGTATTTCATACTGTATTGGGAGCAGCCATTTAGTTGGTCAGTTCCAGTCTGATATTCATGAAATTCGAAGCCGACAATGATTATGGTGTGACGGTACACAACCTAGAAATGTGACTTTTTATCAAAATTGGATAAGAATTGTGACCTGTAGAGAGTCCACAACCATGATATACCATATTTTTACACTATTCGCGTACAAACGGCGACCATTTCGTCCGGCAATTTTGGTACGATTTTCACGAAATTACAACTCAACCTTCCTCATCAAAATCGAATTAAAATTGTGACCTATACAGGGTCCACAACCATGATATACCATTTTTTTAACAGTATTCGCGTACAAACGGCAGCCATTTTGTCTGTCAATTTTTGTCCGATTTTCCCGAAATTCAAACTCAACCTTCCTTACGGTGTAACGGTGATATAATCAAACGTTTTTTTAAATCGGATAATAATTGTGACCTCCAGAGGGACCACAAGCTAAAGAAAGGGGGATTTTGCGTATAACCAGGGGCCATAATTCAGGAAGTTACAATCCGATATACGCAAATATCGAAAAGAACCAAGATCTTTGGGTTATAACCATGAATTTCAAGTTTCATCCAAATCAAATTAAAATTGTGACCTTTACAGGGTCCACAACCTTGATATACCATTTTTTAACAGTATTCGCGTACAAACGGGGGCCATTTTGTATGGCAATTTTGGTCCGATTTTCCTGAAATTCAAACTCAACCTTCCTTACGGTGTAACGGTGATATAGTCAAACGTTTTTTTAAATCGGATAATAATTGTGACCTCCAGAGGGACCACAAGCTAAAGAAAGGGGGATTTTGCGTATAACCAGGGGCCATAATTCAGGAAGTTACAATCCGATATACGCAAATATCGAAAAGAACCAAGATCTTTGGGTTATAACCATGAATTTCAAGTTTCATCCAAATCAAATTAAAATTGTGACCTTTACAGGGTCCACAACCTTGGTATACCATTTTTTAACAGTATTCGCGTACAAACGGCGGCCATTTTGTATGGCAATTTTGGTCCGATTTTCCTGAAATTCGAACTCAACCTTCCTTACGGTGTAACGGTAATATAATCAAACGTTTTTTTAAATCGGATAATAATTGTGACCTCCAGAGGGACCACAAGCTAAAGAAAGGGGGATTTTGTTTATAACCAGGGGCCATAATTCAGGAAGTTACAATCCGATATACACAAATATGGAAAAGAACCAAGATCTTTGGGTTATAACCATGAATTTCAAGTTTCATCCAAATCAAATTAAAATTGTGACCTTTACAGGGTCCACAACCTTGATATAACGGTAATATAATTAAACGTTTTTTTAAATCGGATAATAATTGTGACCTCCAGAGGGATCACAAGCTAAAAAGATAGGCTGGCACTGCCAGGCAGGATACGCCCTCATTTTCGAGAGATGGATAGAGAACAAGCAATACCGAAAGTGATTTTTCCTACATCATTAAGTTAGAATTTGATATGTGCAAATATCGAAATGAATTAAGATCTTTGGGTTATAAAGGTTCATTTCAGTAGGCTTCAAATTCGACTGGGGATCATGTTGCTAAGTGGGTAAGATGCTGGCTCGGTAGCCTTGAGGTTGGGTGTTTGATCCCTGCATTGGGTGACAAAGTTCATCTAGATTTTCCAGCGTGGTTTCCCCTTGTTAGTGATGAAGGATGGATGGCCTGACAAGAACAGCTGTCAATTTTGGTCCGATTTTCACGAAATTCGACCTCAACCTTCATTACGATGTAACGGTGATATAATCAAACGTTTTTTTAAATGGGATAATAATTCTGACCTCCAGAGAGACCACAAGCTAAAAGATAGGCTGGCACTGCCAGGCAGGATACGCCCACATTTTCGAGAGATGGACAGAGAACAAGCAATACCGAAAGTGATTTTGCCTACATCTTTAATTAAGTCCTGTATTTCATACTGTATTGGGAGCAGCCATTTAGTTGGTCAGTTCCAGTCTGATATAATTGAAATTCGAAACCGACAATGATTATGGTGTGACGGTACACAACCTAGAAATGTGACTTTTCATCAAAATCGGATAAGAATTGTGACCTGTAGAGAGTCCACAACCATGATATACCATATTTTTACACTATTCGCGTACAAACGGCGACCATTTCGTCCGGCAATTTTGGTACGATTTTCACGAAATTAGAACTCAACCTTCCTCATCAAAATCGAATTAAAATTGTGACCTATACAGGGTCCACAACCATGATATATCATTTTTTTAACAGTATTCGCGTACAAACGGCGTCCATTTTGTCTGTCAATTTTCCCGAAATTCATACTCAATCTTCCTTACAGTGTAACGGTGATATAATCAATTGTGTTTTTAAAATGGGTAATAATTGTGACCTCCAGAGGGACCACAAGCTAAAGAAAGGGGGATTTTCCGTATAACCAGGGGCCATAATTCAGGAAGTTACGATCCGATATGCGCAAATATCGAAAAGAACCAAGATCTTTGGGTTATAACCATGAATTTCAAGTTTCATCAAAATCGAATTAAAATTGTGACCTTTACAGGATCCACAACCTTGATATACCATTTTTTAACAGTATTCGCGTACAAACGATGGCCAATTTGTATGGCAATTTTCGTCCGATTTTCCCGAAATTCGAACACAACGTTCCTTAGGGTGTAACGGTGATATAATCAAACGGTTTTTTAAATCGAATAATAATTGTGACCTCCAGAGGGACCACAAGCTAAAAAGGGTGATTTTTCGGACAATCAGGGGCCATAATTCAGGAAATTACATTTCGATAGCCGCAAATATCGAAAGGAACCAAGATCTTTGGGTTACAAACATTGCATGTCAAGTTTCATCAAAATCGGTTCAAAATTGTGACCTCTATAGGGTCCACAAGCTAAAAACGTGATTTTTCGTACAATCAGGGGCCATAATCCATGAAGTTTTGATCCGATACATGCCAATATCGAAAGGAACCGAGATCTTTTGGGGATAAACCTATATTTCAAGTTTCGTCAAAATCGGATAAGAATTGTGACCTGTAGAGAGTCCACAAACAAATTGTGGACGGACGGACGGACAGGGGCGACGACATAATACGTCCACATGAAAATGTGGGCGTATAAAAAGGTAATTTTTTGGACAATCAGGGGCCATAATTCAGGAAGTTACGATCCAATGGGCGCAAATATCGAAAAGAACCAAGATATTTGGGTTATAAAGATGCATGTCAAGTTTCATCAAAATCGGTTCAAAATTGTGACCTCTATAGGGTCCACAACCTTGATATAACATATTTTCACACCAATCGCGTACAAACGGCGGCCATTTTGTCTGTCAATTTTGGTCCGATTTCGAGAAATTTTACCTCAAACTTCATTACCATGTAACGGTGATATAATCAAACGGTTTTTTAAATCGGATAATAATTTTGACATCCAGTGGGACCACAAGCTAAAAAGGGTGATTTTTCGTACAATCAGGGGCCATAATTCAGGAAGTTACGAATCAATGAGTGCAAATATCGAAAGGAACCAAGATCTTCAGGTAATAAACATGCATGTCAAGTTTCATCAAAATCAGTTCAAAATTGTGACATCTATAGGGTCCACAACCTTGATATAACATATTTTCACACTACTCGCGTACAAACGGCGGCCATTTTGTCTGTCAATTTTGGTTTGATTTTCACGAAATTCGAACTCAGCCTTCATTACCATGTAACGGTGATATAATCAAACGTTTTTTTAAATCGGATAATAAATTTGACCTACAGAGGGACCACAAGCTAAAAAGGGCGATTTTTCGGACAATCAGGGGCCATAATTCAGGAAGTTACGATCCGATGGGCGCAAATATCGAAAGGAGCCAAGATTTGGGGTTTATAAACATGCATGTCACGTTTCATCACAATCTGTTCAAAATTGTGACCTCTATAGGGTCCACAAGCTAAAAACATGATATTTCGTACAATCAGGGGCCATAATCCATGAAGTTCTGATCCGATACATGCCAATATCGAAAGGAACCGAGATCTTATGGGGATAAACCTATATTTCAAGTTTCGTCAAAATCGGATAAGAATTGTGACCTGTAGAGAGTCCACAAACAAATTGTGGACGGACGGACAGGGGCGACGACATAATACGTCCACACTGAAAATGTGGGTGTATAAAAATTGATTTTTCGCACAATCAGGGGACATAATTCAGGAAGTTACGATCCGATGGACGCAAATATTGTAAGGAACCAAGATCTTTGGGTTATAAACATACATGTCAAGTTTCATCAAAATCGGTTAAAAATTGTGACCTCTATAGGGTCCACAAGCTTGATATACAACATATTTTCACACTATTTGCGTACAAACGGCGGCCCTTTTGTCTGTCAATTTTGGTCCGATTCTCACGAATTTCTAACTCAACCTCCATAACCATGTAACGGTGATATAATCAAACGGTTTTTAAAATCGGTTAACGATTTTGACCTCCAGAGAGACCACGATCAGGAAGTTACAATCCGATGAGCGCAAATATCGAAAGGAACCAAGACCTTTGTGCTATAAACATACCTGCCAAGTTTCATCAAAATCGGTTCAAAATTGTGACCTCTATAGGGTCCACAATCTTGATATAACATATTTTCACACTATTCGCGTACAAACGGCGGCCATTTTGTCTGTCAATTTTGGTCCGATTTTCATGAAATTTGAACTCAACCTCCATAAACATGTAACGGTGATATTATCGAACGTTTTTTTTAAATCGGATAACAATTTTGACCTTCAGAGCGACCACAAGCTAAAAAGGACTATTTTTCGGACAATTAGGGGCCATAATTCAGAAAATTACGATCCGACGGGCGCAAATATCGAAAGGAACCAAGATCTTTAAGTTATAAGCATGCATTTCAAGTTTCATCCAAATCGGTTCAAAAATTTTCGTACAATCAGAGGTCATAACCCATGAAGTTACAGTCCGATACATGCCAATATCGAAAGAAACCGAGATCTTAGGGTGATAATACTATGTTTTAAGTTTCATTGAAATCGGATAAAAATTGTGACCTGTAGACTGTTCACAAACAATTGTGGACGGACGGACGGACGAACAGGGGCGACGGCAATATACGTCCGCATGAAAATGTGGGCGTATAAAAATCACAAATCAGTTGCATTGATTGCAATTATAGAGGTCTGTACTGAAACATGTAACCCCACCCCCTTAATCATGTCAATGACTTAATCAATCTTATCTTTGGTTGCAGAGCTAACAGAGCTAACATTACCAAAGGAATCTGTCTAACACTAACAGATAATCTTTACCATCCCTGGCTAATAGTAATATATGTACATAAAAACTAAAATAGATAAGAGATTGACATTTCAAGTGCTCTAGACAGATTTGAAATATTGTCTCAGGACGAAATCTCTCGTGTCATCAAATCTATGGCAACAAAATCTTGTGCCTTGGACCCATTTCCAACACGGATACTGAAAGATCAGCTTCCGGTATTACTCCCGGCAATCTGTGACATCATAAACTCTTCATTTAGATCCGGAACATTCCCAGATATTTATAAACATGCCAATGTAATCCCTCTCATTAAGAAACCCTCGCTCGATCCAAACCAAGTCAAGAACTATACGCCGGTATCCAACCTAAGTTTTGTGTCGAAAGTTCTAGAGAAATGCATCGCAAAACAATTAATAGGTTATATATCTGAATTTAGTCTTCTCAGCACCTATCAAAGCGCCTACCGTCAATATCATAGCACAGAAACTGCACTGTTAAAAGTACAAAACGACATTCTCTTGTCCATTGATAATAAAAGCTGTGTGTTATTGCTACTTTTAGATCTTTCTGCAGCATTTGACACGGTAGACCATAAGGTGCTGTTCTCACGACTTGCTGGTGAATTTGGTGTAACTGGTTCAGCTCTCGAACTACTTAAATCTTATATAACAAATCGTTCCCAATCTGTCATTATACACAACAAACAATCTGACAAAAAAGATCTGAGCTTCGGTGTACCCCAAGGCTCAGTTTTAGGTCCAATTCTGTTCAGTATATACACCACCCCCTTGTCCAAAATTATTGAGAAACATGGTCTTCAGTTCCAACTTTACGCAGATGACACTCAGCTGTATCTGTCATTTAAACCCTCTCTGTCTGGAGACTTTAATACATCAAAACATCAAATTGAAGAATGTATTAGTGAAATTCGCGTATGGATGGGAATCAATTTCCTTAAACTGAACGACGAAAAGACTGAATATATTCTTTTTGGATCAAACAGTTTAGTGTCTAAGTTTGATAAAGATGTTTCACTCTTAGTTGGTGAGCATGAAATAATCCCAACATCTTCAGCCTGTAACATCGGTGTTATCTTTGACAGTGAACTATCCATGGAAAAACAAATTAGTAATATTTGCAGATCTTGTTATTTTCAACTGCGGAATATAAGTAAAATAAGTAAAAATTTGCCAGTTGAGTCCATCAAAACTGTTGTTCAAGCGCTTGTTACATCAAGATTAGATCAATGTAATTCGTTGCTTATTGGTTTACCATCTCGTCTCACTGATAAACTGCAAAAGGTTCAGAACGCGGCAGCTCGACTCATTACCAAAAGTAAATATAATGATCATATCACACCTGTTTTAATTCAACTTCACTGGTTACCCATTGTTTTTAGAATTCAATATAAGATCATTCTTTTAACTTTTAAATGTTTAAATCATATGGCACCGTTGTATTTATCGTCCCTTTTAGATGTCTATTCCCCTACTCGTATATTGAGGTCATCAAGTGATCATTATTCTCTTGTCTGTAAAACAGCTAGACTGAAAACTTACGGTGAACGATCGTTTACAGTGCAGGCCCCTAAACTGTGGAATAAGCTCCCATTTACTCTCAGAAGTTCTACCTCTTTATCGAGTTTTAAATCGCAATTGAAAACACTTTTATTTAAACAAGCTTTTAATTTATAGATTTATTTTTTTTTTTTTTGGTATTTATAGATTTATTTTTACTGTTTTAAGTTATGCAATTATTATAGATTTTAAAAATATGATTTAATTTATACAATTATTATAGATTTTAAAAATATGATTTAATTTATACAATTATTATAGATTTTAAATGTATGTTTTAATTTTTATGTAAAGTATATTGTACAGCGCATCTGAACACATTTTGTGAAAGCGTGCGCTATATAAATGTTGACAATAATAATAATAATAAAGTTATACAGAGTTGACAACATGCATACATGTGATACCTTCTGCAATTTGAGGGAGTCTCCCGATTTCACCCCTGATCTCCCGATCGAGAGACAAATACTCCCGCTTTTCAATTCTTGTAATTTTACTTTTTTGTAGTCAAAATTGTAATCAAATAGCATCGAAATAAAACGAGACAGACTTTTTTTTGTTAACGACAACCGACAATCTCGTTTTGAATGTTGTTACTATATGGACACAGATCACTAAATATTTCTACGCCGGTACCCACAAATTGTAGGGCTAAGTTATTTTTAGTCTTTCTCTCCCTTTCCCTTTTTCCCCCTTTTGCATGGTGATTTTTGTTTACTCTTTGGTGTAGAATCGAAGAAAAGGGTTTGAAAATACATTTTCTGCCAGGTTTTGGTGAATATTCATGATTTTGAGGCGGAAGGATACAAGAGTTGTGAGGTTGGTTACGTTGAGGGGGGAGGGGGGGCGAAAATTGCCTGGTTAGCTGTCTCTACTTCCAGCTTGTGTATCTTAAGTTTCTCATACATGCTTTTGGGCAAGAGTTTGCCACCTGTTGCTCCATCTGTGGCAGAAAGTGTTCTACCCAACGAAATATTTGGGAAAAAAATACAGCCGGTCTAAGAGACGAGAATTAACATTGAAGTCAATGGGGAAATAATTAGTGATCTGTGGCCTGTCTGTGTATGACAAGGCTGTGACCACTGATAGGCCTTAGTTTTGAAAATATGATGACTAAATTGTCAGAAAATATGTATAAAGTATTTTGACTACAGAAAAACTAAAAAAAAGTTAAATTTAAAAAGAAAATATCAAAGTTTGGAGAAAAATTGTGATTTCACTGCAAATTTCTCAATTTTAAGTTTTTATTTAATTTCTAACAGTAAGAAAAATATTTCTATGTCCAATTTTGGTGTATTCAGCCTCAGAAAGCATAGATAAAGTGAACAACATTGTAATTTCACCTAATTTTGTCTAAAAATCAGGAATATTCACAAAAAATCTGCAAATTCACCCATTTCGATGTAGAAATTAATGCCTTCATGCCAACTCAAATTAGTCAAAATTTCTAAAAATGCCCTTTTTTTCATTGCTAATGTA
Organism: Patella depressa; assembly: GCA_948474765.1. Classification (NCBI taxonomy): domain Eukaryota; kingdom Metazoa; phylum Mollusca; class Gastropoda; family Patellidae; genus Patella; species Patella depressa. The sequence goes on along the minus strand of OX419715.1, from coordinate 46,101,096 downwards.
AGTTAGATGGGATGTATAAGTTTGTCAGGTTTAGAATAGCTGCAGTTTTCCTACAGAAAATTGAAAATTGGCAACACTGCGTTAATGGGTTTATACAAAATGTTCAAAACAGGGGTTGGCTCAATTTGGCCACCAATTTAGCCAGAAAAAGCATTTTTTTCTTCTTTGAAACATTAAATTCTTGCATTTCCTTTGTGAAGGAAGCAATATCCCAGTCTTTATAGACATTTTTCACCCCATCATTCTGTTTACAGAGGCTATAAATGCCCCACCTCAACCTTTTTCATTAATGTGTTTTGAGAACTGCTAAGGAGTAACTTTGTGCACAGACCCTATAGTTTTCTTCATAATCCTCGTTATTTCTACGTGTGTCGGAAGATAATTAATTTTCGGATTATTACTCGATATTAACGGTTTAAAACTGTAAAAAGGTGTGTTAATTAACGAGGGTAAAAAACTGTCTGAGAGGTGGGTTAATTAACGCTAGGTGCGTTTTCTGTAGAGGTGTGTTCATTAACCGACTGGTAAAAAATGAATGTCAATGTTGTGTATTGTTTAACTGGCGTGTTTTCTCGCTAGTTGCGATAACTGCACCAAAAGGAGTATAATCAAGGACCAACATGCTTTATCTTACATGTACGTGTTAAATAAAAATTTGAGAAGTAAAACTGTTTTACCGTGCGATTAATCATTCGGCGGTGTGTTTTACGCAGGTCTTTATAAAATAAAGAGGTCTCTAGATAGGCGTGTGTGCTCGCTATGATCTACGTTTCTCTTGTGTCTATTGCAGGCCTATTACTACCAAATATAAAAATGCATTTTATGAAATAAAAATATGGATTAATTTATCGTATACTGAAAGGCGAATGTAATGTCGTCATTTATAAATACCAAGCAGTCAGCGCCCACATAAGAGTAAATCCAGCAAAAACGGGCCACAATGCGTAAATTGTGCATCTTACCTTCAATAGCAATATCCATCATAAAACAGAAATCTCCTTGTTGATAAATATTACTACACAACAACCAACCGGACAGTGGTAATTCCCACGCAAATTTATAGTAAGTCACGCTACTTATAGATAAAGTTGCATTAAATAAAATAAAAATATTGACCTTAATCTATCGCACAGAATGCAAAAGAATTTAATATTTTGATTGTTGAATTCCCGTCTACTGTGGTTCATTTGGAATGTAAAATATACAACCAGTAACGATATTAATTGAAATTATATATTATCGGCATGACCATGGAATGGGTCGGAAACGTGTGTACAACGAACGAGTCGGAATAGTGATGATTCTCGAGTGAGAAAACGGTGGTCATTTGTTTTATTACTTCCGCCAAAATGTGCTATGGTCAACGCTGAGTTTATTAATTTTTTTTATTATTAAAGTAAAAAACGAAAATCAAAGGTGACAACTTGAAATGACCAAGTCACAAGTAAAAAAATATTTACAAACATTTCAACGCCTGACTTATTGGAATAAACTGTGTAACAATTGAAAAATTCCAACCAACTATCTCAGCTAGTCCGTAAGTGCACAGGTTAACTAACTGTGCCTCGCCTGTCAACATAAAAGAGCAGAGCTAAATGTGTGTCGCCTGACAACATCAAAGGGCAATTACGTGTGAAAAGCGTGCATGAATCGACAGTATTGTAAAACAAAGGCTGTATTCACAATAGAATATATCAGATAATTAAATTGGAACGAAGTATAAAACACGTTGTATTCATCAAGAAATGAAATGCGTATAAGAACGCATATGTAACTACATGTAGGCCTACACCAGGTATAAATCCATATAAAGACTTACACTTAACAAAGACTGATCTGCGTAAAACAGATGTTTGATGTTTATGAAAGAAAAGACAGCCGCTAAAATTATAAAATCTTTATTATTTAAATTAACCACGCACAAATCTTATATAATCAATCGAATCAAATCCTAGTCAAACTGACTCAAATAGATGGTGTCGAAACAACTCCAGTAGTGGGTGTCGAACCAGCTCGATGTCCGAACAATTTGTTCCCTTAAGTTCACATATTGACCTTTGATTGATAATATGCATTGAAGGCCGAGTCGTTGGGGCCAAAATGAAAAATAGAAATCAGCATGGTATTGTATCTGTCCCGTTGATCCAGCAAAAATTATAAAACTTATGATAGATCTGCTCCCGATAGAACTAGACGATATTAATACTTGGGATGTGTTGCGAACATTTAAATAGTTCATTAAATAATAACACCGCCTATATGTCTTACCGTTTTCTAAAATACAATATTAGAGCACTTGTATCTTGTATATACAGACAAACTGGGGGAAAGTATTGCCATCTTTTTGTTTTGGTTGATTGATCAGAATGTTTTAAAACATTGACCTATATATGTGTTGCGTAACAGGTGCGGTTATACCACAGGGGTGTATATATTGACTAGAGTCACGTGATCCCCATTGACGTAACATTAACGCCGTGGGCCGACACTGGAGTCCGGCCGCCATGTTTCAACCGGGAAAGAATGGCGGAAGTGCCCGGATGAACGCTATGTAAACAAAGGGAAATAGAATGACGAAGGGTTGATAAGTCCATTAAAAAGCAGTTCTAATTCAACAATATCAACCAAAAAAAATGATGATTGAAAGGTCTTACCTTACAGTCCTAAAAACAAAAACGCTTTGGTCAACTGGCATATTTGGGGGGCTTTATTATTAAGAGTCACCGTGGCAATGTGTAAATTGTGCGCAGAACTACGAAATCATGTTTATTTTATTAATTGAGCTAAGTGAACGTCCTCGAATGTCCAGATATCTATAGAGTGTTCACATAAGACTTTATTTTGGATAGATCTAAATAATTTGTTGGACGATTTGAAATGAATGTTCTGCTTGATTGGCAGAGATAACTGACTATACTATACTATAAATAGCATCATCCAACTTCCAAGTGATAAATAAAGAAATAAAATAGATTTTAAAAATAATCTAGGACTTCTATCTTTTACCAGTAGAATAATATCTGATGCCGATGGGATTTTTTTAAAAAAAAAAAGAAAATATAAACAGGACTAGCAAGGCCTTAGTAGGCCTATATGGTTTTCAATTTCCATGCACTGGTGTCTGATTTTTCTTTGCTTGAAAAATACGGCGGTATATTAAATTTTACAAAAAAAAAAGACAAACCTCTTGATGAGATTTTCGTAGTAGCAGCAGCGATTAAAAAAAAATATTAGGCCTAATTGAAAATTTATTTTTTACAAAATTTGTTTGGGGAATGAAGTTTTCAAGACTTTCACTTATTTGTCCTTAATATAATTAACCTTCCTTTTTTTAAAAATTAGTTCGAGGGTTTAAAGCGGGTTTTCTGAAGAAAATAAAAGAAGCATAAACTGATATTGCAAGAAACTTTCGCTTTAATTATATTCATTCTGTACATCTGTGAAAAAAAATGTCGTCCTAATTAATTAAATCCGAGGGAGTGAAACTAAAAGATAACAAAGCAACTACTGGCCAGTGAGTGCATGTCTGTGACTAAACACTCCACTCCAATAAACAGACTTACTCCCCACGATATTTTTCGTACAAAGCCGCATGAGTGTATAATATATAATTTGCGTAATTTTCGAATCATTAAATAAAACATTAATTTGGAGGTTTGCAATCATTACATAATAAAAGTATCAGTACTAATAAATTAAGTGAATGGACCGGCCGGTTTTTCGGCCTCAAGCTTTGAGTGTTCGACGTCTTCTCGCCATGTTTATTTAATTCTTTTACACAATTATCTTGATTTTACTATATCTATTAATTCACTATTTCACTTATAACTTATCATGCCTACTTGTGAAATGATAATCCACTCCCTTTTCGCCGGACATTGAATTTACCAAAATAATAACAACTTTCCGACATATTGGTATATGCCAACGCAGGCTAAATCTTCCCGGTTGTAAAATGGCTGCCAACCTCCATAGTTGGCACGCGATCATGTGACCACCATACACTCTAGTCAATATATACACCTCCATGGGTTATACACTTAATTGGGGTCATAAAGTAATAAACTAATCAACTGCAAGCTACATGGATTATTTACTTCAACTAAAATGTGTATTAGAATTTGCTGTCTGAATCACAGTTGTTAATTTTGTTTATAGATTTATTAATTTAATGTTTTCGATAACTTAAAAAATCGTGCAAAATGAAAAATAAGGTAATTTATGTTTAAAACTTTTATGGCATGTAAATAGAATACATAGAAGCGTGTATTGTAAAATTTACTGCAACCAGTAACTAACTCTCTCTTGATACAGGTGTATTTGTTTTATGGAATGATCTACCATTTACTTAGGTTAAGATGTTGCAAATATCTTTATTCTCTAAATAAAAGGATATTTAAAATAAATTAATTATATTGGCTTTTAATATTTTTTTTTATATGATTAAATTGTCACTTTGTAAAGCGTCCCTAAACAAGTTATGAAGAGCACACTATAATTATATATACACGTGTAGTGTATCAATATCCCGTATTAACAGTAACAAAATTTCGATTTATAGTACAGTGGACTCTGTCACATCCGACATCCTACGGGTTCGTTACAATATGTCGGATCACAAAGAGGATCGGAATACCGAGTTTTCTCCAAAACCGGAAATACTGTCTTCGAAAACCGGAAGTACATTGTATTTTTATAATGTAACTTCGAATCACCATAATGTTATTCCCTTTAAAAATGATAAACCTTTATGTACTTTCAGAATTTTATTACATTACATTAAATAACAAACAATAACAATGTATGCTTACAATATATGTATTCATAATATCAATATATGCGTACGATATATAATTCATTTCATAACATCATTCAACGCAGTTAATCGTATAAAGTAGCTTGCTTGAGGTTGTCGGAAGCATTTCTTAAGGCGGAATCTTGTACACAGTCTTCTAACAAATGACTTTTTGCAATCATCGTTTCGTCTTTAACCTGGGCGAACTGTTTTATGTCGTCGAGCATTTGGCATAGGTCAAGTCAGTCGTCAATGTGTCTTCTTCATCGTCCCCGTCTTCACTCGATTGTCCACTTGTTTTTCAAGTCAATCAGAGTAAATGGCACCTGTCATCCAAGCTTTGCGATTGGCCGCGGTATTTGACATGAGTAACTAAAATCAAATACCAAGCGCACGCTTACAAGAGATTAAATAATCAACGAAGAATTTATAACATTATCAAAGTAATCAACACAGACTGGCGCTTGCGAGTTTTAATCTCACCGATAATTGATTGGTGATTGCTTGTTAATCTTTTCTGGCTTCACACCGATCGAGTTTTAATCTCACCGATAATTGGATGCTTCACACCCAATGTTTGAAAGTCGGATTTTGGCTGAAGTAATAAGGAAATAAATCGGGACATTAAAATCATGTCAGATGTCAAAGAGATTCGGATTTATCAGAGATCGGATGTGACAGAGTCCACTGTATTATTATTAATTTGTTCCCCGATGTTGATAATAAATTTGATTTGAATTATTTTTCCGTGCCAGTTGGAAACATAATTGTCTAAGGTCTAATTGAACTGTGAAGTTTAAATCAAATATTAAATCAAATTAGGAAACAGGTAAATGTATTTTTGCATAAAATTACAATGATGTTTGTTTCAAATCTGCATTGGGCTATTCATGGTCTATTTATTGTGATTTATATTTGATACCTGTGAATGATAACCGACTATCATAAAAAAGGCCTTTTAAAAACTAATAACGAGATATATGTTTATTAAGAAAGTATTCAGATATCCTAAATTATCTGCTAGCTATTATAAAAAATTACAACACACACAAACAGGGTACGCTATGTGATCAACTCTTCCAGAAGAACTACCAATTTATTAGAATTTTCAAAGAAACAATTGCCAAATGTTATAGTTTATCATTAGTATCTTCTCAAATAAAGCAACCGAACAGTTTTCCAATACATGCGAATAAACTCGTGCATGCCTCTACATGTAAACAGAAGTGTTGCTTTGATCAAGGAGACGTAATTGAGATTGTCGAATCTGCACGGACAATGCACAAACTGGAGTGACGTGAAGTCTGAAGTGCCAATGGATGGGTTGACATTTGAATTATATTATTTTTTTTATCATGAATGCGGTTATATGGTACAAATTTGAAGACACAAATAATAACTTGTTGGAAGACGAGATTAAGTATATTTACGAGAATAAGTATATTTACAAGAATATGTATATTTACGTACGGTAAAGTTATAAGTTTAGTTCTGGAATTAGGAAAATTGGATTGATGCAATGTAAATTTAGTGAAAAGCTAAAATAATTTTAGTTTAAATACCATTTGCGTGGGAATTACCACTGTCCGGTTGGTTGTTGTGTCGTAATATTTATCAACAAGGGGATTTCTGTTTAATGGATATTGCTATTGAAGGTAAGATGCACAATTTACGCATTGTGGCCCGTTTTTGCTGGATTTACTCTTATTCGGGCGCTGACTGCTTGGTGTTTATAAAAAATGACGACATTACATTCGCCTTTCCGTATACGATAGATTAATCCATATTTTTATTTCATAAAATGCAACTTTATATATATGGTACGTAATAGGCCTACAATAGACATAAGAGAAACGTAGATCATAGTGAGCACACACGCCAATCTAAAGACTGCTTTATTTTACAAAGACCTGCGTAAAACACACCGCCGAATGATTAATCGCACGGTAAAACAGTTTTACTTCTCAAATTTTGATTTAACACGTACGTGTCAGATAAAGCATGTTGGTCCTTGATTATACTCCTTTTGGTGCAGTTATCGCAACTAGCGAGAAAACACGCCAATTAAACAATACACAACATTGGCATTCATTTTTTACCGGTCGGTTAATTAACACACCTATACAGAAAACGCACCTAGCGTTAATTAACACACCTCTCAGACAGTGTTTCACCCTCGTTAATTAACACACGTTTTTACAGTTTTAAACCGTTAATACCGAGTAATAGTCCGAAAATTAATTATCTTCCGACCAGGGTTCTTAATCCATTTTGAAATGAACCGGCCAAGGGTAAGCCTAACGGATAGTCGTATTTTCAACAACAGACATGTTGGTTTATGCATACTTTATTCACGTTAATAATTGCATAATGTATTCCGAATAATTGCATAACATATTCCGAATAATAATAGCTTAAACTTCGAATAAACAAAACCTTTGTTGTAAATGCATACCTGTATTCATACATCGATAATAATACCAAAATTTATAGTCAAATTTCAGCAACTTGCATAACACATATTGCTACTTTCGCTTTCATCCAACCAAAAAGAAGTTATAATTTAGTAAAAAGAAAAACTACCAGTAAATACAAATATGTTTTTTTACAATTGTATTATTGTGATCACTTGTCAATATATAAAAATAAAAAGAATGTAATATCAATAATAACAAATTAACACAAATTAGTTCTGTGTATAGTCGGAACTCAGAAATATGCCGAGGTTTGCTGAGTGATGCCATACGTGCGAAAAGTTACGTGGCCAATTGTCATGGTAGGCTAACATAATATTAATAATGAATAATACACGAGATCAGTAGGTTATTACGTGACTTAAAAAAGAAGACTAAATTAATAACTTACGAGACAAAACATTTTTTGTGAAATTTTGTCAAACGAAAGCCATTTGAAAGTAGTTAACCATTTGGAATTAAAATATCTCCCGGGCTTCGACATTGGTTGACCTAGTATATTGGCCGTGGGAGTTTCTCCGACTTTTGGAACTTCCAATGACGACGTGCATGCTTGAAGTTGAAGGTCAATTCCGCCATCACTATCGTCGGCTAAAACTCGTTTACGTTTTCTATTGTCATTCTGCGAGGTGTTCAAGTACTTCAACATTGTGTTAGATATAAATGAATGAACCGACATTGGATTTTATATACATTCTTTTACTTGATTGACTCAACTAATTAAGTTGTTTATTTAGGAAATGAGCCGATACGGATTGAAGCCGAAGGTATTCATATTGTATTGACTGACTCTTTGATGGGTTTCTTAATCGACGAGTAACAATTAACTCTTTGTTATCGGCCGAAAGTTGATTGATTAATGATACCATAGTGGCCGGTACATTGTTTTACAAACCGGCTAGATTAAAGATCAATCGGCTAAAGCCGACAAAAAACAGACGATTAAGATCCCTGCTTCCGACACACGTAGAAATAGCGAGGATTATGAAGAAAACTATAGGGTCTGTGCACAAAGTTACTTTTACCGGTAGGCCTCCTTTCAGTTTGACAGATCACATATTGTTGACATCAGTTTAACATCACGTATTGTCCAGTTTACTACACATGTTCTTTTCACTGTAGCCATGCTGTGCAGTAGTACCACAGAAAACCAATGACTGGTATGTATGTCGTCAACTTTGACCCCTAACCGGCACATGGCATCACTTGACTACTATATAAACGATTTTACTGTCCTGTCTTTTTTAATATTTTTTCATCACATTAAACTATAATTTATTATGTTTCCTTTTGATTGAGCTTTTGTTTGTAGAGTGCCGTCGTTAATAAATATTATTAATTTTGTCAACCGGTCGCTACCTATGATTGAGGCTATCTCATGTTACGTGCTTGGAAAAAAGATTACAAATGACAAGTCTAGTACTAGTAGTAGCAAGCCTTGAAATAACTGCTAAGGTTTAGCCTGACATCATGTCAGGCTGAACTGATTTTCGGCCGGACATTTAAGATTTTCAGCCTGACAAATACCATTATTCCATACTATAGAAAAATTCCCTCATATATTTGATATTTTAAAATACTTTACACAGAGTTCACATTTTAGTGTTGTCACAAAACCACCGTCTTCTTCGTATGTTCTACGGTTCTTATTGTTTGTAATTTTTGAACTAGTGAAGTGTCATTTTGAGAGACATTAGACACAGTACCAGTCTTAAAATTTTCTGAAACGGTCTTACTAGCCGGCATAATAAGAAGTTATTTTATTCGACATGTTTTCAAGGCTCTTCTATTTACATTCACATCAGAAGTGTCCAATATAGTGAGATATTTTAATTTTCGTATATATAAAGTCTCTCCCTAATTACATCCATAGTCAACTTGAACATTTTTTTGTAACATTTTAAATATTATTACTAATAATTTGTATAACGCAGTGGCTATTGTTACGACGAGTCGTAAAAATAGTCCCCAGGCTATTGTTACGACGATGTTTTCAGAGCCCTCTATCGGCGAAGTTAAACACTGAATAGTCGTAGCAATAGTCCTGTGGCTATTGTTACGACCATTGACGTCATATCTATATATGGCTCTCAATCTTCCAAATACCAGCCTTGAAAAGGGAGCAGTGTTTTCCACCTTTTCTGAACTGAAGGCAGCCATTGAGAGATGGGAAGGAAGTTCAAATGTAAATTTATACACGAGGAACTCGCGATCAATACAGTCTGCTCAAAAACGTGCCCCAAAGCGGACTTTCAAATCAGATTTGATTTATTTTTCTATTGACTATGCATGCCAGCATGGCGGAAGGAAGTACCAACAACGGACGACTACGGGTACGAGACCTAATCAAATGTAAGTAGACTTGAAGGCATGGATCGGGCTCCATGTAACGAATCCATGACCACTCGGACCAAAGACCACCAAAACCAGTCGGACCAATCACAGGAATCTGACCTTCTATCCGTCTATTATAGGCCTATGCATACACTCACCATCCATACCGAACTAGACAATAATACAATAGTATTAATACTTAGGCCTATAGTAAAAAAAAAGAGAACAGGAATGGAATGCCTGTTGAAGCCTCGATTTTACTTGCTCGACATCGCATCGGCTCGAGGTTTTTTTTTCGCAACAATTCGTAATGTCAGGCAAATCTATCCTCTGCCAATTCACCCAGCCCGATATTGCGGTAATATGTTTTTTCTTCAATCTAACCTCTAGCACTCTAGCCGTTTTGATTTGCATAAATACTCCCCACAAAACGATATCATAGCCACTTAATTCTAATATTTACATTATTTTCGTTCGTTGGCTATATGATATCTTTTTGTGCCGGTGGTGAGCATTTATGCAAATCAAACGGCTAAATTGAAGAAAAAAACATACATCTGAGTGAATTGGCAGAGGTTAGATTACCTGCCATTACGAATTTTTTAAGAAAAAAAAAAACAAGCCGAAGCCAGAGCAGGTAAAATCGAGACTACAACAGGCATTGTATTCCTGTTCCTTTTTTTATTATATTATTATATTATCTAGGCCTAGTTAGGTATTTTGTAGGCATATATATACGGATATATGGTTATACCAGTTACCGGTACACCTCTATCGTTGACCGGTCATGCCGGTTATTGCTTTCGTTGACCAGACTAAATAAAGTTATATTTAACCTATATATAACCCATTTCTTGTGGCGAAGGGGAGTTGTGCCGGGACACTACAATGCAAGTCCGCCCTTACAATTACAGGCATGTTGGTATGGTAGCCAGGATAAATACCACCATTTACCTACCGTACAAGTTTTGAATGGGACCAGTTTACAGGATATGCTGGTAAACCAGAATAAACGTTGTTTAAACCAAGTATGCGACGCTAAATTTTGTGTACATTTTGCGTATACTATGATTTTCCTAGGGATCCCCTCTTGCATCCCCCCCCCCCCCCGACCCCGTGAAAGCTCTCCAATACCTCATTAATCCATTCTAAAAGTGGAAGTGAAATGTCAAAATCAACTGTAATATCGGACAAAAGACCCCTTTGGGACTTTGTGAAAAGTTTGTGTTCATAAATTCTAAGGATCCCATCCAAAACATTCCTGCCTTTTGCTATTGCCCAGGCCATGGAATTTTGAACAGGGCAATTCGTCTTACATTCACTGAACTCTGAATTTAGGAACTCCGCCCACCATTTCGTTAAAATGATGTGGTCCAACAAAAAAACCCTTATCACTGACAAATTGCATTCATGTTTCAGGACTGTCCTGAAGAACTGCTCGTTTGGTGTCCAGGTAAGGGCAACCGAAGACGGTCAACAACTGGTTGTCACGCATATGGACACAGCCGACGTCCACTCTCATGACATCAAGAGGGAAGTTTTCCAACACAGTTCGAAACAGCGCAAGTTAACTGCAGATGAGGTTTCCGAGATAAAGGCAATGATGAATTTGAAGGCTAATAGAAAGCTTATAAAAGATCATGTAGCTACAAGTATTGGTAAGAAGGTAACGCTGAAAGACATACACAATGTTGGAAGTAATCTGAAATCGAAGATGAACAACTTGGCGGCTGTAGTGGCAGAGCTTAAAAACATAGAGAGTGAAGAGAACGCTGCAATTGAAATTTTAGTCGATGAAAATGACGCAATACAAGGAATATATATACAAACGAGAGAAATGATGGAGACCTTTGACGCTTTCCCCGAAATAGTTTTTATAGATGCGACATATAAACTCAATAATAATCGAATGCCCCTGTACGTGCTAATGGTGGAAGATGGAAATGGAGAAAGTGAAATAGTATGTTTTTGGATAGTGGCGTCTGAAGATCGAAAAACTATCGGTGATCTTCTGGATGTATTCAAAGAGAAAAACGCGTCCTGGGAGAATGTCCGCCTTATAATGGCAGATAAAGATATGAACGAGTGAACTGTTATAATAGAGAAGTTTCCGCAAGCTGCTTTACTAATATGTCTGTTCCATACATTGAAGACATTTCGAAGGGAGGTGGCGATTGACAAAATGAACATTTCACCCGGAGAACGAATTTCTGCTTTGGAATTGATGGAAAAGATGGCATATGCACAAACTGAAGAGACTTATCAATCACTGTATGAAGATTTTAGGAAGACGGTACCGAAGTCGGTAAGTTCTTACTTTGACAGCAACTGGCATCAAATCCGTGACGAGTGGGTGGACGGTCTAAAAGCTCAAAAAGGTTCCTTCCTGAACAGAACCAACAACCGAGTAGAGGCAACTAATCAAAAGCTCAAAAGTGTCATAACCAGGTACTCAGACATGCCTACATTTCTAAAAGATCTTATGAAATGCACCCGTATATTGAAGGGTGAACGCGACAATAGAGCAGCGAATTTTCACTTAAAAGTGTTTGTAGGTCGTGATAATCTGACTGAAACTTTGCGACGGTACAACGATTACCTCACACCATATGCCTTCAAACTGCTGAAGAGAGAGATGGACTTATGTCAGTACGTGGTGGTTGATAACGAAGATTTGGAACAAGGAACCATTCAAGTGAAGAATTCAACCGGGCAAGGTATCAACGTTACGTCTGATGAATGCTGTTGTCATTTTTACACGTCCATGATGTTACCGTGTCGTCATATTTTTGTCGCACGTGAGCGGTTTGGAGAAAACGGATATGAAGAAGCGCTATGCGCAAAAAGATGGTCAAAGGATTACTATATGTCATCCCACCGACTACTGAAACCGTCAGTTGAATATATGAACTGTAGCACTGAAATTCATGGAGACCACGCACATCCGACACTTTCGGAAATAGGCAAACGTTTGACGGTGAAGGAGAAAAGGCCTGTGCTCAGTGAAATGCAGAAATACCGGAAATTTATAGAAAAAGCCCAAGCAATTGCTCAGATAGTGTCAGAACATGGCATGGAAGATTTCAACTATTATTACGGACAATTGGAACAAATGGGACAGTTTTTAGCGGAACGGAAAAAAATGCTTATTGTAGAAGTAGTGCCAGTAGCACTAGATGAAGCAAACATATTTGAGCCTGAAAATTTGACGTCAGCGTTACTTGACCATGAGGCAGCACCTACTTGTGATCCATCTACGGAACAGTCACTTGGCCATGAGGCAGCGCCTACTCGTGAACCACCTACAGAACGGTCACTTGGACTTGAATCAGCACCTACTCATGATCAACCTACAGAACGGTCATTTGGACTTGAGGCAGCTGTGACCAATGCACCAGAAAAGCCGTCAACTAACCATAACACGACTGATACAAACGATTTCACTGAAGAAATAAGACCGTCTTCTGTTGATCAACAGCAAATCCGGCCAGCATTTAAGGATTTGGCTAATATTAAATTGCCTGCGCAGATGAAAAAACGTGGTCGGCCAAAGGGGATCGGGTTAACGGTTATCGGGCTCCCGAAAAGACGGAAACAATCAGGACCTGTCCCTTTCAATACTCGCTCTCCAACCGAAAGACAGAAAATTATATTGAAGTGGTTTGTGGAAGCAGAAAAAGCTGATAGAGTCATTTGTTCATCTGAACTAATCGACGAGGAGGACATCGAACAACGTCCTGAACACATTCCTATGAAGTGCTTGGACGAAAATATAGATCCGTACGCAATTCGAAAATACTTCACTTTCGATGGCTGGACAACTCTCCAAGCACTGTTGGAGGTAGTTCGAAAGAAAGGTGTTTGGTTCTGTACAAAATGCAAACAAGACCTGGAGAAGAGTCCGAGTATTTGTTGCGATTCTTGCCTGGATTGGTTTCACTTGAAATGTTTGAACAAAAAGGTTCCACCTAAGGCGAAGCATTGGTATTGTTGGAACTGTCATACTGTTGAACATTTTTGAATTAGAAAACTGAAAATTTCGGTATAGTCGGCAACGGTTGCTGTTGTGTGGGCCTTGGCCCGGGACAATCTAATATGTCAATCGACCAAATGGCATAGTCGTAGGTCGACAATCTCAACTTGCCGATCGACCATTTGCTTTCCGTCAATTTTAACTTCTTCATTTACTGTGGTCTGCCGTAGTCATAGTTGTCTCGACAATCTAAAAGGCCAATCGACCATTTGTTTTCCTTCTATTTTTACTCGTTCATTTTTACAGTCATAGTTCGGAATTTCAGATATTGTATGGTCGATGTGACCTACTGTTAATGGCTTTCGACATATTTTAATCAAAATAAATCATGTTTTTTTGCCCTGAAAACACTTTTTTTCGTTTTTTATTATTTTTCATTTCTAGATGCCCTGTACAAAGACTTGTTACGTCACGGACCATACCATCATTTAACATTTCCAATAGATTATTGATAAAAGCATCTTTGAAACAGTTTGAAATCGGATTAAGTTATGCCAAGTATGGATTTATTCTCAGAATGGCGAATTTGAATGACACCTATAAGCAACTTTTCAAATGAACACCTATGCGAAATGGGGAAATCATTAGTGATCTGTGGTCACAATAGCTGTGTTCATATAGAAACTATATGGACTAAAACTGGTAATTATTTCCCCTTATTCCATACGAATGTAGTGCGAGTTATAAATGTTTCCCTTATTTTTTTTCTCCCATCTTACTGCATTATTGGGTTGGCTATCAAATTTGCAATTTCCTAGCAGTTTTGGGTAATATTGATGATATTAGAGCTGAGGGGTAGAAGGTGTAAAATGTCTTTCTGCAGAGCAATCATTGTGTCGGAAGTGATATTATCACCCCAGTCAACTTCAAATCCCCATAGCAAAAAATCTAAACGGTCAACCCCTACAAATTTATGATAAGGGGATTGCCAAATGTGGTCCCCATTGTGCCTATAAAGATTGAAACCAACGGAATGTTCAGCAAAACGCTACAGCCTGTGATGTTAAAGCCATTTAACATTAAAGTCAATGTGCAGATAACTACTAGTCTGAGTCCATACAACTCTATGGGTGTCACATGATTTGAGGTGTCACATGATGAAACACGTGATCGCGAAAGTCGTCGTGTAGTCATAGATCGTATTCTAGTACAGTTCTGTGGTGTAGTGTGCTCTCTCTACTTTTGTTACAGCGATATATGTCGCCGAACTCGTCGCAGTGTACCAAGAATCGATGGTCGTAACAATAGCCACAGGACTATTGCTACGACTATTCAGTGTTTAACTTCGCCGATAGAGGGCTCTGAAAACATCGTCGTAACAATAGCCTGGGGACTATTTTTACGACTCGTCGTAACAATAGCCACTGCGTTTGTATTTCGGTGTGATTCAGAGCTAATCATATACGAAAGTAACGCAAAGCTAGCTCCTACATGTAGACTCGAATAACCAGCGTAAAAGAGCCAATTCTCAATATTATTCATTATTTTATCTTCATGCGGCCGAGATACATGTAAATAGTGATATTTTTACTATGACTCGGGTCGTTGATATAATCAGCGTGAAAGAGTCGATTCCAAAGAAAATAGTAATATATTTACTATGTCTCGGTTCGTTCATATAATCAGCATAAAAAAGCCGATTCTAAAAATTATTGATTATTTTATCTGCACGCGGCCGAGATATAAATAGTAACATTTTCACTATGACTCGGGTCGTTGATATTTTTGGGCCTGGATTTTGAGCTGATTCTTTGAAAAATAGTTATATTTTCACTAGGACTCAGGTCGTTGATACAACCAGCGTCAAAAAGCCGATTCTAAAAATTATTGATTTTATTTTATCTGCACGCAGCCTCGATATAAATAGTAACATTTTCAATTATGTCCGGACGAAAGGCAATTTGGCCTGTCAAAGGGGGTCAACTCGCCCGGACATTGTCCGCATTCGGCCGCTTATTTCAGCGCTTGAGTAGTAGTATTTATGAAAGATGTATGCGGTGTTTTCAATGACTGAAAACAATGTGGTAGCTACCATACCTGGTTTTTGAATGTCAAATATGTTATAAAGATAGGTTGCCAGGCAACGAAACATACGCCCACAGCAGCTAAATCGTCCGGGCAGTCAACAAGGGTTGTCACATATTTTTACTTTTTTTGGTAATGAAACATTTGTAATACACTAAAATCTGATTAAGAGTAACAATTCATTATGTAATTATCTGAAAATCATTAGAATTTGTATGCTTTTTATAAAAGTTTTGCCCCACGCTAACAATTAGTATAGGAAACATTTAATATCATGCATTTAGCAGTTCAGTTATCAAAATTCATTGAAAATCAAAGTACTTGTTTGTTTCAACACCTTAAACTCAATCAATCTGAAGTCAATCGGATGATAAGTTTGGCCTCTAGAGTGTCCACAGGATTTTTTGATGTGATCAAGGGCCATAACTCTGGCAGTAATTATCAGAAATCGCTGAAAATCAATAGGCTTTTTCTAAGGTCAATCTAGAGCGTCCACAAGATTTTTGGAAGTATCAAGGGCCATAACTCTGGCACTAATTATCGTCTCATGACCTTAAACACTGTGTATAAATTTAAAGTCAATCGGATATTAACTTTGGCCTGTAGAGCGTCCACAAGATTTTGTGAAGGGATCAAGGGCCACAACTCTGGCACTAATTATCAGAAATCGCTGAAAATCAATAGGCTTCTTCGTCTCATGACCTTAATTGGGTGATAAGTTTGGCCTCTCGAGCGTTACAAAAGATTTTTCAAAGTGATCAAGGGAGCTAACTCTGGCAGTAATTATCAGAATTCGTTGAAAATCAATAGGATTCTTCGTCCCATGACCTTAAACACTGTGTATAAATTTAAAGTCAATCTGATATTAACTTTAGCCTCTAGAACGTTCACAAGATTTTTCAAAGTGATCAAGGCCTATAACTCTGGCAGTAATTATCGGAAATCGCTGAAAATCAATAGGCTTCTTTGTTTCATGACCTTAAACACTGTGTATAAATCTAAGGTCAATCTGATATTAACTTTGGCCTCTAGAGCGATCACAAGATTTTTTGAAGTGATGAAGGGCCATAAATCTGGCAGTAATTATCGGAAATCGCTGAAAATCAATAAGCTTTTTCAACTCATGACCGTAAACCCTGTGTATAAATTTAAAGTAAATCGGATATTAACTTTGGCCTCCAGAACGTCTAAAGATTTTTTGAAGTGATCAAGGGCCATAACTCTGTCAGTTATTATCGGAAAATTTAAGGTCAATCAGATATTAACTTTAGCCTCTAGAAGGTTCACAAGATTTTTCATAGTGATCAAGGGCCATAACTTTGGCAATAATTATCGGATTTTGCTGAAAAACAATAGGTTTCTTCGTCTCATGACCTTAAACACTGTGTATAAATTTAAAGTCAATCGGATATTAACTTTAACCTCTAGGGCTTGTGGACGCCGGACCACCGAAAGGACGGACGGACGGACGACAATATATGACCACATTTCAATGTGGGCGTATAAAAAAGGGTTGGGTGGGATGGGGCATTTATAGCTTCTGTAAACAGAATGACGGGGTGAAAAATGTCTATAAAGACTGGGATAATGCTTCTTTCACAAAGGAAATGCAAGAATTTATTGTTTCAAAGAAGAAAAAAATGCTTTTTCTGGCTAAATTGGTGGCCAAATTGAACATTTTGTATAAACTCATCCGCTGTATATTATTTACTCAGTGTTGCCAATTTTCAATTTTCTGAAGGAAAACTGAAACTTTTTCTAAACCTAACAAACTTTTTACATTAGCAATGAAAATAAGGGCATATTTAGAAATTTTGACTAATTTGAGTAGGCATGAAGCCATTAATTTCTACATCGAAGTGGGAGAATCTGGAGATTTTTTGTGAATATTACTGATTTTTAGACAAAATTAGGTGAAATTACAATGTTGTTCACTTTATCTGTGCTTTCTAAGACTGAATACACCAAAATTGGACATAGAAATATTTTTCTTATTGTTAGAAATTAAATAACTTTGATATTTTTTTTTTTTAAATTGAACTTTTTTAAATTTAACTCTTTTCAAAGCTAAGGCATACCAGTCACAGCCTTGTCATACAGACAGGCCACAGATCACTAATTATTTCCCCATTGAATTCAATGTTAATCCTCGTCTCTTAGCCCGGCATTAACTTTTTCCCAAATATTCTTTGGGTAGAACTCTTTCTGCCACAGATGGAGCAACATGTGGCAAACTCTTGCCCAAAAGCATGCGAGGTTCTTCATAAAAAACTTGAAATACACAAGCTGGAAGTAGAGCAGCTAAACAAGCAATTTTTGGCCCTCCCTTTGAACGTAACCAACCTCACAACTCTTTTATCCTTCCGCCTCAAAAACATGAAAATTCACCAAAACCTGGCAGAAAATGTATTTTCAAACCCTTTTCTTTGATTCCACACGAAAAAGTCAACAAAAATCGCCATGCAAAAGGGTGAAAAAGGGAAAGGGAGAGAAAGACTAAAAATAACTTGGCCGTACAATTTGTGGGTACCAGCATAGAAATATTTAGTGATCTGTGTCCGTTTAAGTGTCAGATGTCATAAATGGTGTCCTACTTTCGGTTTTACGACCAATTTTTATGTACTCATTCTAGCGTTAATTCTAAACTAAATCTGAGAACAGCAGGACTACAGACCATTTTATTTACAGTTGCCACCATACAATAAATTTGGTGACAAGGCGAGGAGTGTACTGTTTTACTTATTCACTATTAATTTCCCTAATCACCAATATAAGTAGAGTCTACGAGAGGCTTTTGACTTACACTTATAATCTAAATCTTTGTTTGAAACAGTTCTTTTTTTTTTAGTAAATTAATTTGCAGTCAATATTGTAAACTATAGTAAATAACTATAATGGTATATGCAATACCACTTACATTAGTTTGTAGCTCCCTGGCAGAGTCTCTATATCATTGATGAAAATTGAGTGAATTTGGTAAAATTTGAAATATAAAATAAAAATATCTATAAATCGACAGGCTTATTAATTTGTCTCCATACTCCGCACAGTGTTGCGTTTGATTAGAGATAATCCTACTACACACTGCTATTATGAGTGGATATTGTTGTGTTATATTTTGATTGGTCAGTAGTCCGTCTACCAACTAATCACTGTTTAAAACGAGTGCCAATATTGGACCAAATATGTTTACATAACGAACGTTGCGTCATGGCTCAGGATTTTATTATGCCTAATTAACCCGTGCATAGCAGAATACTACAGTAAAACTAATTGCGTGACAAACGAGGCTATCAAATTGAATGAAATGTCAACAATACTGTTTGGAAACGAACATACTTTCACCGTTTTTAATACCTTAAATCACTGTCCAAAGTTTGAGGGAAGACCCAGATTAAACAAAGGACTGTCATGTTGCTGTACTTAAGTGATAGCTTTCATTGAACGGAAAAAATAGACACACTCCCGCATAAGTTCAAGAAACAGATGCTATTCCAGGAATGGCCATTGCTTCAGGAATATGATTTGTCTCATGACTCTAAAACACTATGTATTAATTTAAACTCAACTGGATATTAACTTTGGCCTCTAGAGCTACCAAAAGATTTTTTGAAGTGATCAAGGGCCATAACTCTGGTAGTAATTATCGAAAATTGCTGAAATTCAATAGGCTACTTCATCTCATGACCATAAACACAGTGTATAAAGTTAAACTCAATCGGATATTAACTTTGGCCTCTAGAGCATCCACAAGATTTTTTGAAGTGATCAAGGGCCATAACTCTGGCAGTAATTATCAGAAATCGCTGAAAAACAATTGGCTACTTTGTCTCATGATCTTAAACACTGTGTATAAATTTAAAGTGAATCAGATATTAACTTTGGCCTCTAGCGTAGGGGGTAGTGTTAAATATGAATTTTTGGGGGGCCCCCTCCAAAAGTTGTAGTTACACCATTCATGTTTGAATATATCTTTTAAATTTTTTTTCTCACCCTCCTAACCCCCCTGTACATACCCCCTGAAGATAGCGGCGGTTAAACTGAAGGTGATAATTTATATTTCATTAAAAATCTTCATTATTGTCCTGTAAAAACCTCATCTTGACGCTGTACAAGGGTTTTTGGGGTCGCTGAGTTCATTGGTGATGTTAAATATGAGATTTGAAAATCCATAACGGCAGAAATCCAAGATGGCGGTAATATTTCCATAAATTCAATATGTGTTGATATTTTCTCAGTGTAAACGACCTCTCTAACATTTTACTGATACATTTTCTTGTCTATAAAATTTTTATGTATACTTATCTATATTTGTCTATATATACTCATCTATGTGTGTTTATTGTATGCTTGTAGACTAAAGTAACACCGTAATGACCTCGCCAAAACCTAAAGCAACTTGCTCTTTGGTGCGAAAACAGTTAGGGGAGGAATTGTATATAGAAACAAATGGATTTGCCAGTGGACTTGTACCTTTTAAAAAAGATATCATAACTAATATGATGTATCGGATGCGAACAAGTAGGGCTGGTTAAAGTGGACGTTCAATGCAGCTCTAGTTTTGGCATATGCACTTTTAGAAAACAGGTTATTTTGCAACGTAGTATTAGTATATACTATCACTACCATATATATCAAAACAAATATACTAACTCCTTACCCAAGATTTCTAAATGTCACCCAAATGCAGCAGGCAAAAAAGAAAAATGTAAAGAGAATGTTAAACACTAAATATTCCCAACTGTTTGATGTCTATTGTGACAATACAGAGGTTGGAAAGCGCTTAGTTTTCATGGTGTGGAAAATGATCTTAATGGAAACATTAAGCATTAGAGAAGCGTGCTAACGAGCAGTAGAAGAAGTAACTTCTCTACTTCGAAATTATGGTCCTGCTCTTTCACTATTTTGTTTAATACAACCATTTTGATGCCCTTACCAGTCAAATGTCTGTTTGAACGTTATTACCGACTTCCCATAATTTCGAAGTAGAGAAGTTACTTCTTCTTTTGCTTACCAGCACGCATCTCTAATGCGTTAATGTCTCCACAGTTTTCATTCACTGTTCAGCAATGATGTTTTCACTTACCATTTTTGTCTCACCTGGTTAATCTTCAAAGAAATTAAATTCGACTAAGGTCATTTCCACACCACGAAAACTAAGCGCTTTCTAACCTCTGTGTCGTCACAAGAGATATCAAACAGTTCAGAATATTCAGTGTTAAATAGTTTAACATTCTCGTTATATTTGTCATTTTTCCTTGCCTGGTACGTTTGGATGAGATTTTGGAATCTTTTGATCTGTTTGATAGTATATACTATACGTTGCAAAATAACCAGTGGTCTGAAAGCGCATATGCCAAAACTAAAGCTGCATTATATTTAGAACGTCCACTTTAACCAGCCCTAGTTGGTCTCATTAGATACATCATATTAGTTATGATAGCTTTTTTAAAAGGTAGGAGTCCACTGGCAAATGCAGCTGTTTCGCACCAAAGAACGAGTTGCTTTAGGTTTTGGCAACTTTTTTATGGTATTACTTTAGTTTGCAAGAAAACAAAAAGCACAGATAGGTCAGTATATATTATAGACAAATATATATAACTATACATAAAAAGTTTTATAGACAAGAAAATGTAACAGTAAAATGTTAGACAGGTCATTAACACGGAGAAAATATCAACACATATTGAATTTATGGAAATATTTCCGCCATCTTGGATTTCTGCTATTTTGGAATTTCAAATTTCAAATTTAACATCACCAATGAACTTAGTGACCCCGAAATCCCTAATATAGTGTCAAGATGAGGTTTATACAGGGAAAATAATGAAGATTTTTATTGAAATCTAAATTTTCACCTTCAGTTTAACCCCCGCTATCTTCAGGGGGTATGTACAGGGGGAGGGGGGGGGGGAACGTGGGTCAGAAAGAAATAAAAAGGATATGTTCATACATGAATAGGGTAACTACAACTTTTGAAGGGGCCCCAAATTTGAACATCAACATTTGTAATAAAATAACACCACCCCCTATCTAGAGCTTCCACCAGATTTTTTTAAGTTATCAAGGGCCATAACTCTGGCAGTTATTATCTGAAATCACTGAAAAACAATAGACTTCTTCATCTCATGACCTTAAACACTGTGTATTAATTTAAAGTCAATCAGATATTAACTTTGCCCTCTAGAGTGGCCATAAGCAATTTCGGACGCAGGTATACCGGTGTTGCTGGTTTTAAGTATAGACTGAATATGAGAAAGAATAACAACTTAGTGATATGGTAGTCTCGGTCACCCAGAACCCCCTAGTCTTCAACGTACGGAGGGTCTGGGTCCGTTGTGAATTTTTGACGAAAATTACTGGATAATCTATCACATAAAACAACAAACTCCCGGTTACACATGGGCAATGGAATCTTTTGGCTAAAGTCTCGGTAAGTGCTAGATATTATGAAGCCGGGCCGATTTTGCTAGATTCTATAAAAAGAGTATTAAATATATCCCACAATTCACTTGGCACATCTATTAGTATTATTAGAAACAAAATAGAGACGAGGAATAAGCATGAATCACGATGGAGAAGTAAGAAGATTGTGAGAAGCTATACGTCTGATTCATGACGAGAGAAAATTACCATTTCAATTAAAACCTTTACAAACAAAATTTTAGAGAGTGTCATTGTTGACAAGCGAGATTCAGAACGTGGTAACTTAAAAGATTGGATAAGGATAATCCAGTTAAGGGACAAACCTTTTTTTCTACCAGGTAATTGTCTATGCACATATCAGATATATTTAAAAGTATTGGCGGAAATCGTGTCAAAATTGGTTCACGATATCCTGACGATGAAACCTGTGTACAAGGCACATGTCATTTTCAAACAAAACGATTTTGACAATCTCCTTACACAAAACTGTTTGCATCGCCCAAACGCAGTAGGGTATGACTTTTTGGAGTTGATTTTGTCCTTGCACGTGCACTAAGCATTTTCCATGAACAGTTTTGACATAAAAGAAACCTTCCATGACTGTGCTGCTCTCAGTTGAAATTTCAACATGGTCAGACGTCAGCTGAGTGAACTTGACAGAGGAAGAGCCATTGCTTGGCTTCAACAGGGTTTTACACAGAGGAATGTGTTACAGAAAATCGGTTGTAGCCAGAGTGTGATTGGGAGACTATGGCAGCATTTCCAGGCAACCAATTCAATTCATAATCGCCCACGATCTGGTAGGCCAAGATCAACATCGCAACGTCAAGAATGGCATGCTATTCAAATGGCCTTACGTCAGTGCGTTGTTACAGTGAGATGTCTGAGAGATAAACTGCAAAATGCAAGTCTTGTTCAGGTATCGGACCAGACCATTAGAAATGTCTGCAAGCCCACAACATTCGATCACAACGACAAGCGGTTCAACCACCTCTTCTTCAACGTCATAGGGCAGCACGTCGTGACTGGTGCACACGTCATAGAGACTGGAGACGGCAATGGGGGCAGATACTCTCTGCGATTTGCATTACAGTTCAATGATGGCAGACTTAGCGTCTATAGGCGGCAAGGAGAAAGATTTGTTGATGTTAACGTCAGACAACACCATGGCTTTGGAGGTGGTACTGTAATGGTGTGGGCTGAAATTTTGACGTCTGACCGACAGCATGCCTCATCGTTGTGTCGACTGCTCACGAGCATGTGGTGGTTTCACTCGTTATTAACAAAGTTATCTAATTCGAGACAGTCTTGTTGGACCTCATTATGCTCAAAGTGGCGAATTTTCATCATTTCCTCAGAATGGTTGTGTATAAAAAGTGCATATGCTTTGAATAACACACTCAACATTGAGGCATATTGAACTCATTCTGACCAAAAGTGTGCTTAAAATTTTTGATTTACATGTTCCCTGTGTCTAATAAAATGTCAAACAAAAATAAATGGTTGACCCTTAACTTCTTTTGAGTAGTATATGATTACGCAATGGTTAGGCGACCAATTTACACAGATACAATGGAAGCACAACCATACCATGCGAAAAACCAACCACTCTTTTGAGGTATGGAAATGAAATGAAATGAAATGGGGTTTAACATCCTACTCTTCTGCACCTGAGGGAAATTTTGCCTAGGCAGCGACGCTACGGCCTACTCTTATATCGAATTCCAACTGCCAAGGGATCTTTTACATGCACGCCAATGTGTACACGGTATCTCAGTTTATCGTCCCATCCGAACGACTAGGCAGCTGTCCTTGTCAGGCCCTCCTTCTGCATCACTGACAAGGGGAAACCATGCAGCAAAAATTCGAGGTATGGCACAGACGTCTAAAGACATTAATTGGAAAAGCTCATCCTAATTTTTTTTATATTGGTATTGACATTTTAGGAAGAAGAGCAATAGACGATTGAAATTCAGTTATTACAGTATTCAAGTGCTCAGTGACAACCACTCAAAAAGAGAAAACATACACCGATATCAACAGGACACTTTATGCGTGCAAAAAGTTAAAATTGTGTGCTATGTGTTAAAGATTGTTATAAATTTTGGCCACTCTACCCCTTAAAACAAACCAAAATGTTTTGCCCTAAAACTCGTCGAGTCGGCGATTTGGGAATGAGGAGGGAGGGAAATGGGGTTTAATGTCCACTCGACACAAACTAGGTCATTTCGGGACTAAGATATGGGAATGAACCCTATGGGATACATAGTATATCCTTAACTAATAGAAAACATGTACACACTGTGTTAATCTGTAGTAAATGGGTTTAATTTAGAAACAATGAGTGGAAGATTATCATGCGATAGATTTAAGAAAATCAATGAAGCTAATGGCCAATTGTTACTTATTGCCTTCTAAGTCGAGGGATGTATTTTTTAATAAAACGTTTTTTCCATTTATTTTCTTTTGTGGTGTCATCGACTTTCATTTTATAAAAGGGGAAAATTTGGAATCTTACTTGTAGGTGTTGTGCTTATTTAAAGATATGTCTATTGTAACAATCCTGTGAACACCTCTACCACATATTCATTGTTTTTATTGTTCTATAAATTATTATATAATTTATAAGTTGTTGAACCTGCCTTTTCTTGTTAATGGGATCAGTGGTTTGTTTACCTTTACGAACCTGTTCTCCCTGCATCACAAATGGACTGCACTATTTTGTTCCACGCCACTTTTCTTCGTCGGCTGTAAGTAGCCGAAAACTCCTCATGTAGCTCCTTACAAGTGGAATGCCATGAACCAATTAGTCGATGAGCTTCAGGAGTAAACCCAAATATTAATATCTGCGCATAAGTAAAAAATTGATGCCTTCAGTCCTACGCATTGTCGGTCGGAACATCGACGAGCCAACAGTCTGTCAAATTGACTAGAGACGAGTCTAACTGCGAGTTGACTTTTGGCTTGGACTCCATTTATTTATACACCTATCTTGCCCCATACTCCGCGCAGTGTTGCGCCTGATTAGAGGTAATCCAACTACACACTGCTATTATGAGTGGATATTGTTGTGTTAAATTTTGATTGATCAGTAGTCCGTCTACCAACCAATCACAAGCTGCCAATACTGGACCAAATATGTTTACATAACGTATACGTCATGACTCACGATTTTATTATGCCTAATTAACCCGTGCATAGCAGAATACTGCAGTAAAACTAATTGCGTGACAAACGAGGCTATCAAGTCGAATGAAATGTAAACAATACTGTTTGGAAACGAACATACTTTCACCGTTTTAATACCTTAAATCACTGTCCAAAGTTTTAGGGAAGACCCAGATGAAACGAAGGACTGTCATGTTGCTGTACTTAAGTGATAGCTTTCATTGAATGGAAAGAATAGACACACTCCCGCATAAGTTCAAGAAACAGACGCTATTCCAGCAATGGTCAGAGAGGGATTTCTCGGGCCATTGCTTCGGGAATATGATCTTGCCCTTTTAGCCAAAGTTTTATGCGATATAAATATATATATAGAACTCCATATATAATTATTATAAATATATAGAACTCCATATATATATATTTATTTATACACCTATCTTGCCCATTTAGCCAAAGTGTTATGCGATATAAATATATAGAACTCCATATATAATTATTATAAATATATAGAACTCCATATATAATTATTAGGTTTGACGTCATAACGTCATAAAAACCAACGTCATAATGGACAATAGTGTCAAAATATAGGTATGCATTTTAAAATCGTATCATTAAATATAACAACTGAAAATAGACCCTCCATGTAAATACCGAACACAAATTGGCGACCTATTAGGCTAGCTAGCTATTCGACCGATCCAGCTGGCAACCTGTTTGTTGGCAACCTATTCAGAATTAAGACAACAGTCGCCCAAACTCATCTATCAAATGAAAGTAGAATAATATATTATTTTTTATCAATTCCTTTAGCTCAGAATAGAGGTGTAATTTCGCATTATCTTACAAAATTCTAGACATCCAACTAAATATATTCTGAAAGGTAATTAAATAGGCTTTCCAAATATTATCAGTAAAAGTTGGCACAGTCATATTAAAGGGGAGCACTCTCCTCCTAAACATGACCAATTTTTAAAAAATTTTAAAGGGAAAAACTGTTAATATCCTGTGTCAAAATTCGTACCATCGTACAAAATTCTGATGATCCAACTAAATATATTCTAAAAGGTAATTGAATAAGCTTTCCAAATATTATTAGTTGGCACAATCATATTAAAGGGGCGCACTCTCAACCTGAACATAGCCAATTTTTCATTATTTTAAAGTGAAAGAATGGTAATATTCCGAGTCGAAATTCAGACCATCGTGCAAAATTCTGAGCAACCAGCTATATATATTCTGAAAAGAAATTGAATAAGCCTTCTTAATGTTATTAATAAAAGTTGGCACGATCATAATAAAGGGGTGCGCTCTCATCCTAAACGTTGCCAATTTTTTATTATTTTAAAGTGAAAGAACGGTAATATTCTGAGTCCAAATTCGGAAAGGTAATTGAAGCTTTCCAAATATTATTAGTAAAAGTTGGCACAATCATATTAAAGGGTCGCGCTCTCAACCTGAACATAGCCAATTTTTCAATAATCTATATGTAAAGATAGACCGGTATTTTTTTCAAAGTCCAAATTCGGACCATCGTACAAAATTCTGAGCAACCAGCTATATATATTCTGAAAGGTAATTGGATAAGCTTTCCAAATATTATTAGTAAAAGTTGGCACAATCATATTAAAGGGGCGCGCTCTCAACCTGAACTTAGCCAATTATTCAATATTTTAAAGTGAAAGAACGGTAATATTCCGAGTCCAAATTCGAACCATCGTACAAAATTCTGAGCATCCAGCTATATAAATTCGGAAAGGTAATTGAAGCTTTCCAAATATTATGAGTAAAAGTTGGCACAATCATATTAAAGGGGCGTGCTCTCAACCTGAACATAGCCAATTTTTCAATAATCTAGAATGAAAGAACGGTAATATTCCGAGTCCAAATTCGAACCATCGTACAAAATTCTGAGCATCCAGCTATATAAATTCGGAAAGGTAATTGAAGCTTTCCAAATATTATGAGTAAAAGTTGGCACAATCATATTAAAGGGGCGTGCTCTCAACCTGAACATAGCCAATTTTTCAATAATCTATATGTAAAGATAGACCGGTATTTTTTTCGAAGTCCAAATTCCGACCATCATAAAAAATTCTGAGCATCCAGCTATATAAATTCAGAAAGGTAATTGGATAAGCTTTCCAAGCAATTGTGGATGCCGGACGGACGGACCGATGGACGGGGGCGACGACAATATACGACCACATTTCAATGTGGGCGTATAAAAATGAAGTTATTTGATAAAAACAAAATCTCCTGGATTCTCCTGTATTTTCATTGCTGGTCTCCTGTTTTTTCGTACCTGGGAGGTTGACACGCCTGATGGTAATCCATCTTAAGGAGAACGTTGTCGTATAGGCCTAGACATAACACGGTTTTATTATAATTTTTCAAGAAGAAACCGTAAGATTTTCAACAGTCAAAATGTCAAACAGGAAGTAAACAAATGAGAAAAGGCCGCCTGTTTATAAGGGAAGTAACTCTCATTGCGCTAGGAACATTGCATTCGGCTAACTGGTTTTGTCGACAAAAGTCGCCGTGGGTACTTAACTGTAACGTCATAGGTGTCGAAAAAAGTCAATGTGGGTCAGTTAAGAGTTTATAACGATAGTATTGTTAGATTTTAAGGAATTTATAGCACACTGTTCCTCCTTCGACACATTTTATTTTGTGTTGCAGTTTATAGGGAGTGGCAACTTGGTTAAATTTCTTAAAAAAGCATTATGCAAGAGCAAAAACTGCTTATTACAGGTCTTTCTTTAGGCCTGAGATGTTATCTAAATAATCAATTAGACATTAATTAACATATCCAGATCATAATAAACTCTTTATGTCAAGGCTAGCCTTCGATGTTGGCAGATTAAATTCTTATATGCCGCTTAATGGCCGTTGATAATTAAATCAATCAAGTGGATAATCGAGACTATGCTGTTTATATTAATGATTTGAGTAATGATGACCGAGGCTATGTGAATATTTCAAACGCTTTTTTCTCGGGCAATATTGGATCAATTTGACTGAAATTTTCAGCAAATTATCTTTACACTATCTAGTTTTTAACTATTATAGTGAGAACTGCCATCTCTTTATCTTATCTCCCATAATGTAACTTTAAATAGTTGATGAAATTGTCCAGCGCCACGTCCCTGCCTCGCATAGGGTTGAATTGAATTTTGTTCCTCACAATATCCTCTGGTGCAGTGACTTCCCTATGTGAATTTTAGTCCTTTCTGTAGGAGATTTAGCTAGTAATGACTTAGAACTACAGATGACATATTTATTTGGGTGTACTGGTTCTGAGAATTGGATATTGTGTAGAATGTCCTTGAGTGACACTGAACTTTCTTCCTGTTTTGGGGAGGTGGTTATTGGGACTGGGATGGTGGTCGGTGTGGTTGGGATTTGTGTTCAATGATTAAAGAATTAGCTCCTTTAAGTAAGTTAGGCATACTTGCTGGCATGTTAAGAATTAAGAGGCATGACTGTTAAATATATATTCATACTATCAAATTACTGTGTTTAACATATTAGACAGTTCACAAAATAGCATCAGTGTACCTCCAGGAACATGTCCATGAGGAACATTTACCCTCCAGGAAACTAAGAATAAGATCAAAAAAATAGCTTTCAGCGACAGTTACCAACTTACAATTTATAAACTTTTTGAGCAAATATTATTTTCATATCTAGCAGCTTCACATCACTATCATCATTGAAGACTTATTTGTTCCAATGCTATGTTTAGTAGGGCTGGACGATATTTGAAAATTTCAATATTGCGATATTTTTTCAAAATTCCTCAATATATTGTCAGTATTGCGATATTTTAGTGCACCAAGCAAGTGTTGTCGAAAAGCCTTAGAAAAGGGGGTGCTAATCCTCTCCAACAGCAATGAGGCACCCCTTGAGTTTATTACCTTACTGGTTGTTTTAATTAACCATCCTGCATCATACTAAATATATATTTTATTTAACTAGAACCATGTCATGTTCCGTTCCGAGTTCAGAAAAACAGTTGATCATATTACAGCCAATTAGGCATACTTCTTCAGAAACAAAACTCTTTTTATTTTATAATCAGCACATGTATATCAACACAAAAGTGAATAATAAAATTAATTTGTTACAATACATGTATAACATTTATCAATAATTCATCCACACTAACAGTTATTTTCAGTTTTGTATCACCAAACAATTATACAAAAAATTAAACAAAACACGACTGCAGTTAAAGGGTTTTAAAATAAAATTAAATTCTACTTTCAACCCATTTACAGTTTTGTAATAAACTGGAGTAGACCCTCAGTTTACGAACCACGCTTGTTAATCTTAGATTTTAAAATGAAATAACACAAGACGTGATAAATTATGTCTTCTTCAAAATATTAAAACCCGAGAAGAGAGCGTACAAATTACTTGTGCTGCCATTCTTGGTAGCTACGTTTCTTCTACACAGTCTACATAAAATTTTATTTTGACCAGTATCGTTTACGTCAATCCGAAGTAGGCCCGAATCTGGCTGGTACAGTTTCTCTTCGGGACTCCGAAGTTGTCGCTTCAACTTCCAACTTCAACTATACGTCGTCTGCCATTTTGTAAATCTACCGATAGCTATAGACGTCGACGACCAGCCGCAACTTTACAAATTAAAATTGAACATTGATAATCAAGACTAGATAAATGCCGAAAATAGCATCGGTTTTTCCGAGTTTTTTTATTTTCACTTTCGACTTTTTTGTTGTCTCGATGTACCAGCCACGAGATCTCATTGTATACTGTGTGACTGGAGATCGACTTGTCTGGATTTACCCGATAAATATGTATATTTCTAATTAGTCCAATTAACTTTAGTTATTCGGGGTTTCTAAAGCAAGTTCGGGACTAAATTAAGAGAATATTGCAGTGCATACCGCGGTATATGGCGTCAAACGATATATTGGAATATTGCGGTTTTTCTGGGGGTCTTAAAATTACCGTCAATATAATTTCCAAACCGCGATATATTGATTTATCGAAATTACCGTCCAGCCCTAATGTTTAGTATTGTGTTGCAAATGTTGCTCAAATTATAGAAAACTAAATACTTCGCAGGCGCTACTAACATACAGGCACTATACAAATATACATAACCGCATTGCGGGTCTAAATGCATAGCTATTGAACATATAATTTTTGTTATTATTATTATGCAAATCGTTGCACATATATGAAATTCCTTCACCTCTCTAAATTTTGTAGTTAGACCTTGCTATACATTTTGGGTTTTAATGTTCTTAGAATAGACTAAATGGCAATGACCCCTTCTTCCTGATTTAAACCAGCTTCTGCCAGGCAGGATATGACCCGATTTTCGAGACATGGATAGAGAACAAGCTAAAAAGAAAGTGATTTTCCCTACAATCAAGGGCCATAATTCATGAAGTTACAATTCGATATGTGCAAATATTGAAAAATCGGATAAAAATTGTAACCTTTACAGGGTCCACAACCTTAATATACCATATCTTTACACTACTTGCGTACAAGCGGCGGACATTTTGTTCATCAATTTCAGTCTGAGTCTGATGTTCACAAAATTTGAATTGAACCTTTATTACATTGTAATGGTGATATAATCAAACAGATTTTAAATAAATATTGAAAGGAACCAAGATCTTTAGGTTATAAACATGCATTTTAAATTTCATCAAAATCAAATTGTGACCTCTACATGGTACACAACCTTGGTATACCATATTTTTACACTATTCGCGTACAAAAGGCGGAAATTTCGTCTGGCAATTTTGGTCCAATTTTCACGAAATTCAAACTCAACCTTCATTGTGGTGTAATGGTGATATAATCAAACATTTTTTTGAAATCAGAAAATTATTGTGACCTGCAGAGGGACCACATCCTTAAAGATAGGCTGGCACTGCCAGACAGGATACGCCCACATTTTCGAGAGATGGACAGAGAACAAGCAATACCGAAAATGATTTTTCCTACATCTTTAAGTCCTGTATTTCATACTGTATTGGGAGCAGCCATTTAGTTAGTCAGTTCCAGTCTGATATTAATGAAACTCGAAACCGACATTGATTATGGTGTGACGGTACACAACCTAGAAATGTGACTTTTCATCAAAATCGGATAAGAATTGTGACCTGTAGAGAGTCCACAACCATGATATACCATATTTTTACACTCTTCGCGTACAAACGCGACCATTTCGTCCAGCAATTTTGGTACGATTTTCACGAAATTAGAACTCAACCTTCCTCATCAAAATCGAATTAAAATTGTGACCTATACAGGGTCCACAACCATGATATATCATTTTTTTTAACAGTATTCGCGTACAAACGGCGGCCATTTTGTCTGTCAATTTTGGCCCGATTTTCCCGAAATTCAAACTCAACCTTCCTTACAGTGTAACGGTGATATAATCAAACATTTTTTTAAATTGGATAATAATTGTGACCTCCAGAGGGACCACAAGCTAAAGAAAGGGGGATTTTGCGTATAACCAGGGGCCATAATTCAGGAAGTTACGATCCGATATGCGCAAATATCGAAAAGAACCAAGATCTTTGGGTTATAACGATGAATTTCAAGTTTCATCAAAATAGAATTAAAATTGTGACCTTTACAGGGTCCACAACCTTGATATACCATTTTTTAACAGTATTCGCGTACAAACGGCGGCCATTTTGTATGGGAATTTTGGTCTGATTTTCCCAAAATTCGAACTCAACCTTCCTTACTGTGTAACGGTAATATAATCAAACGTTTTTTTAAATCAGATAATAATTGTAACCTCCATGCTAAAAAAAAAAGGCGATTTTGCGTATAATCAGGGGCCATAATTCAGGAAGTTACGATCCGATATGCGCAAATATCGAAAGGAAGCAAGATCTTTGGGTTATAACCATGAATTTCAAATTTCATCAAAATCGAATCAAAATTGTGACCTCCACAGGGTCCACAACCTTGATATACCATTTTTTAACAGTATTCGCGTACAAACGGCGGCCATTTTGTATGGCAATTTTCGTTCGATTTTCCCGAAATTCGAACTCAACCTTCCTTAGGGTGTAACGGTGATATAAACAAACGGTTTTTTAAATCGAATAATAATTGTGACCTCCAAGCTAAAAAAAAAGGCGATTTTGCCTATAATCAGGGGCCATAATTCAGGAAGTTACGATCCGATATGCGCAAATATCGAAAGGAAGCAAGATCTTTGGGTTATAACCATGAATTTCAAGTTTCATCAAAATCGAATCAAAATTGTGACCTCCACAGGGTCCACAACCTTGATATACCATTTTTTAACAGTATTCGCGTACAAACGGCGGCCATTTTGTATGGCAATTTTCGTCCGATTTTCCCGAAATCAAACTCAACATTCCTTAGGGTGTAATGGTGATATAATCAAACGGTTTTTTAAATCGAATAATAATTGTGACCTCCAGAGGGACCACAAGCTAAAAAGGGTGATTTTTCGGACAATCAGGGGCCATAATTCAGGAAATTACATTCTGATAGCCGCAAATATCGAAAGGAACCAAGATCTTTGGGTTAAAAACATTCATGTCAAGTTTCATCAAAATCGGTTCAAAATTGTGACCTCTATAGGGTCCACAAGCTAAAAACGTGATTTTTCGTACAATCAGGGGCCATAATCCATGAAGTTTTGATCCGATACATGCCAATATCGAAAGCAGCCGAGATCTTTTGGGGATAAACCTATATTTCAAGTTTCGTCAAAATCGGATAAGAATTGTGACCTGTAGAGAGTCCACAAACAAATTGTGGACGGACGGACGTCCGGACGGACAGGGGCGACGACATAATACGTCCACATGAAAATGTGGGCGTATAAAAAGGCGATTTTCTTAGCACAATCAGGGGCAATAATTCAGGAAGTTACGATCTGATGGGCGCAAATGTCAAAAGGAACCAAGATCTTTGGATTATAAACATTCATGTCATGTTTCATCAAAATTGGTTCAAAATTGTGACCTCCATAGGGTACACAAGCTAAAAACATGATTTTTTGTACAGTCAGTGGCCATAATCCATGAAGTTTCAATTCGATACCTGCCAATAGTAAAAGAAGCCAAGATCTTTCTGAAGATAAACCTATATTTCAAGTTTCGTCAAAATCAGATAAGAATTGTGACCTATGGAGAGTCCACAACCAGATCCATTTGGAGATAAATCTATATTTCAAGTTTCGTCAAAATCGGATAGAATTGTGACCTGTCGAGAGCCCACAAAACAATATACAGCTACATGACGACAATATACAGCCACATGAAAATGTGGGATATAAAAAACCTGATTGTAAATGTTGCAATTATCAGAGAGAGATCGATGATTTTCAGCATACTCTATGCAGCTCCATCTCCATCAACTATACTATTCAAAAAAAGTAGGGGATATTTGATTTTGGGGGCATAATACTAAAATATGCAAATGACTACGAAAAAAGTCACTATAGAACCTAACAGAAGAAACATTTCCAGTTACATGTGACGCCCAAACGCACCAATAGCTACCGCATGGAATGCAGGTGATGCTTGGGATCATCATGGGGGTCCAACCCAAGATTTGCACGACTCTGACTTTGAATGTTACAGTCATTGTGGCATTGAATTCCAGGGTGGAAACATCAGTTTAATTGTTTTAGTGACCGGATAACAAATTTTGATATGCGTCTGCTTACCCAAAATGAAAGGTTACGTGCCCTTGGCATGCTACAGATTGGCACAACACAGGCGGTTGTGGTGCGGACGATGAATGTTTCTCAGTTTGTCATAAGCAGGCTATGGTCCAGATACCGTGATACACAATCTGTACAGGACAGACCACGCTCAGGTCGACGCTGGAGCAATGTGATGTTTTCAGATGAGTCAAGGTTCACTGTTGATTTTTTGGACAGACGTAGGAGGGTGTGGCATCGTCGAAACGAGCGCTTCCAAGACGTTAACGTCATCAGACATGATCGATTTGGGGGTGGTTCTGTTATGGTGTGGGGAGGCATCACTGTTGCTGGAAGAACGGCTTTACATGTTGTTGCAGGGCGTGTTACAGGCCAGTACTACCGGGACAACATCTTGGCAGTCAATGTTGTGCCGTTTGCACGACGTCATGGCCGCCGTTTCATCTTCCAGGATGACAACGCAAGATGTCACAGGGCCAGGATCGTTACAGGTTACCTCCAACAACAGAACATCACCACATTACCTTGGCCAGCACTGATTCCCGACCTCTCCCCCATCGAGCATGTCTGGGACATGCTTGGACAGAGGTTACGTCAACGTCAACAACGTCCTGCCAATGTCCAAGAACTTGCTGCTGCGTTGCAACAGGAATGGGACAATCTGGAGCAAAATGACCTTAGACGTCTCATTAGGAGTATGCCACGTCGGATCAATGCTTGTTTGGCAAACAGAGGAGGATTTACCCGTTACTTACTTTGTTGTGATGCTGTGGTAACTAAGCTGTTTGACCCTGGGTATCATTTTACCCTTATAATGGCCAGTCTGTGCCTTACTTAGTCTAACGATCATTTGGAATAAATCGATCAATGTGAACTTCATTTCATTTTGTCATTTGTTTCTTCGTCAGTTGCATTAGGTGACTTTCATAACACTTAAAAATCAAATATCCCCTACTTTTTTTGAAAATTAGTATAATACAATTTGCTGCTAATTTAAATTTTACCTGCTTTTATCTAACACATAAATCCTGTTGTAATATGGAAAACATCGTTTTTAGATAGTATTATTGAGAATAATTTATTTCCTTTCTACAGAAACTCTACACTTGATGAATGCTATTCTAAATACAGCAAGAAATCCATCCACTAATCAAAGAGGCTGGGAACTTCAAAATGAACAAGATGTGATTTTAGTATTACCTTGAACATATTCAGCTATTTCTTTAATCATTCTAAAACCACAGAGACCTTGAAAAGGAGTTAGAGCTATTGCCATTTCTGGCTTATGATTAGGATCTTTATAGACATCAGGTCTTGTAGCATGTAGCTGTTCAGCATGTACCTGCAAAATAAAAATATGATTACCCATTACACTATTTTTGAACCTTTATAGACTGAAAACCAGAGACCAATATTAAGCATTCCATAAGAAATCAAACACTTACATATACATGGAGACAACTGGAATTTGTTTCTATTTAGAACATATATCTGTGAGCTGTGAATCTATGAGAGAGATCAAGTTTTTCTAGACCGTATTTTGTGTAGATTCTGAATCTGGTGGATCAGGGATTTGAGGGGGCGTTTTCGAGATATAGGGGGTCAATGTCTACAATGGTGAACTGGCAGGAAATGACTTCACATTGATTTAAATGATAATTTTCTTAAGAGTTTGGTAAAGACATTACTTTTTAATTCTATTGTACATCTCTAAGAAAAGATCCCCCATAATCTACACCAACTCTGGCAAAGGCACGCATAGGTTCACCAAGTCTCATTTTGGGCAAAGGAGCCATCATTTGTTGCGCAGGTTTTCTCCTACGTCGAATACAAGTTTTACACTTATGTTGAATCAACTTAACTGTCTCTCTAGCACGAAGAATCCAAAATTTAGTTCTAAGTTCCGATAGTAGATAAGAAGTACCCGTTTCATGATTTCCCTTCTCATGATAACTATAAACGATAAGACGAGTAATGTCTCCCTTCGTAGGCAAGATAATAGGATATCTAGCGTTATAAGATAAGGTAACAGCTCGACACAAACAACGTTAACGCGAAGAACACCTTGGTCATCTATGAACGGATTAAGCGATAACAATTTCAAATTGTTCTTAACACCCTTGTCTTTTTCTAAGTCTCTGATTTCTTCAAGAAATGCTTCTCGCTGTGCGAACTTATACCAAAAGGTTGCAGAATTATCTATCTCTCCGAAGTAAGTACATTACCAGTAACACGGTTGTCTAGATTACGAATGTTATTGATAAAACAAAAGATCCAAGCAGTTATCCGATGTAACTTGGTAAGATTCGAAAATCTTGATGGACACAATCTACCCAATTCTTGATTAGAAGTAACGATGACGTAAGTATTACTATTTAACGAATGATTACTAGAACGGACTTCTTGTAACGGTTCAGGTGACGGTGGTTGAGATTTATCACAAGGCCAAAATGAATCATCTAAATGCAGAAATTCTGGTCTGTTCCACCATAAAGTACAGTTGACTAAGTCTTTAGCCGATACACCTCTGAACTATTTTCTCGCGAGGGCACATATCTCCACTGTGTCGGATTTGACGATGAATGAATTTCTCCAACGCGATGCGAGTTCTCGATTCTCCCTTGATCCAATATAAGACATTAAGACTGTCACTCCAATATGTATGAACAGTTTTATTTAAGATTTTCGAGTGATTGTTCAAAAGACAACGAGTAATGTTTATTAAATCAAGTTGCGATAATTCACTTAACCAGTTCTCCCATAGTTTAGCTAAATCTGTCGGTAACTCGCTGTCCCAATCAAGTCCTCTAACCCAAGCTTGTTGAATTCTGATCTTGGCTCTCACAGTAAATGGCGCTATCAGATTAAGAGGATCGAATAATTTAGCAGTTTTACTGACAATGGATCTCTTGGTTAGTACATCTCCATTCGGCTTCTCCACTTCGAACGAAAAGCAATCCTTCTCAGCAATCCACAAAATGCCTAATGTCTTTAACGATGGAAGACCAGTCTTGTCATCTATTTCGAAACATTCTACGCGATCGGTAACTGGTACCTCAGACAATACTTCTGGATCATTAGAAAGCCATTTACGAATTTCAAATCCTGCTGTTCGAAGAAGATCGGTTATCTCTTGTCTCAACTGCGTCGCTTTAGCTACTGTATCAAAACTGTCTAATAAGTCATCGACGTACAGTAGAATCCATATGAGCAGCCACTCCTATTCAGCGACATCTCCTTGTAAGCGGTCACAATAAATTCCCCCCGTAAAAATTCTATTGTTTCATCTCTTTATTCAACGGCCACTCCTCTAACGCGGCCAGCGGTCACTATTTTGCTAATAAATTTAACAAAACATCGCCCATTCAACGACCATTGTTGAATGATACCATCGTGTCGTTCTTCGTAACACCCCCGCTAATCTCGTGAGTAGTAATCAATTAACTGGACTCCCACTGATCACGTAAAAAGAAATGTGAAAACAAGCCAACAGTGAGGCTGATGTCCCCCGCCGAAATCCCAAAATAAATAAACGACACATATTAATTAAACGCACATTTATTTTTTTCAAACGTATCGAGTTATCGTGTCCCAAAGCATCAACCAATCAAATTGCTTATCTCTGCTTACCCTAAGCGGAAAATGCTCATCTTCGAACTCCATCAAGGCATTGACCTAATAAGCATATACACCAAGTTTGAACATTTTAACTCAATTAGAAGGAGAGTTATTGTGTTCCAAAGTCTCGACCAATCAAATTGCGTATTGCTCTGCTTACCCTGAGCAGAAAATGCTCATTATCGAACTTATTCAAGGTATTAGTGTAATGAAACTATACACCAAGTTTCATCACTCTCACTTAATTAGAACTAAAGTTATCGTGTCCCAAAGCATCAACCAATCAAATTGCTTATCTCTGCTTACCCTAAGCGGAAAATGCTCATCTTCGAACTCCATCAAGACATTGACCTAATAAGCATATACACCAAGTTTGAACATTTTTACTCAATTAGAAGGAGAGTTATTGTGTTCCAAAGTCTCGACCAATCAAATTGTGTATCGCTCTGCTTACCCTAAGCAGAAAATGCTCATTATCGAACTTATTCAAGGTATTCACCTTTTCGTCATTGTTGAAGGGAGGTAACTCTACCACTTGGGGCGCTAGTTGAGGGGGGTTTACATTGTTTACAATTAGGCCTAATGGCTTCGCTTGACAACTTGACGTCTGCGACAAATTTCAACACAAACAAACTGAACTTTCCCCTTTTCAAATTATTTATTATCAATTGATGCTGCAACTTTAAATAATATACTTTTCCACAATTTTAACATAATTATATCTAATTTTGTCTTGTCGGAACAGATCACCATAAAATGTTACGATCGGTAGGTTTACCACATGATTATGTCATTTTTATGATTCGTCTAACTGGCCTTGTGTCGATTCGGCTAGTATTATGGTCCCCCTAAACAACCGACATTCTTTTGGTAAAAAATAAAAATGAGCTGGGTGAAAATTCGAAATATCAAATTGGTATTTTATATGTCCTGATCAGCCGTCGTATTTTCGGGATTCGCCGATCATAGGAATATAGGCCTAGGCCTATTGGATGCGATACATGTACACCGTAGTTTATAATTGGTGTACGGTACCAAACTTCCCCTTCGTACTCGTAGATCTAGATCTAATATTTATAATTAAGCTCTTTTTTATTTTAGAAAAAATAACAAATATATTTCGCCCCTCCGCAAATGGTTGTTGGATTGTCAACTCTTTATGTTTAAAAAAAAAACACAGCACAATTTTTGAAATAAATAGGCCTAGACCTGAACAGATTTTAAAGTAGCATTTAATTATGTTTCTAATATTCATTTATTTTCTAATTTATTTTTTAAAAAATTGCTTAGGCTAAGCTAGATTTAAAAAAAAAGATAATATAAAAATAGCCCCCCCCCCCTTCTTTCAAAAAGACACCATAAAAAAAAAGTGATTTATTTTTTTTTATTGATAAACAGTTCATTTCTCTCTTTTTTTTTTACTTCACAGACTTATTCTTCTTATTCTGATCTGTTGAAGTTAACTAATCAGCAACTTGATAAGAGTATTAGATCACATTCATTGGTTCCCAAGAATAAACATCTAGAGAAAATTGACCAGTTATCTTCAGTCTTACATCTAAAACCCCATGAAATAATTAAATATGAAGATTTGTGTAAACTCAATGAGTTGGAATTGAAAGACTTACTTAGGAGAAATAATTTAGAAGTTATTGGTAAAAGAACCCATCATTTGGCACAGCTGTCTTCAATTTATAAATTCAATCAATCTACTAGTGTGCTTCATCAACATATTTGTGAGATTAAAAATTCGGTTAAGGGCTGGACCCAAAATCTTAAATATTTGCCATCTACAACACTTTCACAGATTGTAGAATATTTGCTTAATGCTCATGACATTAAAACATGTTCTTCAAACTTCGAAGAATTCACATCAGAATCACTTAAGCGATATAAAGCTTTACGCAGTTACGAACTTTGGGCCTCAGGACATATACATTCTGTTCGGTTTAACAATCTTGCAGATAGTTATTCATACTGTGCTTTACGCTGCAAAAGTAACCCATCTTGGGATACATCTGGAACTGTATATGACACATGCATTGTTTTAGATAAATCTAGTGGTAAACCACTTGGTGGTCATTGTTCATGTGTCGCAGGATTGATTGAGGCATGCTCTCATGTTGCTGGCTTACTATTTGGCCTAGAAGATATTGTTAGTAAAGGTTTAACAGAATTGCCTGACATTTCGTGCACATCTATTTTATGTTCATGGTCTGCACCAAAGTCAAAAAATATTCAAGTGAAACCCCTTAAAGATGTTCCTATTATCAAAAGAGGACCTCTTAAGGTGGTTAAAAAAAAAAATTTGAAAAGTAGCATCTTTAATCCAGTTAATCCTCTAAAGGCTGGAGTAAAATTTGAAAAGGCACAACAGCTTTTTCATGAACTTAATTTATGTCGTCCAAATTTACCATGGTTAAAATCTGTAGATCTCAATAAGTGGAGACCCGTAAATAATAAATCCTTGCAAACATTTGGACCCTCAGCTCTTAAGGATATATATAACTATGATGCAGTTGAATTAGTACCATCTTTTATTACCGATATATACACTGAATTATTACCCCCAAAATCCATATTAGAAAAATCTAAATATCTTGCTAGCAAGAGAGAAAATACAAATATTCATGACTTTATGACATCACTTTGCTATACTAATTCAGAGATAAGTGCAATTGAATCCTTAACAAGAAAACAAAGTGAAAATAAAAACTGGTTTCATTATCGAAAATGTGCCATTACATCCAGCAAAATACACAATATTTACACAAGAGTAAAATCAGGCAAAACATTACTTGATCATGGAAACAATGACTGGCTTATAGAAGATATAATGGGCAATAGTAAATTTAAAGGAAATATAAATACTGCATATGGGCTTATACATGAAAAAGATGCGGCTTCAGATTATCTAAAAGAAAAACAGAAAACGCACATTGGCTGTAATCTAATAGAGAAAGGGTTAATATTTTCAAATGAGGGTTGGTTTGCAACCAGTGTTGACAGAATTTTTTCATGTTCCTGTTGTAAGGATAAAATAATAGTTGAAATTAAATGTCCAAAAACAATTGAAAACAAGCAAACTTCAGATTTTATAAATTCTATTAATTACTTAAAACCTGATGAGAATGGACAAGCTCATCTAATTCCTTCACATACATATTATACACAAATACAAAGTCAAATGGCTATAACTAAAATACATAAAGCTGACTTTGTTGTTTGGTCCAGTAATGGAATTATAAGTAATACAATGTCATTTGATAAAGATTTTTGGAATGATGTGTATGATAAGGCTAAATCTTTTTACACAACTATAATTGTACCCAAATTAATGTCTAATGAAATGCAATGATGTGTATAAGGCTAAATTATTTTATACAAATACAATTATAAGAAAATTAATGTCAATTTAGAAATTCTCCAGAACTCCAGCAGTGGTTTTTATATCCTATTCTATTTCAATAAACAAATCGTTCAATAGTTTGGATTTTCATTTAAATGAAATTGATAGTCAATAAAATATATGAAAAAACTGTAATGGCCAAAGGCGTCCCCTTTAATTGTAAATAGTGGCTTAATTACTGAATTTGTACATGTTTTTTTAACAAAATATATAAAGAAACTGTAATGACCGAAGGTTTTCATTTAATTGTAAATAGTGACTTAATTATTCAATTTACAACATTATGTAATATTTTTAATATTATAAGTGTTATTACTTATTACTGTTATTAAGAGAAGTTTATTTCTTCACAACTTCAAAAATGTCTTCAATTTGTTTTAATTAAGCTTATACTTTGAGAAAAGGATCTTGAAAATTTACAAGATAAGCACAAGTACGAAAAATATTTTCGTAATTTCCTATCATGGCCAACTTGACCTCATTCTCTAGCAAGAGAAACTGTTTAATGCGCCTTATTGCCCTTTCTATATGAACACGAGCCTCTGATATTTTTTTACTTCTGAGCACTTCATCTTTAGAAAATTGGGCCTTGTCTTTGGGTTTAAAAGGGGGAATAATTAACTGAACACCAGCAGGTAAATCATCGCAGATTGTAAAGCCTCGGTCTGCCATAATGCTTGTCCCTGGATCGAGATAAGATAATAAACTTTCAGAATCATTAGTAATAAATTTGTCGGAAGCCCTACCACCATACATTTGAGACACATATGTTACAGCTCCTGCTGGACTGATACCAACCATAAATTTCACTGTACTGTGATGCTTATAATTAGAATGATATTGCTTATGAGCAGTTAATGAAGAAGGAGTCTCACTAAACAACTCTGTACAATCTATAATAATTGCAATATTATTAAAATCTTTAAAACAGGAAGCTTTAGTTTGAACAACAGATTCAATTGAAGGTAATTCACATAAATTTGTAAGTTCTATTGATAACAGGGTTGTCCAAGTTCTAAATATGGATGAAAATGAAGATTCAGAAATACCAAATCGCTTTGAACAATCTTTTGAAGGCAAGCCTAATTTCAATCTGACTAATGTAATAAAAAATTCATCTTGCAAAGTTAAAGCTCTTTTCTTGCCTGGCTTGGAAATATACCGATTACTAAAAAAATTATATTCGTAGGTTTTACTTCCTTTATCATATTTCATATCTTTAACTTTGTCTTCTAAATAATTATATAAGGCTAAAAACACTGAATAAGTAGAAAAACCAGTAAAATATCGAAATAAATTGTCATCATCTTTTACATTATATAAAGTCAATATTTGCACTTTCTTGTTGTATTCATCAAATGAGGTAGCTTT
Source organism: Patella depressa (assembly GCA_948474765.1). Classification (NCBI taxonomy): domain Eukaryota; kingdom Metazoa; phylum Mollusca; class Gastropoda; family Patellidae; genus Patella; species Patella depressa. The sequence continues at coordinate 46,058,727 of OX419715.1, read as the reverse complement.
CTGAATTGCTGTATCGTAGTCTTGTAAAAATGTAGAAAATTCTGGATGTTGACTTGTCAAATCATCAATGGCCTCGGCCAGTCTACCTGTTCTCGTTGTACTCAAATAATCGTGATCATGTTGTGTTGACTGAAATTGAAATGAAAAAAAAGAACACATCAGTTAAAATTGTAACAAAAGAACACTTGATTGAAACCTGTGTAACCAATCGGAAAATTTTTATATATTTTCACTTGTGCTGAGTTTCATTTTGAGTGAAGAATGTAGGCCTATGACTGCAGGACTGTTCAGTGCAATGGACACTAATGTCTTGTCCCCAGGTTTATGTTATGGGTGTTTGTATATGTGCAGCACTATTTATGGTAAAATTATGTGACAGCAGTAGATCTATATTGATTTTATTCAAACAAGTACATTAGTAATAATTCAATATCAGTACATTTTGAAAAAGAAAACATATTTTACTTACAGATAACTGTTTTTTTATTCTATCATTTTCTTGGGGTAAATCCTCACCTTCCAAAATTTCTACCACAGAATTGTTTTCCTCGCTTTTCTAAAAATAACAAATTTACTAGATTAATACCTGTACCATAGGTCATTCGTTCAATTTTCAATAAATAGGCCTGGGTGAGTCTCTATATTCAATAATTCAAAACTAAGTTCATTGGGTTTTTTTTTTTCAAAGGAGTGACAGGCTAGTGCCTCTTTAAAATTATGAACACAATGACTCCCACCTCCATTGCACTATTTTAAATTAAACCCTGCATGGTGATAGTTTGGGCCAATTGTTTGGAATCAAAAGTTGTTGAATAGGTCTAATTATGAATGTGAATTGTAAACAACTGAAGGCAATCTTGGCTAGGCCTAGGCTATTTAGTATCGACTGTCCATACACTAACTAGTCTAGTACTGGTACTAGTTAGTAGTACTAGTAGAAGGCCTAAATAATAATACAGTCAATTGTGTGTTGTACCGGGTATTATTATGGTACTGGGTAATATCTTAAATATGACAACATTATCTCAACACCTTGTCTTGTGGCTTTATTAAATAGGAGTAATGAATGTAACACTAACAGGACTAGTAGGCCTACTGGTTATTCGTAGGTTTTAATGCTAATTTACAGTAGCTGGTTGAGCAGTTGTAGTTCACGTAATAAGGAATATCCATGTGTAGCCTTGACTTTCGATGAGTGTCTAGGCCTATGTCATATTTTTATTATTATATTATATTATTAGGCCTACTAATATTAGCCTACCTTGTTGACGGTATCTGGAGTTCTTTTCCTTTTCAAGTTCAAGACTGGTGGTTGATCTCTTGAAGTAGATTTGGTAGAAGACCTTGGTGTTGGGTTTTTTCTATATACAAACACTGTTGGTACTACATGTTTATTATTTTTTTGTCTGGATGATGGATTTGGCGGACGCAGAAAATGACAGCTACAAAGCTTAGAGCTATCACTCGGGATCCACGGGTGAACTTTCCCGTCATCTGTCACAACATTTCTCTTGACAGCATTCACCCATAACTTACGCCAATGCTCATCAACGGGAAACTCATAAAAATTGCATGTATCGTTCTTACTTCTAGTATGATTGCACCCAAAAGCGCAACAAAAATCGTGTTTACCCATTTATCGAAAGTAAAAAAAAACAAACCCTGTTTGTTTACGTCTGACGTCTGCTGTCAACCCCCCGCAACTAGCGCCTCTAGCGGTGGAGTTATCTCCCTTCAAACATTGACGAATTGGAGAATTACTGTAATGAAACTATACACAAAGTTTCACCACTCTCACTTAATTAGAACTAAAGTTATCGTGTCCCAAAGCATCAACCAATCAAATTGCTTATCTCTGCTTACCCTAAGCTGAAAATGCTCATCTTCGAACTCCATCAAGGCATTGACCTAATAAGCATATACACCAAGTTTGAACATTTTAACTCAATTAGAAGGAGAGTTATTGTGTTCCAAAGTCTCGACCAATCAAATTGCGTATCGCTCTGCTTACCCTGAGCAGAAAATGCTCATTATCGAACTTAGTCGAGGTATTACTGTAATGAAACTATACACCAAGTTTCATCACTCTCACTTAATTAGAACTAAAGTTATCGTGTCCCAAAGCATCAACCAATCAAATTGCTTATCTCTGCTTACCCTCAGCGGAAAATGCTCATCTTCGAACTCCATCAAGGCATTGACCTAATAAACACATACACCAAGTTTGATCATTCTAGCTCAATTAGGAAGAGAGTTATTGTGTCCCAAAGAGTGTGACGGACAGACGGACGGACAGACAGACAGACAGACAGACAGACGGACGAACCCATTTTAATAGTCCCCCAACTTTCTTCGAAAGGCGGGGGATAATAACAATTAACCCAGGATTATCTGTTAATTAATCTTTTGTTTTATTAAACGACTAACCTGATCATTGTTTTCACACTTAATGGAACATTATTTGATACTGATTGAATAAACTGAAAGTACCGACTAAAAGCCGATATAATTGTTAAATGGATGTTTTTAGCGCCACCTTTAATATTACATACAGAGTTACACCCCCTGTGAATCAGAAGCAAAATCAGCGATGTTTTTTGGGTCATGTGCTTATTTTTGATAACATAAAATTAATTCATCGATATTCTTCACAAAAATGAATAAATATTATCGAATGCATCACAATAATAGACAGTAGTATGGTGGCCTAGAGTCTGAATAGCATTTTTTTCTAAATAGGCTAAAAAAAAAAAATTAAACTACATTTGCCTAGCATCTTAATAGTGTCTTGATTAACCAGACCCTCAGTGTGAGTTATCTCCTTTCCGAAAGTAATATTCGTCGTAAAGTGTAAACCACTGATAGATCAGTGGTGTAAACAAGCCTAAATTAGAAAAACTGCGGCGCTATTGCACTTTCACACCTGTACTAGTTCCCGTTGAGGTAAACGCTTGAAATTTGCAGGGTATGTTCAGGTGGACTAGCGATTACATCACACCAAATTCCAGCCAAAAGCCAAATCGATGTATAACTTTTCATTTTACCGACCTTTAGCTTCTTCAAGGAGATATATTTATCCGTTCGACACCATTTGCATCAAACTGATCCCGCAGTGAATATTCGCTTGGCCGCTACAATCACTGATAAGCATGACATCGGCGAGGCTTAATTAGTACGGTATATTAACTTTTTTACTCCGACAAATTAAATTCTCAAACATTTTTTTGAGGTAACAGAAAAATAAATAAAGACGTTTGAAGTAATTGAAGTTAAAAAATATTTCCTATTAAGTGTAAATGGGTATTAAAATGAGTATAATGCGTCATTTTGCCCGAAGCAGTTAGGTGTTAAGTAAACATTGCACGAGCCGTTGAGCCAATGACTGCAGTCAACGCACGTGCTATGGACACTCATCTGTTACAGAGTTAATTCCTAAGTAATTCTCTGTGAAACAGATTGCATTTGCATTTGTTGACTATTTAGACTCGAATAACAAGACACTCAGACGGACTTTGACTCTCCGCGCTACATGTTTAACGCTCTCAGTTCATAATAATAATAATAATTTTCGCATAATTTAATTTTTGCGCTAAGCTACGGACGTCCACAAGGGACAATCAAATGAAAAGAAAAATCTGACTATCTTGTTATTACAAGATAGCCTATGTTGTAATTACAAGATAGCGAGAAGCCCATGGGTAACAATTTTAAGGTCGCCACACCGATTTCATGCTCCCATAAATACCACTGACTTCATACTTTCACCAACTACATATTTATATCATAATTCATAATCTTAATGCGCTCATTGAAGCCACAGAACGCTATTTATATTTTTCGGAAAACTTGTTTAAATTTTGAATTATAGACAGTAAGTAGGGAAAAAGATATTCTGAAAAATGGACCCTTCCTCAATGAAATGAGCTGACTGACAGAGCGTTTATTTATAGCTTGTGGTATCTCCCAACGAATACAAAGTTTTGAGAGGAATTTGAAGCAAATGTTTGATAGATTAATTAGCTTGAATATATTTTTAGCCCAAATAAATCATCAAACCATACCGTTTGTACGAGGGGGGGGGGGGGAGGGTATCTTTAAGGAGAAAATGAAATCAATATATCATTAATAAATGATATCAATGAGGAACTTAAGTGAATGAGAGTTTGAACTTAATGGATAGTTTTTAATGAGGGCACGATCATGTAACATACAAAAGTACTTCGTTGACCATGGGGCTTGGATGGCCGATTGGTTAGCACGTGTCATTGAGTCAACTGGCGTAGTTTTCGAATCCTCGTTTGTACGTGACAAAGAGAAGAGTCGCTTGTCCAACCTTGTGGGTTTCCTCCCACTTCTAAAAAGAGAGAGAAATGTGGTTTAACGTCCACTCGAAACAAATAAGGTCATTTCGGAACTAACACATGGGTTGATTTCATTTCAATAATTCGCTTTGACCGATTTCTGAATCACCAGTGTGTGACAGTACCAAGGTCAAGGTCGGTGGTCCAAGACCATAATGTAGCCTTTAAACTATAGTATGTGGCGAAGGTCGTATCCCATGGTCAAAAGTCCAAAAACTGAAAAGTTTGAGTTCAGTTTTTCTGTAACATGACCTTTGACCTACGACTTTGATCCGGTTATCATTTTTGAAGGGCATCGTCTCTGCTTTCACCCCGAACATTGAAATTGATAATACAGCAAGAAATAGGCCGACGGCAAGCGTAAACGCAAAGATCCCGAGATTGGTGGAAAATTTCAAGTCGGGGTCAGCATCGAGTTCACAACGTTATTCCCACCTAAACGCTAATCAAATTGGATATCACCAAATAGTCGTTTACAGAAAATGGTGGCTTAGTGCAAAAATTAAAATATACGAAAATTATTATTATTATTATTATGAACTGCGAGCGTTAGGCCTGAAGCGCAGAGTGTCGGAGTCCGTCTGGGTGTCTTGTTATTCGAGTCTAAATAGTCAACAAATGCCAATGGCGTCGAACGGATAAATATATCTCCTTGGAGAAGATAAAGGTCGATAAAATGAAAAGTTATTGATCGATTTGGCTGGAATTTGTTGTGAGATCATCGCTAGCCTACCTGAACAAGCTCTGACAATTCAACCCTCTACGACCACGGGAACAATTTAAAATTTTTCTTTTTTTTTTTTTTTTAAGCCTATTTAGAAAAAAATGCTATTCAGACTGTAGGCCACCATACAGTAGTATTGAAGGTTGGTACAAAATGACAAGTTTACAGAAGTTATGTCCGAGATCCAGCGACGGCCAAATTTACCGATGCAAGTGAAGTATTGGTGTTTGCTTCCAATGCATTCAAGCGTATATTAATTGATGTCAGCACAAAAAAAGCATGAGATTTTACAAAAATGGATAAATATTATCGAATGCATCACAATATTAGACAGTAGTATTGAAGGTTGGTACAAAATGACAAGTTTACAGAAGTTATGTCCGAGATCCAGCGACGGCCAAATTTACCGATGCAAGTGAGGTATTGGTGTTTGCTTCCAATGCATTCAAGCGTATATTAATTGATGTCAGCACAAAAAAAGCATGAGATTTTACAAAAATGGATAAATATTATCGAATGCATCACAATGATAGACAGTAGTATTGAAAGTTGGGATGAAATGACAAGTTTACGGAAGTTATGTCCGAGATTCAGCGACTGCAAAATTTACCGATGCAAGTGTACCCTAGTCTCTATCGTCCATACAAATATTCTATGAATATTAGTCTGGATGGGTGCTCAAAATTTGACGGAAAATAGGTCATTGTCTGGATTATCCAGTCTTTTAAGTTACCACGTACTGAATCTATCAAAACAGCTCGCTTGTCAACGATGACACTCTTTAAAATTTTGTTGAGTAAAGGTTTCAATTGAAATGGTAATTTTCTCTCTTCATGAATCAGACGTATGGCTTCTCACAATCTTCTTAATTCTTCATCGCGATGCATGCTTATTCCTCGTCTCTATTTTGTTTCTAATAATAGATGTGCCAAGTGAATTGTGGGATATATTTCAACCACACTAGCAAAATCGGCCCGGCTTCATAAGAAATAGCACTTACCGATACTTTCATTGGATACTTTAGCCAAAAGGTTCCATTGCCTATGCGTAACCAAATGTTTGTTTTTTTATGTGGTAGATTATCCAGTAATTTTCGTCAAAAATTGAGAACCGATCCAGACCCTCCGTGCGTTGAAGACTAGGGGGTTCTGGGTGACAGAGACTAAGTGTACCCAAGCGTAATACTAATTGATGTCAGCACAAAAAACCACAAGATTTTATTAAGAGGCCACTCCCGTTAAGCGGCCAATCGTAAAAATTCTCATGGGTGGCTGCTTAATGCAGATTCTACTGTACATCGAATTCAAAATGGAATCCGACCCAATCGGGTAGATATTATCATGCTTTTCAGCGTGTTCACGAATTACTGCCTGCGATAAATAAGGTGACGATGTGTTACCAAAAACCAATCACTGATACTCGTATTCTGTACATTTAATGACGATATCATTTATTTGAGGGCTGTCACTAATTTGATCTAATTCTGTTTCATATTTATCTGAATCGATATCACAGAGGGACTCTAAGACGTCCATTGCCTGTTCTTGGCATGACAATAAGAAACTGAGTGCACTTCGAAGTTCATGTTTGTTTATATCGTCTTTACATGAAAATAAAGCAGTTAGGGTTATACGCGACCTAGTCAGTTGGGCTTTTAAATTTCTTTTCTTTTTAAACATCTTTGTAAGTCTTGAATCACACCCATTTTGATTACTTGTCTCACCTTGGTTGGCTTGATCGTTGACTGTTTCTCTGTCAGTGACAGGGACAGCAGGCCTCGTTTCCGATTCCGACATTTTTCTTCATCGACTTGTTTGAACACTTACTTGACTTTGACGAATTCTACAATGCAAAACAGGCCGTAAAACCACGCTCTGCTACCAAAAATGTTCGAGACGATGTTAATTGCAGAGTTTTTCGAACATTTAAAACGATGTACAAAGTACAATTTTGACTAAATATTACAGAACGATGGTTAATTCCCTTAGTCCCTTATAAACATACAGTGCACCATTAATGCAACCACACTGTTCCGAACAGCCATAACTCTGGCAGTATTATCTGAAATCGCTGAAAATCAATAGGCTTCTTTGTCTCATGACCTTAAACACTGTGTATAAATTTAAAGTCAATCAGATATTAAACTGGCCTCTAGAGCGTCCACAAGATTTTTTGTAGTGATCAAGGGCCATAACTCTAGCAGTAATTATCGGAAAATGGATAGGATTCTTTGTCTCATGACCTTAAACACTGTGTATAAATATAAGGTCAATCGGATATTAACTTTGGCCTCTAGAGCGATCACAAGATTTTTTGAAGTGATCAAGGGCCATAACTCTGGCAGTATTATCTGAAATCGCTAAAAATCAATTGGCTTCTTTGTCTCATGACCTTAAACACTGTGTTTAAATATAAAGTCAATCGGATCTAAACTTCAGCCCAGACCGATGGACGTGGGCGTATATTTCATTGCGGGCATAGAAAAATGAATTGATATTTCTGGATTTGGTTGATTCTGCCCATCTTATTTGATGTGTGCAATGTTTATGTGGAAATCTGTTTTATCGGTTCCATTGGTACTGGAAGTGATATGAGTTCAAGGGTTACGTTGCACCGAAAGTTCAAAGATAACGAGGCACCAGTGAAACACATCATTACTGCTTCACAGGTCTAGTATTAATATATGATGTCAACATAATGACATCCTCCCCCTCCCCACACCCATTGTAGACATTTGACCCCCTCCTATATCTCGAAAACGCCCCCTCAAATGCCTGATACCACCCAGATTCGAAATCTACACAAAAAACTGGTCTAGAAAAACTTGGTCTCATAAATTATTCACAGCTCGGGTGGCGATTCTCCCCCCTTCAGCCACTGTAATAGTTATCTAATAACAAGGTACAGTGATATACAATCTCTGATGTTTTAAACAAACCAATACTAGTACATGTAGTGTACGTGTATAACATATAGTGTCAGACTACCAGGTTATCGTGCCCATATCTTGAGTTCCATTGCATTATTTAAAATTGGGATGTTGAATGTCCGAATTCACGCTGCATCATAAGGTCTGTCATTGAGTCAACTGGTGTGGTTTCGATTCCTCGGTTGTACGTGAAAAGGAGTAAGATCGCTTGTCCAACCTCATGGGTTTTGTTCGGGTCCTCCGGTTTTCTTCCACCGCTAAAGACCTCTACACGCAAGCGAATTTTTGATATAAATTGAACCATATGTAAATCCTGAAATGACCTAGTTTGTGTCGAGTGGCTGTTAAACCTGATTTCTATATCTCTCTCTTTATTCAAAATTACATTAACATAAGTCCAGTTTTACATGCCCAGTACCGGTATATTAAAGACAATAGTTTGATTTGAGAAAAAATATCATTTGAAATTAATAATTAGGCAAAAGGCACATTTGTCTTGATATAATTTGCTGATATTTGCACATAATTGTTTCGTCAGATGTGATAATCGTCTACTAAAAACTAGATAAACCAGCAGCTGCCAGGCATGATACACCCACATTTGCGAGCGATAGATGGAGAACAAGCTAAAAAGAAAGTGATTTTTCCTACAATCAAGGGCCATAATTCATGAAGTTACAATTCGATATGTGCAAATATCGAAAAGAACCAAGATCTTTGAGTTATAAACATGCATTTCAAGTTTTAAAAAATCAGATCAAAATTGTTACCTCTACAGGGTCTACAACCAAGATATACCATATTATTACACTATTTACGTACAAGTGGCAGCCATTTTGTCCAACAGTTTTGGTCTGATTTTCATGAAATTTAAACTCAAAATTATGGTGTAACGGTGATATAATCAAACGTTATTTTAAATCCGATTATAATTGTGACCTCCAGAGGGACCACAAGCTAAAAAAGATAGGCTGGCACTGCCAGCCAGGATACACCCACATTTTCGAGAGATGGAAGAGAACAAGCAATACCGAAAGTGATTTTTCCTACATCATTAAGTTAGAATTTGATATGTGCAAATATCGAAATGAATTAAGATCTTTGGGTTATAAAGGTGCATTTCAGTAGGCTTCAAATTCGACTGGGGATCATGTTGCTAAGTAGGTAAGAAATTCGAACTCAACCTTCCGTAGGGTGTAACGGTGATAGAGTCAAATGTTTTTTTGAATCAGATAATAATTGTGACCTCCTGAAGGACCATAGGCGATTTTTCGGACAATCAGGGGCCATAATTCAGGAAGTTACGATCCGATATGCGCAAATATCGAAAGGAACCAAGATCTTTGGGTTATAAACATGCATTTCAAGTTTTAAAAAAATCAGATCAAAATTGTGACCTCTACAGGGTCTACAACCAAGACATACCATTTTTATAAGCCCACATTTTCATGTGGACGTATTATGTCGTCGCCCCTGTCCGTCCGGACGTCCGTCCGTCCACAATTTGTTTGTGGACTCTCTACAGGTCACAATTCTTATCCGATTTTGACGAAACTTGAAATATAGGTTTATCCCCATAAGATCTCGGTTTCTTTCGATATTGGCATGTATCGGATCAAAACTTCATGGATTATGGCCCCTGATTGTACGAAAAATCACGTTTTTAGCTTGTGGACCCTAAAGAGGTCACAATTTTGAACCGATTTTGATGAAACTTGACATGCATGTTTATAACCCAAAGATCTTGGTTCCTTTCGATATTTGCGCCCATCGGATGCAATTTCCTGAATTATGGCCCCTGATTGTCCGAAAAATCACCCTTTTTAGCTTGTGGTCCCTCTGGAGGTCACAATTATTATTCGATTTAAAAAACCGTTTGATTACATCACTGTTACACCCTAAGGGAGGTTGAGTTCGAATTTCGAGAAAATCGGACCAAAATTGCCATACAAAATGGCCGCCGTTTGTACGCGAATAGTGTGAAAATATGTTATATCAAGGTTGTGGACCCTATAGAGGTCACAATTTTGAACCGATTTTGATGAAACTTGACATGTATGTTTATAACCCAAAGATCTTGGTTCCTTTCCATATTTGCACCCATCAGATCGTAACTTCCTGAATTATGGCCCCTCATTGTCCGAAAAATTGCCCTTTTTAGCTTGTGGTCCCTCTGGAGGTCAAAATTATTATCCGATTTAAAAAAACGTTTGATTATATCACCGTTACATGGTAATGAAGGCGGAGTTTGAATTTCGTGAAAATTGAACCAAAATTGACGGACAAAATGGCCGCCGTTGGTACGCGAATAGTGTGAAAATATGTTATATCAAGGTTGTGGACCCTATAGAGGTCACAATTTTGAACCGATTTTGATGAAACTTGACATGCATGTTTATAACCCAAAGATCTTGGGTCCTTTCGATATTTGCGCTCATTGATTCGTAACTTCCTGAATTATGGCCCCTGATTGTACGAAAAATCACCCTTTTTAGCTTGTGGTCCCACTGGAGGTCAAAATTATTATCCGATTTAAAAAAACGTTTGATTATATCACCGTTAGATGGTAATTAAGATTGAGGTAAAATTTCGTAAAAATCAGACCAAAATTGACAGACAAAATGGCCGCCGTTTGTACGCAATCAGTGTGAAAATATGTTATATCAAGGTTGTGTGGACCCTATAGAGGTCACAATTTTGAACCGATTTTGATGAAGCTTGACATGCATGTTTATAACCCAAATATTTTGGTCCTTTTCGATATTTGCGCCCATTGGATCGTAACTTCCTGAATTATGGCCCCTGATTGTCCGAAAGATAGGCTGGCACTGCCAGGCAGGATACGCCCACATTTTCGAGAGATGGACAGAGAACAAGCAATACCGAAAGTGATTTTTCCTACATCTTTAAGTCCTGTATTTCATACTGTATTGGGAGCAGCCATTTAGTTGGTCAGTTCCAGTCTGATATTAATGAAATTCGAAACCGACAATGATTATGGTGTGACGGTACACAACCTAGAAATGTGACTTTTCATCAAAATCGGATAAGAATTGTGACCTGTAGAGAGTCCACAACCATGATATACCATATTTTTACACTATTCGCGTACAAACGGTGACCATTTCGTCCGGCAATTTTGGTACGATTTTCACGAAATTAGAACCTTCCTCATCAAAATCGAATTAAAATTGTGACCTATACAGGGTCCACAACCATGATATATCATTTTTTTAACAGTATTCGCGTACAAACGGCGGCCATTTTGTCTGTCAATTTTGGCCCAATTTTCTCGAAATTCAAACTCAACCTTCCTTACAGTGTAACGGTGATATAATCAAACGTTTTTTTAAATTGGATAATCATTGTGATTTTGGGATTTTGCGTATAACCAGGGGCCATAATTCAGGAAGTTACAATCCGATATGCGCAAATATCGAAAAGAACCAAGATCTTTGGGTTATAACCATGAATTTCAAGTTTAATCAAAATCGAATTAAAATTGTGACCTTTACAGGATCCAAAACCATGATATACCATTTTTTAACAGTATTCGCGTACAAACGGCGGCCATTTTGTATGGCAATTTTGGTCTGATTTTCCCGAAATTCGAACTCAACCTTCCTTACGGTGTAACGGTAATATAATCAAACGTTTTTTTAAATCGGATAATAATTGTGACCTCCAAGCTAAAAAAAAGGCGATATTGCGTATAATCAGGGGCCATAATTCAGGAAGTTACGATCCGATATGCGCAAATATCGAAAGGAAGCAAGATCTTTGGGTTATAACCATGAATTTCAAGTTTCATCAAAATCGAATCAAAATTGTGACCTCCACAGGGTCCACAACCTTGATATACCATTTTTTAACAGTATTCGCGTACAAACGGCGGCCATTTTGTATGGAAATTTTCGTCCGATTTTCCCGAAATTCGAACTCAACCTTCCTTAGGGTGTAACGGTGATATAATCAAATGGTTTTTTAAATTGAATAATAATTGTGACCTACAAGCTAAAAAAAAGGCGATTTTGCGTATAATCAGGGGCCATAATTCAGGAAGTTACCATCCGATATGCGCAAATATCGAAAGGATCCAAGATCTTTGGGTTATAACCATGAATTTCAAGTTTCATCAAAATCGAATCAAAATTGTGACCTCCACAGGGTCCACAACCTTGATATACCATTTTTTAACAGTATTCGCGTACAAACGGCGGCCATTTTGTATGGCAATTTTCGTTCGATTTTCCCGAAATTCGAACTCAACCTTCCTTAGGGTGTAACGGTGATATAATCAAACGGTTTTTTAAATCGAATAATAATTGTGACCTCCAAGCTAAAAAAAAGGCGATTTTGCGTATAATCAGGGGCCATAATTCAGGAAGTTACGATCCGATATGCGCAAATATCGAAAGGAAGCAAGATCTTTGGGTTATAACCATGAATTTCAAGTTTCATCAAAATCGAATCAAAATTGTGACCTCCACAGGGTCCACAACCTTGATATACCATTTTTTAACAGTATTCGCGTACAAACGGCGGCCATTTTGTATGGCAATTTTCGTTCGATTTTCCCGAAATTCGAACTCAACCTTCCTTAGGGTGTAACGGTGATATAATCAAACGGTTTTTTAAATCGAATAATAATTGTGACCTCCAAGCTAAAAAAAAGGCGATTTTGCGTATAATCAGGGGCCATAATTCAGGAAGTTACGATCCGATATGCGCAAATATCGAAAGGAAGCAAGATCTTTGGGTTATAACCATGAATTTCAAGTTTCATCAAAATCGAATCAAAATTGTGACCTCCACAGGGTCCACAACCTTGATATACCATTTTTTAACAGTATTCGCGTACAAACGGCGGCCATTTTGTATGGCAATTTTCGTCCGATTTTCCCGAAATTCGAACTGAACCTTCCTTAGGGTGTAACGGTGATATAATCAAACGGTTTTTTAAATCGAATAATAATTGTGACCTCCAGAGGGACCACAAGCTAAAAAGGGTGATTTTTCGGACAATCAGGGGCCATAATTCAGGAAATTACATTCCGATAGCTGCAAATATCGAAAGGAACCAAGATCTTTGGGTTACAAACATGCATGTCAAGTTTCATCACAATCGGTTCAAAATTGTGACCTCTATAGGGTCCACAAGCTAAAAACGTGATTTTTCATACAATCAGGGGCCATAATCCATGAAGTTTTGATCCGATACATGCCAATATCGATAGCAGCCGAGATCTTTAGGGGATAAACCTATATTTGAAGTTTCGTCAAAATCGGATAAGAATTGTGACCTGTAGAGAGTCCACAAACAAATTGTGGACGGACGGACGTCCGGACGGACAGGGGCGACGACATAATACGTCCACATGAAAATGTGGGCGTATAAAAATGACCTTTTGTGGTCCCTCTGGAGGTCAGAATTATTATCCCATTTAAAAAAACGTTTGATTTTATCACTGTTACATCATAATGAAGGTTGAGGTGGAATTTCGTGAAAATCGGACCTAAATTGACTGAAAAAATGGCTGCCGCTTGTACGCGAAAAGTGTAAAAATATGGTATATCAATGTTGTGAACCCTGTAGAGGTCACAATCTTCATTCAATTTTGATGAAACTTGAAAGACATGTTTACAACTTAACAATCTTAGTTTCTTTCGATATTTGTGCATATCGGATTGTAACTTCCTGAATTATGGCCCCTGATTGTACAATAATGACCTTTTTTTTAGCTTGTGGTCCCTCTGGGGTCAGAATTATTATCCCATTTAAAAAAAACGTTTGATTATATCACCGTTACATCGTAATGAAGGTTGAGGTCGAATTTCGTGAAAATCTCTGTTCTTGTCAGGCCATCCATCCTTCATCACTAACAAAGGGAAACCACGCCTGAAAATCTAGATGAACTTTGTCACCCAATGCAGGGATCAAACACCCAACCTCAAGGCTACCGAGCCAGCATCTTACCCACTTAGGAACATGATCCCCAGTCGAATTTGAAGCCTACTGAAATGAACCTTTTATAACCCAAAGATCTTACTTCATTTCGAAATTTGCACATATCAAATTCTAACTTAATGATGTAGGAAAAATCACTTTCGGTATTGCTGGTTCTCTATCCATCTCTCGAAAATGTGGGCCAGCCTATCTTTTAACAACGGCGGCCACTTTGTCTGTCAATTTTGGTCCGATTTTCCCAAAATTCAAACTCAAACCTTAAGGTGTAACGGTGATATAATCAAAGGTTTTTTTAAATCGGAAAATAATTGTGACCTCCAGAGGGACGAGAAGCTAAAAAGATAGGCTGGCAGTGCCAGGCAGGATACGCCCACATTTTCGAGAGATAGATAGAGAACAAGCAATACCCAAAGTGATTTTTCCTACATCATTAAGTTAGAATTCGATATGTGCAAATATTGAAATGAATTAAGATCTTTGGGTTATAAAGGTGCATTTCAGTAGGCTTCAAATTTGACTGGCGATCATGTTGCTAAGTGGGTAAGATGCTGGCTCGGTAGCCTTGAGGTTGGGTGTTTGATCCCTGCATTGGGTGACAAAGTTCATCTAGATTTTCTGGCTTGGTTTCCCCTTGTTAGTGATAAAGGATGGATGGCCTCACAAGAACAGCTGTCAATTTTGGTCCGATTTTCACGAAATTCGACCTCAACCTTCATTACGATGTAACGGTGATATAATCAAACGTTTTTTAAATGGGATAATAATTCTGACCCCAGAGGGACCACAAGCTAAAAAAAAAGGCGATTTTGCGTATAATCAGGGGCCATAATTCAGGAAGTTACGATCCGATATGCGCAAATATCAAAAGGAACCAAGATCTTTGGGTTATAACCATGAATTTCAAGTTTCATCAAAATCAAATTAAAATTGTGACCTCTACAGGGTCCACAACCTTGATATACCTTTTTTAAACAGAATTTGCGTACAAACGGCGGCCATTTTGTATGGCAATTTTGGTCCAATTTTCCCGAAATTCGAACTCATCCTTCCTTAGGGTGTAACGGTGATATAATCAAACATTTTTTTAAATCGGATAATAATTGTGACCTCCAGAGGGATCACAAGCTAAAAAGGGTGATTTTTCGGACTATCAGGGGCCATAATTCAGGAAATTACATTCCGATAGGTGCAAATATTGAAAGGAACCAAGATCTTTGGGTTATAAACATGCATGTCAAGTTTCATCAAAATCAAATTTAACTTGTGACCTCTACAGGGTCCACAACCTTGATGCCATATTTTTACACTATTCGCGTATAAATGGCGGCAATTTTGTCCAGCAATTATGGTCTGATTTTCGGGAAATTTAACCTCAACCTTCATTACTTTGTAATGGTGATATGATCAAACGTGTTTTTAAACTGGATAATAATTGTGACCTCCAGAGGGACCACAAGCTAAAAAGGGCAACTTTTTGGAAAATCAGGGGCCATAATTCAGAAAGTTACGACCCAATGGCAGCAAATATCGAATGGAACCAATATCTTTGGGTTATAAACATGCATGTCAAGTTTCAGCAAAATCAGTTCAAAATTGTACCTCTAAAGACGTGATTTTTCGTACAATCAGGGGCCATAATTCAGAAAGTTACGACCCAATGGCAGCAAATATCGAATGGAACCAATATCTTTGGGTTATAAACATGCATGTCAAGTTTCAGCAAAATCAGTTCAAAATTGTACCTCTAAAGATGTGATTTTTCGTACAATCAGGGGCCATAATCCATGAAGTTTCAATCCGATACATGTCAATATCGAAAGCAGCTGAGATCTTTTGGGGATAAACCTATATTTCAAGTTTGTCAAAATCGGATAAGAATTGTGACCTGTAGAGAGTCCACAAACAAATTGTGGACGGACGGACAGGGGCGATGACAATATACGTCTACATGCAAATGTGGACGTATGAAAATGTAAAACTTATGCAACTAATGATTGTAAAAGATGCAAAAGGTACAACTAATGTATGTATATTCCTAATGTTAACTTTGTTCCGAGTAAGATACGAACTGACTCACCTTGTTTGGATGAGCCTGGATAGATAAAGATGTCTTTACAGACAAGACTTTGAAAAGAAATGGTAGCTTTCCATCAAAATAAGTGTTGACTTCAGAACCCAATTTGTCACGGTGATCTTTTATCCAGTCTTCTAGTTTTATTTCTTCTTTACCGGGAATATCAACATAAGATGGACAGTTCGGGTGTGTCCCCATCCACAACTAATACAAAATCAATTTTAAGATATTCTTCAAATTTATAAAATTAAATCCATTTTCAATGTATACACTAATTGAAGTGAAATGAAATGAGGTTTAATGTCCTGTTCGGCTATGACGGAAATTTTGCACTATGGACTACTCTTAAATCGAATTCCAACTGCCACAGGATCTTTTACATGCATGCCAATGTATACACAGGACATCATCTCTTTTTACTCTAAGATTACTGCGATCATTAGCTGATATCTGACTGAACTGTATTAATTTAGATTACTATTTAAAGAAAACTTTCAAGTCCTTACTTTTGTTAAATTTCAATACCCGGTACAGGAAATGATTATTTGAAATTGCCTTATCTTTGCATTCCAAATATCCAAGGATCTTAACCAAATTATCAAACTATCTGCTAATCAAGTTAATCTGTGATATAATCAACTGACTAAATTATACATGTATTTTTCAATAGGTTGCACTACACAACCAGAAATTGGCTCCGGAAAAAAGTTCAACTTAATATTGTATGTTCAATCTCAAATGACGATTTCCCAAATGATTACATGACAAAGATGCAGCAGTATAGCATAGCCATCTTCAATCAAAATAATACATCAGTTCAACTGAACTTAACACTTTCACCTAAATCAAAGAAGTTTCGCTCCTTTAAACTAACCTCAGCATAAGGGGCATCTTCTTTCAGGTTGAAATCTGGATTAGAATTTTTGGACAATTTGGCAACTTCACTGTCACTTCCAATCTTTCCCCAAGCATACTGTTGAACTCCACATTTGAGTAAAAAGACTAAAATACAAATAAAATAAGAATCACAAGTTCATTAGCTAACAGTTTTACTTGACAGAGTATCATATTCATATGCAAGCTTTACGTTCGCAACAATAAGGCCTCTCAGTAATGATTATCTGAAAAATAATTAGTTAAAACTCTGTTTCCTCGCCCCTCATTCCAGTATCATTTATGATCGTCAGTAACATTTATCAGTGACGTGTACTTGATAAATATATCGCATTTCTGGATTCATTCAATGCTTCTTTAGAGCGAAGTCATCAATGAGTTTGTTTACATTTTTTGTAAAAATAAAGATAGGCTAGCACTGCCAGGCAAGATACGCCCACATTTTTGAGAGATGGATAGAGAACAAGCAATACCGAAAGTGATTTTTCCTACATCATTAAGTTAGAACTTGATATGTGCAAATATCGAAATGAATTAAGATCTTTGGGTTATAAAGGTTCATTTCAGTAGGCTTCAAATTTGACTGGGGATCATGTTGCTAAGTGGGTAAGATGCTGGCTCGGTAGCCTTGAGTTTGGGTGTTTGATCCCTGCATTGGGTGACAAAGTTCATCTAGATTTTCTAGCGTGGTTTCCCCTTGTTCGTGATGAAGGATGGATGGCCTGACAAGAACAGCTGTCAATTTTGGTCTGATTTTCACGAAATTCGACCTCAACCTTCATTACAATGTAACGGTGATATAATCAAACGTTTTTTTAAATGGGATAATAATTCTGACCCCAGAGGGACCACAAGCTAAAAAGATAAGCTGGCACTGCCAGGCAGGATACGCCCACATTTTTGAGAGATGGATAGAGAACAAGCAATACCGAAAGTGATTTTTCCTCATTAAGTCATGTATTTCATACTGTATTGGGAGCAGCCATTTTGTTGGTCAGTTCCAGTCTGATATTAATGAAATTCGAAGCCGACAATGATTATGGTGTGACGGTACACAACCTAGAAATGTTACTTTTCGTCAAAATCGGATAAGAATTGTGACCTGTAGAGAGTCCACAACCATGATATACCATATTTTTACACTATTCGTGTACAAACGGCGACCATTTCGTCCGGCAATTTTGGTACGATTTTCACGAAATTCGAACTCAACCTTCCTTACGGTGCAACAGTAATATAATCAGAGTTTTTTTTTTAAATCAGATAATAATTGTTTGAGAGATAGACAGAGAACAAGCAATACCGAAAGTGATTTTTCCTACAATCAAAGGCCATAATTCATTAAGTTACAATTTGATATGCGCAAATATCGAAAAGAATAAAGATCTTTAGGTTATAAACAAGCATTTCAGGTTTCATCAAAATCGAATTAAAATTGTGACCCTACATGGTCCAAAACTTTGATATACCATACTTTTACACTGTTCGCGTACAAACGGCGGCCATTTTTTCTGGCAATTATGGTACGTTTTTCTCGAAATTCGAACTCAACCTTCCGTAGGGTGTAACGGTGATAGAGTCAAACGTTTTTTTAAATCGGATAATAATTGTGACCTCCAGATTGACCATAGGTGATTTTTCGGACAATCAGGGGCCATAATTCAGGAAGTTACGATCAGATATGTGCAAATAACGAAAGGAACCAAGATCTTTGGGTTATAACCATGCATTTCAAGTTTCATCAAAATCGAATTAAAATTGTAACCTCTACAGGGTCCACAACCATGATATACAATTTTTTAACAGTATTCGCGTACAAACGGCGGCCATTTTGTCTGTCAATTTTGGTCCGATTTTCCCGAAATTCAAACTCAACCTTCCTTACGGTGTAACGGTAATACTATCAACCGTCTTATTAAATAGGATAATAATTGTGACCACCAGAGGGACCACAAGCTAAAATATGGCGATTTTGCGTATAATCAGGGGACATAATTCAGGAAGTTACGTTCCGAAATGCGCAAATATCAAGAGGATCCAAGATCTTTGGGTTATAAACATACATGTCAAGTTTCATCAAAATCGGTTCAAAATTGTGACCTCTATAGGGTTCACAACCTTGATATAACATATTTTCACACTATTCGCGTACAAATGGCACACATTTTGTTTGTCAATTTTGGTCCGATTTTCACGAAATTTGAACTCAACCTTCATTACCATGTAAGGGTGATATAATCAAACGTTTTTTTTAAATTGGATAATAATTTTGACCTCCAGAGGGACCACAAGCTAAAAAGTGCGATTTTTCGGACAATCAGGGGCCATAATTCAGGAAGTTACGATCCGATAGGTGCAAATATCGAAAGGAACCAAGATTTTGGGGTTATAAACATGCATGTCAAGTTTCATCACAATCGGTTCAAAATTGTGACCTCTATAGGGTCCACAAGCTAAAAACATGATATTTCGTACAATCAGGGGCCATAATCCATGAAGTTCCAATCCGATACATGCCAATATCGAAAGGAACCGAGATCTTATGGGGATAAACCTATATTTTAAGTTTCGTCACAATCGGATAGGAATTGTGACCTGTAGAGAGTCCACAAACAAATTGTGGACGGATGGACGTCCGGACGGACAGGGGCGACAACATAATACGTCCACATGAAAATGTGGGCGTATAAAAATCACTTTCGGTATTGCTTGTTCTCTATCCATCTCTCGAAAATGTGGGCGTATCCTGCCTGGCTGTGCCAGCCTATCTTTATAAAAGTTTTGCCCCACGCTAACAATTAGTATAGGAGTTCAGTTATCAAAATTCATTGAAAATCAAAATACTTGTTCGTTTCAACACCTTAAACTCTGTGTATCAATCTGAAGTCAATCAGATGATAAGTTTGGCCTCTATAGCATCACAAGGTTTTTTGAAGTGATCAAGGGAGACAACTCTGGAAGTAATTATTTGAAATCGCTGAAAATCAATAGGCTTTTTCGTCTCATGACCTTAAACAGTGTGTGTGTATTTAAAGTCAAACGGGTATTAACTTTGGCCTCTAGAGCGTCCACAAGATTTTTTGATGTGATCAAGTGCCATAACTCTGGCAGTAATTATCAGAAATCGCTGAAAATCAATAGGCTTTTCGTCTCAAGACCTTAAACAATGTGTATAAATTTAAAGTCAATCGGATATTAACTTTGGCCTCTAGAGTGTCTAGAAGATTTTTTGAAGTGATTAAAGGCCATAACTCTGGCACTAATTATCCGAAATCGCTGAAAATAAATAGGCTTTTTCGTCTTATGACCTTAAACACTGTGTATAAATCTAAAGTCAATCGGATATTAACTTTGGCCTCTAGATCGTCCACACGATTTTTTGAAGTATCAAGGGTCTTAACTCTTGCAATAATTATCGGAATTCGCTGAAAATCAATAGGCTTCTTTGTCTCATGACCTTAAACAATGTGTATAAATTTAAAGTCAATCGGATATTAACTTTGGCCTCTAGAATGTCCACAAGATTTTTTGAAGTGATTAAGGACCATTACTCTGGCACTAATTATCCGAAATCGCTGAAAATCAATAGGCTTCTTCGTCTGATGACCTTAAACACTGTGAATAAATTTAAAGTCAATCGGATATTAACTTTAGCTTCTAGAGCGTCCATAACATTTTTTGAAGTGATCAAGGGCCATAACTCTGGCACTAATTATCGGAAATCGCTGAAAATCAATAGACTTCTTTGTCTTATGACCTTAAACACTGTGTATAAATTTAAAGTCAATCGGATATTAATTTTGGCCTCTAGAGCGTCCACAAGCAATTGTGGTCGCCGCACCGATCGACGGACGGGGGCGACGACAATATACGATCACATTTCAATGTGGGCATATAAAAAGTTGATTTTTCGGACAATCAGGGGCCATAATTCAGGAAATTACGTTCCGATAGTCGCAAATATCGAAAGGAACCAAGATCTTTGGGTTATAAACATGCATGTCAAGTTTCATCAAAATCGGTTCAAAATTGTGACCTCTATAGGGTCCACAAGCTAAAAACGTGATTTTTTGTACAATCAAGGGAAATAATCCATGAAGTTTTGATCCGATACATGCCAATATCGAAAGCAGCCGAGATCTTATGGGGATAAACCTATATTTCAAGTTTCGTCAAAATGAGATAAGAATTGTGACCTGTAGAGAGTCCACAAACAAATTGTGGACAGACAGGGGCGACGACATAATACGTCCACATGAAAATGTGGGCGTATAAAAATGTCATTTTGATTTAGCAGCATATCAGTATAATAGTTGCAACGAATATTCGAAAATTTGCCAAAAATTGAAATATTTACACAGTTATCTCCCTTTTCAACCGATAAAAAGATTTTAGATTGCTACTCAGATTAATCATCTTGTTGGGCTTTGGCACAGAGTGATTCAAATAACGAAAAGAGGTTATTAAAGATGCTCCCATAATAGTTTATTCATACAATATTACACGCTGAATGCATGTCAATATATATAACTGGCTGTAGTTTTTTCTTTGATGTCCATAGCAATTATATCTTATAACAACCTCTCGTGACGTCATCAGAGGTTGATATATTCGGTTCATATCAACTGCTGATGACGTCCTGACAGGTCGATATATTCGGCTCATATCAACCGCTCTTGACGTAGATGATTGAAATAATACAAAGAACACAGAAATAAAATTTTATTCTTTTGACAATAAAAGAAAAATTGTTTTGGTACAGTTTGTAGCATTCAGGACCTAGATAGACGGCGTACTTATCGGCTTATTTAAATCGGTTATCCACACTCCAGTCCATGTCTAAGATATCTTTCAGAATTTTCTTTCTGCCCAAATCATTTCTCCACACACTCCAAGACTTGAATTTATCACCCAAGAGTTCCTTTGTAAAGTATTTTTGGCTACGGCTACAGTCCACTCAAAACAGTCGGTCAAATCTTTCTCTGAACATACCGCAAAGTCAGAATTATCGGAAAAGATTGCCTTTGCATCCAAATTTTCTTCAGGCTTTGTATAGATCCTCATCATAGTTGCATTCACATCTATTCTATCGTCAATATGATGACTAAAAAGGATTGATTATTTGTCTGACTTCGTTTTACTATCCATTTTGTTTTAGCTTTCTTCAGTTCAATTACTACAAAATGGCGACGTATAAACAAACACGTGCACGTGATGTCGAGCAATTATCCAATCACTGTTGCCTTTTTTAGAAGAGTCCATTAAATTTAAGGGTGAATGTTGTATATGTCAGATATAAACCTACTCTCCCTCGGATTGATATGATAGAGAACACTTGGGCTGTGCCCGCGTGTTCTCAATCATATCAACCTTGGGTAGGTTAATATCCTATACAAAACATAAAATAAAGAGTTTTAAAAGAAGTTAACAAAGATTTAAAAATGCATCAAAATAAAACCAGAAAATAAAATAAACTAGAGAGAGAGAGAGAGAAATGGGGTTTAACGTCCACTCAACACAAACTAGGTCATTTCAGGACTAACATATGGTTTAATTTTATTTCAATAATTCGCTTGCTCGTAGGGGTCTTTAGCAGTGGGATGAAACCGGAGTGCCCAGAGGAAACCCACGAGGTTGAGAAGGCGCCCCTATCTCCATGTCACATATGCTCACACCAGGGCTCGAAACCACAGAGGTGACCGGCCAGCTAGAGGTCGAAGCGCAGCACTCTAGACCACTAGGCCATCCCAATAAAATAAACAGCCAATCATCCAAATAAAAAAATTTTAGAGGTTGATTTGAAAATGTTCATTTAACGGTCAAGTGGCCTACTCAAAAGTCTTCTTATACTATACTTCTTCATCCTGGTGATAACATGCTGTTTATAAAGTACACACGGTCCTGTAAAAAATCATTTGGGTATAATATGTCAGGAAAGGACACAAATCTATCTTTATATCTGTCTTTTAATGATTTATTAACGCGTTTTCTTTGTCTTTTAAATGATTCCCGAATTGCGATCCAAACCAGTCATCTTTGAAATAAAATCCCTCTTGTCAAAATTTCACCGATTCTTCGAATATTGTCACTTTTAAACAAATTCTAATTATTCTGCAGTATATATCCGCAGGTGGCAATGTCGCGGTGATGTCATAACCACCTAAATGCATATGTTTATATTTATTTTTTAATGTCAACAATTAAGTTTTTGCATATAAGCTTATACTTAATGGCCGATTTTTTGTTTTCATATTAACAAAATTGATCATGTTTATTACAAATGTGTAATGCTTTACTTGAATATACATTCCACCTGACTTAACAATTAATCAACAGGGTTAAGATTGTTAATTGGCTAATCAAGTTTTGGTTTATTTATATTGTCAAAGAAACTGACAGAACTGTCAGACGCCGCAAATGACAGTTTTGATTAACTGAGAAGTGTTGAGTCGAGATTTACACACTTGAAAGAAACGTGCAATTTCGTTAATTTCAAAATAAAACATAGTGCAGTAAGTAAATATGCAATAACTTAATAGCACACTTATCGCGGCCAAATGTAAATGGGGCTATTGAAATTGGTTGGTAATTGTGGTCTGAAGCCGTGCCACATGAAATGTGTGGTAACCCGATATCTCGGAAACTGCTAACCGGAAGTGGCCGAAACTTTGCATACTGTAGTGTGAGACATTATTAATGTAATCATAATCTGCAAGTTTCATTGAAATCAGTTGGTAATTGTGGTCTGTAGTCGTGCCACATAAAATATGTGGTAGTCTGGTATCTCGGAAACTGTTAATCAGCAGTGGCCGAAACTTTGCATACTGTGAGATATTAATAATATTATTAATGTAATCATAACCTGCAAGTTTCATTGAAATTGGTTGGTAATTGTGGTCTGTAGTCGTGCCACATAAAATATGTGGTAGTCTGGTATCTCGGAAACTGCTAACCGGAAGTGGTCGAAATTTTGGCTTACTGTGAGATATTATTAATGTTATTATAATTTGCAAGTTTCATTGAAATTGGTTAGTAATTGCAGTCTGTAGCCGTGCCACATGAAATGTGTGGTAATCTGATATCTCGGAAACTGCTAACTGGAAGTGACCGAAACTTTGCATACTGTGAGATATTATTAACGTTATTATAATTTCCAAGTTTCATTGAAATTGGTTAGTAAATGCAGTCTGTAGCCGTGCCACATGAAATGTGTGGTAATCTGATATCTCTGAAACCGCTAAGCGGAAGTGGCCGAAACTTTGCATACTGTGAGATATTATTAATGTTATTATAATCTGCAAGTTTCATTGAAATCGGTTAGTAATTGCAGTACGGAGACGTACAAGTGGCAAATCACCTCCGAAGCGTCTTACCACATGTGGCAAATAGCCCCAGCCACTAGAAATTTGCATTCGATTTAGACTACTGGTTTATTTCACCAAACATAACTGATTTGAGATTAGAGTAAAAACGGAAACCGTTGAATGTAAATCAGTTCATATACATTCATATTACAGTATTATATGTGTTGCAAACCACTTGGGTCAATTTCTAGTTCCCAAATGTTAGCAATTTAGCTCCTTTAAAGTAGCTAAGTCTCTAACCCAATATCATCCAAAATCTTCAACATTGAAAACACAAAGGATTTCTCAATTCAAATCAACATTGATGCTGTGATCTTACCGGAAAAAGATGTGCTTCTGATATCCAATATTTAAGATAAACATTTTACCATTGGTACACGAATCGTGTACCATGATGCGTTTTAGCCCCAGTTCTAGCAAGAGACTTGAGGAACGAGGCTAGAAACATTACACCAAATCAAACGGCGTATGTAGAATGGAATAACCAGATGCTAGAAGTAGAAGTTTGCATTCGATTGAGACAAATGCCAGTCAAGTCGTCCACACGCAAAATCTGTTTAATTCGTCCACACCCGCTGGATATAATGATATGTTGGTAAATTTCGGGATATAATAATATGTTGGTAAAGTCGTCCACACGATATAGTTTACTTTCCGGACATGGAGATTCCTTATTAGCATATTTTTTTTGTGCCGAGTTCTGCATGATTATCCACACTCGTTGGTGGAGTCGTCCACACAACTTAGTTTAATTTCGGGATATAATAATACCATGATAAAGTCATCCACAAGCTTGAGCGGCCCTGTTTGTAAATAAATAACAAAGTAAATCATTTTATTCAATAAATAACAATTTCATAAATGTAACAAATTTAATAAATAATATAACAAATTTTATATTTCGGACCACAGGCGGGCTGAGGTTATTTACCGGTATACATATTTGTCTTTTTTGTCAGTTTAATGTCTAAATACATATTATCGTGCACACCTCTGAACTATTAATGTACATGTACGTGACGTATCTTAAAATTGATCAACCCCAATTGATTGTGAATCCAGCCTTTATTTTCCAATTTATACTGTTGATTCATGCACGCTTTTCACACAGAATTGCTCTCTGATGTTGAGAGGTGACACAAAGTTAGCTCTGCTCTTTGATGTTGACAGGCGAGGCGCGGTTAGCTCGTGCTCAAATGGATTAGCTGATATAGTTGGTTGGAATTTGGCAATTGTTACAATTTATCCCAATAAGTCAGAGGTTGAAATGTTTGTAAAATTGGGGCTAAAATAATAACGCCAAATAACAATCAACACTTGATTACAAAAACATCGTTAATACTAATCAAAAAATCAAAACTGCTAAAATCATAATGCCAATTAACAAACAAAACAAGTATACTTCATGAACAAAAATATTTGTAACCAACAAAACAATGATCATACGATCATACAAACAATTTGATTAACTTTATTACAAAAACATTGTTAATACTACTCAATCAAAATTCATTAAAAAAAACCATCAGTGATCAACAAAACAATGATCATACGATCATACAAACAATATGATTAACTTTATTACAAATCATCGCTGATTCGATCTGATATCCAATAACAAAATAGTCAACGATTACTAATACTAGCTCTTTCTTCCATACGATTAAATTGTGTACGAGTCTTATTCTTAGTTCTAGTTGTGTACAAGTCTTATTCTTAGTTGAGTACGAGTGTTACTCTTGTGGACGACTCTACCAATAGTTGTGGACGACTCCACCAACGGGTGTGGACGACGTCACTGTGGACGACTTTGCTTGTGGATGATTTACTACTGGCTTAATTCGCCAAACATAACTGATTTGAAATTAAGAGTAAAAAAGGAAACCATTGATTGTAAATCAATTTATATTACATTGTAACATTCATATTACAGTATTATATATGCGTTGCGACCCACTTGTGTCAATTTCTAGGTCCCAAATGTTAGCGATTTAACTCCTTTAAATAAAAATCAATTTGGAACTAGTTTGTCCTTGGACTAGGCCTAAATAGATGATTTACTGTCTGTTCCAGGTAAAATTGCTTATTTGTCATTTGTTCAAATTTTGATTCCATTGCTTTCTGTCTTGTGAGAACTAAGTTCAGATGAAGCATTATAGCCTCTCTCCCTTGAAAAATTGAAGTTTGTTGACATTTTACTACTGGAAAGAGCCATTTTTGGCCTAGTTATCTAGACGAGCCTAAGTGGACAAGGGGTGCTGGGTTTGCATCAAGTCGTTTCGCCCTACTTGGATGTATAAATGTAGGTAGTTATTTCGGCCCAGTATAATATATAACTTGTTTGAAAGAGTTATTTACTGAATCCCACTAACTTGAATATTTAATTGTCCTCCGTCCAAGGGTTGTAATTTTTTGATATCGATATAAGATAGTTTAAAAATAGATAATGAAAAAGGAATATATTGTCACTTCAGTTGAATGACACAATTTTTCAGCGAAACTATAGATGATGAGAGTTTTGTTAAGAAAAGTGCTGTCTTGATTTCCATTGCTACCATTTTTACAATAATAATAATATTCTCGAGTATCCATTTCACTCCATTAAAAACACGGCCATCCTAAACTTTAGAGAGATGATTATGTAGGCCTACTGGCAGTGCTCACTCTGGGTTCAATTTTTCTTCCGCCAATTTTTCATTTTAATTTATTAGCCATATATTTTTTCCGCCAAAAAAAGAACAAATACGTAATACCTATTCTATTATATTTTTTCAGTAATTTTTATTTACATATAATATACATATGATATTACAATTTACAAAATTTTTCACTGCTTTGCAGAAGCCCATTTTTAGAGCTTTTTCAACATCTGGGGTAACCACACAGTGTATTTGTTTTAAATGAATATTTTTCTTTATAAAAGAAATTGTGACTAAACACTTACTGATATATCAAGGATTTTAAAATTTTCATTCATCCTTAAGAGATCTACATTTTTCAAATGCACAAACATACATTATGTAAGTAAGGACTAAGAGCTGAATCTTTCTTTAGTGATGATGATCGAGACTGGGCCTAATATCAAACGCAAATAATCTCGGTTCAAAGGAAACAAATTGACTCAAATTTCTGCATATTCCATTTACGTCATCTATTTCTTAACTATTATATAGTCAGTTCGGGAGTATTTTGGTGATGAAATACAAAAAAAAAAAGGTTAAAATTCTTCTATCGGATGTTGATGAAGGCTGTTCAAGTTTTCGCTTACAGCCCATTATTATTAATGGCATGTGATTAGAAAATAACTGACTTTCGTTTCTTTCGTTTCTGGCGTTTAAATATCGACTTCCATGTAAACTTTAACAACAAGTTGGAAACAGAAAAAGCATATCAATCTGAATAAAAACAATATTGTTGCACACAAGCTTCAAAGTGTGAAACCCTAAAAAGTAATATAGTCACGAAACAAACCAGCGAATTCTCCTTCACTATACATTTCTAACCGAATGCACCAAAGATATAAAGTACCTGTCTACCCTAATGCATTATGCAAGTGTCCCATTTAACGCACGCGCAGAAGTAATGTTTAGCCTAATTCAGTAATTGTTTATGTTCCGAGAAAGTTACAATGTCATAATATATGAAATTTACAAGAGAATACTGGATTTTATCGGATTTTTAGTCATTTATTCTAAGGGAAGAAATTAAAGGGATGACAATTCCAGGTATGTCTTAGAGTTTTAGGCTACCCATTTTTATTAAAGATAGGTTGCCAGGCAACGAAACATACGCCCACAGCAGCTAAATCGTCCGGGCAGTCAACAAGGGTTGTCGCATATTTTTACTTTTTTTGGTAATGAAACATTTGTAATACACTAAAATCTGATTAAGAGTAACAACTCATTATGTAATTAGCAGAAAATCATTAGAATTTGTTTGCTTTTTATAAAGTTTTACCCCACGTTAACAATTAGTATATTAAACATTTAGCTGTTCAGTTATCAAAATAACTCTGGCCATAACTCTGGCACTAATTATCGGAAATCGCTGAAAATCAATAGGCTTCTTCGTCTTATGACCTTTAACACTGTGAATAAATTTAAAGTCAATCGGATATTAACTTTGGCTTTTAGAGCGTCCACAAGATTTTTGAAGTGATCAAGGGCCATAACTCTGGCACTAATTATCGGAAATTGCTGAAAATCGATAGGCTTCTTCGTCTTATGACCTTAAACACTGTGTATAAATTTAAAGCCAATCGGATATTAACTGTGGCCTCTAGAGCGTCCACAAGACTTTTTGAAGTGATCACGGGCCATAACTCTGGTAGTTATTATCGGAAATCGCTGAAAAACAAGAGGCTTCTTCGTCTCATAACCTTTAACAGTGTGTATAAATTCAAAGTCAATCGGATATTAACTTTAGCCTCTAGAGCGTCCACAAGCAATTGTGGATGCCAGGCCGACGGACGGATGGGAGCGATGACAATTTACGACCACATTTCAATAAAAATTGAAGGCATGGCAAGCATTTTTTGAGTTGGGGTATCACCCGTAACAGATAGTAACTTTTAACATCTTTTGTATCACTTGAGAAAATTAACTAAAATACTTGTTCGTTTCAACACCTTAAACTCTGTGTATCAATCTGAAGTCAATCGGATGATAAGTTTGGCATCTATAGCGTCAAGGGAGATAACTCTGGAAGTAATTATTTGAAATCACTGAAAATCAGTAGGCTTCTATTAACTTTGGCCTCTAGAGCGTCCACAGGATTATTTGATGTGATCAAGGGCCATAACTCTGGCAATAATTATCAGAGATCGCTGAAAATCAATAAACTTGTTCGTGTCATGACCTTAAACACTGTGTATTAGTCAATCGGATATCAACTTTGGCCTCTAGAGCATCCACAAGATTTTTTGAAGTGATCAAGGGCCATAACTCTGGCACTAATTATCGGAAATTGCTGAAAATCAATAGGCTTCTTCGTCTTATGACCTTAAACACTGTGTATGAATTTACAATCAATCGGATATTAATTTGGGCCTCTAGATCGTTCACAAGATTTGTTTGAAGTGATCAAGGGCCATAACTCTGGCACTAATTATCGGATATTGCTGAAAATCAATTGGCATCTTCGTCTTATGACTTTAAACACTGTGTATATATTTAAAGTTAATCAGATATTAACTTTGGCTTTTAGAGCGTCCACAAGATTTTTTGAAGTGATCAAGGGCCATAACTCTGGCACTAATTATCGGAAATCGCTGAAAATCAATAGGCTTCTTCGTCTTATGACCTTAAACACTGTGTATAAATTTAAAGCCAATTGGATATTAACTGTGGCCTCTAGAGCGTCCACAAGACTTTTTGAAGTGATCACGGGCCATAACTCTGGTAGTTATTATCGCCATCGGAAATCGCTGAAAAACAATAGGCTTCTTCGTCTCATGACCTTTAACAGTGTGTATAAATTCAAAGTCAATCGGATATTAACTTTAGCCTCTAGAGCGTCCACAAGCAATTGTGGATGCCAGGCCGACGGACGGATGGGAGCGATGACAATTTACGACCACATTTCAATAAAAATTGAAGGCATGGCAAGCATTTTTTGAGTTGGGGTATCAGTATCACCCGTAACACTAACAACAGACAGTAACTTTTAACATCTTTTGTATCACTTGAGAAAATTAACTATGAAGGTTTTATATATTTGATAATAATTAGCTTCGCTCCACTCGGGCAATGCCTGTTACATATATTTCTTTCTAAATTTATCGCCTGTTTATAAATGTTCAAAACAAATATCTTGAAACGTCAACGAACCAGTTGGATATGAAGCCATTTTGCAGATACGTTTCAGTTTAGTTTCGTAGTATAATAAGAATTCGAATTATTCACTTTATTACATCACTACATGTAAAGTGTTTCGATGTAAAGTATTTTTAAAGTGATGTAAATAGTTATTTTGCGAGATTTTCAGCTCGTTTCTCTATTTTAGTACATTTGAAAATAAAAGTACGAAACTACAAGTAAACATAAAATTGGTCGATGAGAATGTAGAAAAGAAAATAATACGAGAAGATGATGCCAATGAATATAGTGGAAGGTATTTAGACGCATATTGATATTTTTTATAGCCTGTAAAAGTATCTAGGGACAATGATACCATGATTGAACTTAAAGTTCCAATTTCACATTTTCTAAGAAAGTCAAAACATAATTATTTCTATGTCTTTTGCTCAAAAGGTTGTCAACTCACTATTTATAATTTATACGGTCCTGGGCAAAATTTTTTGGGCATTATAAAGGGTGACACAGGGTGATTGAGGAAATAGTTACTCAATTACTTCCCTTGTTTTCCCATTCCTCTCCATGGACGGCCATCTTCAAACGTTTGAATTTGAAGTTGAAAATGATATTTTTGCCAATTTCTCAACTGGCAGTACTGAATTATAGGATTAATAGGATTATTCTTTAACAAGGTAGGACTGTTTATAGGTTCAATCTATTTTTGGGCTTTATTTTAATACATTTTAAAAATATAACTTAAAAAAATGCTATTGGAGCTTTAAAGGAGCTAAATCGCTATATGCGACCTAGAAATTTGGGGTTGACATTTCAAAATGACTGTAAGAGTGTAAATTTGATAGACATATCGACAATATGATAATATCAATATCTTGACGAAAACTTCTACTCTAGGCTTGTAAACGTTCTCCGCTCTCTGAAGTACAGACTAAATAGAAAATCTTTGAAAACACTGTACATATCCTATATTCTTCCGCATTTCGACTATTGTGATGTCATATGGGATGGGTGCACCGACGAACTTATTAATAAACTAGAATCATTACAACTTGATGCACTCAGGACTATGCATGTATGTGGTGCTGTAGTGTTAGGGGGACCAGCCATAGACTTTTATACCAGGAAACAGGTTTTATTACACTACAGGAGAGGCGAAGGCGTCACGAACTTATACTCTTTTACAAAATTATGAATCACCTCACACCACCATATCTTCATGAATTACTATTACTATCGGATAAGCATTATAACCTTCGAAACAAAACTAATTTATCAGAGTACTTTTGCAGAACATCTTTATTTTCGAAATCATATATACCATCTACGATTAAGGAATGGAACAGACTTTCTGACTTTGTAAAATCCTCCCCCTCTATCAGTATTTTTAAAAGTAAATTGAAACAAGCTGACAAAGAGCAGCCATTATATTTTAATTCAGGAATAAGGAAAAATCAGATTTTACATTGTCGACTTCGCCTTTCCTGTAGTGACTTAAATGGTCATAAGTTCTTAAGGCACATTTCAGACAGCCCAGTATGCGCTTGCAGTCAAGATTTCGAAGATGCCAATCATTTCCTTTTAACCTGTCCTCTACATTCCGATGCACGTAAACTTTCTATTTTTATCTTGCCCCAAAACCTAATTTCAATACAGACATTATTAAATGGAACTAATGATATTACTACATGTATTTCAAATATGATTTTTCAACATGTTCATAGATTTCTAGACATCTCTGGAAGATTCAATTAAAAATTTCAATTAGAATATTCATCCAATAGTCCAAAATATGTATTTGGCAAACCTGAAATTGATATATACATGTATGTACATAGCCATTTTTTGTTTATTTTATTGTTATACTATTCAGTTAGATTTTATCATGATTTGGTTATATATGTAGTCTTTTTGTATATATTTTCTGTTATATAGGAGAGAGGTAATATAGGCCTAGGCTGTTCCTCAATCCTTTTCTGAGAATAAAATATTGTTTATAAAAAAAAAAAAAAAGACCTAGAAATTGACACAAGTGGGTCGAAACGCATATATAATACTGTAAGAATAAGATAAGACTAGACCTGCGTAGCAGGAATGACGGGTTTCAGTTCACTGTTGCCACGATACCTTTCAACTTATGTCACTTTCTATGCCACGTTACCCTTGAACTCATTGAACAAATGGAACCGATAAAGCAGAATCAACCAAATCCAGCAATATCAATTCATTTTATACATTTGTTGCATGTAAGTGTAGGTATGTGGCAATCTGCAAAATCAAGGACGTCACATTTGTCCCAGCGTTACGTAACAGCTGGCGTCAAGAACGTTGAGGGCTATCCCAAAAATATCCGGTATTGATTGGTTGTTGTGTGGTGGTTCCCCGAGATTTCGTTATATGACGTAAAGGATATTCCCCTCTATCATCTCGTGTTGAAATTTTTCGATTCTGCAAAATATTTTGTCTGTGCGGTAAATTT
Organism: Patella depressa; assembly: GCA_948474765.1. NCBI lineage: Eukaryota > Metazoa > Mollusca > Gastropoda > Patellidae > Patella > Patella depressa. The sequence goes on along the minus strand of OX419715.1, from coordinate 46,026,124 downwards.
TAAAGTTTTGTCTGGAATCGTTTTATCTACAGACCCTGATCGGACCCCTAGGATTCACCCAAAGGTATGTAGGACGTTGATACATCATTTTAACTTAAAACTGGCGAAGTTTCATTGCATTCTGATGTCTCGAAGTGGTATTTTTAGTTCCCGATATGAGTCAGAGTCGTTCCCGCTACATGTAAGTGTCATAGCAGCCACAAATCGATGAAAACAGTGCCTCATTTCGGCTAAGATTAAACCGTTCTATCATTATTATATCTTCAATATTACTTTATATGGCAGAAATAATATTTAAAGGTGTTATATTATATGAATTTAATTGCTATTTTGATTCTAATTCTTCGATGATCTACGATTTCGGTGGGATGGTTGACGGCCTATTTCCCCGTTGGCCGTCAATCTAGGTCATGTGACCATAATTCTGTGATTTGATTGGATCATACGTTGTGTTTACAAAACAATCTGACTTGACACGCAATGACAGTATAAATTTACTTGTTAGAAATTGTGAAATACAATAAAACCTCAATAATATGTATACCTTATTGGTGCATGGATAAATTATACTTAATATTGAGGTATTCTTAATATCAAGTTCCTCATGAATAACATAATAAATGATACTTTTGTGACTTCTTACTGCATTTGTTAGTTTGATACAAATGAAATGTCACATGGTGGGCCTAGGCCTAAATACATGTAACAACATGGTAGATTTTAATCCATGAAATATATTTGCAAGTTTATTGATAAATAAGCTGTTATCAAGGTAATAGTTGCAAAGGATGAATAGGCTAAACTCTGTGTATATGAAATTCAAACTCAATAACAAGGGCTACTTAAAATCGAGGTACTTGAACTTAACATAAATAAGAAGATCCGCTTGTAGGCTATTTTTTTCTAGAATCTCATCTTATATTTTTTATTTTTTTTGTTTTAGTAGATTCAGATGCCAGGTGGTGAAAAGAGGAGGTTGGTAAATCCAGCTGCTGAGCCTGGTATTGCAAGGACTTACCTTGATGAAAATTTTTCAGACCTTCCTGTGGTTGGAAATGATTTGAAGAATGGTCATGTTCTCTATATCTACTACATCTACATTACTGCTGGCAACAAAAGTCGTTACAGAGACTGAGCGTTTCTTGAAATGTCATCTTCCTGAAGTTAATAATACATTCAGGAGTTATTGAAAGCTGAATTCAAATATCAAGTCTCTTGTGAACCAGACTTTGATTAAACTTAAGAAGCTAAGCGTTCCAGAAGAGTTCCAGGCGTTTTCCTCATCATGTTCTCAAAGATTCTACCTTCATGTTGAGACCCAATGTGTATCACCAGTAGTAGTTAGCACTGACCCCCTGCTCTTGATCGAGTTGATGAAAACACTAACTCCAGCACAACAATCTGTACATCCGACAGTCATTTGTCTGTTCCACATCTGACCCCATGTACCAACACCTGATCCATCATTGTTAACTCCTCTGGTCACAGAAGTTACTGCTTCCCCACCGCCACACCCTTCCAGGGAAGTTATAACACCAAGGAAGCAGAAGCTCAAAAAACGCCTGAAATTTGTGTCTGCTTCAAAGAGTGAGCAGAAGGAGAGATTCTCAAAGAAAATTAAAATTATGAAACAAGAAATAGATAAACATAAACATATCAAAATAAAACAATTAAATCAACAACTGAAGCGAAAACCAAAAGTATTGAAAATAAAAATGAAATCATTTGTGACCTTCAAAGGAAACTTAAGAAGACTAACACTGTGAACACATCTCTGAACGAGGAGAACATGAAAAGACTGAAGCGAACTCATGAACGATTAAGAAAGGCTAATAAAGTGAAACGCACTGGAGTTGCATGTTCATCTTATTCTCTAGAGCAGTACAACCAACTTAAAATAAAGCTTGATGAGAAGGACTGCTTGATTAGAACACTGGAAAATGAAAAGCTTGAACTAGAAGACATAGTATGTGATCTGAAAAAGAAGAATCCTGTAGTTGAAACAAAGAAAAATGGTAAAACTTATTCAGTGGATACTAGAATGAAAGTGTTTGATTTTCTGGTGAACAAAGTTCCTACTGAAAATGTTAGCAAGTTAATGACGAAAATAGCCGAACGCTCTGGAGATACGCTCAGTGACATACCAAATCGCACCACTGTGGAGCAGATGGCAAGAGAACTAGGCATCATTGCTGACTTGCAATCATCCGAGGTGGCAATGAAAACAAAGAATATTACTCTTGGCTTCGACGCAACGACCCAAGAAGGGATCCATATAAATAGCATTCACATCACTACCAAAGAGGAAACAAATGTTATTGCAGTTGATGAACTTCCTGGAGGTACATGTACCACAGAGGATTACCACAATCATGTGTGTGACTCTGTTGATCACCTAGCCTATGTATATGCAGACTTTCATGAAGAAGAATTCCAACATTGCAGGACTGTCATCATAAATAACATCTCAAACACAATGACTGACAGAGCTGCTGTCAACCATTCTACCATCCAAAAACTGGGCGAGACATGGGGAAAATCACTAAATGAGTTGAACTGCAACCTGCACCCATTAGATACGATAGCTACAACCTTGAAGTCATTAGAGACACAAAGAGGAACACTTTATGGGAAGGATTGCATTGCTGTTGTTCTGCAAATAAACAAATTCAGATACAAAGATAGGAAGGGGGATCCTAAGGGATTTACCACATTTTTACGTGATCATGGATTGCCACAAGGACTGATTCCACGTTATCGAGGGAATCGGTTACACATCTTATTTCACATCTGTGGAAAGTTGATTAAGCATCATCCAACTCTTCTTGATCTCTTCACTTCGGGAACAGTGTCATGTGGAGGCCTTCAGACATCCTTGAAAACAGACTTCAAAAATGATGTGGCTGTGCTAGAGATGCAGGTGTTAGGTGTCTAACACTCACAGGACCCTGGATGAAGAAGTTTTATGCAGCTGCTGGTGTCCAAGTTGACCATATGGAGGCTATACAAATTGTGCAGGGTATAATTAAAGAACTGAAGCTTTGTTCTGCAGATCCACTTTCCATTCTGAGTCGCACTTGTGATTTCTTTGGCCATGGCCTAAGTGAAGAGGATGCTACTCTTCAGAAGCTCAGTGTTCCACCATCACAAGAAAACAAGCCGCTCTTCAGTGACATGGTAATTACATGCATCTGTGATTTCTGTTCTGGAGAGGCAATATAAACGATATTTTGAATTAGATGTGACTGAGCAATTGAAACAAGAGACACAATCCACCAGAGCACATAACATAGATGCGGAAGAAATGATCGGGATGTTCAGCGCATGGAAACAGAGAGCACAGAATGCCACTACCAGTTTCTTGTCAGCGCGCATGAGAGCCAAGAAAAACAGAGTTGTACCATACTTGGATGGAATATACAAAAGCAAACAAGAGTGCATTGTAAAATGGGCAATTGGTATGGCAAGAAAAAAGAGGAATCGAGATAGAAAGAAGCAGGTTTATATAAGCAAAGAACTGTCCAGCAAAGGTACAAAAGAAGCAAGAATGGAATAAAAAAGACTTGGAAAAGAAACTGATGGCCACCGATATTACGGATATCAATACTGAATTCCCTGATCTTGAGGAGACTTGTGTTGTCAATCTCACTGATATTTTGAGTGGTAAAGTTGTTGGCCGGGACATCTGTCATATGTGGTATGACAACGACACCCAGGAAAAAACTGTATATTCAGGCAGAATTGAAAAACTCAAGAAGAAGCAAGGTCAGATATATTGTTATAGAATTGGGTACTGGGAAAAGGAGGAGAGTTACGAAGATGCGGTTGACTACGACATTACCAAGTATGCTCTTGCTGCAGATTTCATTGACGGCGATCTGATACTTTGTTAACTGTAGATTAATATTAAGAGGACTTGTTTACAGAATTGTCATCAGAGTACTGAAATTAGACAACCAAATGTTAACTTTTAATCGAAGTAAACTTTTTTTTATTCCTGAATATTGCGGCCTGACTTTAGTTTATTATTAAGAGGACTTGCTGTGATGAACATTCCTAGTTTAAAGTTACAGAATTGTCATCAGAGTACTGAAATTAGACAACTATGTGTTAACTTTTAATCGAAGTAATCAATGACAATCGTATATCAATGACAATCTAAGTGTATATACATGTATTAGCTGCCTCTCTGAAGAATGCCATACTATATTAGTCAAGTTTGTTGTGTTCTATTCCCGAAGATTAGCGGCCTCTCTGAAGAATTTATATACATGTATTAGCTGCCTCTCTGAAGAATGCCATACTAGATTAGTCAAGTTTGTTGTGTCCTATTCCCGAAGATTAGCGGCCTCTCTGAAGAATGCCATACTAGATTAATCGAGTTTGCTGTGTCCAATTCCCGAAGATTAGCGGCCTCTCTGAAGAATGCCATACTAGATTAGTCGAGTTTGCTGTGTCCTATTCCCAAAGATTAGCGGCCTCTCTGAAGAATGCCATACTAGATTAGTCAAGTTTATTGTGTTCTATTCCCGAAGATTATTAGCGGCCTCTCTGAAGAATGCCATACTAGATTAGTCAGGTTTGCTGTGTCCTATTCCCGAAGATTAGTGGCCTCTCTGAAGAATGCCATACTAGATTAGTCAAGTTTGCTGTGTTCTATTCCCGAAGATTAGCGGCCTCTCTGAAGAATGTCATACTAGATTAGTCTAGCTTGCTGTGTCCTATTCCCGAAGATTAGCAGCCTCTCTGAAGAATGCCATACTAGATTAGTCAAGTTTGCTGTGTCTTATTCCCGAAGATTAGCGGCCTCTCTGAAGAATGCCATACTAGATTAGTCAAGCTTGCTGTGTCCTATTCCCGAAGATTAGCAGCCTCTCTGAAGAATGCCATACTAGGTTAGTCAAGTTTGCTGTGTCCTATACTCGAAGATTAGCGGCCTCTCTGAAGAATGCCATACTACATTAGTCAAGTTTGCTGTGTCTTATTCCCGAAGATTAGCGGCCTCTCAGAAGAATGCCATACTAGATTAGTCAAGTTTGCTGTGTCCTATTCCCGAAGATTAGCGGCCTCTCTGAAGAATGCCATACTAGGTTAGTCAAGTTTGCTGTGACCTATTGCCGAAGATTAGCGGCCTTTCTGAAGAATGCCGTACTAGATTAGTCAAGTTTGCTGTGTCCTACATGTATGCCCGAAGATTAGCAGCCTCTCTGAAGAATGCCATACTAGATTAGTCAAGTTTGCTGTGTTCTACATGTATGCCCGAATATTAGCAGCCTCTCTGAAGAATGCCCTACTAGATTTTGTGTTAAGACTAGACGACGGACTCATCTGTGTGCTGGAATTCGACTTATTATTTGGTACGACTTGGGATATTTATATCTGTTAATTAAGAGATTAATTGTGCCTTTGGAGAGCTATCTTTTAGTAAAAATCTCAAAAAATACTGAAATTAGACATCCCTGTGTTAACTTTTAATCGAAGTAAACTTTTTTTAATTTCTGAATATTGCGGTCTGACTTTAGTTTATTATTAAGAGGACTTGCTGTGATGAACATTCCTAGTTTAAAGTTACAGAATTGTCATCATAGTACTGAAATTAGACAACCATGTGTTAACTTTTAATCGAAGTGAACTTTTTTTTATTCCTGGGATATCACTCGAAAGGTCTTTTTAAGCTCTTTCCAATGATACCAATCATTTTAATATCAACCCATTTTGATTTTTTTTGGTCACATACCTAGTAAGTGTACAGTACTTCTGGTGATAATGAAAATGTTCAATTACTTTTATGAAATCAGAAATGGCATAAGGCATCACATGGTGAAAATGTTATGCAAATCGAATAATATATGCCACTTTTATAGACCCAAAACCTTCTAAAGTGACTTGTAGAAAATCGGCTATTTCTCGGCAACCGTACAGGCTAGAAACGGTTTTGTGGCATCTGTATGATCGTATGGGTCCATTCTATTTGTTGACTGCCATCAAATATCATAATTTTAAAAACATTACAAATCAGACTTATTTGAATAAAATATCTGTTTTGAAGGCTAAAAATACAGTTTTTGCCAAAATGACATTACTTCCGGTGATACTAAAAATGTTAAATTAGTTTTATAACATCGTCTATGATATTAGGCTTCAAATGGTGAACATTTTATGAAAATCGAATAATAATTGACATTTTATGAGCCAAAAACCTTCAAAAGTGACTTTTAGAAAACCGCCTACATGTATATCTCGGCAACCGAACAAGTTAGAAACAATTTTATGATATTTATATGACCATATGAGTTTTGTTAGTATGTGAATTTAAATCAAAAGTTAATATTATTATTATATATCAAATAATTCTTGGTTGAAAAAATATCGATTTTAAAAGTTAAAAATGAGGTTTTTGACCAAATGGCGCCACTTCCGGTGTCAGTTTTAAATTATAATCAACTTGATAAGACGCATACTTGCTTTTTGAATCAAATGATGTCACTTTTGCGAATATCCATTAATAATTGACTATTTTACAGGCAAAATTACGAAAACAGTGACTTACACATGTATGCAAAACTGCCCTTTTCTCGGCAACTGCTTTTATTACAAACTAATTTTCAAGTATATTCTCTTCGTATGGAATATAGCTACAAGTTTATAAAAGTTTCGTAAAAATATTTTAAAAACTGTCAAACTGTAGTTTTTGGTAAATTTACGCCACTTCCGTTGCCGACAGATAACATTATTGGGAACAAAAAAAAATGCCAATTGAGACAAAGGAGCATATGAACTTTGTTTTATACAAATCGAACAATAAATAATTAATCTAGGGCTGAAAAACTGAATTAGCCAATGGCGGCCAAGAAAAATTACTGAGATAAAAAAAATCACATTTTTGCTCAAGTCCGATGACTCTTTAATTCTGTGTAAAACACGACTAAAAAATATTCATAAATAAAAAAGTTTTTTGTCAAAATTTAAATTTACGAAATTTGGCGCCTAATATCTTTGAAGATTTGCTGAAAATCAAAAATCAAAATAAGCGTGGCTATGTCCCCTGTCTCTGGCTATGCCAAAATGTATCGAAAGTTAAAATCCCATGATTATTGTTAAAATTACTGCAATATTTGTAAAAACGATAGCTTCGGTGATTTTGGGCATTTTGCTTTGCCGAAGAACGTTCAAAATAGCTTTATCCTCTAAGTCACACCCACTTTTCCAGTAAAACTGAAGAAATTGTAACGATACGACAGGCAGTTGCTGAGATCTACTCAAATTGGAATTGGAATAATAAGATAAGAATAATAATTTTAACTAAAACAATAGTGTTTCACACAAGCTACACAGTGTGAAACCCTAATTAGATCTGCTACTGTCCCATGCAGATATGAGAGCTTTCATATTCATCGTCACGTGGCATGGATTATATCAAGTATCTTAAAAGATTGAAGTACAAGAAAAAATAATTATCAAAATCGGAAAAAAATTGCGATGTTATAAGTCTAAATATAGAGAGAAACATTGCACCCGGGTATAAAAATAATCTGAAAACTAAAGGGAAATAACTGAGCCTTGTGTTGCTGGAGGCAGACCACCATTAATTTCCCCATTGACTTCAATGTTAATTCTGGACTCTTTGCCCACCTCCAACTTATCCCCAAATTTTCGTTGGGCGAAATGCTTTTCACTACAGACAGAGGAACAAATGGCCATGTCTTTGCACTAAAATTTTTATGAGGTTGACCACCAAAATTTTGAGATACACCAACTTGAAGAAGCATACTCAAAACATGTATCTAGTTGCCGTACATATCACCGTAGCCAACCTCATAACGCCGTTATCCTTCCGCCTCAAAATCATGAATATTTACCAAAACCTAGCAGAAAATATTAATTCAAACCCTCTTAGTCCATTCTAGGCCAAAAAATCAACAAATATTAATTCAAACCCTCTTAGTCCATTCTAGGCCAAAAAATCAACAAAAATGGGCATGCAAAAGGGGAGAAAAGAGACAGAGAGAGAACTGCTATAAATAGACGAACTACAATTTGTGGGTACCGAGATGTAAAATTTAATGGTGGTCTGCCTCCTATATGTTTTTAAAAGTTCATATATCATCAAAATTCTTTTCTTTATAGCTTCACATTTATTTTTGCAAAATTAATATAATACAGAATCAAAAAAAATTAATTGCAGAAGAAATGGTGACCCTTTAAAGTTATGTACTGTTTTGCATGCTGGGTTGCAGATCAGGTCCATGGGCCTTTTGTTCTAGAATTGAAGACTCTTTCTTAATTTTGTCAAAATGTGAGTTTCGCAAAAAGATTTAAAGAGTTTCAAACAAGTCTCATCAAAAATATTCAAAATATTGGGATATTTTTCAAAAATTGACCTTATTTTACCTTTTTTTACAAAATGGTCCATTCTTTGACACTTTGTATGTCTCAAAATGCCAATAATTCCCTATTTCTTGGAAACTCTGAGGTGAAAGGCATTTATTTCTAGAAACCTTGGCCAGTATACAAGAAGACAAGCTGCAAATTGGTTGCATTGAGGGTAACTGTAAGGAACTCTAAAGAAACCTGTAAGCCCACCCCCTGAAAATGTTGCTGTGATAACAAATCCAACCTGTGTCCACATAAGTAATACTGTTGATGGAATATGGCTAAAAGCCACATTTTTCTATCCCTGGCTTGTATACATACATACATACAAACACAGGTACTTGTAAGAAATATGAATCATTTATTAAAATATGGATTGATAAATGTAAAATAAATGCTGTATTTAGTTGACAACCAGCCACTCCAACAAAAGGGTCACAAAGAACTATTTTTTTTTAAAAAATGGGAATATTTCAGTATTTAAAACACTTTAACAATCAGAGGTATCCTTGGAATTGTCAATATTTTGTGGAAGCATGTTGTTTTAAAGGGACAATAACATTCTTGCTGGCTTGGTAGCTCCAGAAAATAAATATTACCCTTATTCTAAGTACTAGATGTTTAAATGTCCTACCTGTTGTGTAAATTATCCATTACAACCTATTTTATTTGTCCATAGGGTTCGAAAATATTTTAAAATTCAAGTCACATTTGAAAAGGTTTACGTTAGACTTTTCAAATCAATTGGTTGAATTTTTCTAATTTTTTAAATTAGGTGTGTTAAAGGGACAATAACATTCTTGCTGGCTTGGAAGCTCCAGAAAATAAATAATACCCTTATTCTAAGTACTAGATGTTTAAGTGCCCTACCTGTTGTGTAAATTATCCATTACAACCTATTTTACTTGTCCAGAGTGTTCGAAAATATTTTAAAATCCAAGTCACATTTGAAAAGGTTTACGTTAGACTTTTCAAATCAATTGGTTGAATTTTTCTAATTTTTTAAAATAGGTGTGTTAAGATGAAATTTATATCATCAATTAATTGGAATATTGTAAAATAATACGATTTGTTGACCAGAATGAAGATTGGGACATATTATTCAGTTACAACAAGAGTGTTATTGGGGCTTTAAGATGAAATTTATATCATCATTTAACTGGAATATTCTAAAATAATACGATTTGTTGACCAGAATGAAGATTGGGACATATTTTTCAGTTACAACAAGAGTGTTATTGGGGCTTTAATCTTTACATCAATTTCCTGACAAAATGAGGTGGAAAAAGGGAGTTATGACATAATTCATTGTATAAAAGGAGTATGAAAAGGCTATTAATTAATATTTCATTGCTCTGTAAGTGCCACATTTTAAAAGATCACCACAAATAATAGATTTACATCAAAAATGTCAAACATTAAGCTGCAAAAGACACATCTACAACATATCCATTTTGGGGTGTGGATTCATTTGGGGAAAATGTCATAGAATAAAAATAAAATAAAACCAAGTACGAACAATCCAAACCATTAGACAGAATTCGAAGTCCTAAAAACGTTATTAGGCAAAATAGTGTAATCAGCAAATGGACTGCTCTCCGTGTAGAAAATACACGACAAACAGTGGTAACAGGTGTCCGGAAGAGTAAGCTTACCCTGCCTGGCGCCACACCCGCCATAGCTGCATCCAAACTATTGGACGAAATCTCAATATAATAGCATGTTTGGCCAATGAACTATCGGTATGCAAAATGCACGTGATGAACTGTCTTAACGATGTAGTAACATAATTAGGGAGATAGTAATAGTAATCGTGTCAATTAAATATATCTAGAACAGAGTTGGGATTTCAAAATTTTTCGTGTCGGACATTTTACCGAAAATAAAGGGGCATAACTCTTATCGTTATTTAAGCAGACGAATTCATACCACAATTAAAAGTCACATGTCAAAATATTCAAATCACGTACATAACAAAATTAGGTGAACCTCACTATTTTTCATATTTAATTCCCGTACGGTATTCAATTCATACCACAATTAAAATTCACATGTCAACAAAATATTCAAATCCCGTACGTAATAAAAATTGGTGAACCTCGCTATTTTTCACACCTAATTCCCGTACGGCATTCAAATTCATGTCAGTAAATGTCGTACAAAATTAAGCATTTTCGTAATACATTGGATGAAAGCTTGCCGATCCTGCTTCGGCATAAAATTCACAACGGTAATATTCCTTTAGATTTACGTGGCAGCAAATGAATGCCGAACTTCCGAAATAAGAATAGTTTGTGATGTCAGAACATCGTTTTTTCTTTATAAAATGTCAACAAAATATTCAAATCCGTGCGTAATAGAAATAAGAACACGGCAGCAAATGAAAGCGTTCGAAATAATACTTGCGGTGATGACAAAAGGCATAGCTGACTTCAGCGTCTTGCCGCTATGGCGTACGTGACCCACAGCTTCATACATTACTTGTGGTGATGAGAAAAGGCATAGATGACTTCAGCGTATTGCTGCTATGGCGTACGTGACTTACAGCACACAGCTTCATAGTAGGCACTGCCTAACATGTTAAGCAATATTCGTGCGGCGCTCGAGATCACGGGAAAGTGCTACTGTGGATGAGAATTTATATATGGATTCTTAAAAGACGTAAAAGATATCGTAGACAAAATGAATTAGGGTGTTATAAAATAATATACTCTTACGATATGTGACATCTATGATTAGTTGATAGATGCTGTCGGCTCACATCAATGCGATTAAAATGCCCGACAATTGAAGACCACGAGGTAAACAGGTGAATTAAAATTATAATCACTCTTATTGGATTGATGAATAGTCCGACAAAGGGAAAGCAATGACTTCTGTTTAAGATTAGATTGATGAATTGTCCGACAAAGGATTAAGTCAATCAATCAAGACAGATTAAGTAGTTAATCAAGGTAGGTTTATTGACGGTATAACACGATAAATACGTTGATCACTTAATTACCTAATCAATCCTGCCTATTGTCAACGATAATCGGGTTGAGTGGTAGTTATACTCTCAGTACACTATATTAATTTTGGAATTTTGAATATTATTCACTATGTCTTGATGTCCGATTGGGCATATTCCCGGTCGGACAACATTGTGCGTTTGGAAAAAAAATTTCGGACAAGTCCGGAATATACGGGCGAAATCCCAACTCTGATCTAGAATAATAGCTGAGAGAGACACATTATATTTACTAATCAAGTCAATGTGACGGCCATAAAACTTTTTAAAGGTTTTTATAAGTTTAGTGCGCACGTATCCTTGTAGTTGAAGTTTAGACGACAAATGCCTCGATCTAATTAAAAAATCAGAATAAAAGGAACAAGCTCTCGCGTAACGAATTAGCTGAGACACAAATGTCTGGGGAAAATGTCATAGAATAACATGTTTGGCCATAAACAAAAAGTCTTAAAAATTCATGGAATCTTTTATGTAACTATTTGTTTGAGCAAAATAAAATGCTCGGTTACAATTCAAGCACAAAATCCAATTACTGTTAATTCGGAGTCAATATATTTTCAATTGAATATCCAAATATCATGTTCAAGAAAATGGGTGGGGTGGGGAGGTTGAGCCAGTCTAAATGAAATGAGGACAGAGAAATTTCCCTGCAGACACACAGATTTTACTTTCTCGAGAAGGGAAATGCAACAATTGCAGGTTTTAAAAGATTAAAATTGTGTTAAGTCTGAGGAACACCCAAGCAAAATGCAGTTCACTCATGTTTTGAAAATTCTAACATGCCTCAGCAGTACATCATTAGACCAAATTTCTTAATTTTTAAATTTCTATTAAAATCATAGATACTTTTTCAATATCTGACAAACACATGGCTCCTTTCCAAGTTATTTAACAATGGAAATAAAGACATGCAAGACATTTTGTTTCATTTTAAAACAGATGAATAATTAAAATTTTGACAGTAATATTGGGGGTAATCTGAAGAATTTCAGACAAATTATCATGATTTTTAGGCAAAATTGAGTGAAATTATTATACTTTCTTCCCATCTAACCTTTACGATGCAGAAAAAGTCATAATTACACATTAAAATATTTTTCACTAATTTTGAAAAGCAAATAAACACTGAAAATCACAAAATTTGGACTAAAATCAAATATTCCCCTCACAAATTTGTCAAATATTTTAGAAATTTTACCATTTCACTTTTTTTATTATCAAAATGTCATATATCACATTTTCTGACAAATTGGAGATCATAGCATCAAATTTAGGCCTCTCATACACCGTCAGTTTGTTTACATACAGGAGGCAGACCACCATTAATTTCCCCATTGACTTCAATGTTAATTCTGGACTCTTTGCCCACCTCCAACTTATCCCCAAATTTTCGTTGGGCGAAATGCTTTTCACTACAGACAGAGGAACAAATGGCCATGTCTTTGCACTAAAATTTTTATGAGGTTGACCACCAAAATTTTGAGATACACCAACTTGAAGAAGCATACTCAAAACATGTATCTAGTTGCCGTACATATCACCGTAGCCAACCTCATAACGCCGTTATCCTTCCGCCTCAAAATCATGAATATTTACCAAAACCTAGCAGAAAATATTAATTCAAACCCTCTTAGTCCATTCTAGGCCAAAAAATCAACAAAAATGGGCATGCAAAAAGGGAGAAAAGAGACAGAGAGAGAACTGCTATAAATAGACGAACTACAATTTGTGGGTACCGAGATGTAAAATTTAATGGTGGTCTGCCTCCTGCTGTAATTGGGATGACTTCCCATTTCAAAAGTTTCAGAAAAATGAAATGAAAATGGTAAAAAAAACATCGAAAAATTAAATGAGATAACTTTGAACGGAACTAATACTTTTTGTATATGGTTGACCTCAACTGTTTGAATTTACGTTAAATTTGGAAAATAGAAAAGACATAATTATCAAAATCGGTCAAAAACTCACAAAGTTACAAGTTAAAATGTAGTGAGAAACATTGCACCAGGGCAAAAAATAAAATTTAAACTCAAGGGAAATAACTGAAACTTGTATAGCTGTAATCGGACTACCAAAATTAGGGATATTTTATATAATTATGGTTATCAATATGTTTGGTTATAAGTAGGAAATTGTGACAACTTCTTAAGCATGTTTTAAATAAAGGGTCATAGACTGCAATATACAAGAATGGTACTCTGCAATAAAAAAAAACTGTTCAAAGCAAGATTTCTATGCAGAAATTAAATAATTGCTGGAAACAGAAAAATATTTATCCACTATAATAAATAAGCAACATAAAGAAAATGAAATGAAATTGAATGGGGTTAAACGTCCTACTGTTCTTCTCCTGATATGGGCTAATGAAGACGGGCATACCCCATAAAGTGTGTAATGAGGGAAATTTTACCCGGGCAGCGACGTTACGGCCTACGAGGCTGCACAGGTGATCATACTCCTTGTCAAGTACAACCTAGACACCGAAACAACACCAGTTGACTCAATGACAGACGTTACGATACAGCTTGCACATGCTAACCATTCAGCCATCCAACCTCCCTAAAATCGGCAAATTGCTGACCTATTTTAACAGTTTAATTTGCACGGTACCTTTAATTATCAACCGAATATTACAAAACTTTTAAAAATAAGCTCGCCCTGACCAGCTTAATTGTTCGCAATAAACATTTGCCCCCTAAAATCGGCAAATTGCTGACTTTAAAGTGAGAAACATTACAACTTTACAACCTGGCGAAATTTCTGTTTTATCACTTTAATTTTTACTGTACCTTTGATTACCAACTGATTATTACAAAACTTTAAAAACAAGCCAACAGTGAGGCTGATATCCCCCGCCGAAATTCCCAAAATAAATGACAGATATTAATTAATCGCACATTTATTTTTTTCAAACGTATCGAGCAATAAAACTGTACACGAAGTGTCATCCAAAAGTGTTTTATAAAGAAAAATGCTAAAACCGATGAGAATATGAAAATGTACCCTAGTTAGGGGGACCTTAAAGGCAGACAAAAGGGCCCTTGTGTCCGAGTCAATTGTTTCTATACACTGTTACTGTCGAATCCATTACTGAATGAGAATGCAGTCATTGTATTGGCATAAAAATCATCAATCAAGATGAACCTAAGTTATCTTGTCCCAAAGTATCAACCAATCAAATTGCTTATCTCTGCCTACCCTAAGAAGAAAATGCTCATCTTCAAACTCCATCAATGCATTGACCTAATAAGCATACACACCAATTTTGAACATTTTAACTCAATTCGAAGGAGTGTTATTGTGTTCCAAAGTCTCGGCAAATCAAATTGCTTATCGCTCTGCTTACCCTGAGCAGAAAATGCTCATTATCGAACTTAGTCAAGGTATTACTGTAATGAAACTATACACCAAGTTTCATCACACTCACTTAATTAGAACTAAAGTTATCGTGTTCCAAAGCATCAACCAATCAAATTGCTTATCTCTGCTTACCCTAAGTGGAAAATGCTCATCTTCAAACTCCATCAAGGCATTGACCTAATAAGCATATACACCAAGTTTGAACATTTTAACTCAATTAGAATGAGAGTTATTGTGTTCCAAAGTCTCGACCAATATTGTGTTCCAAAGTCTCAACCAATCAAATTGCGTATCACTCTGCTTACCCCGAGCAGAAAATCATCACTAGCTGATTTTAAAAAACAGACTAAAACTTTCTTATTTTTAAAGGCTTATAACAAATTTTAACACCTATTATCTTGTTTATTGTAATTCTTGTATTTTTATAATTGCTTTTTTCATGCTATTTATTGTTTGAATGTATATTTTTTGTTACACTGTAAAGTGCCCTTGAACACATCTGTGAAAGGGGCGCTATATAAATTTTGTAATAATAATAATAATAATAATATAATGCTCAATTTGAAAATGTCAACCTTAGTGGTAAAATTGAAATATTAAGCTACAACAATGTTTTTGGTACCAAAAGAAAGCATATTTTGTCTACTTTTTAAATTCAAATATCATATTTTAGTTAATCCTGTTCTTTAGAGTCAGGCTGAGCATATTTACATATAACCTACATCCCAGTCAGACACTGCCATTTTCACCATTTCGCTTTAATGTGTCAGTAAATGTGCTTTAATGTGCTCATTATCGAACTTAGTCAAGGTATTACTGTAATGAAACTATACACCAAGTTTCATCAATCTCACTTAATTAGAACTAAAGTTATCTTGTCCCAAAGCATCAACCAATCAAATTGCTTATCTCTGCTCACCCTAAGCGGAAAATGCTCATCTTCGAACTCCATCAAGGCATTGACCTAATCAACACATACACCAAGTTTGAACATTCTAGCTCAATTAGGAAGAGAGTTATTGTGTCCCAAAAAGTGTGACGGACAGACGGATAGACAGACAGAAGGACAGACAGATAGACAGACGGACGAACCCATTTTAATAGTCCCCCAACTTTCTTTGAAAGGCGGGGGACAATAAAAGAGAAAGAGAGAAATGCAGCTTAACGTCCATTTCGGGACTAACATATGGTTTTATACGCCCACATTTTTATGTGGACGTATATTGTCGACGCCCCTGTCCGTCCGGACGTCCGTCCGTCCACAATTTGTTTGTGGACTCTCTACAGGTCACAATTCTTATCCGATTTTGACGAAACTTGAAATATAGGTTTATCCCCCAAAGATCTCGGTTCCTTTCGATATTGGCATGTATCGGATGAAAACTTCATGGATTATGGCCCCTGATTGTACGAAAAATCCAGGGTTCCCGCGGTCCTTGAAAATCCTTGAATATCCTTAAATTTAAAATTTCATTTTCAAGGTCTTGAATATCCTTGAATTTCGCGGAAATAGGAAAATATCCTTGAATTTCAGTTGAGATCCTTACTTTTGTTGGCAATACTGGTAAGTTGATCTAAAAAAAAACGTTTAGATTATAAGTAATGCTGGTTATACTAAACAATAACTCTGACGTATACCTGTCAATCAACTGATCTAAATAAACAGCTGTGTTTTGTCACGTAATAACAAGACAAGCCAATGACATTTACCGTTAGGCAACCAAATACTCTCACGTGACTCTATTGTCCAATTAACATACTAGAAGCCACTACACTGACTAATCAAAATCGGTATTAGTAATTACATTAAACAATGCATAATAAGGAAAAGGGAAATAACACTGTTTTAAAAATGGCGGGAGTTTTCCCCGGTGTGCCGAAAGTCGATCTGTAATAATAAAAAATAGTTTATGTCTTCAATGTTTTTAAGATGAAAAATTGTAACTTTAGGCTAAAATGTCCTTGAAAATCCTGGAATTTGACGTATAATTATCCTTGAATATCCTTGAAAAAATGTTTGACGAAGCCGCGGGAACCCTGAAAATCACGTTTTTAGCTTGTGGACCCTATAGAGGTCACAATTTTGAACCGATTTTGATGAAACTTGACATGTATGTTTATAACCCAAAGATCTTGGTTCCTTTCGATATTTGCACCCATTGGAATGTAATTTCCTGAATTAAGGCCCCTGATTGTCCGAAAAATCACCCTTTTTAGCTTGTTATACGCCCACATTTTCATGTGGACGTATTATGTCGTCGCCCCTGTCCGTCCGGACGTCCGTCCGTCCACAATTTGTTTGTGGACTCTCTACAGGTCACAATTCTTATCCAATTTTGACGAAACTTGAAATATAGGTTTATCCCCATAAGATCTCGGTTCCTTTCGATATTGGCATGTATCGGATCAAAACTTCATGGATTATGGCCCCTGATTGTACGAAAAATCACGTTTTTAGCTTGTGGACCCTATAGAGGTCACAATTTTGAACCGATTTTGATGAAACTTGACATGCATGTTTGTAACCCAAAGATCTTGGTTCCTTTCGATATTTGCGGCTATCTGAATGTAATTTCCTGAATTATGGCCCCTGATTGTCCGAAAAATCACTCTTTTTAGCTTGTGGTCCCTCTGGAGGTCACAATTATTATTCGATTTAAAAAACCGTTTGATTATATCACCGTTACACCCTAAGGAAGGTTGAGTTCGAATTTCGGGAAAATCGGACGAAAATTGCCATACAAAATGGCCGCCGTTTGTACGCGAATACTGTTAAAAAATGGTATATCAAGATTGTGGACCCTGTGGAGGTCACAATTTTGATTCGATTTTGATGAAACTTCAAATTCATGGTTATAACCCAAAGATCTTGCTTCCTTTCGATATTTGCGCATATCGGATCGTAACTTCCTGAATTATGGCCCCTGATTATACGCAAAATCGCCTTTTTTTTAGCTTGGAGGTCACAATTATTATTCGATTTAAAAAACCGTTTGATTATATCACCGTTACACCCTAAGGAAGGTTGAGTTCGAATTTTGGGAAAATCGGACGAAAATTGCCATACAAAATGGCCGCCGTTTGTATGCGAATACTGTTAAAAAATGGTATATCAAGGTTGTGGACCCTGTGGAGGTCACAATTTTGATTCGATTTTGATGAAACTTGAAATTCATGGTTATAACCCAAAGATCTTGTTTCCTTTTGATATTTGCGCATATCGGATCGTAACTTCCTGAATTATGGCCCCTGATTATACGCAAAATTGCCTCTTTTTTAGCTTGGAGGTCACAATTATTATCCGATTTAAAAAAACGTTTGATTATATTACTGTTACACCGTAAGGAAGGTTGAGTTCGAATTTCGGGAAAATCAGACCAAAATTGCCACACAAAATGGCCGCCGTTTGTACGCGAATACTGTTAAAAAATGGTATATCAAGGTTGTGGACGCTGTAAAGGTCACAATTTTAATTCGATTTTGATGAAACTTGAAATTCATGGTTATAACCCAAAGATCTTGGTTCTTTTCGATATTTGCGCATATCGGATCGTAACTTCCTGAATTATGGCCCCTGGTTATACGCAAAATCCCCCTTTCTTTAGCTTGTGGTCCCTCTGGAGGTCACAATTATTATCCAATTTAAAAAAACGTTTGATTATATCACCG
Organism: Patella depressa; assembly: GCA_948474765.1. Taxonomy (NCBI): domain Eukaryota; kingdom Metazoa; phylum Mollusca; class Gastropoda; family Patellidae; genus Patella; species Patella depressa. The sequence goes on along the minus strand of OX419715.1, from coordinate 46,007,712 downwards.
TTGCAATGTAAGGAATGTTGAGTTTGAATTTCGGGAAAATCGGACCAAAATTGACAGACAAAATGGTCGCCGTTTGTACGCGAATACTGTTAAAAAAATGATATATCATGATTGTGGAGCCTGTATAGATCACAATTTTAATTCGATTTTGATGAGGATGGTTGAGTTCTAATTTCATGAAAATCGTACCAAAATTGCCGGACGAAATGGTCGCGGTTTGTACGCGAATAGTGTAAAAATATGGTATATCATGGTTGTGGACTCTCTACAGGTCACAATTTTTATCCGATTTTTATCATGGTTGTGGACTCTCTACAGGTCACAATTCTTATCCGATTTTGATGAAAAGTCACATTTCTAGGTTGTGTACCGTCACACCATAATCATTGTCGGTTTCGAATTTCATTAATATCAGACTGGAACTGACCAACTAAATGGCTGCTCCCAATACAGTATGAAATACAGGACTTAAAGATGTAGGAAAAATCACTTTCGGTATTGCTTGTTCTCTGTCCATCTGTCGAAAATGTGGGCGTATCCTGCCTGGCAGTGCCAGCCTATCTTGTTCCTTCTGAAGGTCACAATTATTATCCGATTTAAAAAAACGTTTGATTATATCACCGTTACACCCTAAGGAAGGTTGAGTTCGAATTTCGGGAAAATCGGACGAAAATTGCCATACAAAATGGCCGCCGTTTGTACGCGAATACTGTTAAAAAATTGTATATCATGGTTTGTGGACCTTGTAAAAGTCACATTTTTAAATCGATTTTGATGAAACTTGAAATTCATGGTTATAACCCAAAGATCTTGGTTCCTTTCGATATTTGAGCATATCGGATTGTAACTTCCTGAATTATGGCCCCTGATTATACGCAAAATCGCCTTATTTTAGCTTGTGGTCCCTCTGGTGGTCACAATTATTATCCGATTTAATAAAACGTTTGATAATATTACCGTTACACTGTAAGGAAGGTTGATTTCGAATTTCGGGAAAATCAGACCAAAATTGCCATACAAAATGGCCGCCGTTTGTATGCGAATACTGTTAAAAAATTGTATATCATGGTTGTGGACCCTGTAGAGGTCACAATGTTAATTTGATTTTGATGAAACTTGAAATCCATGGTTATAACCCAAAGATCTTGGTTCCTTTCGTTATTTGTCCATATCGGATCGTAACTTCCTGAATTATGGCCCCTGATTGTCCGAAAAATCACCTATGGTCCCTCTGGAGGTCACAATTATTATCCGATTTAAAAAAATGTTTGACTATATCACCGTTACACCCTACGGAAGGTTGAGTTCCAATTTCAAGAAAATCGGACCATAATTGCCAGAAAAAATGGCCGCCGTTTGTACGCGAACAGTGTGAAAATATGGTATATCAAAGTTGTGGACCCTGTAGAGGTCACAATTTTTAATTCGATTTTGATGAAACCTGAAATGCTTGTTTATAACCTAAAGATCTTTATTCTTTTCGATATTTGCACATATCAAATTATAACTTAATAAATTATGGCCTTTGATTGTAGGAAAAATCACTTTCGGTATTGCTTGTTCTCTGTCTATCTCTCGAACAATTGTTACTTGATTTATAAAAAAAACTCTGATTATATTATTGTTGCACCGTACATACGTAAGGAAGGTTGAGTTCGAATTTCGTGAAAATCGTACCAAAATTGCCACACGAAATGGTCACCGTTTGTACGCGAATAGTGTAAAAATATGGTATATCATGGTTGTGCACTCTCTATAGGTCACAATTCTTATCCGATTTTGACGAAAAGTAACATTTCTAGGTTGTGTACCGTCACACCATAATCATTGTCGGCTTCGAATTTCATGAATATCAGACTGGAACTGACCAACAAAATGGCTGCTCCCAATACAGTATGAAATACAGGACTTAATGATGTACATGTAGGAAAAATCACTTTCGGTATTGCTTGTTCTCTATCCATCTCTCAAAAATGTGGGCGTATCCTGCCTGGCAGTGCCAGCCTATCTTTAATTTCATTTAAAAACTTCCTTTGCACTTAGGGGTCTTTAGCCGTGGGAGGAAACCGAAGGACACAGAGAAAACCCATGAAGTTGCACACCATACTCCATGTCACGTGCAACGTGGAAATCGAAACGACACCAGTTGACTCAATGACAGACGTTACGATACAGCGCGCACATGCTAACCATTCAGCCTCCCTAAAATCGGCAAATTGCTGACTTATAGCAAGAAACATTTCAACTGGGCGGAATTTTCTGTTATAACAGTTTAAAGTTACATTATGGGAGATAAGATAAAGAGATGGCAGTTCTCACTATAATAGTTAAAAACTAGATAGTGTAAAGGAAATTTGTTGAAAATTTCAGTCAAATTGGTCCACTATTAGCCAAGGAAATAAGCGTTTGAAATATTCACATAGCCTCGGTCATCATTACTCAGATCATTAATATAAACAGCATAGTCTCGATTATCCACTTGATTGATTTAATTATCAACGGCCATTAAGCGGCATATAGGAATTCAATCCACCAACATCGAAGGCTAGCCTTGACTTTGAGAGTTTATTATGGTCTGGATATGTTAATTAATGTCTAAGCAATTGGAATTCGATACTGTTGAATAAGCTCTAAACGATGACTAAATGTGCAGATTGGAGTCACCCACACTGCATGTTTTGCGTAACAATGAAAGGGTACCGTTTTCGTTTTCAATTTTCGATCCTTTTGTTCTTCTACTCCTGGTATTTTGGACTGTTGATCGATGGTTTAATATAAAAGACTACTGAAAAGACTCCTTGTAGAAAAAGACCTCTAAAAATGCTCCAAATCGTAAAAATATGACTTTTTATACACTCACATTGAAATGTGGTCGTATATTGTCCGGCCGGCGTCCACAATTGCTTGTGGAAGCTCTAGAGGCTAAATGTAATATTCGATTGACTTTAAATTTATACACAGTGTTTAAGGTCATGAGACGAAGAAGCCTATTGTTTTTCAGCGATTTCCGACAATAACTACCAGAGTTATTGCCCTTGATCACTTCAAAAAATCTTGTGGACGCTCTAGAGGCCAAAGTTAAAGTTCCAATTTCATATTTTCTAAGAAAGTCAAAACATAATTATTTCTATGTCGTTTGCTCAAAAGGTTACAACTCACTATTATATGATCATGGGCAAAATTTTTGGGGCATTACAAAGGCTGACACCCGCTGATAGAGGAAATAGTTACTCAATTACCTCCCTTGTTTTCCCATTCCTCTCCATGGACGGCCATCTTCAAACGTTTGAATTTGAAGTTGAAAATGATATTTTTGCCAATTTCTCAACTGGCAATAGTGAATTATTGGATTAATAGGATTATTTTTTAACAAGGTAGGACTGTTTATAGGTTCAATCTATTTTAGGGCTTTATTTTAATACATTTTAAAAATATAACTTAAAAAAATGCTATTGGAACTTTAATATGAGACAAAGAAACCTATCGGTTTTCAGCAATATTTCTAATAATTAGTGCCAGCGTTGTGGCCCTTGATTACTTCAAAAAATCTTTTGGATGCTCTAGAGGCCAAAGTTAATATCCGATTGACTTTAAATTTATACACAGTGTTTAAGGTCATGAGACGAAAAAGCCTATTGATTTTCAGCGATTTCTGATAATTACTGCCAGAGTTATGGCCCTTGATCACATCAAAAAATCCTGATGTGGACGCTCTAGAGGCCAAAGTTAATACCCGATTGACTTTAAATACACACACACTGTTTAAGGTCATGAGACGAGGAGCCTATTGATTTTCAGTGATTTCAAATAATTACTTCCAGAGTTGTCTCCCTTGATCACTTCAAAAAACCTTGTGATGCTATAGACGCCAAACTTATCATCCGATTGACTTCAGATTGGTACACAGAGTTTAAGGTGTTGAAACAAACAAGTATTTTGATTTTCAATGAATTTTGATAACTGAACTGCTAAATCCATGATATTAAATGTTTCCTATACTAATTGTAAGCGTGGGGCAAAACTTTTATAAAAAGCAAACAAATTCTAATGATTTTCAGATAATTACATAATGAGTTGTTACTCTTAATCAGATTTTAGTGTATTACAAATGCTTCATTACCAAAAAAAAGTAAAAATATGCGACAACCCTTGTTGACTGCCCGGACGACTTAGCTGCTGTGGGCGTATGTTTCGTTGCCTGGCAACCTATCTTTGGATTTTCGATCTCTTTTTTTCAGCTACCCTTGACATTTAAAAAAAATGATACAATGATTTCACACAACAGGCTAGGTATTAAGTATTAGACTCTCGATTGACAAGAGTTTCATCGCCCTCCCTTCGTTATAACCAAAGGTATCGTGCCCTAAAGAATCAACAAATCAGCTTGCTTATCTCTGCTTACCCTAGACAGAAAATGCTCATCTTTGAACTCAATCATGACATTGACCTAGTGAACGTCTACACCAAGATTGAAAATTCTAGCTCAATTAGAAGGCGAGTTATTGTGTTCCAAGGTCTTGGCCAATCAAATTGCTTCTAGTTTTCATTTTCAATTCAAAATAGCGACCACCAGTTGACCTAAATCAAAATTCTGCACTAAGCCTTCTTTAGACATTCTATCAAGGTTTCAGAAAATATCCCATATCTGTAAGTAAAATATCAAAAAAGCATTATTTACTTTTATGTTTCAAGATGGTGGCACTTTCAGTTGAATCGACAAACTTCATATTTTGTGTACAAATCAGTAATTACTTATCTAGTATCCCCCCCAAAAATCAGGTCATTTTGACCTATATTTCGACGATTTTTTTTTGAAAACATTGATCCTTAATTTCACCAAGGGGAGATAATTTAGAAAATTTCTGAGGACATCATTGAAGTTGCATTGGCAAGTTCTACTTACATTCTAAATTTCATGAAAATCGCACAACTACATCTATTAAAGAAATAGTCAGGTTGGTCTCAACTTCCGGTTGGTAATCACAGCGACGAAGTTTCGAAATTCGAAAATCCGAAATTGCAGATTTGAAGTTAATGTCTCAAGATACTCAAAGAAAAAAGAATTAGTAAAATAGGTCAAATAGTCACAAAGTTACAGCATTGTAGGTCAAATGCATTCGTTCGTAAAATTTGGTGATTTCAGATTCGTTATACATTTTAAAAATATATTTAATCAAGGGGGGGGGGGGTGTTAGGTGGAAATTTCAGAAAGATCCCATGGATAGGTCATATAAATAATCCGTACAAGAAAAAATAAATCATTAAAACCGGTCACAATCTAGTGAAATTAATGTGATTTTTCACTCGTAAACACCTTTGTCGGCACAAAAAGCATCAAAGGCAAAATTCGAATTTTTGAAATATTCAAATACCAAAAATTCGACCCGTATCCCGGCTATCCTGAAATTTTGATCCTTAATTTCATCAAGGGGAGATAATTTAGAAAGTTTGTGATCATATTTTTGAAATCGCATCGGTAGGATCTACTTCCTTACTAAATTTCATGAAAATCGTGCAACTATTACAGCGACGAATTTTCGAAATTCGAAAATCTGAAACTGCAGATGAAAATATTTTTTTACAAGGTACTTAAAGAAAAAAGAATTAGTAAAATAGGTCAATAAATAACAAAGTTACGACTATACATTGTTAGTTTTTTCGTTCGTAAAATTCGGTGATTTTGAATTTGTAAAATGTTTTGAAAATATATTTAAACAACTTTCACTCCCCATTTTTGGGGGGGTAGGTCAAAATTTCAGAAAGATCCTATGGTTAGATTCTGAGAAATCCGATTTTGCAGAAAATACACACACAAAAAATAATAATAATCTTAACAGAAACAATAAGCTCAACTAGATCTGCTAAGCAGATATTAAAGCTTTCATATTCACAATCACTTCCTATCACATGTCATGGGTCATATAAATAATCCGAACAAGAAAAAATAAATCATTAAAATCGGTCACAATCTAGTGAAATTAATGTGATTTTTCATTCGTAAACAACTTTGTCGGCACAAAAAACATCAAAGGTAAAATTTGAATTTTTGAAATATTCAATTACCAAAAATTCAACCCGTATCCCGGCTATCCTGAAATGTATTAATATCAGACATAGGAGATGCATTGAACATACTATGCCCTATTGTGTTTGTTTACAAGTCCGTAATTGTCGATTTTTCACTATGTTTCATATTCACTTCAAAATGGCGACCATCATTTGACCTAAATCAAAATTCTGCTCTGAACTTTTTTTAGGCTTTCCTTCAAGGATTCAGAAAATGTAACTCCCATGTCTGTAAGTGCAATATCGAAAAAGTTCTATTGTTTTTTCACGTTTCAAGATGGTGGCACTTCCGGTTCGATCGACAAACTCCATATTTTGTTTACGAATCAGTAATTACTTGTCTAGTATCGAAAAAAACAAATTAGGTCATTCTGACCTTTATTTTGACAATTTTTTTGAAAAATTTGATCCTTAATTTCACCAAGGGGAGATAATGTAGAAAATTTTAAAAGTCATTTTTCAAGTCGCATCAGTATGGTCTACTTACATACTAAATTTCATGAAAATCGTACAACTAAAGATACATTATTGGAGAGCAAAAAATGACTTTTGTCAGTCTTCCTTTGGGCCTCAGATGTCATAGAAATTATAAATTGGATCTTTATTTAAACAACAAGACAAAAATCAACTCCGTAGACCCACGGATGGCTTGGATTGTGCTCGAATTTAAACAGGATTTCGTTTAGTGATTTAATCACAATGGCGTCATGGGCGGGGTTTCTTCGTGACGTTGACGTCATCATACTTTCGGACATTATTCATAAAAGACGGCGATGACCGAGGCTATACACAAGCTTCACTAGATGCCGTTTAAACATTACTTGATAATCGAGACTATGTAGGTGGAGTTAAGGCCTGTCAATCGACGATCGGCCATACGAAGAATTGGTGAAGATGCAATTCAATCCTATTTCTAGTCAAACATTACACTGGTAGTAACTATGTTCAGAATGAAGTAATTTGACTGAAATTTTCAATATATTCTTGTTTCATCATCTATTTTTGAACTATTATAGCAAGAATGGCTAAATCCTTTTAAAAATCTCCCATAATGTAACTTTAAAGAAGTTGTCAAATTGGTCTTAACTTCTGGTTCGATATCACAGCGACGAATTTTCAATGTATTCAAAGAAAAAAGAATTAGTAAAATTGGTCAAAAAATAACAAAGTTACGACTATGCATTGTCAGTTTTTTTGTTCGTAAATTTCGGCGATTTCGGATTCGTAAAACGTTTTGAAAATATATTTTATCAACAGCCACCACCCATTTTTGGAGGGATAGGTAAAAGATTCAGACAGATCCTATGGTTAGATTCTGTCAAATCCGATTTGTGGATAAAACACCCAAAAAAAAATAATAATAATATTAATCTTAACAGAAACAATAAGCTTTCATATGTAATATGAAAGCTTAATAATTTTAACAAAAACAATTGTGTTTCACACAAGCTACTGAAAAAAATGATACAATGATTTCACACAACAGGCTAGCTGTTAATGTTAAGACTCTCGATTGACAAGAGTTTCATCGCCCTCCCTTCATTATAACCAAAGTTATTGTGCCCTAAAGAATCAACAAATCAGCTTGCTTATATTTGCTTACCTAAGCAGAAAATGCTCATCTTTAACATCAATCATGACATTGACCTAGTGAACGTCTACACCAAGATTGAACATTTTAGCTCAATTAGAAGGAGAGTTATTGTGTTCCAAATTCTCGGCCATTCAAATTGCTACCATTTTTCATATTCACTTCAAAATGGCGACCATCAGTTGACCTAAATCAAAATTCTGCTCCGACTGTTTTTTAGGCCTTCCTTCAAGGATTCAGAAAATATAACTCCCATGTCTGTAAGTACAATATCGTTCTATTGATGTTTCATGTTTCAAGATGACAAACTCCATATTTTGTATGTGAATCGGTAATTACTTGTCTAGTATCGAAAAAAAAAAAATTAGGTCACTCTGACCTATATTCTGTTGATTTTTTTTTTTTAAATTTTGATCCTTAATATCATCAAGGGGACATAATTTAGAAAGTTTGTGATCATATTTTTGAAATTGTATTGGTAAGATCTACTTACTTACTAAATTTCATGAAAATCGTGCAACTATTAAAGAAGTTGTCAAGTTGGTCTAAACTTCCTGTTCGAAATCACAGCGACGAATTTTCGAAAAATCTGAAACTGCAGATGAAAATGTTTTTTTACAAGGTACTCAAAGAAAAAAGATTTAGTAAAATAGGTAGGGGTGTGACGATTAGTCGGTTTAGTCGTAGTCGGTTCGGTTTTACCTACAAACCGGTTCAAGTTTCGGGAAATCGATAGTCGTCTAAAAAAATACAGCATGACATAAACCAGTCGCCTGAATATTATAGCATGTTTTTTTTTAAAAAGATACATGTATTAACAATCGACAATTATGGGGGCGAATAAGCAATAAGCTACATCATTGATAAATGTTCGACAATAATAATAATGAGACAGTATATTCTGTAATCGGTCGTAGATATTCCCGCGATAACAAGCGAATATGTTTTTGCATACCTAATGAAGTTATTTAAGAATATGTTATTTGATTGGTCGGTCACTAAGGTCAATGGTTGACGTGCCCAATCAGAAACAAGCAATCCTCCAGGTTAGGTCAATAGGCATGCGCACTCAGCTGATGCCCAGGGTTTATCACTAATATTATTGATCAATACGTCATTGTTTGTCAATTTTTTTAAATCTATTTTTATGTTGTATTTATTACTTTTATTAAAAAGGTTAAACATGCGATTTGAACAAACTCGTAGTACAAACAAAACCAAATTTTTAATGTCGCCATTACAGTTTTAAGCTACGTATATAAAGGCCAGTATATTCGCGTGTATTGTAGACCATGGAAGACTAATATTTTTCAGTTAGTTTCACATTACCGACTAAACCGAATCGGTTCGTTTTTTTAGCCGCCGACAAACCGGTTCAAGTTTTGCTTAGTCGTCACACCCTTAAAAATAGGTCAATAAATAACAAAGTTACGACTATGCATTGTTAGGTTTTTGGTTAGTAAAATTCGGTGATTTTGAATGCGTAAAACGTTTTGAAAATATATTTAAACAACTTTCACACCCCAGTTTTAGGGGGGTAGTTCAAAATTTCAGAAAGATCCTATGGTTAGATTCTGAGAAATCTGATTTGCAGAAAATACACAAAAAAAAAATAATAATAATCTTAACAGAAACAACTAGACCTGCATGCAGGAATGACGGGTTTCACTGGTGCCATGTTACCTTTGAACTTGAACTTGTGTCACTTTCGGTGCCACGTTACCCTTGAACATATGTCACTTCCGGTATCAATGAAACCAATATACAGGTTTCCACATAAGCATTGCACACATCAAATAAAATGGAAACAGAAACAAACAAATCCAGCAATATCATTTCATTTTATACATTTGTTACATGTAATTGATCCTGACAAAATTACAGTACTTCCGGTGATAATGTAAATGTTCCATTAGTTTTATGAAATCAGAAATGGCATAAGGCATCTCATGGTGAAAATTTTAAGTAAATCGAATAATAATTGCCACTTTTATAGACCAAAAACCTTGAAAAGTGACGTGTAGAAAATCGTCTATTTCTCGGCAACCGTACAAGTTAGAAACCATTTTTTGGTATTTATATGACCGTATGGGTTTAATCTATTTGTTGATTGGAATCAAATATCATAATTGTATAAACATTACAAATCAGACTCATTTGAATAAAATATCTGTTTTGAAGGCTTAAAATACAGTTTTTGCCAAAATGACGTGACTTCCGGTGATAATGAAAACGTTAAATTAGTTTTATAACATCGTCTATGACATTAGGCTTCAAAGGGTGAAAATTTTATGAAAATCGAATAATAATTGACACTTTTATGGGCCAAAAACCTTCAAAAGTGACTTTTAGAAAATCGCCTATATCTCGGCAACCGAACAAGTTAGAAACAATCTTATGATATCTTTTTGACCGTATGAATTTTGTTAATATGTGAATTTAAACCAAAAGTTGATTTTATTATTATATGTGACATAATTCTTGGTTGAAAAAAATATCGATTTCAAAAGTTAAAAATTGAGTTTTTGACTAAATGACGTCACTTCCGGTGTCAATTTTAAATAGTAATCAACATGATATAACGCACACTTGCTTTTTGAATCAAATGATGTCACTTTTGTGAATATCCATTAATAATTGACTATTTTACAGGCAAAATTGCGAAAACAGTGACTTATGCAAAACTGCCCTTTTCTCGGCAACTGCTTATATTACAAACTAATTTTTACATACATTCTCTTCGTATGGATTATAGCTACAAGTTTATAAAAGTTATGTAAAAATATTTTAAAATCTGAAAAGCCTGAATGGGTTGTAAATAGGTCAATTTTACGCCTTTTTTCACCCCTTAATCCAATTTGCTAGAAAATGAAATAGAAATTAAAAAAACTGCTTCCGCCATTTTTTGCGCCTTGAAAGGACACACTCTTTGAGTCATATAATTTTTCAAAAAAATAATATTTGTTTTTGAAGATCGTAAAAAACTGTCAAAATTGTAGTTTTTGGTGAAATTATGCCACTTCCGGTGCCGACAGATAACACTATCGGTAACAAAAAAAATGACAATTGAGACAACAAAGCATATAAAGTTTGTTTTATACAAATCGAACAATAAAAAAATAATCTAGGACTGAAATACTGAATTAGCCAATGGCGGCCAAGGAAAATTACTGAGACAAAAATTTTTAACATTTTTGCGCAAGTCAGATGACTCTTTAATTCTGTGTACAACACGACTAAAAAATATTCATAAATAAAAAAGTTTTTTGTAAAATTTTAAATTTTCAAAATTTGGCGCCTAATATCTTCGAAGATTTGCCGAAAATCAAAAATCGAAAGTAGCGTAGCTATGTGCCCTGTCTCAGACTATGCCAAAATGTATCGAAAGTTAAAATCCAATGATTATTGTTAAAATTACTGCAATATTTTCAAAAACGATAACTTCGGTGATTTCGGACATTTCGCATTGTCGCAGAACGTTCAAAATAGCTTTATCCTCTAAGTCACACCCACTTTCCCAGTAAACCCGAAGAAATCATAACGATGCGACACGTAGTTGCTGAGATCTATTCAAATTGGAATCTGAATAATAATAATAATAATAATAATAAGAACTAGACCTGCAAGCAGCACTGAACCGGCTTTCAGGAATCATACAGGAAGTTTATTATACCATAGCCAACCCATTGAGCTACCGAACTAAACTTTAGTTGTTTTGCTTCAGTGACACCCTCTACCATATGTAAAAGTAATATTTGCTGGCGAAAAGAGCGGTCAAAATTGTAAATTATGGCAAAATTACGTCACTTCCGGTGCCGAAAGAAATTTTTATAGGTGAAAAATAAGTCGAAAATTTGCAACATACAAAATTTGTTTAATACATATCGGGCAATTGAAAATTAACCTATAACCCATAAACTGAAATTAAGAAGGTAAAATAATTAAAAGTGACCCTTTTAGAAGCCTTTTCTTGATATCAATATGATGGTATTGATTCAATCTTACTGCCCATTAGAGTCAGACGTTATAAAGTTAAACAAATAATAAATATAAATCCCTTCAAAAAAATGTTTGTTTTGAAGGCTAAAAATACGTTTTTTGCAAAAATTACATTACTTCCGATGATATTGAAAATGTTAACTTAGTTGATAGGCATCAAATGGTAAAAAAATGATAAAAATCGAATAATAATATTGACACTTTTATAGAGAGAGAGAGAGAGAGAGAAATGGGGTTTAACGTCCACTCGACACAAACTAGGTCATTTTGGGACTAACATATGGTTTCAGTTTTATTTCAATAATTCGCTTGCGCGTAGGGGTCTTTAGCAGTGGGAGGAAACCGGAGTGCCCGGAGGAAACCCACGAGGTTGAGAAGGCGCCCCCATCTCCATGTCACATACGCTCGCACCAGGGCTCGAAACCACAGCCGCAAGCCAGAGGTGACCGGCCAGCTAGAGGGCGAAGCGCGGCACTCTAGACCACTAGGCCATCCCAACCCCCCGACACTTTTATAGACCAAAAACCTTGAAATGTGACTTATAGAAGATCGCCTATTTCTCTGTAACTGTACAAGTTAGAAACCATTTTGTGGTGGTCGTATGGTTTCATTCTATTCGTTGATGGTAATCAAATATCATAATTTTAAAAATATTATAAGGCAGACTCATTTGAATAAAATATTTGTTTTTTAGGTTAAAAATACAGTTTTTGCAGAAATGACGTCATTTCCGGTCACAGTGAAAATGTAAAATTGGCTTGAACTAGTCCACATTGACATTAGGCATCAAATGGAAAAAAAATATTGCAAATCGAATAATAATTCACTCTTTTATAGGCAAAATAACGTGAATAGTGATGCATGCAAAATTGCATATTTCTCGGCAACTGCTCATATTTCAAACTAATTTTCGCATACATTCTCTTCGTCTAGATTATTGCTACGAGTTTATGAAAATCACAAATAAATATTTCAAAATATGAAGACGCTGAATGAATTGTAAATAATTGAATTTTACACTTTATTTTACATTTTATTCGAAATTGCCCGAAAATGAAATTGAAATTTAAAAAATCTGAGCTAAAAATTTTATACACCTTTGCAGGGTGTATCCTTTTAGTTATATCAGTTTTAAAAAAAAAAATATTTGCTTTCAAAAAGTGGTACCGAACTGTCAAAATTGTAGTTTTTGTTAATATTACGTCACTTCCGTTGCCGACAGAAAAATTTCACCGTAACAAAAAAAATTGCAATTGGGACCACGGAGCATATGAACTTTGTTTTATACAAATCGAACAATAAATACTTTTTCTGGTTACGAAAAACTAAATGAGCCGATGGCGGCTAACGCAAATTACCAAGACATTTTTTTTATCATTTCTGCTCAAGTAGGATGATATTTTAACCCTGTGTAAAATACCATCAAAAAATATTCATAAATAAAAAAGGTTTTCGCAAAAAAAAAAAAACAATTTTCAAAATATCGGACATTTTTTCGACTACTTCCGGTTTTACGAAGTTCTTTGGATACTTAACTTTCTGTACCAGAAGTGTCAGAAACATCCATTGAGTAGTTTTGGAAAAAAAGATAAATTAAAGAGCGTTTCCAAAAATTTAACGATTTTTCAATTTTTTTCAAAGTTTGAGGCCATTTTTGGACCTCTTATATTATTTCAATGCTTTTCATTTTGGATTCACTATATAGACAACCGATAGGACTTTGAGTAAGAAAAGTTTAAGAAAAATCTGCGGCGTTATTTTCGAGAAAAGGGCGTCTCAGAATGTTAAAAAATCGGAAAATACTAGATTTTTGGCATACAATAATTTATTTACTAATCATCGAAATCGTATTATTTAGACACACGGTATGGCTATTATTGTCGGAATAGTTTTAATAGGCGGTTTGGGCACTAAAATAGCCACAGGGCTCTGTAATGACAAATTACATTATCTGATCAGATAAAATGCCCCTGAGAAATCCTATGTTCAAAAGTGCCAAAAATGCAAAAAAATTAAAATATCGAAAATTAAATTTCAAAAACTACATACATATTATACATCGTTAGAATCGTAATTAGGTCAGCTATCTGAATATACAATCTTTTTTTGAAAATCTCTTAAAATAAAAAAAAAGTAGAGCATTTTCCAAAATTTCACGATTTTTCGACTTTTTTCGATTTTCAGTCCGTTATTTCACCTATTCCAGATATTTCAAAGTCTTATTGGATGGCTTCATGCAAAAAACGTCCGAAAGGACTCTCGATAGAAAAAATTAAAAAAAAAGTTGCGGTTAAGTTTTCGAGATACAGGCGTCCAAAAATGCTAAAAATCAGAAAATACTTGATTTTCAGCGTGCCATATTTTGCTTCCTGCTAATCGTATCCTTACGAATTGGGTATCATTCAGTGGTCCAATCAGCGCCCGACCAAATGATACCTTAATTCGTTTAATCCGTTGATATCGGACGGAGAAATCGTGTTTTTACCCAAAACACACATTTTTCACATTTTTTTCAAAATATCGCATATTATTTCGACTACTTCCGGTTTACGGATTGTTGTTGAAATTGCTTTAAACGGTGGTTTGACCATATTACTTCATGTTCCAGGAATTTCAGAAGCGTCGATCTGGCCGTAAAACGAAACTTAAGCTCACAAAATGTGAAGAAAATTCGAAAAAAATCGAAAAATAAAGGGCGATAACTCTGAATGAAACTTATATTACTGGAACCGGATTGCCTTCAGGTATCCAAAAATGTAGGTCAAATTTTAAAATTTTGAAAAATAACAAAAAATGTGTCTTAAACAACATATTTTCATTTTTCGAACGCTAGAAGTCAGCGGCGAAGTTTCGAAATTGCAAAATTTTCAACTGCTATCGTCCGAGAAAAGACTCAGGGTTTCCAAAAATGTAATTTGTATGAAAATAGATACAGAATTGACGAATCTACGGCCGTTTTTTAAATATTTGGCACCGCACGAAATTCGGCCACTTCCGGTCTGCGCAGAAGTTTCAAATACAGTGGAAGGGATAGCCACCATATGGTTTCCTGATAGAAAATTATGTCCCAGACCTGTATCTGTTACAGACACTGAGAAATAGGCTCCCCCGAAAAATAAAATAATAATAATAAATAATAATTTTAGTAATCACAATAGGCTTTCAGACGAAAGTCTGAAAGCCTAATAATAATTTTAACAAAAACAATAGTGTTTCACACAAGCTACGCAGTGTGAAACCCTAATAAGCTTTTATATGAAATATATTACATATGAAAGCTTAACTAGATCTGCTAAGCAGATATTAAAGCTTTCATATTCACAGTCACTTCCGGTCACATGTCATGGGTCATATAAATAATCCAAACGAGAAAAAATAAATCATTAAAATGGGTCTCAATCTAGTCAAGTTAAAGGGACAATCCCGATAAGAACAGAGTCTCAAAAATTAAAGTCCAAGTATTTATGAAATTTATGGACCAAAATATAGTGGCATGGTGTATTTACCTTGTCTCAAAATTTCAGCTCAAAATATTGAGTCGTTTTGACGTGAACGTCAACACTGCTTATCCGGACACGCAACACTTTTAAGATTTCGGGTCAATTTTTTCATTGGGTGACCTGATAATCGATTAATGTTTCTTGAGAGGTCTATACAGTGAATGCCCTGTACTTGATAACAAAAGGTAAATTTCACCTACATATTATTTTTATAGAACAAAGTCTGGTTTTATCCAGATACTGTATAATAAAACGTTCTCCATTTCTATACGAAGACTGTCAGGTTTAACTTATTTACAAGCGTATCACAAATATTGGGTTAGTAGGTATGCCTTAGGTTATGGATTTTAAAGGATTTTAACACAAAATTAAGCAGTTTTATTCCCCAAAAAGTTATCGGGATTGGCACTTTAATGTCATTTTTCACTCGTAAACAACTTTGTTGGCACAAAAAACATCAAAGGCAAAATTTGAATTTTTGAAATAGTCAAATACCAAATTCCGGCTATCCTGAAATATATTAATTTCAGACATAGGAGACGCATTGAACATACTATGCCCTATTGTGTTTGTTTACAAGCCTGTAAATGTCGATTTATCACTATTTTTCATATTCACTTCAAAATGGCGACCATCAGTTGACCTAAATCAAAATTCAGCTCTGAACGTTTTTTAGGCCATCCTTCAAGGATTCAGAAAATATAACTCCCACGTCTGTACATGTAAGTGCAATATCGCAAAAGCCTTAGGGACTTTTCACTTTTCAAGATGGTGGCACTTCCAGTTCGATCAAAAAACTCCATATTTTGTGTACTAATTAGTAATTATTTGTCTAGTATCCAAAAAAAATTTTAGGTCATTCTTACCTATATTTCGACGATTTTTTTTGAAAACTTTGATCCTTAATTTCACCAAGGGGAGATAATTTAGAAAATGTCTAATCATATTTTTGAAGTCGCATCGGTAAGATCTACTTACATGCTAAATTTCATGAAAATCGTACAAATATTAAAGAAGTTGTCAAATTGGTCTAAACTTCCGGTTCAAAATCACAGCGACAAATTTTCGAAATTCGAAAATATGAAATTGCAGACTTGAAATAATTGTCTCAAGGTACTCAAATAAAAAAGATTTAGTAAAATAGTTCAAATAGTCACAAAGTTAAGGCATTGTAGGTCAAATGCATTAGTTTGTAAAATTCGGTGATTTCGGATTCGTAAAACGTTTTGAAAATATTTTTAATCAACAGCCACCACCCATTTTTGGGGGCCTGTGTGTTCTCTATCATATCAACCTTGGGTAGGTTAATATCCTATACAAATATTATATTGAATCAATATCCAATATATGTAGTCAGTAATATATTTATAAGAAATGTCAAACTCAGTATATATGTATGTTGAAGAAATGGAAGTTTTGAAATTTCCTTAAAAATGTGTAATTGTGTGCCACCTTTGGCAGTGCACTTAAAATTATGAGTTTTTATTCGGGAGAGAAATAGTTTTTTATTGTTGCATATTTTCAAAAACCGTAATGCCTGTGAATAGAAAACATTATATAGTCAGGGGTCAAAATTCATGATATTGGAACTGAGGCAGTTTTTTCAAAAAATGCCACAGTAATCCCTTCTTCATTACGGCAGTATTTGTGTACACTATGGCAAAACTTTCATTTGACTTTCATCACTACGGCATTTTTTTAAACTGATAAATTTGATTAACCCTTGTGTGTACATGTCGCACGAAAAACGTTGTCGGTTACTAGGGGTAATCTAAGACCCCAGACATAAATAGGTTTTTGGGTGAATAATTTTATTCAAATACGATCAAACTACACCTTCATATCAAGACTGAACAATAATCAATCAGGCTAAAACAAAATATTTCATGTATTATCAGTGATGAGTGATGATAAGAATAATAAGATTTTTCTGAAACCATACAAATCTAAAAATGTCGTAATTGTCATGTTCCACGTAGAATCGTCTTTTGATGGGGTTGGTAGAGAACCTTGATTTGTTTTCAGATCTAGATTACTAGAATAACCAAAACAATATTATCAGTAAGAAAGATTCCTCATACAAAGCTAGCACCGATTGCAGGACAAATTAGACACCTGTAACAACCAAAATGTTGAAATGAAAGGGAAGGGGGGTCCACAAGACCCCTGGTATCCGTTAATGTAATAAAATATTCGTAGTTTCTTATCAAATGATGAATGTTGCCACTACCTCACGTCCATTCTATTTTGCAGCATTATACTCGACATCAAGTAGCTGACAATGTATAAAATTCTCGCTAGACAATTATGAACCAGTTTCTCACAAACGTTAAGGATATGGTCGTTGGGGTCCAAAAGACCCCTTGTATACGCACAAGGGTTAATAAAGATTATAAATAATAAATAAACTATAAGTATATATGTTTGCATTTGTAATGTGTGTTTAGTATATTATTATAACAGTAGGTCACCACAAACACCCTAAAAATGTTTAGGACTTTACGTCAACCGCAGTCCATATAAATATCGTAATAAATCCGTTTTATTTCTCCGAAATTAGGAGGTATAAAATTATTGCAAGCCCGCGAATCTGCTTTGGCTCAGCGACACGAAGATTCGTGCAATTCTATATAATCCGTATTTACTTGAATTTCACCAAATATAAGTAAACTATCATGGCACGTAACTTGCGTTTTAAATGAATACTTCGCCGTTGAGGTGTGGAATTTCGATTATAAAATATCCGTATCGTAGTACCATAATTTGATTATCGAAAGACAACTTCACACCCGTGCATGACATCATTACACGAACATCATGCGGTGGACATGTAACGCCCCCTGGAATGCCTTTCTTACATTACGTCTATATTTACGGCTTTACGCTAAAAATTATATTTGATTTGGTCATATTTTTCCTGTAAATTCTTCATAGCCTTTATTTCTGTAAATTGATTTGTACTTGTTAAATGAATTAATACGCCAGACAACGAGCCGTGTCCATTTCCATTCCAGTAGAAGTAGGTCAGATGACTGGGGGTGGGAGGGGAGGGGGTAAGTGTTTTATTTATTTTGATATAAATACATGTACTTCATAATGCTATAAACTAGTGGCAAACAGACGAAAATATGCGTAGATCGTGTACCGTATAGGCTATCCGTTTCATGGGCATCTGAATGAACGACTTGTATTATTGCTATCTGCGTACGTGCGCCCGCTAATGTGACGCCAGGTAAATAGCCAATTCCACACCGTTCGATCTATTTTTAGTAGCTATGACAGCTGTGTGGTTCGAGATCTAATTCGATAGAAAAACCCAGGAAAGAAACAAACCAATAAATTATTATTTTCTGTTATGCCGTGGATTACGCATTGGACAACGGCAATTTCAGTGACGACTACGGCAAATTGCCGTCCTCATAATAGTCATATTCTTAAATAAAATACCACGGCAAACGATGCCGTAGTTATTATTCATTTTCTACGGCAATTTCGCTAAATACCACGGCAATTGCCGTGGGTGCCGTCGTGAATTTTGACCCCTGTATAGTGTACATGTAGTATCTGGTATTTTACTGTAAGTTTATGGGTATTTTACTACTTCAAAACCAAATTTGTCTGTTTTATCGAATATATACTGATATTAAATTTATCGTTAATTATATTGATGTCCAGGTCAAGAACAGAGGCATTTATAGTGCCCGAATTTTCTCTATTTAATATAAGTTCAGGAGGATATATTTCACCTTTATATTTATTGTCCCCCGCCTTTCGAAGAAAGTTGGGGGACTATTAAAATGGGTTCGTCCGTCTGTCTGTCTGTCTGTCTGTCTGTCTGTCCGTCTGTCTGTCCGTCACACTTTTTGGGACACAATAACTCTCTTCCTAATTGAGCTAGAATTTTCAAACTTGGTGTATGTGTTTATTAGGTCAATGCCTTGATGGAGTTCGAAGATGAGCATTTTCTGCTTAGGGTAAGCAGAGATAAGCAATTTGATTGGTTGATGCTTTGGGACACGATAACTTTAGTTCTAATTAAGTGAGATTGATGAAACTTGGTGTATAGTTTCATTATAGTAATACCTTGACTAAGTTCGATAATGAGCATTTTCTGCTCAGGGTAAGCAGAGCTATACGCAATTTGATTGGTCGAGAATTTGGAACACAATAACTCTCCTTCTAATTGAGTTAAAATGTTCAAACTTGGTGTATATGCTTATTAGGTCAATGCCTTGATGGAGTTTGAAGATGAGCATTTTCCGCTTAGGGTAAGCAGAGATAAGCAATTTGATTGGTTGATGCTTTGGGACACGATAACTTTAGTTCTAATTAAGTGAGATTGATGAAACTTGGTGTATAGTTTCATTACAGTAATACCTTGACTAAGTTCGATAATGAGCATTTTCTGCTCAGGGTAAGCAGAGCGATACGCAATTTGATTGGTCGAGACTTTGGAACACAATAACTCTCCTTCTAATTGAGTTAAAATGTTCAAACTTGGTGTATATGCTTATTAGGTCAATGCCTTGATGGAGTTCGAAGATGAGCATTTTCCGCTTAGGGTAGGCAGAGATAAGCAATTTGATTGGTTGATGCTTTGAGACACGATAACTTTAGTTCTAATTAAGTGAGAGTGATGAAACTTGGTGTATAGTTTCATTACAGTAATACCTTGACTATGATCGATAATGAGCATTTCCTGCTCAGGGTAAGCAGAGCGATACGCAATTTGATTGGTTGAGACTTTGGAACACAATAACTCTCCTTCTAATTGAGTTAAAATGTTCAAACTTGGTGTATATATATATGCTTATTAGGTCAATGCCTTGATGGAGTTCGAAGATGAGCATTTTCCGCTTAGGGTAGGCAGAGATAAGCAATTTGATTGGTTGATGCTTTGAGACACGATAACTTTAGTTCTAATTAAGTGAGAGTGATGAAACTTGGTGTATAGTTTCATTACAGTAATACCTTGACTATGATCGATAATGAGCATTTTCTGCTCAGGGTAAGCAGAGCGATAAGCAATTTGATTTGCCGAGACTTTGGAACACAATAACTCTCCTTCGAATTGAGTTAAAATGTTCAAAATTGGTGTGTATGCTTATTAGGTCAATGCCTTGATGGAGTTCGAAGATGAGCATTTTCTTCTTACGGTAGGCAGAGATAAGCAATTTTTGGAGGACACTTCGTGTTCAGTTTGATTGGTCGATACGTTTGAAAAAAATAAATGTGCGATTAATTAATATGTGTCATCTATTTATTTTGGGATTTCGGCGGGGGACATCAGCCTCACTGTTGGCTTGTTGAAATTACCATTGTCATTGATGGGTGTTATGTCATCAATGTAACGAAAGGTATAATTTAGACTTTTAGCTACCTTGTAATCTGTTTTTTCTTTTTTGGTCTTGAAAACAGAATTCGTATATAAATGTGCTTTTGCCATAAATGGGGCGGGGTCAGTTCCCATTGGTAAACCAATCGTTTGTTTTATTATCTGATCCCCAACCTCAAATATGGCATTTTTCTTTATCGAAAACTACAGACAGTGATCCATGGTGAATACCGATTAAGATTAGGCGGATTATCATCTTGTACCAGTAAACTCACAGTCGCAAATTTCATTAAAATGACTAATAGTAATAATACTAAGCATATTATCATCGCAGTAATCCATTAAATTGCCCGGACAAAGTTCACTTCTAACACGCAGATTACTTTTTCGAAATTAGATAGAGATTCGCAGGGGTAATCTGTCTAAGGAGGGCAATCTGCGCTCAGCTCAACATATATTAACTGATTTACAATACATTCATCGATTTCCGTTTTTACTCTAATTTCAAATCAGTTATGTTCGGCGAAATAAGCCAGCATCCTCAATCGAATGCAAATTTCTAGTGTCTGGTTATTCCAGTCTACATATGCTGTTTGATTTGGTGCAATGTTTCTAGCCTCGTGCCTCGATTCTCTTGCTAGAGTAGAACTGGGGTTTAAATGCATTATGGTATCTAGCTTTGTTCTTCGAGTTCCTTGTTGCAAATGTTGCTGGAGTGCATTATGGTACACGATTCATGTACCAATGGTAAAATGTTTATTTTGTCTTAAATATTGGATATCAGAAGCCCATCATTTCCCGGTAAGATCACAGCATCAATGTTGATTTAAATTGACAAATAATTTGTGTTTTCAATGTTGAAGATTTTGGATGATATTGAGTTAGACTTAGAGAAGTTGTCAACCTCTTCTCTTCTACTTCTAGACTTCTTGACAGTCTTGTCTCTCCCTTTCCAGTCAGTGCCATTGTTGAACTTTGCTAAACAAATAGTTTGTTTATTGTGTTTGTTTGTGTTTATTATCCCTTTACCAATGTAACTGGCTCTGTGGTAGCTAAACATGCTACTGAGTAAGACAATAGACTGACACGATACTGTATCTTTTTTTGGTTGCTTCTACAACAAGCAGGTGTAGAAATTGGGAACCAGACATTTATAGTGGTTTATCAGCAGTGTTGTAACAAAATTCTTTCAGCATTTATTTGAAACTCTTGTTTTTTTTGTAAATCTCTTACATAGTTCTGACTGTTGAAGTATGATAGAAATCAACAATGGCATTTATTGATGAAAGAAACGCTTGAACTGTTTGGTCAGTGTTTAATTTTTGCTTGAACGAATGGGTTTCCTTGTTTACAATACAGTATACAACTTCTGGTTGCAACTTAATAGAACTTGGCTTTTTTGTAATCAAAGAAAATACAAAATTGTTGTCTGTTCGATATTTTTCTAAACAAAAGTATTTGATTATAAAGATATAGGCTGTAAATCAATGAATCCAGATTATAGTAGTTTGATCACTGTTGCTTTGGAGGCAGGTTGGTATTTGTTATTTTTCTTAAGTTTACGATTGTGTAAATTAAAATATAAGCCTGGACAATGTCATTAACTTATATATTTATTTACCGGGTAGGTGTTCCATAAGTTTCTAAAAATGTTTATTTGGGTGCTTAAAAATTGACTTTGAAAATATTGGTTAGTTGCTCTACAAATCTTAGATAATACCTGTCTCTCTGTAAACTTATCTTTTTTATGTCCTTCCCTATAAATATGATCACTTAGGAATTCATGAACCAACTAATACACATCCTGATGATCAGAATACAAATGTAGAAAATATCTAGAAAATGGTGTTTAATGTACATGATGACCTACCTCAAGCAAGCAATGTAGGAAATATCTAGAAAATGGTGTTAATGTACATGATGACCTACCTCAAGCAAGCAATTTGCAAACATTGACTGTCCATAGACTAGCTGGCAATCGAAACCACTCCACTTTTAGGCTACTATTCAGTGTCAATTAAAGGAGACCTTACATGTATAATAAGGCACACACATTTGACCCCAACATGGACAGACTTTGCTTTTGATTTTTTTATGCTCATTTAATTTAAAGAATAAGTTTCTTACAGATATCTTGAAATGCAATGTACATGTACTTTAACTGTGCAAATATGAGATCAAATTTGAAATCTGTTAAAACTGTAACCTTTATTGTGTTATGGGTGGGGTGGTGGGGAACTCAGAACAAAATGTTGTGGAGCACTGAAAATCAATGGGCATCATCCCCTCATGAACAAGGTTCCAAAAAGGGGGAAAACACAGCAAAGAAAGGTTGAGAAGAGTTGAAAATCAATTTGAACTGTAGCCACAAAGAGGTGGCAGATTTATACGCCCACATTGAAATGTGGTCGTATATTGTTAATGTCCCTGTCCGTCCACAAGCAATTGTCGTGGATGCTCTAGAGGCTAAAGTTAATAATAATTCTTTATTACCTTACAGGAATTCTTAAACATAGACAAGAGTTGAAAAATTTGATACAAAATAATATATGTTGACAAATGACAGCCTATTGCATTTCGTGAGATATTGCTTGGTTTAGTATACATATGCTTTGGGGGATAAACGATGACTGACATCTTTTTTGTCCCCCGCCTTTCGAAGAAAGTTGGGGGACTATTAAAATGGGTTCGTCCGTCCGTCTGTCTGTCTGTCTGTCTGTCTGTCTGTCTGTCTGTCTGTCCGTCTGTCCGTCACACTTTTTGGGACACAATAACTCTCTTCCTAATTGAGCTAGAATGTTCAAACTTGGTGTATGTGTTTATTAGGTCAATGCCTTGATGGAGTTCAAAGATGAGCATTTTCCGCTTAGGGTAAGCAGAGATAAGCAATTTGATTGGTTGATTGCTTTGGGACACGATAACTTTAGTTCTAATTAAGTGAGAGTGATGAAACTTGGTGTATAGTTTCATTACAGTAATACCTTGACTAAGTTCGATAATGAGCATTTTCCGCTCAGGGTAAGCAGAGCAATTTGATTGGTCGAGACTTTGGAACACAATAACTTTCCTTCTAATTGAGTTAAAATGTTCAAACTTGGTGTATATGCTTATTAGGTCCATGCCTTGATGGAGTTCGGAGATGAGCATTTTCCGCTTAGGGTAAGCAGAGCGATACGCAATTTGATTGGTCGAGACTTTGGAACACAATAACTCTTCTTCTAATTGAGTAAAAATGTTCAAACTTGGTGTATATACTTATAAGGTCAATGCCTTGATGGAGTTTGAAGATGAGCATTTTCCACTTAGGGTAAGCAGAGATAAGCAATTTGATTGGTTGATGCTTTGGGACACGATAACTTTAGTTCTAATTAAGTGAGAGTGATGAAACTTGGTGTATAGCTTCATTACAGTAATACCTTGACTAAGTTCGATAATGAGCATTTTCTGCTCAAGGTAAGCAGAGCGATACGCAATTTGATTGGTCGAGAGTAGTCGAGACTTTGGAACACAATAACTCTCCTTCTAATTGAGTTAAAATGTTCAAACTTGGTGTATATGCTTATTAGGTCAATGCCTTGATGGAGTTCGAAGATGAGCATTTTCCGCTTAGGGTAAGCAGAGATAAGCAATTTGATTGGTTGATACTTTGGGACAAGATAACTTAGGTTCATCTTGATTGATGATTTTTATGCCAATACAATGACTGCATTCTCATTTAGTAATCGATTCGACAGTAACAGTGTATAGAAACGATTGACTTGGACACGAGGGCCCTTTCCTTGGCCAGAGGGGCCCTTTTGTCTGCCTTTAGGGTCCCCCTAACTAGGGTACATTTTCATTTTTCTCGTCGGTTTTAGCATTTTTCTTTATAAAACACTTTTGGATGACACTTCGTGTACAGTTTGATTGCTCGATACATTGAAAAAAATAAATGTGCGATTAATTAATATGTGTCTTCTATTTATTTTCGGATTTCGGCGGGGGACATCAGCCTCACTGTTGGCTTGTGTTTTAAATTTTGGCACTCTGTAGCGACGTCCTAAGGGTAGTAATTTGTATTCACTATAAAGAAAATGTGTTTCATCAATGGCTATTTTTTTGCCCACATTTAATACAAATTTATTGTGCAAACTACTGAGTGGGGTGTGCTGAACTCCTGAAATTTTGCTTGCCGTGTTAACAATTTTGTTTAGCTTAGCTTTGTTTTGGACGACGGTGAGGGAGGGATACCAACATTGGATAGAAAAACAAAGAATGCTTTGTATAAATGAAGAGTAAAAAAGTGAAAGTATGGTTTGGTTAACGTGAAAAGATCTCAATTTGCACATGTAATAGAGGCGTTGTTGACACTTTTTACACACTGTGTTTGTGTTTTGGTTCCATGACAGTTTGTCATCAATAATAGTACCTAGATATTTGTATTCTGAAACAATAATAGTACCTAGATATTTGTATTCTGAAACTTCGCGTTAAGAAGAGATTTCAGTTCTTTTGAAATCCAAGGTTTATTATTAGGAAAGATTTTAATTTCCTTTACGGGGATGATCATTTCAACACAAAAGTTGATATGATTCGAAATAACATCGCACCACTCATTTACATCTGGCGGATCAGACTCGAATATATCCCAGTCTGTACATTCAAAGCACCCCTTAAGACTTTCTAGGGACTCTTTATTCCACGATTTAACGGTCTTATGGATAGGTTTTTCAGATTTTAGTTTTGTCACATATGTTGGAATGAGATGTACATTTGTACAGAGTTATGATCAGAGGAGCCGATTGGAGGCTTGCAGAATGCCTTGTAGGCATTGGTTATATTACCATAGCACAGATCAATTGTTTCCTTCCTCGTTGGGCATTTAACATATCGTGAATATTGGGGTAGTAGCGAATGTAGGCTGCACAAGTTAAAATCTCCAAGAAAGATTTTCGGAGCATCAGGATCGGGAGATAGAGCTTCTAGGTTCTGTATATGTTCATGCATGGTGCTGGCAGCTTTCTTATCATTAGCACTTGGGGGGATATATACCAGAACAACGAATATCTGGCCGAATTCTCGGGGTAGATAGTAGGGCCTGGGTGAAACTGAGCATCCTCGGTTACCCAGTGTACTCATTCCGTTCTACTCCACAATACCCTGGGTTAATCCATAGGGCTTCCACGATTTCAAACTATCTGATTGTAGTTAGAGTGTACAAACCAATCAAAAAACAGTTTACAAACCGGTCTTACGTAGACTCATTAGCGTCATTTTTTATGTCATAGAACTACATTGTTTACAAACAATGTGGTAGCTTGTTTGATCCATTATGAGAAAGTTTGTAAAAGATTTATTATAAAAGAATTGACATGCACACAAAAAGATGGCAGGGAAAGTTCTGTCGTGAAATTTTGAAATGACAGGCGCGGATCGAGAGGGGGGCGCACCCGCCGCACGCCCCCTCTATTTTTTGAGGTGGCGAACAATTTTTAGCTCCAAAAATTCTCGCGAGAAAGGAGAACAAAAATATTTTAGGTTGGAAATCGTAATTTACAGTATTAGTATGAAATTATAGTCCTTTTGGACATTTTTTACACTCAAAAATCACGGTGCACTCCCAAGTTTGTGCAGCACGCCCCCTCTTTCTGAAAATCCTGGATCCGCCCCCGAATGACACTGATTTTTCTACTACGCGGTAGGTATTTTTCCCAAATGACATATTTGTAAAGTGTGCAAGAACGGACTGAGGTACGGTAGCCATGTTTGGGGTATTCTTTGTCTGGAAATGTAGATTTTTCACTCTGTTTCATATTCACTTCAAAATGGCGACCATCAGTTGACCTAAATCAAAATTCTGCTCTGAACGTTTTTTAGGCCTTCCTTCAAGAATTCAGAAAATATAACTCCCATGTCTGTAAGTGCTATCGCAAAAGTTCTATTGATTTTTCATGTTTCAAGATAGTGGCACTTCCGGTTCGATTAGTAATTACGAGTCTAGATTGAAAAAAAAATTAGGTCATTCTGTCCTATATTTCGACGATTTTTTTGAAAACTTTGATCCTAAATTTCTTCAAAGGGAGGTAATTTAGAAAAATTTTAAAGTCAGTTTTCAAGTCGCATCAACAAGCTCTATTTACATGCTAAATTTCATGAAAATCGTACAATTATTAAAGAAGTTGTCAAATTGGTCATAACTTCCAGTTCGAAATCACAGCGACGAATTTTCGAAATTAGAAAATCTGAAACTGCAGATTTAAAATAATTGTCTCAAGGTACTCAAAGAAAAGAGATTTAGTAAAATAGGTCAAATAGTCACAAAGTTACAGCATTGTAGATCAAATGCATTCGTTCGTAAAATTCTTTGATTTCGGATTCGTAAAACGTTTTGAAAATTTATTTAATCAACAGCCACCACCCATTTTGGGGGGGATAGGTAAAAGTTTCAGAGAGATCCTATGGTTAGATTATGAGAAATCCGATTTGTGGATAAAACACAAAAAAAAATAACAATATCTAGATCTGCTACTGTCCCATGCAGATATGAAAGCTTTCATATTCACAGTCACTTCCTGTCACATGTCATGGGGCATATAAATAATCCGAACAAGAAAAAATAAATCATTAAAATAGGTCACAATCTAGTGAAGTTAATGTGATATTAATGTGATTTTTCACTCATAAACAACTTTGTCGGCACGAAAAACGTCAAAGGTGAAATTTGAATTTTTGAAATAGTCAATAAAAGCCCATAAATGTCGATTTTTCACTATGTTTCATATTCACTTCAAAATGGCAACAATTAGTTCACCTAAATCAAAATTCTGCTCTGAACGTTTTTTAGGCCTTCCTTCAAGGATTCAGAAAATATAAATCCCATGTCTGTTAGTGCAATATCGCAAAAGTTCTATTGATTTTTCACGTTTCAAGATGGTGGCACTTCCGGTTCGATTGACAAACTCCATATTTTGTGTATGAATCAGTAATTACATGTCTAGTATCAAAAAATAAAATCAGGTCACCCTGACCTATATTTTGACGATTTTTTTGAAAAATTTGATCCTTAATTTCACCAAGAGAAGATAATTTAGAAAATTTCTGAATAGATCATTGAAGTCGCATTGGCAAGTTCTACTTACATTCTAAATTTCATCAAAATCGCACAACTATTAAAGAAA
Organism: Patella depressa; assembly: GCA_948474765.1. Taxonomy (NCBI): domain Eukaryota; kingdom Metazoa; phylum Mollusca; class Gastropoda; family Patellidae; genus Patella; species Patella depressa. The sequence continues at coordinate 45,980,064 of OX419715.1, read as the reverse complement.
TTGTCAAGTTGGTCTCAACTTCCGGTTCGAAATCACAGCGACGAAGTTTCGAAATTCGAAAATCCGAAATTGCAGATTTGAAGTAAATGTCTTAGGATACTCAAAGAAAAAAGAATTAGTAAAATAGGTCAAATAGTCACAAAGTTACAGCATTGTAGATCAAATGCCTTCGTTCGTAAAATTCGGTGATTTCGGATTCGTAAAACGTTTTGAAAATATATTTAATCAAGGTTTGCATCCCATTTTTGGGGGGTAGGTCAAAATTTCAGAAAGATCCTATGGATAGATTCTGAGAAATCCGATTTGCAGAAAACACACACAAAAAAAAAATAATAATAACTAGATCTGCTACTGTCCCATGCAGATATGAAAGCTTTCATATTCATCGTCATGTGTCATCCATCGATTACATCAAGTATCCCAAATAAAAGGATAAGATTAACAAACTATCAAAATTGGTCAAAAACTTCCAAAGTTACAAGTCTAAATATAGTATGAAACATTGCATAATCTGAAAACTAAAGGGAAATAACTGATACTTGTGTTGCTGTAATCGGGATGACTTCCCACTTCAAAACTTTCAGAAAAATGAAATGAAAATGGTAAGAAAACATTGAAAAATTAAATGAGATAACTTTGAACAAAACTAAAACTTTTTGAATCAGGTTGAACTCAACTGTTTGAATATGTACGTTAAATATGTAGATTTGGAAAATTATAAAGACATAATTATCAAAATCGGTCAAAAAATCACAAAGTTACAAATTTAAATGTAGTGAGAAACATTGCACCCGGGCAAAAAAATAATCTTTAAACTAGAGGGAAATAACTGAAACTTGTATAGCTGTAATCGGGCTTCCAAAATTAGAGATATGTTATATAATTATGGTTTCCAATATGTTTGGTTATAAATACGAAATCGTGACAACTTCTTAAGCATGTTTTAAACAAAGGGACATAGACTGCAATATACAAGAATGCAATAAAAAAAACTGGTCGAAGCAAGGTTTCTATGCAGAAATTAAATAATTTCTAGAACCAGAAAAATATTTATCCACTATAATAAATAAGCAACATAGAGAAAATGAAATGAAATTGAATGGGGTTTAACGTTCTACTGTTCTGCTCCTAAAATGGGCTAATGAATATGGGCAGCGGTGTTACGGCCTACGAGGTTGGACAGGCGACCATACCAGTGTCCGAAACAAACATTTTCCAAGCACAGGCCCACAGGACCTGTGCGACACATGATCACGTGGGTCCTTCAGGTAACACGCAGGCCCAACCAATAATAATTATTTATAGTTTCCATGTATAAAGCTATGGTTTAGTAACTTGCGAAAGAAAAAAAGAAGACACGAATTAGTGTGTCATTTCAATTTATAAATGGAACAAATCTATTCATGGCTACATTGGGTTTCCATATTAACCTACGTAAACTTCAAATAGTTACAAAAAAACCCCAAACAGTTAACTGCCCTAGATTGCTAGCACAATAGCCCAGAATTGAGTCAAAAGAGGTCCGTAAGAAATGTTTTTAAAATCATCAGTCTCCATTACGTTTAATAAAAGGTAAGCGTTTTTTACCGTCCACCGGAGCCTGGTCTTATGACGTCATATGTGGATTGTGGGTTAGGATAAGGGCTGTGGCCTGCAGATTTTGTCACAGTCTCGAGATGTAGACAGGGCTAGCCCTAACCCTGGGCCAAGCCTAACCCTTATCCTAACCCACAATCCACATATGACGTCATAAGACCAGGCTCCGGTGGACGGAAAAAAAAGTTAACCTTAATAAAAGGCCGGCCCACAACTACACCGTTCGGCGTTCGGAAAATTTAATACATGTTTCGGCTTCATAAAATTCATGTCAGTAAGCCTAATATTCCTGAATAAATTACTGTCTTTGTTTTTTGGATGCATACAGCACAATAGTATTTTTTCATAACACAAGTTTTAATTTTTGTCTGTCACGTAACTTTCAAATATGCTTTTATTCATTCGTCCATGATAGACACACGGCACAGTGGTCACATGGCAACCATAATTGAAATTGCTTTAAAATAAAATTCCGTACGACTCCAGATGCCTTTCTAAAATAATAACGACAAAAATTCTTAAATTCAACATGGTTAAAATTAAGCCTCTGTCAGCATGTGTATATAAAAAATCATAACGGTAGATGCAACTTAAAATTGAACGTAGCATCGCCGGCTTATTGACCTAGAAATTCCAATCAATGTCACACGTGTCATCGGCGGATTTGGCAATGGCGGAAAAAATATAATATATTATTATTAATGATTGTTTCTCAGTGTATTTGGTGTTCTATCAGAGGATTATATTCAACTAAGATTTAAATGTCACTAACAACTGGTCAGCGAAACCATTAAACGTATAGGCAAGCAGGAGTCCTCCGATAAATCAGTCGGCCTCGGGCCTACGGACCGACGTTTGTGTCGAACACTGGACCATACTCCTTGTCACGTACAACCAAGAAATCGAAACAACGCCAGTTGACTCAATGACAGACGTTATGATACAGAGTGCACATGCTAACCATTTAGCCACGCAACCTCCCTAAAATCGGCAAATTGCTGACCTACAGCGAGCACCATTTCAACCGGGCCAAATTTTCTCTTTTAACAGTTTAATTTGCACGGTACCTTTAGTCATCAACCGAATATTACAAAACTTTTGAAAATAAGATCCCCCTGACCAGCTTAATCGTTCGCAATAAACGTTTGCCCCTTAAAATCGGCAAATTGCTGACTTTAAAGTGAGAAACGTTATAACCGGGAGAAATTTTCTGTTTTATCACTTTTACAGTACCTTTGATTACCAACCGATTATTACAAAACTTTAAAAATAAAAGAGAAAGAGAGAAATGCGACTTAACGTCCATTCGTCACAAACTAGGTCATTTCGGGACTAACATATGTTTTTAAATTTTATTTAAAAACTCCCCTTCCGCGTACTCAGTAATGGGCTTTAGCCATTGGGAGGAAACCGAAGGACACAGAGAAAACCCACGAGGTTTGACACAATACTCCATGTCACGTGCAACCTGGAAATCGAAACAACGCCGGTTGACTCAATGACAGACGTTACGATACAGCGCGCACATGCTAACCATTCAGCCTCCCTAAAATTGGGGAAATTGCTGACTTATAGCAAGAAACATTTCAACCGGGCGAAATTTTCTGTTTTAACAGTTTGATTTGCATGGTAATTTAATTACCAACCGATTATTACATAACTTTTGAAAATAAGCTCCAACTCACCAGCTTAATCGTATGCAGTAAACGTTTGGCCTGAATTGAAAGTTCTGCACCAAGAAAGTTCATCTCGATTTTCCGGCGTGGTTCCCCCTTGTCAGTGAGGCAGAATGGAGGGCCTGACAAGGACAGCTCTCTAGTCGTTCGGATGGGACGAAAACCAAGGTCTCCTGTACACGTTGGAGTGCACGTAAAATATCGCTAAGCAGTTGGAATTCGATACTGTTGAATAAGCTCTACACGATGACTAGATTGTAGATTGTAGTCACCCACACTGCATGTTTCGCTTAACAATGAAAGGGTGCCGTTTTCAATGTTTGATCCTTTTGTTCTTGGATAAAATTGGTCACAATGTAGTGAAGTTAATGGGGTTTTTCACTCGTAAACAACTTTGTCTGCACGAAAAACATCAAAGGCAAAATTCAAATTTTTGAAATAGTCAAATACCAAAAATTCGACCCATATCCCGGCTATCCTGAAATGTATTAATTTCAGACATAGGTGACGAATTGAACATACTACGCCCTATTGTGTTTGTTTACAAGTCCGTATATGTCGATTTTTCACTATGTTTCATATTCACTTCAAAATGGCGACCATCAGTTGACCTAAATCAAAATTCTGCTCTGAACGTTTTTTAGGCCTTCATTCAAGGATTCAGAAAATATAACTCCCATGTCTGTAAGTACAATATCAAAAAAGCCTGGTAGATTTTTCACGTTTCAAGATGGTGACATTTCCGGTTCGATCTACAAACTTCATATTTTGTGTACGAATCAGTAATTACTTGTCTTGAATCGAAAAAAAAAAAAAATAGGTCATTTTGACCTATGTTTCTTTGATTTTTTTTAAAAATTTGATCCTTGATTTGTTTTTGTTTGTGGTCTCTTAGTATGATGTCTTATCTGTATATTTGTTTTTGTGTAGAATTGTGTGTGGTGCAGTCCCCCTGCACTTACTATTAGAAAATTTCTATTTATATTTTTTAAGTCACATCGGTAAGACCTACTTACATACTAAATTTCATGAAAATCGTACAACTATTAAAGAAGTTGTCAAATTGGTCTAAACTTCCGGTTCGAAATCACAGCGACGAATTTTCGAAATTCGAAAATGTGAAACTGCAGATGAAAATGATTTTTTTCAAGGTATTCAAAGAAAAAAGAATTAGTAAAATCGGTCAAAAAATAACAAAGTTACGACTATGCATTGTGAGTTTTTTCGATCGTAAAATTTGGTGATTTCGGATTCGTAAGACATTTTGAAAATATATTTAAACAACGTTCGCACCCCATTTTTGGGGGGGTAAGTCAAAGTTTCAGAAAGATCCCATGGTTAGATTCTGAGAAATCCGATTTGCAGAAAATACACACAAAAAAAAAATAATAATAATCTTAACAGAAACAATAAGCTTTCATATGAAATATAAAAGCTTAATAATACTAACTTTAACAGAAACAATAAGCTTTCATATGAAATATGAAAGCTTAATAATAACTTTAACAAAAACAATAAGCTTTCATATGTAATACATTTGAAAGCTTAATAATCTTAACAGAAACAATAAGCTTTCATATTTAAAAGGACAATCCCGATAAGAACAGGGTCTAAAAAATAAAGTCTGAGTATTTATGAAATTTATGGACCAAAATATAGAGGCATGGTGTATTAACCGTGTCTCAAAATTTCAGCTCAAAATATTGAGTCGTTTGGACGTGAACGTCAACACTGCTTATCCGGACACGTAACCCTTTTAAGATTTTGGGTCAATTTTTTCATTGAGTGACCTGATAATCGATTCCCTTTTCTTGAGAGGTCTATACAGTGAATGACCAATGTACTGTACTTGATAACAAAAGGTAAATTTCACCTACATATTATTTTTATAGAAAAAAGTCTGGTTTTATCCAGATACTGTATAATACAAAGGTTTCCATTTCCAGATGAAAACTGTCAGGTTTAAGTTATTTACAACCCTATCACAAATAACGGATTAATTGGTTGGCCTTAGGTAATGGGTTTTTAAGGGATTTTAACACAAAATTAAGTAGTTTTATTCCCCAAAAAATTATCGGGATTGGCCCTTTAAGCTTAATAATCTTTCATATGTAATATGAAATCTTAATAATAATAATGCGCTAAAATCCACCAAAGGGAAATGTTCTAAGCACTGACCACACACCAAGCACACTACAACACAAATCGCGCATGGCAATATAATATTTGGAAAGATGCTGAAAACAATATATACCGCACTACATCTCTAATAGTAATAGCTTGCAAGTATTTGGTATATTTTATACGTAATTGTAATCAGTTTATTTTCTGTTTGAAATAGCATCTTTGTATCAGTGTCTAAGAAATTGTAAGCATTCTTATATAATAAATCAACCTTGATGAACAAATAGTTTAACAAGACTCAGAGATGTAAGCAAGGTGTTTTTGGGTGGTAAAGTTGAGTTGCACAAATGGGAGAAAGATGTGTAAGATAGGGAACTTGACAAATCTGGCTTTGTTTCAATTATCAAAGTGTTTGTTATTTTCATTGTTATTTAAGGTACATGTAGTGCAAGCCAAATAGTTTCAAAATATACCCATGGTTTATCACACTGATCAGCAGTGAATATTCACAAGGCCACTACAGACACTGATAAGGATGACATGGATGCGACTTAATGAGTCACCAATATTAACTTTTTTCCTCTGACAAATTAAATTCTAAAACATTTTTTGTATGTTTAAGAAAAATAAATAAAGACGTTTGAAGTATTTGTAGGTAAAAAGTATTTCTTATTTAGTGTAAATGGGTATTTAAATGAGTAAAAGACACCATTCTGTCCGACCCAGTTACGTCTTCTATAAACAATGCACATGCCATTTGGCAATCATTGACGACGTGTGATGTGATTACACTGATGAAGACAGTCATCTTTTACAGAGATATTACAAGATTTTCGTAATTCTCTGTAAAACAGATTGATGGTTTATTTTTCATGACAGTGCTTGAAAAGTTTAGATGTTTGAGATATGTTAGTCAGGGTTTAAACTTGATCTAATGGGATTCAGAATCTCAACATGTACATGTATCATCAACAAGCACCAACTTCAGGTAATTCCAAAAGTTTATGATATTTGGTTGTATTTGATGAAATAACCGTTTGGCTCCAACAATTGCCAGCCTCCAGTTTATACGCCTACATCTCAGTGTGATATAAAATTATTAATAGAATACAATATCAAAAGATAGGCTGGCACTGCCAGGCAGGATACGCCCACATTTTCGAGAGATGGACAGAGAACAAGCAATACCGAAAGTGATTTTTCCTACATCTTTAAGTCCTGTATTTCATAGTGTATTGGGAGCAGCCATTTAGTTGGTCAGTTCCAGTCTGATATTAATGAAATTCGAAACCGACAATGATTATGGTGTGACGGTACACAACCTAGAAATGTGACTTTTCATCAAAATCGGATAAGAATTGTGACCTGTAGAGAATCCACAACCATGATATACCATATTTTTACACTATTCGCATACAAACGGTGACCATTTCGTCCGGCAATTTTGGTCCGATTTTCCCTAAATTCAAACTCAACCTTCCTTACAGTGTAACGGTGATATAATCAAACGTTTTTTTAAATTGGATAATAATTGTGACCTCCAGAGGGATCACAAGCTAAAGAAAGGGAGATTTTGCGTATAACTAGGGGCCATAATTCAGGAAGTTACAATCTGATATGCGCAAATATCGAAAAGAACCAAGATCTTTGGGTTATAACCATGAATTTCAAGTTTCATAAAAATCAAATTAAAATTGTGACCTTTACAGGGTCCACAGCCTTGATATACCATTTTTTAACAGTATTCGCGTACAAACGGCGGCCATTTTGTATGGCAATTTTGGTCTGATTTTCCCGAAATTCAAACTCAACCTTCCTTACGGTGTAACGGTAATATAATCAAACATTTTTTTAAATCGGATAATAATTGTGACCTCCAAGCTAGAAAAAAGGCGACTTTGCGTATAATCAGGGGCCATAATTCAGGAAGTTACGATCCGATATGGGCAAATATCGAAAGGAAGCAAGATCTTTGGGTTATAACCATGAATTTCAAGTTTCATCAAAATCGAATCAAAATTGTGACCTCCACAGGGTCCACAACCTTGATATACCATTTTTTAACAGTATTCACGTACAAACGGCGGCCATTTTGTATGGCAATTTTCGTCCGATTTTCCCGGAATTCGAACTCAACCTTCCTTAGGGTATAACGGTGATATAATCAAACGTTTTTTTAAATCCAATAATAATTGTGACCTCCAAGCTAAAAAAAAAGGCGATTTTGCTTATAATCAGGGGCCATAATTTAGGAAGTTACGATCCGATATGCGCAAATATCGAAAGGAAGCAAGATCTTTGGGTTATAACCATGAATTTCAAGTTTCATCAAAATCGAATCAAAATTGTGACCTCCACAGGGTCCACAACCTTGATATACCATTTTTTAACAGTATTCGCGTACAAACGGCGGCCATTTTGTATGGCAATTTTCGTCCGATTTTCCCGGAATTCGAACTCAACCTTCCTTAGGGTGTAACGGTGATATAATCAAACGGTTTTTTAAATCCAATAATAATTGTGACCTCCAAGCTAAAAAAAAGGCGATTTTGCGTATAATCAAGGGCCATAATTCAGGAAGTTATGATCCGATATGCGCAAATATCGAAAGGAAGCAAGATCTTTGGGTTATAACCATGAATTTCAAGTTTCATCAATATCGAATCAAAATTGTGACCTCCACAGGGTCCACAACCTTGTCATATACCATTTTTTAACAGTATTCGCGTACAAACGGTGGCCATTTTGTATGGCAATTTTCGTCCGATTTTCCCGAAATTCGAACTCAACCTTCCTTAGGGTGTAACGGTGATACAATCAAACGGTTTTTTAAATCGAATAATAATTGTGACCTCCAGAGGGACCACAAGCTAAAAAGGGTGATTTTTCGGACAATCAGGGGCCATAATTCAGGAAATTATATTCCGATAGCCGCAAATATCGAAAGGAACCAAGATCTTTGGGTTACAAACATGCATGTCAAGTTTCATCAAAATCGGTTCAAAATTGTGATCTCTATAGGGTCCACAAGCTAAAAACGTGATTTTTCGTACAATCAGGGGCCATAATCCATGAAGTTTTGATCCGATACATGCCAATATCGAAAGCAGCCGAGATCTTTTGGGGATAAACCTATATTTCAAGTTTCGTCAAAATCGGATAAGAATTGTGACCTGTAGAGAGTCCACAAACAAATTGTGGACGGACGGACAGGGGCGACGACATAATACGTCCACATGAAAATGTGGGCGTATAAAAAGGCGATTTTCTTAGCACAATCAGGGGCAATAATTCAGGAAGTTACGATCTGATGGGCCCAATCTGATGGGCGAAAGCAGCCGAGATCTTTTGGGGATAAACCTATATTTCAAGTTTCGTCAAAATCGGATAAGAATTGTGACCTGTAGAGAGTCCACAAATAAATTGTGGACGGATGGACGTCCGGACGGACAGGGGCGACGACATAATACGTCCACATGAAAATGTGGGCGTATAAAAACCAACGTTTTATCCAACGTTTCATCAGTAAAAATACTAACTTCCTCAAGTTGAAAAAACTAAATACAAAATGACTGGAAGTCAATTATGACATCATAGGAAGTTATGACATCATGGGAATGATGATGTCATAGACTTGGGTACATAACATGAAAGGTTAGTTTAAATAAAACTTAGGTAAAATTTTACAACTAAGGAAGAATTGTGCATGATTATTAATGTATTTGAAACCCCCTGGATTTAACTCATTTAAACCGAAAGGCCAAACTGAATAAGTCTGAATCCACAGACTTTCTGCCGTGTTCAATTTGTACTATGGTACACACGAAATCATGACCATGTATATTAAAATGGGAGGCTACATGGGAGAATGGCCAGGTTTTTATACGTCCACAATCCACATTTTCATGTGGACGTACATGTATTTTGTCGTCGCCCCTGTCTGTCCGTCCAGAATATGTTTGTGGACTCTCTACAGGTCACAATTCTTATCCGATTTTGACGAAACTTGAAATATAGGTTTATCCCCATAAGATCTCAGCTGCTTTAGATATTGGCATGTATCAGATTGAAACTTCATATATTATGGCCCCTGATTGTACGAAAAATCACGTTTTTAGCTTGTGGACCCTATGGAGGTTACAATTTTGAACCGATTGTGATGAAACTTGACATGCATGTTTATAACTCCAAAATCTTGGTTCCTTTCGATATTTGCGCCTATCAGATCGTAACTTTTTGAATTATGGCCCCTGATTGTCCGAAAAATCACCATTTTTAGCTTGTGGTCCCTCTGGAGGTCAAAATTATTATCCGATTTAAAAAAACGTTTGATTATACACATAGTATAATCTTTATTCAGTATATCAGGTCATTGACCCATAATACAGTGACATTTGTTTTGACAATTGTATATATTTGCAATACGGAGAACATACATACATGTATACATTAATAATGTTCATGTTTTTTTCAATGGCGGAGTTACTTTAAATTCTCTTACCAATAAAGCCTTCTCTATATACGAAGCAATGGCAACAATGAAATCTAAATTCTTAGTTGTGCACAACTGGTAAAATCGATTTTGATCATAATACCCTTTAGCAAATTTAACAGGCATATACTGATTCCTTAATGACTCATAAGCTGGACAGTCAAATAAAAAATGGTAAGTATCTTCGTCAGCCATCTTACATATTGGACATAGTGATGAATTTTTAATACGTAAACGATGTTGATTGGTCGCTAGTGGTAATTGATTTAATCGTAAGCGAGTTATATCTCGCCTGTATGCCATTTTGACGTTACAAGACAGGTAATATTCTTGACATAATTCATGCTTATAGTGTCTATACTCTTTTAAGCTCTCAGAGCTGTTTAGACGTATCGACCATTCTTGAATGTTAATATCTCGTAACCTCTGCTTAAAGATTCCAATAAAGTTATTAGTATCACCAATTATTTCTACATTAAATACATAAGCAAATCCAAGAGAATACAGCAGTAATCTAATGTTTGAGACCCAGGTTTTACGGCCTGCTAAATCTAATTTCTTAAGCATAAGGTAAACCTGTTTAGGGTACCTCTCGATCGGCATATGTAGAAGTTTACACCAGTACCTGATGCAGGTTGACATGTAGTCTACATTTAAATTTTGTCTTCCACATTCACCTAATGCCCCTGCGTTTGTTGAAGTTTTGTGTATACCTAATACAAATTTACAGAAACTGGTGTGTACCTTCTCTATATCCGCTCGATATTCATAGCCCCATACTTGAGAACCATATAAAAGAATCGGTTACATGGTAATGAAGGTTGAGTTCAAATTTCGTGAAAATCGGACCAAAATTGACAAACAAAATGGCCGCCGTCAACGAAATCCTGTTTTAATCCGAGCCCAATCCAAGCCATCCGTGGGTCTACATAGTTCATTTTAGGCTTGTTGTTTAAATAAAGATCTAATTTATAATTTCTATGACTTCTGAGGCCCAAAGGAAGACTGACAAAAGTCTGTTTTTGCTCTCCCATAATGTATGTTTAATCTAACTGATTGACTGATTGACTGAATGATTGACTGTAAATTAACACTTAATCTTTGATTAAAGTAATCTTTTTCTCAAAGATACACTTTTTAGGTCACATGTCTAAAGAAGAATCCTACATAAAAAGTAATAAAAGAAAATGTTGAATGCCTTCTTATAATTTGTTAAAACCGATTTAAATCTTTAAAAAAAAAAATAAAAAAAATAATGAATTGGATTTGTGTCAGATACACCTAATTTATTTCTTTGTTGCTATCAAATTTGATGTTTATCATATGTAAATATTTATATGTAATTAAAGAGTAATTGAAATGTAATTGACAATTACATGATTTTTGGAATGTAATTACATTTCCATTACTCATTACTTTTGAAATCTTCCATTACTCATTAAATACTTGACATTAAAGTCTTACCAGTATTACAAGTTCTATGCTGCCATCGTTCACACCCGTCACACTGAACAGCCCCCTGTCTTGGGCAAACTACTGATTCACAAACTATACAGCTATCAGACATTTACAGATTTAACATCCAATACATGTTATATGATATTATGGACAGGTTGATTAAATTAAATTACATGTATTTACACTTCGTTGGTTTAATGTTGGTAAAAACATTCAATTGGTTAACACACAAAATAAAAAGTCCTTGTATATTAAAAAGTTAATTTAAAATATTTGATTTCAGTATTTTTTATACAATACCCCAGCTTTGACACTTACTCAAATCATTTTTATACGCCCACATTGAAATGTGGTCGTATATTGTCGTCGCCCCCGTCCGTCGGTCCGGCGTCCACAATTGCTTGTGGACGCTCTAGAGGCTAAAGTTAATATCCGATTGACTTTAAATTTATACACAGTGTTTAAGGTCATGAGACGAAGAAGCCTATTGTTTTTCAGCGATTTCCGATAATAACTACCAGAGTTATGGCCCTTGATCACTTCAAAAAATCTTGTGGACGCTCTAGAGGTCAAAGTTAATATCCGATTGGCTTTAAATTTATACACAGTGTTTAAGGTCATAAGATGAAGAAGCCTATTTATTTTTATCGATTTCTGATAATTAGTGCCAGAGTTATGGCCCTTGATCACTTCAAAAAATCTTGTGGAAGCTATAGAGGCCAAAGTTAATATCCGATTGGCTTTAAATTTATACACAGTGTTTAAGGTCATGAGACGAAGAATCCTATTGATTTTCAGCGATTTCCGATAATTAGTGCCAGAGTTATGGTCCTTGATCACTTCAAAAAATCTTGTGGACGCTATAGAGGCCAAAGTTAATATCCGATTGGCTTTAAATTTATACACAGTGTTTAAGGTCATGAGACGAAGAAGCCAATTGATTTTCAGCGATTTCCGATAATTAGTGCCAGAGTTATGGCCCTTGATCACTTCAAAAAATCTTGTGGACGCTATAGAGGCCAAAGTTAATATCCGATTGGCTTTAAATTTATACACAGAGTTTAAGGTCATGAGACGAAGAAGCCTATTGATTTTCAGCGATTTCCGATAATTAGTGCCAGAGTTATGGCCCTTGATCACTTCAAAAAATCTTGTGGACGCTTTAAAGGCCAAACTTATCATCTGATTGACTTCAGATTGATACACAGAGTTTAAAAGGTGTTGAAACGAACAAGTATAGTATATTGATTTTCAATGAATTTTTATAACTGAACAGCTAAATCCATGATTTTAAATGTTTCATGTATATATACTAATTCAATTGTTAGCGTGGGGTAAAACTTTATAAAAAGCAATCAAATTCTAATGATTTTCTGATAATTACATAATGAGTTGTTACTCTTAATCAGTTTTTAGAGTATTACAAATGTTTCATTACCGAAAAAAGTAAAAATATGCGACAACCCTTGTTGACTGCCCGGACGATTTAGCTGCTGTGGGCGTATGTTTCGTTGCCTGGCAACCTATCTTAATAAACATTATAATATTTGTCTTTGAAGTGCTTCACCAATTTAATTAGCTTGTAATAGAGGTAAATAAAGACAGTAATCATCAATTTATTACAACAACAATATCGATTTTAATAAAGCAAACACTAATCATCAATTTGATTAAAACAACAATATCAATTTGATTAAAGATACATTATGGGAGATTTTTACAAGGAGTTAGCCATTCTTGCTATAACAGTTCAAAAATAGATGCTGAAACAAGAATATATTGAAAATTTCAGTCAAATTACTCTATCCTGAACAAAGTTGTTACCACTATAATTTTTTACTAGAAATGGGAGTTAAATTCATCGACACCCTTTTCCCATTATGGCCGATTGTTGATTGACAGGCGTTAACTCCACCTATATAGTCTCGATTATCAAGTAATGTTTACAATGACTAGTACTGATAGCGTATTCGGTTTGAGACAGGACTGCAATTCAATTCGTATACATTTATTTTCTACTATAAATTAGAATTAAGATTTTAATATATAGATAAGAAGAGAAAGTCTGCAATAGGATATTAAAGTTTGAAAGGAATGGGCCAAATCAACGAGGCAGTATTGTAAATAAATTATAATAAATAGCCGATTTCTTGCGTTGTCTGCGTGTACTCTTTTGTACTTCAGGTAGGCCTAAGCGACTCCCTAAGCAGACGAATAGAAAACAGTCCGGAAGTATGATGACGTCAACGTCACGGAGAAGCCCCGCCCACGACGCCATAGTGATTAAATCAGTCAACGAAATCCTGTTTTAATCCGAGCCCAATCCAAGCCATCCGTGGGTCTACATAGTTCATTTTAGGCTTGTTGTTTAAATAAAGATATAATTTATAATTTCTATGACTTCTGAGGCCCAAAGGAAGACTGACAAAAGTCTGTTTTTGCTCTCCCATAATGTATGTTTAAGATAACAAAATCCGATTGGTTTTGGTCTGAGTGGTTTTCAAAGATAGCAACTGTATTGAAACAAATATCACTTATATTAATTGTTGGGATGATTTGTCTTATAATTATAACCTGAGTCTCTTTCTATCCATGTTTTAAAGTTGGGATGAGTTGTCTTTTATAGTGGGATGAGTTGTCTTTTGACTTGGGATGAGTTGTCTTCTAACTTGGAATGAGTTGTCTTCTAACTTGGGATGAGTTGTCTTATATTGGGATGAGTTGTCTTTGGGATGAGTTGTCTGGATACCCTTTCAATATTTGCACCCATCGGATTGTAACTTCCTGAATTATGGCTCCTGATTGTCCGAAAAATCTCCCTTTTTAGCTTGTGGTCCCTCTGGAGGTGATTATATCACCGTTACATGGTAATGAAGGATGAGTTTGAATTTCATGAAAATCAGACCAAAATTGACAAACATACTGGCCGCCGTTTGTGCTGGAATAGTGTAAAAATATGGTATATCAAGGTTGTGGACCCTAAAGAGGTCACAATTTTAATTTGATTTTGATGAAACTTAAAATACATGTTTATAACCTAAAGATCTTGGTTCCTTTCAATATTTGCACATATCAGTTTGTAACTTCCTGAATTATGGCCTCTGATTGTACGAAAAATCGCCTTTATTATCTTGTGGTCCGTCTGGAGGTCACAATTATTACCTGATTTAAAAAGACGTTTGGTATTATCACCATCACACTGTAATGAATGTTCGGTTCGAATTTCATGAACATCGGACCAAAATTGTTGAACAAAATGGCTGCCACTTTCACGCGATTGGTGTAAAAATATGGTATATCAAGGTTGTGGATCCTGTAGAGGTCACAATGTTAATCCAATTTTGATGAAATTTGAAATGTAAGTTTATAACCCAAAGGGCAAAGATCGCGGTTCCTTTACATATTTTCGGGCACATTGGGCCATAACTTCCTGAATTATGGCCCCTGATTTTACGAAAAATCATGTTTTTGTCCCCCGCCTTTCGAAGAAAGTTGGGGGACTATTAAAATGGGTTCGTCCGTCTGTCTGTCTGTCTGTCTGTCCGTCACACTTTTTGGGACACAATAACTCTCTTCCTAAATGAGCTAGAATGTTCAAACTTGGTTTTTATGTTTATTTGGTCAATGCCTTGATGGAGTTCGAAGATGAGCATTTTCCGCTTAGGGTAAGCAGAGATAAGCAATTTGATTGGTTGATGCTTTGGGACACGATAACTTTAGTTCTAATTAAGTGAGATTGATGAAACTTGGTGTATAGTTTCATTACAGTAATGCCTTAACTAAGTTCGGTAATGAGCATTTTCTGCTCAGGGTAAGCAGAGCAATACGCAATTTGATTGGTCGAGACTTTGGAACACAATAACTCTCCTTCTAATTGAGTTAAAATGTTCAAACTGGGTGTATATGCTTATTAGGTCAATGCCTTGATGGAGTTCGAAGATGAGCATTTTCCACTAAGGGTAAGCAGAGATAAGCAATTTGATTGGTTGATGCTTTGGGACACGGTAACTTTAGTTCTAATTAAGTGAGAGTGATGAAACTTGGTGTATGGTTTCATTACAGTAATACCTTGACTAAGTTCGATAATGAGCATTTTCTGCTCAGGGTAAGCAGAGCGATACGCAATTTGATTGGTCGAGACTTTGGAACACAATAACTCTCCTTCTAATTGAGTTAAAATATTCAAACTTAGTGTATATGCTTATTAGGTTAATGCCTTGATGGAGTTCGAAGATGAGCATTTTCCGCTTAGTGTAAGCAGAGATAAGCAATTTGATTGGTTGATGCTTTGGGACACGATAACCTTAGTTCTAACAAAGTGAGAGTGATGAAACTTGGTGTATACTTTCATTACAGTAACACCTTGACTAAGTTCGATAATGGGCATTTTCTGCTCAGGGTAAGCAGAGCGATAAGCAATTTGATTTACCGAGACTTTGGAACACAATAACTCTCCTTCGAATTGAGTTAAAATGTTCATAGTTGGTGTGTATGATTATTAGGTCAATGCCTTGATGGAGTTCGAAGATGAGCATTTTCTTCTTAGGGTAGGCAGAGATAAGCAATTTGATTGTTTGATACTTTGGGACAAGATAGCTTAGGTTCATCTTGATTGATGATTTTTATGCCAATACAATGACTGCATTCTCATTCAGTAATGGATTCAACAGTAACAGTGTATAGAAACGATTGACTTGGACACAAGGGCCCTTTCCCTTGGCCAGAGGGCCCCTTTTGTCAAGCGTGGGAGTCCTTTTTTCTGTCTTTTGGGTCCCCTAACTAGGGTACATTTTCATTTTTCTCCTCGGTTTTAGCATCTTTCTTTATAAAACACGTTTGGCTGACACTTCGTGTACAGTTTGATTGCTCAATACATTTGAAAAAAATAAATGTGCGATTAATTTAATATGTGTCATCTATTTATTTTGGGTATGTTGGCGGGGGACATCAGCCTCACTGTTGGCTTGTTTACCTTGTGGATCCTATGGAGATCACAATTTTATTTTGAATTAAAAAAAATGTTTGACTATATCCCTGTTACACATTAATGATGGTTGAGTTTGAATTTCTTGAAAATCGATAATTGATCAGCTAAATGCATAATATTAAGTGTTTCGTATACTAAACGTTAGCATGGGGCAGAACTTTATAAAAACCAAACAAATTCTTATGATTTTCTGGTAATTACTTAATATGCGACTACTCTTGTTGACTGCCCAGACGATTTAGCTACCGTGGACGTATGTTTTGTTGCCTGGCAACCTATTTTTTAAGTTTTAATATTACTTCTGTGCTTATTAAGAAAAAATTGAACGCAGTGTAGTAGTGTAAAAGTATGGTATATCATGGTTGTGGACCCTCTAGAGACCACTTTTGCAGTTTTTATCCAATTTAGATAATTCCCCTTGCCATAGCTCTTCCCTCCTTATTTAAGCAGAGTTTAACACAGCAAAGATGTAAATGTAAGCATTTTGTTTTAAATGCCAATTTAAATACATACTACAAGATGCAGGAGACAAGTAGGGCTTTATGTGTACATCTTTATAAAGGACATCCTTTCTGATCACTTGTATTGTGGACAGTTCCAATACTATGTGTATTGACAATGGTGGGTAAACATTTTTTTAGACTCAACCCAAAAGCTTTAATGTGTAAATTCAAGACATATTTTGGTTTCCTGGTTTGAAATAAAAAATCCTTAGAGTTTGTTCCAGAGCTCTTAATCCCTTTTGAAACAAAGCAGCCAGAATTAGGTCACTAGAGTAGAAAGCAGCTCCAGAACATAGTTCCAGCAAGCTCTTATTCCTTTTAATATTGAAAGGCTCCAACAATAATTTTGTCTTGATAGTTATTTGTGCAGCAAATCATACATTGATAAATAACATTTATGGATAGTCCCTCAAAAATTCAATATAGGGTAAACAATATCTTTTGTATATGGAACAGTGGACTTCGACAGCTGAATACTACGGCATTACGGCATTTTCATATCCCGTTTTGGTTTAACCAAACAATTGCGTTCAATTAACCTTGGATAATCCGGCCTTCAATCAGTGGGTTTTAACTGGGAAGCAATCGCCAATCAATTATCAGTGAGCATAAAACGTGTAGGTTAATTACCTTGATATTATATACTCAGCCAAATTAAAAACTTGATACTCAGGATTTTGGGGACTAGATTTTTAATATTTGGTTTAAGGCAACTATTTTAGTGTTATGTTGTGCACAAACGACCTAGACATCAACAGAAAGCAAGAATAACTTTCGCCGAAAGTCCTTGACATTGATAACGTCTGTGATGTCACAGTACCCCCCAAAATGAAATTCACAGACTTTGAGAACAATCGGAATAAAGTGTTTAGTAACGGTTGTGGCTCTAGCGTCTCGTACTGCCACTCAACGTCTTCTCATGGATCTCAGAACATTAGTAAACACTACCTGAGGAAGATGTCCCCACTGCTCAGCAAGAGCATGTTGAAGGTCCTGCAACGTCAGTGGTGGATTCACTTGCTGACGAACACGTCGACCCAGTTCGTCCCAAATGTGTTCAATAGGATTAAGGTCGGGGATAAGCGACGGCCAATCCAGGACTTGGACACCGGCATTTCTTAAAAAATTCTGGGTATCAATTGCCGTATGGGGTCGAGCATTGTCTTGTTGAAACATTAGTTCAGGCCCATGTCTCTACATAAATGGAAGAAGAACAGGTTGCAAAATCTGATCCCTGTACTGGAGAGCATTTAAGTTCCCTTGGACAACGACAAGAGGAAAACGTCCATGTGCACAAAAAGAACCCCAAACCATGATGCTGCTGCCACCAAATCGGTCAACTTCTCTGACGCATACTTGAGCGTAACGTTCACCTCGTCTGCAGTACACTCGGACCCTGCCATCGGCAAATCTCAAAGTGAATCGAGATTCGTCACTAAAGACAACCGAATTTTACTGTCTTTGAGTAAATCTTATGTGTCTTGTAGCCCACACAAGTCGGTTACGGCGATGAAGAGGTGTCAATATTGATCCATTATAGGGCCTCCGAGCTAGAAGACTAGCAGTCTGCAAGCGATTTCGAACAGTTTGTGCATTTACCCTTCCACTAAACATCTCTCTACTTGTGAAGGTTGCAGTGACAAATCTGTTTCTAAGATGACGTAATCGTATTGCTTGATCTTCCTGGAGTGAGGTCACACGTGGCTCTCCCGCCCTTGGGCAGTCGGCAATAGTTCCAGTTTGAAGCACTCTCATTCTAAGATTAATTATTGTCTGGCGTGAACAATTAAAGGCTCTTTCAACATTGACCACAGACTGACCAGCATAGAGCCTACCTTTAGCGCGTAGACGTTCTACATTTGAAAGGCGCAGCATTTTCTAACAAAGATGAAAATAACAATTTTAATTTGTTTTTCCAGTTCAAGTTATGTGTGCGTGTTCAGTTTAAGCAAACTTGCATCGATTGACCTCTCGAGTTTGTGTTTGCACGTGTTTTTTTAGGTTTTTCATCTTTAAATGCTCAAAAGTCACGTCATCCACGTGACTTTACAATTTTATGAAATTAAAGGCTTCTTACTACTAGGTCACAATTTTGAATCGATTTTGATGAAACTTGACATGTATTAATAATCCAAAGATCTTGGTTCCTCTGGATATTTGCGCCCATCAGTTCGTAAATTCCTGAATTATGGCCCCTGATTATATCTCCGTTTCATGGTAATGAAGGTTGAGTTCGAATTTCGTGAAAATCAGACCGAAATTGACGAACAAAATGGCTGCCATTTATACGCGAATAGTGTGGACCCTGTAGAGGTCACAATTTTAATCCGATTTTGATGAAATTTGAAATGTAAGTTTATAACCCAAAGATCGCTGTTCCTTTTGATATTCGGGCACATTGGACCATAACTTCCTGAATTTTGATGAAACTTGAAATACATGTTTATAACCTAAAGATCTTGGTTCCTTTCGATATTTGCGCATATCAGATTGTAACTTCCTGAATTATGGCCCCTGATTGTACGAAAAATCACCTTTATTAGCTTGTGGTCCCTTTGGAGGTCATGATTATTACCAGGTTTAAAAAAAAAAAAGTTTGATTTTGATGAAACTTGAAATGTGTGTTTATAACCCAAAGATCTTGGTTCCTTCCGATATTTGCACATATCGAATTGTAACTTCATGAATTATGAACCTTGATTGTAGGGAAAGTCACTTTCTTTTTAGCTTGTTCTCTATCCATCTCACGAAAATGTGGGCGTATCCTGCCTGGCAGCCGCTGTTTTCGCAAGAGCACCATTTTATTACATTTTACAATTTTTGTTCAAAATATCGGATATTTTTTCGACTTTCATTTTTATACGTCCACATTCATAATGTGAACGTATTATGCCCTCGCCCCTGTCTGTGTGTGTGTCCTTGTGGGTCGCCTACAGGGCGCAATTCTTCATGGATTTTCTTCAAACTTTATATACTTATTCCTTATACCCTAAGGAAGATCCCTGTTTTTGGTGCGTGCCCGATCCCCAGGGGCAGAGCCACGTCCACTTCTAGTATTTGTTTGTTTGTCATCTACAGGCCACATTTCCTTGAAACTTTGCATACATATTCTTTGTACCCAAAGGAACATCCCTATCGTTTGGGGTGCATGCCCAACTCCCAGGGGCCGAGCCACGCCCATTTTCTTTTCGTGTAGCTTTGTGTCGCCTACTGGGTGCAATTTTTACTGAATTTTCTTCAAATTTGTATATCTACTCTTTACACCCTAAGTATGATCGCTATCGTTTGGGGTGCATGCCCAACTCCCAGGGGCAGAGCCATGCTCATTTTCTTTTTGTTTACCCGTGTGATTTTCTTCAAACTTTGTATACCTACTGGTGAATGTCCCGATCCCCAGGGGCAGAGTCATGTCCACTTTTTGCCTTTAGCATCTGAAAGCCACAATTCTGAATGGATTATCTTGATGTTAAGACACGACCATCAACGTTAAACAAACCAAATGCCTAGCCTTCTTGACAAAGTACCATATCAATCAAAGCAGGAATGTGGGCGTATATTGTAGCGTTAGCGTTATGTTTTTGATCATTGTCGGGATAGATTTAATGAGCTACTTGGATAACACTAACAGAAGTATTAGAAACATCCATGGAGTAGTTTTCGAAAAAAGACAAATAAGAGAATATTTTCAATAATGTGACGATTTTTCAATAATTTTTCAAAGATTGGGGACATTTTTTGACAACCTTTATTATTGCAACGCTTTTCATTTTGGATTCACTATATAGACAACCGATAGGACTTTGAGTAAGAAAAGAAAAGGAAAATCATAGGCGTTGTTTAGGCGTCGTTTTTGAGAAAAGGGCGTCTCAGAATGTCAAAAAATACTAGATTTTTGGCATACAATACAATGTAATTTATTTCCTTACCATCGAAATAGTATCATTTAGATGCCATTTACAGTCCATTAATAGGGCTATCCAACGGCACTTTAGTTCTTTTGGTCCGATAATACCTAACAGAGAAATCAAGTTTTTCGTTTTCAATTTTTGAATACTTCGGGTATGGAGATTATTGTCTGTTTAGTTTTAATAAAACGTCGAAGGGCTCTGTAATGATTGCATTATCAGATCAGACAAATTGGCCCTGAGAAATCCTATGTTCAAAAGTGCCAAAAATGTCAGAAAATCGAAAATTGAATTTCAATCGTAATTAGGTCAGCTATTTGAATATATATAAACTTTTTATTAAAATGACGAAAAATAAAAAAATAGTCGAGCATTTTCCAAAATTTCACAATTTTTTTACTTTTTTCGATTTGCAGTGCGTTATTTCACCTATTCCAGATATTTCAAAGTTGCAATGGAATATTTCGTACACAAGACTACCGCCGGATCTCTCCATAGAGAAAGTGTCATAAAAATCGCTGACGCGTTTTTTGTGATACAAGCGTCCGAAAATGCTAAAAATCAGAAAATACTTGATTTTCAGCGTGCCATATTTTGCTGCCTTTTCATAGCATCCATATGAAATGTGTATCACACGATAGTCCAACCCTCGTGCCATTCAACAGTACATTATTCTGTTAAATCCATTAATATCGGACAGAGAAATCGCGTTTTTACCAAAAATATCCATTTTTTGCATTTTTTTCAAAATATTGCACATTATTTCGACCACTTCCGGTTTAAGGATTCTGGTCAAAATTGCTTTATCAGTTGGTATTGGACTATAACTTCATGTTCCAGAAGTTTCAGAATCGTCAATTCGGCTGCAAAACAAAACCCGAGCTCACAAAATGGGAAGAAAACTTGAAAAAAATCGAAAAATAAAGGGAGTTAATTTGGAATGAAACTTATATTACTGGAATCGGATGGACTTCAGGTATCCAAAAATGTAGGTCAAATTTGAAAATTTTGAAAAATGACAAAAATTGTCTCTAAAACAACATTTTTATATGCCCACATTGAAATGTGGTCGTATATTGTTGTCGCCCCCGTCGGTCCGGCGTCCACAATTGCTTGTGGACGCTCTAGAGGCTAAAGTTAATATCCGATTGACTTTAAATTTATACACAGTGTTTAAGGTCATGAGACGATGAACCCTATTGTTTTTCAGCGATTTCTGATAATAACTACCAGAGTTATGGCCCTTGGTCACTTTAAAAAATCTTGTGGACGCTCTAGATGCCAAAGTTAAGACCCGATTGACTTTAAATTTACACACAGTGTTTAGCCTTAAACTTTAAGGTTATGAGATGACGAAGCCCATTTATTATCAGCGATTTCAAAAAATTACTACCAGAGTTATCTCCCTTGATAACTTCAAAAAATCTAGAAAAGATTCAGGGTTTCTGAAAATGTCATTTGGTTGAAAATAGGGAAAGAATTAAGGAAACTACAGCCGTTTTTTAGCTTTTTGGCACCATACCAAATTCGGACACTTCCGGTCTGCGCAGAAGTTTCAAAAAATAGTTTATCAAGTAGCCACCACATGGTTTCCTGATAAAAAATTTGATTTCAGATTGGTATCTCTTGCAGGGACTGACAAATAAGGGTCCGCGGTAAATGATAATAATAAATAATAATAATTTTAGTAATCTCAATAGG
This sequence comes from Patella depressa, assembly GCA_948474765.1. Taxonomy (NCBI): domain Eukaryota; kingdom Metazoa; phylum Mollusca; class Gastropoda; family Patellidae; genus Patella; species Patella depressa. Next base: position 45,957,622 of record OX419715.1, on the reverse strand, counting down.
CTTTCAGACTTTACAAATCAGACTCATTTGAAAAAAATATCTGTTTTGAAGGCTAAAAATACAGTTTTTATCCGCCCATATGGCCGTCGCTTGTCCGTTCGTCTGTCGGTCAGTCGTCCACAATTTCTTGTGAACGTGCTACCGGCTAAAGTTAATATCCGATTGACTTTAAATTTATACACAGTACAGTGTTTAAGGTCATCAGACAAAGAAGCCCATCCGATAATTACTGCCAGAGTTATGACCCTTGATCACTTTGAAAAATCTTGTGAACGCTTTAGCAGCTAAAGTTAATATCCGATTAACTTTAAATTTATACATGTACACATTGTTTAAGGTCATGAGACGAAGAATCCTATTGATTTTTAGTGGTATCTGATAATTACTGCCAGAGTTGTGACCCTTGATCACTTGTGAATGCTCTAGCGGCTAAAGTTAATACCGGTTTGACTTTAAATTTATACATGAACACAATGTTTAAGGTCATGAGATGAAGAAGCCTATTGATTTTTAGCGGTATCTGGTAATTACTGCCAGAGTTATGACCCTTGATCACTTTGAAAAATTCTGTGAACCCTCTAGCGGCTAAAGTTAATATCGGTTTGACTTAAGATTTATACACAGTGCTTATGGTCATAAGACGAAGAAGTCTATTGATTTTCAGGGATATCCGATAATTACTGCCCGAGTTATGTCCCTTGATCCCTTCAAAAAAACTTCTGGGCACTCTAAATGTCATTTGGTTGAAAATAGGGAAAGAATTAAGGAAACTACGGCCGTTTTTTAGCTTTTTGGCACCATACCAAATTCGGACACTTCCGGTCTGCGCAGAAGTTTCAAAAAATAGTTTATCAAGTAGCCACCACATGGTTTCCTGATAAAAAATTTGATTTCAGATTGGTATCTCTTGCAGGGACTGACAAATAAGGGTCCGCGGTAAATGATAATAATAAATAATAATAATTTTAGTAATCTCAATAGGCTTTCAGACTTTACAAATCAGACTCATTTGAAAAAAATATCTGTTTTGAAGGCTAAAAATACAGTTTTTATCCGCCCATATGGCCGTCGCTTGTCCGTTCGTCTGTCGGTCAGTCGTCCACAATTTCTTGTGAACGTGCTACCGGCTAAAGTTAATATCCGATTGACTTTAAATTTATACACAGTACAGTGTTTAAGGTCATCAGACAAAGAAGCCCATCCGATAATTACTGCCAGAGTTATGACCCTTGATCACTTTGAAAAATCTTGTGAACGCTTTAGCAGCTAAAGTTAATATCCGATTAACTTTAAATTTATACATGTACACATTGTTTAAGGTCATGAGACGAAGAATCCTATTGATTTTTAGTGGTATCTGATAATTACTGCCAGAGTTGTGACCCTTGATCACTTGTGAATGCTCTAGCGGCTAAAGTTAATACTGGTTTGACTTTAAATTTATACATGAACACAATGTTTAAGGTCATGAGATGAAGAAGCCTATTGATTTTTAGCGGTATCTGGTAATTACTGCCAGAGTTATGACCCTTGATCACTTTGAAAAATTCTGTGAACCCTCTAGCGGCTAAAGTTAATATCGGTTTGACTTAAGATTTATACACAGTGCTTATGGTCATAAGACGAAGAAGTCTATTGATTTTCAGGGATATCCGATAATTACTGCCCGAGTTATGTCCCTTGATCCCTTCAAAAAAACTTCTGGGCACTCTAGAGGCCAAAGTTAATATCTGATTGACGTTAAATTTATACACAATGTTTAAGGTCATGCTACGAAGAAGTCTATTAATTTTTCAGCGATATCCCATAATTACTGACAATTATATGACCCTTGATCACTTCAAAAAATCTTAAGGATGCTCTAGAGGCCAAAGTTAATATCCGATTGACTTCGAATTTATACCCTGTTAAAGTTGAAAAATGTCGTTACTTCCGGTGATAATGAAAATCTTAACTACTTGTGTGAAATTGTAAATTGTATTAGGTATCAAACAGTGGAAATTTTTATGAAAATCGAATAATAATTGACAGTTTTATGGACCAAAAACCTTTAAAAGTGACTAGTTGAAAACCGTCTATTTCTCCGCAACTGAACAAGTTAGAAAACCTTTTGTGATATTTATATGATCGTATGGGTTCATTCTATAAGTTGAATGGAATTAAATATAAAAATTTTAAACAAATAACAAATACAACTCATTTGAATAAATTATTTGTTTCGAAGGCTATAAATACAATTTTTGCCCAAATTCCTACATTTCCGGTGACATTGTGTCACGCCCCTGGATTGGACCTGTGCCAAGAACGAAAAACAGAGAGTTCTTTGAATCCAAAATAGAGTGCTCAAGAAGGGCTCCGTGAACTCAGTCTTAAGTTATTCATTCTTGAAACAAAGTCTATTCCATAATAATAAAGTTTATTTGGTTAATGATAAAATGTCACCTTTACAAAACACATGTTATGACTGCTATTCATTCACATCTTTCACACAACTTTGTACTACTTGTAGTGAAAGCATTCATCTCAGGATAATGAAGGAATAACAAATCTCTACTGGTCGAAGGGCTAACCGCCAGCACCCAAGCTTGACTTCGACATACTTACGTTAATAATCAGTAAACTTCAGTACAATAGGCCTTTACTTATTACTTTTATCATAATTAACAATCTAGTGGAAATGGAACGATGGGCTAACCGCCGGCACACCAGCCTTACATCGCCATAACGCGTGCTTCTCTCGTCTGCACGATTACCGTCTGCTGAAACATATCCCAGCATCCCTTATGCATCGGAATTTCACAGGGACTTGTAACATATTCAACTGACTGAACATGGGGGGTCTCACATGCTCCCCACCAACTCAAATGACGTCCCTGTCATTTAAGAGTTGAAAACTATTTGATACATACATAATAATAATAATTATAATGCTCAATTTTACAGTACATCAATTTAACATATCTATATTCCACACAAAGTTTTATGGCGGTATATACTATTCAAAAAAAGTAGGGGATATTTGATTTTTAAGTGTTATTAAAGTCACCTAATGAAACTGACGAAGAAACAAATGACAAAATGAAATGAAGTTCACATTCATCGATTTATTCCAAATGATTGTTAGACTAAGTAAGGCACAGACTGACCATTATAAGGGTAAAATGATACCCGGGGTCAAACAGCAAAGTTACCACAGCATCACAACAAAGTCAGTAACGGGTAAATCCTCCTCTGTTTGCCAAACAAGCATTGATCCGACGTGGCATACTCCTAATGAGACGTCTAAGGTCATTTTGGTCCAGATTGTCCCATTCCTGTTGCAACGCAGCAGCAAGTTCTTGGACATTGGCAGGACGTTGTTGACGTTGACGTAACCTCTGTCCAAGCATGTCCCAGACATGCTCGATGGGGGAGAGGTCGGAACTCAGTGCTGGCCAAGGTAATGTGGGGATGTTCTGTTGTTGGAGGTAACCTGTAACGATCCTGGCCCTGTGACATCTTGCGTTGTCATCCTGGAAGATGAAACAGCGGCCATGACGTCGTGCGAACGGCATAACATGGACTGCCAAGATGTTGTCCCGGTAGTACTGGCCTGTAACACGCCCTGCAACAAAATGTAAAGCCGTTCTTCCAGCAATAGTGATGCCTCCCCACACCATAACAGAACAACCTCCAAATCGATCATGTCTGATGACGTTAACGTCTTGGAAGCGCTCGTTTCGACGACGGCACACCCTCCTACGTCTGTCCAAAAAATCAACAGTGAACCTTGACTCATCTGAAAACATCACATTGCTCCAGCGTCGATTATCCCAGTGTTGACGATCCCTACACAAACGACGTCTTGCCTGAATGTGATGATCTCTCAAACAAGGGATCACGCGAGGACGTCGGGCGCGAAGGTGACCCCTATGCAGTCGATTCCGAATCGTCTGGCCACTCACTCTCACACCAGTGTCTGTTTGAAGACGAGCGCTGATCTGATTTGCTGTGATGACACGATTTCTCAAGGCCAAGGTACGGATAAATCGATCCTGGGCTTGAGTTGTCGCCCTTGGTCGACCTGAGCGTGGTCTGTCCTGTACAGATTGTGTATCACGGTATCTAGACCATAGCCCGCTTATGACAGACTGAGAAACATTCATCGTCCGCGCCACAACTGCCTGTGTTGTGCCGATCTGTAGCAATTAGTAGCATGCCAAGAGTAAGCCGACGCATATCAAAATTTGTTTTCTGGTCACTAAAACAATTAAACTGATGTTTCCACCCTGGAATTCAATGCCACAATGACTGTAACATTCAATGTCAGAGTCGTGCAAATCTTGGGTTGGACCCCCATGATGATCCCAAGCATCACCTGCATTCCATGCGTTAGCTATTGGTGCGTTTGGGCGTCACATGTAACTGGAAATGTTCTTCTGTTAGGTTCTATAGTGACTTTTTTCGTAGTCATTTGCATATTTTAGTACTATGCCCCCAAAATCAAATATCCCCTACTTTTTTTGAATAGTATATCACTACTTTCTTGAGGAATGTCCATATTTTCACCTGTTAGTTCATTGTAATTTTGACTCTCTTCCACAAAACCTAATAGTTCATCTTCCTCATCATCTGATGAATTAATAGATTGTTCATATTCAGGAACAGAATTCTCATGTCTCCTCCTCAAATTTCTAGATTTAACCGGTTTTTAAATATCCTTATTTAAGTCAACAAGTTTACGAACACACAACTTCTTGAGTTTATTATGATGAAATAACTTCACACCATTATCAGTTTGTACTTCATATAATACAGGATTATCTAACGTTTTTAACACTTTTCCTTTTGAGTCCCATGTTTGTTTCACAGGGTCTTTAAAATTAAAACTTCATCACCAACACATAAATGTTTTGAAATTGTACATGTTTATTCCGTTCACTTTTATATCGATTATGAGTGTCAATCAAGTTTTGTTTCGCAAACTCAACCGCTTTAGATAGTTTCTTTTCTAAGTTCCTCGCATAGTCATTTACACTAATGACTTTAGTGTCAGATAAAGACGGATACATCATCTCTGCAGGAAGCCTGCTTTCACGCCCCCTGTGTATACTATGAACAGTGGAGGTAAAAAAGGTAACATGTCCACCCACTTAAAATTCTGACTAGTATAAACCTTAAGCATACTCTTTAAAGTATTGTTCCAACGTTCTATGGCACCGTTGCTCGAAGGTGAATAAGGTAGAGTACGTACACCTTTAATTTAATACGGAGTGAATTACACATTTCCCGAAACAACTCACTGATAAAGTTACTACCCCTGTCCGATGATATGATTTTAGGGATTACACTCTGTTTACAGAAGTACTCTTTCACTAAAACGTCAGCTGTTTCTTTCGTAGTCAGAGATTTTAAAGGGAATGCCTGCGAAAATTTGGAGAAATCATCCATAACACACAACCCGTAGAGATAACCCTCTTTTGAACGTTGTAACGGCCCAATACAGTCAATGCATAATCCTACAAAATGATCCTGGGGTCCTACAATACTGATATATGTCCCTTCGGGGCATACAAAAGCTGTTATCGGTTTACTACCCGGGTCTAAAGTTTGCTGCAGAAATCCTGAACGCAAGTCAATGGAGGAAAAATACTTCATATCATGAAACTGAGTCAAAATATCTTCTATATTTGTAATTGGGAATGTCTCATTGTAAACTTGTTCATTAACACGTCTCAGATCAACGCAAATACGAATACCCCCTGAATCTTTCTTTTGTACAATGACTAAAGGACTAGACCATTCACTGTTACTTTTTTCAATTATACCTGCATCAAGCATATGTTGAAGCTCTTCTTTAAGATTTTCTCGTAAATGATACAGAACACGGTAAGGTAAAGACTGTATAGGCTTGGCATCCGGTTTTAACTGGATCACGTGAGAAACGATATCGCATTTACCCAAGTCTCACTTATTTCTAGAAAATACTTCATGCAGTTCTACACAGATTTCCTCAAATTTAGATTTTGTGTGGGGAGAACCATTTATATTGTCAAACTCAACTAAATTTTGCCCTTTAATGTCCTCTGGTGATTTCTCTAAAGTAACTTGATTCAAGAACAAGTCAAACTGTTCAAGCACAATACGATTAACATTGAATAAAGTATTCACATCAACGTTAGCTAACTCATGAAAAAATGCATCTACATCTTCAATTTGTCCAATAACAGTCCCTCTAGAAATTGAGATATTACCAAGCGCTGAAATAAGGGACCGGACACGGACAATGTCCGGGCGAATTGACCCCCTTTGACAGGCCGAATTGCCTTTCGTCCGGACATAAATGTCCGACCGATTTTGAGTAAAACAGTAAGCCAAAAATAGTAATTTTATTGGCGAATTCGAGTCGATCGCTAATTATTACTAGACTCGAAAATCCAGACACAAAAATATCAACGACCCGAGTCATAGCGAAAATGTTACTATTTATATCTCGGCAGCGTGCAGATAAAATAATCAATAATTTTTAGAATCGGCTATTTTACGCTGGTTATATCAACGACCCAAGTCCTAGTGAAAATATTACTATTTTTTTTATAGAATCTGCTCAAAATCCAGGCCCAAAAATATCAACGACCCGAGTCATAGTGAAAATGTTACTATTTATATCTCGGCCGCGTGCGGATAAAATAATTAAATAATCAATAATTATTAGAATCGGCTTTTTTACGCTTGTTAAACCGAGTCAGGGTAAAAATATTATTATTTTTTAAAATAGGCTCTTTTTCGCTGGTTATATCAACGACCCGAGTCATAGTAAAATTATCACTATTTACATACATGTATCTTGGCCGTGTGAAGATAAAATAATGAATAATATTGAGAATCGGCTCTTTTACGCTAGTTATTCGAGCCTACGTGTAGTAGCTAGCTTTGCGTTACTTTCGTATATGATTAGCTCTAAATCACTAGTTCGAAAATTACATACAATAAGAACTGTAGAAAAGTGGATCAAACCTGACGTAGCAAAATGCAATGCTGACGTGTGGTTAACATACGAAGAAGATGATGGTTTTGTGACTACATTAAATTGTGAACTCTATATAAAGTATTTTAAAAATATGAATTATATGATGGAATTTTCCACTGCATGGAATAATGGTATTTGTCAGGCTGAAAATCTGAAATGTCCGGCCGAAAATCAGTTCAGCCTGACATGATGTCAGGCTGAACCTTAGCAGTTATTTCAAGGCTTGGATATTACACTCGGATATATTGGAAATCATCACGTTGACTAAGTTTTTCTGACTAGGCTTAACAAAATTGTCTGTGAAAATGAGCCTGTTTTCATCTGTGATGCTTGCGTGTAAACAAAACTGACGACCATCTAGATCTAAATCATCACAATTGTCCCATGATATTTTAGCAGGAATAATTTTCTCAGAATGTGCTCGAACCAATGTATTTTTCAATAAAGTTACACTGTTTTTAGGGAGAAGTTTCCTCTTGATTAACCGCTTGCCATCGTAAGAAACTAAAGGTAACTTGTCCTCATTAATTATAAACAAGTTGTCATTTAAGTCAATTTGGCAACTGTTTCCTCATAAAATCTGTACCGATTATTGCGTCACAGTTTAAAGTTTCGGCTACTAACAGGTTATGTGAATATGTGTTACCACAGTCAATCTTGGCAATGAAGCTAATGGGCAAGTTTTCATTCGATGCTACTGATAGATTTACATTAACTGAGTTCAACTTAGTATTTGGCAAATTAAGGTCCATCCATTGTTGACTAACTATTGACACATCAGCTCCTGTGTCACTCAATACTCGCACATCCGCATTATTAATCCGCATATTCACGAATACTCCTTTTCCGGGACTAAAACTAGAAATATGACCAGTTAATTATTCAAAACAATATGGGGAATGTTCCATGTTTCGAAGATCTTGCCAAACATCTTCGATTCGTGTTGCCTCACTATTCACGTGAACTGTATTCGTATTACTGAAGTCATTCGGTTTTCTCTCAGTCCTTAGATTACCTTGAAAATTAGTACTTTGTCTTTGTTCTGAAGTTTTATATACACTGGGACACTCGTTTTTGTAATGTCCAAAACCTGAACATCCGTAACATTGTATTTCAGACTTCGGTTTCTGTTTAGTATCAATAACATTTGCATTGGAATCATTATTTCTGCGAAAACCATAAACGCCCCTATCAGGTGTATTTCGTTCATCTATTCTAGTTCCTGAATTGGCTGTGTGACTACGGAATCAATCAAAACTTGCAGGTTTATCAAAATACTGTCTGTCGCGATGAAAATGGTTCCTTGGTTTGTAAAAATTACTTATGGGATGGAAAAAGTCCGTATTCCTTTCAAAAACATATTTACGTCCATCAAAGTTTTGCAATCCTGGGTTATTTACTGGTTCAACATCATTATAAAATCTATTTACAGCTCCACAACTACCCTTGTGCCTATCTACATGAAAGTTGTTCATTCGACGAACTGGACGATCTACTCTACGATTAGTGTCAAATACTGAGAAGTCTGGTCCGCAAAACGAGCAATATAATCAGGGTCCTTCCTACAACCGGGTTCTCTGCTAAGTTCTCCAATAATAAACCCCTTTAATGTCCTATCTTTAATAGTGGTACACTGAATAAACCTGTCCGTAATTCGACTATTTATCTGAACTGAAGAATCAACACAAAAATTACCCTCATCATCGAAAGTTATTTCGTTACTGTAAGCCTGATACGATAAACTACGCACTCTATCCATCAAAGTCCAGTATTTTTCATTAGAATGATGCTCAATAACTGAAAGTGCTCTGGTAGCGTGTGCACGGTCTGCTTCTAGGCAAAATAATTTAAGAAGTTCCTGTCTAAAATTTGGCCATGAATTCCAATTTTTAACTGCTGATCTAACCAAAGAACGTGCTGATTCTATACACTGCATAATGAATAGATTGGGTTTTATACTGTTTGAAACTTTACGGATTCTGCACTCTTCTTCAAATGTTTTAAGGAAATGTATTAAAGTAAGTCCATCAAGCTCTGTGGATCCGGAAAACGAAATACTAGGCAATAAACAATGCAATTTAGGTTGTTCGAATTCACGATATATTGGTGTGCTTGTGTCATTATTATCTTTCGAAACACTTGTATTATTCGCAACATTACTTGGAATGCTAGATGTATTATTGTTGGAAGGGTTGGCATTATCACCGCTGAGTACACTGGAATTACTTCCATGAACATTATTATTATTCTGTGCATTATTTACATTACTATTATTACTATTTTCAGCATTGTTCGTAACCGTAGGTCGCAAAGCCTGATCATTTACTAAACGATTAACAGTATCAGTCAAAGTTATAACCTTAGAACTTCATTTCATTTCCAACCTGCACCCTCCACATTTATCACCATGATTTTGACATATTGAAAGCTTTACAGTTGTCAAGACGACAGTTCAAAGTCATGTGGTCTACAGCATACGTTGAAAATCGGCATATTAACAGAACAAATAATGTTAAGAAAGTTAATCTCAAAAGTTTTCTTTTCATACCAAGTTCTTAAAATCTCACTGACAAACACTAAACGACGTTTGAATCCCATCGATAACCACTCAGCAACGTTTGAATCCCCTCGACAAACATCCAACAACGCTTGGATCCCATCCTCGTCGCCAAAATTCTGTCACGCCCCTGGCCTTGGACCTGTGCAAAGAGCGAAAAACAGAGAGTTCTTTGAATCCAAAATAGAGTGCTCAAGAAGGGCTCCGTGAACTCAGTCTTAAGTTATTAATTCTTGAAACAAAGTCTATTCCATAATAATAAAGTTTATTTGGTTAATGATAAAATGTCACCTTTACAAAACACATGTTATGACTGCTATTCATTCACATCTTTCACACGACTTTGTACTACTTGTAGTGAAGGCATTCATCTCGGGATAATGAAGGAATAACAAATCTCTACTGGTCGAAGGGCTAACCGCCAGCACCCAAGCTTGACTTCGACATACATACGTTAATAATCAGTAAACTTCAGTACAATAGGCCTTTACTTATTACTTTTATCATAATTAACAATCTAGTGGAAATGGAACGATGGGCTAACTGCCGGCACACCTGCCTTACATCGCCATAACGCGCGCTTCTCTCGTCTGCACGATTACCGTCTGCTCGAACATATCCCAGCATCCCTTATGCATCGGAATTTCACAGGAACTTGTAACATATTCAACTGACTGCACATGGGGGGTCTCACACATTGAAAATATTAAATTAGTTTGGCCTTGTTAAAAATGACATTACACACGCAGGGGTGTTAATTTGATCAAAATCCATTGATAATTGACTCTTTTACAGGCAAACTAGCGTAAAAAGTGACTCATGCGAAATTGCCCATTTCTCTGCAACTGCTCATATGAGGGAACTTTTTCTCAGACAGCGGCACTACAGCCTACTCTAATATCGAATTCCAACTGCCAAGGGATCTTAAACATGCACACAAATGTGTACATGGAACCTGGGTTTTTTGGCCCATCCAAATGACTAGGCTTAAATCTAACGTAAACTTTATGACGGTTTTCTTACCAGTTTTTGTCGCTTTAAATACTTCATGGTTAAGTACCCATATCAGTTTGTGCACAGTCTAACAATTGATAAATAGTCGGAATTCAGACAAAATAATTATATATGTGTTACATTGTATTGGTGATAATTCTAACGTTAATCTAACATAAATTTTACGTCATGTTTCTAACCGTTACATTATGGTTAGTTTTCTGACGTAAATCTAACGTTAATTTTCTAACGTTAACATAACGTTACTTATCTATCGTTAATGTAACGTTAGTTTTATGTCATAATTCTAACATAAGTTTCTAATGTGAATCTAACATAAACCTAACACTTGTTCTCTATCGGACATGAAATGCAATGAGATGGGGTTTAACGTCCTACTTTTCTGGACCTAACCTGGGCTAATTGAAGATGGGCATACGCCATACAGTGTGCTATGAGGGAACTTTTTCTCAGATAGCAGCACTACAGCCTACTCTAATATCTAATTCCAACTACCATGGGATCTTTAACATGCACACCAATGTGTACATGGAACCAGAGTTTTTTGGACCATCCGAATGACTAGGCCCTGTCAGACCTTCCCTTCCATTTCACTGACAAGGGGAACCAACGCCGGAAAATCGAGATGCAGGGATCGAACACCTGACTACCAAGTTAGCGAGCCAGCGCCTTACCCACATTGTCTAACGGAAAAGAATGTCAGTTTTATATAATGTTAGGATACTAACAATTACGTAAACAAATGTCAGTTTAATATCAGGATAACAACAATTAAATAAATGTTAGTTTTTGATTGTTGGCTATCCAACCATAATCAAAAAAATCCATTTAAGTTAACCAAATTTACTAAATTTTAAGTGTTCTTTTCTTTTAGGCAACTTTAACAAAATATGTTAATAATTGTATAATATTATGGATAAAACATTAAAAAGTGTGTGTGGCACCACCCCTAGGTGTTGAGCCATGCACCGAAATTGATAGTTGTTAATAATAATATCCTGACGGCATAAGGAATAAATATACCAAGTTCAAAAAAAAAAACCACGAAAAGTTGATGTGGCTCTGCCTCTGGGACTCAGACATGAAACAATTCTGATTATTCATCAATTGGTAAAATGTGCACACACTGGTATGGTTATTTAATCAAGAGGTACAATGGGGGATCATACCGAGATGTAACAAAAACTGTTACTAACTGGAAACTGTAGACTATTTATAGACAAAATATTAACAAAAAAGTGAAATGAAATGAAATAAGGTTTAACGTCCTACTGTTCTACACGTAAACAGGGCTAATGAAGACGGGTCTACATCATATAGTGTGCTATGAGGGTTATTTTGCCTGGGCAGCGGCACTATTGCTCATTGCTTAGAGGAGGTCAAACGCATGAAGTTTTTATACGCCCACATTTTCATGTGGACGTATTATGTCGTCGCCCCTGTCCGTCCGGACGTCCGGACGTCCGTCCGTCCACAATTTGTTTGTGGACTCTCTACAGGTCACAATTCTTATCTGATTTTGACGAAACTTGAAATATAGGTTTATCCCCATAAGATCTCGGTTCCTTTCGATATTGGCATGTATCGAATCGGAACTTCATGGATTATGGCCCCTGATTGTACGAAATATCATATTTTTAGCTTGTGGACCCTATAGAGGTCACAATTTTGAACCGATTGTGATGAAACTTGACATGCATGTTTATAACCCCAAAATCTTGGTTCCTTTCGATATTTGCGGCCATCGGATCGTAACTTCCTGAATTATGGCCCCTGATTGTCCGAAAAATTGCCCTTTTTAGCTTGTGGTCCCTCTGGAGGTCAAAATTATTATCCGATTTAAAAAACCGTTTGATTATATCACCGTTACATGGTAATGAAGGCTCTGTTCGAATTTCGTGAAAATCAAACCAAAATTGACGGACAAAATGGCCGCCGTTTGTACGCGAATAGTGTGAAAATATGTTATATCAAGGTTGTGGACCCTATAGAGGTCACAATTTTGAACCGATTTTGATGAAACTTGACATGTATGTTTATAACTCAAAGATCTTGGTTCCTTTCGATATTTGCACCCATCGGATCGTAACTTCCTGAATTATGGCCCCTGATTGTCCGAAAAATTGCCCTTTTTAGCTTGTGGTCCCTCTGGAGGTCAAAATTATTATCCGATTTAAAAAACCGTTTGATTATATCACCGTTACATGGTAATGAAGGCTCTGTTAGAATTTCGTGAAAATCAAACCAAAATTGACGGACAAAATGGCCGCCGTTTGTACGCGAATAGTGTGAAAATATGTTATATCAAGGTTGTGGACCATGGGTTCCACTTCGGCCGTATATGCCGGTCGGGACCTACGTCTTTGGCAAATGACCGGATCTGGATCAGACCCGTAGGTCATTTTGCACCCCGGAAAAATAGCATATTTTGTGCTAAATCATAAAATCCGGGAGACGACGAAAATCCGTGCGTGGCGTGATGTAGCTATCGGGTATAATAAAATTAACAGTGTTCAGTAGCCCACGAATGGAAACCACTGTCAATCAATTATCCTTGTGTATATTGCTGTAATCACAAGTAACAAAGGGGCTACATCAAACAGATTAAACGCTCAACATTCATTTAATCAATTTACTTAGTTGTGTTTTGTTTTATAATTAGTAATACTGTGAGCGTGATCATTCTTGAGTTGTTGTTACAGCATATTTGCCGACTTTCATCATTCGTGCGGCAATTCACTGTTTGAACATCAAACAAATTAAAGACTTTTCTTTGATGTCTTCACTTGATCACAAGAGTTAATCATGTCAATCTTGCAAATATATATATATACCAGAATGTTAGCATTCTTTATATCATTTCAAAATGTTGAAATTCCTCACCTCCCAAAAGAAAGCGAGATGATGATATTGCTGTGAATGAATCCGATCTCCCTTCTTCAACATCGAACCACGAGGATGACAGTTCCGCCCCGAAAAACAAAGTCAGCCGTAAATTCTCTTCTAAATGGTTACAAATATTCCCGTGGTTAAGATATGATATTCCCACACAAAATATGTATTCCCAGGTGTGTTTTTAATCCATTTATTCCGTTTATATAACAATCGGTAGACGTCATTTGGTTAAAACAATGAGCTTTTACGATCGCCGCCATTTTGAAATATGTGCAAATATCTTTACATGTTATGGAGTTAAAATACTAGCACGATATTATTTGAGCTCTCAAAATATCAATACGAGTTAATAAATTGATAAGTTTAAGAATTATGTTAATTATTGTACGTGTGTATTACTTTGAATTATTTACGTGTGCTTATCATTCGGAACTACTTTTTCCCCGTGTATGGAGAAAATAGTCAACCGCCGAATAATGTCACGTACGCCACTGAGAACCGGGATTCTAGCACCAAAACACAATTAAAACCAAGTTACGATGTTCCTTGAGCATGAAAAATCTTGACGAATTAATGAGAATTTCAACTAGCACGTGCTTTACAGAAATGGAAATCCTGTAGAAACCGACGAGTATATACGGGTGATGTCGTAAACAAATTAAGAAAATACTGTACTTTCGATAAATGAATGCATCTTGTTATTGTTATACTTTATGAATGTATAAATAACTAAATGATAATAATTGATTACATGTGTTCTTTTATTTATTAGGGGGATAGGTGGGTGGGTATATAAATGTCGATGTGAGGTTTATTTTTTGTGTGACTGTCCTTGACCCAATTAAAGTCGATCGACATTCCGATAGCATGTAGTTTTTGGCTTCTTATTATGTGCTTAAAATAGCACCACTTTCTCCGTGAGAAAAATGACTGGTTGGGAAAATTTTGAAGTGGAAGCCCTGTTGTGGACCCTATAGAGGTCACAATTTTGAACCGATTTTGATGAAACTTGACATGCATGTTTATAACCTGAAGATCTTGGTTCCTTTTGATATTTGCGCTCATTGATTCGTAACTTCCTGCATTATGGCCCCTGATTGTACGAAAAATCACCCTTTTTAGCTTGTGGTCCCACTGGAGGTCAAAATTATTATTCGATTTAAAAAACCGTTTGACTATATCACCGTTACACCCTAAGGAAGGTTGAGTTCGAATTTCGGGAAAATCGGACGAAAATTGCCATACAAAATGGCCGCCGTTTGTACGCGAATACTGTTAAAAAATGGTATATCAAGGTTGTGGACCCTGTGGAGGTCACAATTTTGATTCGATTTTGATGAAACTTGAAATTCATGGTTATAACCCAAAGATCTTGCTTCCTTTCGATATTTGCGCATATCGGATCTTAACTTCCTGAATTATGGCCCCTGATTATACGCAAAATCCCCTTTTTTTTAGCTTAGAGGTCACAATTATTATTCGATTTAAAAAAACGTTTGGTTATATCACCGTTACATCCTAAGAAAGGTGGAGTTCGAATTTCGGGAAAATCGGACGAAAATTGCCATACAAAATGGCCGCCGTTTGTACGCGAATACTGTTAAAAAATGGTATATCAAGGTTGTGGACCCTGTGGAGGTCACAATTTTGATTTGATTTTGATGAAACTTGAAATTCATGGTTATAACCCAAAGATCTTGCTTCCTTTCGATATTTGCGCATATCGGATCGTAACTTCCTGAATTATGGCCCCTGATTATACGCAAAATCGCCTTTTTTTTAGCTTGGAGGTCACAATTATTATCCGATTTAAAAAAACGTTTGATTATATTACCGTTACACCGTAAGGAAGGTTGAGTTCGAATTTCGGGAAAATCAGACCAAAATTGCCATACAAAATGGCTACCGTTTGTACGCGAATACTGTTAAAAAATGGTATATCAAGGTTGTGGACCCTGTAAAGGTCACAATTTTAATTCGATTTTGATGAAACTTGAAATTCATGGTTATAACCCAAAGATCTTGGTTCTTTTCGATATTTGCGCATATCGGATCGTAACTTCCTGAATTATGGCCCCTGGTTATACACAAAATCCCCCTTTCTTTAGCTTGTGGTCCCTATGGAGGTCACAATTATTATCCAATTTAAAAAAACGTTTGATTATATCACCGTTACACTGTAAGGAAGGTTGAGTTTGAATTTCGGGAAAATCGGACCAAAATTGACAGACAAAATGTCCGCCGTTTGTACGCGAATACTGTTAAAAAAAATGATATATCATGGTTGTGGACCCTGTATAGGTCACAATTTTAATTCGATTTTGATGAGGAAGGTTGAGTTCGAATTTTGTGAAAATCGTACCTAAATTGCCACACGAAATGGTCACCGTTTGTACGCGAATAGTGTAAAAATATGGTATATCATGGTTGTGCACTCTCTACAGGTCACAATTCTTATCCGATTTTGACGAAAAGTAACATTTCTAGGTTGTGTACCGTCACACCATAATCATTGTCGGCTTCGAATTTCATGAATATCAGACTGGAACTGACCAACAAAATGGCTGCTCCCAATACAGTATGAAATACAGGACTTAATGATGTACATGTAGGAAAAATCACTTTCGGTATTGCTTGTTCTCTATCCATCTCTCAAAAATGTGGGCGTATCCTGCCTGGCAGTGTCAGCCTATCTTAAAAATAAACAAAAACTGAAAGTAAGCTAGTTTATGAATCTCAACAAGTAGAGCGATTTAGCTAATTAGCGGGCGTATTTAATGACTCCCCCAAAGTTAAGTCGAGGTGTGTCGGGAGGCGCAAGAGCGAAAGCACGCCTTAAACGTGAAGGACTGATATCCGATAATTACTGCCAGAGTTATGAGCCTTGATCACTTTGAAAAATCTTGTCAATGCTCTAAAGGCTAAAGTTAATATGGAATTGACTGATTAAATTTATACACAGTGTTTAAGGTCATGAGATGAAGAATCCTATTGATTTTCAGCGATATCCGATAATTACTGCCAGAGTTATAGCTCTTGATCACTTTGAAAAATCTTGTCAATGCTCTAAAGGCTAAAGTTAATATCCGATTGACTGATTAAATTTATACACAGTGTTTAAGGTCATGAGATGAAGAATCCTATTGATTTTCAGCGATATCCGATAATTACTACCAGAGTTATAGCTCTTGATCACTTTGAAAAATCTTGTCAATGCTCTAAAGGCTAAAGTTAATATCCGATTGACTGATTAAATTTATACACAGTGTTTAAGGTCATGAGATGAAGAATCCTATTGATTTTCAGCGATATCCGATAATTACTGCTAGAGTTATAGCCCTTGATCACTTTGAAAAATCTTGTGGACGCTCTAGAGCAGTAGAGGCTAAAGTTAATATCCGATTGACTTTAAATTTATACACTGAGGTTAAGGTCATGAGATGAAGAAGCCTATTGATTTTCAGCGATATCTGATGATTACTGCCAGAGTTATGGCCTTGACCACTTTGAAATATCTTGTCGACGATGGCCATGAGACAATCGATCGAAACAATTCTAACCATTTCTGATTATTACTTAACGGGCTATTACTTGTAATAAGATTTTAAGATGTTGTAAACGTTCGCCTTACTGACAAAAGAAAAAATATGCGACAACCTTTGTTGACTGCCCGGACAACGTAGCTGTTATGGGTATATGTTTCGTTGCCTGACAACCTATCTTTCACCTATCAATCAAAATTGTGCAAAAATGAAACTGAAATTAAAAAAAACTGCTTCTGACTTTTTTTGCACCTCTAAATGGCACGTCTTCTTTTCTTTTTATACGTCCCTTGTATCTGTGTGTGTCACCTACAGACGGCAATTCTTAACTGATTGTCTTGAAACTTTACATACTTACTCCTTACACCCTAAGGATTATCTTTATTGTTTTTGGTGCATACCTGACCCTCAGGGGCAGAGCCACGCCCTCTTCAAACTTTGCATATTTATTCCTTATACCATAAAACCCCAAGGATCCTCACTATTGTTTTTGGTGCGTGCCCGGTCCCCAATCCCATTTTCTTTTTGGGTGACTGAATGTTGCCTACATGGTGCAATTTTTCTACTTATCCTCTTGAAATTTTCTATACTTATTCCTTATACCCTAAGAATGATCCCTATTGTTTTTGGTGCATGCTTGACTCCCAGGTGCAGAGCCACGCCCATTTCTTGTATTTGTATGTCGTCTACATTCCACATTTCTTAACATATCAGCTTGAAACTTAGCAAACTTATTCTTTGTTCCCTAAGGAACACCCCTATTGTTTGGAGTGCATACCCAACCCCCAGGGGCAGAGCCACTCCCATTTTTTTTGTGTGTGCCGGTGTGTCACCTACAGGCCACAATTCTTAATCGATTGTCTTGATAACTTTTTTATACTTATTCCTCGTATCCGAAGGCTGACCACTAGTATATTTGGTGCATGCCCGACCCCCTGGGACGGAGCCACGCCCAATGTTTGTGAGTCTTGTGTTCGCCTACAGTCCATATTTCTTAACATATCAGCTTGAAACTTAGCATACTTATTCTTTGTACCCTAAGGAACACCCCTATTGTTTGGAGTGCATGCCCGACCCCCAGGGGTAGAGCCACACCTATTTTCTTTTTTTGTGCCGGTGTGTCACCCACAGGACTCAATTCTTAATCGATTGTCTTGAAATAAAATAAAACCAAGTACGAACAATCCAAACCATTAGTCAAAATTCGAAGTCCTAAAAAATATTGTAAAATATTGTAATCAGCAAATGGACTGTTCACGGTGTACAAAATACATGACAAACAATGGTCTAGAAGAGTAAGTTTAACCTGCCTGTCGCCACACCTGCCATTGCTGCATCCAAACTGTTAGATGAAATCTAGATAAAATAGCATGATTGGCCAATCGGTATGTAAAATAAACATGACGAACAGTGTTAACAATGTAGTAGACAGGCATAAATAGAGAGGTAATATACGAATCAATTAAATATATTTTGAATAATAGTCGAAAGAGACATGTTATATTTACCAATCAAGTCAATATGACGGCCATAAAACTTTTTAAAGGTTTTAATGAGTTTAGTGCGCAAGTATCCTTGTAGTTGAAGCCTGGATGACAAATGCTTCGATCTACTTAAAAAATCAGAATAAAAGGAACAAGCTCTCGCGTAACGAATTAGCTGAGACACAAACACTCCATATGTGGGCGATATTGGAATCTTACTACTGATAAATGGAAAGTTAGCAATCGGAAAGTCAAAGTCTATCGTACAATACTTTTTTAATACTTATTCCTTATCCAAAATGGCCGCCGTTTGTATGCGAATACTGTTAAAAAATGGTATATCAAGGTTGTGGACCCTGTAGAGGTCACAATTTTAATTCGATTTTGATGAAACTTGAAATTTATGGTTATAACCCAAAGATCATGGTTCCTTTCGATATTTGCGCATATAGGATCGTAACTTCCTGAATTATGGCCCCTGATTATACACAAAATCGCCTTTTTTTAGCTTGTGGTCCCTCTGGAGGTCACAATTATTATCCGATTTAAAAAAACTTTTGATTATATTACCGTTACACCGTAAGGAAAGTTGAGTTCTAATTTCGGGAAAATCGGACCAAAATTGCCATACAAAATGGCCGCTGTTTGTACGCGAATACTGTTAAAAAATGGTATATATGGTTGTGGACCCTGTAGAGGTCACAATTTTAATTTGATTTTGATGAAACTTGAAATGCATGGTTATAACCCAAAGGTCTTGGTTCCTTTCGATATTTGCACATATCGGATCGTAGCTTCCTGAATTATGGCCCCTGATTGTACGCAAAGTTGCCTTTTGTTAGCTTGTGGTCCTTCTGGAGGTCACAATTATTTTCCAATTTTAAAAAAACGTTTGATTATATCACCGTTTCACCTTAAGGAAGGCCAGAGTTAGAATTTCGGGAAAATCGGACCAAAATTGACAGACAAAATGGCCGCCGTTTGTACGCGAATACTGTTAAAAAATGGTATATCATTGTTGTGGACCCTGTATAGGTCACAATTTTAATTCGATTTTGATGAAACTTGAAATGCATGGTTATAACCCAAAGATCTTGGTTCCTTTTGTTATTTGCGCATATCGGATCGTAACTTCCTGAATTATGACCCCTGATTGTCCGAAAAATCACCTATGGTCCCTCTGGAGGTCACAATTATTATCCGATTTAAAAAAAAAACGTTTGACTCTATCACCGTTACACCCTACGGAAGGTTGAGTTCGAATTTCGAGAAAATCGGACCATAATTGCCAAACAAAATGGCCACCGTTTGTACTCGAATAGTGTAAAAATATGGTATATCAAAGATGTGGACCCTGTAGAGGTCACAATTTTAATTCGATTTTGATGAAACCTGAAATTTATGTTCATAACCTAAAGATCTTTATTCTTTTCGATATTTGCGCATATCAAATTGTAACTTAATGAATTATGGCCTTTGATTGTTGGAAAAATCTCTTTTGGTATCAATTTGCTTGTTCTCTATCTATCTCTCGAACAATTATTATCCGATTTAAAAAAAAACTCTGATTATATTACTGTTGTACCATAAGGAAGGTTGAGTTCGAATTTCTTGAAAATCGTACCAAAATTGCCGGATGAAATGGTCGCCGTTTGTACACGAATAGTGTAAAATTATGGTATATCATGGTTGTGGACTCTCTACAGGTCGCAATTCTTATCCGATTTTGACGAAAATTTTATGAATATCAGACTGGAACTGACCAACAAAATGGCTGCTCCCAATACAGTATGAAATACAGGACTTAATGATGTAGGAAAAATCACTTTCGGTATTGCTTGTTCTCTATCCATCTCTCGAAAATGTGGGCATATCCTGCCTGGCAGTGCCAGCCTATCTTTGTGTTTGTCGTTTACAGGCCGCAATTCTGGATTAATCAGCTTGTTACTTGGCATATGTATTCCTTATAGCCTGAGAGCGTCCACTATTGAATTTGGTGAATGTCCCGACCCCCAGGGGCAGAGCCACCCCCACTTTTTGCCACAATTCTGAATGGATTATCTTGGTATACTTATTCCTTATATACTCTAAGGACGGCAACTGTTGATGTTGATGCACAACCCTCAACGCTAAACAAACCAAATACCTAGCCTTCTTGACAAAGTATCATATCAATCAGAGCAAGAATGTAGATGTATATTGTAGCGTTAGCGTTATGTTTACTCATTTTAAGAAAATAATATTTGCTTGCGCCCACGTTCCTAACCGCCAAAATTGTAGTTTTTGTCAAAATTACATCATTTCCGGTGCCGACATAAAACTTTATCAGAAAACTGTATTGGCAATAAAAAAGTTGAGACTTTGCACCATTGAACCATATGATTGGCCCCTGACTTTCAAAGAAAGTGGGGGACTATTAAAATGGGTTCGTCTGTCTGTCTGTCCGTCCGTCTGTCTGTCCATCACACTTTTTGAGACACAATAACTCTTTCTAATTGAGCTAGAATGGTGTAGGTGTTTATTAGGTCAATACCGTATTGCCTAGTTTAAGCAGAGATAAGCAATTTGATTGGTTGTTGCTTTGGGACACGATAACTTTAGTTCTAATTAAGTGATAGTGATGAAACTTGATGTATAGTTTCATTACATCAATATCTTGACTAAGTTTGATGAGACTCTTGAACACAATAACTCTCCATCTTTATTCAGCTAGAATGTTCAAACTTGGTGTAGGTCTATATTAGGTCAATGCATTGATGGAGTTCAAAGATGAGCATTTTCTGCTTACGGTAAGCAGAGATAAGCAATCTGATTGGTTGATGATTTGGGCCATGATAACTTTGGTTATAATGAAGTAAGAGCAACGGAACTCCAAATATAGATTCATTATGTCAATTCATTGACTAATTCTGATGGTGAGAATTTCCTGCTTAGGCTTAGGAGCCATAAGCAATTTGACTGATCACTTTGGAAAATAACAACTCTGCTTTTAATTTAGGTAGAATGTTTAAACTTGATGTACATATGTAGATGTTCATCAGGTGAATGTCTTGACTAAGTCATAATTAACATTTCATTAGTCAATGCTTTGGGACAAGATAACCTTGATTCTATCTGATAGAGTGATGAAACTTACAGTATAGATTGATTGCTCGATACTTATGAAAAAAAATAAATGTGCGATTAATTAATATTTCCATTATTTACTTTGGGATTTGGGAATGGGACATCAGCCTGGCTGTTGGCTTGTTTAATACAAATTTGTTTTATTTTAAACAATTTTTATCTCACTTTAGATGTCAAAATTTTAAATAATTTTTCAACAAGATATTCTTAATAGTTTGGTTATTTCAGAATCAGGTGTCAAAACTCTTTTTTAATTAAAGGGGCACTATGGGAGATTAGATAAAGAGCTGACAGTTCTCACTATTATAGTCAATGAATTTTAAGCCTGGCCTCGATCACCCTTACTATAGTTGGTACAATAAAAAACGGTTTATTCCCATAACGCCGACCCACCGAGTTTTAGAGGAAAAATTTTGGTCGGTGTTAAGGGGTCCACTGACCAAGAACAATAGACCCAAGCTGGGGGATGAAACTAATTAAGCCGATAATTTTGGGAGCATTTATTTTTTAAAAAATTTATAACAACCTTTAACACATAACATTACAAATATTTTAACTTTTGGCATGCACGCATAAAATGTCCAACATAGTCCAAAAATTCTAACAATCCTTCTTCTTCATATCTATGTTTTGCATCTTCGATCTTTCTGTTGATATCTGTGTATTTTTTCCTTTTAGGTGGTTGTCGCTGGCCACTCGAATACTGCAACAACTGAATTCCGATCGTCTTTTGCTCTTCTTTCAAAAATGCCATCACTTCAAAAATATTCGGATGAGCTTTTCCAATTAAGTTTTTTAGACGCCCGTGCCACCCCTCTAAAGAATTGTTGGTTCTTCGTGTGATTTGGTTCTGGTTCCATTGTACTTGAGTAAATTGACCGTCTAACCATTGGGTAACCATATCACTAATTCTTTATTCTTTCTTTTATTCAGTCTTTACTTAAAACCAGCGACACATAGATAACTGCCACCTCTTGCTGTGGGAAGAAACTTAGATTGTAACTGTGCATTAGCCATCGTAGAATGGAATGTATATGAAATGTCTTGGGATTATTTACGTATTTATACATATTTTGAGAAATAATCACAATGAACTGAATTTCAATCACTTGTCAGCTTCTTGTTGAACTGTCATGTATTATTTTATTAATTAATGAGTGAGTTGAATTTAAGTGAACTATATTAATATATTAATAATCTGAACAAAGTAAACTATAGATTAAGAAACCTATAGTAAGTGAGTTGAATTTAAGTGAACTATATTAATAATGACTGGTCCCTACCTCATTAACGCCTTTAATCCGTTCTTAACCCATCAAAGAGTGCCGCAGTCGACTTTCCAAACTCTGGTGAGTCGGCGTTATGGGAAGACACCTAAAAAACCTACATAGTCTCGATTACCCGTATCTGTTTTTGGATTTAATCAGCAATGAATGTTGAGCAGTAAATGTTGTAGGCTAGTGATGACATCAAGAGTTGATCATAGTTTGAATAAGTTAATTAATGTCTAATTAATAATTTAGATAACATTTCAGGACAAAGACAGACCTGTAATAGGCAGTTTTAGCTATTTCATAATGTATGTTGAAAGATATTTGCAAAACTGGAGGGGGAAAAATGTATTCTTTTGTACAAATTTCTGATCTTTTACTAATATACACAGTGTATAAGCTTAGAAAAAAAAAGATGTTTATGTAACTTAGAGTAGAGGTGAATATAGGTTGTATGGAGTATTACACAAGGCTGTAGTTTGTTCGATTTCATCATTGATTAGTAATATGAGTTAGCTAGGTTTTGTAAGCTGGTAAATTTGTCTTGTCCCTATAACGTCAATAGCTCTTCCTGCTAGCATGTTTGGCTACATGTACCTAGCTGGATGCAAATAAAACAGGTCACATAAATATAAAGTGAAGTTATATTCTGATACAGGAACAGATATGGCAGATAAGGTATGTAGTACATCTCATTTGCCTGTTTTTTTTTCTTTCAATGAAAAGTTTACAGTTAGAACTCAGTCAACGATATTGTTTGAATGATATTCTAACTGTTATAATGCATGATAGTTAATCTTGAGAAGCAGAAACTATTCTTCTAAAAATTTGAAAGTACAAAGCATCAGTTGATAATTCAGCACCGACTGTCTCTATAATGATCTCATTCTGCTTGCATTATGTTCTGTAGTTAAATGTATGATCACCCGACGAGGATTCAACTTTTTCCACTCAAGAACTGTAATTATTTAAGTTCACAAATGTTATGAGAAGAAATACATGTACATCAACTGTACCAACACCAACTGAAACAAGGCTAATAGATTAGTTTTATTACCTGGTTGTATGTAAAAAGCTTTTATATTAGTCCGGCAGCCGATCGACAAACCTGGAAATATAGTCCACCTATATCGTCAGAGGGTGTAGGTTCAGGATCCGGATGATGCCACCCTGGCATCCTTGGGGGAATTCAAATATTCAAGATGGCCGCCATGAGGTATTTTCTGGTTATACGTTGGGGTTATTTATTGAAGTAAACTTTTTGACAGATTCTCTCGGACCTTGGTTTAAGGTGGGATCTATAAGAATTTGACGCATTGAAGCCAACGAGCTTGGATATTCCCCCTATGGTGGCAGCTACTCCGCTAGGGGAGGGGGGGCAAATTAAAAATGAGGGCTCATTTTGGCGGGAAACTCGTAAAGTTCCATAAAAAGGTGTTTAACATATTGAAAGGTTTTAGGAGGATTATATATCTATATATATATATGTATAGATTCAGAATCCCGATGATGCTACCGTGGCACCCTTGGGGAAATTAAATTACTCAAGATGGCTGCCCAGGGGCATTTTCAGGTTATTTATTGGGTAAAAATTTTGACAGATTCTTTTGGACATAGGTGTGATGGTGGTTTCAACACGAATTTGACTCGCTTAATCCAACGAGATTGGGTATTCCTCCTACAAGTTACGACTAATTCCACAAGGATGTCAAAATCACAATGAGACTCAGTTTGGCGGAAAACTAATAAAGTTCCCTAAAAGGTGTGTAATTATTATATTGAAATATAGCTGTCAATTACTTCCAATATAAAGATAAAAACATGTTCCGACCAAAAGATATTCCAGGTTGTGCTCAATATTTGGCGAGACATAATAATATTAGTAATATGTTAATGTAATATCCTCAAACTACAGGTTTTCGTGTTCACCATGTTTATTTCTGACTGCCTCAATGTGCCATAACCGAACGAAATGCCAATATGGTGCCCAAATTCAACGAAATAGCTAAGTTTAGGAAACCACGGAAGAAAATAATAAGATTACTGCAGAGTGAGCGTTAAATTACCTCGAAGACAGTCTATTCCTTGTATTCTTATAAGAGCACAAAAGCTTCACAGTCAAACACAATCCACCATTGGACCATAGTCGAAAGCAAATGTTGCTAAAAGTTAACTGGTGCTTACTTCTGATATAATAGTGCAGCTACACGTTCATTCTGGGCTGGATAAGTGTTTCTTTCTGGTTATATTTGTTATAATTTAAGACTCAAGATGTATGAATAATAGCACCATTTGACCACTGACATGGGAATACAGTGATGCAATATACGTGTACAATGGCCAGAGGACTGATACCTTGCCAGTTTCTTGAGCTTTTAAATGGAGTTCTATATGGAACTAAGAGGTTTTGCTGTTTACCACAAATTACAGGGCCATACGAACAAAAGCCACGAAGAGCAAATTGTCAAGCATACATTATGATCCACTATAACACCCATCCGTGTCACCTTCTCTGCTAGACAACAGAGGGCAATAAGATATATAGAAAATGTTTGCTAGCGTCATATGAAACTTCAGCTATATCCGTGCGTATGAGTGATCTAATAACCAGGGCTCGAAACGAAAGGCGCGTGAAAGCTCTCGCGCACCTACCACGCACCTAAAGTGAAACCCAGGTACATATTTTTAAACGCACCCGGATTTTATAAACAACGCTCCTCCAACCGAAGACTAACTCACGGTTCTCTTTTTAAAATATCACCCGACCTTTTAAATGAATTAACGTGAACGCTTTTGCTTTTAATAAAATTCTCGTAAAAATAATCTATTTTTATTTAACTGTCTCAAGCAAGGCTCGACATGCCGTCGGCCTCGGCGGCAATGGCCTCTGAATTTTAGAATTTTTGTCCGCAGATTCGTGGAAGATTTTCAACTATCAACGGTCACCGATTTGTGTATGTATGGTCACCGATTTGTGTTGGGTATCAATAGTTATTTTTACTATCGATAATCGGCATTGAAATGTCGATTGATAGTATCGAAACAATCTTATTTTCACGGTCGTAACCAAGAATGGGTTACGTATTTAAAAGTCAAAACCATACTATGTTGCGATAGATGTTTTTTGTTTGTCTAATTAATAATAAAACGTTTCATATTACGTATAAATTAAACATAATTTTTAAAAAATGTAGCCTTAGTTGTGAATGACGAAATACCGTTGATAGGCCGATGTATGTGGAGGAACCAAAATAAAATGAGCACGAGTCGATTCAAAACATTGCGTACGTGAGACCGACCAATACCAACATGGCGGACAATTCGTTGTCAATTCGCGTGCAAAAATTAAAGAAAATTTATTAGCCTAAATAACTTGTTATCACGAATTCGTAAATTGTTTATTATTATTAAAATAATGTAGCCTTGATTCCGAATAAAAGATACAAACGTTTTTGTCTTCTATCAGTCATTTATAATGAGCAGACGAATTCTGAAAGTTTAGGGGGAAAACTCCGGGTTATTTACACATCTGGGTATATCCAATTTAGTGAATTCCATGATATGGCGATTATTGCTTCTAATGAAAGTATTGTTTAAATGAGGGCGAATTTATTTCAACATCGTTTGGGGGAAAAATGGCTACATTGAGATTGAGACTTTGAACTAAATATAAAGTGACCGATGTAGGCTATTGTATTATTATACGAAGGATTAAGTCACAGAAAACACTGAGTCGAATCCTCTACGCACGAACGAAGAACGCATTTATATATGTTTGTAAAGGTAATAAATATATTGAACGGGTTGTGATCGTCAGGCCTATAACAACCGTTTGACTGAGAAAAAAAGATGTAAAATAAACAGATTTATCACATAATATTACATATTTGGGCACTTAATATAAGCAAAATCTGCTTTTGAAAAACACTCTCCTAGAATATCTGAGGTGCGGGTTTTTAGGAGAGCGATTTTCTAAATTTGTAATTTTAGGTGCAGCTTTTAGAGCTCTCCATGATTTTATTCCTTTCAAGCCCTGAATAACTGTCAGTGAAGTCCATACCGATTGCGAGGATTCCAGTGATTTAATCAACAAATATGGGGGGGTTGGGTTCTTTTAAAAATACAAGGGGAAGAACATCGTCGGGTTGGTTGTTCTTGATACAAATCTTTCATTAGGCCTATTATATTTTTCCATGGTCTCCCAAACTTAGCTATAATTTTGGGTTTGAGAACCATATTGTTGTTTATTTCGATCATACGACATTCAACTGTTCAGATATGAATTTAGTGACCCCGAAAACCTATAGTTTGGCGTATGACATGGTTACCATTTTGAATATGAGCTCGGCCTCGAATAACTTTGGTCGGGACATGTTTTTTATACGCCCACATTGAAATGCCAAATTTAATATCCGATTGACTTTAAATTTAAACACAGTGTTTAAGGTCATGAGACGAAGAAGCCTATTGATTTTCAACAATTTCCGATAATTACTGCCAGAGTTATGGCCCGTGATCACTTCAAAAAATCTTGTGGACGCTCTGGAGGCCAAATTTAATATCCGATTGACTTTAAATTTAAACACAGTGTTTAAGGTTATGAGAATAACAAACGATGGCTAAGAGGTGAAGTCACAGTTTGAGGGCTCTGATAGTTTTGTGAAAATTATGAAATATTAATGAGTGTAAAGGCTTAAAACTTTGCTGGGTGCTGTGTAAGAGTATAGAGCAGGGGTTTGTGTGATTATATTTATGGATTATGAAGAAATAATTGTGATATTGAGAGAAATATTTTGAACAATATAAAAACAGATTAGAGTTCAGAGAGCAGGTAAAGCTAATCAGTGAGTTGTGATTACACAGTGAGTTAAGTTCTACACAGGTAGTTCAAGTTTAGGCTTGACCTGCTGTATTGACAAGTTTTTTTGAGACATTATTGTGTCTGAAGCAGACTTTGGTGTAATACAATATGTCCGTTAAAAATGACAGAAAATTGCCATCAAAAAGGGCTCATGTTTCAAGTTCTTCATGTGAAGAATCCGATCTAACAGCAATATATAAAAGTTTGGGTGATATAAAGGATAACATGAAAAAAATGGTAACTGTTAAAATGTTGGATGAAATAAATACAAAACTTAAAGATCCAGTAGACGTGGTACAAGGGTTAATCAGTGAACTGGATGTATGAGATGTGTTGTTGACGTTTGGGAAAGTAGATCGAGGGGAAATGTGTAGGGAGTGATAGTTAGATGTATTATGAATGGTTAGAGTGGCTGTGGTGTTACGGTGAAATACTATGCCGCTACCATAACACCACAGCTTTATGATTTGTTAGACAGGATTGATACCGTAAGTCCGACAATAATAAATAAACTATTTCTGATTTTAATGTTGTCTTTTCCCACCGGCACTGGCCGTACGCCAGCAACTGAAAATAGCTGACGAAACAGCTAGGGCGTCGATTGTTAGTTCGCGTACAACTTGAAAAACTGAATGTCGTACGCCATTGTGAAACTGAAAGTAGCTGACGAAGACAGTTAGGGCGCCGATTGTTAGTTCGCGTACAACTTGAAAAAAACAAATGTCAGTATGGTATTTCTGACATAATTGGTTATCGGTGACCTGAAAGCTGGTAATCTCGACTCAAAGCGAGTAATCTCGACTCAAAAGTATAGTGTATAACCTACTTACTGTCTACAGACGTCGCTAGTCTTATTATAGTTCCTTCATGATTGTTTGTGGACGATTTACTACTCAGTAAGAAAGCCTGTGCCCAAAAAGAGTTCTCGTCTGTTATTATTAGTATAATGACTTCCTCATGTGCGGCAGGTTCGTTTGTTTTTAAAAACACTGTTTTTCGTTCCAAAAAATAGAAAAGTAATTTTTTACCAGATGATCATGGTTTTTCACCGAGACTAGATAATTTCTCTCAGTGTAAGGATATTATCGCTTATGGATAACTTCATACACTGTTGAGAAAATAGTCCCATTGGTTTGCTTAGCGGCAAATAGAACGGGAATAAACTCTGTACTGAAAAATTTTTGCGTGATCTATATAAACTGTCTTCACACACTCGATTTATAATTAGCGATACAGAGGTACAGTGGCAAGTGTTATGCTTCTCAGCATAATACCTCAAAAGTACCTCCGTGCGAAAAGCCAGATTTTGGTACATGCAAAAGAAAAAGAAATAATGCCCGTGCGCATGCCAGTAATAGGAAAACTAAGAGTTCACGCATAAAAATGCACGAACGTACCAGGCGCGATGTCATCTAGTAACTGTAAGTATGTTTGAGACTATGATACAAGACCATATGGACAATTTTTTCCGTGATATTAAATTCAGAGTTCAGGATCAAGTCAGAGACATCCTGTCAATTGGGCTAGAAAAACAAGGAAATGAATATGAGAGAGACAAACTGGAGATAGAGAGTCTTAGACAAGATATAGAGTGCTTAAAGGAGGAGCTAGAAAATTGTAAGAGCGTAGAAAGAGAAAATGCTATGGCAACAAAATCAGCTTTGATACTCGCAAACTAAAATGAACAATATTCTCGGAAAAAAAATATAAAAATTTACGGTGTGAGAGAGGCGAGAAACGAGGACTTAAAATCAAAATTCCTTAAACTTGCTCATGACTGTGCCGGTCTTAAGATTCCAATTATGGAAATAAATGCCATTCATAGAATACCATCAAAACATCCAGATAAACCTCGCCCAATCATATTAAAGGTACTAACAACATATGCAAAAACAGTATTAATGAGAAATCGTAAATACTTCAAAGAGCAAGGTGTTATCCTGCTAGATGACGTCACAACCAGAAACGTAGAGCTCATAAATAGACTCAAATCACATGAAGAAATAGAAATGCATGGTATTTTAACGGAAATGTTCGTGGTGAGACATATGACAAAAGACGTATCATTTTTATACGCCCACATTGAAATGTGGTCGTATATTGTCGTCGCCCCCGTCCGTCCGTCCGTCCGTCCGTCCGTCCGTCCGTCCGTCCGTCCGTCCGTCCGTCCATCCGTCGGTCCGTCGGTCCGGCGTCCACAATTGCTTGTGGACGCTCTACAGGCTAAAGTTAATATCCGATTTACTTTAAATTTATACACAGTGTTTAAGGTCATGAGACGAAGAAGCCTATTGTTTTTCAGCGATTTCCGATAATAACTACCAGAGTTATGGCCCTTGATCACTTCAAAAAATCTTGTGGACGCTCTAGAGGCCAAAGTTAATATCCGATCGACTTTAAATTTATACACAGCGTTTAAGGTCATAAGACAATGACGCCTATTGATTTTCGGCGATTTCCGATAATTAGTGCCAGAGTTATGACCCTTGATCTCTTTAAAAAATCTTGTGGACGCTCTAAAGGTCAAAGTTAATATCCGATTGACTTTAAATTTATACACAGTGTTTAAGGTCATAAGACTAAGAAGCCTATTGATTTTCAGCGATTTCCCATAATTAGTGCCAGAGTTATGGCCCTTGATCACTTCAAAAAATCTTGTGGACGCTCTAAAGGTCAAAGTTAATATCCGATTGACTTTAAATTTATACACAGTGTTTAAGGTCATAAGACGAAGAAGCCTATTGATTTTCAGCGATTTCCGATAATTAGTGCCAGAGTTATGGCCCTTGATCACTTCAAAAAATCTTGTGGACGCTCTAGAGGCCAAAGTTAATATCCGATTGACTTCAAATTTATACACAGTGTTTAAGGTCATAAGACAAAGACGCCTATTGATTTTCAGCGATTTCCGATAATTAGTGCCAGAGTTATGGCCCTTGATCACCTCAAAAAATCTTGTGGACGCTCTAGAGGCCAAAGTTAATATCCGATTGACTTTAGATTTATACACAGTGTTTAAGGTCATGAGACGAAGAAACCTATTGATTTTTGGCGATTTCCGATAATTAGTGCCAGAGTTATGGCCCTTGATCTCTTTAAAAAATCATGTGGACACTCTAAAGGTCAAAGTTAATATCCGATTGACTTTAAATTTATACACAGTGTTTAAGGTCATAAGACAAAGACGCCTATTGATTTTCAGCGATTTCCGATAATTAATGCCAGAGTTATGGCCCTTGATCACCTCAAAAAATCTTGTGGACGCTCTGGAGGCCAAAGTTAATATCCGATTGACTTTAGATTTATACACAGTGTTTAAGGTCATGAGACGAAGAAGCCTATTGATTTTCAGCGATTTCAAATAATTACTGCCAGAGTTATCTCCCTTGACATCTTCAAAAATTCTTGTGACGCTATAGAGGCCAAAGTTACCA
Organism: Patella depressa; assembly: GCA_948474765.1. Classification (NCBI taxonomy): domain Eukaryota; kingdom Metazoa; phylum Mollusca; class Gastropoda; family Patellidae; genus Patella; species Patella depressa. Next base: position 45,926,429 of record OX419715.1, on the reverse strand, counting down.
TCCGATTGACTTCAGATTGATACATAGAGTTTAAGGTGTTGAAACGAACAAGTATTTTGATTTTCAATGAATTTAGATAACTGAACAGCTAAATCCATGATATTAAATGTTTCATGTATATACTAATTGTTAGCGTGGGGTAAAACTTTATAAAAAGCAATCAAATTCTAATGATTTTCTGATAATTACATAATGAGTTGTTACTCTTAATCAGTTTTTAGTGTATTACAAATGTTTCATTACCGAAAAAAGTAAAAATATGCGACAACCCTTGTTGACTGCCCGGACGATTTAGCTGCTGTGGGCGTATGTTTCGTTGCCTGGCAACCTATCTTCAATTTATATAACATAAATGAAACCCTATTCAAGATTAAACCAGCCACTAATAACAGTAGTCAAGAAACAGTGCGTTAGATAACTGTGAAAAATGCGTATGACTCTGTGCCCAGTGTAATATACTAACGTAGTTATTCAAAACCGTTCTAGTTTAAAGCGTTTAAATGACACCTTTACACAAACGAAAATCAGTCAAGACATCAGTGTGCCTATTCCAACATTACGATATATGTTTGCAATCTGTGTACATGTGTATAACTTTATGACATTTATAAGTTTATGTTTTCAGCATTTTCATTCAAAACTATTTACAACTAATTTATACAAACTACATGGATTTATCAGTACAACTCAATATTTACTTTATTTTGAATTAGACATATTTGAAATTATAACGATTGGTCATTGTTTGTTACAATGGTACAAATTATTAGTATGAACAGTAGAGGGTTGAGGGATAGCTTAAAACGGAAAAATCTGTTTAATTATTTAGCAGAAAAGAAATACTCAATATGTTGTCTACAAGACACACATCTTTTGACCTCTGATTTTAAAAAAATGCATTCAGAATGGGATGGCGACATTATTTTAGGTGATGGAAAAAAACAATGCAAGAGGGGTCTGTATACTTCTAAATAATAACTTTGAATATGAGATAAAACGAAAACACATAGGTCAAGACGGTAATATTATATAGCGGTTGAACTGCTTTTAGAAAAGGTAATTACTTTGAATTTAATTACAATATATGGTCCAAATAGAGATACTCCTGATTTTTATTGTAAACTGAAAAAACTAATACGAGAATTTGACTCAGAATTTAATATCATTTGTGGCGATTTTAACCTTGTCCTTAATTATGATCTTGATTGTTTTAATTATGTTAAATATAACAACATAAAGGCAAGAAAAGAAGTATTAGATTTAATGAATGATGAAAATCTTTCAGATGTTTGGCGGGTATATTCTCCAAATAAGAAAAGTTATACATGGCGCAGAAAAAACCCAACAAAAAAGGCCAGATAAGATTTTTATACGCCCACATTTTTATGTGGACGTATATTGTCGTCGCCCCTGTCCGTCCGTCCACATTTTTTTGTGAACAGTCTACAGGTCACTTTATGGGTTATGGCCCTTGATTGTACGAAAAATCACGTTTTTGAGCTTGTGAACAGTGTAGAGGTCACAATTTTGAACCGATTTGGATGAAACTTGACATGTATGTTTATATCCCAAAGATCTTGGTTCCTTTCGATATTTGCGCCCATCGGATCGTAACTTCCTGAATTATGGCCCCTGATTGTCCAAAAAATCGCCCTTTTTAGCTTGTGGTCAATTATTTTTCGAAATGTTGCTACTCAATATAAGGTCAAAAACTATATCCTACAGTGTATTTAAGAATCGGAAAGAAAAAGAACAAAAGCAGTTTTGAAAAAAATCGCCCTTTTTAGCTTGTGGTCCCACTGGAGGTCAAAATTGTTATTGGATCATAACTTCCTGAATTATGTCCCCGGATTGTCCAAAAAATCGCTTTTGTTAGCTTTTGGTCCCTCTGGAGGTCAAAATTATTATCCGATTTAAAAATCGTTTGACTATATCACCGTTACATGGTAATGAAGAGAGAGTTTGAATTATGTCAAAATCGGACCAAAATTGACAGACAAAATGGCCGCCGTTTGTACACGAATAGTGTGAAAATATGTTATATCAAGGTTGTGGACCTTATAGAGGTCACAATTTTGAACCGATTTTGATGAAACTTGACATGTATGTTTATAACCCAAAGATCTTGGTTCCTCTCGATATTTGTGCCCATTGGATCGTAACTTCCTGAATTATGGCCCCTGATTGTCCAAAAAATCGCCCTTTTTAGCTTGTGGTCCCACTGGAGGTCAAAATTGTTATCCGATTTAAAGAACCGTTTGATTATATCACGATTCCATGGTTATGAAGGTTGAGTTTGAATTTTTGGAAAATCGGACCAAAATTGACGGACAAAATGGCCGCCATTTGTACGCGAATAGTGTGAAAATATGTTATATAAAGGTTGTGGACCTTATAGAGGTCACAATTTTGAACCGATTTTGATGAAACTTGACATGTATGTTTATAACCCAAAGATTTTGGTTCCTTTCGATATTTGTGCCCATCGGGTCATTACTTCCTGAATTATGTCCCCTGATTGTACGAAAAATCACCCTTTTTAGCTTGTGGTCCCTCTGGAGGTCACAATTATTATCTGAATATCTGATTTAAAAAAAAAAACGTTTGATTATAAAAACCAAACAAATTCTAATGATTTTCTTATAATTCCTTAATATGCGACAACTCTTGTTGACTGCCTGAACGATTTGGCTGCTGTGTGGGCGTATGTTTCGTTGCCTGGCAACCTATTTTTTTTCAATTTCCGAAGAGTTGATAAGTTTAATAGATAAACCAGAAATTTTACCAGGTTACAGAACCAATCATTCTGTAGTTTTCTTGAATATAAGAACTAGTTCATTCGAGAGGGGCAGGGGATTTTGGAGATTTAATAATACACTTCTCGAAGATGTTGAATATGTTAGAATAGTCAAAAATATGATTCTAGACGCAGAAAAAGAATATGCCGCATTACCTTATGCGAGAGATAAAATAGGTCTTATTAAAGATAGTGACCTTTCATTTGTGATTAACGATCAATTATTTTTCGAAATGTTGCTACTCAATATAAGGTCAAAAACTATATCCTACAGTGTATTTAAGAATCGGAAAGAAAAAGAACAAAAGCAGTTTTTGGAAAAACAGTTACTCTTTCTGCATGATTTTCTTCAGGATAAAGATGACACGTTTTTAAATGAAATTTACCATGATTATTTAAATCAACAAGAACGTTTAAGAGAGAAATACATTAATAAAGGATTGATTTTAAGATCAAATGCTACATATATTGAACATGGTGAGAAACCATCCAAATATTTTCTAAATCTGGAAAAAAGAAATTATGTCAATAGGAATGTTACAAATATTATTGATACAAATCAACGACTGATAACAAATCAAAAACATATTTTAGAAGCTATTAGAAGATGTTAATCTTGATGAAGTTTTAGCAGACCATAACATTACCATTCTTAGTAACAATGAAAGGGATAGTCTAGAGGGGGAGATAACAACTAGTGAAGCCCTGTCTGTACTAAAACATATGAAACCCGATAAGAGCAGTGGAAGTGATGGCTATTCGAATGAATTCTATAAGTTTTTCTGGCCAGACTTATCAATTTTCCTTGTCAGATCCTTCAATTATTCACTGAAGGTGGGTATCTTATCAGAAACACAAAGGCTCGGTATTGTTTCGATACTTCCAAAAGGGAATAAACCAAGGGAATTCATCAAAAACTGGAGACCAATTACATTGCTAAATACCTCCTACAAAATTCTATCAGCCGTTATAGCAAAACGTATTAAATCTGTTTTAAATTATCTCATTCATGAGGATCAAAAGGGTTTTTTAACTGGGCGATTTATTGGGAGAATACACGACTTTTATTTGATATCTTGCAGTATACAGAAATTGAAAATATTCCCGGACTAATTGTTCTTATAGATTTCGAAAAAGCTTTTGATTCCATTTCATGGAGATTTATTGATAAAACTTTAAAATTCTTTAATTTTGGACAACAAATCAGGAAATGGGTGAACATTTTTAATACTGATTTTAAGCTCTGTGTTAAGCAATTTGGTAAATCGAGTGAGTTCTTCGCCATCGGACGTGGCTGTAGACAGGGCGATCCGTTATCGCCCTATGTTTTTTTTGCTATGCGTTGAAATATTGGGTAGTTTAATAAGAAACGAGGAAGACATTAAAGGAATTAATTTAGGGAATAAAAACCAAAAAATCGTACAATATGCGGATGACACTGCTCTGACACTTGACGGTAGCGAAAACTCTCTTAGACAGGCCTTGAATCTTCTTAATGAATTCGCAAAATATTCAGGTTTAAAACCAAACTTAGAAAAAACTTGTTGTGTTTGGATAGGTTCATTAAAAGGAAGTCAAGAAAAATTATTAAATGTTAAAAAAAAATTTAATCTGGGAAATATCGGAATTTACAGCCCTAGGAATAAAATACAGTACTGATATCGATAAGATAATAGACCTGAATTATAATGTTAAGTTTCAAGAAGTTTGTCACTTGATGTCAAATTGGTCTAAACGAAATTTAACTGTACTCGGTCGAATAACTGTCGTAAAGTCAATATTAGTACCAAAATTAAAACATTTACTAACAAGTCTACCTTCACCGGATATATCTTACTTAAAAAATATAGAGAAATCGTTATATAAATTTGTTTGGGGTAATAAAGCTGAAAGAGTGTCCAGAAAAACTATGGTTCAAAATTTTGAAAATGGTGGATGTAAAATGATTGATATAATAGCATACTCAAAGTCGTTAAAAATTACTTGGTTTAGAAGATTATTAAAACATCAAAACACTGCCTGGGCAAAATTGTTAGTTAATTCTTTACCAGATAAACAGTTGTTGGTTGGCTCTTTCGGGGATGATTATTTCTATAAACTATCAAAGCGTACAAAATTGTCTTTCTGGCAAGAGGTTTTTAATTATATTAGTATTGCGCTAATTATGTTAAAACTGAAAGATAACGAAATACATAATATTCTACGTCAGCCATTGTGGTACAATTCAAATATAAAAATAAACAATAAAACAATATATTTTGATGTTTGGCATCAAAAAGGAATAAAGTATGTTTATGATCATTTCGATAAAGGAGTTTTTATGACATACGACACGTTCAAATCTATTTATAATTTCTCTCCACACTTTACAGACCTGTATGGATTAAAACAATCACTTCTTGCTAAATGGACTACTTTAAACAACATAAATGCTAAAACAGTAGATGTCAAGCTAATATTACCCATTTACCCTCAAACTATTGAATTCATCTCTATGTTTGATACATTTCTACACACATTTCTTAGATAAAAAAATTTAAAAAACTAAATCCGAAAACTCATGGGAATTAGATCTAGGAATGAAATTAACTTTAGAAGAATGGGCTCGTATTTACAAGCAAACATTTGATTTCACCGTCGATACTAGGCTGAAATGGTTTCAATTTCGACTCAATAGTAGAATAATTGGTACAAATAAATTTTTAGCTAAAATTGGAATTTTTAAATCAGATTTATGTACCTTTTGCAAAAAAGAAACTGAATCATTAATACATCTTTATTACAGCTGTGAACATGTACAGGTATATTGGAAAGAATTAGGAAGCTGGATTAAACTAAAGGCAAACAATGATTTTGATATCACCTTGATAAAATGTTTATTTGGCATTGATACTGATGATAACAAAATTCCAAATTTGATATATAGTTTATCTAAGTTACATATATATAAACAACGGCTTAGAGAAAATAAACCAATTTTGAATGTATTTAAAAAAGAATTATCATGCTATTTTGAAAAAGAACAAATTATACTTGGTAACAAAGTTCAAGATAGATGGAAACATTTTGAGGGTCTTTTCAGCTGAGCTTTTCCCTGTGTCAACCATCCTCACTTAATTAGTATGTACGCTTTTAGACACTGGTATCCGTGTAGTTTGTTTGGGGGCGGGGTTACTGTATAGTTATGAGACGAAGAAGCTAATTGACTTTCAGCTTCAGCAATTTCTAATAATTACAGCCAGAGTTATGGCCCTTGATCACTTCAAAAACTCTTGTGGACACTCTAGAGGCCAAAGTTAACATCCGTTTGACTTTAAATTTATACACAGTGTTTAAATTCACGAAACGAAGAAGCCTATTGATTTTCAGCGATTTCCGATAATTATTGCCAGAGTTATGGCCCATGATCACCATAAAAAATCTTGTAGGTGCCCCGGAGGCCAAAGTTAATATCCAATTGACTTTAAATTTATACACAGTGTTTAAGGTCATCAGACGAAGAATCCTATTGATTTTCAGCAAATTCCGATAATTACTGCCAGAGTTATCTCCCTTGATCACTTTCAAAAACTTGAACAGCTAAATCAATGATTTTAAATGTTTCGTATACTAAGCGCAAATAAATTCTAATGATTTATGAGTTGTTAATCATAATCGGATTTCTGAGTATTATAGACAGTCCTCGAAATTCAGAATTTTCTACCACGGCACAAAAAAATGAAAAATGCCGTTGCAGAATGGTACTGTCTATAAGTTCAATCAATTTTGATTGCTCTTTAAGTATCATGTCCTCACTACATGCTTTGTTATTTTTCAATGACTTAATTGCACTTACAACCTCCTGTTCACATATTGACTGATTAATAACAGTATTGTACTCACTGATATTTTCTGGTAATAATACAACATCATTATCAGTTTCAACATTATTTAAATTCTTGAAATGGTTATAAAATAAATCAAGAGCAACTTTTTGCTGCACATTTTTACCCTTAACACAACTTTTATTCAATAATGACCAATACGACTTAGGATCATTAACCTTTAGACTACGCAATTTGCTAATAAATGTCTTTTGGAACTCATTAAATTGTCGTTTTAAAGTTTTCTTATCCACACTACTTTTAAATACCAAGTCCCCATAATTAATTGTCGTACGCACTCTGTAATAATACTTCTTAGATCTGCAACAATTAATACGTTTTACATAACAGTCACTGTTGAAATACTTTTTACCATGAAAAGATTTAGGTTTACTTTTCTTTGCATGGTTTACATCAAACTTAACAAACATATCAGCATGCTCAACAGCATACTTGATTATAGTATTACAATCATCAACAGCGTTATTAACAGTTGCAATATTTGTGTTTTGGGGATCAATATTCTCTAATTCAATTAACAATTCACCTATGTTGGCATTATCTAGTTTCTCTATGAATAATGGAGCTCTGTCATTGGCCCACCTCGGTTTAACAGTGATTACAAGATCAGTATAATTTATATTTTCTATATCAGAAGCGTTTATATTGCTAGAATCGGTCAAAACAGAACACAATTGCAAACAAAAAGGTTTGTGAACGTCACTTAGAATTGGGTCAAATTCTAAAACATTAAAATCAACAATTGGTCTAAATAAAGTCGGTGATACAATGGCATAATCGAGCAATTTCCGATAATTAGTGCTAGAGTTATGGCCCTTGATCACTTCAAAAAATCTTGTGGATGCTCTAGAGGCCAAAGTTAATATTTGATTGACTTTAAATTTATACACAGTGTTTAAGGTCACGAGACGAAGAAGCCTATAGATTTTCAACGATTTCCGATTATTACTGCCAGTGTTATGGTCCTTGATCACTTCTAAAAATCTTGTGGACGCTCTAGAAGCCAAATTTAATATCCGATTGATTTTAAATTTACACAAAGTGTTTAAGGTCATGAGACGAAGAAGCCCATTGATTTTCAGCGATTTCAAATAATTACTGCCAGAGTTATCTCCCTTGTGACGCTACATGTATAAAGGCCAAACTTATCATCCGATTGACTTCAGATTGATACACAGAGTTTAAGGAACAAGTATTTTGATTTTCAATGAATTTTGAGCCATATCTCGACAACTGTTGGTCGGATCAAGCTAAAATTTGAAATATCAGTTTTTCCTGCCCATATAAGCCTACACACCAAATTTCAGCTAAATTGGGGGGTGCGGTTTAACTCATAGGGTGATTTGACATGGAATGACCCTTGTTTGCCCGAAAAGTCAGATTGCCCGAAAGTTGGGGGGGGGGGGGGGGTATCTATGAGCACCACTACTCAAGTTAGTTATCATACTGAACATCTGGACCTACCTGTTGGCCATACCCTTCATGTAAGTTACCATACTGATTATCTTGACCTACCTGTGAGCAACAACCCTCAAATAACTTACCCGCCCGAATATCTATACGTACCCGTGGTCAATGCCCCTCGGGTAATTGCCCCTACTGAGCATCAAGACCTACCTGTGGGCAATAACCCTCATAACTTACCCCACCAAGCATCTAAACCTACCTGTGGGCAATACCCCTCATAACTTACCCCACCAAGCATCTAAACCAACCTGTGGGCAATACCCCTCATAACTTACCTCACCAGGCATCTAGACCTACCTGTGGACAATACCCAACAAGTAACTTACCCGACTGAGTATCTAGATCCACTTGTGGGACAATACCCCTCAGGTAACGTAACCGACTGGGCATCTAGACCCACCTGTAGTTGATATCTATCAGGTAATTTGTTGACCTATCAGTGAGAAATACCCTTCATATTGGCATTACCCATCAAGTAACTTAACCTACTAAGCAATACCTGTGGGCAATACCTTTAAGTAATCTGTCTGAATGGGCATCCAGACCTACCTGTGGGCAATACCTTTAAATAACCTGCCTGACTGGGCATCTAGACCTACCGTAGGTAATATCTTCGAGGTAACTTACTGTATGGAACATTCCTTAAGTAACTTATCCCACTGAGCATCTAGACCTATGAAGTATTCATCCCCCACCCCCACCTCGGAGTAATTTACCCCACTGAAGGTCTAGACCTACTGGTAGACAATAACACTCGAGTAACTTACTCGACTGGGTGTCTAGTCCTACCAGTTAGTTAACAGTGTTCTTAGCGTAACTAGGCTTCAATATCCCATAAGGTATTGAGCTTCTAGATCTATGTTACTTCTACACCTACCTGTTGCCGAAATTTGCACGTAACTTGCCGTTCCTACCTACCTACTGTTGATATCAAACTGGAGAATGGTATAATACAATACTTACATTGTACATTGTATATTGATTTCCCTGCATTTGTATGCCCAATTTATACTATAGCCACGCGAAAACAAAAGTTTGTAAATCACACAGTTCTAATAGTAATACAAAAACTTCAGAAAGCTTGTAGGCCTATGTTGTCTGAAAAAAAAACAGAATAGGGGATGAATACCTCGTAGCTCCAAAATCGTAAAAATGAACAGACATCAGCTTGTTAACAGAAAATCTAATTGTGGTTATTTTCAAAAGGTACAAAAAGAAAATTTCAAGCAAATATGTCAAGTATCTGCATAATTATGTCTTCTTTTTTTTTGTCCCTCTTGTAAAATTTTGTTGATTTAAACAATATTTTATTCAAATAAGATAGATATTGTATACATGCTGTCTGAAGGTAAGGATTCAAAAACAAGCCAAAGGTTTATATTAATTCTCCTCCTTATATAATAAATATACTTACAAATACAACTGTGATGTGTACACTTCACATACAAAATACATTGAACAGTACAATATTTTATATTTACTATAAAATTTTGTTGATCAGTCTTACGAAGTTTTAGAATGACGCAGAAAATATGCTTGTTTTAAATGCTTATAAATTATTTTTAATTTACTATTTTCAGGTATGAACAATTCCCTGCGTAACATTGGCATACAGCAACAGTTGAATCCAGCCATGAATAATATGCCATTGATGTTTAATAATAACAAAGGTAAACCACTAATCTCCATGAATACACCTGACGACAGAAAAGGTATGTTTTCAAGTTTTTGTTATCTTACAGAATGGGACTATATTTTTTTACGCTATGTTATTGGGAAAATCTCCGCTGTGACAATATACATCTACTTTATGTCGCCCAATTCATTTCTTTGGAAACGGATATTGAATAAAGCCATTTCACACACACACACACATACGTGTACATATATTTATAAAATGTCCATAAGTATGTTAATTCTCGTCTTCACACCGTTATGTAATAGTTATTAGCACACTTTCCGAGGGGTATCGGTGAATATCAGGACAGTTTTGGTCCTGATATTCACCGATACACCGAGGTAAGGTGCTAATAAGTTACTTATATCACATTTCTATCGAGTATTGTGAAGCAAAATGTGAAAAATAGTATTTATTATCGAGTCGTTTCAACCGAAATGTGACAAATAATTTCAGCTCTTTTATTTATCCCTTTCTGTGCCTCACGTTACATTTCATGGTAGTATTTACATGTGCGTCTTGTTGTGACACCCGAGCGTAAAATAGCCACGTGTTTGTTTAGACCACATCGTCAAAACAACTTGTCTATGGCGTAGAGGACTGCGATGATATTAAATGTAGTGTAAAGGAAATTCAAAACGTGGGTCATTCCTGGTCAAAGTATGCATCGTTGCATGGATGATCCGTTGAAATTTAATTGTAATAAAATTTATAACTTTCTAGGCGTTTTTTTTTATATCCTGCTTATTTTCAAGGCTTGTGAAGCGTCTAGCAAGAGAATCAGAATTAGTTAAAATAATTATTCAATATTCTCATTTATATGTTTTGCATAATAAATCAAACCAAATTATGGAATATATGCCAATTGATATGTGTAATAATTGTTTTTCGTAATATGTTGTTATGTTGATTTATTGTCATTGTATATATTTTTGCACTGCCATGTAGTTCCTACCAGTTTATTTTGTTACTATGATTTTGATTACTTGTCACATGTACCTTAGTCAAGTGCAGTACGAAACAACTCGTTATCATTGCGATCTGGGTCGGACTAAACGTCCGGTTCTTATTGCTTGATAAGTTTGTTAAACAGTATAAAAGTATCTGTGTATCAGAAATGAACAGTACTCTTTTTTCGTAAGTGTACTGTTCATTTCTGATACACGGCTACTTTTAAGCATGTATTGGATATGAACAGGACAGTTTCATCAATGGTTGCCATTGGCAATGAGTAGAAGTGGGATGTAAAATTTACTTATTTTTAGTCACTTTCTGAATGATTCCATTCTTTTGTACATCCAACTTTCCGATTTCCTACTGCATATTGCAATCTATAAGCTTATACATACATGTATATGTTTACGTTTAAAATTTAGATATCAGAAGCTGGCAAGTTATACTAGACGGTCAGCACGCAGGTCTCGTGATTGAACCTGCATAGATATTGCATTATTATATCGGACCCATATTTATCTTTTCTATTCGGACCAACCGAAAGGACTGTTCGGACCAATTGAATTACATTATAAGGCTTGACTTATTCATTTTAGAAATAACAGATAATATGTTATTTATGATTAAATCACAATACAAAGGGGCGAATAATTTATTGGTGAGTATATACATAACTTAAGAATGTCGCTGTCAGTAAGTACATATTACCAAATATTAATCTTTATTACATCAACAATTTAATTGTTTTTCTTTGATATTCTTTATGATGAAACATTTACACGGGTAAATGCATAACGCTTTATTATTTCAAAGAAAACAGAAGCATATTAAAACAAACACAATTATCAATTATTAAAACAACACTTTATCATTGGTTCGAGTAGTCCAGTACCGATACATACGAATTAATCACTACTCAGTTATCGCTGTTTTAACTGATTTTCTTTGATGTGCTGCATAATGAAAAAATACCACAGGTAAGTACATAACACTTTATTATTTCAAAGAAAACAGATGCATATTAAAACAAACACAATTATCAAACGATTAAAACAACAATTAAAACAACACTTTATTATTGATTTGAGTAGTCATATTAATACAAACGCAATTATTAAAACAACACTTTATTATTGGTCCGAGTGGTCTTTCTGTTTCGTCCGATTGGTCTATTAGTTGGTCGGAGTGACCCTCACTGTGAACCCTGCGAGTAATTAAGTAATGTGTAAAAGATCATCGTATATAATTTAAAGTTTTTATTTGATAGCAGCCAATAATTGATGGATTACATCTAAGTTATAGACGAAGATGTAATGATATGTTTAAAACATTGTAAGTTAACATAGCTGAAATAAATTACCCTTTACTTCAACATGCTTAAATCGGGGTGAAATCGGGATGAAATCGACACTGAAGTGTTTCAACGTGTTCCACCGCGAAACAGCCTATTTTGCGATGATTTGGCTAGCTGGCGTTTCGCTAGCGATTCTCCAAGATTCCTCCACGGAACAGGGTGTTTTTCCAAAACTCCAGCAGCGTATTGTACGTGGGAGGGGAGGGGAGTACTGAATAACTTCAGGAATTGCACTACACATTTAGAGAACCACAGAACCATTACACCTTGCTTGACTTCAAATTTATACATGTATGTAGGCCTTCAGAGATTTTGCTATAATGCATTTGTAAGAGACAAAATTCAATATTTTGGAGCCAAATTTTTGTTGAATTGACCCAGGAAATTCGAGGTTGAAATAATTTATTACAGAATTATTATCAGAACATTGACTCCAAAATTGATATGATGTTAAAACATCTGGGCCCTGTTTCACAAAACCTTAAATCTCCTTAAAATCGTCTTAAATTAAAATTCCATCCTAACTTAACCCTTTAGGAAGTGGATACATGTATGTTATGATGTCTTTCCCCCCGCAGTGAGCTAATTAAATGACATAAACATAAGGCTAACTATACAATATACATCCACATTCCCTGCTTTGATTGATATGGTACTTTTATCAAGAAGGCAAGGCATTTGGTTTGTTTAACGTTGATGGTGGTGCATCAACATCAATAGTTGCCGTCCTTCGAGTATAAGGAATAAGTATACCAAGATAATCCATTCAGATCAGATTGTGCTTTTCTGACGCTAAAGGCAAAAAGTGGTGTTCCCCATGGATACTAAGCCGTTAGTTAAAGTTATTCATGATTACAATCTGCTGTATCATTTTTATGCTGATGATTCTCAGCTTCTTGACAGCTTCAAGCCACTTCAAATCGATCAAAATACCGTCATTAAGAATCTGGAAGGGTGGCTTGAATATGTCCAAAGATGGATGTCGTCTAATATGCTTAAAGGGACAGTCCCGATAAGAACAGAGTCTCAAAAATTAAAGTCCGAGAGTTTATGAAATTTATGGACCAAAATATAGAGGCATGGTGTATTTATCTTGTCTCAAAATTTCAGCTCAAAATATTGAGTCGTTTGGACGTGAACGTCAACACTGCTTATCCGGACACGTAACCCTTTTTATACGCCCACATTTTCATGTGGACGTATTATGTCGTCGCCCCTGTCCGTCCGGACGTCCGTCCGTCCACAATTTGTTTGTGGACTCTCTACAGGTCACAATTCTTATCCGATTTTGACGAAACTTGAAATAGAGGTTTATCCCCAAAAGATCTCGGTTCCTTTCGATATTGGCATGTATCGGATCAAAACTTCATGGATTATGGCCCCTGATTGTACGAAAAATCACGTTTTTAGCTTGTGGACCCTATAGAGGTCACAATTTTGAACCGATTTTGATGAAACTTGACATGCATGTTTGTAACCCAAAGATCTTGGTTCCTTTCGATATTTGCGGCTATCGGAATGTAATTTCCTGAATTATGGCCCCTGATTGTCCGAAAAATCACCCTTTTTAGCTTGTGGTCCCTCTGGAGGTCACAATTATTATTCGATTTAAAAAACCGTTTGATTATATCACCGTTACACCCTAAGGAAGGCTGAGTTCGAATTTCGGGAAAATCGGACCAAAATTGCCATACAAAATGGCCGCCGTTTGTACGCGAATACTGTTAAAAAAATGGTATATCAAGGTTGTGGACCCTGTGGAGGTCACAATTTTGATTCAATTTTGATGAAACTTGAAATTCATGGTTATAACCCAAAGATCTTGCTTCCTTTCGATATTTGCGCATATCGGATCGTAACTTCCTGAATTATGGCCCCTGATTATACGCAAAATCGCCTTTTTTTTAGCTTGGAGGTCACAATTATTATTCGATTTAAAAAAACGTTTGATTATATCACCGTTACACCCTAAGGAAGGTTGAGTATGAATTTCGGGAAAATCGGACGAAAATTGCCATACAAAATGGCCGCCGTTTGTACGCGAATACTGTTAAAAAATGGTATATCAAGGTTGTGGACCCTGTGGAGGTCACAATTTTGATTCGATTTTGATGAAACTTGAAATTCATGGTTATAACCCAAAGATCTTGCTTCCTTTCGATATTTGCGCATATCGGATCGTAACTTCCTGAATTATGGCCCCTGATTATACGCAAAATCGCCTTTTTTTTAGCTTGGAGGTCACAATTATTATCCGATTTAAAAAAACGTTTGAATATATTACCGTTACACCGTAAGGAAGGTTGAGTTTGAATTTCGGGAAAATCAGACCAAAATTGCCATACAAAATGGCTGCCGTTTGTACGCGAATACTGTTAAAAATGGTATATCAAGGTTGTGGACCCTGTAACGGTCACAATTTTAATTCGATTTTGATGAAACTTGAAATTCATGGTCGCCATTTGTACGCGAATAGTGTAAAAATATGGTATATCATGGTTGTGGACTCTCTACAGGTCACAATTCTTATCCGATTTTGATGAAAAGTCACATTTCTAGGTTGTATACCGTCACACCATAATCATTGTCGGTTTCGAATTTCATTAATATCAGACTGGAACTGACCAACTAAATGGCTGCTCCCAATACAGTATGAAATACAGGACTTAAAGATGTAGGAAAAATCACTTTCGGTATTGCTTGTTCTCTGTCCATCTCTCGAAAATGTGGGCGTATCCTGCCTGGCAGTGCCAGCCTATCTTTAAGATTTCGGGTCAATTTTTTCATTGGGTGACCTGATAATCGATTCACATTTCTTGAGAGGTCTATACAGTGAATGACCCATGTACTGTACTTGATAACAAAAGGTAAATTTCACCTACATATTATTTTTATACGCCCACATTTTCATGTGGACGTATTATGTCGTCGCCCCTGTCCGTCCGTCCACAATTTGTTTGTGGACACTCTACAGGTCACAATTCGTATCCGATTTTGACGAAACTTGAAATATAGGTTTATCCCCAAAAGATCTCGGCTGCTTTCGATATTGGCATGTATCGGATCAAAACTTCATGGATTATGGCCCCTGATTGTACGAAAAATCACGTTTTTAGCTTGTGGACCCTATAGAGGTCACAATTTTGAACCGATTTCGATGAAACTTGACATGCATGTTTGTAACCCAAAGATCTTGGTTCCTTTCGATATTTGCGGCTATCGGAATGTAATTTCCTGAATTATGGCCCCTGATTGTCCGAAAAATCACCCTTTTTAGCTTGTGGTCCCTCTGGAGGTCCCAATTATTATTCGATTTAAAAAACCGTTTGATTATATCACCGTTACACCCTAAGGAAGGTTGAGTTCGAATTTCGGGAAAATCGGACGAAAATTGCCATACAAAATGGCCGCCGTTTGTACGCGAATACTGTTAAAAAATGGTATATCAAGGTTGTGGACCCTGTGGAGGTCACAATTTTGATTCGATTTTGATGAAACTTGAAATTCATGGTTATAACCCAAAGATCTTGCTTCCTTTCGATATTTGCGCATATCGGATCGTAACTTCCTGAATTATGGCCCCTGATTATACGCAAAATCGCCTTTTTTTTAGCTTGGAGGTCACAATTATTATCCGATTTAAAAAAACGTTTGATTATATTACCGTTACACCGTAAGGAAGGTTGAGTTTGAATTTCGGGAAAATCAGACCAAAATTGCCATACAAAATGGCTGCCGTTTGTACGCGAATACTGTTAAAAATGGTATATCAAGGTTGTGGACCCTGTAACGGTCACAATTTTAATTCGATTTTGATGAAACTTGAAATTCATGGTCGCCATTTGTACGCGAATAGTGTAAAAATATGGTATATCATGGTTGTGGACTCTCTACAGGTCACAATTCTTATCCGATTTTGATGAAAAGTCACATTTCTAGGTTGTATACCGTCACACCATAATCATTGTCGGTTTCGAATTTCATTAATATCAGACTGGAACTGACCAACTAAATGGCTGCTCCCAATACAGTATGAAATACAGGACTTAAAGATGTAGGAAAAATCACTTTCGGTATTGCTTGTTCTCTGTCCATCTCTCGAAAATGTGGGCGTATCCTGCCTGGCAGTGCCAGCCTATCTTTAAGATTTCGGGTCAATTTTTTCATTGGGTGACCTGATAATCGATTCACATTTCTTGAGAGGTCTATACAGTGAATGACCCATGTACTGTACTTGATAACAAAAGGTAAATTTCACCTACATATTATTTTTATACGCCCACATTTTCATGTGGACGTATTATGTCGTCGCCCCTGTCCGTCCGGACGTCCGTCCGTCCACAATTTGTTTGTGGACACTCTACAGGTCACAATTCGTATCCGATTTTGACGAAACTTGAAATATAGGTTTATCCCCAAAAGATCTCGGCTGCTTTCGATATTGGCATGTATCGGATCAAAACTTCATGGATTATGGCCCCTGATTGTACGAAAAATCACGTTTTTAGCTTGTGGACCCTATAGAGGTCACAATTTTGAACCGATTTCGATGAAACTTGACATGCATGTTTGTAACCCAAAGATCTTGGTTCCTTTCGATATTTGCGGCTATCGGAATGTAATTTCCTGAATTATGGCCCCTGATTGTCCGAAAAATCACCCTTTTTAGCTTGTGGTCCCTCTGGAGGTCCCAATTATTATTCGATTTAAAAAACCGTTTGATTATATCACCGTTACACCCTAAGGAAGGTTGAGTTCGAATTTCGGGAAAATCGGACGAAAATTGCCATACAAAATGGCCGCCGTTTGTACGCGAATACTGTTAAAAAATGGTATATCAAGGTTGTGGACCCTGTGGAGGTCACAATTTTGATTCGATTTTGATGAAACTTGAAATTCGTGGTTATAACCCAAAGATCTTGCTTCCTTTCGATATTTGCGCATATCGGATCGTAACTTCCTGAATTATGGCCCCTGATTATACGCAAAATCGCCTTTTTTTTTAGCTTGGAGGTCACAATTATTATTCGATTTAAAAAAACGTTTGATTATATCACCGTTACACCCTAAGGAAGGTTGAGTTCGAATTTCGGGAAAATCGGACGAAAATTGCCATACAAAATGGCCGCCGTTTGTACGCGAATACTGTTAAAAAATGGTATATCAAGGTTGTGGACCCTGTGGAGGTCACAATTTTGATTCGATTTTGATGAAACTTGAAATTCATGGTTATAACCCAAAGATCTTGCTTCCTTTGGATATTTGCGCATATCAGATCGTAACTTCCTGAATTATGGCCCCTGATTATACGCAAAATCGCCTTTTTTTAGCTTGGAGGTCACAATTATTATCCGATTAAAAAAAACGTTTGATTATATTACCGTTACACCGTAAGGAAGGTTGAGTTCGAATTTCGGGAAAATCAGACCAAAATTGCCATACAAAATGGCCGCCGTTTGTACGCGAATACTGTTAAAAATGGTATATCAAGGTTGTGGACCCTGTAACGGTCACAATTTTAATTCGATTTTGATGAAACTTGAAATTCATGGTTATAACCCAAAGATCTTGGTTCTTTTCGATATTTGCGCATATCGGATTGTAACTTCCTGAATTATGGCCCCTGGTTATACGCAAAATCCCCCTTTCTTTAGCTTGTGGTCCCTCTGGATTTCACAATTATTATCCAATTTAAAAAAACGTTTGATTATATCACCGTTACACTGTAAGGAAGGTTGAGTTTGAATTTTGGGAAAATCGGACCAAAATTGACAGACAAAATGGCCGCCGTTTGTACGCGAAAAATGATATATCATGGTTGTGGACCCTGAATAGGTCACAATTTTAATTCGATTTTGATGAGGAAGGTTGAGTTCTAATTTCGTGAAAATCGTACCAAAATTGCCGGACGAAATGGTCGCCATTTGTACGCGAATAGTGTAAAAATATGGTACATCATGGTTGTGGACTCTCTACAGGTCACAATTCTTATCCGATTTTGATGAAAAGTCACATTTCTAGGTTGTGTACCGTCACACCATAATCATTGTCGGTTTCGAATTTCATTAATATCAGACTGGAACTGACCAACTAAATGGCTGCTCCCAATACAGTATGAAATACAGGACTTAAAGATGTAGGAAAAATCACTTTCGGTATTGCTTGTTCTCTGTCCATCTCTCGAAAATGTGGGCGTATCCTGCCTGGCAGTGCCAGCCTATCTTTATAGAAAAAAGTCTGGTTTTATCCAGATACTGTATAATACAACGGTCTCCATTTCCAGATGAAGACTGTCAGATTTAAGTTATTTACAAGCGTATCACAAATATCGTGTTAGTTGGTTGGCCTTAGGTAATGGCTTTTAAGGGATTTTAACACAAAATTAAGCAGTTTTATTCCTCAGAAAGTTATCGGGATTGGCCCTTTAAACTCAACGATGAAAAGAGTGTGTTTCTTCTCGTGGATCCTGCTAGCAGACTTAAGAAGTGTGACATTCCATATCAGCATTGGAAATGTCGAAATTCCTGTGTCTAGAACTGTGAGAAATCTTGGAATTCTTGTCGATTCTCGTCTCAGCTTTGAAAACCATGTGAACAACATCAGTAAAATATGTCATTTCCATCTCCGAAGGATATGGTCCATTCGTCACCTATTAACAGAAGACGATGCTGCAACCTTAGCTCGATCCTTCGTCCTGTATAGAATAGACTATTGTAATTCGGTACCAACTGGTATTACGAACGAACAAATTTCAAAACTTTAAAGATTACAAAACCGCGCTGCTTACATTGTCACAAAAACTAAATCAAGATCACACCATCACCCCAGTCTTGAACAAATTACATTGGCTCCGTGTTCGAGAAAGGATCAACTTTAAAATCTAGTCGTTAACCTATCAATCAATAAACAAATCCGCGCCAAGTTACCTTCAAAATCTAGTATCACAGTATTAACCTAAAGGATCATTAAGATCAGATGGGACACTATTTTTGGATGTACCTGCCTATAATTTGAAATCATTTGGATTTGGAACTTTTTGATACAGCGCATCAATTGTTTGGAATACACTTCCAGAAAATATCTGACAATGTGAATCTGTGTCAGTTTTTAAATTCAAAGTTAAAACTTGGTTATTTAGTGACTATCATTAACACTGCAAAATGAGAACATTTCTGGCGCCTAGTGCATTCCCTAGTGGATTGAATAGTTGCGCGGTACAAGTATCATTATTATTATTTATTTATTATATATTTTAAGTTTGTATTTTTTTAGAGGAGACACCTACGAGTACTACTAATCAAGAAAATCCTATGTTAGGTGGTGGGATGATGCCAATGGGATTTCCTGGTTTAGGATTTCCTACACCTATGATGGGTCCTGATCCAAACATGATGATGATGGGACCAATGATGGGAGTTAATCAGGTAATTACTTTTATTGTTAATAGCAACTCTTTCATTTACAGGCCAAAAAATTCACATTTTAATTGAACATTCTCACACATGAAAACAAAAAAAAAATTTCCCTTATTTATATTTGAAAATATACCATAAGGGATGAAAAGTGTTTTGTGTAGTTAGTAGTTTAGACCATTAAAAGAAAAAAAAAACGTAGGTTAGATTAGATACCATTTTCGCCAAATTGACAAATGTCAACAGATGATTATTGGAAAATAAACATGTCACCATGAAATCTGAAAAGATAATGTAGACTTTACATTGTCACAACTTGATCGATTTTAATACCGGTATCTATTGAACTAATATGCTCTTTAGTAAAACTACTGTTTTTATTGTGTATTGTCTCAAAGTTGTTATTTGCCATTTACCCAATTTTGGAATGTTTAGCCTTTATTAAGATTCTTGTAGAATACTTGATGTGGATTATTTGTTCAAACATAAAAATATAATACAGTTTCATGACATTTCAACAATATCTACTATTGTAACATGTTTAAGGGTGATTGATCGATTGGACACTGTTTATTGGACCAACTCTGAATTAGAAAAATCACTGCATATTAATATTATGCGTATTTCTTTAACTGAGACAATAATTTATGATCTTGGTCCACTAAATGAAATATTTGGAGATATATCTGAGCATAAACATGAAATGCCAACCCCCTTGTCAGGCAACAGCTACAAACAACAAAATATACAATAATCTATTACAAAGACATAAATTTTATTTTAAAAAATACTTTAAAAAAATGAAGTGAGAATTTTAGGTTTTTTGTTTGTGTCTATATTCATACTGCTTCTATAGCAACCAAACGATAAGCGAGCCAAATCTAACGAGTGCAGCCCATTATCCCGCTAGGTCACAACATTTTCATTATGTCAAAATTGATTTTTTGTTTTTTACGTCATTAAAACAGATTTGCAGTTGGATGAATTTTTAAGTCAACACAATAAAATAAGTTCTTTTAAAATCCTAAAAAATAGCATGTTACAATGTTGATAAACACCTCTGTTTCACATTTAGAGGGGTTTTATTTACATTAGAAAGCGTTAGCATCACAGGTTCTAATGTAAAATCTCAGGACATGTCTAATGGACAATAACACCCCTCTAATTGCGAAATACACCAATATGTACACGGGACCTCGGTTAAATTGAAAGTACAGTCTATATTTAGCAATAAGGTTACTGTCGGGCAGCAACATATTTCTTTCAACAAAACAAAGAGGATTTTTCTATCTCCAAAGTAAGTAATTATGAATGTGCAAGGACATAACTGACTGATTCAAAACGCCACAGAAACATATTTTCCATAACTGGAATTATGTATTAAGTCCTGTATTTTAACATTATTAACACTCGCCACCGTCCCCACACCCTCTCTCTAGTACATGCTAATTAATCATTGTGCCAAATAGATAATGAATATACATGAAGACTACTTAAAGAGAGGAAAGAGTAGGCTATACATTGTACATGAACGTGCTTTTCACTGGTATATATATGTCACATGATATCGTATTATGACTCGGGTTTTGACACTGCATACCCCCCTCACCGTAATCATAGTTTAGTATCATCCAAATTTGATCGTGTATATTTTTAAAGGTAAATAATTTTTTTTATAGTGTAAAGAACGCTATCGTGTGCTGCATTACCTTATGCCAGATTGATCTCGGCCTCGTTTCCATATATGTTAATAAGTCACATGATATTTACATTTGCATACCCTGTAGATGATGCTCTGCGTAAGATGATATATTATATACAAAGCGTAAACGACAAATGAGAAGTGGCAGAGCGCAAATGTAATGAGGGAAATGTCTATTGTACACACGTCAAAAACAGCATTTTCCAATGAAACATTTGTCATTTGACACGTTGCATTTAACGTTTTACATTTAACTTTGGCCTTAGAGGTATTTTGACTTTATCATTACCGATATTAAGACTTTGTACATTGTACTTTTTACATGTAATAAACGGAAAAGATATTTTAGCCGAGCATTTAATAATTGCAGCGATACCCTTCCATAATAATCATGTTGTTTTTTTAAGGATGTACATCTAAATGAGATAATTGATAGGCCTATGTTCATATATAAGTATAGATGTTGTTTTATTAGTAGAAATCAATAACTGATAATTTCTGTCTCTGGACAACTTGTAGTTAATCATTTCTACATCTGTTGTTTTGTTATGAAAGAAACCAGTAGATATGTTGTTTGCCTTTGAAAAGCACTGCCCAACCAACTCCCTCAGCCAAGTAAATAAAGGAAAGTTAATAAACTCAGCTAACATACAAGATGGTTACAGATATAATATGCAGACATTTTATATCATCACAGGAAATAATTGATTGAAGTGAGGATTCTCTCAAATATAATATGCAGACATTTTATATCATCACAGGAAATAATTGATTGAAGTAAGCGTTCTCTCAAATATAAATAAACAATACATGTTTATTTTTGTCTTTACTATAGTTTGGAGGCTTTATGGGACCTGTAGGACCAGGAATGGATCCCAATATGCAGAGTCATATTCCACGAGAGATAATCACATTAAAAAGTTGTAGTTTATATCCACCACCACCAGGTAATAATACAATAATGGCTACTCGTAAAAATCTAGCCCCCTCTCTCAGTTACCCGAACATTCAAAGTTAATTGTAAATTTGAATTCTTGCTGATAAAGGTGGGATATCTGAAGTCTGTATCAGCAATTAGATATATGATGAGTATCATTGGGCTCCAAGAGGAGAAATGTTCATCTATTGGGGCAAATTTTAGTCAGGGGAGCAACACCAAACTTGGAAATACTGCACATTGTATATATACTTTAATACCCACTAAACCATAGGGGAGATCATGAAATAAAAAAAACCTACTGTACTGCTCCATACTTAATCACATCTGCTTCTATTCTAGTATTAGGGTTTTACATGAGATCATGCTCACAGCTGCCATTTTACTGGTAGACACCCAGAAATACCCTTCTTTTTTTTTGTCCCCAGCCTTTCGAAGAAAGTTGGGGGACTATTAAAATGGGTTCGTCCGTCCGTCTGTCTGTCTGTCTGTCCGTCACACCTTTTGGGACACAATAACTCTCTTCCTAATTGAGCTAGAATGTTCAAACTTGGTGTGCATGTTTATTAGGTCAATGCCTTGATGGAGTTCGAAGATGAGCATTTTCTGCTTAGGGTAAGCAGAGATAAGCAATTTGATTGGTTGATGCTTTGGGACACGATAACTTTAGTTCTAATTAAGTGAGATTGATGAAACTTTGTGTATAGTTTCATTACTGTAATACCTTGACTAAGTTCGATAATGAGCATTTTCTGCTCAGGGTAAGCAGAGCGATACGCAATTTGATTGGTCGAGACCTTGGAACACAATAACTCTCCTTCTAATTGAGTTAAACTGTTCAAACTTGGTGTATATGCTTATTAGGTCAATGCCTTGATGGAGTTCGAAGATGAGCATTTTCAGCTTAGGGTAAGCAGAGATAAGCAATTTGATTGGTTGATGCTTTGGGACACGATAACTTTAGTTCTAATTAAGTGAGAGTGATGAAACTTTATGTATAGCTTCATTACAGTAATACCTTGACTAAGTTCGATAATGAGCATTTTCTGCACAGGGTAAGTAGAACGATACGCAATTTGATTGGTCGAGACTTTGGAACACAATAATTCTCCTTCTAATGGAGTTAAAATGTTCAAACTTGGTGTATATGCTTATTAGGTCAATGCCTTGATGGAGTTCGAAGATGAGCATTTTCTGCTTAGGGTAAGCAGGGATAAGCAATTTGATTGGTTGGTGCTTTGGGACACGATAACTTTAGTTCTAATTAAGTGAGAGTGATGAAACTTGGTGTATAGTTTCATTACATTAATGCCTTGACTAAGATCAATAATGAGCATTTTCTGCTCAGGGTAAGCAGAGCGATAATCAATTTGATTTGCCGAGACTTTGGAACACAATAACTCTCCTTCAAATTGAGTTAAAATGTTCAAAATTGGTGTGTATGCTTATTAGGTTAATGCCTTGATTTAGTTCGAAGATGAGCATTTTCTTCTTAGGGTAGGCAGAGATAAGCAATTTGATTAGTTGATACTTTGGGACAAGATAACTTAGGTTCATCTTGATTGATGATTTTTATGCCAATACAATGACTGTATTGTCATTCAGTAATGGATTCGACAGTAACAGTGTATAGAAACGATTGACTCGGACACGAGGGCCCTTTCCCTTGGTCAGAGGGGCCCTTTTGTCAAGCGTGGGGGCCCTTTTGTCTGCCTTTAGGGTCCCCCTAACTAGGGTACATTTTCATTTTTCTCGTCAGTTTTAGCATTTTTCTTTATAAAACACTTTTGGATGACACTTTGTGTACAGTTTGATTGCTCGATACGTTTGAAAAAAATAAATGTGCGATTAAATAATATGTGTCATCTATTTATTTTGGGATTTCGGCTGGGGACATCAGCCTCACTGTTGGCTTGTTTAATTTGTTACATGTTTAAAAAACATTCTAGGTTTTTCTTGGTAAATTTTTTGTTACATAGAAGTAGAAGCATCACAAGTTTGTTAGTTTGCATAAGTGACACAATTAACGTCTCAGCTGATGACACAAACTGTTGATTATTCCTTGGCAATAAATCAACTCAAATAATGATATTTATCAGTGTGCAGCATTTGGCATAAATATACAAATTGTTTAATCAATGATTTTGATTTTAAAAGATACATATTTAGTGAAGTTTATATCATACAGACCCAGGATTTTGCAGAGGATGGTTACAACTGACCCCCAGATACATTTACGTGATTTGATATACTTCTGATACTATGATAGTGATGGCATGAATAATCTCACCCGCAACATGTTACATAGCTTTCGATCATGTCAGGAAATTGCTTTTGTCAGAGCTATGTGACGTGATGAAAATATCACTGTGTTGAAAGTAGTATTGTCTTGTTAGTGCACATGTCATATTGTTCATCAGTCTGTGGTTTTTATGTAGCCCATATTATTTTGAAGAACACAGATACTCATTTTAAAGTATTGCTACAAAGTAAATTACTTAGATCAAAAGCCATAACACATTTAAGCCTTGAAGATATAGAAATATTAGAAAAAATAATGTTATTCATTTCTGTCAGTACCGATGCACTTTCTACATGGTTTGTGCCAAATCTGAATAAAAAGGCAGACTGTGATGTGTCACATTAACCAGTGCTGGTTGGTCACAAGTGTGTTATTTATATAGTGTTTGTTTCAGTAGTAATTACAGGGTTCTGCACTCCAACTAGTAAACATAAGACATATCACAAGGGCAGACTGGTCTTTTCCAAGGGCAGTGTATTTCATCTGTCCATTTGTCATCTAATCACTGTATTCTCATTTACAGAGTAAAAGCCAGGCCTTCGTTCATGTCCATTCTCAGATAATGTAGCTAATCTAGCTTTCCTCAAAATGTTAATAGTAAATTTAATGTGGTAAAATATTTACCAAAGGTAAATTTTTGGGTTTGATATTTGTAGGTGCACCACCCCGTAGTCACAGAGAAAAGCCACCTGGTTGTAGAACGATATTTATTGGAGGGCTACCAGATACAAGTACAGAGGAAATTCTTACAGAAGTTTTTGAAAGTTGTGGTCCAATTACAAGTATTCGTTTAAGTAAAAAGAACTTTGCCCACATCCGTTTTCAGATGTCAGAAAGTTCCGATCGAGCTTTATTTATATCAGGTTAGTGATAGGTCATTTTGATTTAGAAAGATTTATTTTTACACTCAGTGTTTAGCAAAACAGCTGTTTTTGTCCTTAATTTATAGTTGTCAAGTGGCGTGATCCACGGTAGGCATGTGTCTTGAACAGGAGTAGTATTAAAATGTCACCATCTTTTAGAGGGTTACATCTGACTGTTGTATTATCTCAATTTACATTACACAATACACTCCAAAAACATTGTTAAGAACTGAACTGACCTCCCATTAAAAAAAAAACAAACAGTTTTCCTCCCACTTATTGCATGAATACAACCAGAGAAAATAAAAAAAAATACTAATGTTTTTTGTTGAGTTTTGTACTCAATTGTATTGCATAAACTTTTTATACGCCTACATTTTCATGTGGACGTATTATGTCGTCGCCCCTGTCCGTCTGGACTCTCTACAGGTCACAATCCTTACCCGATTTTGACGAAACTTGAAATATAGGTTTATCCCCAAAAGATCTCGGCTGCTTTCGATACTGGCATGTATCGGATCAAAACTTCATGGATTATGGCCCCTGACTGTACGAAAAATCATGTTTTTAGCTTGTGGACAATTTTGAACCGATTTTGATGAAACTTGACATGCATGTTTATAACCCAAAGATCTTGGTTCCTTTCGATATTTGTGCCTATCGGAACGTAATTTCCTGAATTATGGCCCCTGATTGTCCGAAAAATCACCTTTTTAGCTTGTGGTCCCTCTGGAGGTCGCAATTATTATACGATTTAAAAAACCGTTTGATTATATTACTGGGAAAATTGGACCAAAATTGCCATACAAAATGGCCGCCGTTTGTATGCGAATACTGTTAAAAAATGGTATATCAAGGTTGTGGACCCTGTAGAGGTCACAATTTTAATTCGATTTTGATGAAACTTGGAATTCATGGTTATAACCCAAAGATCTTGATTCCTTTCGATATTTGCGCATATCGGATCATAACTTCCTGAATTATGACCCCTGATTATACGCAAAATCGCCTTTTTTTTAGCTTGTGGTTCCTCTGGAGGTCACAATTATTATCCGATTTAAAAAAACGTTGATAAAAAATGGTATATCAAGGTTGTGGAGCCTGTAGAGGTCACAATTTTAATTTGATTTTGATGAAACTTGAAATTCATGGTTATAACCCAAAGATCTAGGTTCCATTCGGTATTTGCGCATATCGGATCGTAACTTCCTGAATTATGGCCCCTGATTGTCCGAAAAATCGCCTATGGTCCCTCTGGAGGTCACAATTATTATCCGATTTAAAAAAACGTTTGACTCTTTCACCGTTGCACCCTACGGAAGGTTGAGTTCGAATTTCGAGAAAATCGGACCATAATTGCCAGACAAAATGGCTGCCGTTTGTACGCGAATAGTGTAAAAATATGGTATATCAAAGTTGTGGACCCTGTAGAGGTCACAATTTTAATTTGATTTTGATGAAACCTGAAATGCATGTTTATAACCTAAAGATCTTTATTCTTATCGATATTTGCGCATATTAAATTGTAACTTAATGAATTATGGCCTTTGTTTGTAGGAAAAATCACTTTCGGTATTGCTTGTTCTCTATCTATCTCTGAAACAATTATTATCTGATTTAAAAAAAAATCTGTTGCACTGTAAGGAAGGTTGAGTTCAAATTTTGTGAAAATCGTATCAAAATTTCCGGACGAAATGGTCGCCGTTTGTACGCGAATAGTGTAAAAATATGGTATATCATGGTTGTAGACTCTCTACAGGTCACAATTCTTGACGAAAAGTCACATTTCCAGGTTGTGTACCGTCACACCATAATCATTGTGGGCTTCGAATTTCATGAATATCAGACTGGAACTGACCAACAAAATGGCTGCTCCCAATACAGTATGAAATATAGGACTTAATGATGTAGGAAAAATCACTTTCGGTATTGCTTGTTCTCTATCCATCTTTCGAAAATGTGGGCGTATCCTACCTGGCAGTGCCAGCCAATCTTTATAATTTATTATTGTACAGGTTATAGAATGAAGATAGAAAACAAAGATGATAAACCCAATACAGGAAGAATTCATGTTGATTATGCTGTTGCTAGGGATGACCAGTATGAATTTGAGTGCCAGCAGCGTGCTTTGGCTCGTGAAATGCGACATCGTCAGTCAATTGAAGAAGCTAGACTGCGACCACCTAGTCCACCACCTGTTATTCATTTTAATGATCACGAATCAACCAATGTCCTAGAACAGCTTAAAAGTATTATTTTATTGTTTTTAAAAGAACTCATTCATAATATGTAGTATTTTCCGAGTTCTTGCAGTAGTATGAAATCATGTAAATGATATAATAGATTGCGATTATAGATTCTATTCAAGGCATTTTATCATCACAGTAATGAGAGAGAGAGACAGACAGACACAAACTCGACACAAACTATGTCATTTGGGACTAACATATGGTTTCAATTCTATTTCAATAATTCGCTTGCGCGTAGGGGTCTTTAGCAGTGGGAGGAAACCGGAGTGCCCGAGGAAACCCACAAGGTTGAGAATGTGCCCCTATCTCCATGCCACATACGCTCACACCAAGGATCGAAACCACAGCCACAAGCCAGAGGTGACCGGCCAGCTAGAGGTCTGAGCGCGGCACTCTTGATCACTAGGCCATCCCAACCCCCCTCACAGTAATGGATTGGTCCTCAAATATTAATGAGTAAACATGAACCTGTCCAATCCAACTTCATTTAGATAGTGTTATAGAATATATAGATAATGTTATAGTATATAGAATATTTTGTACAAAGTGGTTCAAGATACACAAGATCATTATGGTGAACCTCTTAGTATGATATAGGGGACTCAAGTGGATCCAATAGCATTATAGTGAAACCACTTAGTATTATATAGGAGACACGCTTAAAAAACCCTGTGTGCGATATCACTTCGGTGGAAGCAGACATAAAATAAAGGTATTTCACAAACACACACAAACAAAATCCAGGTTTTATGCGTGAAACCCAACAGCATAATATAGCGAAACCACTTAGTATAATATTGCGGACACATTTAAAAACAACAGGTTTTATCATTGGATATAATAGCATTATAGTGAAAGCTCTTAGTATAGTATAAAGGGACTAACTAAAATACAAGTTTAATCTGAAGATCCAGTAGCATTTACATCGAAACCTCTTAGTATAATTTAGGGGACATGAGTACAGTGATGGAATATCCAACGTTATTTACCAAACATCATGAATTGTTCGACCAGGAATATGCCCAATCGAACATCAAGGTATGGTGAATAACATTCAAAATTTCAAAATTAATAAAGTGTACTGAGTGTATATCTACCACTCAACCAGATTACCGTTGATAATAGAATGGATTGATTAGGTAATTAAGTTATCAACATATTTATCGTGTTATATCGCCAATACACCTACCTTGATTAACTTGATTGCCTTGATTGCCTGACTTAATCCTTTATCGGACAATTTATCAATCCAATCCTGAACAGTAGTCATTGCTTTACCTATGTCGGACTATGTATCAATCCTTTAAGAGTGATTATAAACTTAATCTACGTGTTTGACCCGTCTCATGATTTCTCCATTGTCGGACGTTTTAATCTCCTTGATGTCGGCTGACAACACGTAGAATATTATATAAAACTCCAAATCAAAAGACATTGTATCCGATAACTTGTCTGCAATATCACTTTGGTGGAAGGGAGCATTAAATAAAGCTATTTCACAGACACACATATCCATAAAATACTGGACAATGCAAGAAGTAGATTTCTCGTGGATACGTAAAAATTATGAAATGAATTAGTGACAAATTTTGCCTGTCTCTAACAGATTCTATTTGGATAATATATTCTCGGATTTATGATCATATTTCGAATGGGGTTTATGTTTTTAAGTAAACAACTAAGTACGGTAGGAAATGTTGACGAATATGTTTACTGCCAAAAAAAAATTCGGGATGTCATTTTTTTACCTTCCATATATAAGTTGAAATGGAGTCTGGAGTATAAGACGAATGTTGGACACGAAAAATACAGTAATTTCATTCTATCGTATTACGACATCGCATAGTTTTATAGGAATATTACTGACATGAATTTGAATACTGTACGGGACTTAAATATGAAAAGTAACAAGGTTCACATTTTTTTTTATTACGTAACAATTTGAATATTTTGTTGACAACAGGTTTCATTTGTGGAGCTAGCAGCGTTACACTACTTAATTCAAAGTGAAAATTTATTATCAAATTAATTTCTTTAAAACCCGACACAAGGTAATCAGATATTTTTATATAGTTTTATCATGGACCAAATATATCTATACACGGTCCATGGTTTTATATTGTGTTTTTGTAGGTGATGATAATTTTGTGAAAGCCTCCCAGGTTCTTATCACATGGCTTGAAAGAGGTGACTGTGTTCGTAGAACAGCTAATTCATTCTTCAGTATGATCCAAGCATCAAATTCTCATGTTAGACGACTTCTCAATGAAAAACAACAATTCGAAGAAGAATTACAGCGAGCTAAGCTAAATTTCCGTCAACAAATCGAAGGGATATTAAAACAATGTGAGTCAAAATGATTGATTTTTTTTTTAAAAACGAAAGTTCGTCTGGATTAATAAAGAATCACGGTAAATGTTAAGTTAGTTCAAAGATCAAACTGAATGGTGATTGCAGATGAGTTTACTCTTCCTGCAATAAATACATTGAAGTTTGAATACCCAACATCAAAATGGAGTGTAAAATATTTCTTCCATAGATGAAATTCTCATAAACAAAAAAATGTACAATCTTTTCTTTGAGCCATCTTTAAAAGATATGAACATTGATCAATTGGAGACTAAAACAAAACATTTAGCACATTTTAATTACTTTTTTTATATGCCCACATTGAAATGTGGTCATATATTGTCGTCACCCCTGTCTGTCGGTCCACAAGAAATTGTGGACGCTCTAGTGGCCAAAGTTAATATCCGATTGACTTTGAATTTATACACCAGTGTTGAAGAAGCCTATTGATTTTCGACTATTTCCGATAATTAATGCGTGAACTATGACCCTTGATCTTTTCAAAAAATCTTGTGGATGCTCTAGAGGCCAAACATATCAGATTGACTTCAGATTGATATACAGAGTGTAAGGTCTTGAGACAAACAAGTATATTTATTTCATTCAATGAATTTTGATAACTGAACAGCGAAATCCATGATATTGAATGTTTCGTATACCCAACGTTTGCATGGGGAAGAACTTTATAAAACCCTTTCAAATTCTAATGATTTCCAGAAAATTTCTTAATGAGTTGTTACTTCTTACCGGAAAAAGTAAAAATATGTGACAACTCTTGTTGACTGCCTGGACGATTTAGCTGCTGTGGGCGTATGTTTCGTTGCCTGGCAACCTAACATTTATTTTGTCACTTTTGTTCTAAAACATCTGTCCAAACTGATCAAGTGACTGAAGTGGTAACAAATTTTTGTGTATGAAATTAGAACTAAATATCGAAAGTCTTGATTTGTTGAAAACAGTTTGTATTTATGCTAACATAAATGAAGATGTTCTTGTAGTTGAAATCAGGTAAGTCTAAATCTGTCATAAAGGGACAACTAAGCAGACAGTCTGTAAGATAAGTTTTGTTTCAAACTATTACAATCTTTTTAGAAAATTAAAGGACAAATCAAAAACTGCGTAAGGAATAGAAAAATATATCAGATTTGCTATTTTTTATGACAAATTAGAACTGGTTAAATTGGTTGATTTGATTTGAAATAGATCGAGTATGATCTTCAACAATATATTTAACTGGAAACGAAATTGAGTTTAACATCCTACTTTTCTACACCCAGCTAATGAAGACTGACTTAATTCTGGAATGTTCCAAATCAAATTATTGATAGATCATTTGCATAGGAGTTCTGTTAAGTGAACTAGTTACAGTTTCAAAAAGAAATTTCACATGAAATATGTAAAGTGGTGAATAAAGATTAAATATTTCTACAGATTTGCCCTCCGTGACATAACTATATAAAAAAAAAACCTATCCTCCACCAGAATTAAATATTGATATTTGTAATTGTTTAGAAAGAACGGAAGGAACAAATATTATTTACTTATAACAGCAACTATTAAAATCTACAAATTAAATAAACATTTTACTGATTTTTAAAGTGAAAAACAAATATTTGACTAAAAGAAACAAAAGTCCTTAAATCAAACCCAAAACAAATCTTGTTATTTTCTTTCTGGATGTTTAGGAAGTTTAATAGCCTATACTTTCGATACAGCAAAATTCTTAAATGTGATAAATATGGGAAAAAAAAGAATTTTGTTCTTAAACACAACCTCTAAACACTACTAAACATACAAATTTGTATAAACAGTCATAAACAAAATGTTTTTTATACGCCCACATTTTCATGTGAAACTTAAAATCAATAGACACAGGAAACACAAACCAAATACAGATGGTTTGATTGGATCAATTTTGACAAAGTCAAAAGGATGCATTTGATATTCAGATATAAGTTGATATTAAATAATAAATAAAATACAATATAAAAAAACTATCATTTTATCCAATGTTTCGGCAGTAAAAATACTAACTTCTTCAGGGTGAAGAACTGAATGACTGAAAGTCAGATATGACATTATAGGAACTTATGACATCGTGGGAATGATGATGCCATAGACTAAGATACATAACATGAAAGGTTAGCTTGACTAAAACTTAGGTAAAATTTTACAAGTAAGGAAAAATTATGAATGATTTTGAAACCCCTGGATTTAACTAATTTAAACCGTTAAACCAAACTGAATCAAGTCTATAAATCCACAGTCTTTCTACTGTGTTCACTTTTTATACCCCACATTGAAATGTGGTCGTATATTGTCGTCGCCCCAATCCATCCGTCTGTCTGGCGTCCATAATTGCTTGTGGATGCTCTAGAGGCTAAAGTTAATATTCGATTGACTTAAAATTTATACACAGTGTTTAAGGTCATGAGACAAAGAAGCCTATTGATTTTCAGCAATTTCTGATAATTACTGCCAGAGTTATGGCCTTTGAACCCACCAAAAAATCTTGTGGACGCTTTATAGGCCAAAGTTAATTTCTGAGTGACTTTAAATTTATACACAGTGTTTAAGGTCATGAGACGAAGAAGCTTATATTGATTTTCGACTATTTCCGATAATTAATGCCTGAACTATGACCCTTGATCTTTTCAAAAAATCTTGTGGACGCTCTAGAGGCCAAACTTATCATCCGATTGACTTCAGATTGATACACAGAGTGTAAGATCTTGAGACAAACAAGTATATTCATTTTCAATGAATTTTGATAACTGAACAGCTAAATCCATGATGTTGAATGTTTTGTATACCCAACATTTGCATGGGGAAGAACTTTAAAAACCCTAACAAATTTTAATGATTTCCAGATAATTTCTTAATGAGTTGTTACTCTTTACCGAAAAAAGTAAAAATATGCGACAACTCTTGTTGACTGCCCGGACGATTTAGCTGCTGTGGACGTATGTTTCGTTGCCTGGCAACTTACCTTTTCTAATCATGTTGACATATATTGTCGTCGCCCCTGTCCGTCTGTCCACAATTGTTTATGGACACTCTATAGGTTTATCTCCCTAAGATCTTGTGGTTCCTTCCAATATTGGCATGGATTATGGATACTGATTGTACGAAAAATCATGTTTTTAGCTTGTGGACCCTATAGAAGTCACAATTTTTTGCAGATTTTGTTGAAATTTGAAATGTAAATGTATAATCCAAAGATCTTTGTTCTTTTCGAAATACGCGCATTTGGACTGTAAGCTGAATTATGGCCCCTTGTACGAATAATCATGTTTTTTTGCTTGCTGACCCTATGGATGTCTCAATTTTATTCCAATTTAAATAAACTTTTGAATATATCACTGTTACTCCTTAATGACGGTTGAGTGACCAAACTGATGGACAAAAGGGCCGCCCCTTGTATGAAAACATAAAAAATATGGTATATCAAGGTTGAGTTCACAATTTAGATCCGATTTTGATGAAACTTGAAATGCTTGTTTACAACATAAAGATCTTGGTTCCTCTATATATTTGCACATATTTGTATGAAAAATCGCATTTTTAACTTATGGTCCATCTAGAAGTCACAATTATTATCCAATTTTAAAAAAACGTGTGAATTGACTGTAATAATGGTTCATGAAAATCAAACCAAAACTGACGGACAAAATGTCCGAACCGTGTTTACACTATTTGCTTGTGGACGTATATTGTCGTCGCCCCTGTTCGTCCATCCATCAGTCCGTCCGTCCACAATTGTTTGTGAACAGTCTACAGGTCACAATTTTTACCCAATTTCGATGAAACTTGAAATGTAGGTTTATCACCCTAAGATCTCCGTTCCTTTCGATATTGGCATCTATCGGACTGTAACTTCATGGGTAATGGCCCCTGATTGTACGAAAAATTATGTTTTTAGCTTGTGAACAGTGTAGAGGTCGCAGTTTTGAGCCGATTTTTTATACGCCCACATTGAAATTTGGTCGTATATTGTCGTCGCCCCCGTCCGTCCGTCCGGCGTCCACAATTGCTTGTGGACGCTCTACAGGCTAAAGTTAATATCCCATTGACTTTAAATTTATACACAGTGTTTAAGGTCATGAGACGAAGAAGCCTATTGTTTTTCAGCGATTTCCGATAATAATTACCAGAGTTATGGCCCTTGATCACTTCAAAAAATCTTGTGGACGCTCTAGAGGCCAAAGTTAATATCCGATTGACTTTAAATTTATACACAGCGTTTAAAGTCATAAGACAATGACGCCTATTGATTTTCGGCGATTTCCAATAATTAGTGCCAGAGTTATGGCCCTTGATCTCTTTAAAAAATCTTGTGGACGCTCTAAAGGTCAAAGTTAATATCCGATTGACTTTAAATTTATACTCAGTGTTTAAGGTCATAAGACGAAGAAGCCTATTGATTTTCAGCGATTTCCGATAATTAGTGCCAGAGTTATAGCCCTTGATCACTTCAAAAAATCTTGTGGACGCTCTAGAGGCCAAAGTTAATATCCGATTGACTTTAAATTTATACACAGTGTTTAAGGTCATGAGACGAAGAAGCCTATTGTTTTTCAGCGATTTCCGATAATAACTACCAGAGTTATGGCCCTTGATCACTTCAAAAAATCTTGTAGACGCTCTACAGGCCAAAGTTAATATCCGATTGACTTTAAATTTATACACAGCGTTTAAAGTCATAAGACAATGACGCCTATTGATTTTCGGCGATTTCCAATAATTAGTGCCAGAGTTATGGCCCTTGATCTCTTTAAAAAATCTTGTGGACGCTCTAAAGGTCAAAGTTAATATCCGATTGACTTTAAATTTATACTCAGTGTTTAAGGTCATAAGACGAAGAAGCCTATTGATTTTCAGCGATTTCCGATAATTAGTGCCAGAGTTATAGCCCTTGATCACTTCAAAAAATCTTGTGGACGCTCTAGAGGCCAAAGTTAATATCCGATTGACTTTAAATTTATACACAGTGTTTAAGGTCATGAGACGAAGAAGCCTATTGTTTTTCAGCGATTTCCGATAATAACTACCAGAGTTATGGCCCTTGATCACTTCAAAAAATCTTGTGGACGCTCTAGAGGCCAAAGTTAATATCCGATTGACTTTAAATTTATACACAGTGTTAAGGTCATAAGACAATGACGCCTATTGATTTTCGGCGATTTCCAATAATTAGTGCCAGAGTTATGGCCCTTGATCTCTTTAAAAAATCTTGTGGACGCTCTAAAGGTCAAAGTTAATATCCGATTGACTTTAAATTTATACTCAGTGTTTAAGGTCATAAGACGAAGAAGCCTATTGATTTTCAGCGATTTCCGATAATTAGTGCCAGAGTTATAGCCCTTGATCACTTCAAAAAATCTTGTGGACGCTCTAGAGGCCAAAGTTAATATCCGATTGACTTTAAATTGATACACAGTGTTTAAGGCCACAAGACGAAGACACCTATTGATTTTCAGCGATTTCCGATAATTAGTGCCAGAGTTATGGCCCTTGATCACCTCAAAAAATCTTGTGGATGCTCTGGAGGCCAAAGTTAATATCCGGTTGACTTTAGATTTATACACGGTGTTTATGGTCATGAGACGAAGAAGCCTATTGATTTTCGGCGATTTCCGATAATTAGTGCCAGAGTTATGGCC
This sequence comes from Patella depressa, assembly GCA_948474765.1. Lineage (NCBI taxonomy): Eukaryota > Metazoa > Mollusca > Gastropoda > Patellidae > Patella > Patella depressa. The sequence continues at coordinate 45,890,818 of OX419715.1, read as the reverse complement.
CTTGATCTCTTTAAAAAATCATGTGGACGGTCTAAAGGTCAAAGTTAATATCCGATTGACTTTAAATTTATACTCAGTGTTTAAGGTCATAAGACGAAGAAGCCTATTGATTTTCAGCGATTTCCGATAATTAGTGCCAGAGTTATAGCCCTTGATCACTTAAAAAAATCTTGTGGACGCTCTAGAGGCCAAAGTTAATATCCAATTGACTTCAAATTTATACACAGTGTTTAAGGTCATGAGACGAAGAAGCCTATTGATTTTCAGCGATTTCAAATAATTACTGCCAGAGTTATCTCCCTTGATAACTTCAAAAATTCTTGTGACGCTATAGAGGCCAAAGTTACCATCCAATTGACTTCAGATTGATCCATAGAGTTTAAGGTGTTGAAACGAACAAGTATTTTGATTTTCAATGAATTTAGATAACTGAACAGCTAAATCCATGATATTAAATGTTTCATGTATATACTAATTGTTAGCGTGGGGTAAAACTTTATAAGAAGCAATCAAATTCTAATGATTTTCTGATAATTACATAATGAGTTGTTACTCTTAATCAGTTTTTAGTGTATTACAAATGTTTCATTACCGAAAAAAGTAAAAATATGCGACAACCCTTGTTGACTGCCCGAACGATTTAGCTGCTGTGGGCGTATGTTTCGTTGCCTGGCAACCTATCTTATAAAACTTGAAATGCATATTGGTTCCTTTCAATATTTGCACATATCGGATCATAACTTCTTGAATTATGGCCCCTGATTGTACAAAAAATTGGACCAAAATTGCCAGACAAAATGGCCACCGCTTGAGTGCGAATAGTGTAAAGATATGGTATATCAAGGTTATGGATCTTGTGGAGGTCACAATTTTAATCCGATTTTGATGAAACTTGAAATGCATGTTTAAGGTCATGGTGCCGTTTGTACGCGAATACTGTTAAAAAATGGTATATCAAGGTTGTGGACCCTGTAAAGGTCACAATTTTAATTCGATTTTGATGAAACTTGAAATTCATGGTTATAACCCAAAGATCTTGTTTCCTTTCGATATTTGCGCATTTTGGATCGTAACTTCCTGAATTATGGCCCCTGGTTATACGCAAAATCGCCTTTTTTTTTAGCTTGTGGTCCCTCTGGAGGTCACAATTATTATCCGATTTAAAAAAAACGTTTGATTATATTACCGTTACACCGTAAGGAAGGTTGAGTTCGAATTTCAGGGAAAATCGGACCAAAATTGACAGAAAAAAATGGCCGCCGTTTGTAATCAAATACTGTTAAAAAAATGGTATATCATGGTTGTGGAACCTGTATAGGTCACAATTTTTAATTCGATTTTGATGAGGAAGGTTGAGTTCTAATTTCGTGAAAATCGTACCAAAATTGCCGGACGAAATGGTCGCCGTTTGTACGTGAATAGTGTAAAAATATGGTATATCATGGTTGTGGACTCTCTACAGGTCGCAATTCTTATTCGATTTTGACGAAAAGTTACATTTCTAGGTTGTGTACCGTCACACCATAATCATTGTCGGCTTCGAATTTCATGAATATCAGACTGGAACTGACCAACAAAATGGCTGCTCCCAATACAGTATGAAATACAGGACTTAATGATGTAGGAAAAATCACTTTCAGTATTGCTTGTTCTCTATCCATCTCTCAAAAATGTGTGCGTATCCTGCCTGGCAGTGCCAGCCTATCTTTTTAGCTTGTGGTCCCTCTGGAGGTCACAATTATTATCCAATTTAAAAAAAACGTTTGATTACTGTTACACTGTAATGGAAGTTGAGGTCGAATTTCGTAAAAATCGTACCAAAACTGCCGGACAAAATTGCTGCCGCTAATACCCGTATAGTGTTAAAATATGATATATCCATGTCGTGGACCCTGTAGAGGTCACAATTTTAATCCGATTTTGATGAAATTTGAAATGTAAGTTTATAACCCAAAGATTGCAGTTCCTTTTGATATTCACACACATTGGACCCTAACTTCCTGAATTATGGCCCCTGATTTAAGAAAAAATCATGTTTTTTATCTTGTGGACCTTATGGAGGTCACAATTTTATTCCGATTTTGATGAAATTTGAAATGTAAGTTTATAACCCAAAGATTGCAGTTCCTTTTGATATTCGCGCACATTGGACCCTAACTTCCTGAATTATGGCCCCTGATTGTACGAAAAAATCATGTTTTTTATCTTGTGGACCTTACGGAGGTCACAATTTTATTCCGAATTAAAAAAACGTTTCGTATACTAAATGTTAGCATGGGGCAGAACTTTATAAAAACAAAACAAATTCTAATGATTACTTAATATGCGACAACTCTTGTTGACTGCCCTGTCGATTTAGCTGCTGGTGGACGTATGTTTTGTTACCTGGCAACATATTTTTAACGTTGATAAAACTTGAAATACACATTTATAACCCACTTATCTTGGTTCCTTTCGATATTTGCGCATATTGGATTGTAACTTGCTGAATTATGGCCCTTGATTGTACAAAATTTAGAGGTCACAATTTTTATCTGATTTAAAAAAGACATGTGAATATATCACCGTTACACACTAAGATCTTGGTCCCCTTTGATAATCGTGCATATCCTAATGTATCTTCCTGGGTTATGACCCCTGATTGTTCAAAAAATCGCATTTTTACCTTGCGGATTCTCTAGAGGTCACAATTTGTTATCTGATTTTAATTGTATCACCATTCCACCATAATGAAGGTTGAAATCGAATTTTGTGAAAATTGAAATGAAACTTCTCAACAAATTGGCCACTATTTGTACGCAAATGGTGTAAATGTATGTAAAAGTATGTAATAAGAAGGTGGTGGAGCCTCTAGAGGTCACAATTCTTATCCAATTTTGATGTAAACTTGAAATGTATGTTCATAACCCAAAGATTTTGGTTTCTTTCGACATTTGTGCATTTCAGACGATATCTTTCTTGATTATGGCCCCTGATTGTATAAAAAAATCATATTATTTTTTTAGCTCGTTATCTGTCAATCTCTTGCTAAATGTGGGCGTATTTTGCGTGGCAACCGCTTGTATATACCTGTAAGTAAATAAAGATTAGAATACCTATATCAGATTTTCAACAAAATATTTATTGATATTGATACCCAGTAGCCTTAAGAATATGTAATAAACAACATTTATCTGTTCTTAACAAATGTAATTGATTTTAATATTTTATTCAATAAGTTATGCATGCAATTCTATTGGATATCATGGCAATTGTTTTTTTGATTTTTGATTTTCACTAAACCAATGTAAATGTAAATAAAACCTTTGAATAGCTAACGTTTTAAAAAGTCCTTACTTCCATTATTTTTATGTAGATCAATGTATAATAAATATACACATTATGAACATTACTGAAAATTAAGTGAATGTTTGCAAGAGTAATTCAATAAGTGGACAACACCTACATGTATTAACAAAAAAAAAAAGTCATCTAAGTGACGGAGGCCGTTTCACGAAATTTTAACTAAGCTAAAATCAAAATTTTAGTAATTTGATTGGATAGTATTAACTTGATTTCAATGATTAGCCAATCAAAATTGAAGTATCTACTAAAATATGGATTTTATCTTTTGTTAAGATTTCGAGAAACAGGCCCCAGATCAGTATCTCTCACACAACTGAGCTCTGTAGCTATTGGGCTACTTAAGGGAAATATTTTTTCCATATCAGAACGTGTCCCATCTCTTAATTGCACCTGGTTTTAACTACATAATATCTTTGTTGTTTTTTTTTTTAAGAAAATAGAATTGTTAATTATTATCTAACAACTATTGCTTTCACAGGTAAAGGTTTGTATCAAAGTCTGATATAATAAGATCAGCATTTTATGTTACATTTCTAAAAAAAAGCCAGGTACCAATCAATTTATCAAGTGGATAAAGAAAATTCCATTATATTGTCTGTCTGTGACCTAATAGCATTTAATGTCTTCTTTACAATCATTTATGGAGTCTTTTTGATCTTTAAGATTATGTACAGATTCTTTATAATATTTACGATATGTATGGATTCGTACTGATTTTCAACCATGCACTGATCATTTTGTTGATTTCTATGATTATGCATGGATTTTTGTTGATCCTTGCACACATGTACAGATTTTTTGATGATCCTTAGACCCATTTTTATGATGATCTCTATGCTTTTAAGATATTCTTGAAGTTCACAAATGACACATTCACTTCTGATTCCATAACTGGTTGACTGTACAATCTCCATGTGGAGGTCTGAAAGCTATAAAGTGCATCAATGATCTGAAACTTTAATTGTAGTTTGATGTAAAATAGTTAATATTTCGTAAAAATGTGATTATATATCGGGATGTTACCTGGCTTTTTATGATCTGATTGTTTCTTTGATGGATCAAAAAGAAAAAAAACCTTGGAGCAAATCATTAACATGGATCCTGAAAGTAATCTGTGACATGTTTCTTTCAAAATTTTGTTGAAATCTTTATTCTACAATTTGGATAAACTGTTGCTGAGGCACTACTCAAGTATAAAAAAATTTTGGAAACTAAATGTGCATTTCAATATTTGGGTAATACATACACTATAAACCTCAGAATGATTCGTTCAGCATTTTTGTCCAAATGTGGTAAAATTTTTGCCATGTTGTAAACGAGGTAAAGAAAATTCCTCATTTGTCCGGAGTTTCAAAACATGTTTTTATTATACGCCCACATTTTCATGTGGACGTAGAGCTGGGCGATATACCTAGAAACAGATATAATCACTATATCGTGATATTTTATAAAAGGTCAATACGTTCAGTTTATCACTTTTTAAATGTATATAAACATGCATAAAAAGTTGGAAATACCCCTCAATATTATATTTTATAAAAAGCCAATATTTTCAGTTTATAACTTTTTAAATGTAAATATACATGCATAAAAAGTTGGAAATACCCCTGAATATCATTGTTTCTAATCAATATTATTTTTAGCATACAATACCAATTTCAAATTAACAAAACATTAATTCGAGCTGGTTCAAACATAGATCTAGATAGCCATGAAAACTTGCTAAAGTTGTTGTTTATTACAATTTTGATATTCAAAATATCAATTATATTTTATTAAAATTAAAAATATTTCAAATGAAGGAGGCCCAAACAACATAAAACAAAGTTTGTGTTCTTTCGGCCGTGCATATTTTTATAGTTGTTACGGGTACGATTGGACTTTGTTTACCCGTACAAACTCTTTCTTTCCCATTCAAGAGTATACCTTCTTGAAAATGCATAATTAAACAATACAAGGATACTAAATTAAACTATAAAAACATAAGTACTATGCCAAAAAGTGACCATTAATTTCGTCAAATATTTTTTCCCGGATCACGACCTCCATTGGCATTACACTGAATGATAATCAGTCTACCGGAACTCTCAATGTAATTGGCATTATTTATATTTCTGCTTTATTAAAATTTAATTCAATCTTAAAATCAGTGATCTCTTTCGAAAATCAAAGTATCGGTCTACACAATTCGTCAAGGTGTATAGAAATTGATCAGAAACGGGGATAATTCTAACGGGTGGAAAGGTGAGCGAGAAGTCACGTGACGTAAACAAGCTTCGTATCGGCATTTGCAAACTTTGTGGAATGAATACTCGGGAGTATATAGCAGTATTTTTTCATGATTAAGCAATAAAATATAGCAAATCACATAAAAAAGAAAACATTTTGTTCAATATTTATGTTAAATATTATCCAGGAAAATCAAAACCGCGATATATCGCGGTATGTTCGGTTTTTCGATATTTTTCTGAAGACGGTATTTTTCACGGTTTTTATTTCTGTGACGGTTTTATATCGAAATACCAAAATATCGCCCAGCTCTATGTGGACGTATATTGTCGTCGCCCCTGTTCGTCCGTCCATCCGTCCACAATTGTTTGTGAACAGTCTACAGGTCACAATTTTTATCCGATTTCAATGAAACTTAAAATATAGGTTTATCACCCTAAGATCTCGGTTCCTTTCGATATTGGCATGTATCGGACTGTAACTTCATGGGTTATGGCCCCTGATTGTTCAAAAAATCACGTTTTTATACGCCCACATTTTCATGTGGACGTATATTGTCGTCGCCCCTGTTCGTCCGTCCGTCCACAATTGTTTGTGAACAGTCTACAGGTCACAATTTTTATCCGATTTCAATGAAACTTAAAACATAGGTATATCACCCTAAGATCTCGGTTCCTTTCGATATTGGCATGTATCGGACTGTAACTTCATGGGTTATGGCCCCTGATTGTACGAAAAATCACGTTTTTTAGCTTGTGAACAGTTTAGAGGTCACAATTTTGAACCGATTTGGATGAAACTTGAAATGTATGTTTATAACCCAAAGATCTTGGTTCCTTTCGATATTTGCGCCAATCGGATCGTAACTTCCTGAATTATGGCCCCTGATTGTCCGAAAAATCGCCCTTTTTAGCTTGTGGTCCCTCTGGAGGTCAAAATTGTTATCCGATTTAAAAAAACGTTTGATTATATCACCGTTCCATGGTTATGAAGGTTGAGTTCGAATTTCGTGAAAATCGGACCAAAATTGATGGACAAAATGGCCCCATTTGTACGCGAATAGTGTGAAAATATGTTAAATCAAGGTTGTGAACAGTTTAGAGGACACAATTTTGAACCGATTTGGATGAAACTTGAAATGCATGTTTATAACCCAAAGATCTTGGTTCCTCTCGATATTTGCGCCAATCGGATCGTAACTTCCTGAATTATGGCCCCTGATTGTCTGAAAAATTGCCCTTTTTAGCTTGTGGTCCCTCTGGAGGTCAAAATTGTTATCCGATTTAAAAAACGTTTGATTATATCACCGTTCCATGGTTATGAAGGTCGAGTTCGAATTTTGTGAAAATCGGACCAAAATTGACGAACAAAATGGCCGCCATTTGTACGCGAATAGTGTGAAAATATGTTAAATCAAGGTTGTGAACAGTGTAGAGGACACAATTTTGAACCGATTTGGATGAAACTTGAAATGCATGTTTATAACCCAAAGTTCTTAGTTCCTTTCGATATTTGCGACCCAAATCGGATCGTAACTTCCTGAATTATGGCCCCTGATTGTCCGAAAAATTGCCCTTTTTAGCTTGTGGTCCCTATGGAGGTCAAAATTGTTATCTGATTTAAAAAACCGTTTGATTATATCACCGTTCCATGGTTATGAAGGTCGAGTTCGAATTTCGTGAAAATCGGACCAAAATTGACGGAAAAAATGGCCGCCATTTGTACGCGAATAGTGTGAAAATATGTTATATCAAGGTTGTGAACAGTGTAGAGGACACAATTTTGAACCGATTTGGATGAAACTTGAAATGCATGTTTATAACCCAAAGATCTTGATTCCTTTCGATATTTGCGCCAATCGGATCGTAACTTCCTGAATTATGGCCCCTGATTGTCCGAAAAATTGCCCTTTTTAGCTTGTGGTCCCTCTGGAGGTCAAAATTGTTATCAGATTTAAAAAAACGTTTGATTATATCACCGTTCCATGGTTATGAAGGTTGAGTATGAATTTTGTGAAAATCGGACCAAAATTGACGGACAAAATGGCCGCCGTTTGTACACGAATATTGTGAAAATATGTTATATAAAGGTTGTGGACCTTATAGAGGTCACAATTTTGAACCGATTTTGATGAAACTTGACATGTATGTTTATAACCCAAAGATCTTGGTTCCTTTCGATATTTGCGCCCATTGGATCATAACTTCCTGAATTATGTCCCCGGATTGTCCGAAAAATCGCTTTTGTTCGCTTTTGGTTCCTCTGGAGGTCACAATTATTATATGATTTAAAAAAAAAATGTTTGATTATAAAAACCAAACAAATTCTAATGATTTTCTGATAATTCCTTAATATGCGACAATTCTTGTTGACTGCCCGGACGATTTGGCTGCTGTGTGGGCGTATGTTTCGTTGCCTGGCAACCTATTTTTATACGCCCACATTTTCATGTGGACGTATTATGTCGTCGCCCCTGTATGATACCTTGCCGTTGAATGGGATTGAAATACGTACAGGTTCTTTTAGTGTTGGTGGTTGTTTCGTGTCATCTGATAGAGTTTTTATACGCCCACATTTTCATGTGGACGTATTATGTCGTCGCCCCTGTCCGTCCGTCCGTCCGTCCACAATTTGTTTGTGGACTCTCTACAGGTCACAATTCTTATCCGATTTTGACGAAACTTGAAATATAGGTTTATCCCCATAAGATCTCGGTTCCTTTCGATATTGGCATGTATCGGATCAAAACTTCATGGATTATGGCCCCTGATTGTACGAAAAATCACGTTTTTAGCTTGTGGACCCTATAGAGGTCACAATTTTGAACCGATTTTGATGAAACTTGACATGCATGTTTGTAACCCAAAGATCTTGGTTCCTTTCGATATTTGCGGCTATCGGAATGTAATTTCCTGAATTATGGCCCCTGATTGTCCGAAAAATCACCCTTTTTAGCTTGTGGTCCCTCTGGAGGTCACAATTATTATTCGATTTAAAAAACCGTTTGATTATATCACCGTTACACCCTAAGGAAGGTTGAGTTCGAATTTTGGGAAAATCGGACGAAAATTGCCATACAAAATGGCCGCCGTTTGTACGCGAATACTGTTAAAAAATGGTATATCAAGGTTGTGGACCCTGTAGAGGTCACAATTTTGATTCGATTTTTATGAAACTTCAAATTCATGGTTATAACCCAAAGATCTTGCTTCCTTTCGATATTTGCGCATATCGGATCGTAACTTCCTAAATTATGGCCCCTGATTATACGCAAAATCGCCTTTTTTTTAGCTTGGAGGTCACAATTATTATTCGATTTAAAAAACCGTTTGATTATATCACCGTTGCACCCTAAGGAAGGTTGAGTTCGAATTTCGGGAAAATCGGACTAAAATTGCCATACAAAATGGCCGCCGTTTGTACGCGAATACTGTTAAAAAATGGTATATCAAGGTTGTGGACCCTGTGGAGGTCACAATTTTGATTCGATTTTGATGAAACTTGAAATTCATGGTTATAACCCAAAGATCTTGCTTCCTTTCGATATTTGCGCATATCGGATCGTAACTTCCTGAATTATGGCCCCTGATTATACGCAAAATTGCCTTTTTTTTAGCTTGGAGGTCACAATTATTATCCGATTTAAAAAAACGTTTGTTTATATTACCGTTACACCGTAAGGAAGGTTGAGTTCGAATTTCGGGAAAATCAGACCAAAATTGCCACACAAAATGGCCGCCGTTTGTACGCGAATACTGTTAAAAAATGGTATATCAAGGTTGTGGACGTTGTAAAGGTCACAATTTTAATGAAACTTGAAATTCATGGTTATAACCCAAAGATCTTGGTTCTTTTCGATATTTGCGCATATCGGATCGTAACTTCCTGAATAATGGCCCCTGGTTATACGCAAAATCCCCCTTTCTTTAGCTTGTGGTCCCCCTGGAGGTCACAATTATTATCCAATTTAAAAAAACGTTTGATTATATCACCGTTACACTGTAAGGAAGGTTGAATTTGAATTTCGGGAAAATCGGACCAAAATTGACAGACAAAATGGCCACCGTTTGTACGCGAATACTGTTAAAAAAATGATATATCATGATTGTGGATCCTGTATAGGTCACAATTTTAATTCAATTTTGATGAGGATGGTTGAGTTCTAATTTCGTGAAAATCGTACCAAAATTGCCGGACGAAATGGTCGCTGTTTGTACGCGAATAGTGTAAAAATATGGTATATCATGGTTGTGGACTCTCTACAGGTCACAATTCTTATCCGATTTTGATGAAAAGTCACATTTCTAGGTTGTATACCGTCACACCATAATCATTGTCGGTTTCGAATTTCATTAATATCAGACTGGAACTGACCAACTAAATGGCTGCTCCCAATACAGTATGAAATACAGGACTTAAAGATGTAGGAAAAATCACTTTCGGTATTGCTTGTTCTCTGTCCATCTCTCGAAAATGTGGGCGTATCCTGCCTGGCAGTGCCAGCCTATCTTTTAGCTTGTGAACAGTGTAGAGCAGGGCTTCCACTTCAAAATTTTCCCAACCGGTCATTTTTCTCACGGAGAAAGTGGTGCTATTTTAAGCACATAATAAGAAGCCAAAAACTACATGCTATCGGAATGTCGATCGACTTTAATTAGGTCAAGGACAGTCACACAAAAAATCAACCTCACATCGACATTTATATACCCACCCACCTATCCCTCTAATAAATAAAAGAACACATGTAATCAATTATTATCATTTAGTTATTTATACATTCATAAAGTACAATAACAAGATGCATTCATTTATCGAAAGTACAGTATTTTCTTAATTTGTTTACGACATCACCCGTATATACTCGTCGGTTTCTACAGTATTTCCATTTCTGTAAAGCACGTGAAAATGGCGTGAAAATCGGACCAAAATTGACGGACAAAATGGCCGCCATTTGTACGCGAATAGTGTGAAAATATGTTATATCAAGGTTGTGAACAGTGTAGAGGTCACAATTTTGAATCGATTTGGATGAAACTTGAAAACAATGTTTATAACCCAAAGATCTTGGTTCCTTTCGATATTTGCGCCAATCGGATCGTAACTTCCTGAATTATGGCCCCTGATTGTCCGAAAAATCGCCCTTTTTAGCCTGTGGTCCTTCTGGAGGTCAAAATTGTTATCCGATTTAAAAAAACGTTTGATTATATTACCTTTACACCGTAAGGAAGGTTGAGTTAGAATTTTGTTTTTCTGATGATTACTTAAAATGCAACAACTCTTGTTGACTGCCCGGACGATTTAGCTGCTGTGTGGGCGTATGTTTCGTTGCCTGGCAACCTATTTTTTAAAAATTGCCTTGTTTTTTGAATGAGGTATTTTGATCAGGACGAGACTGGTTCGCTTACTGAACGTGGTTATTTTTCAAGATAATTATTAGTGGTATTTGCTATCAGCGAATTTTTTAAAATTAAGATTTATTTTATTTATTACGAAAATAAAACCAGTCCAAACTATAATATTATAATCAGAGAAATGTTCAAACAAAGAAATAGACAAGATAAGAATACAGGCCATACCATAAATTATTATCGCATTAATATCCATATGTCTTCATAAGTAAATATATAAATTAAATTTTAATGTATGAAGTGTGCTTTATATTCCATTTAATTGACAATTGGTATGAGTTGACAAGATAGTCCGGGAGCTAGGTGGGTTTTATTCAGCATGAAAGGTGCAGAAGGTTTGGGATGCTAGTGGTGTATGGCTGGGTTAGGAGATTCCAGAAACCCAATTCTTAAGTTGCACCAGTGGTGGGTGTGGTGGGAGGAGTCACCCATAGTACCCCCAAAATCAGTTTATTCAACATGCAAGGTGCGGGTTCCATTTCAAAGGCATTTGAAAGAGAATTGTCCCCTGAACCAGGGAATACAATTTAAGAATGGAATTTTGGGTGGAAAGGTTACTTAAGAAGAGGTCAAAGGTCACCAATTTGCATTTTTTCGATTTTACTCTGAACTATTTTTTTCGTTATCTTGTGAACTATTTCAGGTATTTAACACAAAACTGCGTGGACATGTTTTATGCTGCTAGGAGCACAAATATGACAAGTAAAATTAATGAAGCTATAGCTATAAGTATCACATACCGGTAATTTCAAAAATAACAGAGAATTTGTCACAACTGTCTTACAAGAGATTATAAAATTATCAAAGTAACTAAAAAAACCTACGTACGGTAGCGAGTTTCAATCTCACCGATAATTGATTGGTGTTTGCTTGATAATCTTTTGTGGCTTCACACCCATCAAGTTTTATACCACACCCACCACTGGTGCAACTTAAGAATTGGGTTTCTGGAATCTCCTAACCCAGCCATACACCACCAGCATCTCAAACCCTCCGCACCCGGACTAAGATAAACACTAATTTCTTGTCTGTGATATCAGTCCGGTTGACGTGTGCGTCAAGTAAAACTATTACACACGCACAGCGTCCTTGATTAATTTATTGCTCCCATCAGGTTATCACAACACCACAGTTGTTAGTTAACACCTATACCTGGGGCAATACCTGGGGCAATAAATTAATCAAGGATGGTGTGTGTGTGTCCACCTAACTGATATCGCAGACAAGACATTAAGTGTTTATCTAATGTAACATATGCCAAAGAAGAACCACCAAACACAACAAATAATCCATTATTATTATAATAACCTGACTTTGGCATGGACTGTTTCTGTTGAAACCCAATAATATTACACAAAATATTATCGGAGCAAAGTTATATAAACGCGCAGCTATGAATTGATGGACTCATACCAATTGTCTTGTCTATTTCTTTGTTTGAAGATTTCTCTAATTATAATATAATAGTTCGGACTGGTTTTATTTTCGTATTAAATAACATAAATCTTATATTTCACAAATTCGCTGATTGCAAATACCACTAATAATTATCTTGAAAAAAAAATGCGTTCAGTAAACGAGGCATTTTTACCCAGCCTCGTTCTGATCAAAATACCTCATTCCAAAAACAAGTCAATTTAAAAAAAAACATGCTTTGGAACCCCAGACAAACAAGGCCTTTTTTTACCTTGTTTACAACGTGGCAAAATGGTGTCGAACGAGGCATTCTGAGGTTTATAGTGATACATACTTGAACCTACAGTGTAAGTAAATCTTTTTCTGATTTTTTTGATAATAACTATAACGTTTCTTATGTTTTGATGGTTCAAGTTAATCAGATAGACAAAATCTTCACGGCCGCACTTAAACAGAGATGTTGGGACCATTTTTCCAAGGCACAGCGCAAGAGTTTAGATCTCTGGAACAAGCAGGCTAAAGTAGGTGAAACGGTCAAACTTTACATCTTATTGTTTAAGAAAAATTTTGAAAACTGATCTTTGTGTATAATATATATAGCTTTGTGTGGAAACAAATTGTTGTAGATCTATTGGTATTTAAAACTTGCATAGGACATATTTCAAATCTACTATTTCATATTTGAGGCAGTGCAAAACTGTCATATACCTTCAAACAAAACAATAAGTTATGAGTTTGACTGTTGATTTTTTTTGTTTCATGAAAAATTTATATTAAACTGAAAGCTTTGGGTTTATATCCAATAAATAGATTATAGAGCATCAAAACACATAAGAAAGCAGACTTATGTCAGTGTATCTGTAATCAGTTGAAGGCGAAAGATTGTTAACCGTTAACCCCTGGCAGTCAAGGGTAGAACAGGGTACATGTCACTGGAACCTAATTGATCAAATTTTATATTATGGAGTGCAGTACAGATCGAATTCAGGAAATTATAATTCATTATAAAAAGGTACTAGAAATTTATCAGAATGAAATCACCACTAGAACATCCACCCATCCAAATACCTCTCTCCTCGGTATATTTTACCTTGTCTTCAGATATCATAGTGCCAGTAGTAAATATGAACAACAAACAAGTTGATCACTGTATTTTACGGGGATATCATTGTAGTAAAACTTTAGTTTTTTTACTTGGTTACACATACATTGACGTAACTTGAGACTAAAGTATAGATTTTCAACAATTCAAAATGGCGACAAGTATTTTTAAATTTTGGGAATATATATGGTATAAGACGAAGCCACAAATAATATGGTAACTCATAGATGAGAAATAAACGCAAATATAAATTAAGTATATTTATAATCCTTGAACAAAAAGTACAGTGATACAAAGTTTAATTTTATTGCCCGGTGCCTTTCGAAGCAAGCAGGAGACTATTAAAATGGGTCTGTCAGTTGATTTGTCCATCCATCACACTATTTGGGACACAATAACTCTCTTTCTAATTGAGCTACAATGTTCAAACTTGTTGTTTATTAGGTCAATACCTTGAGGGAGTTTGAACATGAGAATTGTCTGCTTAGGCAGGCATGATTTTTTTCCGTTATTTAACAGATTTCCGCTATTTTTATCGGCCGTGGCCTGGGTCGTTTTCGTAAATCATCTAAATTTGCAATAAAAATTTTAGGGGTAGGGTAGGGTATGGGAGAGTGTTTTGACTTTGTCTGATGATCATTATTTTTATATTATGTCCGTATCGTGATGATAAAAAAAAAACCCGTGTGTTGAAGTAAAGACAAGACTGGTAGTTTTGTTATCAAGTCTTTTCATCAACAACGGTGTAAACACGGTCTGTGGTCTGGCTAATGTAGTCTATTTACACAAGATTAACCAGTGTATGTTTCAATTGCCGTGTCAATTCAGAAAATTAAATGCATGGTAATCGAGACTTGAGAAAAACATTTGGCAGCCATCTTAATCGGTCGTTTTGCTTCACCTGTGATAAAACGTTGGTTGATTCACAACTTTTCCTACCTGCGCTCATTTCTTTCGGCTCAGTTTCTATTATTATTTATATATTGTCATTTTCTGTGGCTCTAATAATATTTTTTAGGCATCAATGATGCAAAAAAATATTAATCTATTTTAGCTAATTGAAATAAAAATTTTTTTAATTTAAACGATCATTATTAATACTGTGGTACGAACTATCCCGAGTAAAAAGTGAAAGGAGAACGCACATACCGGCATTCTGTACTGAAATAAAAATGGCGACCGGTAAAAGTATCTGTTTTTATTTTTGCGTTTGTGTTAAAATTTGCTGTACCAGGTTCAAAGCATTTACCATCCAAATGTCTTCAGATTGCTCGATTTGAGGTTAAATTTTGAAAAAAATTTCGGGGGGGCATGCCCCCGTACCCCCCTAGAGGTTCGGCACGCCTGCGGCGTGCCTCAATCGTCGTCTCCGGCAGCAAATTTTGGCCTATGGCCAAAATCAGTTATTTTTTTGGGTCCACAGAATCATGCCTGTTAGGGTAAGCAGAGATAAGCAACTTGATGGGTTGATGCTTTGGGACACGATAACTTTAGTTCTAATTAAGTGAGAGTGATGAAACTTGGTGTACAGTTTCATTACATCAATACCTTGACTATGGTCGATAATGAGCATGTTCTGCTCAGGGTAAACAATTTGATTGAGCAAGAGTTTGGAACACAACAACTCTTATTCTATTTGAATTAGACTTGTTCACACTTGGCGTTGGTGTCTGGTAGGTGAATGCGTTGATGGAGTTCGAATATGAGAATTTTCTACTTAGGATAAGCAGAGATAAGTGATGTGATGCTTTTGGACACAATAACTTTAGTTCTAATTAAGTGAGAGTGAGGACACTTGGTGTATAGATTTATTACATCAATACCTTGACAAAGTTCGATAATGAACATTTTCTGACGAGGGTAAGCAGAGCTATAAACAATCTGATTGGTTTATGTTTTGGGGCACAATAGCTTTAGTTATAATGGAGTGAGAGCGATGAACTCCGAATATAGATTCATTATATCATTACCTTGACTACGTTTAATGGTGCAAATTTTTTGCTTAGGCTAAGGAGCGATAAGCAACTTGATTGATCAAGACTTTGGAACATAACAACTCTGCTTTTAATTGAGGTAGAATGTTTAAACTTGATGTAGATGTTCATTTGGTGAATGTCTTAAATTTGTTCAGTGATTAGCATTTCAAGCTAAAGTTAAGCAGAGCCAATCAATTTCATTGGTCGATGCTTTGGGACAAGATAAATCTTGATTTTATCTGATAGAGAGTGATGAAACTTAGCATATACATGTAGTTTGACATATTCCTGAAGCAATGGCCCAAGAAATCCCTCTCTGGCGATTGCTAGATTGGCTTCTGATACATGTACTTGAACTTTTGAGGGAGTGTGTCATTCTTCCCGTTCAATCAAATCTATCACTTCAGTATGGCAACATGACAGCCCTTCGTTTAATCTGGGGTCTTCCCTAAAACTTTGGACAGTGATTTAAGGTATTAAAAACGCTGAAAGTCTCTTTGTCTCCATACAGTATTGTTTACATTATGTCAATGTTGATAGCTTTGTTTGTCACGCAATTAGTTTTACTGCAATATTCTGCCATGCACTGGTTAATTGGGCATAATAAAATCTTGAGCCATGACGTAATGTTATGTAAACATATTTGGTCCAATTTGACACTCTGTGTTAAGGGTAATGCCTTTGTAACGCAGTTAGCGATTGGTAGTTAATCGGACAATTGACCAATCATGAGTAGTTGGATTAGCTCTAATCAAACAGAACATTGCAAGAAGTATGGTAGTTTGATTGCTTAATACTTTTGACCAGCAGTGAATAGTGGGATTAGCTCTAATCCAGTGATTCTCAACCAGTGTGCCGCAGCACACCTGTGTGCCATGAGATCTTCCTTAGTAAGTGTACCGCGAAAATTTGAACGGCACACTAAGAAAAAGCAAAAAAATCATGTCAGAGGAGTATGGTAGTTTGATTGCTTGATACTTTTGATAAAAATAATTGTGCGATTATATGTGTCATCTATTTATTTTGAGATTTCAGTGTTGGCTTGGGTTGTTTTTTTTTCCGAAGAAGGTAAGTTTTACATGATGGTATAAAGAAAGTTTTCTAGGCTACGCATACAGTCATTGTAGTTTGTAAAATAATTTTTGATGCTGCTTTACTGTAACATGTGCAGTTAAAATAAATGAATTACGAACTATACTGCTGTGCATTATCCAAAAGTACTTTCGCAGTAAAGAAAAAGTCCCAGATTATGAAATCAAAAGTTAGTTCTATTTTAAAAACTATCCCATTAATGTCAGTCATGTCACATCAACTCTATTTTTGATTTCTAAAATCTGGCACTTCGTCTTTGAAACTACTGTGTGTGTGTGTGTGTAGCATAGAATTATGAGTTGAAGGTAATTTGTTGTACACAATTAATAATGATGACTGTGGACAGAAGAATGTCAGCGAGAGAATCAATAGATTAATACATTATATTTTGAGTTACACACCGGTAATATGAGTTAATATTACATGTAATAAAGTTTATCAATCAACGTTTATTTCACTGGGATGGGTAGAGGATCAAAGTATTGTCTTATTTTGATTTGTGTTTATGGTATCAGATATTTTATGAACTATCCATCATTGGCAGTGGTAATAAAAAATAACTGATGTATTTTATAAGTTTGCAAAACTAAATCTTAATATACTCCTTGAAAACCACTAAATTGGAAGTTAAAAAGTCTATACCATGACAAGGATTTTTATCGAAATGTTGCATACAGTGTAGTTATATGAACATCACTATGTGGTAAAATAAAAAAAAAAAATAGAAATTTTGCCAGTTTAGGGGGTTTTGTTATCATTCCTTTTTCAGAAACAGTTATAATGTGATGAGGTAAAACTTGAAGAAATCATATAAACAAAGAATAAATTTCCCAACGTTTGTCTTGTTTTTGGTATTTCAGGAAATGTTAATCAGTCAACAAGAAGAATTTTTGAATGATAGAGAAGAAGATGAAATGGATTTATCTGATGATCAAGATGATGACATAGAAACATCCTCATCTAAACGTAAACGTGTTGAAACAGGAGGTAAATATTTTTTTTATTGCCAGCCAGTGAAACCAGTATACTGAAAGCAGTGATAATAAACGTCTTAAGTTTAATTACTTGCAGACAAATACAAACAGGTTCTGGTACACCTACTATTAATTAATCAAACAGGTTTTGGATCTGAAACACGGTAGCACAAAAATTGTGAATTGGATGCAACATATCAACTTGTAGTAATATATACTGGGAAGATAAACAGTGTCTTATTTAGGATACCTCCCTTGGAAAGATTACTAATAGAAATGTCACTTTACCATAGTGTAGCAATAAGATGATACAGCTTATAACCTTTGCTCCAGGATGCCAATTTTCTGGCATGGTTTCCCCTTTGTTAGTGGTGCAGGACCGAGGGCCTGACAAGGACTGCTGTCTTGTCGTTCAGATGGGACAAAGAACTAAGGTCCTGTGTACACATTGCTGTGCAAGTGAAAGATCACTAGGCAGTTGTAATTCAATATAAAATTAGGCTGTAGTGTCGCTGTTGAGGCAAAATTTTTCTCATAGCACACTGTATGGTGTATGCCCGTCTTCATTAGCCCAGTCGAGGAGCAGAACAGTAGGATGTTAAACCACATTTCATTTCATTTTCATGATGCCTACCTTCCAATGCTTAATTGGTCCACAACAAAAGCCTTGCACCAGATTCCCATTGCTTTAAGTTAAGCAATAGACGTTGATCAAAGCAATACTTCGTAATAACTGAAGCCTGCATACATTAGATAGATATTTCGTCTTTTTTGCCATATTTGTTTTAATTAAATTATTTTACATATTGTGGGTTTGGGGTGTTTTTTTCAGCTATTGATGTTGTGGCAAGTTTAAAAGAAGAAAATGATTCATTAAAATGCCAGCTTGAAGGATATAAAAATGAAATAGATTTGATTAAACAAGATTCCCAGAATGCATTAGATGCCAAAGACACACAACTCAAAGCCTTACAAAATGCACTACAAGCCATGCAACAGGTAGTGAAATTTGGTAACCTTTCCACCCCAATGAAAATTAATAATAAAATGTATATCTTTTAAAAACTAATTCCATCACCCATGTTTGAAAATGAATATTACTGTTTCAATGGCATTTAGTAATTAAACAAGAATATACAGGTCACAATTCTATGGAATACAATTACTGAGTTACGTTTCAACTATGCTTCTCTAGTCATTATCAATCAACGATAAAAAACAATACTTGGTTAAAGACCACATAAAATAATAATTCTTAATTGCATATATTGATAGCCAAGGGTTACTACATTCATTTTACGTCAAGTTCACACCAATCTGATTAAAATTAATTCAGATATTAACGTTTAAACATCAGACAGCCAAAAACGGTTTTCAAATTTTCAATTACAACCTTAATCTGGTTGATTGGCTGGTGACTTCACAGGCACTACACATAATCTATACAATATATCACTGCCTGTACAATATATCACTGTATACACACCACCAGTTAACATGTGTGTATTTGTCGGTCCAATTAACATTACTGCGTAATCATTAACTCGTCATTATTTACATGTAAGCTACATATCACTATACTATGTAAGTCGAAGCATTTTCAAAAGCCGACCTTTCTCAATTCAGTTGTAATAGATTATATATTTGTGACTATAATATTTCGGAGTGTATTTCAAGATGCCACATTATCGTTGTGTTATTGAGAGTTGTGGAATTTCCAGCAAGGAAAAGGGGAATAATGTACCGGCGTTTCATAAATTTCCCAAGGATGAAATCTTACGGAAAGCCAGTTGTAAACAATTCAAATCCTGATTGGCAACCTACAGTCACAAACGTATATCCATCGAATGATTTATAACACTAATCAACAAATAATACGAGGCTACTTTATTACAAAAACATGGGTGAACAAAGCTAATTAATCTGGTCAGCGTAAAAAATGATAATTACCTAATCAACATTCTTTTAAGAATTAATTTATGACCCAATCTCTGTGCAATGTTAGTCTGATTGATTTATGGCAGTTATAAACGACCCTACATTTGCCATCAATACACGAAGTAGTTAGATGACCCTTCTCAATCTGTTATTCCATTAAGATGGTTACCAACAAAATGTATTTGTACTCTTAATTCTGACATATATTGAGATATTTTTTAAAAATCAAAACAACCGTACATTATGAAACAAATTCTAAAATGGATCTTAAATTAAAATTACATAATTAATTATAAAACAGATTTTTCTGTAGTCAATTGTTTTATTTAATTAGGGGGATTAAGGAATCAGTCAGGCGTTTATGAATACACACGCCGGCTGTATATAGGTAATTAAAAAATAAACATTCCAAATATGCATTCGGTCACTGGCGTCTGAGGGGATTAAGAGTGTTTTCGATAATTGGCCAAGTCGTTTTTACGGGAGGTTTATACTTGCGACTTTGAGTGATGATATCTGAATTATTTTTCATCAGATTGATGTTAAACTGCCGTAAAATGCATATAGTAACCAATGTCTATAAGTTCGATCAATTTCGTTTTCTCGTTTTATGTGCTCTTTAATGATGGCCATTAGACAAATAGGAGATTGTGAGAAGCCATACGTTTGATTCATGACGAGAGAAAATTACCATTTCAATTAAAACCTTTAAAACAAAATTTTAGAGAGTGTCATTGTTGACAAGCGAGATGTTTTGATAGATTCAGTACGTGGTAACTTGAAAGACTGGGTAATCCAGATAATGACCGACTTTCTGTCAAATTTTGAGGACCCATCCAGACTAATATTCGTAGAATATTTGTTTGGATGATAAGAGACTACTGAATGTGAAGACATTCTCGTAGCAAGAAAATAATAATTTTCAATGCCTCAACCACAGTAATTGAGAGAATATAATACTAGAAGACTTTTATGGATATAATCACTTGGTTTATTGTACTGCAACATTTCAACAAGATTTTACAAGTCGTTTTCAACCAAATACCCATGAGACATATTACAGCTGAAATATATATATGTACAATCAACAATATTACTAATTAATGAGCTGTATAGACAGGTGACACAGATTACTTAATGTTTTAATAAGTATACAAGTCAACTTAGAGTAAGTTATAGTTATTGTATTCATATAAGAACGTTGGGTTAACTCAGAGTGGCATTTTAATTATTATAATCACATCGTTATGGATTTAGTAATGAAGCTTTAAGCAATGGTTACAGTATTTGAAACATTTTAATATTTGTGAACGTCCAATAATTTGAGTATGCGATATATTATTTTTGGAACATTTATTATTTGATAACATTTATGTTTTATTAAATTTAATACAAAAGTTGACAATCGTATCAAATACATTATTGTTGGTGTTGATGGCCCTAACTTAAATGATCTGGTCGTAGGCTCTGGGAAGATAAACGCCTTGGTCACGATTAAGAGTCGGAGTATGTCAATGTATCTGGATGACCTCATGAATTTTCCTCGTTCTTTTGTCATGCTGGTGTATCCTGTACGTTTTTACCTTCGACCAATTCACTTTGTGGTGACGGTTGTTGAAGGGTTTGGGTTTGTGTTGGTCCACCCGTTTATTTAGAGGGACTCAACTTTCCCCTACGTAAGAGTCACCGCAGCTGCAGTGGATATGGTAAACACATCCTTTGGGTTGATGGGGTGTGGTTGGGTTCAACTTTCCATTGGCTTTTAGAATGTCCTTGGTGCTTGATCTTTTGGTAAAGTTTACTTCAATCCCTGGATGCTGGTGTAATATTCTTCTTATTTGGTATGATACCTTGCCGTTGAATGGGATTGAAATACGTACAGGTTCTTTTAGTGTTGGTGGTTGTTTCGTGTCATCTGATAGAGTTTTTATATACGCCCACATTTTCATGTGGACGTATTATGTCGTCCGTCCGTCCGTCCGTCCACAATTTGTTTGTGGACTCTCTACAGGTCACAATTCTTATCCGATTTTGACGAAACTTGAAATATAGGTTTATCCCCAAAAGATCTCGGCTGCTTTCGATATTGGCATGTATCGGATCAAAACTTCATGGATTATGGCCCCTGATTGTCTGAAAAATCACGTTTTTAGCTTGTGGACCCTATAGAGGTCACAATTTTGAACCGATTTTGATGAAACTTGACATGAATGTTTGTAACCCAAAGATCTTGGTTCCTTTCGATATTTGCGGCTATCGGAATGTAATTTCCTGAATTATGGCCCCTGATTGTCCGAAAAATCACCCTTTTTAGCTTGTGGTCCCTCTGGAGGTCACAATTATTATTCGATTTAAAAAACCGTTTGAATATATCACCGTTACACCCTAAGGAAGGTTGAGTTCGAATTTCGGGAAAATCGGACGAAAATTGCCATACAAAATGGCTGCCGTTTGTACGCAAATACTGTTAAAAAAATGTTATATCATGGTTGTGGACCCTGTATAGGTCACAATTTTAATTCGATTTTGATGAGGAAGGTTGAGTTCTAATTTCGTGAAAATCGTACCAAAATTGCCGGACGAAATGGTCGCCGTTTGTACGCGAATAGTGTAAAAATATGGTATATCATGGTTGTGGACTCTCTACAGGTCACAATTCTTATCTGATTTTGATGAAAACTCACATTTCTAGGTTGTGTACCGTCACACCATAATCATTGTCGGTTTCGAATTTCATTAATATCAGACTGGAACTGACCAACTAAATGGCTGCTCCGAATACAGTATGAAATACAGGACTTAAAGATGTAGGAAAAATCACTTTCGGTATTGCTTGTTCTCTGTCCATCTCTCGAAAATGTGGGCGTATCCTGCCTGGCAGTGCCAGCCTATCTTTTTAATTATTTTCTGAACTACTGCTTGTGGGTATCCATTGCGTTCTGTGAATACTTCCTGTACATGTAAGTGCCGGATTTCATCCAGGAGGTTGGTTTTACTGCACAAGTTCCAGGATGATTGTATCCATAAAAGTCTTCTAGTATTATATCACAATTCAATTGCTAAATGCCTCTCAAAGAATATAATTGAGAGAAGTTTCCTCTTTGCTGTACACTTTAAAAAAAAATGTTTATTTTTAAATTCTGACCATTATCAAAACATTACTGAGATAAATTTCTATGAATCAAAATGTATCCTCAACACTTTGACTTTGTATGATTCAAAGCTAATTAACTACAACAAATTATTCAGAAAACAATTTATCCTGACTTGAAAAGATTCAATGGAACTGTAAATCTTAAAACAGTGGTCTAACTCCATCGAGTTGTCTGCCCTTAGACCTCAGCAGACCTGTCAACAGCATCACACGGTAAAGTGCCGCGAAAAGGCCTCATGTGCCGCTCTACTGCGTGGTAACAGATTTCTACCGCATTTTCAAACAAAGAGTTTTTTAATTTTCTCGCCAAAACTATGGAACTAAGGGAAGCAACTCTTTGCATGTAAACAAAAAAAGGTCGCGAATTTCGGTTATCAACGTCGATATTGTAAGGTGTAATTTAGCTAAGAGATTTGTTCTCAAATTCTGTTCAACCTATTTTGGAGTTAATAAAGCGGATATAATTATTGTCACGTGTTCCAAATACTCTTAAAATGAGTAGCGATAAACTAAACAAATAGCGACCAATTTACGGCAGCAATGGCTGACATTTTCGTTTGCTCGCGTACGTACAGAATCTAATACAATACTTCGAATGCAACATAACCTGGAACTTTGATTTCAAGATGGGAATACGTCTCGCCGATTCTGACTTCAATGGAAGTCTCTCTCGAATAAATGTAAAAGCAGATTTACGGAATCACGAGAGAAAAAAATCCCGTAGGCCTACAGTACATTGTATTGTGAGAGGATAATTGCCATGGCATGAACTTTGATTGAAGCATGATTAAATCGATGCCAATATGAATATTTATATTATATATATTATATAGATCTAGTCGTTATGCAAAAATAATTTTTTACTCCCTCCCCTCTCTATTCCTAATGTAGAAATACTATAGAATTTATATAATAAGCACACCAATTATTTTACATGATGAAACAACATTGGAATGGGAAACACATGTCACATGGATATTTTTAAAATCATGCCAAATTAAAACAAAAGAAAAACGGTACTGCCAGTTGGCGTACTCCTGGACTGGTAATTTAAAAAAAAATTTAATGTTACTAATTATTTCTTTCTGTATCCTGTATATTCAATAAATAATTTTAGATATGGTTCATCATTGCTTGTGTATTTTATCTATGTATTGTTGGGCCTACAGTTCAATGTATCATTTCTAAATTAATTACCCTTGGAAGTGCGAATTTACGCGTTTTGGGAAATCTACTGCCAAATCATGGTTTCTACTGCTTTTTTTACACTACCCTACTGCTTTTCAGCTCTGAGGGGTTGACGGGTCTGGACCTCAGTCCTTACTTGGAATAATTTGTCCTTTTCAGACCACAATTTTCGATTTCAAATAAGTTCCATAATCTTCTTTCTAACATCATACTATCAACTGATATAATTTATAAAATAAATTGAATACTCAACAACACTCAAAGCCGATTAATGACAATACAATTAATAGACTCAATGTAAGTGTAAACCTTAAAACTGTGATGTAACCTCTAATGAGTTGTCTGCCCTTAGACCACAATCCTAAACTGAAATTACTTTTCCTTTACCATGACTACGGGTATTTATCTAATAGAAATGTTAAGCTTTTCCAAGTTTACATATGTCCACACCATTCATAGAATATGTTTATGAATTAAGAAGAGCTGACATTTCTCCCTATAATAGTTTTTTTTAAAAAGATAATGAAGAGGGAATATGTTGAAATTTAAGTCAAATTACTTCATTATGAGCAGAGTTATCTTTGTTTGCAGAACAGTGTAGTCTTGTTTGTCATTGCTACTATATATTGTTACAATGATAAACAATGTTATAATTATCCAATTTTAAATTAAATCATTAAGTGCTAATCGTATTTAAAGCTGTTGAAAATTAAAACCATCTAAAGTTTTGGGCTTGGCATATAAATAAATGTCTAATTAATGATTTTGATAACATTTGAAGCCTAATGAAAGATCTGCATTTGGCAGACTTACCTCTTGAATAATGCAGGCGAATTCTATATAGTAAAAGTTTAATTTTATCATTTACTTAGTTCATTGTGTAACACATTAAATTCAGAATTATTTTTAAAAGTTTTAGTAACACATAACGTTAAAAAACACTTTCGGATTTCTGCATTTACGGAAACACCTGACAATTAATGAGCTGAAACTAAATCACGTGACATGACGTAGGAGACAACGCTCTTATAGCCGTCGATGTCTATTTCAATATGCCATTGGCAGAAAGTGACAACTTCTCAGAAATTGATTTCGCACCAATTGTTCTTCCCTATCAGTAAGAGCCAATTAGAAATCCTGGGAACAACGGTGAAGATGATGGTTCGGATGATAAATAAATAGGCACTAAAACCAGAGTAGATACCTTGTCTTATCAGTCCTTTGATTCGCGATATTTTTTCGCTTCATCGGAAAAAGTATACCAGATAAAAAATATTAATTATATGTAATATACTAGATACAAGAACGTTACAGAAAACGGGTCACATGATAGGACTATCAATGGATTGGGAGTAGGGCCTATCTATCGCTGAAAAAAAACTCTTAACACTATCACACTCATTTTTACCACGTTACATCTAACAAAGTTGTTACATTTAGGACTGTCTGTAATCATTGACATCGGCCTACACCTACCACTGACGCAGAACACATATTGAAAAGGGGATATTAATTTACATTAGTATTTTTTAGGCTAGGCTTACTTACTCTAGCTGTGTTGTTAACATTTCGTTGCTATATTTACAACACTCATTTCTATTGCTAGATTTTGAAAGCGTGTCGGTTTTGCTACAGAATGCACAGTTTTAACATAGAAAGATGACTGTTATATCTTGATCGACATAATTAGGGTTTTACACTGCGTAGCTTGTGTGAAACACTTTCGTTTTTGTTAAAATTATTCTTAAGATTTCATATGAAAGCTTATTGTTTCTGCAAAAGTTATTATTATTATTAAGCTTTCATATTTCATATGAAAGCTTATTGTTTCCGTTAAGATTATTAAGCTTTCATATTACAGCTTATTGTTTCTGCTAAAGTTACTATTATTAAGCTTTCATATTTCATATGAAAGCTTATTGTTTCCGTTAAGATTATTATTAAGCTTTCATATTACACATGAAAGCTTATTGTTTCTGTTAAAGCTGAACTCCGGTTACAAAAATACCGAAATAATTAAATAAAAAAAAGTCAAAGCCCCTAGCCGCCATACTTGTTTCCAAGTTGTGAAATAAATATGGCGGACATGGAGGCTTATGACGTGGAAAGGTAAGCCGCTCTCACTTCCTGTGTGTTTGTTGTCAGCAAGCTGTACACATCTGGTTTTATTCTTACACTGATTGTTCTATTTTTTCCCAACAGTTTACGAAATTATCAAAGATTGCAAAATGTCTGATCAGGTAAGCCTGTAAATATGAACTACGTCTTCTACAATATAGCCTAATCTTTACTCTAAACCAAAAGATGCAACAACATGACTTACCGCAACCTGAAATTTTCAACCATAACAAATCCCTACACAAACTATTGTCTTCTTCCATATCCATATCATTACAGCGTAGATGGGCCACGTCTTCTTGTAAATATCTTACACATATATGTAAATCACCCAAAAAGTTATCGCAGCAAATGTCCAGTGTAATTATAACTAATACTATGCAATAAACAGATAATTTAGATTAGATTTTCACATGTCAGCATGATGTCACCATCTTCAATTGTATTTGGCGCACGAAAAGGGGCATAACTACATTTTGGGGCGGCTCTCGAGCCTCATTGGGGGAGTGTTTGACAGTGCTAAATTTATTGATGTTACGGGGTTTTTTTGTTATACATAATTGGGCCTAACATTGGATGTTTTGTTTTGCTTGAGTTTTACTTTTGTATAATTATTTTGTACATTTAGAGGTGCCTGATGTTCCACAGTAGTAGGCCGGACGGTAGAGCTACGGTAGCTACCATTGATATCTTTAGGCCTATCGATATCATAAGGCATTGAAGGGTCAGTGAAAAATTCATAGATATCAATTTCTTCCACTTTTGGTGAAATAGAAAAAAAACCATAACATCAAAAAATTTAGCACTGTCAAACACTCCCCAAATGAGAGCCGCCCCAAAATGTAGTTATGTCCCTTTTCGTGCGCCAAATACAATTGAAGATGGTGACATCATGCTGACATGTGAAAATCTAATCTAAACTATCTGTTTATTGCATAGTATTAGTTATAATTACACTGGGCATTTGCTGTGATAACTTTGTGGGTGATTTACATATAAGATATTTACAATAAGACGTGGCCTATCTACGCTGTAATGATATGGATATGGCTATGGAAGAAGACAATAGTTTGTGTAGGGGATTTGTTATGGTTGAAAATTTCAGGTTGCGGTAAGTCATGTTTTTCCATCTTTTGTTTTAGAGTAAAGATTAGGCTATATTGTAGTAGACGTAGTTCACATAAATATTTACAGGCTTACCTGATCAGACATTTTGCAATCTTCAATAATTTCGTAAACTGTTGGGAAAAATCAGAGCAATCAGTGTAAGAATAAAACCGGATGTGTACAGCTCGCTGACAACAAACAAACAGGAAGTGAGGGCGGCTTACCTTTCCACGTCATAAGCCTCCATGTCCGCCATATTTATTTCACAACTTGGAAACAAGTATGGCGGCAGGGGGCGTTAACTTTTTTTTATTTAATTATTTCGGTATTTTTGTAACCGGAGTTCAGCTTTAAGATTATTAAGCTTTCATATGTATTACATATGAAAGCTTATTGTTTCTGTTAAAGTTATTAAGCTTTCATATGTATTACATATGAAAGCTTATTGTTTCTGTTAAAGTTATTATTATTATTATTATTATTTTTTGTGTGTTTTCTGCAAATCGGATTTCTCAGAATCTATCCATAGGATCTTTCTGAAATTTTGACCTACCCCCCCAAAAATGGGGTGCGAACCTTGATCAAATGTATTTTCAAAACGTTTTACGAATCCGAAATCACCGAATTTTACGAACGAATGCATTTGACCTACAATGCTGTAACTTTGTGACTATTTGATCTATTTTACTATTTCTTTTTTCTTTGAGTATCCTAAGACATTTACTTCAAATCTGCAATTTCGGATTTTCGAATTTCGAAAATTCGTCGCTGTGATTTCGAACCCGAAGTTTACACCAACTCGACAACTTCTTTAGTAGTTGTACGATTTTCATGAAATTTAATATGTAAGTAGACCTTAATGATGCGACTTGAAAAATGACTTTAGAAATTTTCTAACTTATCTCCCCTTGGTGAAATTAAAGATCAAAATTTTCAAAAAAATCGTCGAAATATAGGTCAGAATGACCTAGTTTTTTTTTTTCGATACTAGACAAGGAATTACTGATTCGTACACAAAATATGGAGTTTGTCGATCGAACCGGAAGTGCCACCATCTTTAAACGTGAAAAATCAATAAGGCTTTTTTGTTATTTTACTTACAGACTCGGGAGTTATATTTTCTGAATCCTTGTAGGAAGGCCTAAAAAATGTCGCGAATAGAATTCTGATTTAGGTCAACCGGGAGTCACCATTTTGAATTGAAAATGAAAAATAGAAGCAATTTGAAGGGCCGAGACTTTGGAGCACAATAACTCTCGTTCTAATTAAGCTAGAATGTTCGAACTTGTTGTAGACGTTCACTAGGTCAATGTTATGATTGAGTTCAAAGATGAGCATTTTCTGCTTAGGGTAAGCAGAGATAAGCATGCTGATTTGTTGATTCTTTAGGGCACGATAACTTCGGTTATAATGAAGGGAGGGCGGTGAAACTTTTGTCAATAGAGAGTCTAATAGCTAGCCTGTTGTGTGAAATCATTGTATCATTTTTTTTTAAATATCAGGGATAGCCGAAAAAAAGAGATTGAAAATCCAAAAAGTCGTATTTTTAGAGGTCTTTCTCGTAAACTCAACATAATATTTTTTGGGAACTTCTTCTACAAAGAGTCTTATTGGTAGTCTTTTATATGAAACCATCGATCAACAGTCCAACATATCAGGAGTAGAAGAACAAAAGGATCAAACATTGAAAACGGCACCCTTTCATTGTTAAGCGAAACATGCAGTGTGGGTGACTACAATTTACGCATTTAGTCATCGTATAGAGCTTATTCAACAGTATCGAATTCCAACTGCTTAGGGATATTTTACGTGCACTCCAATGTGTACACGGGACCTTGGTTTTTCATCCCATCCGAACGACTAGACAGCTGTCCTTGCCAGGCCCTCCGTTCTGCTCACTGACAAGGGGAACCACGCTGGAAAATCGAGATGAACTTTCTCGTTGCAGATCTTTCAATTCAGGCCAAACGTTTATTGCATACGATTAAGCTGGTCAGTTGGGGCTTATTTTCAAAAGTTTTGTAATAATCGGTTGGTAATTAAAATACCGTGCGAATTAAACTGTTTAAACAGAAAATTTCGCCCGGTTAAAATGTTTCTTGCTATAAGTCAGCAATTTCCAGATTTTAGGGAGGCTGAATGGTTAGCATACGCGCGCTGTATCGTAACGTCTGTCATTGAGTCAACCGGCGTCGTTTCGATTTCCAAGTTGCACGTGACATGGAGTATGGTGTCCAACCTCGTGGGTTTTCTCCGTGTCCTTCGGTTTCATCCCACGGCTAAAGACCCGTACGCGCAAGGGAAGTTTATAAATAAAATTAAAAAACATATGTTAGTCCCGAAATGACCTAGTTTGTGTCGAATGGACGTTGAGCCGCATTTCTCTCTTTCTCTTTTATTTTTAAAGTTTTGTAATAATCGGTTGGTAATCAAAGGTACTGTAAAAGTGATAAAACATAAAATTTCGCCCGGTTGTAATGTTTCTCACTTTAAAGTCAGCAATTTGCCGATTTTAGAGGGCAAATGTTTATTGCGAACAATTAAGCTGGTCAGGGGGAGCTTATTTTTAAGGGAGGCTGAATGGCAGAATGGTTAGCATGTGCGCGCTGTATCGTAACGTCTGTCATTGAGTCAACGGGCGTCGTTTCGATTTCGAGATTGTACGTGACATGGACATGCATACGATTAAGCTGGTCAGTTGGGGCTTATTTTCAAAAGTTTTGTAATAATCGGTTGGTAATTAAAATAACGTGCGAATTAAACTGTTAAAACAGAAAATTTCGCCCGGTTAAAATGTTTCTTGCTATAAGTCAGCAATTTCCAGATTTTAAGGAGGCTGAATGGTTAGCATACGCGCGCTGTATCGTAACGTCTGTCATTGAGTCAACCGGCGTCGTTTCGATTTCCAAGTTGCACGTGACATGGAGTATGGTGTCCAACCTCGTGGGTTTTCTCCGTGTCCTTCGGTTTCCTCCCACGGCTAAAGACACGTACGCGCAAGGGAAGTTTATAAATAAAATTAAAAAACATATGTTAGTCCCGAAATGACCTAGTTTGTGTCGAATGGACGTTGAGCCGCATTTCTCTCTTTCTCTTTTATTTTTAAAGTTTTGTAATAATCGGTTGGTAATCAAAGATACTGTAAAAGTGATAAAACAGAAAATTTCGCCCGGTTGTAATGTTTCTCACTTTAAAGTCAGTAATTTGCCGATTTTAAGGGGAAAACGTTTATTGCGAACGATTTAGCTGGTCAGGGGGAGCTTATTTTTAAAAGTTTTGTAATATTCGGTTGATAATGATAACTAAAGGTACCGTGCAAATTAAACTAATAAAATAGAAGATTTCGCCCGGTTGAAATGTTTCCATCTGTAGGTCAGCAATTTGCCGATTTTAGGGAGGTTGCGTGACTGAATGGTTAGCACGTGCGCTGTGTATCATAACGTCTGTCATTGAGTCAACTGGCG
Source organism: Patella depressa (assembly GCA_948474765.1). Classification (NCBI taxonomy): domain Eukaryota; kingdom Metazoa; phylum Mollusca; class Gastropoda; family Patellidae; genus Patella; species Patella depressa. Next base: position 45,860,307 of record OX419715.1, on the reverse strand, counting down.
TTGTTTCGATTTCTTGGTTGTACGTGACAAGGAGTATGGTCGCCTGTCCAACCTCGTAGGCCGTAACGCCGCTGCCCGGGTAAAATTTCCCTCATTGCACACTTTATGGCGTATGCCCGTCTTCATTAGCCCATTTTAGGAGTAGGACGTTAAACCCCATTCAATTTGATTTCATTTTCTCTATGTTGCTTATTTATTATAGTGGATAAATGTTTTTCTGGTTCTATTAATTATTTCATTTCTGCATAGAAATCTTGCTTTGACCAGTTTTTTTTTATTGCAAAGTGTCATTCTTGTATATTGCAGTCTATGACCCTTTGTTTAAAACATGCTTAAGAAGTTGTCACGATTTCCTACTTATAACCAAACATATTGGAAACCATAATTATATAACATATCTCTAATTTTGGAAGCCCGATTACAGCTATACAAGTTTAGGTTATTTCCCTTTAGTTTAAAGATTATTTTTTTGCCCGGGTGCAATGTTTCTCACTACATTTAAATTTGTAACTTTGTGAGTTTCGATCGATTTTGATAATTATGTCTTTATAATTTTCCAAATTTACATATTTAACGTAAATATTCAAACAATTGGGATCAACCTGTTTCAAATTTTTTTTTAGTTTTGTTCAAAGTTATCTCATTTAATTTTTCTATGTTTTCTTACCATTTTCATTTCATTTTTCTGAAAGTGGGAAGTCATCCCGATTACAGCAACACAAGTATCAGTTATTTCCCTTTAGTTTTCAGATTATGCAATGTTTCATACTATATTTAGACTTGTAACTTCGCGAGTTTTTGACCAATTTTGATAGTTTGTTATTCTTATCCTTTCATTTGAGATACTTGATATAATCGATGACACGTGACGATGAATATGAAAGCTTTCATATCTGCATGGGACAGTAGCAGATCTAGTTATTATTTTTTTTTTTGTGAATTTTCTGAAAATCGGATTTCTCAGAATCTAACCATGGGATCTTTCTGAAACTTTGACCTACTCCCCCAAAAATGGGGTGCGAATGTTGTTTAAATATATTTTTGAAACGTTTTACGAATCCGAAATCACCAAATTTTACGAACGAAAAAACTGACAATAGTCTTGACTTTGTTATTTTTTTACCGATTTTGCTAATTCTTTTTTTTTTTTTTGAATACCTTGAAAAAAAACATTTTCATCTGCAGTTTCACATTTTTGAATTTCGAAAATTCGTCGCTGTGATTTTGAACCGGAAGTTTAGACCAATCTGACAACTTCTTTAATAGTTATGCGATTTTCATGAAATTTAGTATGTAAGTAGACCTTACTGATGCGACTTGAAAATTGACTTTCTAAATTATCTCCCCTTGGTAAAATTAAGGATCAAAGATTTCAAAAAAATCGTCGAAATATAGGTCAGAATGACCCAATTTTTTTTTCCGATACTAGACAAGTAATTACTGATTCGTACACAAAATATGGAGTTTGTCGATCGAACCAGAAGTGCCTCCATCTTGAAACGTGAAAAAACAATAGAACTTTTGCAATATTGCACTTACAGACATGGGAGTTATATTTTCCGAATCCTTGAAGGAAGGCCTAAAAAACGTTCAGAGCAGAATTTTGATTTAGGTCAACTGATGGTCGCCATTTTGAAGTGAATATGAAAAGTTGTAGCAAATTGAAGGGCCGAGACGTTCATTAGATCAATGTCATGACTGATTTCAAAGATGAGCATTTTCTGCCAAGGGTAAGCAGAGATAAGCAAGCTGTTTTGTTGATTCTTTAGGGCAAGATAACTTTGGTTATAATAAAGGGAGGGTGATGAAACTCTTGTCAATCGAGAGTCTGATAGCTAGCCTGTCGTGTGAAATCATTGTATCATTTTTATAGGCCCACATTTTCATGTGGACGTATATTGTCGTCGCCCCTGTTCGTCCATCCAAAATTGTTTGTGAACAGTCTACAGGTCACAATTTTTATCCAATTTCAATGAAACTTAAAATATAGGTATATCACCCTAAGATCTCAGTTCCTTTCGATATTGGCATGTATTGGACTGTAACTTCATGGGTTATGGCCCCTGATTGTACGAAATATCAGTTTTTATACGCCCACATTTTTATGTGGACATATATTGTCGTCGCCCCTGTCCGTCAGCCCGTCCGTCCGTCCGTCCACAATTTGTTTGTGGACTCTCTACAGGTCACAATTCTTATCCGATTTTGACGAAACTTGAAATATATGTTTATCCCCAAAAGATCTCGGCTGCTTTCGATATTGGCATGTATCGGATCAAAACTTCATGGATTATGGCCCCTGATTGTACGAAAAATCACGTTTTTAGCTTGTGGACCCTATAGAGGTCACAATTTTGAACCGATTTTGATGAAACTTGACATGCATGTTTGTAACCCAAAGATCTTGGTTCCTTTCGATATTTGCGGCTATCGGAATGTAATTTCCTGAATTATGGCCCCTGATTGTCCGAAAAATCACCCTTTTTAGCTTGTGGTCCCTCTGGAGGTCACAATTATTATCCGATTTAAAAAAACGTTTGATTATATCGCCGTTACACCCTAAGGAAGGTTGAGTTTGAATTTCGGGAAAATCGGACCAAAATTGACATACAAAATGGCCGCCGTTTGTACGCGAATACTGTTAAAAAATGGTATATCAAGGTTGTGGACCCTGTGCAGGTCACAATTTTGATTCGATTTTGATGTAACTTGAAATCCATGGTTATAACCCAAAGATCTTGGTTCCTTTCTATATTTGCGCATATCGGATCGTAACTTCCTGAATTATGGCCCCTGATTATACGCAAAATCGCCTTTTCTTAGCTTGTGGCCCCTCTGGAGGTCACAATTATTATCCGATTGAAAAAAACGGTTGATAATATTACCGTTACACCCTAAGGAAGGTTGAGTTTGAATTTCAGGAAAATCGGACCAAAATTGCCCTACAAAATGGCCGCTGTTTGTACGCGAATACTGTTAAAAAATTGTATATCATGGTTGTGGATCCTGTAGAGGTCCCAATTTTAATTTGATTTTGATGAAACTTGAAATGCATGGTTATAACCCAAAGATCTTGGTTCCTTTCATTATTTGTGCATATCGGATTGTAACTTCCTGAATTATGGCCCCTGATTATACGCAAAATCGCCTTTTCTTAGCTTGTGGCCCCTCTGGAGGTCACAATTATTATCCGATTGAAAAAAACGGTTGATAATATTACCGTTACACCCTAAGGAAGGTTGAGTTCGAAGTTCAGGAAAATCGGACCAAAATTGCCATGCAAAATGGCCGCCGTTTGTACGCGAATACTGTTAAAAAATTGTATATCATGGTTGTGGATCCTGTAGAGGTCACAATTTTAATTTGATTTTGATGAAACTTGAAATGCATGGTTATAACCCAAAGATCTTGGTTCCTTTCGTTATTTGTGCATATCGGATCGTAACTTCCTGAATTATGGCCCCTGATTGTCCGAAAAATCGCCTATGGTCCCTCTGGAGGTAACAATTATTATCCGATTTAAAAAAACGTTTGATTCTATCACCGTTACACCCTACGGAAGGTTGAGTTCGAATTTCAAGAAAATCAGACCATAATTGCCAGAAAAAATGGCCGCCGTTTGTACGCGAACAGTGTGAAAAATATGGTATGTCAAAGTTGTGGACCCTGTAGAGGTCACAATTTTAATTCGATTTTGATGAAACCTGAAATGTTTGTTTATAACCTAAAGATCTTTATTCTTTTCGATATTTGCGCATATCAAATTGTAACTTAATGAATTATGGCCTTTGATTGTAGGAAGAATCACTTTCGGTATTGCTTGTTCTCTGTCTATCTCTCGAACAATTATTATCTGATTTTAAAAAAAACTCTGATTATATTACTGTTGCACTGTAAGGAAGGTTGAATTCGAATTTCGTGAAAATCGTACCAAATTTGCCGGACGAAGTGGTCGCCGTTTGTACACGAATAGTGTAAAAATATGGTATATCATGTTTGTGGACACTATACAGGTCACAATTCTTATCCGATTTTGACGAGAAGTAACATTTCTAGGTTGTGTACCGTCACACCATAATCATTGTCGGCTTCGAATTTCATGAATATCGGACTGGAACTGACCAACAAAATGGCTGCTCCCAATACAGTATGAGATACAGGACTTAATGATGTAGGAAAAATCACTTTCGGTATTGCTTGTTCTCTATCCATCTCTCAAAAATGTGGGTGTATCCTGCCTGGCAGTGCCAGCCTATCTTTTAGCTTGTGAACAGTGTAGAGGTCACAATTTTGAACCGATTTGGATGAAACTTGAAATGCATGTTTATAACCCAAAGATCTTGGTTTCTTTCGATATTTGCGCCAATCGGATCGTAACTTCCTGAATTATGGCCCCTGATTGTCCGAAAAATCGCCCCTTTTAGCTTGTGGTCCCTCTGGAGGTCAAAATTGTTATTCGATTTAAAAAAACGTTTGATTATATCATCATTCCATGGGTATGAAGGTCGAGTTCAAATTTAGTGAAAATCGGACCAAAATTGATGGACAAAATGGCCGCCGTTTGTACGCGAATAGTGTGAAAATATGTTATATCAAGGTTGTGGACCTTATAGAGGTCACATTTTTGAACCGATTTTGATGAAACTTGACATGTATGTTTATAACCCAAAGATCTTGGTTCCTTTCGATATTTGCCCCCATCAGATCATAACTTCCTGAATTATGTCCCCGTATTGTCCGAAAAATCGCTTTTGTTAGCTTTTGGTTCCTCTGGAGGTCAAAATTATTATCCGATTTAAAAAAAAACGTTTGATTATTTCACCGTTACATGGTAATGAAGAGAGAGTTTGAATTTCGTGAAAATCGGACTAGAATTGACGGACAAAATGGCCGCCGTTTGTACACGAATAGTGTGAAAATATGTTATATCAAGGTTGTGGACCCTATGGAGGTCACAATTTTGAACCGATTTTGATGAAACTTGACATGTATGTTTATAACCCAAAGATCTTGGTTCCTTTCGAGGTCAAAATTATTATCCGATTTAAAAAACCGTTTGATTATATCACGGTTACAAAGAGTCTTATCGGTTGTCTTTTATATGAAACCATGGACCGTATATATATACGGTCCATGATGAAACCATCGATCAACAGTCCAAAATGTCAGGAGTAGAAGAATAAAAGGATCGAAAATTGAAAACAGCACCCTTTCATTGTTAAGCGAAACATACAGTGTGGGTGGCTACAATCTGCACATTTAGTCATCGTATAGAGCTTATTCAAGGTATCGAATTCCAACTGCTAAGGGATCCTTTATGTACACTCCAATGTGTACACAGGACTTTGGTTTTTGGTCCCATCCGAACGATTAGACAGCCCTCCGTTCTGCCTCACTGACAATGGGGAACCACGCCGGAAAATCGAGATGAATTTTCTCGGCCAATGCAGGGATCAAACACCCGACCTCCTGGCTAGCGGGCCAACGCCTTAGCCACATAGTTTGGACACCCATCGTACATTTCATCCGTCAAATCAAAACATTTCATTGCATCAGACCAATAATTAATTATTCTTAATTTAAAACTTTATTTTAATATTTGTCTGGCATTATTAAATCCTAATTTTATTGGTAGATGTTAGTCTTATTTAAAATTAAAGTTCATTTAAAGTTCCAATTTCATATTTTCTAAGAAAGTCAAAACATAATTATTTCTATGTCTTTTGCTCAAAAGGTTGTCAACTCACTATTATACGATCATGGGCAAAATTTCACAGGCGTTAAAATGTCTGTCACAGGCTGATTGAGGAAATAGTAACTCAATTACCTCCCTTGTTTTCCCATTCCTCTCCATAGACGGCCATCTTCAAACGTTTGAAGTTGAAAATGATTTTTTTGCCAATTTCTAAACTGGCAAATAGTGAATTATAGGATTAATAGGATTATTCTTTAACAAGGTAGGACTGTTTATAGGTACAATATATTTTAGGGCTTTATTTTAATACATTTTAAAAATATAACTTAAAAATATGCTATTGGAACTTTAACTATGAACAACCCTTAACGTGTCTCTTTAAAACAATTAAGTGCATGTCCACAAGAAAACCATGCAGAATCGTGCAAAATCGGGAAGGTGAGGGGTTGGCCGATTCCATTCATATTCATAGGGTTTGGTCATGCCCATGAGACTACTTGATAGCCAAAACCGTCGATCTCAGAAATCGACCCTAGCTGAGATATACGGCAAACGGGTGTTTTCGGGGGGCTTTTTTCTCATTTTTTCGTCAATTTTAGGCAATGTTACCTGCTGTTTTTCAGGTACTTATGAAAAAAATTATGATTTGATATATTAGGCTAGGTAGTAATGTTTCAAAAAAATGAAAGAAGAAAAATCTATCTTTCCACTGAGGGGTGCCATTTGGTTTTCCTGAAGGGTATAAATCAACCCCCATAAAGTACCCCAACTTTATGCCCCGATATCTCCACTGCCGCGGGGTCCCATGAATTTTTTTTGTGGTTGTTAGTAACTGGGTATCAGGTCTCTCGATTAAAAAATTAAAATTCCATATATCTTTAATATCTGCTTAGCAGATCTAGTTCTTTTTTATTCTTATTATTTTTTTTTTTTCCAATTTGCTTATATCTCAGCAACTACTTGTCGGATCGATACAGTGTCTTCAGATTTACTGGGAAAGTGTGTGTGACTTAGAGATTAAAGCTATTTCCGGCATTCGTAGTCGTTTTTATACGCCCACATTTTTATGTGGACGTATATTGTCGTCACCCCTGTCCGTCCGTCCACAATTTGTTTGTGGACTCTCTACAGGTCACAATTCTTATCCGATTTTGACGAAACTTCAAATATAGGTTTATCCCCGTAAGATCTCGGCTGCTTTCAATATTGGCATGTATCGGAGCGAAACTTTGTGGATTATGGCCCCTGATTGTACGAAAAATCATGTTTTTAGCTTGTGGACCCTATAGAGGTCACAATTTTGAACCGATTTCCATGAAACATGACATGTATGTTTATAACCCAAAGATCTTGGTTCATTTCGATATTTGCACCCTTCGGATCGTAACTTCCGCGAATAGTGCGAAAATATGTTAATGTTATATCAAGGTTGCGTACCCTATAGAGGTCACTTTTTTGAACCGATTTTGATGAAACTTGACATGCATGTTTATAACTCAGTGATCTTGGTTCCTGTCGATATTTGCACCCATCGGATCTTAACTTCCTGAATTATGGCCCCTGATTGTCCGAAAAATCGCCTTTTTATACGCCCACATTTTCATGTGGACGTATTATGTCGTCGCCCCTGTCCGTCCGGACGTCCGTCCGTCCACAATTTGTTTGTGGACTCTCTACAGGTCACAATTCTTATCCGATTTTGACGAAACTTGAAATATAGGTTTATCCCCAAAAGATCTCGGTTCCTTTCGATATTGGCATGTATCGGATCAAAACTTCATGGATTATGGCCCCTGATTGTACGAAAAATCACGTTTTTAACTTGTGGACCCTATAGAGGTCACAATTTTGAACTGATTTTGATGAAACTTGACATGCATGTTTGTAACCCAAAGATCTTGGTTCCTTTCGATATTTGCGGCTATCGAAATGTAATTTCCTGAATTATGGCCCCTGATTGTCCGAAAAATCACCCTTTTTAGATTGTGGTCCCTCTGGAGGTCACAATTTTTATTCGATTTAAAAAACCGTGTGATTATATCACCGTTACACCCAAAGGAAGGTTGAGTTCGAATTTGGGGAAAATCGGACGAAAATTGCCATACAAAATGGCCGCCGTTTGTACGCGAATACTGTTAAAAATGGTATATTTAGGTTGTGGACCCTGTGGAGGTCACAATTTTGATTTGATTTTGATGAAACTTGAAATTCATGGTTATAACCCAAAGATCTTGCTTCCTTTCGATATTTGCGCATATCGGATCGTAACTTCCTGAATTATGGCCCCTGATTATATGCAAAATCGCCTTTTTTTTTAGCTTGGAGGTCACAATTATTATTCGATTTAAAAAAACGTTTGATTATATCACCGTTACACCGTAAGGAAGGTTGAGTTCGAATTTCGGGAAAATCGGACGAAAATTGCCATACAAAATGGCCGCCGTTTGTACGCGAATACTGTTAAAAAATGGTATATCAAGGTTGTGGACCCTGTGGAGGTCACAATTTTGATTCGATTTTGGTGAAACTTGAAATTCATGGTCATAACCCAAAGATCTTGCTTCCTTTCGATATTTGCGCATATCGGATCGTAACTTCCTGAATTATGGCCCCTGATTATACGCAAATTCGCCTTTTTTTTTTAGCTAGGAGGTAACAATTATTATCCGATTTAAAAAAACGTTTGATTATATTACCGTTACACCGTAAGGAATTTTGAGTTCGAATTTCGGGAAAATCAGACCAAAATTGCCGTACAAAATGGCCACCGTTTGTACGCGAATACTGTTAAAAAATGGTATATCAAGGTTGTGGACCCAGTAAAGGTCACAATTTTAATTCGATTTTGATGAAACTTGAAATTCATGGTTATAACCCAAAGATCTTGGTTCTTTTCGATATTTGCGCATATCGGATCGTAACTTCCTGAATTATGGCCCCTGGTTATACGCAAAATCCCCCTTTCTTTAGCTTGTGGTCCCTCTGGAGGTCACAATTATTATCCAATTTAAAAAAACGTTTGATTATATCACCGTTACACTGTAAGGAAGGTTGATTGTGAATTTCGGGAAAATCGGACCAAAATTGACAGACAAAATGGCCGCCGTTTGTACGCGAATACTGTTAAAAAAATGATATATCATGGTTGTGGACCCTGTATAGGTCACAATTTTAATTCGATTTTGATGAGGAAGGTTGAGTTCTAATTTCGTGAAAATCGTACCAAAATTGCCGGACGAAATGGTCGCCGTTTGTACGCGAATAGTGTAAAAATATGGTATATCATGGTTGTGGACTCTCTACAGGTCACAATTCTTATCCGATTTTGATGAAAAGTCACATTTCTAGGTTGTGTACCGTCACACCATAATCATTGTCGGTTTCGAATTTCATTAATATTAGACTGGAACTGACCAACTAAATGGCTGCTCCCAATACAGTATGAAATACAGGACTTAAAGATGTAGGAAAAATCACTTTCGGTATTGCTTGTTCTCTGTCCATCTCTCGAAAATGTGGGCGTATCCTGCCTGGCAGTGCCAGCCTATCTTTTAGCTTGTGATCCCTCTGGAGGTCAAAATTATTATCCGATTTCAAAACCGTTTGATTATATCACCGTTACATGGTAATGAAGGTTGAGTTCAAATTTTTTGAAAATCAGACAAAAATTGACAGACAAAATGGCTGCCGCTTGTACCCGAAAAATGTAAAAATATGGTATATAGGTTTTACTCTGCTGTTGATGAAACTTGAAATGCATGTTTATAACCCAAAGATCTTGGTTCCTTTTGATATTCAATGGATAATATCGGATTGTAACTTCCTGAATTATAGCCCCTGATTGTACGCAAAATTGACTTTTTTAGCTTGTGGTTCTTCTAGAGGTCTCAATTATTATCCAATTTTAGAAATAATATTAAATGTTTCGTATACTAAACTTTAGCATGGGGCAGAATTTTATAAAAACCAAACAAATTCTAATGATTTTCTGATAATTACTTAATATGCAACAACTCTTGATGACAGCCCGGACAATTTAGCTGCTGTGTGGGCGTATGTTTTGTTGCCTGGCAACCTATTTTTTGAAATTTTGCCGTAACATTATCAATAATTGTCGGATTGTAATATTTGATGCATTTTGACATAGCCGGAAATGAGGCACATAGCAATGCTACTTTTGATGTTTGATTTTCGATGAATCTTGGAAGATATAAGGCGCCAAATTTTGAAAGCAAGGTTAAAGTTACATTATGGGAGATAAGATAAAGAGATGGCAGTTCTCACTACAATAGTTAAAAACTAGATAGTGTAAAGATAATTTGCTGAAAATTTCAGTCAAATTGATTCACTATTAGCCGAGAAAAAAGCTTTTGAAATATTCATAGCCTCGGTCATCATTACTCAAATCATTAATATAAACAGCATAGTCTCGATTATCCACTTGATTGATTTAATTATCAACCGCCATTAAGCGGCATATACGATTTTAATCTGCTAACATCGAAGGCTAGTCTTGACATAAAGAGTTTATCATGGTCTGAATATGTTAATTAATGTCTAATTGATTATTTAGATAACATCTCAGGCTTAAAGAAAGACCTGTAAAAATCAGATTTTGCTCTTGCATAATGCTATTTTAAAGAGTCATCTAATTTGATCAAAAATGTCAACATTGTTTTTTTCCGTAATTTTCCTTGGCCGCCATTGGCCAACATTAATTATTTATTGTTCAATTTGTATAAAACCAAGTTAATATGTTGCGTGGTTCAAAATGTCATTTTTTTTGGTTACCGGTAAAGTTTCCTGTCGGCACCGGAAGTGGCATAAATTTAGCAAAAACTACAATATTGACAGTTTGGTACCACTTTTTGAAAGCAAATATATTATTTTTTACCAATCTTACATTACCCAAAAGATGCGCCCTGTAAAGGTGCACAGAATCGCAGACTCTGTTTTTCTCATTTCGTTTTCTGGCCATTTCGATCAAAAAGTAAAAAAAATGGGTAAAAATAGACTATATACAACCCATCCAGCGTCTTCATATATTGAAATAGGTCTTTGATATTTTCATCAACTTGTAGCAATAATCCATTCGAAGAGAATCTATCTCAAATTTAGTCCTGTATTTCATACTGTATTGGGAGCAGCCATTTAGTTGGTCAGTTCCAGTCTGATATTTATGAAATTCGAAGCCGACAATGGTTATGGTGTGACGGTACATAACATAGAAATGTGACTTTTCGTCAAAATCGGATAAGAATTGTGACCTGTAGAGAGTCCACAACCATGATATACCATATTTTTACACTATTTGCGTACAAACCCCGACCATTTCGTCCAGCAATTTTGGTACGATTTTCACGAAATTCGAACTCAACCTTCCTTACGGTGCAACAGTAATATAATCAGAGTTTTTTTTAAAATTGGATAATAATTGTTTGAGAGATAGATAGAGAACAAGCAATTGTTTGAGAGATAGATAGAGAACAAGCAATACCGAAAGTGATTTTTCATTAAGTTAGAATTTGATATGTGCAAATATCGAAATGAATTAAGATCTTTGGGTTATAAAGATTCATTTCAGTGGGCTTCAAATTCGACTGGGGATCATGTTGCTAAGTGGGTAAGATGCTGACTCGGTAGCCTTGAGGTTGGGTGTTTGATCCCTGCATTGGGTGACAAAGTTCATGTAGATTTTCTAGCGTGGTTTCCCCCGCGTTCGTGATGAAGGATGGATGGCCTGACAAGAACAGCTGTCAATTTTGGTCCGATTTTCACGAAATTCAACTGCAACCTTCATTACGATGTAGCGGTGATATAATCAAACGGATTTTTAAATGGGATAATAATTCTGACCCCAGACACAGTAACATGCATAGTGTGTAGAAATGTCGTCAGAGCTTTTAGTAATGGGCTTCTGCGTTAGAAAATCCTCCAAGCAAGTAGATAATAATTCTGACCCCAGGCACAGTAACATGCATAGTGTGTAGAAATGTCGTCAGAGCTTTTAGTAATGGGCTTCTGCGTTAGAAAATCCTCCAAGCAAGTAGAAAAGCTTAATTGTGGTTACTATTCATGGAAACCGGTGAGAAATATACGTGTTGTTAGTTGTTGCTTAAACCCGTCAATACTTGCAACGTACGTCAGTTTTCTTATAAATGGTCAGTAATAATCATAGGGTGAGTATTTAAGTTAATCAGTTAGTTTCTCTAACTTGTGTCAGTATGTAATCAAACAAACGTGAGTTTATACGAACATATCACTAGTCTGGCGTGTGTTGGAGAAATCGGCAAAAGCGTGACTAATTAACAAAACGTTACCATTGGAGCCCCCGTTCACTATCTAGATGAAACCGCCAGTTATCTTTGATGTACGCTAGTAATTGGACACGGCGCCAGTAGAGCGTGAAATCGTTAACTATATAATTTCTGGTGAGTATTGTTACTATAGGTAATTGTAACTTGCCCGTTAAATTGTCGCTACGTTCTGAATAAAATACTAATTAATTATTCATTGATATTCTCGAATCGGGAAATGTTTTCTTTAACAATAATGGATGGCAGTGAACAACAGGAGTATTTTTCGGTTACCGCTGTAGTTTGCAGAATACTGTTTTTAAACAATAATGGGTGTATTTTTTCAGCGATTTCCATAACCGCCGTAGTTTGCAGGATGTGGGCAATATGTATAGTGTTATTTAATTTACAATTTGTATTTATTGTTGTTCATCTTGCTATTTTATACTCTCATGGGGCCGTAAAAAGGAAAGAATAAACCATAAAAAGCCTCATCGGTCTCCGTAATATAAATAAGCACGCGCACGGCAACCGAAATAAAAGTACAAAATCCTTATCGGTCTCTGTTATCTTTTTAAATCCTTATTCCACACTGTCTTGAGAGTTCGGTTCTCTCAATCCGACTTTTGAGAATACCATTCTGCCCATGTGCACACAGATATTACAATATTTGAATTGTTTCTGATAAGTATTAACCAATAATTATGAAGTAAACAATGGTCCTCACTATAGTTATTTGTCTTATCATGAAATAGTTCCAAAACTTACTACTTCGCGTCTTTTTTTCACGTTGCTTCTGTCTAGATCACTGCTGGTATTGTCTGGACACTTAATCATTACTGGAAAGAAGTACTGGAAAGGGCGGGAAAATATACCACATGGTTTAGTAGAGGTATTGGAAAAGGCAGGGAAATAAACTGCATGGTTTACGTGTGAGTAGAATGAAAGATGAAATGGAGGATATCCCTTTGATGTCACAAGATTGACATTTCAGCTTCTAGATGCTGATGAAAATTTAGAAATAATTTGATGATTTGTTTTGTTATGCTAGGCTACTTTAAGAATTTAGACACAATTTGTATTAACAAATAATAATTTATAATATATATCATACTTTATTTATTAATAATATTACCAACAAATAAGTTCCCATTATATGGTTTTTTTCTTAACTATAGTTCTAGAAATGGCGGGAGAATGTCACGTGATTGCAACTGTTTCCAGACCGGTCACGGAGCTCTTCGCTTTGATGTTTCAGTCATTGCCGCATGAATCATTCCGACATCTATTATAGGCATACAGGTGTCGATCACTCTATGAATTACATCGTAATCCACACATGACATATTATCAATATGTGGTTGTTATTTTAGTACGTTCGGCCCTTTGATATCTGCATGGGTTAAATTTGGAATTACAACTAATGGTTTAAAAAAGATCATCGACGCAAATCTGCTTTCACTAATTTTATTGAAACAGATAATAATAGCAGATAACAGAAATAATGAATTTCATACATACACGTACATACATACAAGCTGTAATTCTGAGCACCGAAGAATCGTGTGAATATCTATTTACATTATTATTGGTAAATTTGTACCATATTACCCAATTCCAGATAAAACAAAGAGCATATGATTCAAACGTCAACCCGACTATTTCAGACTTCACGTCTTACCGTTTCACGAATAGTCCGTGCAAAGCGCGGAGTCGGCAACCAAGTAACCCTTCTAGATCAAAGGAACAATTCTATTTATACATGTACAAGCGTGCATGCGCTTATTCGGGGTTCATATTGAAGAACTTTTGGTTTCAAGGCGACTGCAGTTCGGAGGCTTTATTTAAAAAAGATAACTGATATTAAACTTGAGGTCGCCGAAGAAAAAGCAAGTGAAAGATATCGCTATATTCTAACACTATATCACAAAACAACCACTCCATATATTTGTTAATGTTTGTTTACTATTTCTCTCGGTGTTATAATTTAGAACGAAAGAGAATAGTCCGTGCATTAGTAATATAGGTCTTGTATATTAAATCTTTTATGGGATTAAATTCTGCTAATCTCATCACTTAATTAGCACCTTTGTGTTATAGTGCTCAAGAGATTAAGAATGTTGATTAGGTTGGTTTACCAACTCAGTAGAGCGTGAATTCATTAACTATATAAATTTCTGTTAAGTTTATTGATAAACTGTATCATTAAAAGAAAATGTGTTATTGTGACTATTGAAGTAGAACCCAGACGAAAATTTCAAATATGTATAACTGTCAAATTTTATGAAATAAAAATGCTCTATTTGTTGAAAATCTTTTCAACGTGCCTAAATATGTATTTCTATAAGCCTTAGTACGGGATATCTACATGACTTTCAAATTTCACATATTAAAGGTATCCCAAGATCGAATGTCTTACATGTTTTCACTATTTCACTATTACATGCAATGTATCGTTTATATTTATCGTGTGCTAAATAAAACAATTTCTAAAATATTAATGGACTCTCTCGTGCTCATAATTTCGAATTACTTGAATGAAACTCATTTTTTTTCTCTTACGTACGATCATATTGTATTTTAACATTGTATATCGTATCTTATTATATGCTATTACTATTGTCATCGTTATGTTTATTGTTTAATAGTTATTTTTTCTAAAATGTAAATATATTATAATTATTGATTAATAGCTATTATTTCTCAAATGTAAATAGACATTCACATGATTCTTCGGTTCTCAGAATTTCAGCGTGTATATATGTGTATGTGTATGAAGTTCAATATTATATGCTGTCATATTATCTGTTTCAACAACAAAATTACCGAAAACAGATTTGCGTTGATGATCTTTTTAAACCATTAGTTCTCATTCCAAATTTACTAATCCATACAGTGCCATCTGCGCCAAAATATGTGCCAACCCGCGTGTAACGAGAATATATATAAATTGTAAATTTAAAAACACTATACACACTGCGCCGTATTCTGCATGGGAAACCCGCTGTAAAAACGTGAACGGGTACAAATAGTGTAACGAATCAAACCTCGTCACTGAGCATTTAAATTTGTATTTATATATGAAGGTATTGAGAGATCGATCTATCTAACCATCTTCGATGTCTTTGGCAAACTACCAAACTACGAAATCGCCAACAAATACTACCTTTGCTCACTACCACCCGTTATTGTTTTAAAAATTTCCTCCGATTCGAGAATATTAAATAAATAATTAATTAATTTATTCAGGATACTTAATATACATATAATCATGTTCTGTAACAATACTCACCCAAAATTTATATTTTGGATTGAGAGAGTCGAACTCTCAGACAGTGTGGAATAAGGATTTAAAAAGATAACAGAAACCGGTAAGGATTTTGAACTTTTATTTCGGTTGCCGTGCGCGTGGTTATTTATATAACGGAGACCGATGAGGCTTTTTATGGTTTATTCTTCCCTTTTTACGGCCCCATGAGAGTATAAAATAGCAAGATGAACAACAATAAATACAAATTGTAAATTGAATAACACTATACATATTGCTGCATCCTGCAAACTACGGCGGTTATGGAAATTGCTGAAAAAATACACCCATTATTGTTTAAAAACAATATTCTGCAAACTACAGCGGTAACCGAAAAATAATCCTGTTTTTCACTGCCATCCATAATTGTTAAAGAAAACATTTCCCGATTCGAGAATATCAATGAATAATTAATTAGTATTTTATTCAGAATGTAGCGACAATTTAACGGGCAAGTTACAATTACCTATAGTAACAATACTCACCAGAAATTATATAGTTAACGATTTCACCCTCTACTGGCGCCGTGTCCAATTACTAGCGCACATCAAAGATAACTGGCGGTTTCATCTAGATAGTGAACGGGGGCTCCAATGGTAACGTTTTGTTAATTAGTCACGCTTTACCCGATTTCTCCAACACACGCCAGACTAGTGATATGTTTGTATAAACTCACGTTTGTTTAATTAGTCACGTTATTTTTACATACTGACACAAGTTAGAAAAACTAACTGATTAACTTAACTACTCACCCTATGATTATTACTGACCATTTATAAGAAAACTAACGTACGTTACAAGTATTGACGGGTTTAAGCGACAACTGACAACACGTATATTTCTCACCGGTTTCCATGAATAGTAACCACAATTAAGCTTTTCTACTTGCTTGGAGGATTTTCTAACGCAGAAGCCAATTACTAAAAGCTCTGACGACATTTCTACACACTATGCATCTTGCAGTGAGAGGGACCACAAGCTAAAAAAAAAGGTCATTTTTCGAACAATCAGGGGCCATAATTCAGGAAGTTACAATCCGATATGCACAAATATCGAATGGAACTACGATTGTTAAGTTGTAAACATGTGTTTCAAGTTTCATCAAAATTGAATGAAGATTGTGACCTCTACAGGGTTCACAATCTTGATATACCATAATTTTACACTCTTCGCGTACAAGCGGCAGCCATTTTTTCAGTCAATTTTGGTCCGATTTTCACGAAATTCGACCTTAATCTTCATTACTATGTAACGGTGATATAATCAAACGTTTTTATACGCCCACATTTTCATGTGGACGTATATTGTCGTCGCCCCTGTTCGTCCGTCCGTCCGTCCACAATTGTTTGTGAACAGTCTACAGGTCACAATTTTTATCCGATTTCAATGAAACTTAAAATATAGGTTCATCACCCTAAGATCTCGGTTCCTTTCGATATTGGCATGTATCGGACGGTAACTTCATGGGTTATGGCCCCTGATTGTACGAAAAATCACGTTTTTTAGCTTGTGAACAGTGTAGAGGTCACAATTTTGAACCGATTTGGATGAAACTTGAAATGCATGTTTATAAACCAAAGATCTTGTTTCCTTTCGATATTTGCGCCAATTGGATCATAACTTCCTGAATTATGGCCCCTGATTGTCAAAATTATTATCCGATTTAAAAAAACGTTTAACTATATCATCGTTACATGGTAATGAAGAGAGAGTTTGAATTACGTGAAAATCGGACTAGAATTGACGGACAAAATGGCCGCCATTTGTACACGAATAGTGTGAAAATATGTTATATCAAGGTTGTGGACCCTATAGAGGTCACAATTTTGAATCGATTTTGATGAAACTTGACATGTATGTTTATAACCCAAAGATCTTGGTTCCTTTCGATATTTGCGCCCATCGGGTCATTACTCCTGAATTATGTCCCCTGATTGTACGAAAAATCACCCTTTTTAGCTTGTTGTGCCTCTGGAGGTCACAATTATTATCTGATTTAAAAAAAAAAAACGTTTGATTATAAAAACCAAACAAATTCTAATGATTTTCTGATAATTCCTTAATATGCAACAACTCTTGTTGACTGCCCGGACGATTTGACTGCTGTGTGGGCGTATGTTTCGTTGCCTGGCAACCTATTTTTTTAAATGGGATAATAATTCTGACCTCCAGAGGGACCACAAGCTAAAAGATAGGCTGGCAATGCCAGGCAGGATACGCCCACATTTTCGAGAGATGGATAGAGAACAAGCAATACCGAAAGTGATTTTTCCTACATCATTAAGTCCTGTATTTCATACTGTATTGGGAGCAGCCATTTAGTTGGTCAGTTCCAGTCTGATATTCATGAAATTCGAAGCCGACAATGATTATGGTGTGACGGTACACTACCTAGAAATGTGACTTTTCATCAAAATCGGATAAGAATTGTGACCTGTAGAGAGTCCACAACCATGATATACCATATTTTTACACTATTCGCGTACAAACGGCGACCATTTCGTCCGGCAATTTTGGTACGATTTTCACGAAATTAGAACTCAACCTTCTTCATCAAAATCAAATTAAAATTGTGACCTATACAGGGTCCACAACCATGATATACCATTTTTTAACAGTATTCGCGTACAAACGGCGGCCATTTTGTATGGCAATTTTGGTCTGATTTTCCCGAAATTCGAACTCAACCTTCCTTACGGTGTAACGGTAATATAATCAAACGTTTTTTTAAATCGGATAATAATTGTGACCTCCAGATGGACCACAAGCTAAAAAAAAAGGCGATTTTGTGTATAATCAGGGGCCATAATTCAGGAAGTTGCGATCTGATATGCGCAAATATCGAAAGGAACCAAGATCTTTGGGTTATAACCATGAATTCATCCAATTCGAATTAAAATTGTGACCTCCACAGGGTCCACAACCTTGATATACCATTTTTTAACAGTATTCGCGTACAAACGGCGGCCATTTTGTATGGCAATTTTGGTCCGATTTTCCCGAAATTCGAACTCAACCTTCCTTAGGGTGTAACGGTGATATAATCAAACGGTTTTTTAAATCGGATAATAATTGTGACCTCCACAGGGACCACAAGCTAAAAAGGGTGATTTTTCGGACAATCAGGGGCCATAATTCATGAAATTACGTTCCGATAGCCGCAAATATCGAAAGGAACCAAGATCTTTGGATTACAAACATGCATGTCAAGTTTCATCAAAATCGGTTCAAAATTGTGACCTCTATAGGGTCCACAAGCTAAAAACGTGATTTTTCGTACAATAAGGGGCCATAATCCATGAAGTTTTGATCCGATACATGCCAATATCGAAAGCAGCCGAGATCTTTTGGGGATAAACCTATATTTCAAGTTTCGTCAAAATCGGATAAGAATTGTGACCTGTAGAGAGTCCACAAACAAATTGTGGACAGACGGACAGGGGTGACGACATAATACGTCCACATGAAAATGTGGGCGTATAAAAAGGTCATTTTTTGGACAATCGGGGGCCATAATTCAGGAAGTTATGATCCAATGGGCGCAAATATCGAAAAGAACCAAGATCTTTGGGTTATAAACATGTATGTCAAGTTTCATCTAAATCGCTTCAAAATGGTCCACAACCTTGATATAACATATTTTCACACTAATCGCGTACAAACGGCGGCCATTTTGTCTGTCAATTTTGGTCCGATTTTCACGAAATTATGTGTCAGTCTTCATTACCATGTAACGGTGATATAATCAAACGTTTTTTTAAATCGGATAATAAATTTGACCTCCAGAGGGACCACAAGCTAAAAAGGGCGATTTTTCGGACAATCAGGAGCCATAATTCAGGAAGTTACGATCCGATGGGCACAAATATCAAAAGGAACCAAGATTTTGTGATTATAATCATGCATGTCAAGTTTCATCACAATAGGTCCAAAATTGTGACCTCTATAGGGTCCACAAGCTAAAAACATGATATTTTGTACAATCAGGGACCACAAGCTAAAAAGATAGGCTGGCACTGCCAGGCAGGATACGCCCACATTTTTGAGAGATGTTATAACCATGAATTCATCCAATTCGAATTAAAATTGTGACCTCCACAGGGTCCACAACCTTGATATACCATTTTTTAACAGTATTCGCGTACAAACGGCGGCCATTTTTTCTGGCAATTATGGTCCAATTTTCTCGAAATTAGAACTCAACCTTCCGTAGGGTGTAACGGTGATAGAGTAAAACGTTTTCTAATCGGATAATAATTGTGACCTCCAGAGGGACCATAGGCGATTTTTCGGACAATCAGGGGCCATAATTCAGGAAGTTACGATCCGATATGCGCAAATAACGAAAAGAACCAAGATCTTTGGGTTATAACCATGCATTTCAAGTTTTATCAAAATCGAACTAAAATTGTGACCTCTACAGGGTCCACAACCATGATATACAATTTTTTAACAGTATTCGCGTACAAACGGCGGCCATTTTGTATGGCAATTTTTGTGCGATTTTCCCGAAATTCGAACTCAACCTTCCTTACGATGTAACGGTAATATAATCAACCGCTTTATTAAATCGGATAATAATTGTGACCACTAGAGGGACCACAAGCTAAAATAAGGCGATTTTGCGTATAATCAGGGGCCATAATTCAGGAAGTTACGTTCTGATATCAAGATCTTTGGATTATAACCATGAATTTCAAGTTTCATCAAAATCGAATAAAAAATGTGACCTCTACAGGGTCCACAACCTTGATATACCATTTTTTAAAGTTCCAATTTCATATTTTCTAAGAAAGTCAAAACATAATTATTTCTATGTCTTTTGCGCAAAAGGTTGTCAACTCACTATTATACGATCATGGGCAACATTTTTTGGGCATTTAGAAAGGCTGACACAGACTGATTGAGGAAATAGTTACTCAATTACCTCCCTTGTTTTCCCATTCCTCTCAATGGACGGCCATCTTCAAACGTTTGAATTTGAAGTTGAAAATGATATTTTTGCCAATTTCTCAACTGGCAATAGTGAATTGTAGGATTAATAGGATTATTCTTTAACAAGGTAGGACTGTTTATAGGTTCAATTTATTTTAGGGCTTTATTTTAATACATTTTAAAAATATAACTTTAAAAAAATGCTATTGGAACTTTAACAGTATTCGCGTACAAACGGCGGCCATTTTGTATGGCAATTTTCCTTAGGGTGTAACGGTGATATAATCAAACGTTTTTTTAAATCGGATAATAATTGTGACCTCAAGAGGGACCACAAGCTAAAAAGGGTGATTTTTCGGACAATCAGGGGCCATAATTCAGGAAATTACATTCCGATAGGCGCAAATATCGAAAGGAACCAAGATCTTTGGGTTATAAACATGTCAAGTTTCATCAAAATCAGTTCAAAATTGTGACCTCTATAGGGTCCACAAGCTAAAAACGTGATTTTTCGTACAATCAGGGGCTATAATCCATGAAGTTTTCATCCGATGCATGCCAATATCAAAAGCAGCCGAGATCTTTTGGGGATAAACCTATATTTCAAGTTTCGTCAAAATCAGATAAGAATTGTGACCTGTAGAGAGTCCACAAACAAATTGTGGACGGACGGACAGACGGACGGACGTCCGGACGGACAGGGGCGACCACAATATACGTCCACATAAAAATGTGGGCGTATAAAAAGGTCATTTTTTGGACAATCAGGGGCCATAATTCAGGAAGTTACGATCCAATGGGCGCAAATATCGAAAAAAAACAAGATCTTTGGGTTATAAACATGTATGTCAAGTTTCATCTAAATCGCTTCAAAATTGTGACCTCTATAGGGTCCACAACTTTGATATAACATATTTTCACACTAATCGCGTACAAACGGCGGCCATTTTGTCTGTCAATTTTGGTCCAATTTTCACGAAATTATGTGTCAGTCTTCATTACCATGTAACGGTGATATAATCAAACGTTTTTTTAAATCAGATAATAATTTTGACCTCCAGAGGGACCACAAGCTAAAAAGGTCGATTTTTCGGACAATCATGGGCCATAATTAAGGAAGTTACGATCCGATGGGCACAAATATCGAAAAGAACCAAGATCTTTGGGTTATAAACATGTATGTCAAGTTTCATCTAAATCGCTTCAAAATTGTGACCTCTATAGGGTCCACAACCTTGATATAACATATTTTCACACTAATCGCGTACAAACGGTGGCCATTTTGTCTATAAACATGCATGTCAAGTTTCATCACAATAGGTCCAAAATTGTGACCTCTATAGGTTCCACAAGCTAAAAACATGATATTTCGTACAATCAGGGGCCATAATCCATGAAGTTCCGATCCGATACATGCCAATATCGAAAGGAACCGAGATCTTCTGGGGATAAACCTATATTTCAAGTTTCGTCAAAATCGGATAAGAATTGTGACCTGTAGAGAGTCCACAAACAAATTGTGGATGGACGGGCGGACAGGGGCGACGACATAATACGTCCACATTGAAAATGTGGGCGTATAAAAAAGGCGATTTTTTGTATAATCAGGGGCCATAATTCTGGAAGTTACGATCCGATATGCGCAAATATCGAAAGGAACCAAGATCTTTGGGTTATAAGCATGAATTTCAAGTTTCATCAAAATCAAATTAAAATTGTGACCTCTACAGGGTCCACAACCTTGCTACAGGTCACAATTCTTATCTGATTTTGACGAAACTTCAAATATAGGTTTATCCCCATAAGATCTCGGCTGCTTTCGATATTGCCCTGTAACAGATCGAAACTTCATGGATTATGGCCCCTGATAGTACGAAAAGTCATGTTGTTAGCTTGTGGACCCTATAGAGGTCACAATTTTGAACCGATTTTGATGAAATCTGACATGTATGTTTATGACCCAAAGATCTTGGTTCCTTTCAATATTTGCGCCCATCGGAATGGTAACTTCCTGAATTATGGCCCCTGATTGACCGAAAAATCGCCCTTTTTAGCTTGTGGTCCCTCTGGAGGTCAAAATTATTATCTGATTTAAAAAACTGTTATATCACCGTTACAAGGTAATGAAAGATGAGTGCAAAATTCATGAAAATCGGACCAAAATTGACAAACAAAATGGCCGGCATTTGTACACAAATAGTGTGAAAATATGTTATATAAAGGTTTTGGACCCTATAGAGGTCAAAATTATGATTCGATTTTGATGAAACTTGAAATATATGTTTATAACCCAAAGATCTTGGTACCTTTCGATATTTGCGCCAATGAGATCATAACTTCCTGAATTGTGGCCCCTGATTGTCCGAAAAATCTCCCTTTTTAGCTTGTGGTCCCTCTGGAGGTCAAAATTATTATCCGATTTTAAAAGACGTTTGATTATATCACCGTTACATGGTAATGAAGGCTAAGTCCGAATTTCATGAAAATCGGATCAAAATTGACACCGTTACATGGTAATGAAGGCTAAGTTCGAATTTCATGAAAATCGGATCAAAATCGCCCTTTTTAGCTTGTGGTCCCTCTGGAGGTCAAAATTATTATCTGATTTAAAAAACTGTTATATCACCGTTACAAGGTAATGAAAGATGAGTGCAAAATTCATGAAAATCGGACCAAAATTGACAAACAAAATGGCCGGCATTTGTACACAAATAGTGTGAAAATATGTTATATAAAGGTTTTGGACCCTATAAAGGTCAAAATTATGATCCGATTTTGATGAAACTTGAAATGTATGTTTATAACCCAAAGATCTTGGTACCTTTCGATATTTGCGCCCATCAGATCATAACTTCCTGAATTGTGGCCCCTGATTGTCCGAAAAATCTCCCTTTTTAGCTTGTGGTCCCTCTGGAGGTCAAAATTATTATCCGATTTTAAAAGACGTTTGATTATATCACCGTTACATGGTAATGAAGGCTAAGTTCGAATTTCATGAAAATCGGATCAAAATTGACAAACAAAATGGCCACCGTTTTTACACGAATAGTGTAAAAATATGGTATATCAAGGTTGTGGACCCTAAAGAGGTCACAATTTTAATTTGATTTTGATGAAACTTGAAATACATGTTTATAACCTAAAGATCTTTGTTCCTTTCAATATTTGCACATATCAGTTTGTAACTTCCTGAATTATGCCCTCTGATTGTACGAAAAATCGCCTTTATTATCTTGTGGTCCGCCTGGAGGTCACAATTACTACCTGATTTAAAAAAACGTTTGATAATATCACCGTTACACTGTAACATCAGACTAAAATTACTGAACAAAATGGCCGCCACTTTTACGCGAATGGTGTAAAAATATGGTATATCAAGGTTGTGGACCCTGTAGAGGTCACAGTTTTAATCCGATTTTGATGAAATTTGAAACATAAGTTTATAAACCAAAGATCGCGATTCCTTTCGATATTCAGGCACATTGGACCATAACTTCTTGAATTGTGGCCCCTGATTGTACGAAAAATCATGTTTTTTACCTTGTGGATCCTATGGAGGTCATAATTTTATTCCGAATTAAAAAACAGTTAGACTAAATCCATAAGATTAATATTAAATGTTTCGTATACTAAACGTTAGTAATGATTTTCTGATGATTACTTAACATGTGACAACTCTTGTTGACTGCCTGGGCGATTTAGCTACCTATTTTCTATTCTTTTCATAGCATTATAAATAAACTTCCTTACGTTACAGATTATATCATAATTAGTACCCTCCAAGTAAACTTTAACATGGTTCTCACTTTTACAGTAATTATTGACATTGCCCATAGTTCTCAGGTTGTCATAAAGTTGACAGTAAATATGTAATTCATTTTCAATTGTTCTTATATGTCTCTCATTGAAACAGTATTTACATATCGTGTCATTTCTTTCTATTGTAAGGTTGAAGCTACTTAGTCTTAATCTGCTTAAAGCTACTCTGTGTTGTTGTGGCTAAGTGCATAAAATGCAGGTTTGCTAGCCTGGAGATTGGGTGTTCGATCCCTGCATTGGCCAGGAAAGTTCATACAGATTTTGTGGCGTGGTTTCACTTGATGCAGGGCGGAAGGGCCTGACAAGGACAGCTGTCTAGCCATTTGGATGGGACAAAAAACCGAGTTCCCATGTACACATTGGCTTTCACATAAAAGATCCCCTGTCTGTTGGAATTCGATATAAGAGTAGGCCGTAACCCCGCTGCCCAGGTAAAATTTCCCTCATTGCACAATTTATGGCATATGCCCATCGTCATTAGCCCAGTTTAGGAGCGAAACAGTAGGACATTAAACCCCATTTCATTTCATTTCATTACTATTTCCTACTTACAACCAAGGTAAAATATTCAAACAGTTGAGGTCAATCTGATTCAAAACGTAATAGTTCCGTTATCTCATTTAATTTTTTGATGTGTTTCATTTCCTTTTTCTGAAACTTTTGGAGTGGGAAGTCATTCCGATTACAGCAACACAATTCTTTCCCTTTAGTTTTCAAATTATTTTTTTGCCCGGGTGCAGTGTTTATGTACATTTTTCTTTTAAGATACTTTATATAATCCATGCCATGTGACAATGAATATAAAAGCTTTCATATCTGCATGGGGCATTTTATTTTTTTGTGTATTTTCTGCAAATTGGATATCTCAGAATCTAACCATAGGATCTTTCTGAAAATTTGACCTGCGAAAGTTGTTTAAATATATTTTCAAAACGTTTTATGAATCTAAAATCACAATGCATAGTCGTAACTTTGGTATTTATTGACCTATTTTACTAATTTTTATACGCCCACATTGAAATCTGGTCGTATATTGTCGTCGGCCCGGCGCCCACAATTGCTTGTGGACGCTCTAGAGGCTAAAGTTAATATCCGATTGACTTTAAATTTATACACAGTGTTTAAGGTCATGAGACGAAGAAGCCTATTGATTTTCAGCAATTTCCGATAATTAGTGGCAGAGTTATGGCCCTTGATCACTTCAAATAATCTTGTGGACGCTCTAGGGGCCAAAGTTAATATCCGATTTATTTTAAATTTATACACAGTGTTTAAGGTCATGAGACAAAGAATCTTATTGATTTTCAGCAATTTCCGATAATTAGTGCCAGAGTTATGGCCCTTGTTCACTTCAAAAAATCCTGTGGATGCTGTAGAGGCCAAAGTTAATATCTGTTTGACTTTAGATTTATACACAGTGTCTCTAAGGTCATGAGACGAAGAAGCCTTTTGATTTTCAGCGATTTCTGATAATTACTGCCAGAGTTATGGCCCTTGATCACTTCAAAAAAATCTTGTGGATGCTCTAGAGGCCGAAGTTAATATCCAATTGACTTCAAATTTATACATAGTGTTTACAGTCATGAGACGAAGACGTCTATCAATTTTCAGTGATTTACAATAATTACTGCCAGAGTTATAGCCCTTGATCACTTTGAAAAAAATTCTGTGGAAGCTCTAGAGGCCAAAGTTAATATCCGATCGACTTTAAATTTACACACAGTGTTTAAGGTCTTGATACGAAGAAGCCTATTGATTTTCAGAGATTTCAAATACTTACTGGCAGAGTTATCTCCCTTGATAACTTCAAAAAATCTTGTGACGCTATAGAGGCCAAACTTATCATTCGATTGACTTTAGATTGATACACAGAGTTTAAGGTGTTGAAACGAACAAGTATTTTGATTTTCAATGATAACTGAACAGCTAAATCCATGATATTAAATGTTTCATGTATATACTAATTGTTAGCGTGGGGTAAAACTTTATAGAAAGCAATCAAATTCTAATGATTTTCTGATAATTACATAATGAGTTGTTACTCTTAATCATTTTTTAGTGTATTACAAATGTTTCATTACCGAAAAAAGTAAAAATATGCGACAACCCTTGTTGACGGCCCGGACGATTTAGCTGCTGTGGGCGTATGTTTCGTTGCCTGGCAACCTATCTTATTTCTTTGAGTACCTTGTAAAAAATCATTTTTATCTGCAGTTTCAGATTTTCTGATTTCGTACTGGAAGTTATGACCAATTTGACAACTTCTTTAATAGTTGTGCGATTTTCATGAAATTTAGAATGTAAATAGATCTTACTAATGCGACTTCAAGAATATGATTAGAAATTTTCTGAATTATCTCCCCTTGATGAAATTAAGGATCAAATCGACGAAATATAGGTTAAAATGGCCTTTTTTTTTCGATACTAAACAAATAATTACTGATTCATACACAAAATATGGAGTTTGATTGAACCGGAAGTGCAACCATCTTGAAACGTGAAAAATCAATAAGGCTTTTGAGATATTGTACTTACAGACACGGGAGTTATATTTTCTGAATCCTTGAAGGAATGTGTAAAAAACGTTCAAAGCGAATTTTAATTTAGGTCAACTGATGGTCGCCATTTTGAAGTGAAATCAAAAATAGTGAAAAATCAACATTTACAGGCTTGTAAACAAACACAATAGGGCATAGTATGTTCAATGCGTCTCCTATTTCTGAAATTAATACATATCAGGATAGCCTGGATACGGGTCAAATTTTTGGGTAATTGAATATTTCAGAAATTTGAATTTTGCCTTTGACGTTTTTCGTGCAGACAAAGTTGTTTACGAGTGAAAAGTCACATTAACTTCATTAGATTGTGACCGATTTTAATGATTTTTTTTTTCTTGTTCGGATTATTTATATGACCCATGACATCTGACAGGAAGTGACTGTGAATATGAAAGCTTTAATATCTGCTTAGCAGATCTAGTTATTATTATTATTATTATTATGTAACATACTAAGAACCTAACTACATGTTTTGGGCACCAACCACCATCGCCCCCATAGTCAAAAATCTCACTGTATGCCTAGGTATATATCTAGTTGCATTGGGAAAATTCTGAGCTCGGCAAGGCAACACATATTTGTTGTTTTAGGGGGTTGGCACAATATTGTCTTACAGGTTTTTATGGTTATCTTGTGTTTTATTTTACTCGACTTTGGTAATTTCAATTTTACATTGTGCACTAAATGAGAACCCCTAACATCAGAGTCATACAATCCAATTTGCTTTACAACAGAGTCATACAGTTTAATTAGAACTTCTGTAGGTAATTGATTAGGAGCGCACACTTTACTTTAAATACTATACCAAGCTTGCCTTGGTTGATTGTCTATGCCTCTCCAAAAAACTTCCAAATGTTTTTATCTCCATAAAAACTTCCAAATGTTTTATCTCCATAAAAACCTTCGAAATGTTTTTAAACAACAATCGGCCCCTAAATACAGATAGGAATAGGCAGGTCTGATTTTTTTTACCAAAATACCACATTTGGCACAAGGATTGTTGGGAGAAAATGTTGTGGACCGTCTAGAGGTCACAATTTTCATCAGATTTTGATGAAACTTGGAATGCATGTTTATATCACAAATATCTTGGTTCCTGACGATATTCGAGCATATCAGATCGTAACTTTCTGAATTATGGCCCCTTATTGTAAGAAAATCTCGCTGTTAGCCTGTAGTCCCTCTAGCGGTCACAATTTTTATCCAATTTAAAAAGATAGGTTGCCAGGCAACGAAACATACGCTCACAGCAGCTAAGTCGTCTGGGCAGTCAACAAGAGTTGTCACATAAGCTTATTCTTACTTTTTTCAATAATGTAACATTTATAATACTATGAAATCTGACTCATAAATCATAAAGTAATTATCAGAAAATCATTAGAATTTGTTTGGTTTTTATAACGCTTAGTATACGGAACATTTAAAATCATGGATTTAGCTGTTCAGTTACCAAAATTCATTGAAAATCAATATACTTGTTTGTCTCAAGACGTTAAACTCTGTGTATCAATCTCAAGTCAATTGGATGATAAGTTTGGCCTCTAAAGTGATACAAAAGATTTTTCAAAGTGATCAAGAGAGATAACTCTTGCAGTAACTATTGGAATTCGCTGACAATCAATAGGATTCTTCGTCTCATGACCTTAAACACTGTCTATAAATTTGAAGTCAATCAGATATTAACTTTGGCCTCTTGAATTTCTTGAAAATTGCACCAAAACTGCCAGACAAAATGGCCGCCCCTCGAATGCAAATATTAAACTGTTTTTTAAAAAACTTTATATTTATCTTTATATCACAAAGATCTTGGTTCCTTTTGATATTTGCGCATATTGATCTGTCTTTTTCTGAATGGGATAGTAACTTTTCAATAATTACTGCCCTTGATCACTTCAAAAAATCTTGTGGACGCTCTAGAGGCCAAATTTAATATTCGATTCACTTTAAATTTATACACAGTGTTTAAGGTCATGAGAAAAAGAAGCCTATTGATTTACAGCATCTTCCAATAGTTACTGCCAGAGATATGGCCCTTGATCACTTCAAAAGTTCTTGTGGATGCACTAGATGCCAAAGTTAATATTCGATTGACTTTAAATTTATACACAGTTAATTACTGCCCTTGATCACTTCAAAAAATCTTGTGGACGCTCTAGAGGCCAAAGTTAATATCCGATTCACTTTAAATTTATACACACTGTTTAAGGTCATGAGAAAAAGAAGCCTATTGATTTACAGCATCTTCCGATAGTTACTGCCAGAAATATGGCCCTTGATCACTTCAAAAGTTCTTGTGGATGCTCTAGATGCCAAAGTTAATATTCGATTGACTTTAAATTTATACACAGTTTTTTAGGTCATGAGACAAAGAAGACTATTGGTGTTTGTTTAGCTATTTCCGATAATTGCTTCCAGAGTTATGGCCCTTGATCACTTCAAAAATTTTATGGACGTTCCATAGGCTAAAAGTTAATATCAGATTGACTTTTGTTATATGTGTCTATCAGTCTATAAAATGACCAAACCAACAACCTTGTGCTTTGACGATCTTTTACTCAACCAGGTGCATCCACCCGTGCAACCTCAGGTATTGTTATATACTATCCAGATTACCTCGTTCGTGGGGTTTAACGTCCACTTCCACCTAAGGTGATATCGTAGACAAAAAGTTAGTCTGGCTCTGTTAAAGGTCATGAGATCATAGATCGTATATAATATGGATAACTGACCCTGCAGTATCTGTCATTGGACGATGAATTATGTTGTTCATCGCATGCGCGAAGTCAACAGAACCTAAGTTACTTCCGGTCGAAGGCTTTGCTATTGTTTATAATGAAGCGGAGTCGTGTGAGCTGATATTAATGTTATTATTTTGTAATAATTGTAATTGAGATAGCGACTGGAAATTTTGAGACAACGTTCCTATATTTATGAAGCTAATAATAACACGAAGACCGTATTTTTTACTTCGGTATTTATATTTTTAAAAAGTACTTAAATATAGATCCCATACTATGGGCCATATAGCAGTAGATTGCAAAGCCTATGCGTGAACTGATATTTGATGTTTTTGTTATTATTTTGTAATAATTTTGAAATAGCTACTGGAAATTTTGAGACAACTTTCCTATATTTATGAAGTTAATAATAACATGAATACTGTATTTTTTTACTTCATTTTTTATATTTTATCGATCTACAGATTTTCTTGAATTGTTTTGTTTTGGGTCCATTATTTAAGGATGTAAATATCATGTGTATTTTTATAACCAAGTTGATTCTTTAAATTTATTTTCACAGAGAAAAAAAAAGATACACTTAAAATATTTTCGTTTATAAATATTTTTTTATATTTTATCGATCTACAGAATTTCTTGTAAAAATAAAAATACTTTTTTGTTTTGGGTCCATTATTTAAGGATGTAAATATCATGTGTATTTTTGTAACCAAACTCATTCTTCAAATCTATTTTCACACAAAAGAAAAGATGCACTTAAAATATTTTCGTAGCAAAAATAAAAATCTTGATATTAGAATCATTGTCTTCATACTTGATCTTTCTAATTCAAATTGATTCATTATAATTTTTTCCAAAGAAAAAAAATACCAATCTGAATATATAAGGATTATGTATGCTGGTGTTATTCAATAAAGTTCTCCAGCATTTTGCAGCATGGTTTCTCCCAGTCGGTAGTGTAGGAGGGACAACATGGCAAAGAACAGTGTCTAGTTGTTTAGATGGGACAAAAAACACAAGCTCATTGGTACACATTGGCATCATAATTTTGTAAACAAACTGATTCTTCAAAACAATTTTCAATTAAAAAAAGGAAGGAGAGTTTTGCTTCTTCAATTTTGAACTATATGGAATTGGGTTTTAACATTATCTTGTCAACACATGCAATCCTTCAGTATTTCGTTACGATAACATATGGTAGTCTTTATTCTATGACTATTTGCAAAATCCAAGGAAGGAGAATTTTGCCCGGACAACATCTTCCTGTCCATGCTTCTTCAGTTTTGAACTGTTGTTTTTAAGAGTTAAACGACAACTTCCACCGTAGGTGATATAGTAGACAAGTCTTATTTTGCATTGTTATTATCAAAGCGCACACGCAGGCGTCTATCGTGTGGGAGTAAACCATGAATTTGAGAAGGCGCCCCTATCTCGAAGCCACATACGCTCACACCAGGGATCGAAACCACAACAGCAAGCCAGAGGTGACCGGCCAGAAGAGGTTGATGCACAGCACTCTATACTATCCCAACCCCCCAATTTTGAAGTACATATGTACAGGGGTCTTTTCTTGTTAGAAAAATATTACTAACAAATATTTCAACAACAATAAGATACATAAAAAAAGAACCCCTTTATTTATTTTAACAATTACAGACATTAAAAAAAATTAACCTGAAAACCTCAGAATAGCAAAAGAGGATCAGTTTTTTCTGAACACGATAGAGGCTGCATATTTTAACAGATGGAGGTTTATCTCCTATTTTTCTGCATGGTTTGGCAAATAATGACAAGTGTTTGTCATACAGTGTGCTATGAATTAAATTTTGTCCAGACAGCAGACTAATTAATTACCTACTCTTATTTCGAAAATTGTCAAGGATTCTTTTACATGTACTCCAACGAATCGAATAGACAATGTCCTTGCCAGGCCCTCTTCCGAAATTACTGACAAAGAATTTTTCACACTTTATTATTTATGGAAGGTTGTAGCGGTGAAGAGCTTATCTTATATTCAGAGGCCTACAAAAGAAAGAAAGTACAGGATAACGGGTATTAACATTTTCATAAAGAAATTGAGGAGTTTAAAGGGGTATTAATAATAATATTTTCAACATAATCCTAACAGACAGTTTTCAGATCCAATAATTATGTATCATTAAATAAATATGGTGTAAGAATGGAAAAAAACACGACACTATCTGACATTTAGATTTACATTCATGCAAATTTTATAATGTCAATACGACCAATATTTAAAAGAATTATCCTAATTTGAACATAGTCGGAAAAATAAAGTTCTGGGTACCTATGAAATTTCAACGTAAAAATATAGAGCAATGGTGTATATACCTTGTCTCAAAATTTGAGCTCAAAAAATTGAGTTGTTTTGACTAAGAATGGCGAAGTTGCTTATCTGGACACGTAACGCTTTTAAAATTTCGGGTCATTTTTATACGCCCACATTGAAATGTGGTCGTATATTGTCGTCGCCCCCGTCCGTCCGTCGGTCCGTCCGTCGGTCCGGCGTCCACAATTGCTTGTGGACGCTCTACAGGCTAAAGTTAATATTCGATTGACTTTAAATTTATACACAGTGTTTAAGGTCATGAGACGAAGAAGCCTATTGTTTTTCAGCGATTTCCGATAATAACTACCAGAGTTATATCCCTTGATCACTTCAAAAAATCTTGTGGACGCTCTAGAGGCCAAAGTTAATATCCGATTGACTTTAAATTTATACACAGCGTTTAAGGTCATAAGACAATGACGCCTATTGATTTTCAGCAATTTCCGTTAATTAGTGCCAGAGTTATGGCCCTTGATCACCTCAAAAAATCTTGTGGACGCTCTGGAGGCCAAAGTTAATATCCGATTGACTTTAGATTTACACACAGTATTTAAGTTCATGAGACGAAGAATCCTATTGATTTTCTGCGATTTCAAATAATTACTGCCAGAGTTATCTCCCTTTAAAAATTCTTGTGACGCTATAGAGGCCAAAGTTACCATCCGATTGACTTCAGATTGATACATAGAGTTTAAGGTGTTAAAACGAACAAGTATTTTGATTTTCAATGAATTTAGATAACTGAACAGCTAAATCCATGATATTAAATGTTTCATGTATATACTAATTGTTAGCGTGGGGTAAAACTTTATATATAAAGCAATCAAATTCTAATGATTTTCTAATAATTACATAATGAGTTGTTACTCTTAATCAGTTTTTAGTGTATTACAAATGTTTCATTACCGAAAAAAGTAAAAATATGCGACAACTCTTGTTGACTGCCCGGACGATTTAGCTGCTGTGGGCGTATGTTTCGTTGCCTGGCAACCTATCTTTTTTCCTTGGGTGACCTGAAAATCGATTCCCTATAAGGTCTATAATACAGTGAATGGCCTATGTGCTGTACTTGATAGCGATCGGTATTTTTCCCCTACACATATAATGTTTTCAATATTAAATGAGGGCTTAGAAACAGAACATCCATTCAAATGATTTTTTTAAAAGTTTACCTTGAAATTTCAGTGTGCAAACATATTGTTTTAAAATACTGATAGCACATTTGAATTTGAAAAAATGCTGAGACCATTCATTAAAGTCTAAATTGTATAGAAAATTTCCTTAGGATATTATTTGATTTTTCCTACATCTTTAATTGATAAAGACAGATTTTTTATTTATTTATACACGTAAAGACGTATACGGTATATCTAATTATCAAAACAGTTTTTCTTACAATCTAAAACTAAAAGGGAAATTTTAGCTATTAACTTACTTTTTTTGAGGGGGGGGGGGCTATGAAGACACCTTAAAGTAATGAATATTGATACACCAAAAAAAACCCGTAGACCTAAAGTAAAGATAAAACATGACTATAGGCCTACATGTATACAGGCCTATATAATTAGAAAATTGTAGATTCTAGACTAGCTGCATAGTTTTTATTACGTTTGACGAAATATTATTATATCGAATAGAAACAAATTGAGGTTTTATAATACAATAGAATGCGTCCTGGACGCATTCTCACTGAAAATGATTATTCAATAACTTACACATGGTTGAACATTAATTTCGGATATATCTTGGTAATTGGAAGTTGTGCAGACGATGTTTTTTTCTTATTTTATTCCGAAGCTCACAGGACTCCATACGCATTTCTTCAGGGTTTTGTTTAACCGGAAGTAACTTAGGTTCTCTGACTTCGCGCATGCGATGTATAACATAAACCACCAGTCGGACTTCCTTTCTAGTACAGTTCTATGATGAGATGAAGATGCCTATGGATTTTCAGTGTTTTCCGATAATTACTGTCAGAGTTATGGCCCTTGA
The DNA here is from genome assembly GCA_948474765.1 of Patella depressa. Classification (NCBI taxonomy): domain Eukaryota; kingdom Metazoa; phylum Mollusca; class Gastropoda; family Patellidae; genus Patella; species Patella depressa. Next base: position 45,826,617 of record OX419715.1, on the reverse strand, counting down.
TGACTTTGAAAAATCTTGTGGACAGAGTTTAAGGTCTTGAGACAAACAAATATAGTATTGATTTTCAATGAATTTTGATAATTGAACAGCTAAATCCATAATATTAAATGTTTCGTATACTAAACATTAGCATGGGGCAGAACTTTATAAAAACCAAACAAATTCTAATGATTTTCTGATAATACTTAATATGCGACAACTCTTGTTGAATGCCCGGACAATTTAGCTGCTGTGGGCATATGTTTCGTTGCCTGGCAACCTATTTTTACTTTGCCTGTTGTGGTCATTTTTGTCCCCTGACTTTTGAAGAAAGCAGGGGACCATTAAAATGGGTTTGTCCGTCTGTCTGTCTGTCACACTTTTTGGAACACAATAACTCTCTTTCTAATTGAGCTAGAATGTTCAGACTTGGTGTAGGTGTTTATTAGTTCAATACCTTGATGGATTTTGAAGATGAGCATTTTCTGCAGAGGGTAAGCAATTTGATTGGTTGATGCTTTGGGACACGATAACTTTAGTTCTAATTAGGTGAGAGTGATGAAACTTGGAGTATAGTTTCATTACATCAATACCTTGTATAAGTTTGTATTTTCTGCTCAGGAGAAGCACAGCGATAAGCAATTTGATTGGCCAAGAGTTTGGAACACAATAACTCACCTTCTTATTGAGCTAGAATTTTCAAACATGGTGTAGGTGGTCATTAGGTCAATACCTTGATGGAGTGCGAAGATGAGCATTTGCTGATTAGGGTAAGCAGAGATAAACAATTTGATTGGTTGATGCTTTTGGACACAATAACTCACCTTCTTATTGAGCTAAAATTTTCAAACATGGTGTAGGTGGTCATTAGGTCAATACCTTGATGGAGTGCAAAGATGAGCATTTGCTGCTTAGGGTAAGCAGAGATAAACAATTTGATTGGTTGGTGCTTTGGGCTACGATAACTTCAGTTCTAATTAAGTGAGAGTGATGAACCTTGGTGTATAGTTTCATTACATCAATATCTTGACTAAGTTCGATAATTAGCATATTCTGGAAAGGGTAAGCAGAACAATAAGCAATTTGATTGGTTGAGACTTTGGAACACAATAACTCCCATTCTAATTGAGTTAGAAGGTTCATGTTTCAGGGCGTCAGATGAACTGGAGAATTTGGATTGTCCAATAATCATTTTGGCTGTAAGGTTTTGCACTCGCTGAAGAGGGGCAAGTGCTGTTTTTGGTAAATTACAGTAGTCTAAATATGAAAATATAAGAGTGTTTGCCAGCTTTAAACACGTCGGTCTGTCCAAATAGTGTCTTATTTTCTTAATACTGAAGGTTACCACAATGTGGCAAAACTGCCATGTTGTGCGACAGCACATGCAAAATCCCTTCACACAATCATCTGAGACAGCATGTCAGACAGTGGGAACACAAGGAAGACCCATGAGATCTGATGCAGTGTGCGAACATCTCACCAGAGAGAACATCAATTTCCTTAGACCTGACCTTGGACTGACCATCACCCCTCCCCAACTACAGATGGCAGGACCAGAATATGGCGTCAAGGTGGCTAGCATTATTTTGACCAATGTGTCACGGAATGAGATTCATGGAAAAGTCCAAGCATAATGGGTTGGGGTGGAAGCGGCTTGAACCAGAGAGTTGTTTTTGTGGTGTTCCAAAATCTTGGTCCAGAGAGAGGAGGTGGCATCTCAGCAGTGCGCTACATCGATCAAGCTCTCAGATCCCACGTCATACCACGTTTTGCACGTCATCGAAACAATGTTTTCCAGCCTGACGACGCCCGTGCTCACACCGCCAGAGTTACTTGGGACTTTCTACAGTAGAACAGTGTCAACGTTATGCACTTGCCAGCCCTTAGTCCGGACTTAAACCTGATTGAACATCTTTGGGATGAAATTCAGAGGAGACTTAATAATGTTGTACCAAGATCAAACACAGCCGATGGAATGCCCCAGACTTTTCTGAGAGTGTGGTTCCAGGTGCCAATGGCGTTCATCAATCCTCTGGTCCACTCCATGTACAGATGCTGTGCTGCTGTTATTGACACTTGTGGTAGGCACACCAGATACTGATGTACAGATTGTGTACAGACTCTAAACTTTCTCGTAATGTCTTGAAATTGTGATGAATCAATCACTGATGTGTCACAAAAAATTGCATTGATCATCCATTTAGTAAGTCGTTTTCTAGATTGATTTGATTAAAATGCCTCTCTGATTTTGAAATCGTACTGACATTTTTTTTTGCTGTTTAGTATACTTTGGAAAACAAGACACAAATACCAGGCTTTTGTGTGATATATTTGACCCAAAGTAATCTTGTGAATTTAATTTGAATAAACAATTTCATTTTATGATCAGTAGTGGAATACCACATTTTATCAGTGAAATAAAAGTGTTATTCCACTGGCTAGCAGTAGTCCATATTGTTTTACCTAAAATGATTGTAAAATCATAAAATAAATAGAACATTTGTCGTGAATAACATATTTTATTTCATCTCTAAGCAAGAAAACGTTTATATTTTCACGAATGCGTAGCATAAGTTTTCTTGCTTCTCGATGAAATAAAATATGTTATTCACTCTAAAACAACAAATATCCTGTATTTATTTTGCTAGTGAAATATCACACATTTTGTTCATATGCAAAATATTTTGCTGTGTGAGATAACAAAGCCTATTCCACAGCACAAATGCACACCCACACCTATATTTGGGGGGGGGGGGGAGATTTTTGATTAAACACTGGACTTGAAGACTTTACAGTCTGCTGCATGCAAATACAGTGGACTTACCATGTAACGGACACCTGGGGCTGGAAGAAATCGTTTGTTATAAATGGTGTACGCCATACAAAAAATCTACTATCTACCCTGACACTGCACCCAGTTATTTAAAAGAACTCTTTGATTTCTGTACTCCCCGAGATCCAACCTTCATTCTTCAAATGATCGTAGCATATTGAGAAATTTCTAAATATAATAAACGTTCTGGTGAATATGCTTTCTCTGTCAGAGCGGCTAAACTGTGGAATGATCTTCCAAAAACTCTCTGAGAGTCCTCTTCAATCCAGAGCTTTAAGACTAACTTAAAAACATATTTATTTCAAAAATGTTTTTGAACTTTTTGAAACACTCAAGTGTAATGAAGCGCTATATAAATCGAACAATAATAATAATCATATGCATAATCTACAGAGTCAAAACATACATGTTAACATAAAAGTCACGTATGTATTCACATATTGTGGATGTTAAAAATAAACGAGCTTATTTGAAAAAGTGTGTAATGCAGAAACACAAAGAAAAGCGTCCAGTAGGTAGCCCGTCTGTCTTTGAGAGTTGTTATTTGGGATTTTTGTGTGTCTGGAATCCCTGTTGTGCCTGGGCTGAATTGTCCGGGAAAAATGTTTTCCATAAAATCAGTATGGATATTTTCTGGGATAAGTATTCCAGTCACTGATAAGAAAATCAGTAATACATGTATCATCATTTTGTTCTGCTTATTCGAGAGTCCATTATAAAAATGAACTTTTAAATTGATTTGTGGATTAATGACTGATGAAAAGTGTCCGCTATAAATGACTTTGAAAATAAGAAATTTCTGTTACAAAATGGGGACCAAACGGTTGTGTCCATTATAAGCGATTGTCTGTTAAATGCAGAGTCTACTGTATATTTAAAATATATCCTTTACTTTAACAGCAACTAATGGCTGCTCAAAAATCAAAACAGACAGTTGATGATCAGAGTAGTGAAAAAGATGATGTTATTGTTATAAAATCTGAAGAGGATAGAGATGAAACAGAAAGTACGACATCTCAACAGGTACTTTCCCCAGTTATTTTAAAGTTATATTCCCGGGTACAAATTTTGTGATTTTGATGATATATTTGGATGGAAAACATATTCCAAGTAACCAATCTATCAAAAATTTACTTCAATTCCCCCTCAAAAATTTGTAATTGCCGAGCATACCCATAAACTGTTGTTAGACTAAGACGCAATGTTTATCAACTTAGCTTCGTTGTGGGAGGGTCCATTTTCAGAATGTATTTATCATTACTTACTGTACATTATTAATTATTTCTGTCAACGTCTTCGCCGTTTAATTGCCAAAACTGCCTAACCATTTGTTCAAGAAATAACAGCCCGATAAATACTTTTCTGGGAAAGTATCTTTAAGTATTGATAAAGAATTCTATTAAGACTCCTTGTATCATATTAAAGCGGAACTCCAGTTACAAAAATACCGAAATAATTAAATAAATACTCGTTTCCAATTTGTGAAATAAATATGGCGGACATGAAGGCTTATGACATTGGAAAGATTAGCCGATCTCACTACCAGTTTGTTTCTTGTCAGCCAGCTGTACACATCAGGTCTTATTCTCTACGTGTATATGCTTCACTGATTGCTCTATTTTTTCCCAACAGTATACCAAATTATTGAAGATTGCAAAAATGTTTGATCAGGTAAGCCTGTAAATAATTATATGAACTGCACCTACTACAATACGTCATCTAATTAGTAAAATAAAGGTAACATCAATAAATTTAGCGCTGTCAAACACTCCCCAATGAGAGCCGCCCCAAAAAATTTAGTTATGTCCCTTGATCATTTTCTTGAACAACATCGACCATGGCGACTTGTGAAAATCTAATCTAAACTATTTGTTTATTGCATTGTATTAGTTATAATTACACTGGACATTATGCTGCGATAATTTTTTTGTTGATTTACATAAATGTGCAACATATTCACAAGAAGATGTGGCAATAATAAAAATAATATGAAGAAGACAATAGTTTGTGTAGGTGATTTGTTTTGGTTGAAAATTTCAGGTTGGGGTAAGCCATCTTTTTGTTTTAACTTTTAGAGTAAAGCTTAGGCCATATGCAGTTCATATAATTATTAACAGGCTTACCTAATCAAGACATTTAGTATATATATACTGTTGGGAAAAATAGAGCAATCAGCTGTCATTTGGAATTCCCATGTACACATTGGTATGCACGTAAAGAGTAGGTCGTAGCACATTTTTTGCGATTACTTCTTTTATTCAGTTATGGGTGCCGTCGTCCCTCCCACTCCCATTCATATGTCGTCCACAATTTCTTGTGAACACTCTACAGGCTACATTTATCATCTGATTGTTTGGCTACATTTATCATCTGATTGTTTGGAAATTAGTATATGTTGTTTACATTAGTGAGATAAAGAATCCTATGGATTTTCAGCAATTTCTGATAATTACTGCCAGAGTTATGGCCCTTGATCACTTTGAAATATCTTGTGGATGCTCTAGAGGCTAAAGTTAATATCCGATTGACTTTAAATTTATACAGTGTTTAAGGTCACGAGATGAAGAGGCCTAATGATTCTCTCTCTCTCTCCAACCTGACGAAGAATGAGTCATTTATACCAAATAATGGTCCCGATCAGGTGCGCAATCACCAATTGAGCACGCAGTGGCGACACCAAACGACTTCATAATGATGGTTGCTAGGCAGAAATGTATAAATTCGTTGATGCTAAACATGTAAAGCATCTATTAAGAAGACATTTTTCGTTTAAATAATAGAAACAAGTTGGAACAGAATTGAAATTTACATTGAACAAAGAAGTTGGGTTATACATTGTCTTAAATTAGAACTATACCGCATACTGTAAAGTTAATGTCATGAGATGAAGAAGCCCATCGATTTTCAACGATATAAGATAATTACTACCAAAGTTATGACCCTTGATCACTTTGAAAAATCTTCTGGACGCTGTAGAGGCCAAAGTTAATATCAGATTGATATTAAATTTATGCACAGTGTTTAAGGTCATAAAACGAAGAATCCTTTTGATTTTAAAAGATATCTGATGATTACTGCCAGTCATGGTCCTTGTTCACTATGAAATATCTTGTAGACATTCTAGAGGCTAGAGTTAATTTCTGATTTATACACAGTGTTTAAGGTCGTGAGAAGGGGAAGCCCAGTGATTGTCAATGAGTTAAGGATCTTGAGAAGAATAAGTATATCGATTTTCAATGAATTTTGATAACTTCAGCAGCTGAATCTATATTAAATGTTTTGTATATTAAACGTTAGCATCGGGCAGAACTAAAAGCCAAACAAATTCTAATGATTTTCTGCTAATTACTTAATGAGTTGTTACTGCTCGGACGACTTGGCTGCTGAAGTGTATGTTTCGTTGCCTGGCAACCTATCCTTAATTTGATTTCTACTAAATTTCAAGAAGTGGTTCCTCACAAAGGTACCCTTCAATGTGCCTACATTTATATTTCCTGTAGCACATAGCCGATCATACAGTCTATTTACACCTTCCCCTACACTTACTGTCTATTTATCGTAACTTCGTGAGTTAATACACTATCCAAAGGTAATAGGTTTCTTTTATACATCAATACCATACTATTCATCAGATGCATTTTCACATTGATTTCAGGTCATTGATAAAGAATTGTCGTTAGAGATTATACCGGTTTTAAAATTAGGTACAGAAACTGGAGAAGTTACAAGTTCTGGCATTAATCTCAATCCTAAAGAAGCTAAACTACTAGGTACCATAATTACTAACTACTTCTCTTAATGTACATATATGGAAAAAATATAATAAGGAATTGTTTGTAAATTACACAAATTTGGTAAAAATCTTGCAAGGGTTATTGTAGAACAGAGTTTTTAAACTGCATAAAAATGCTTTCCTTGTACATACATTAGCAATATAATCTCTGTGATGAGATTGCAGGAAATGATGTCCTTCTGGTTTCTAATTTAGTAATGTTTTCTTTCAGGTCTTATTTGCTGCTTTTTACATGTTCATCCCTTTGGGGCCACAGTAGATTATTTATGGTCATATCTTAATCAGCTTGAGAATATGCGACCAAGAGAAGTAGAGGATCTGTTAGAGAGATTTCCTATGCTCTTTAAACAAATAGTTCATGGTGTTGGTGCTTCAATTGAGAGACGGTGGAATTTTTGTGGCTACACAAATTTGATAAGTTAAATATGAGAAAAGGATTGTAAAAAAATTATCTAGAGATATTGGAAATACATAGATCTATGATGAACTCAATGCAGTCTTTTGCATGTCACATATCTGGCCTTTTAAATCAAAATCATGTCAATAGTATTATTTGCATTTATGAAATTCATATAATGGTTTCACCCTGTGTATATATTTCATTTATTGTTATATATTGTTCATCCTGTATAAACAGTTGGTCATATGCATGCAATAGGAAAAGATCGAATCAGATTTGTAGTGTCTTTGATTTAATCTATCCTCCAGTTTCCTCCCACTGCTAAAGACGCCTACGTGCAAGCGAATTATTGAAATAAAATAAAACCATGTTAGTCCAGAAATGACCTAGTTTGAGTTGATTGGACGTTAAACCCCATTTCTCTCTCCCTTTGATTTCATGATAGAGCATCTTCCTTGATCAACAGTTACTTGAATTATCTTGATACTGCAGACCTGGTTAACTGTTATTTGATTTTGTGAAATCACCCTCTCTCGATTAATTTAATCCCTGTCACTGTACTCAAATTAAAATTTTACAAATAGTTTATTTTTTGGTTGTTTAGACGAGATTTCTTGTACTGCACAAATCATGGCCTATTTTAAGTAGGGCTGGGTAAAATATCGATATAAATCGATAGTATCGATTGGACGCCCCAGAAAAGCACTATCGATAGCGGTGGGTTACTATCGATTATCGCTCTTCGTCTAATTTTCTTGCGTCTGAAATGTCAATGTTTTCTTTTAGTTAATCATAATACACCGCTCACTTTAATTACTATCATGTATCAATGTAACACATAACAAAATTGTGACTGCTTATTGAACAGCCGTTTTCATATATTCACTCTCATTGAAACGTTACATTAGTTTTGAAGAAATTATTGTTGAATATCACCAAATCTTGTGGACGCTCTAAAAGCCAAAGTTAATATCCGATTGACTTTAAATTTATACACAGTGTTTAAGGTCATATGACGAAGAATCCTATTGATTTTCAGCAATTTCCGATAATTAGTGCCAGAGTTATGGCCCTTGATCACTTCAAAAAAAATCTTGTAAACGCTCTAGAGGCCAAAGTTAATATCTGATTGACTTTAAATTCATACACAGTGTTTAAGGTCATAGGACGAAGAAGTCTATTGATTTTCAGCGATTTCTGATAATTAGTGCCAGAGTTGTGGCCCTTGATCTCTTCCAAAAATCTTGTGGATGCTCTAGAGGCCAAAGTTGATATCTGATTGACTTTAAATTTATACACAGTGTTTAAGGTCATGAGACGAAGAAGCCTATTGATTTTCAGCGATCTCTGATAATTATTGCCAGAGTTATGGCCCTTGATCACATCAAAAAATCCTGTGGACGCTCTGGAGGCCAAAGTTAATATCCGATTGACTTTAAATTTACACACACTGTTTAAGGTCATGAGACGAAGAAGCCTACTGATTTTCAGCGATTTCAAATAATTACTTCCAGATTTATCTCCCTTGATCACTTCAAAAAACCTTGTGACGCTATAGATGCCAAACTTATCATCCGATTGACTTCAGATTGATTCACAGCGTTTAAGGTGTTGAAACGAACAAGTAGTTTGATTTTCAATGAATTTTGATAACTGAACAGCTAAATCCATGATGTTAAATGTTTCCTATACTAATTGTTAGCGTGGGGCAAAACTTTATAAAAAGCAAACAAATTCTAATGATTTTCAGATGTTTCATTACCAAAAAAAGTAAAAATATGCGACAACCCTTGTTGACTGCCCGGACGATTAAGCTGCTGTGGGCGTATGTTTCGTTGCCTGGCAACCATCTTAATATTGAAATGCAATCCAACGCTCTCATATTGTCATTATAAACTATCTTTGCTGTTCCTGAATGGGATACAAATTGTGTATTGTTATGATTAAGGATATTATTAATAGTTGAAATCCTATATTGTTAATAAAATATTTTTTTTTAATCTAGGCTATATCCAATTACTGTTCCAGATGAACCCAGTTTCAATGACACTAAGGAAATTCAAGAAATATTAAAACTGACTTTTTTCTAGGAACTGTTCAAATTCTCACAAATGAATGACTTCTTAATCAAAAGGTTTTTTTTTTCCAATTAATCCTATATGTGAGTTGAAAGAATTAAAAATAATATTAAAGATGCCTTCCTGTGTGATTTGATGATATATTTAGACCAACCAGCGGCTGCCAGGCAGGATTTGCCCACATTTTCGCGAGATGGATAGAGAACAAGCTAAAAATAGTAAAAAGAAATTGACTTTTCCAACAATCAAGGGTCATAACTCGTGAAGTTACAATTCGATATGCGTAAATATCGGAAGGAACCAAGATCTTTGGATTATTAATACATGTCAAGTTTCATCAAAATCAGATTAAAATTGTGACCTCTACAGGGTCCACAACCTTGATGTACCATATTTCCATTTTATTTGCGTAAAAGCAGTGGCCATTTTGGTCTGATGTTCATGAAATTAGAACTGAGTCTTCATTACGGTGTAACAGTGATATAATCAAACGTATTTTTTAAAACCCTGATAATCAAGGGTCATAACTCGTGAAGTTACAATTCGATATGCGTAAATATCGGAAGGAACCAAGATCTTTGGGTTATAAACATGCATTTCAAGTTTCATCAAAATCAGATTAAAATTGTGACCAACTACAGGGTCCACATTGATGTACCATATTTTCATTTTATTTGCGTAAAAGCAGTGGCCATTTTGTTTGGCAATTTTGGTCTGATGTTCATGAAATTAGAACTGAACCTTCATTACGGTGTGACAATGATATAATCAAACGTTTTTTTTTTAAACCTGGTAATAATTAACCTCCAAAGGGACCACAAGATAATAAAGCTGATTTTTTGTACAATCAGGGGCCATAATTCAGGAAGTTATGATCCGTTGGGCGCAAATATCTAAAGGAACCAAGATCTTTAGGTTATAAACATGTATTTCAAGTTTCATCAAAATTCAGGAAGTTATGGTCCAATGTGCCCGAATATCGGAAGGAACCGCGATCTTTGCGGGTTATAAACTGACATTTCATATTAAAATTGAGATCTCTATCGATATTTGAACCCATCGGATGGTAACTTCCTGAATTATGGCCCCTGATTGTCCGAAAAATCGCCCTTTTTGTCCCTCTGAGTTCAAAATTATTATCCTATTTTAAAAAAAACCATTTGATTATATCACCGTAACATGGTAATGAAGGTCGAGTTCAAATTTCGTGAAAATCGGACCAAAATTGACGGACAAAATGGCCGCTGTTTATACGCAAATAGTGTGAAAATAAGTTATTTTCACGGTTGTGGGCCCTGTAGAGGTCACAATTTTAATTTGAAATGTCAGTTTATAACCCAAAGATCGCGGTTCCTTCCGATATTCGGGCACATTGGACCATAACTTCCTGAATTTTGATGAAACTTGAAATACATGTTTATAACCTAAAGATCTTGGTTCCTTTAGATATTTGCGCCCAACGGATCATAACTTCCTGAATTATGGCCCCTGATTGTACAAAAAATCAGCTTTATTATCTTGTGGTCCCTTTGGAGGTTAATTATTACCAGGTTATAAAAAAAACGTTTGATTATATCATTGTCACACCGTAATGAAGGTTCAGTTCTAATTTCATGAACATCAGACCAAAATTGCCAAACAAAATGGCCACTGCTTTTACGCAAATAAAATGAAAATATGGTACATCAATGTGGACCCTGTAGTTGGTCACAATTTTAATCTGATTTTGATGAAACTTGAAATGCATGTTTATAACCCAAAGATCTTAGTTCCTTCCGATATTTACGCATATCGAATTGTAACTTCACGAGTTATGACCCTTGATTACCAGGGTTTTAAAAAATACGTTTGATTATATCACTGTTACACCGTAATGAAGACTCAGTTCTAATTTCATGAACATCAGACCAAAATGGCCCTTTTTAGCTTGTGGTCCATCTGGAGGTCAAAAAAATTATTATCCGATTTAAAAAACCGTTTGATTATATCACCGTTACATGGTAATGAAGACTGAGTGCATATTTCGTAAAAATCAGACCAAAATTGACCGACAAATTGGCCGCCGCTTGTACCTGTAAAATGTAAAAATATGGTATATAGGTTGCGGAACCTGTAGAGGTCACAATTTTAAATCAATTTTGATGAAACTTAAAATACATGTTTATAACCTAAAGATCTTGGTTCTTTTCGATATTTGCGCATATCGGGTCATAACTTCCTGAATTATTGCACTAATTGTATACGAAAAATCGCCCTTTTTATCTTGTGGGCCCTCTGGAGGTCAAAATTATTATCCGATTTCAAAAACCGTTTGATTATAACACCGTTACAATGTAATGAAGGTTGAGTTCGAATTTCGTGAAAATCAGACCAAATCTGACAGACAAAATGGCCGCCGCTCGTACACGACTACTATAAAAATATGGTATATCAAGGTTGTGGACCCTGTAGAGGTCACAATTTTAATCTGATGTTGATGAAACTTGAAATGCATTTTTATAATCGAAAGATCTTGGTTCCTTTTGATATTCAACGAATAATATCGGATTGTAACTTCCTGAATTATAGCCCCTGATTGTACGCAAAATTGACTTTTTTAGCTTGTGGTCCCTCTAGAGGTCTCAATTATTATCCAATTTTAGAAATAGCCTAATATTAAATGTTTCGTATACTAAACGTTAGCATGGGGCAGAATTTTATTAAAAAAACCAAACAAATTCTAATGATTTTCTGATAATTACTTAATATGCAACAACTATTGTTGACTGCCCGGACGATTTAGCTGCTGTGTGGGCGTATGTTTCGTTGCCTGGCAACCTATTTTTCGTACATCCGGGGCCATAATTCACGAAATTTCGATCGGATACATGCCAATATCGAAAGAAGCCTAGATATACTATTCAAAAAAAGTAGGGGATATTTGATTTTGGGGGCATAATACTAAAATATGCAAATGACTACGAAAAAAGTCACTATAGAACCTAACAGAAGAAACATTTCCAGTTACATGTGACGCCCAAACGCACCAATAGCTACCGCATGGAATGCAGGTGATGCTTGGGATCATCATGGGGCTCCAACCCAAGATTTGCACGACTCTGACTTCGAATGTTACAGTCATTGTGGCATTGAATTCCAGGGTGGAAACATCAGTTTAATTGTTTTAGTGACCAGAAAACAAATTTTGATATGCGTCGGCTTACCCAAAATGAAAGGTTACGTGCCTTGGCATGCTACAGATCGGCACAACACAGGCGGTTGTGGCGCGGACGATGAATGTTTCTCAGTCTGTCATAAGCAGGCTATGGTCCAGATACCGTGATACACAATCTGTACAGGACAGACCACGCTCAGGTCGACCAAGCGCGACAACTTAAGTCCAGGATCGATTTATCCGTACCTTGGCCTTGAGAAATCGTGTCATCACAGCAAATCAGATCAGCGCTCGTCTTCAAACAGACACTGGTGTGAGAGTGAGTGGCCAGACGATTCGGAATCGACTGCATAGGGGTCACCTTCGCGCCCGACGTCCTCGCGTGATCCCTTGTTTGAGAGATCATCACATTCAGGCAAGACGTCGTTGGTGTAGGGATCGTCAACACTGGGATAATCGACGCTGGAGCAATGTGATGTTTTCAGATGAGTCAAGGTTCACTGTTGATTTTTTGGACAGACGTAGGAGGGTGTGGCGTCGTCGAAACGAGCGCTTCCAAGACGTTAACGTCATCAGACATGATCGATTTGGGGGTGGTTCTGTTATGGTGTGGGGAGGCATCACTGTTGCTGGAAGAACGGCTTTACATGTTGTTGCAGGGCGTGTTACAGGCCAGTACTACCCGGACAACATCTTGGCAGTCCATGTTGTGCCGTTCGCACGACGTCATGGCCGCCGTTTCATCTTCCAGGATGACAACGTCACAGGGCCATTAGACGTCTCATTAGGAGTATGCCACGTTGGATCAATGCTTGTTTGGCAAACAGAGGAGGATTTACCCGTTACTGACTTTGTTGTGATGCTGTGGTAACTTTGCTGTTTGACCCCGGGTATCATTTTACCCTTATAATTGTCAGTCTGTGCCTTACTTTGGAATAAATCGATGAATGTGAACTTCATTTCATTTTGTCATTTGTTTCTTCGTCAGTTTCATTAGGTGACTTTAATAACACTTAAAAATCAAATATCCCCTACTTTATTTGAATAGTATATTATGGGGATAAACCTATATTTCAAGTTTTGTCAAAATTGGATAATAATTGTGACCTGTACAGAGTCCACAACTTTGATATAACATATTTTCACACTCTTCGCGTACAAACAGTGGCCATTTTGGCCGTCAATTTTGGTCCAATTTTCACGAAATTCGAACTCAACCTTCATTACCACGTAATGGTGATATAATCAAACAGTTTATTAAATCAGATAATAATTTTGACTTCCATAGGGACCACAAGCTAAAAAGGGTAATTTTTCGGACAATCAGTGGCATTAATTCATGAAGTTACGATTCGATGGGCTAAGATATCAAAAGGAACCAAGAAGATCTTTGGGTTATTAATATATGTCAAGTTTCATCAAAATTGGTTCAAAATTGTGAGCTCTATAGGGGCGAAGATTAGCCCTATTTTCTATAATGCGGGGGTAAGTCAAAATATCGAAATGGTTTTATGCACAGCTCGACCCCCTCTATCGATATAAGTAATAAAATCTCTTTCACCTCGTTTCATTTAATGCAAAATCATGAGTCAAAGTTAGTGAATTTTCCGTATTGTAAATCTCTATGAATGGACTGTCGTACAGGGTAAGCCAGCTTTCTCCAATTGTTCGTCAAATCATTCGCCCATGCTCACTGGTAGCAGCAGTAAACAGCCTCAAGCTAAACTGGTCTCTTTGATGAAGTTTGGCATCCAATCTATGCTGGCCACGCCCGGATCCGCAGAAATTAAAGTTTTTCTTCATTTTTGGCCATTGAATGTGGCACATATCCTACACATGAGAACTAAAATGACTTCATACAATTGAAAGGGTGTACTGAAAACATTAAGGTCCACTCTTTAGCACATAACATAGCAATAAGGGATGTGAGAACCAAATGGGAACTGATATCTTGATGAAGTGGAAACTTTGATCTTAATGTGCTGCCTATTGCTACTGCCTTGATTTCAAACGCATTATTCCAAAAGGACGTAAACATCCCCTGCATGGTACCACACCTAAGGGAAATACATAGAAAGACCGTGCTTTGTCACTTGGAATCAGCTAATTCATACTGGATCAGATAAGTGAAATAAAATACTATTGAAAAAAGGAAGGAATAAATTGTGTCTATGAAATATCAATAAAAACATATGTGTGCTTGACCACAACTAATTTAGTAGAAAATAGTTTGTATGTATACACACAATTAGCCGAAAAGAGTTGTGCGGTGAAGCTCGAGTTGACTGGGTAAAGCCATGGTCTTCAGAAGTCCCCAAACATGCTGCCTTGAGTCTGACATAGCTGTATAATACCTTTACTGAAGGTTTATTTTTTAATCTGGAAGCATTAAAAAATTCTTGTTAGTTTTAGAATTTTTTTCTTCTATTCTAGGTACATGTACATGCCGGAAATGTTATGCTGCCCATAATGAGGAAATGGACCGTGAAAAAACCGCAGGCTAGTTCTTCAAATAAATAATATGGCATGGGGTACAAAATTCAACTTCATCATATGATCATTTTCAGAGCCCAAAATGGATCTTGCCAGACCTTGTAAAACTAAATGTGTACTTGTTTGCTTCGCCAGAATGAGAATTTTCTTACACATCTTTTCATCTGGTTGTCGTATTTCTAAGCCAATAAAAATAGGTTTTATAGATACTGTTTCAAAATGACGTATATGGGGAGTTCCCAAAGAAAAAAAAATTATTAAGAGTAATAAGTGCGAAAATGTTGTATTTTTTTGAAAAAAATCAACTTTGTGTCTAACCTAAGCATTACAATCAAAAGAAATATAGCCAGTAGTGTTTTATGATTAATTACATATTATTGAAATTATTGTTGAGGCTTTACTGTGTGAAATCTATGAAATCGAAGCAGGTAAAGGTGAATATTTTCCGGAGATACGTCTTTGCTGTATAAAATTGCAAATAACGAGCTTTCACTCATTATTTCTGGACTAGATGTTGAGCTTGATATGTGCAGATAGTTACATACTGTTTAAATGGCTACACATACATTTTGTAAATAAATATTTGAGAAAAGTATGACATTTTACATGACATTTTGACGTGACAGTTTTATAAGACATTTTGATTCTTATGCTTGTTTTGGCTCTCCTTGACAATTTTCGCAAAATCCAGATACGACTTTTTGACCCCCCACTGACGATATTTCTATCATGGGCCACCTCTCAAAACATTCTTAATATCAACTGCAACGTACATTTGCCATTGAAATTTTCTTGTATCTACTCTCCGAATGATGGACTGGCTGGTAACAGGGACGAGGCTAGTTGATCAGTTGGACCCTTGATTTCTAAAGAAATTTGTTCAAATTTTGATCCATGCAAATGCTTAGTAAATTATTTTATATGGAATAAGTTTAGAAAATTATTTTATGTGGTTTGAAGTTACTGTGGGAACTGATGACACCCCTCCCACTTTTGGCAGTTCTAAGTACTAGAAGCTGTTAAAGGAATTGGAGGCGGTATGTCAATTCTTCTACCCATAGCTGCAGATGATGTAGTAGCAGTAGATTGATAATGGGTGTTAGAGGCACTACCAGTAGCTGCAGATGATGGATGTCATCAGTTCCAAAGTAATATCAAACCATGTGAAATTATTTAGTTTTAAAAGCCCTGTCAAGATCCATGATGAAGTCGATTTTTGACCCTATGCCATATTATTTATTTGAAGAACTAACCTGGCCCTTTTTACGGTCCATTTCCTCATTATGGACATTGTAACATTTCTAGCATATACCTTAAACAGAAGAAAAAAAAATCTAAAATTAACAAGAATTTTTTTTTTTAATGCTGTCAAAGTTAAACAGAACCCATAGAGCTAGCCTTCAGCAAAGGTATTACATCAGACTCAATGCAGCTAGTTTGAGAACTTCTGAAGTCCATCGCTTAACGCAGTCAATTGTTGTCGATAGGAATAAAAAGATTCTAAAGGCCCATTCTCACGGTGCGACTTGTAGTAACTACTTGTAGTATCGACCCGAGTTGCAGCGTGAGAACACCCTAGTCGTACCAACTTTTACAAGCTCCCAACCAGTTGAAAGCGAGTTGGGTGAAATAGAAACTTCCCTATTTCAGTCAACAGATCGTATGAAATTGACCTATTAGAGACGTCGAGTATTAGTACAAACACGAGTTCTCTCCCCTTGTTGTTTGTAAACATGGACGCGAAGCGCACCCATCAAAGAGCCGCTCAGCAAAACTGAGACAGAGAATTTTGTCAATTTTTACCTCGCACAACCTAACCCAGACGGATTTGGGTTTTCTCTTTTTCTTTTTGTTCTTATTTATCAAATGTAGGGCAATAATAGCCAGTGTCTCTTCCAGGCCCGTAGCCAGGGGGTGGCAAGGGGGGGCAATGCCCCCCTGAAAAAATGTTTTGCCCCCCCCCCCGAAAGAAAATTTGCCAACCATAACTCTAAAATACCTACTGTAGATTGTAACGAGTGTGCCCCTTCCTGAAATCTTCACTGCCCCTCCGAAGCCAGCAAGCTGGCTACGGGCCTGGTCTCTTCGTCGCTTGATGTCGCCATTATGCTAAGACAAGACGAGATTATCGCGAGATTCCAAGTCGTATCAACTCATTTATATACGATTTTGTAATCTACATGTAGTTACTACAAGTCACACCGTGAGAACGGGCCTTAATTGACACATCAAGGTCTTTGCATGGATTCCCCTTAGGTGAGGTATCATGCACTGGATGTTTACATCCTTGTGGAATATTCCGTTTGAGACCAGCACATATCACCTTCCATCTGGAATCGACGAATCAAGATAAGAAAAATACACTTCGTCAAGAAATCAGCTCTCATTCGGTTCTCACATCACTTAATGCTATATGTAATGTGCTAAAGGGTGGACCTTAATGTGATGTTCTTATATTAGTACACTTTTATTACACAGCACAGTCTTTGTATGGATTCCCCTTAGGTGTGGTACCATGCTGGGAATGTTTATGTCCTTTTGCATTTGAGATCCAGGCGGTAGCGACTGGCAGCACAATAAGATCAAAATTTCCACTTCGTCAAGAAACCAGTTCCCATTCGGTTCTTACATCTCTTATTGCTATGTAATGTGCTAAGAGTGGACCTTAATGTTTCTAGTACTCTTTCAATTGTATGAAGTCATTTTAGTTCTTATATGTGGGATATGTGCCACATTCAATGGCCAAAAAAGAAATGTCAATTTTATGCAGTCCCGTGCGCAGCCATCTTGGATTTAATACTAAGCTTCATCAAAGAGACCCGGGTCCGTATTCAAAGGTTTTCTAAAAGTTAAGTAAAAATACTTAATTTTTCCACTTAACCAAGTGTCTTACCTTAAATCAGTATTCAAAGGTTGTATTTTACACATACTTGGCTATGTGAAAACTTAACTGCACACTTAAATTATGGAATACTCACATTCGCCAAAAAGCATGAATTTTTGTATTTATGGAATACCCTCCACTGCCGAAAATCTCGAATTTCTGACATTGCCAGCTAGTTATGCCCCCTTAAGAGCATCGCTATATTTTATTAAATTCTTAGTTTACATCACCAGGAAAGTGTTTGTTGAAATATTATATTGTAACCCATGAAAATAGTATGATTATAATTTAGGATAAATTATGATTGTGTGCATCCTTTGCCGAAACAGCTGTTTTCATAGACTTTTCAAATAGATTACAATAAATAGTGGGAGTCTAATGATGGATATTGTAAGCTTTATTTTTTTAACAATATAACGCGAATAGAAAACAACATATTATTAGCAATACACAATGACGCTTGTCTTCTAAGTTAGACTGGACAAATTATACAGTGTTGTTTGTAAATCTGTCATTTGAGAAATTCACAGATATTGTGTAAGTACCTACACTTTAGATTTTGACAGGTCTGGCATTAACGGTACATGTGTGTACGAAATATTCATGCTTCATTATATTTTACCTAAATAAATACTACCGATTATGTATATATCAGGAACGCGACATTTGACCCTAAAACCTCAGTCATTCGATTAACCAATCAGAATCGTTGTTGCTTTGATTTCTATCGCTGATGGTGATAATGCCTACCCACAATTCCGCGCAAAAAAAGTCAAACCCTCGATTCGACAGACAATTTGATTGGCTGACTCATCATTTCAAGCAGAACACGAGTTAAATAACAAGTCTTTCAGATCCTAATGTAGTAAAGACAAGTAAAACAAAATTTTGAACTATAAAAACGAAACGAAATAGGATTTGTATTTTAATCAGATTGTGTTCCAAGCAAAGGGTGATATAAATTTATTCATACGGGATTTATTTAACTCGCGCTGTCATAAAGTGTAGGGAAATAACTGGTGATTGGTCACCATGGGCCAATCAGAAGCTCGTATTGTTACCTGCTGACACAGCCTATGAAGTTGTAAACAACAACACACATGTAATGGCTGCGTCCATGAATGAACGTGAATCGACTGATACTTCACCAAATTTACACTGTATTGTTCATTACGAAGGATTAAGAAAGAAACGAGAACAACTATTTACAAAAATTCTGTGAATTTGATGGGCAAGGGAAATGGATGACTTGTATGGTTCCTGATTTTTTGCCATTTGTGATACAATTATCAATTTGTTAAAACAACACTTTATTGTTGGTTTGAGTAGTCATATTAAAACAAACAATTGTCCATTTATTAACAAAAAAACACAACACTTTTTTATTGGTTGGAGTAGTCATATTAAAACAAACACAATTATAAATTTATAGAGAAAGAAAATGAAAATCTCTGGTTACAATCCAACCAGGGTGTAGCGAGAGTGGAGACAATCTGGAACCTAGCTCTCCAAAGAAATTACGATCAAAAACCAGAATACATACAGTCACTTCAGCTGCTCCTGAAGCAAAAAGAAAGAGTAAATCGGTGCTGCCTGTTGTGTGTATTATATGATTGGGACCCTGGCTGATTGGGACCACGACAAGGCTCATTGGGACCATTATTTAAATGACGAGAATATTTAAAATATGTTTGCGTATATTTGATAAGACAAAAATGTCAATAGTATAATTACTTCAATACCAACGAGATAATTCACGGAGAAGATGCTCCATATTCTTGGCCTTTTCCATCATATTTATATATTCTGATGTGACTAGTCATAACGGCCAAAAACGGGTTTGGTCAAAACGGCCATACTTTAGTCATAACGGCCAAACAGTTTTAGAACAGGAGCCCAGAGGGTCGAACCTACACGAACGAGGTACCAATATCTGACCATATAGGCATCTACATACTAACCTGGGATGCACAGAAGTGGGCATCTCCCGGGGTCCAGTCCATGGATGTGACCCTGGTGACCCCTATAATGACTCCCAAAATGGGTTAAATTCATACATTCGAGGTACTGGTCAAAACCAATTTTAAATGAAAGAATACACTCTACTGAGTACGAAATTGCCCATAACAGACAATTTTGGCCATGGGATGGCCCAAACTGACACCCCAAATATGAACCCCAGAGGACTTGAAAAAATAGGTTGCCAGGCAAGGAAACATACGCCCACACAGCAGCTAAATCGTCCGGGCAGTCAACAAGAATTGTCGCATATTAAGGAATTATCAGAAAATCATTAGAATTTGTTTGGTTTTTATAATCAAACGTTTTTTTTAAATAAGGTAATAATTGTGACCTCTAGAGGGACCACAAGCTAATAAAGGCGATTTTTCGTACAATCAGTGGCCATAATTCAGGAAGTTACGATCCAATATGCAATGGAACCAAAATCTTTAGTTTATAAACATGTATTTCAAGTTTCATCAAAATTTAATTAAAATTGTGAACTCTAAAGTGTCCACAACCTTGATATAACATACTTTCACACTATTCGCGTACAAACGGCGGCCATTTTGTCTGTCAATTTTGGTCCGATTTTCACGAAATTCTACCTCATTCTTCATTACCATATAACGGTGATATAATCAAACGGTTTTCAAAATCAGATAATAATTTTGACCTCCAGAGGGACCACAAGCTAAAAAGTGAGATTTTTCGGACAATCACGGGCCATAATTCAGGAAGTTACGATCCAATGGGCACAAATATTGAAATGAACCAAGATCTTTGGATTATAAACATACATGTCAAGTTTCATCAAAATCATATTAAAATTGTGACCTCAACCTTGGGTCCACAACCTTGATATAACATACTTTCACACTATTCGCGTACAAACGGCGGCCATTTTGTCTGTCAATTTTGGTCCGATTTTCACGAAATTCTACCTCATTCTTCATTACCATATAACGGTGATATAATCAAACGGTTTTCAAAATCAGATAATAATTTTGACCTCCAGAGGGACCACAAGCTAAAAAGTGAGATTTTTCGGACAATCACGGGCCATAATTCAGGAAGTTACGATCCAATGGGCACAAATATTGAAATGAACCAAGATCTTTGGATTATAAACATACATGTCAAATCATATTAAAATTGTGACCTCAACCTTGGGTCCACAACCTTGATATAACATTTTGTCCGTCAGTTTTGGTCCGATTTTCACGAAATTCGATCTCAACATTCATTGCAGTGTAACGGTGATAAAATCAAACGTTTTTTTTTAAATCGGGTAATAATTTTGACTTCCAGAGGGACCACAAGCTGATAAAGGCAATTTTTCGTACAATCAGGGGCCATAATTCAGGAAGTTACTATCCGATATGCGCAAATATTGAAAGGAACCAAGACCTTTGGGTTATAAACATGTCAAGTTTCATCAAAATCGAATTAAAATTGTGACCTCTACTGGGTCCACAACCTTGATAAAACATATTTTCACACTATTCACGTACAAACTGCGGCCATTTTGTCCGTCAATTTTGGTCTGATTTTCACGAAATTCGAACTCAACCTTCATTACCATGTAATGGTGATATAATCAAACGGTTTTTTAGATAATATTGACCTCCAGAGGGACCACAAGCTAAAAAGGGCGATTTTTCGGGCAATCAGGGGCCATAATTCAGGAAGTTACGATCCGACGGGCGCAAATATCGAAAGGAACCAAGATCTTTGGTCTTTGGGTTATAAACATGCATGTCAAGTTTTATCAAAATCGGTTCAAAATTGTGACCTCTATAGGGTCCACAAGCTAAAAACGTTATTTTTCGTACAATCAGGGACCATAATCCATAAGTTTTGATCCGATACATGCCAATATCGAAAGGAACCGAGATCTTATGGGGATAAACCTATATTTCAAGTTTCGTCAAAATCGGATAAGAATTGTGACCTGTAGAGAGTCCACAAACAAATTGTGGACGGACGGACGTCCGGACGGACAGGGGCGACGACATAATACGTCCACATGAAAATGTGGGCGTATAAAAACTGATTAAGAGCAACAACTCGTTATGTAATTATCAGAAAATCATTAGAATTTGATTGCTTTTTATAAAGTTTTACCCCACGCTAACAATTGAATTAGTATATATACATGAAACATTTAAAATCATGGATTTAGCTGTTCAGTTATCAAAATTCATTGAAAATCAATATACTTATTCGTTTCAACACCTTAAACTCTGTGTATCAATCTGAAGTCAATCAGATGATAAGTTTGGCCTTTAAAGCGTCCACAAGATTTTTTGAAGTGATCAAGGGCCATAACTCTGGCACTAATTATCGGAAATCGCTGAAAATCAATAGGCTTCTTCGTCTCATGACCTTAAACACTGTGTATAAATATAAAGCCAATCGGATATTAGCTTTGGCCTCTATAGCGTCCACAAGATTTTTTGAAGTGATCAAGGGCCATAACTCTGGTAGTTATTATTGGAAATCGCTGAAAAACAATAGGCTTCTTCGTCTCATGACCTTAAACACTGTGTGTAAATTTAAAGTCAATCGGATATTAAGTTTAGCCTCTAGAGCGTCCACAAGCAATTGTGGACGCCGGACCGACGGACGGACGGACGGGGGCGACGACAATATACGACCACATTTCAATGTGGGCGTATAAAAAGGCGATTTTACGTGTAATCAGGGGCCATAATTCAGGAAGTTAAGATTCGATATGCGCAAATATCGAAAGGAACCAAGATCTTTGGGTTATAACCATGCATTTCAAGTTTCATCAAAATCAAATTAAAATTGGGACCTCTACAGGGTCCACAACCTTGATTATACCTTTTTTTAACAGTATTTGCGTTCAAACGGCGGACATTTTGTATGGCAATTTTGGTCCGATATTCCCGAAATTCGAACTCAACCTTCCTTAGGGTGTAACGGTGATATAATCAAACGTTTTTTTAAATAATAATAATAAACATGGATGTCAAGTTTCATCAAAATCGGTTCAAAATTGTGACCTCTATTGGGTCCACAACCTATAGATAGGCTGGCACTGCCAGGCAGGATACGCCCACATTTTCGAGAGATGGATAGAGAACAAGAAATACCAAAAGTGATTTTTCCTACATCATTAAGTCCTGTATTTCATATTGTATTGGGAGCAGCCATTTTGTTGGTCAGTTCCAGTCTGATATTTATGAAATTTGAAGCCGACAATGATTATGGTGTGATGGTACACAACCTAGAAATGTGACTTTTCGTCAAAATCGGATAAGAATTGTGACCTGTAGAGAGTCCACAACCATGATATACCATATTTTTTACACTATTCGATATTGGCATGTATCGGATCAAAACTTCATGGATTATGGCCCCTGATTGTACGAAAAATCACGTTTTTAGCTTGTGGACCCTATAGAGGTCACAATTTTGAACCGATTTTGATGAAACTTGACATGCATGTTTGTAACCCAAAGATCTTGGTTCCATACGATATTTGCGGCTATCGGAATGTAATTTCATGAATTATGGCCCCTGATTGTCCGAAAAATTACCCTTTTTAACTTGTGGTCCCTCTGGAGGTCACAATTATTATCCGATTTAAAAAACGTTTGATTATATCACCGTTACACCCTAAGAAAGGTTGAGTTCGAATTTCGGGAATATTGGACCAAAATTGCCATACAAAATGGCCGCCGTTTGTACGCGAATACTGTTAAAAAATGGTATATCAAGGTTGTGGACCCTGTGGAGGTCACAATTTTAATTCGATTTTGATGAAACTTGAAATTCATGGTTATAACCCAAAGATATTGGTTCTTTTCGATATTTGCGCATATCGGATCGTAACTTCCTGAATTATGGCCCCTGATTATACGCAAAATCGCCTTTTTTTTTAGCTTGTGGTCCCTCTGGAGGTCACAATTATTATCCGATTTAAAAAAAACCCGTTTGATTATATCACCATTACACCCTAAGGAAGGTTGAGTCCGATTTTCGGGAATATCGGACCAAAATTGCCATACAAACTGGCCGCCGTTTGTACGCGAATACTGTTAAAAAATGGTATATCAAGGTTGTGGACCCTGTAAAGGTCACAATTTTAATTTGATTTTGATGAAGCTTGAAATTCATGGTTATAACCCAAAGATCTTGGTTCTTTTCGATATTTGCGCATATCGGATCGTAACTTCCTGAATTATGGCCCCTGATTATACGCAAAATCGCCTTTTTTTTTTTTAGCTTGTGGTCCCTCTGGAGATCACAATTATTATCCGATTTTAAAAAAAAAATAGGTTGCCAGGCAACGAAACATACGCCTACACAGCAGCCAAATCGTCCGAGCAGTCAACAAGAGTTGTTGCATCTTAAGTAATCATCAGAAAATCATAATTCAAACTCACCCATAATATACGGTGTAACTGTGATATAATCAAATGTTTTTTTTAAATCAGATAATAATTGTGACCTCCAGAGGGACCACAAGCTAAAAAAGGGTGATTTTTTGTACAATCAGAGGAGATAATTCAGGAAGTAATGATCCGATAGGCGCAAATATCGAAAGGAACCAAGATCTTTGGGTTATAAACATACATGTCAAGTTTCATCAAAATCGATTCAAAATTGTGACCTCTACAGGGTGACGTCCACAACCTTGATATAACATATTTTCACACTATTTGTGTACAAACGGCTGCCATTTTGTCCGTCAATTCTAGTCCGATTTTCTCGAAATTCAACCGCTCTCTCCATTACCATGTAACGGTGATATAGTCAAACGTTTTTTTAAATCGGATAATAATTTTGACCTCCAAAGGAACCAAAAGCTAACAAATCGATTTTTCGGACAATCCGGGGACATAATTCAGGAAGTTATGATCCGATGGGCGCAAATAACGAAAGGAACCAAGATCTTTGGGTTATAAACATACATGTCAAGTTTCATCAAAATCGGTTCAAAATTGTAACCTCTATAAGGTCCACAACCTTGATATAACATATTTTCACACTATTCGCGTACAAACGGCGGCCATTTTGTCCTTCAATTTTGGTCCGATGTTCACGAAATTCATACTCAACCTTCATAACCATAGAATGGTGATATAATCAAACGTTTTTATTAAATCGGATAACAATTTTGACCTCCAGAGGGACCACACGCTAAAAAGGGCGATTTTTCGGACAATCAGGGGCCATATATCAGGAAGTTATTATCCCATGGGCGCAAATATCGAAAAGAACCAAGATCTTTGGGTTATAAACAAACATGTCAAGGGACCAAAAGCTAACAAAAGCGATTTTTCGGACAATCCGGGGACATAATTCAGGAAGTTATGATCCCGATGGGCGCAAATAACGAAAGGAACCAAGATCTTTGGGTTATAAACATACATGTCAAGTTTCATCAAAATCGGTTCAAAATTGTAACCTCTATAAGGTCCACAACCTTGATATAACATATTTTCACATTATTCGCGTACAAACGGCGGCCATTTTGTCCTTCAATTTTGGTCCGATGTTCACGAAATTCATACTCAACCTTCATAACCATAGAATGGTGATATAATCAAACGTTTTTATTAAATCGGATAACAATTTTGACCTCCAGAGGGACCACACGCTAAAAAGGGCGATTTTTCGGACAATCAGGGGCCATATATCAGGAAGTTATTATCCCATGGGCGCAAATATCGAAAAGAACCAAGATCTTTGGGTTATAAACAAACATGTCAAGGGACCAAAAGCTAACAAAAGCGATTTTTCGGACAATCCGGGGACATAATTCAGGAAGTTATGATCCCGATGGGCGCAAATAACGAAAGGAACCAAGATCTTTGGGTTATAAACATACATGTCAAGTTTCATCAAAATCGGCTCAAAATTGTGACCTCTATAAGGTCCACAACCTTGATATAACATATTTTCCCACTATTCGCGTACAAACGGCGGCCATTTTGTCTGTCAATGTTGGTCCGATTTTCACGAAATTCGAACTCAACCTTCATAACC
The DNA here is from genome assembly GCA_948474765.1 of Patella depressa. Taxonomy (NCBI): domain Eukaryota; kingdom Metazoa; phylum Mollusca; class Gastropoda; family Patellidae; genus Patella; species Patella depressa. The sequence continues at coordinate 45,800,978 of OX419715.1, read as the reverse complement.
ATGGAACGGTGATATAATCAAACGTTTTTATTAAATCGGATAACAATTTTGACCTCCAGAGGGACCACACGCTAAAAAGGGCGATTTTTCGGACAATCAGGGGCCATATATCAGGAAGTTATTATCCCATGGGCGCAAATATCGAAAGGAACCAAGATCTTTGGGTTATAAACCAACATGTCAAGGGACCAAAAGCTAACAAAAGCTATTTTTCGGACAATCCGGGGACATAATTCAGGAAGTTTTGATCCCGATGGGCGCCAATAACGAAAGGAACCAAGATCTTTGGGTTATAAACATACATGTCAAGTTTCATCAAAATCGGCACAAAATTGTGACCTCTATAAGGTCCACAACCTTGATATAACATATTTTCCCACTATTCGCGTACAAACGGCGGCCATTTTGTCCGTCAATTCTGGTCCGATTTTCACGAAATTCGAACTCAACCTTCATAACCATGGTACGGTGATATAATCAAACGTTTTTTTTAAATCGGGTAACAACTGTGACCTCCAGAGGGACCACAAGCTAAAAAGGGCAATTTTTCGGACAATCGGGGGCCATAATTCAGGAAGTTACGATCCGATGGGCGCAAATATCAAAAGGAACCAAGATCTTTGGGCTATAAACATACGTCAAGTTTCATCAAAATCGGTTCAAAATTGTGACCTCTACACTGTTCACAAGCTAAAAAAACGTGATTTTTTGTACAATCAGGGGCCATAACCCATGAAGTTACAGTCCGATACATGCCAATATCGAAAGGAACCGAAATCGCAGGGTGATAAACCTATATTTTAAGTTTCATTGAAATCGGATAAAAATTGTGACCTGTAGACTGTTCACAAACAATTGTAGACGGACGGACGAACAGGGGCGACGACAATATACGTCCACATTGAAAATGTGGGCGTATAAAAACGTGATTTTCCGTACAATCAGGGGCCATAATCCATGAAGTTTTGATCCGATACATGCCAATATCGAAAGCAGCCGAGATCTTTTGGGGATAAACCTATTGTGGATGCCGAGCTGGTGAAGACTAGTTCGATGAAGTTCACCCCACTAAATTATTCACATTACACCGCTACAGATCTAAGCTAGTCCCTTTTCAGCATATCGTTACATACGCGCGTCACCGCTTTGATAAAAATAGGTTGCCAGGCAACGAAACATACGCCCACACAGCAGCCAAATCGTCCGGGCAGTCAACAAGAGTTGTCACATATTAAGGAATTATCAGAAAATCATTAGAATTTGTTTGGTTTTTATAATCAAACGGTTTTTTTTTAAATCAGATAATTGTGACCTCCAGAGGGACCACAAGCTAAAAAGAGTGATTTTTCGAACAATCAGGGGACATAATTCAGGAAGTAATGACCCGATGGGCGCAAATATCGAAAGGAACCAAGATCTTTGGGTTATAAACATACATGTCAAATTTCATCAAAATCGATTCAAAATTGTGACCTCTAAAGGGTCCATAACCTTGATATAACATATTTTCACACTATTCGTGTACAAACGGCGGCCATTTTGTCCGTCAATTCCAGTCCGATTTTCACGTAATTCAAACTCTCTCTTCATTACCATGTAGCGGTGATATAGTCAAACGTTTTTTTAAATCGGATAATATTTTTGACCTCCAGAGGGACCACAAGCTAAAAAGGGCAATTTTTCGGACAATCATGGGCCATAATTCAGGAAGTTACGATCCGATGGGCGCAAATATCGAAAGGAACCAAGATCTTTGGGTTATAAACATACATGTCAAGTTTCATCAAAATTGGTTCAAAATTGTGACCTCTATCAGGTCCACAACCTTGATATAACATATTTTCACACTATTCGCGTACAAACGGCGGCCATTTTGTCCGTCAATTTTGGTCCGATTTTCACGAAATTCGAACTCAACCTTCATAACCATGGAGCGGTGATATAATGAAACGTTTTTTAAATCCGATAACAATTTTGACCTCCAGAGGAACCACAAGCTAAAAAGGGCAATTTTTCGGACAATCGGGGGCCATAATTCAGGAAGTTACGATCCGATGGGCGCAAATATCAAAAAGAACCAAGATCTTTGGGTTATAAACAAACATGTCAAGGGACCAAAAGCTAACAAAAGCGATTTTTCGGACAATCCGGGGACATAATTCAGGAAGTTATGATCCCGATGGGCGCAAATAATTTACCAAGATGGCGACTGGAGAAAGTCGTTTTCATCAGCGCTCCGCCTAAAGTTTCAAAACCCCAGAAATACTGCAACGTAATCAAATAAATGAATATAAAGTGAATGTAATGTATTAACCAGTGTGTATTCTTACGAAAAGGATGTATATTTAGTGACCTTTTGTTGGATTTTGTAACACTTTAAGAATGGATATCGATGAATTGGATCAAGAAACTACTCAGGTGAACACCATCTCAGGTGATGTGGAAAGTCCTTTGTTTGACGTTGTTAAAATAAACTCTATAGTCGACAAGGCAGTGAAAGCGGCTGTAAATGAACTTAAAATTGGTCTTACTGCAATCATCAACGAACGACTATCGAAAATAGAAGAAAGAGTAACAGAAGTTGAAATGACCCTTGTAAACGTAGGCAGCGATGTTGATAGCTTCCATGAACGATTCGAGAAGATTGAATCCAGTATAAAAATTAACGATGAAGAGGTAATGTTACTTAAAAATAAAATTAACAATCTTGAACAATATACTCGTAAATCGCATCTAAGAGTTTTTGGCGCCAAGGAGACCGCTGGAGAGAGTTGCATAGAGCTAGTCAACAAAATAATTAAAGAACGATTAAAGATTGATCAGCCGATATAAGGTCCACAACCTTGATATAACATATTTTCACCCTATTCGCGTACAAACGGCGGTCATTTTGTCCGTCAATTTTGGTCCGATTTTCACGAAATTCGAACTCAACCTTCATAACCATGGAACGGTGATATAATCAAACGTTTTTTTTAAATCGGATAACAATTTTGACCTCCAGAGGGACCACAAGCTAAAAAGGGCGATTTTTCGGACAATCAGGAAGTTACGATCCGATTGGCGCAAATATCGAAAGGAACCAAGATCTTTGGGTTATAAACATGCATTTCAAGTTTCATCCAAATCGGTTCAAAATTGTGACCTCTACACTGTTCACAAGCTAAAAACGTGATTTTTCGTACAATCAGGGGCCATAACCCATGAAGTTACAGTCCGATATATGCCAATATCGAAAGAAACCGAGATCTTAGGGTGATAAACCTATATTTTAAGTTTCATCGAAATCGGATAAAAATTGTGACCTGTAGACTGTTCACAAACAATTGTGGACGGACGGACGTCCGGACGAACAGGGGCGACGACAATATACGTCCACATGAAAATGTGGGCGTATAAAAACCCATGATATGTCCATAAGAACTATGAAACTGTAACATAACAACTATTTATTCACCATTACATTTAGCCATTTCACAAAGGTTCACTGGTTACAAGTCATATTCTGATAGATACATACATAGATAATCTTAGCGTTTGCATTTGTGTTAACTAGCGGTAGAAAACAGTACGCTGTCACCAGCTCACATCACGCACTTTCATCTTCACTTTCATCGCACATGTTCTCAACATCCGCTCGGTTGCTAAGCAATTGACTCGATTTATTAGACACTAGGTACTATTCTACATGATGCAATTAGACTCGATTAACTCACATTTAACTTAATATACTGCATGTATGCACAGACACATTATATTGCCATATGTAGATTTTGAACATTACATTCCGGCCCCTATCTTATTATAACAAAGAATAAGATATAAAAATATTACAATGTTCAAAGATCAAAAATAAACAAGAAACTCTTAACTAGAGTGAATTCACTAAGCTAACTCACTTAACAAATACTGTTTCACAATTCAGCATTCACACTTCACAGCACATTATAATCAAACTAAACAAATGAGTAAAACTGTAATTTACAACGAAATAAATAATAATGTTATAAAGAATGATGTCACAATCTACAAATTCACAAGTTAAGTTTTACTGAGGTTCACAACTAAAGTTAAAGATTACATATTTCACATATACATGTATAATGAAAAGTTCAATAGTCACACAGATTTCACAAATTAAAGTTAACTTTAAACTTAAAAGTTATGACATTCTAAAATATTTAGAAAGTTCACGGGTTCACAGTTCAGCACGATTCACAGTTCAGCACGATTCACAGTTCAGCACGATTCACAGTTCACTCATCTTGCTCTAATAAAGATAGGTTGCCAGGCAACGAAACATACGCCCACAACAGCTAAGTCGTCCGGGCAGTCAACAAGGGTTGTCGCATATTGTTTCTTTTATCAGTAAGGAGAACATTTACAACACATGATAATCTTATTACGAGTAATAGGCCATTAAATAATTATCAGAAATGATTAGAATAGTTTTGATGGTTTGTCTCAAGGCCTTTGTCCACAAGATATTTCAAAGTGATCAACTGCCAAAATATCAGATATCACTGAAAATCAAATAGGATTCTTCGTATCATGACCCTAAACACTGTGTACAAATTTAAAGTCAATCGGATATTAACTTTAGCCTTTAGAGCATTCACAGGGTTTTTCAAAGTGATCAAGGGTCATAACTCTGGCAGTAATTATCGGATATCGCTGAAAATAAATAGGCTATTTTGTATCATGACCGTAAATAGTGTGTATAAATTTAAAGTCAATCGAATATTAACTTTAGATTTTTCAAAGTGATCAAGGGTCATAACTCTGGCAGTAATTATCGGATATTGCTGAAAATCAATAATATTCTTTGTATCATGACTTTAAACACCGTGTATAAATTTAAATTCAATCGGATATTAACTTTAGCCTCTAGAGCGTTCACAAGATTTTTCAAAGTGATCAAGGGTCATAACTCTGGCAGTAATTATCGGATATTGCTGAAAATCAATAATATTCTTTGTATCATGACTTTAAACACCGTGTATAAATTTAAATTCAATCGGATATTAACTTTAGCCTCTAGAGCGTTCACAAGATTTTTCAAAGTGATCAAGGGTCATAACTCGGGCAGGAATTATCGGATATTGCTGAAAATCAATAGGCTTCTTCGTCTCATGACCTTAAACACTGTGTATAAATTTAAAGTCAATCGGATATTAACTTTAGCCTCTAAAGCGTTCACAAGATTTTTCAAAGTGATCAAGGGTCATAACTCTGACAGTAATTATCAGATATCACCGAAAATCAACGTGGGCGTATAAAAAGCATAATTTAGTTATAGGTCTAACCAAAGTAGTGGTCTTTGTCCTTAGCTGTACACTCCTCACTAGACCTTGTTTATTTGGATATACATCAATAATAACACCCATAAGCCACGAACATCTAGGTGCATTATCGTCCACTATCAAAACTACGTCACCTATTTTAAAGTTCCTATTTGGTTTTAGCCACTTTTGTCTTTGTTGCAACATTGGGAGATATTCCCTAGTCCACCGTTTCCAAAATAACTCGGCTAGATATTGTATCTGCCGCCATCTAGTTTTGAGTAAATGTCACTCCCATACACCCAGGGCTCACACTGTCGGTCGCCAAAGTCGCAATTTGCGATAAAAAAGATAGGTTGCCAGGCAACGAAACATACGCCCACAGCAGCTAAATCGTCCGGGCAGTCAACAAGGGTTGTTGCATATTTTTACTTTTTTCGGTAATGAAACATTTGTAATACACTAAAAACTGATTAAGAGTAACAACTCATTATGTAATTATTAGAAAATCATTAGAATTTGATTGCTTTTTATAAAGTTTTACCCCACGCTAACAATTAGTATATACATGAAACATTTAATATCATGGATTTAGCTGTTCAGTTATCTAAATTCATTGAAAATCAAAATACTTGTTCGTTTCAACACCATAAACTCTATGTATCAATCTGAAGTCAATCGGATGGTAACTTTGGCCTCTATAGCGTCACAAGAATTTTTGAAGTTATCAAGGGAGATAACTCTGGCAGTAATTATTTGAAAGCGTTCACAAGATTTTTCAAAGTGATCGGCTTCTTCGTCTCATGACCTTAAACACTGTGTATAAATCTAAAGTCAATCGGATATTAACTTTGGCCTTTAGAGCGTCCACAAGATTTTTTGAGGTGATCAAGGGCCATAACTCTGGCACTAATTATCGGAAATCGCTGAAAATCAATAGGCTTCTTCGTCTCATGACCTTAAACACTGTGTATAAATATAAAGCCAATCGGATATTAGCTTTGGCCTCTATAGCGTCCACAAGATTTTTTGAAGTGATCAAGGGCCATAACTCTGGTAGTTATTATTGGAAATCGCTGAAAAACAATAGGCTTCTTCGTCTCATGACCTTAAACACTGTGTATAAATTTAAAGTCAATCGGATATTAAGTTTAGCCTCTAGAGCGTCCACAAGCAATTGTGGACGCCGGACCGACGGACGGACGGACGGGGGCGACGACAATATACGACCACATTTCAATGTGGGCGTATAAAAAGGCGATTTTACGTGTAATCAGGGGCCATAATTCAGGAAGTTAAGATTCGATATGCGCAAATATCGAAAGGAACCAAGATCTTTGGGTTATAACCATGCATTTCAAGTTTCATCAAAATCAAATTAAAATTGGGACCTCTACAGGGTCCACAACCTTGATTATACCTTTTTTTAACAGTATTTGCGTTCAAACGGCGGACATTTTGTATGGCAATTTTGGTCCGATATTCCCGAAATTCGAACTCAACCTTCCTTAGGGTGTAACGGTGATATAATCAAACGTTTTTTTAAATAATAATAATAAACATGGATGTCAAGTTTCATCAAAATCGGTTCAAAATTGTGACCTCTATTGGGTCCACAACCTATAGATAGGCTGGCACTGCCAGGCAGGATACGCCCACATTTTCGAGAGATGGATAGAGAACAAGAAATACCAAAAGTGATTTTTCCTACATCATTAAGTCCTGTATTTCATATTGTATTGGGAGCAGCCATTTTGTTGGTCAGTTCCAGTCTGATATTTATGAAATTTGAAGCCGACAATGATTATGGTGTGATGGTACACAACCTAGAAATGTGACTTTTCGTCAAAATCGGATAAGAATTGTGACCTGTAGAGAGTCCACAACCATGATATACCATATTTTTTACACTATTCGATATTGGCATGTATCGGATCAAAACTTCATGGATTATGGCCCCTGATTGTACGAAAAATCACGTTTTTAGCTTGTGGACCCTATAGAGGTCACAATTTTGAACCGATTTTGATGAAACTTGACATGCATGTTTGTAACCCAAAGATCTTGGTTCCATACGATATTTGCGGCTATCGGAATGTAATTTCATGAATTATGGCCCCTGATTGTCCGAAAAATTACCCTTTTTAACTTGTGGTCCCTCTGGAGGTCACAATTATTATCCGATTTAAAAAACGTTTGATTATATCACCGTTACACCCTAAGAAAGGTTGAGTTCGAATTTCGGGAATATTGGACCAAAATTGCCATACAAAATGGCCGCCGTTTGTACGCGAATACTGTTAAAAAATGGTATATCAAGGTTGTGGACCCTGTGGAGGTCACAATTTTAATTCGATTTTGATGAAACTTGAAATTCATGGTTATAACCCAAAGATATTGGTTCTTTTCGATATTTGCGCATATCGGATCGTAACTTCCTGAATTATGGCCCCTGATTATACGCAAAATCGCCTTTTTTTTTAGCTTGTGGTCCCTCTGGAGGTCACAATTATTATCCGATTTAAAAAAAAACCCGTTTGATTATATCACCATTACACCCTAAGGAAGGTTGAGTCCGATTTTCGGGAATATCGGACCAAAATTGCCATACAAAATGGCCGCCGTTTGTACGCGAATACTGTTAAAAAATGGTATATCAAGGTTGTGGACCCTGTAAAGGTCACAATTTTAATTTGATTTTGATGAAGCTTGAAATTCATGGTTATAACCCAAAGATCTTGGTTCTTTTCGATATTTGCGCATATCGGATCGTAACTTCCTGAATTATGGCCCCTGATTATACGCAAAATCTAAAGTCAATCGGATATTAACTTTGGCCTTTAGAGCGTCCACAAGATTTTTTGAGGTGATCAAGGGCCATAACTCTGGCACTAATTATCGGAAATCGCTGAAAATCAATAGGCGTCTTCGTCTTATGACCTTAAACACTGTGTATAAATTTAAAGCCAATCGGATATTAACTTTGGCCTCTAGAGCGTCCACAAGATTTTTTGAAGTGATCAAGGGCAATAACTCTGGCACTAATTATCGGAAATCGCTGAAAATCAATAGGCTTCTTCGTCTTATGACCTTAAACACTGTGTATAAATTTAAAGTCAATCGGATATTAACTTTGACCTTTAGAGCGTCCACAAGATTTTTTAAAGAGATCAAGGGCCATAACTCTGGCACTAATTATCGGAAATCGCCGAAAATCAATAGGCGTCATTGTCTTATGACCTTAAACGCTGTGTATAAATTTAAAGTCAATCGGATATTAACTTTGGCCTCTAGAGCGTCCACAAGATTTTTTGAAGTGATCAAGGGCCATAACTCTGGTAGTTATTATCGGAAATCGCTGAAAAACAATAGGCTTCTTCGTCTCATGACCTTAAACACTGTGTATAAATTTAAAGTCAATCGAATATTAACTTTAGCCTGTAGAGCGTCCACAAGCAATTGTGGACGCCGGACCGACGGACGGACCGACGGACGGACGGACGGACGGACGGACGGGGGCGACGACAATATACGACCACATTTCAATGTGGGCGTATAAAAATGAAAGTGGCGATTAAAATTTGATTTTTGCGATAAAGTTTTACGGTACTGGCGATTCTTTTTGAGAACTGGCGGGAAAAAATCTTAAAATTCTAATCGTATTCATAATGTTTTAACCATTATTGAGTGTCAATCACGTGGCTAAACACAATAATAAATTAATCAACTGGCTGATAATCCGGATAGCGTCGCCGAGTAATACTAATCAATTGTCTCGGATTAATGATTAGTTGATTGATAATTGCCAATGATGTATATTAAACCTATCTCGCGTCACTATTTAATCTTAATGATTAAATTAAGCGATGATTATTTGATGTTTCGTTTCGCTTAAAACGAAGAAAGGTAATACATGTAACCAAAATGGCCGACAATTCTATCGAAAAGAAGTAAATATAGTTCAATTCCGTTTACTGTGGCATCATATACGGCATGTAAAACATACAAGTATGCCTATTGGATATCAATATTTCAAATTATCGTATCATCATGGTCGAAAACGCATGAACTAGGCTACTTGAATATGGGCGATTCTTGAGCGAGAAAGCGGTTCTCCATTTGTATCATATTACCGCCGCTAAAATGGTCTAAAGGTGAACGACGGGTATAATTGTAAACATTTCTTACAAATATAATTAAGTACATATCATTCTATCAGAGATTCAGATACCGTTACGGTACCTGAAAATAACAATAGTTCTATTGTACACGCAATCCTTGGACGAGATTAGACGTGTAAATATTTAATATATAGTGCAATACGGCGATGTTCAAAGAGACTAAAGTTACCAAAAGTAAAATCCGATCTTAGTAAACCAAAACTGTGCTAAATGTATTATGCAAAGACTGATTTGTTAAACGTTGTTGTATATTGTATATATTGGTAATTGTTTTATAATAAGCCTAACTGAGACATAAAATTGTTAGATATTGTATAATTTTTTGTATACATGACCACTCGGACCAAAGACCACTCGGACCAAGACCACTCGGACCAAAACGAAGACCACTCGGACCAAACAAATAGACCACTCGGACCAAACAAAAAGACTACTCGGACCACAATAAAAAGAATACTCGGACCAAGTATTTTTATAGATAATTAATTGTTAATATGACTACTCGGATCGCTAATAAATAAAGTACTCGGACCAAACAAAAAGACTACTCGGACCAAGTGTTTTAATAGGATTACATGTCATTTCGGACAATTTAAAACACGGACAATTTAAAACACGAAAGAAAATATTTATTAACATGGGTTGATCCGAGTGGTCTTCCAACGTAAATTGAACGGTCCGAGAGGCAACAAATATTGTTTTTTGTGGTTGGTCCGAGTGGTCTTTTGGGTTGGTCCGAGTAGTCTCCGTTTTGGTCCGAGTGGTCTTTTTTTGGTCCGAGTTAATATGACTACTCGGATCGCTAATAAATAAAGTACTCGGACCAAACAAAAAGACTTCTCGGACCAACTGTTTTAATAGGATTACATGTCATTTCGGACAATTTAAAACACGGACAATTTAAAACACGAAAGAAAATATTTATTAACATGGGTTGGTCCGAGTGGTCTTCCAACGTAAATTGAACGGTCCGAGAGGCAACAAATATTGTTTTTTTTTAGGTTGGTCCGAGTGGTCTTCCAACGTAAATTGAACGGTCCGAGAGGCAACAAATATTGTTTTTTGTGGTTGGTCCGAGTGGTCTTTTGGGTTGGTCCGAGTAGTCTCCGTTTTGGTCCGAGTGGTCTTTTTTTTGGTCCGAGTGGACTTGGTCCGAGTGGTCTTTGGTCCGAGTGGTCCGGATACCAATTTTTTATCACATATTTTTGGCGGATAAAATATTCAAGTTGGCGGAAAAAATATATGAACATTTCTTTACATAAAAATTATCATCCATTTTGGCGGAAAAAAATTGAAAGCCAGTGTGAGCCCTGCATACACCACCGTGGTGAGAGACAGTAGGAGGGTTAAAATGCCACTTAAAGTTAAGTTCTACAGCAAATCTGTTAAGATCGTCTTGATTAAGTTCTTTCACACCATCGCGTAGTTCCTTACTTGCACTTACTAAATTAGTTCCATTGTCAGAAAATATGTCCTTCGGCACACCCCTTCTAGCAATAAACCGACGGATAGCACTAACACAAGAACTAGTATCAAAAGACGTTGACACCTCTATATGGATGGCACGGGTAGTAAAACATGTAAATATCACTCCATACCGCTTTTTCACCGATCGACCTACTTTAATCTCGAAATGACCAAAGTAGTCGATGCCTACACTAGAAAATGCTTTAAGATCAGCTTGAACGCGAGTTTTAGGCAAATCAGCCATCTTTTGCTGACCAGCACGAGAATTTATTTTACGACATATGACACAGTTACGGATTATCTCTTTCACTAAAACACCAGATCTTATGATCCAGAATCTCTGACGTATCTCAGCACTACTCAGCAGTCGTATGATTACGACCCTGGTGACCTACTTTATGATGAAAGTATTTAACAATTAAGGTCGACACATGATTATTCTTCGGGAGAATAATTTGATGTTTAGCATCACTAGGAATGTCAGCATTTCTTAATCTGCCACCGACACAGATTAGACCATTTAAAAACACAGGATCCAAATTCGACAAAGCACTATTGGACTTCACAGAATTATTTTTTATCACCAGAGATTATTTTGTAATCTTCACAAAAAACAGATTTCTGAATACACTGAATGATAGATTTCTCAGCACTTGATACATCATCCACGGTCAAGATTCCATTCCGTAAGCTATTAGGAATTTCGAGTTTTTGGCTTTTCAATTTTAAAATAGCCTTTAGTCTTAACCACCACGATATACCGCGTTTAAGACGATTCCAGTTCGAATAATGATTAAATAACTTGTTTACATCGTTTTGATTCACCTTGATACACCCGACGTTTATTTCACTCACAGTTTCATTGTCAAGTTTTTCACTAAATACTGGCATAGGCGGCCATTTCTCAGATGACTCATACAGAAAACCTGGACCCGTTATCCAGTCGACAAATTTAAGGCCATCTACACTAAGGCCTCGAGATGCATGATCAGCGGGGTTCTGCTTAGACGGAACATACCTCCATTGATCAATTACCGATCCATCACGTATTACTGCTAAGCGATTAGACACGAACACCTGATAACGCGCTTTCTCATTCGCGATATACTTCAATACCATCTGGCTGTCTGTCCAGAAGTACACTTGGTTCACTGGAATAGTCAATTCCATATTCAACATATTGTTAATTCTTACAACTGACGTAGCAGCTGATAATTCAAACTTTACAATTGTGTGCGGTTTAATAGGCGCGACACGTGATCTCCCCATCACAAATGACACATGAACTTCACCACGGTCACTTTCAAATCTTACATAAGTAACCATTGCGTATGCATTTTGCGATGAATCTGCGAAATGATGCAATTGTGTATTCACAATATTACCGAAAGACTTCGGCTTTAAACAGCGATCAATTGACACGTTTTCTAAGTTCGGTAAATCATTTACCCAGTTTCTCCAATCGCGTTCATGTTTTTCTGGTATTTCTTGATCCCAACCAAGTTTTTCGCGACATAAATCTTGAATAATTAACTTAGCACGAAGAACGAACGGAGAAGCGAACCCAAACGGGTCGTACACAGAACTCATAACCGATAAAATGTTACGACGAGTTGCTTTTGGATTCATAGAGCTGACACTTAATTCAATTTTATCGTCTTCGACACTCCATTTCACACCCAATGCACGTTGCACTGGTAAATTGTCAATGATATTGTCGAAATCCAAGTTTTTGGTTTCATCAACTCTATCAGATGCCGGGATAGTTTTCATCAAATTGCGACTGTTACTGACCCATTTTGTCAAATTAAAACCACCGGATCTTAATACAGTACGAATATCTTTCACTAAGGAAATGGCTTCAGATTCACTCGGCAACGATTTTAAAAAGTCATCCACGTAAAAATCATTGTTGATTGAGTCAATGACACTTTGATCTACTTTACCTATATTGTCACTTGCTACACGTTTGAGAGCGAAATTGGAACAGCTCGGAGAACTGACAGCTCCAAATACGATATTCAGTTAATGTTTGATTTATGTCCCCTTTTGGCCACCATAAAAATCTCATAAAGTCCACATCAGATTTACTAACTCTGACATGATAAAACATGCTCTCTATATCGCTCATAACAGCAAAATAGTCTTGTCGCCATCTTAAAAGCACACCGAGTAATTTATTTGTCAAGTCAGGGCCTGACAATAATTGTTCATTGAGAGATGTATTATCATACATCAAAGGGCAGTTAAATACCACTCTCACCTTATTGGGTTTTCTTGGATGCACAACATTATGATGATTTAAATACCATACTTTACCATCTAGTTTCACCAATTCACCTTTTGGCACTTTTTCGGCATAGTTTTTCGATTCTAAATTATTCATGAAATCAGTATATTGCTTATGAAGAGATTCATTGACACTTAACCTCTTTCTCAGTTTATAAGCGAACACTTCGGCTTGAAGTCTGTTATTTGGCATCACAACATCACGATTTCTTAAAGGCAGATTGGTTTCATAATGTCCATCTTTTAATTTTATAGAATTGTCCATAATACTGATAAACCGTTTATCTTCTACAGACATGAATTGTCGGTCATCACATAGCCTTTCACCGAATTCAAGATTAAAGTACTTTTTAACTTGTAGCTCTAAATTATGATCAACATGACAATAATTAACACTAATATGATTTTCAAATTTCCCGTTAAGACCGTAGAACAACCAACTCAAAGGTGATCTTACAGCATACGGTTCACCGAGGTTGCCTGTACGAATCTCGAGTGGCTGTGTCGCCAATGGAAAGTTCACACCAATCATCACTGTCACTTTGGGTATACAGTTACCACCCAAATCCGGTAATTTAATGTCCTTGAAATGTTCCCATTTATTGATATCGGACTGTTGAGGTGCATCCTTCATAGTAACTGGAAATTCATCCCTTATGTACGCCGGAGGCAAATCATAAAATGCTTTACCACAAACATCACTAACTTGTACAAGATCAGTCACTATACTAGTGTTTATAGTCTCTTCCAAATTAATGGTTTTTAACACAACTTGAGTTTGTTTACATCTGAGTTTCAGATGATATGAAATCTCATTGTTAAAAAATAACACACCCGAGCCATTATCTACGAAGGCACAGGTTGAAACTATATCGTCATTCACTTTTGGTTTTAGGCAGATAGGAACAATTGCCATTAAAGGGTTTCCACCCATAATTTCAGCTTATAACACAACCCGAGGTTATTTTGTAGTTCGTATTATCAATACTTTTCTTGACACTGGTTTCACTATTATTATAATTAAAGTTTTTCCTGTCCCTTGCAGGATCATGCATAACAGTTTGGTGAGTTCTCGTACACTTGTCACATTTTGACCATTCAGGATTTGGACACGTATCCTTCATATGACCAGGATGGCATGCATAACACAAACCAAGTTTTCTTACTGACATATCACGATCAAATTGAGAAATTCCAGCAAATCGTCTACACTGCAATAAAGAATGATACGTTTGTTGTCCACAATAAAGGCATGGCGACTTTGCTGCTAGATTTTCACGTTTCGTACCATGTTGTACCACAGGTTGAATGTTTGTTGCGTTCACTCTCCTTTGTGGGATTTTTGGTTGAACGCTGAATGACTGATAATCTGATCTCTGTTGGTAACCCAATCCACTAACTCTCGGATCGTTCTCGTTCCTTGATAAAACACCCACGAAATTTTCAAAGTCAATTAATGTAGGAGAACGATTTTCCTTTTCACGGAGTCGACCAACTTCCGAAATCCACTTTTGTTGTATGGCTATAGGCAGTTTACTACACAATGTCTTAATAAATTCAAACCCATCAAGAAAGTTCATGTCTTTATTATTTTGTTTTGAATTAACACAATTGGTTAAGAATATTGAAAACTTTCTTAACCCCACTTTATCACCATTCTGAATTTTCGACCAATGTTCAGCTTTTGATGCAAATGCAGAGGCTATGAGTTGCGAATTACCATAGTCCCTGTCTAACAGTGTTCTTGCTTCACGATACGCATCAACAGGCGGTTCTATCAAAGGGCAAAATTTGATCAGTTCGTGTGCTTCACCCTTTGTGTATTTTAACATAAATTCTAAAAGTCTAGCAGGGTCACTAGTGTTCCGTTCAATAATAAATTGAAAATTCTTCACACATGTTCGATAAGATAACACATCAGTTCCATCAAAATAATGTAATTCCTGACTAAGAAGTACTTGGTCCCTCTGATTTTCAACAAGTTTAGCTAATATATCGGATATATCAACATTATTCACAGCCGTTTTAGGGCAATTATCAGAACTCACAGGGATTTCCGGTTGAATATTCACACATCTTTCAGGTTCAGTCACAGGATTAGGATCACTACTATGAGAATGTTCAGGAATTATAGATTTTTGTTTGCAAGTTACTTCTGAATCTGACACTCTACTTTTATTTTCTAAGACTGTTGCTATTTCTGTTGCTGCTTTAAGTTGTGCCCGCAGACGTATTTCTTTTTGTTTTCTGTCGATTTCTTTTTGTTTTCTGTCGATTTCCTTTTGTTTTCTGTCGATTTCTTCCTTGGCTCGCTGCATTTCAAGTTTTTGTTTTTCTAGTTGATTGGATTCTTCCAAAGCAAACAATTCCTCTTTTAATTTAATTGCACGCATTTTGGCTCTAGAGGCTGAAGAAATTTTACTCCCTTTGCTACTAATATTCGAGATACTATCTTCGGGATTCACAGTGGGTTTATCATCAACCATAGACATAGTACCAGCCCCGTCCGTATGGCGCACGTGCTGCTGTCACTTGTTCGTCATGAATACCGGCCCCGTGCAGGTCAGTCAGCCTGTCGTCATTCTCAGTTATTTCAATGTCATTTTGTATCACATCATCGGAAATCAATCCAGGATCCGAGACAGTTTTACGAATAGAATTTGTACTTGCAATTTCTATGTATGGCTCCAAAACAGGCGGAGGTGGAGTTCTGTTTCCCGCTTCACGTTGCTCCATTCCAGACATCAGAAAAACACAAATTAATGTCACAAAAGTGAAAGTCACACAACACGATGTTTTCATCGAAATGTCAATTTCAGATGTTTTCTACTTGATTATGTGGATGCCGAGCTGGTGAAGACTAGTTCGATGAAGTTCACCCCACTAAATTATTCACATTACACCGCTACAGATCTAAGCTAGTCCCTTTTCAGCATATCGTTACATACGCGCGTCACCGCTTTGATAAAAACCCATGATATGTCCAGAAGAACTATGAAACTGTAACATAACAACTATTTATTCACCATCACATTAGCTATTTCACAAAGGTTCACTGGTTACAAGTCATATTCTGATAGATACATACATAGATAATCTTAGCGTTTGCATATGTGTTAACTAGCGGTAGAAAACAGTACGCTGTCACCAGCTCACATCACGCACTTTCATCTTCACTTTCATCGCACATGTTCTCAACATCCGCTCGGTTGCTAAGCAACTGACTCGATTTATTAGACACTAGGTACTATTCTACATGATGCAATTAGACTCGATTAACTCACATTTAACTTAATATACTGCATGTATGCACAGACACATTATATTGCCATATGTAGATTTTGAACATTACACCTATATTTCAAAATTAGTCAAAATCGGGTAAGAATTGTGCCCTGTAGAGAGTCTACAAACAATTGTGGAAGGACAGACGTCCGGACGGACAGGGACGACGACATATGTGGGCGTATAAAAACAGGTCTTTATTCAACATTTCTTGACAAAAAACGTAATTTAACAATGTCGGGAATGTTAAAGACTCTCAAAGTGATTGAAATGCCTATATATAAGATTCTGACTCGGATTATATCGATGACGCCGATTCTGAAGATAATGTTTCATATGAAAATCATTTAAAATGATTTGCAAATTATAGATCAACTTATCCTCTTCAACTTTTTTATTGGTGTCAAGAGTCTATCACACTTATAATTATCCGGCAGTAGTCTATATCACACTTATAATTATCCGGCAGTAGTCGATTGAAATAGGCATACAAAATATTTCACTTTATTTTATTTTTTAGCCTGATCACTTGACGTCATAACGTCAAAATGACTTCGACCCTTAATTACTTAAAAGTGACTATCAGAAATGGTTAGAAATGTTTTGATTGTTTTTCTCATGGCCTTCGTCCACAAGATATTTCAAGGTGATCAAGGGCCATTACTCTGGCAGACATTATCAGATATCGCTGAAAATCAATAGGCTTCTTCGTTTTATGACCTTTAACACTGTGTATAAGTCAATCTGATATATTAACTTTAGCCTCTAGAGCGTTCACAAGAAATTGTGGACGACAGATGGACCGACAAACGGAAAGGGCGAAGACAATATACGACCACATTTCCATGTGGGCGTATAAAAAAAAGAAGGGTTACAAGCATTGACAACTATACTATCAATACAAAACATACAAGGTTATTAAAAATATTGGTTAAAAACTAGTAATGTAAAACACATTGATGAAAGTGAAACGGTACCAAACACATCAATAAAACGATAAGGGCACCAAAATAAAAAAAACAAACAAAAAGGCACCAAACACATCAAAATAACGATATGGGTACCAAAAACAATAATCGTTGTAAACAACACAAAAACATGTTAAGTATATAACAGCGCTGAATACAATAACATAAATAATAAAACTAACAAAGTGTAAACAAAGACAACTTTTTAACAGTGTGCATAAAAAAAACAAAGTAGTGTTTCAAGCATTGACAACTATGCTATCATCTATATGAAAGTATGCAATACTATCAGCAATGTATTAAACCAGTGAAGATACTATCAACTAGCAGTTTAGCTATGGAATTTTTTCATTCATGCCAAAGCAGCATAGCAGACCAAGGTTGTTTCAAGCCAGGATAGCTTCGTAAATTATTAACACCATTGCAAGCCAGGGAAGATTGGGAAACATTTTTCGATTTTCTCACCTTATTTTTCAAGCCTAACCCAAATTACTGCAAAAAGTATTTCAGTTAAGCTTAGCATTGGAATAATTTAGATTGTGAAAAAGTTATTGTGACAGGACAAGAGATATTTAACAACCTCCTGCCTTCAGACCATTTCATTGCCTTTCATTAAGATTATATCAAAGTTAAATAACAATACAAAACATACCAGGTTATTAAATGCATTGGTTAGAATCTGGAAATGCAGAAAAACATCCATAAAATTGTAACGGTACCGAACACATCAATAAAATGATAAGGGCACCACAATAAAAAAAAAAACCCAAAAGGTACCAAACACATCAATATAATGATATAGGTACCAAAAACATTAATAAAACAATAATCGATGTAAACAACACAAAAACTTGTTTTAACAGTATATAACAGCGCTGAATACTATAACCTAAATAATAAAACTAACAAAGACAACTATTTAACAGTGTGAATAAAAGAACGAAGAAGGTTTCAAGCACTGACAACTATACTATCATCTGTATGAAAGTATGCAATACTATCAGCAATGTCTTTAACCAGTGAGGATACTATCAACTAGACAGTTTAGAATACTATCAAATTGTTTCATGTCAAAGCAGCATAGCAGACCAAAGTTGTTTCAAGCCAGGACAGCTTCGTAAATTATCAACACCATTGCAAGCCAGAGAAGATTTTTTCCAGTACTGTTACCAGTATTTCTAGGACATAACAGCAACCACTTTTCTCAAGTCAGAACAGCTAGGATAATATTATGATTGTTTCCAGCCAGGACAGCCACGATCCTTTAAGGAGGTTTCAAGTCAGAACAGCTTGTGAACTAGAATATGTATAAACTTTTTCAAGCCTGATTGCATTCATATACCAATTACACTATTTTTTCAAGCCAGGACAGTATAGTATACTGTTGTCATTTTTACTCAACATGCTTAAGATACTATCACCATTTTTACCACGCCAGAACA
This sequence comes from Patella depressa, assembly GCA_948474765.1. Taxonomy (NCBI): domain Eukaryota; kingdom Metazoa; phylum Mollusca; class Gastropoda; family Patellidae; genus Patella; species Patella depressa. The sequence goes on along the minus strand of OX419715.1, from coordinate 45,782,064 downwards.
GCACAGGATACGGTAAGGATTCTTTCAAGATCGGACAGATGTTTCAAGTTCAGACAGCTTAATATACTAAGACCATTTTTCAATCCAGTAGTGCTTACATTACCATAAGAATTATTTCAAGCCAGAATATCATAGAACCTATCACAATTTTTTCCAAGCCAGGAAGGCTCAGGACACAATCGACATGTTTTAAGCCAAGGTAGCTTACATTTAGATCAGGATCTTTCAAGTTAGGACCGCTTAACATATGATCAATCTTGTTTTCAAGCCACAACAGTTTTGGGTACTACCATCATTATTCAAGCTAGGACAGGTTAGGTTAAAATCAAGTTTGTTTAAAGCCAGGACAGCTGTTTGGATACTACAATCAACCCTTTTCAAGCCAGGATACAATTGGCATGATTCAAGATATAACAGCTTAGGCACTTTATGTTACTATTATAAGTTAACTATCAGGATTGTTCAAGCCAAGTATCCTTGGGATAATCATATTTTTATCAAGTCACAAGAGCTTTTGAATTAGCATATAATATACTGTAAACGTTTTTATCAAGCCAGGGTAGTTCCATGTTCCTTAAGCAACTTCCACGAGTTTTACAAACATCTAACTGTTGCTTCAATACTCAGCAATTCCCGAACTTTTACACCCGTTGTGTTTACACGTGACTAATTAGCATTGTCCAATCAGAGGTCGTGGCACATAACACAATGTAAACAAACATGGCGGCCTCCATAGAAAAAGAAACCGACAAGTTTACAAGGTTTTTTTTTCAATTGAGAAACTCACGGAAAACAAAAGAATAAAGCAATTAAAGCAGTTTTAGGAACTTAAGATGTGTTTATTTGCATGAAAACCAACAGTGGCAAGTCTCTTTGCTATGAATGTGTTCCGATAATTCTTCGATATTTTTAACCAAGGAATCAGATAGGCTCCCAAGCTGGACTTGTTACCCAATCAAACTTAGTGTCGAAATATGTGGGGTATTACGTGAAGGGCTTGATAAGATGTACGTAGTTAAAGTGAGATCAAGCCTTCTATTGAAGATGGAGTAGTTCAGGATACTATCCCCATTTTCATCAACCCAGAACAGCCTAGAATACAATACTGTTCGAAGCAAGGAAAGCTTAAGATATAATCAACTTTATTTGGGCCAGGAAAGCCTAGATTACAATCAGGATTGTATGAAGCTAGGACAGTTTTGGGTAACATCAGATCAGGATTGTTTCAAGAAAGGATTGCTTAAGATACTATCAATTATTACTAAGCCAGGACAACTTAAGATACAGTCTACCGGCTACCCTTCAAGCCAGGGCAGTTTAGGATACTATCACTATTTTTATTGAGCAGGAACAGCTAAGAATACAATCAGGACTGTTTTAAGACTGGACAGCTTAAGGTCAACCATTTTCATGCCAGGACAGCTTAGGATAATATCACCGTTTTTACTTAGCAGGAACAGCAAACATAATCAGGATTGTTCCATGCCAGAACAGCTTAGAATACAATCAACGCTTTACACGCCAGGATATTTTAGGATACAATAAACCATTTTCATGCAAGTAGAGCTTAGGATGACATCACCATTTTTACCAAGCCTGGCCTGCTTCCATTACAATTCGGATGGTTTGAATCCAGGAAAGCAAAAGATACAATAAACCATTTTCAAGTCAGAGTAGCTTAGGATACAATCAGGATTGTTTCAGGCCAAAACAGCTTTAAGATGATATAATCAACTTTTTTCCAGCCAGGACAGCTTAGGATATGATCAGGATTGTTTTAAACCTGAACAACTTCAAGAATCAATCAACTTTTTTTTTTAAGTCAGGAAAGCCTAGGATACAATCAACATTGAATCAAGACTTAAAACCCATCTTTTTCAGAGATGTTATCAGAATTAATTATTTTAACTGTATTCGTTGTGAACATGCATCTGTGCATGGAGTACTAGCACTATATAAATGCACATACTAGTATTATTATTGACAGCTTAGGAGACAATAAACCTTTTTCAAGCAATGGCAGCTTAGGATACTATCACTAGTCTGGGCAATCACCATTTTCCAAGCCAGAACAGCTAAGGATATAATACACTTTCTCCAATTTAGAACAACTTTTTCCAATTCAAAACAGCTTAGAATACTATCGGGATTGTTTGAAGCCAGAGCAGCTTAGGATACAATCAATCTTTTTCAAATAAGGACAGCTTAGGACACGATAAATCATTTTCAAGCCAGAACACCTTAGGATATAATACACCATTTTCAGTGCCGCTATTTTTACCAATCCAGAACACCTTAGAATACAATCAGAAGTTTTTGAAGCCAGGAAAGTTTAAGACAAAATCAACCTTCTTTGACCCATGACAGATTTGGATATTATGAACATTTTTTCAGGCCATGACAGCTTAAGTTATTAACTCCTTTTTTTGCCAAGTCAGAGGTGCTTAAGACACAATCAGGATTGTTTCAAGACAGGACAACTTACGATACCATCTGGTTCATTTTAAGCCAGGATACGCTCTGATTGTTTCAAGCCAGGACAGCTTAGGATACAATCCCAATTTTTACCAATCCAGAACAGCTCAGTATACAATCATGATTGTCCGAAGGCAGAAAATTAAGATTAAATCAACCTTCTTTGAACCGAGGACAGATTAGGATCTGATCAGGAATGTTTCAAGAAAGGACGGCTTAGGATATTAACATTATTTTTAGAAAGCCAGAGCAGCTTAGGATATTATCAGGACTGTTACAAGCCAAGACAGCTTTGAATACTACCAGGATTGTTTCCCGCCAGGACAACTTGGATACAATTAACAATTTTACTAAGCCAGATCAGCTTAGGATACTATCAAGGTTGTTTTCAGCCAGGACTGCCTAGGATACTGTCCGGATCATTTTAAGCCAGGACAGCTTAGGATCAGGCTTGTTTCAATATACTATCGACCATATTAACCAAGCCAGAAAAGCTTAGGTTACAATAGACCTTTACAAAAGCCAAAACAGCTTAATTTACAAACAACCTTCACCAAACTTATAATACTACCAGGATTGTTTCAAGCCAGGAGAGCTTAGGATACTATCTACCATATTAACCAAGCCAGAAAAGCTTAGGTTACAATAGACCTTTACAAAAGCCAAAACAGCTTAATTTACAAACAACCTTTACCAAACTTAGGATACTACCAGGATTGTTTCCAGCCAGGACAGCTCAGTATACTACTATCAACCAAGCCTGAACAGTTAAGGTTACAATAGACCTTCAGCTTATTTACAATCAACCTTTAACAAGCCAGGGCAGCTTAGGATACAGTAAATCATTTTCAAGCCGGACAGCTTAGAATACTGTCAGGATCATTTTAAGCCAGGGCAGCTTAGTATGATACAACCAGGATTGTTTCAAGCCAGGAGAGCTTAGGATACTGTCGACCATATTTACCAAGCCAGAACAGTTCAGGTTACAATACCAAGCCAGAACATTTTAGGTTACGACAGACCTTGACCCAGCCAGGACAGCTTAGGATACAATAAATAATTTTAAATCCAGGACAGTTAAGAATAAGGTCAGGATCATTTTAAGCCAGGACAGCTTAGGATACTATCAGGACTTTTTCAAGCCAGCACAGCTCAGGATACCTGCGACCATATTTACCAAGCCAGTACAGCTTAATTTACAATCAACCTTACCAAGCCAGGACAGCTTAGGATACAATAAATAATTTTCAAGCCAGAACAGCTTAGAATACTGTCGGGATCATTTTAAGCCAGGAGAGCTTAGGATACTATCAGGATTGTTTCAAGCCCCCATTTACCCAAGCCAGAACAGTTTTGTTTACAATAGACCTTTAAAAAGCCACAACAGCTTAATTTTGAATTAACCTTTACCAAGCCAGGCAGTTTAGGATACAAAAAATCATTTTCAAGCCAGGACACCTTAGGTTACATTAGACCTCCACCAGGCCTGGACAGTTTAAATTTATAATCAAACTCTACCAAGCCAGGACAGCAAAGGATACCATCACCCACCAACTTGGGATACAATCAGGATCGTTTCACGCCAAGTCAGCTTCTGAAAGTAGAAATGTTTCAAGCCAGGACAGCTTAAGTTAAAGGGAGAATAACACTCTTGCTGGCTTGGCAGCTCCAGCAAATAAATAATAGCCTTATTCTTAGTACTAGATGTTCAAGTGTCCTACCTGTTGTGTAAATTAGCCAAACCTTAGATCACAATAGATCTTTACCAATAGACCAGGAAAGCTTAGGTTACAATAGACCTTTTACTAGCTTATCTTAAGATACTATCAGGATTGTTTCAAGCGTGTACAGCGCAGGATACTACTGACCAGGGGTCTTTAGGCAGATTTACAAAGAGTTAATTATCATGCTGAATATTGATAAAACAATGAACCGGTCACTATGATGTCATATATCAATCTATTTTCGGCCAATTACAAAGCGGTAATTATTACTCGTTGATTAATTACCCATCAAAGGGTCAATCAATGCAATGAATACCTTTGGTTTGAATCCTGATCGGCTCATTTCCGAAAATAGCAATGGCGGCATTGACCTTGAACTTCAAGCATGCATGTCGTCATTGCATTTGGAAGTTCCAAAGGCTGGAGATCCTCCCACGTCCAATATAGGTCAACTGAAGAAATTTCTGAACCGAATGGTTAACACTTTCAACTGGCTTTTGCTTGGTAAAAATACACAAAAAATGTCTTGTAAGTTATTAAAGCCTACTTTTTGTTATGAATAACACTGAAAATAAAACTAATCTGAATCACAATTGGCCACGTGATCTTTCGCATGTATGACATATACTGAGCGCCATAAAAAAAACGCATCACTTAGTTTTTCGTATAACAAAATGATCCTGTAAACATATCTTATTTATTTTGCTTCTTATTGTGAACAATATTCAAATAGGAGCACATCAATAACGACACATTTTTACACTTATGGATGTTTAATCTGTAACCAACGGTACAAAGTCAGAGGGGTCAAAACCAAAAGTATGACAGCTTAGGATACTATCGAACATATTTACCCAGCCAGAACAGCTTAGGTAGCAATAGCCCCTTACCATGTCAGGACAGCTTAGGTTACAATAGACCTTTACCAAGCCAGGAACAGCTTAGGTTACAACAGACCTTTACCAAGCCAGGAACAGCTTAGGTTACAATCGACTTTCACCAAGCCAGGTCAGCTTAGCTTACAATCAACCTTTACCAAGCCAGGACAGCTTAGCTTACAATTAACCTTTACCAAGCCAGGACAGCTTAGGCTACAATAGACCTTTACTAAGCCAGGACAGCTTAGGATACCATCACCTGCCATTTTTACAAAACCAGAACAGTTTGGGATATAATCAGGATTGTTTTACATCAGAACAGCTAAGGACACCGTCCGGATCATTTTAAGCTAGATCAGCTTACGACACTATCAGGATTGTTTTAAGCCAGACGGCTTAGCTTAGGATACTAAAAGGATCCTTTCAAACCAGGACAGCTTAGGATACTATCGACCATATTTACCCAACCAAAACAGCAGCTTAGGTAGCAATAGACCCTTACCAAGTCAGGACAGCTTAGGTTACAATCAAATTTTACCAAGCCAGGTCAGCTTAGCTTACAATCAACCTTTACCAAGCCAGGACAACTTAGGCTACGATAGACCTTTACTAAGCCAGTACAACAGGCCTTTACCAAGCCCGGAGAGCTTAGGATACCATAACCTGCCATTTTTACCAAACCAGAACGGCTTGGGATACAATCAGGTCTGTTTCATACCAGGACAGCTAAGGACACTGACTGGATCATTTTAAGCTAGATCAACTTAGGATACTATCAGGATTGTTTCAAGCCAGGACAGCTTAGGATACTATCGACCATATTTACCAAGCCAGAACAGCTTAGGATACAATAGACCTTTACCAAGTCCGTGCAACTTAGATTACAAAAGACCTTTACCAAGCAAGGAACAGCTTAGGTTACAATAGACCTTTACAAGGCCAGGACAGCTTAGCTTACAATAGACTTTTACCAAGCCAGGACAGCTTAGCTTACAATCAACCTTTACCAAGCCAGGATGGCTAAGGATAACATCACCATCATTTTTACCAAGCCAGAACAGTTTGGTAATACAATCAGGATTGTTTCAACCAAGGACAGCTTAGGAATACTTTGGACAATATTTACCAAGCCAGAGCAGCTTAGGTTACAATAGACCTTTACCAAGTCAGGACAGCTTAGGTTACAATAGACCATTACCAAGTCAGGAAAGCTTACGATACAAACCAAGACAACTTAGGATCTAATCAACATTTTTCATGTCAGAACAGCCAAGCTTAAATAAACCTTTTTAAGCCAGGACAGCTTGGGATACAATCAACCATTTTCATGCCAGGAAAGCTAAGAATACCTTTGCATGTCATTTTTAAAAAGCCAGAACAGTTTGGGATACAATCAGGATTGTTTCATGTCAGGACAGCTTAGAATATAATCAGTTCGTTTTAAGCCATGACATCTTAGGATACTATCAACCATATTTACCAAGCCAGAACAGCGATATAATCAACTGTTTTCAAGCCAGGACAGCTTAGGATGCCATCTTCATTTTTCAAGCCAGGACAGCTTAGGATACTATCGCCATTTTTACCGAGCCAGAACAACTTATATGAAGCTTTTTTAAGCCATAACAGCGGCTTAGGATACTATCACTTTTTTTCTACAAGCCAGAATAACTTACAGCATAACCTTGTTATGTTAGAATGCATTAACCTTCATTCAAGCCAGAACAGCTTAAAATATAATTAGTCCTTTTAATAACAGTTTAGGACACTGTCAAGACTGTTTTGACCTATGACAAAATACACAGACTACCAATAAGCAGCTACTTTGTTATCAACCCAGACTGAGTTTGAGATGGTAAGTTACTGTTTAATGAAAGAATGTATGAAATGAACATTGTTTGAAGCCAGAACAGTTTTAAGTAATTCAGCTTAACTTGATACAGTATACTATATTGTAAATCAAAATTATATTTACCAAATGGATATTTTGTGGCCAACTTACCTGAAACTGATATTCAGTGGACTTGACTTGGACACCCAAATCCAATTTTTTTACCATCTAGATAAGCATCTTCTGGTTTGCCTAAAATTATATGTTTTGAAATTTTAAAGTTGTTGTATCTTGGTTTCGACTTTGACAAAATTGTAGTTTGCAAGTGATTTATCATATGACACAATACTGTGGTTATTGTAGTTTGTAATTCATCATCTCATAACAACGGGTGTTTATTAATATATATATATATATCTATATCCAAAATTATTAGTACAACCACAAAGCTGTACTACTTTGTTTCACGATAAACGACAAAGAGATAAAAGGTATGCCGACACAAACTTATTTCAACACAGGTTCAATAACATTTTAACATTTTAAAGTACTTTTCATCCGTCTTGGGACTATTCATGATAAAAGTTAAATGCTCATGGTTTATGTCTTCAATATTCTTTAAAAATAACAAACTAAAGATTGGTCTTCATATAAGTTCCTTACCAACCGGTTTCACAACATAGTGATCATCATGGTAACTTATACATTGTGTAAACTACTCAAAAGAAGTTAAGGGTCAAACTTTTTTTTCTACCAGGTAATTGTCTATGCACATATCATATGTATACATATAAAATTATTGGCGGACATCGTGTCAAAATTGGTTCACGATATCCTGACGACAAAACCTGTGTACAAGGCATATGTTATTTTCAAACAAAACGATTTTGACAGTCTCCTTAGAAACCATAAACTGAAGCTCAAAACAAGGCTCATAAAAACTGTTTGCATCACCCAAACGCAGTAGGGTACGAATTTTTGGAGTTGATTATGTCCTTGCACGTGCACTATACTTTTTCCATGAACAGTTTTAGCATAAAAAAAAAACTTTCATGACCGTGCTGCTCTTAGTTGAAATTTCAACATGGTCCAGGTCAGACATCAGCTGAGTGAACTTGACAGAGGAAGAGCCATTGTGTGGCTTCAACAGGGTTTTACACAGAGGAATGTGGCACAGAGAATCGGTTGTAGCCAGAGTGTGACTGGAAGACAATGGCAGGGTTTCCAGGCAACCAATTCAATGCAGAATCGCCCACGGTCTTGTAGGCCAAGATCAACGTCGCAACCGGCATGTCATTCAAATGGCCTTAAGTCAGCACGTGGTTTCAGCGAGATGTCTGAGAGATGAACTGCGAAATGCAAGTGGTGTTCAGGTATCGGACCAGACCATGAAATCATCTGCGAGCCCACAGCATTCGATCTCGACGACAAGCGGTTTGACCACCTCTTCTTCAATGTCATAAGGCAGACGGCAACAATGAGGGCGGGTACTCTTCACTGATGAGTCCTGATTTGCATTACAGTTCAATGATGGCAGACTTCGTGTCTATAGGCAGCAAGGACAAAGATTTGCTGATGTTAATGTCAGACAATGCCATCGATTTGGAAGTGGTATGGTAATGGTGTGGGCTGAAATTTTGACGTCTGACCGACAGCATGCCTTGTTGTTGTGTCGACTGCTTACGAGCACATGGTGGTTTCACTCGTTATTAACAAAGTTATCGAATTTGAGACAGTGTTGTTGGAACTCATTATGCTCAAGATGGCAAATTTTCATCAGATCCTCAGAATAGTTGTGTATAAAAAGTGCATATGCTTTGCATAACAGACTCAACATTGAGACATATTGAACACATTCTGACCAAAAGTGTGTTTAAAAGTTTTGATTTACATGTTTCCTGTGTCTAATTAAATGTCAGACAAAAATAATTGGTTGACCCGTAACTTCTTTTGAGTATATAAGTTACCCTGATGATAAAACTATGTTGTGAAACCGGTTGTTAACGAACTTATATGAAGACCGATCATTAGTTTGTTATTTTTAAAGGATATAATTTTTCATGAAAAGTTATTCTATCGATCTTTAAAAGGGCATTCAACATGTACAAGACTATAGAAATCAAAATTAAGAGAATTCTTATACTCTTTGTTCAGCAAAGCACTAACTGTACTAAACAGTAACCAGCTACTGCCAGGCAGGATACGTCCATATTTTTGAGGGATGGATAGAGAACAAGTTAAAAATAAAGTGATTTTTCCTACAATCAAGGGCCATAATTCATGAAGTTACAATTTGATCTGCACAAATATCAAAAGGAACCAATATCTTTCGGTTATAAACATGCATTTCAAGTTTCATCAAAATCGGATTAAAATTGTGGCCTTTACAGGGTCAACAACCTTGATATAACATATTTTTATAGTATTCACATACAAGCGGCGGCTATTTTGTCTGGCAATTTTTGTCTGATTTTCACGAAATTCAAAGCCAACCTTCATTACAGTGTAACAGTGATATAATCAGACGGTTTTATCAATTGAATAAAAATTGTGACCTCTAGTGTGACCACAAGCTAAAAGATAGGTTAGGGTAATTATAGTCCAGTCAATCTGTATCCAAGCCCGTGCTTTCGTGGCCAGGGACACATATAAACACATTTAGAATATAATCAAATAATTACCAAATGCACAATATGCAAATTAACCACCGCCGTTAGTGAAAAACTTATTTTACCCCCTACATTAGAAACTCTTTGACTTAGCTCCATGAAACCAGTACCTATGCCCATAATTACAGGGTAAAGGGTGCTGAAAAACACTAGAAGAACAACACAGTTATATTGCATAAGAATATGCAAATTAGACACCTCAGCTCTGACCGAAAAACACACTTTTAGTCCATCTCAAAAAACATTTGCAATGAGTTTGACTCATAATATTATTTGTGGTTTTTTTCTACATTTATGCTGATTTTGGTAGAAATAACCCTGCAATATTATTCATTGAGATATTACTTCGCATGTTGTCCATAATAACACTCACTCAGTGAATGGTCCAAAGTTATCCCAAGTGAATATTATAAGCAATACCGCGTAAAAAGTCCAACAAATTCCATTTCAATTGTTTGTACCACTGCCAGACAGAAGGAAAGGTTCCCCATTACAATTATCTTTGTATTCGTCTTGTATTTGTTGAGTTGGTGGTAGTGGTACCAACTTTCCTTGTAGTAGTCTTGAAACATCTTAAAGTACGTTTGTGGTGTCTAATTGGTGGATTCTGGGAAGATGGTCCTTCTGGTAGTTTTGAGAATGCAGCAAGGATATTTTGTTCTGGAATCTCTTGAGTTCCAATGGATTGTGTCTTTATGGTATTTTTCACTCCAATAATCATTTGACGTTTGTTCACTTTTATGGACTGGCTGACCTCTTCTCTCTGGATCTTTACTGTGGTTGACCATGTCTGCGTTTCTCGCATTCCCAGACATCAGCACCATTAGCAAGAACTCTCTCACAGACGTAGATAAGTCCCTGGTTATGTAATTTACTCCATCGCGCTGCAAATTTACTGTTCATTTTATAATAAACATTGTGCTCAATTTTCAATTGTGGTTATGTTTGGTGTGCATTTATCAATTAAACTATATTAAAAACAAATAAAATCAATGACAATAAGATTAACAGTTATGTTTTTATAATAATTACACATGATGGTGGTGGTAACCAGGTTTAATCTCACTGTGCCACCCAATCAACTGGTGTTATGGGGTAGTGGTGTGAAAAGTTCAATAAACAAAGGATTATAGACTGTATCCTTATTAGTACTGTTCACCTAGTTAAGATTTAATTATTTTAATGATTAAAATATATAAGTTAAGTTCACGTGTCATCGGTTATCAAGTACCTTAAATATTACTCACCCATCTTTCATTCAGACAGTACTCATAAATCAATCAAATATATGATTAGAAACTCACTATCATTTTGTAAGGATAGTTGTCACCCCCAATTCAATTATATTTTTTAAAATGGCTCAAGTGCGTGTACGGTTTATTCCTAATTCTCAAGGAGGTCAAAATTTAGTTAATTTTGGGTATAAGTATAGAGTACGAAATACGAAAACCAATAGCACCCATTGGCGATGTTGCAAACAGACTTGTCCCGCAACGATCAACACATCAAATGGTATGGTAAGAAGCTACGGTCAGAACCACAACCACCATCCGACGACAATGCTATAATAGTACAAGAGTTTATTACCTCAATGAACGCCAAACTAGAACATACTTGTCAGCCAATTCCTTCCATTTATAACGAATGTTTATCTGGTAAGTTTACCCTTTTTAACTTTAACAAATAATTATGTAACATTATTATATTAATATTTAGTATAGCATGTTTTGTTTAAGTCATTCTTTTATATCTGTTATTAAATATGTTAATTTATGGAGTTTTTATCTTTATCATTTGAATTTATTTTGTATTTGTTGGTTTTTATTTTCCAGATTTCAGACGCGAAGCTGAAGATATAATCAAGCATGTTCCGACATACTATAGCCTACATGCATCGTTGTACAGAGCCAGATCCAAAAATCTACCCCGACTTCCAAGTCAGCGCTCAGATATTGAACTACCACATGCCTACAGCCATACTTCCAGAGGTGACAGGTTTCTTCATTTAGTAGGGTTATGATTTATGTTTGATACATGTATTTGTTGTTACGTTTATGTTATTTATTGTGAAAAAAGTTGTTAATTAGTTTAACCCTAGTAGTTTTAAAAAACGGACTATACTTTTAACACCATTGTATTCGATAATCCCCTTGTTTGATTAATCCCCCAATGAGAACAATAGCGGGTGGCACAGTGAGAATACCCCGGTAAACATCTAGGGTTTCATAAAACCTAAAGAGTTCCTGTGACTGTTCAGGTATAATTGTAAAACTAGGTGTGGTAGTGATTGGCGCATTTATGAAAGACATTGACTGGACCGCACTGATATACTTGCAGAGACTTCAAAGTACATACCTGCAGCACCTTCGAAACCAGTTTTAGCAATTCAGACGATAAAGTTTTGATAATTTGTTTGTTTCCATCAAGGCTATGTGACCCACCCCACCCGCCACCTTATGACAACAGTGCTGTGGTACTAATGGAGTCAGTCAAATGTTCTCCTTAATATTGGTACAGATACTTTTATTGCTCTCTTTGGCCATACTAAAATGGGTGTGGGAACTTGATTTTTCAGGTTGCATTTAGTTTGGACTAAAAGTATATTTGTCAGTCATGGCCTATGTGCCTAATTTGCATAATATTAATATATCATGAAATACCACTGTGCTGTTCTAGTGCTGTTCACCACCCTTGACCCTGCAATTATCGGCGTAGATACTGTTTTTGTGGAGCTATATCAAAGAGTTTCAGATTATGGGTGGAAAATAAGTTTTTTATTAATGGTGGTTGTTAATTTGCATATTGTGCATTAAGCAATAAAGTGATTGTATTCTTAATGTGTTTATTTGCTTCCCAGGCCATGAAAACATGCATTTAGACACAATTTCCACCAAATTTGAACATTTTATAGCATTAAGTCCATCATTGAAATATGAAATTATGCTAATTAGCATATTATCCAATTTGACCCCTTTCCACCCAAAATATTTTGGAACATTTTTGGGATGTTTTTTAGGGGACTATACTGAAATGTATCTCAGTGAAATTATTTCTGTTGCAATTTGTTTTAGGTCTAACCCCAGATTGACTGGACTATTATTAGTATGTAAACATTATTCTTTACTTGATGGACGATGGTGTATTTCCTCAATTTTGAGAAATAAACAATTAATGTATTTCATTTTTATTAATCAAGTAATAACTTGAAGACTTTCATGTCTCTCTTTTTGTAATCTTGTTACACTTTCTATTGTTGTCTCCACAGGTTTACGTGGGGGGGGGGGGGGGGGGGGGGGGGGGTACCAGTTTTGTCTTTACCTTTCCCTTGCCTCAGGGGTGTAAAAATATTTTTTAATCCACTAGCCCCGGGCTAGTAGTCTACTGTCAGACACTAGCTCTGCATCCAGTTCCACTAGTAATTGGACAAGGTACAAACTTTAATCGTCAATGATGACAATAATGTACACTGCATATTGTCACCCATCTGACCACATTAAATGTATTCTTTCTAACTGAACTATATTCCGTATTATACGGGGTATATAAGTCGATGTGGAGCATACGCAGGTCCTTATGTATTTCTACGATATAACTAAAGATAGGTTGCCAGGCAATGAAACATACTCCCACAGTAGCTAAATGTCCGGGCAGTCAACAAGGGTTGTCGCATATTTTTACTTTTTTTTGGTAATGAAACATTTGTAATACACTAAAATCTGATTAAGAGTAACAACTCATTATGTAATTATCTGAAAATCATTAGAATTTGTTTGCTTTTTATAAAGTTTTGCCCCACCCTAACAATTAGTATAGGAAACATAAAACATCATGGATTTAGCTGTTCAGTTATCAAAATTCATTGAAAATCAAAATACTTGTTCGTTTCAACACCTTAAACTCTCTGTATCAATCTGAGGTCAATCGGATGATAAGTTTGGCATCTATAGCGTCACAAGGTTTTTTGAAGTGATCAAGGGAGATAACTCTGGATGTAATTATTTGAAATGGCTGAAAATCAGTAGGTTTCTTCATCTCATGACCTTAAACAGTGTGTGTAAATTTAAAGTCAATCGGATATTAACTTTGGCCTCTAGAGCATCCACAAGATTTTTTGATGTGATCAAGGGCCATAACTCTGGCAATAATTATCAGAGAACGCTGAAAACCAATAGGCTTCTTCGTCTCATGACCTTGAACACTGTGTATAAATTTGAAGTCAATCGGATATCAACTTTGGCCTGTAGAGCACCCACAAGATTTTTTGAAGTGATCAAGGGCCATAACTCTGGCACTAATTATCGCAAATCGCTTGAAAATCAATAGGCTTCTTCGTCTTATGACCTTAAACACTGTGTATAAATTTAAAATCAATCGGATATTAACTGTGGCTTTTACAGAGTCCACAAGATTTTTTGAAGTGATCAAGGGGCCATAACTCTGGCACTAATTATCGGAAATCGCTGAAAATCAATAGGCTTCTTCGTCTCATGACCTTAAACACTGAGTATAAATTAAAGTCAATCGGTTATTAACTTTGGCCTCTAGAGCATCCACAAGATTTTTTGAAGTGACCAAGGGCCATAACTCTGGCACTAATTATCGGAAATCGCTGAAAATCAATAGGCTTCTTCGTCTCATGACCTTAAACACTGTGTATAAATTTAAAGTCAATCGGATATTAACTTTGGCCTGTAGATCACCCACAAGATTTTTTGAAGTGATCAAGGGCCATAACTCTGGCACTAATTATCGGAAATCGCTGAAAATCAATAGGCTTCTTCGTCTTATGACCTTAAACACTGCAGCGCTCAAAAATAACCACGGCAAACGGCAAAACCGTGGTAAAAGCCGACGCAACCCTCGTCTGCCACGGCATAATTAATTTTTTTTTGCCGTGGTAGATCTTACTATCCTTAAAATTAGGACTAAATGGAGTAAATGTACCGGTTATAGAATAGTACCAAGAGGATGTCGTCTTCAGGACAGTGTAATAACGTCGTATATTTATCATTTTGTATACGAAAGTCTGACAAATATATTGCAATTACCGAATATCGGTACACTTTTAACCCATGTGTTGTAGGCATATCCATGCTTTACCGTTTACAGTGGAGGTTTTTTTCAACGATTATAAAATAAAATAGACATAGATGATAAAGCGTGCACGGACTGTTAGTTACCTAGTTACTCTGGTTAATGCATGAACAATGTTACCATTCTCGTCATCTGTATTTTTAACTTTATCGTTTGTCAAATACGGTGGACCTGGACCGATTTACACATACCCTTTGTTTATAATTACTACGTCCTATGTAACGGAGGTAGCGACTGATTGACAAAATAAATAGTATTTATTAACCTCAACACTCTACAAACCAAGTTTCAAAAGGAAACAGAATAATTTGATGTGATGAAATAATATTAAAATAGACAGGACAGTAAAACCGTTTACATTGGCCGTCAAGCGATGTCTTGTGGGGGTCAAAGTAGACGACCTACATACGGGCCACTGTCACACCGGCACCGTACAGCATGGCTATATAAATGAAAGGAACACGTGTAGTAAATTCTTTGGAAATAGCTGACATGTTTGAATATTTATGGCAATACTAACCATTTAAAGAATTAAGGCTTGGGGCATTTTTAAATCAACCTGCTTACAACTGGTCAATCAATACCTGATGTCAAAAATACGTCATCTGTCAAACTCAAAGTACCGGTAAGACTGACGGAGAAATGAAATGGCAAGAATGAAGAATGAATGAATTTAGTTTGAGCTATAATACTAATAATTTAGACAAGTGTCACAAAGTTATCCTGTATAAATATTGATCAAATGTGAATAAATTTGTTAATGAAATTTGTTAACGTAACCGATATTTCAATTTGCGTAACCAATGTTTTTGAGCTCGCGCGACCACACGTAACTGGTGGGTATTGTTCGCGTCAAATTTTGTGGCGTGAATAAATGAATTTTATTCATCTTGAAAAGTTAAGAAAAGCATTGATTTTGAAATACAAAAAAATGCCGTGGTGCCGTAGCAGTACCATTCTGCCACGGCATTTTTCATTTTTTTGTGCCGTGGTAGAAAATTCTTAATTTCGAGGACTGCACTGTGTATAAATTTAAAGTCAATCGGTTATTAACTTTGGCCTCTAGAGCATCCACAAGATTTTTTGAAGTGATCAAGGGCCATAACTCTGGTAGTTATTATCGGAAATCACTGAAAAACAATAGGCTTCTTCGTCTCATGACCTTAAACACTGTGTATAAATTTAAAGTCAATCGGATATTAACTTTAGCCTCAAGAGCGTCCACAAGCAATTGTGGACGCCGGACGGACGGACGGGGGCGACGACAATATACGACCACATTTTAATGTGGGCGTATAAAAACTAAAGTAGACATCTCCCATCATGCATTGTAGTCTAGATTATCACATGACTTTAAATTGTGAGAGATGGGAAGTGCTTCTTACATCCCCCATCAATCATGTACATCATCAATATTAAAAAGATAGGTTGCCAGGCAACGAAACATACGCCCACAGCAGCTAAATCGTCCGGGCAGTCAACAAGGGTTGTTGCATATTTTTACTTTTTTCGGTAATGAAACATTTGTAATACACTAAAAACTGATTAAGAGTAACAACTCATTATGTAATTATTAGAAAATCATTAGAATTTGATTGCTTTTTATAAAGTTTTACCCCACGCTAACAATTAGAGTAAAAACGGAAACAACTGAATGTAAATTAGTGTATACACATTCATAATACCTAAATTTCGTTTCATCTTATATTGCCGAGTTCGTAATACGCCCACAGCAGCTAAATCGTCCGGGCAGTCAACAAGGGTTGTTGCATATTTTTACTTTTTTCGGTAATATTTTCCGAGTTTAATGAATTGACTCGATTGAAAACACAAAACTCGGAAAAAAATGTCCAACTTTTTGTTTCAAACTGAAAAGTCGGAAAATATTTTCCGAGTTTTCTATTCAAACAAAAATGTTGGACAATTTTTTCCGAGTTTTCCGAGTTTTGTGTTTTCAATCGAGTCAAATCATAAAACTCGGAAAAAGAAAAAGTTTGAAGATTATCAAAAATATTATTTTTTTTAAATTGGCGAAAGTAGTTGTAGTAATACATCTATTTAATAAGTTGGACATAATAATAATCTGAAACTTTTCAGTTATATTTTAACCAAAATAATGCAATATGGCAGTTATAATCGAATATCCGAGTTTTGTATTTTGGCCTATACAAAAACACAAAACTCGGGAAACTCGGAAAGGGGTCAAAAGGTATTAAAATAAAATATTTGTCATTGGATATGGTGTGTTAGGGTTGTAATATGTACAAAGGAACTCAACTCGCCTTTACGGGGATAACTTGGGTGACATCGGACATCCAAACAAAGGTGAAATGATTAAAACGAGGTGTGTATATAATTTCAATTTGACACATGGCCTCGAGGCCAAACCTGCCCCGTTCTCCCATACTATATACGTCGTGTCGAGAATAGGCCTACCTAACTTTTAGAAATAAAATTGGCGAAAGGAGTGACAGTAACACATCTATTTAACCCATTTAACCCTGAGCCAATTAAAAGATTTGCTGCCCTAACCGTAAGCTTATTGAACCAGCAGGGCCCCATCTCCTAAGCCAATTAGAGGATTATTGTTAATCCTAATACCCTCTACAAAATTGCAAATAATTTAAAAAATATTTTTTATACATAAAAATACTCTGTTACAAAAATTGTCACATTGCCGTGTTCTTTCCAATGATATAAAATTCAATTTTACAAAGTAGCATGTATATTACTATAAATAATATTGAAAAGCCAGTTCCACTAAAATTATGACTTTTCTCTATCATATTGGCAAAATAATGTGAAAAAGTATCCCTTACGATTTAAAAAAAAAAAATAAAACAAAAATATAATCCCTCGTGTTGGCAGCAGTGTTCTGAATAAATATAAATATAACTTTTAAAAAGAAATATCACCCCAAATAACGGTCACTTCATCGCCTACGGCATTTCATTTAACATTTCTGCCTTTCTTTGGATATATGACGGGAATTGTCGTTTTCTTTGCTTCACTGCGTCGAAAATAAAAATATATATTTGAAATCTTCGACAGTGTAATATTCCCCTATTTAGCTTGTGTTAAACCCTAAAAGTTTTGATTCAATTTAGCTTTCCAAAGTCTAGAATTATTAACCGTAAGTTTCGTGTTGTCATCTGTTTGAGCGAGCGAATCCAAGATGGCGGCGACTCGCTTGATCTCGGCTCGAGTATACGCATTCTTCGCATCATAACGTCAAAAAAAATAATAAATAGTTGATTTCTTCGACATTATCATATTCCACAATATACCTGGCAGTAAATCATAAAATCTGATTCTATTTCACTCTCAATATCGTATAATTATTAGCCGTAAGTGACGCCGTGAAAATATTGGAATAGTGCCAAATTGAATGACACGGTGTGAATTTTCACCTCTGACCTGTTACGTAAATACTGAAAGATCCGGTGTTGAAACATATCTTTTTTATTGGATGATTAGCGAATTAAACATTCCTTTTCATCGCGGGTTTTACTTTTATTACCCAATCACCATTAATTAATGAAATAGAAACAATAGAAGTAAGTTGATTGATTTCTCGCTTGGGTTCGCTAAAGCCGTTGCCAAGTATGAAGGGTCCGCGAGTTGATTCACTACCGTCAGGCGCGTGATGCGAGTTGTTTCGCTACTGTAAAAGATAGGTTGCCAGGCAACGAACATACGCCCACAGCAGCTAAATCGTCCGGGCAGTCAACAAGGGTTGTCGCATATTTTTACTTTTTTCGGTAATGAAACATTTGTAATACACTAAAAACTGATTAAGAGTAACAACTCATTATGTAATTATCAGAAAATCATTAGAATTTGATTGCTTTTTATAAAGTTTTACCCCACGCTAACAATTAGTATATACATGAAACATTTAATATCATGGATTTAGCTGTTCAGTTATCTAAATTCATTGAAAATCAAAATACTTGTTCGTTTCAACACCTTAAACTCTATGTATCAATCTGAAGTCAATCGGATGGTAACTTTGGCCTCTATAGCGTCACAAGAATTTTTGAAATTATCAAGGGAGATAACTCTGGCAGTAATTATTTGAAATCGCTGAAAATCAATAGGCTTCTTCGTCTCATGACCTTAAACACTGTGTATAAATCTAAAGTCAATCGGATATTAACTTTGGCCTCCAGAGCGTCCACAAGATTTTTTGAAGTGACCAAGGGCCATAACTCTGGCACTAATTATCGGAAATCGCTGAAAATCAATAGGCTTCTTCGTCTCATGACCTTAAACACTGTGTATAAATTTAAAGTCAATCGGATATTAACTTTGGCCTCTAGAGCGTCCACAAGATTTTTTGAAGTTATCAAGGGCCATAACTCTGGCACTAATTATGGGAAATCGCTGAAAATCAATTGGCCTATACGAAAATACAAAACTCGGAAAACTGGGAAAGTGACAAAAAAATATCAAAATAAACTATTTTTCATTGGATAATTATGATTATGACAGTAACACATCTATTTAATAAGTTTGACATGATCTATAACCTATACAAAAATACAAAACTCGGAAAACTCGGAAAGTGGCAAAAAGATATCAAAATAAACTATTTTTCATTGGATAATTATGATTATGACAGTAACACATCTATTTAATAAGTTAGACATATGATAATCTATAACCTTTTCAGTTAGATTTTAACCAAAATAATGCAATATGGCAGTTATGGTGAAGGTCAGTGTCATGGGAGGAGGCAGCTTCTTTTCATTCATCATCATTTCATCATTTTTCACTAATAGTTTAGTGTGTGTGCGCTACGGGAATTGTGGAGATGCAGGAAGGTGTGCAGGGAATTGGATGGACTTCAGTTTTTGTGGATTTAAGTCTGGTAACTTCATTAACTCTCATTTTTCATCGGTAAACCAGCCTGAGCAGAACCATAATGGCGGCCGTTTGTTTACATTCACACTATGGTTGCAAGGTAGAAAACTTTACAAGTCAAATTCGGAATTGAAGAAACTTTCTCTTCAATACTGGACCATAATAACATGTTTCATCCTCCTATGTGGTGATATTCAGCAAAATCCCGCCCCTATCAAGATAAAACTCTCAGTACCGGTAACGCTATCAAGCCAAGTAAACTTGCAGTTAAAGGGACACTCCAATTATCTTCATCATGTCAATGCAGTAATGACTCCCCGTGTTGTAATTTATGCACACTAAAAGCTATGCCTTTTTGGAATTCAGCAGTTTTAGAAGTTAATTCCAGACCTTCCTGTAGTGATGAAAAGAGTGAAAATTCTGTCTTCAATGATTTACCTAAGAAAGGTTTGCAGTTTATACATTTAAATGCACGCTCTCTCCTACCTAAACTCTCTGAACTCCGACTGATTGCTTCGAAAGCTAATGCAGCGGTCATAGGTGTTAGTGAAACTTGGTTAGACGATAGTATTACAAATGAAGAAATTTACATCCAGAATTACAACATCATTAGAAAGGACAGAAACCGTCATGGCGGTGGCGACTGTTTATATGTCCGATCTGACCTTGCTTCAACTAATAGAACCGACCTAGGTGACACTAATGAAGAATCTGTGTTTATCGATCTCTTGTTGCCGAAATCCAAACCTCTTCTAGTGGGTGTCGTGTACAGACCTCCAAATCATAATCATTTCCTAACTTATTTCAAAGAACTCCTTTCAAATCTTAAAGCAGACTATGAAACTGTTATTCTTGGTGACCTAAACATATGTGTTACCAAGACTGAAACTCTGCAATGTAAACATTACTTAGATCTTTTGAAACTGTATAACTTTACGCAGATCATCTCCGATTATACAAGAATTACTCCTAATACCAAAAGCATTATCGACCATATCATATGTAATTTTCCTGAAAAAATTTTGAAATCTGGGGTAATCCCCTCGGGTTTGAGTGACCACTTCATAACATACTGTATTAGGAAATGTACAAAAACGCCCAAAATCTGCATAATACTGTAAAAATTCGATCTCTCAAAAATTATGATCGGGATGAATTTATAGAAAAGCTAACATTTGCAAATTGGGAAACTTGTTTC
This sequence comes from Patella depressa, assembly GCA_948474765.1. Lineage (NCBI taxonomy): Eukaryota > Metazoa > Mollusca > Gastropoda > Patellidae > Patella > Patella depressa. The sequence goes on along the minus strand of OX419715.1, from coordinate 45,761,329 downwards.
AGTTTAGGCAATGTAAATGAAGTGTGGCTGGGCTATAAAAGTACTTTTTTAGAAATCTTAAATTCGGTTGCTCCAGTGAAAGAGGTTAGACTAAAACAGAGGACTGAGCCATGGATGTCATCCACCATTTTGGATTTAATTTCTAAAAGGGATTCGCTTTTGGCACGTTTCAAAAAATCTAAAAACGAATTTGATTACAAAAGCTATTGTAAATTAAGAAATAGTACACAGAGAGTCATTAAAAGGGAAAAATGTACATACTTGAGCAATAAACTGAATGAAAACAAAAATAACCCCAAAAAATTATGGAAAAGCTTAAAAGAATTTGGCTATAAGAATGGCAAAAAGGCAAATGGTAATATTGTAATATCCAATGAAGGTATAAATGTCCATGACCAGAAAACTGTTGCAAATCTCTTCAATAAATTCTTTACTACTGTCGCTTCAACACTAGTTCGACAGTTACCTATACCTACCTCCATATATGATTATAATTCTAAACTCTTTTCAGATTTCTATGACAGCAGAACTGGTAATGCTCACAGTCTGAATCTTAGCCTGCATCATGTCTCAGAAGATTTTGTGCATAAGGAGCTCCAATCACTTAACATTGTCAAAAGTACAGGACTTGATGATATTCCAGCTCGCTTTCTAAAAGACGGTGCTGATTTCCTTAAAATACCCATTACATTTTTGATCAATTTATCCATTTCAGAGAATTCAGTTCCGGATGAGCTAAAATTAGCTAGGGTCAAACCATTATATAAAAAAAACAGTTCTCTTCTTGTGAGCAACTATAGGCCTGTGAGCATTCTCAGTATTGTTTCAAAGATTCTGGAAAAGGCTGTTTATATACAGCTTGAGACTCACTTGAGAGACAATGATTTATTATATGAAGAACAATCCGGCTTCAGGGGCAGCCATTCAACTGACACCTGCTTGATCAGTTTGTTGGATCATCTCAAGGATCAAAATGTTAAAGGGAATTTTACCGGTATGGTCCTATTGGACCTGCAAAAAGCGTTTGACACAGTCTACCATGATATCATGTGTAAAAAACTTGAAATAATGGGCGTTCGAGCAACAGGATGGTTTCGTTCATATCTTTCCAACAGGAAACAAGTTGTCAACTTTGGTAAAACTTTCTCAGACCCCTTGGACATTTCTTGTGGTGTTCAACAGGGCAGCATCCTAGGTCCCTTGTTATTTCTCTGTTATGTGATTGACATGATCACTAGCATACCAGCCCCTTGTAAATTAATTTTATATGCTGACGACAGTGCCATCCTATTTTCGCATCCAAATCCTGAAATAGTATCTGTAAAACTTAGCGAAGCCTTAAAGGCTTGTTCAGATTGGTTAGTAGACAATAAATTATCCCTTCATTTAGGTAAAACTGAATGTATAAATAAAATAAAACCAAGTTATTTGGCCCAAGTAGAAAATTAAAGGGAATTAGTAATTTTGAAATAGTGTGTAATGATCATGTCATTCAAGCAACAGATAGTGTAAAATACCTGGGTCTATATATACAAAAATATACGGAAAACTCGGAAAGTGGCAAAAAGATATCAAAATAAACTATTTTTCATTGGATAATTATGATTATGACAGTAACACATCTATTTAATAAGTTGGACATGATCTATAACCTTTTCAGTTAGATTTTAAGCAAAATAATGCAATATGGCAGTTATAATTAAATTTCTGAGTTTTGTATTTTAGCCTATACCAAAATACAAAACTCGGAAAACTTGGAAAGTGGCAAAAAACTATCAAAATAGACTATTTTCATTGGATAATTATGATTATGACAGTAACACATCTATTTAATAAGTTGGACATGATCTATAACCTTTTCAGTTAGATTTTAACCAAAATAATGCAATATGGCAGTTATAATTAAATATCCGAGTTTTCCGAGTTTTGTATTTTCGCCTATACCAAAATACAAAACTCGGAAAGTGGCAAAAAGATATTAAAATAAACTATTTTTCATTGGATAATTATGATTATGACAGTAAAACATCTATTTAATAAGTTTGACAAAAGTGGCAAAAAGATATCAAAATAAACTATTTTTCATTGGATAATTATTATTATGACAGTAATACATCTATTTAATAAGTTGGACATGATCTATAACCTTTCCAGTTAGATTTTAACCAAAATAATGCAATATGGCAGTTATAATTAAATTTCCGAGTTTTGTATTTTCGCCTATACGAAAATACAAAACTCGGAAAACTCGGAAAGTGAAACTGAAACTGAAAAGGTTATAGATTATGTCCAACTTATTAAATAGATGTGTTACTGTCATAATAATAATACGAAAATACAAAACTCAGAAAATTCGGAAAATGACAAAAAGATATCAAAATAAACTATTCTTCATTGGATAATTATGATTATGACAGTAACACATCTATTTAATAAGTTGGACAGGATCTATAACCTTTTCAGTTAGATTTTAACCAAAATAATGCAATATGGCAGTTATAATTAAATTTCTGAGTTTTGTATTTTCGCCTATACGAAAATACAAAACTAAGAAAGTGGCAAAAAGATATCAAAATAAACTATTTTTCATTGGATAATAATGCAATATGGCAGTTATAATTAAATATGGCAGTTATAATTAAATTTCCGAGTTTTGTATTTTGGCCTATACGAAAATACAAAACTCGGAAAACTCGGAAAGTGGCAAAAAGATATCAAAATAAACTATTTTTCATTGGATAATTATGATTATGACAGTAACACATCTATTTAATAAGTTGGACATGATCTAAAACCTTTTCAGTTAGATTTTAACCAAAATAATGCAATATGGCAGTTATAATTAAATATCCCGAGTTTTCCGAGTTTTGTATTTTCGCCTATTTTGATATCTTTTGGCCACTTTCCGAGTTTTGTATTTTGGTATAGGCGAAAATACAAAACTCGGAAATTTAATTATAACTGCCATATTGGTTAAAATCTAACTGAAAAGGTTATAGATCATGTCAAACTTATTAAATAGATGTGTTACTGTCATAATCATAATTATCCAATGAAAAATAGTTTATTTTGATATTTGCCATATTTTGGTTAAAATCTAACTGAAAAGGTTATAGATCATGTCAAACTTATTAAATAGATGTGTTACTGTCATAATCATAATTATCCAATGAAAAATAGTTTATTTTGATATTTTTTTGTCACTTTCCCAGTTTTCCGAGTTTTGTATTTTCGTATAGGCCAAAATACAAAACTCGGAAATTTAATCATAACTGCCATATTGCATTATTTTGGTTAAAATCTAACTGAAAAGGTTATAAAACATGTCCAACTTATTAAATAGATGTGTTACTGTCACTCCTTTCGCCAATTTTATTTCGAAAAGTTAGGTAGGCCTATTCTCGACACAACGTATATAGTATGGGAGAACGGGGCAGGTTCGGCCACGAGGCCATGTGTCAAATTGAAATTTTATACACACCTCGTTTTAATCATTTCATCTTTTGTTTGGATGTCTAATCTCACCCAAGTTATCCCCATAAAGGCGAGTTGAGTTCCTTTGTACATATTACAACCCTTACACACCATATCCAATGACAAATATTTTATTTTGATACCTTTTGACCATTTTCCGAGTTTTCCAACTTTTCAGTTTGAAACAAAACGTCGGACATTTTTTTCCGAGTTTTGTATTTTCAATCGAGTCAATTCATAAAACTCGGAGAGGAGAAAAGTCGGAAAATATTTTCCGTGTTTTCCGAGTTTTGTACCTGACCTGAAAAGCTGCCCAGTAAAATTGTCTGGGGCATATTACAGTTTCGACATTGATTGAATGGCACAAGATCTAAACGTAGTAATGGCGAGTGTAATGAGACCTACGTTCAGAGTTGAACTAATGTCATTTGTAATATATCTCAATAAATTAACGTCCTTAAATTCCCGCTGGAAGATTTGTTTACGCAAAACCCGAGAACGCCTCGACTAATTGACAAATTAATTATTTTGCCGTATTTATTTACCTGGTCACTCTGTAAAGAATCTTAAAACGAAACAATCAGTTTGAATTGCTGTTATATAGTATTGAAATAGACAGGATAGTAAAATTGTTTATATTATTACTGAGTAGTGAGTGCCATGCTGCATGTCGATAGGGTCAAAGTTGATGACACACGGGTCACTGGAACCATTCGGCATGGCGTGTGTGTAATGAACACGTGTAGTAAATTCTTCGGAAATAGGCCTACTTGACATGTTAAATAATCAAAATTATCTTGTGTTTAAAAATACAAAGGTATGCTTTCAAATATTTATGTCAGAACTAATCTAAAATTTTTTAAATCAACCTGATTTCAACTGGTTTATAAGTGACCTGTCAAAGCGTGCAAGATGGAGAAATGAAAATGTCAAGAATGAATTAATAAGAGTAGTACAAAAAATGTCCATACAGTTTTAAGTTTTACTACAGAAAATCTATTGCTATGAATGACCGAAACCAAGCTGATTGGGACCATGGCTGATTGGGACAAAAGTCAAAGCTGATTGGGACCACATTCCAGGCTGATTGGGACCACCACTAGGCTGATTCAGACCACACGATTAAAGAATACTAGAAACTTAGGTTTTGATATTGAATTAAGTTTAATATATTATAGCGTGACTATAATTATGTGCTTGTTTTTATGTAGGCCTGCGTTATTTATGTTTATATTCCATTTTTTATGTCACAGTTACACTATATTATATTAACAGAGATTATCTTATTAATCTTATGTAAATTATTATACGTTTTATGCAATTTAAGCAGATCATTTTTTTATTTTATTTTATAAACTTCATAGCTTGTTTTGGAATCCATTATATTACTATGATTATGAAGGGGGGTGTATTAAATGCCAAAATACGATTCTTAGTACGAAATTCCGGCCATTTTGTTACATATCATTGAAAAGCTTGTTCATTGCTCTCTTGAAATATATAATAATTTTCTGGCACATTCATATTTACTTACCTTAATAAGAGATCAAAGTTGGGTGATACTTAACTCTATTACTATGATTATGGAGAGGGGGGATATTCAATGCCAAAATACGCAATATAATTAAAATATAGATCTATATTTCGTTTCGTTTTTTATACTTTCGATGGCCTACACTCATGTAGATCTAACAAGTTATAGTGGGGGAGAACGCTAGATCGGAGACGGTCCTACGCATTTTAGCAGATATGACGTCATATATAGATTGTGGGTTAGGGTTAGAGTAAGGGCTAGGAACTGTAGATTTGGTCAAAGTCCCGAGATGTACACAGGGCTAGCCCTAACCCTAACCCATGATCAAGCCTAACCCTTACCCTAACCCACAATTCACATATGACGTCACAATTTGCGTAGGACCGTCTCCGATCTAGCGTTCTCCTATAGTGGGAGCTCACGTTCTGTGACATCAGGTATCAAGCACGGGACATTTGACCCGATAACGTCAGTCATTCGATTAACCAATTAGCGATCGCCATGCTTTTTAAAATCTACTTTTGTTTGGATTTCTATCCGCTGGTAATATCTACCCACAGTTCCGCGCATGAAAAGGTCAAACGGTCGATTCCACAGACAAGCCTTGAAATAACTGCTAAGGTTGCCTGACATGATGTCAGGCTGAACTGATTTTCGGCCGGACATTTCAGATTTTCAGCCTGACAAATACCATTATTCCATGCAGTGGAAAATTCCCTCATATAATTCATATTTTTAAAATACTTTATATAGAGTTCACAATTTAATGTAGTCACAAAACCATCGTCTTCTTCGTATGTTAACCACACGTCAGCATTGCATTTTGCTACGTCAGGTTTGATCCACTTTTCTACGGTTCTTATTGTATGTAATTTTCGAACTAGTGACGGCGATGGCCCCCGTTTAGAAGTGTCATTTTGAGAGACATTAAACACAGTACCAGTTTTAAAATATTCTGGAACGGTCCCACTAGCCGGGATATCCTGTGCCCGCGGGTTGGGGAAAATAAGAAGTTATTTTATTCGACATGTTTTCAACGCTCGTCTATTTACATTCACATCGATGATCGGAAGTGTCCAACAAAGTGAGATATTTTAATTTTCGTATAAAAAGTCTCTCCCTAATTACACCCATAGTCAACTTGAACATTTTCTTGTAACATTTTAAATATCATTACTTTTATTACTAATAATTTGTATAATTACATGTCATGTTATGTGTGATTTGGAACTAATCATATACGAAAGTAACGCAAAGCTAGCTACTACACGTAGACTCGAATAACCAGCGGAAAAGAGCCGATTCTCAATATTATTCATTATTTTATCTTCACGCGGCCAAGATACATGTATGTAAATAGTGATATTTTAACTATGACTCGGGTCGTTGATATAACCAGCGAAAAAGAGCCTATTCTAAAAAAAATAGTAATATTTTTACTATGACTCGGTTCGTTGATATAACCAGCGGAAGAAAGGCGATTCTAATAATTATTGATTATTTTATCCACGCGCGGCAGAGATATAAATAGTAACATTTTCACTATGACTCGGGTCGCTGATATTTTTGGGCCTGGATTTTGAGCCGATTCTATAAAAAAAATAGCAATATTTTTACTAGTTCTCGGGTCGTTGATATAACCATCGTAAAAAGCCGATTCTAAAAATCATTGATTATTTTATCTGCACACTGCCGAGATATAAATAGTAACATTTTCACTATGACTCGGATCGTTGATATTTTTGTGTCTGGATTTTCGAGTCTAGTAATAATTAGCGATGGACTCGAATTCGCGAATGAAATTACTATTTTTGGCTTACTGTTTTACCCAAAATCGGTCGGACATTTATGTCCGGACGAAAGGCAATTCGGTCTGTCAAAGGGGGTCAATTCGCCCGGACATTGTCCATGTCCGGCCCCTTATTTCAGCGCTTGTCCACAGACCATTTGATTGGCTTATCCCTCATTTCAGGCAGAACACAAGTTGGCCACAGATCACTAATTATTTCCCCATTGACTTCATTGTTAATTGTAATTCAACAACAAATTCCAATTATTATCATTCAATTGTCAACACAGGTACAATCAAAACACATTAATAAAAGATAGGTTGCCAGGCAACGAAACATACGCCCACAGCAGCTAAATCGTTCGGGCAGTCAAAAAGGGTTGTCTCATATTTTTACTTTTTTCGGTTATGAAACATTTGTAATACTCTAAAAACTGATTAAGAGTAACAACTCATTATGTAATTATCAGAAAATCATTAGAATTTGATTGCTTTTTATAAAGTTTTACCCCACGCTAACAATTGAATTAGTATATATACATGAAACATTTAAAATCATGGATTTAGCTGTTCAGTTATCAAAATTCATTGAAAATCAATATACTTGTTCGTTTCAAGTGATCAAGGGCCATAACTCTGGCACTAATTATCGGAAATCGCTGAAAATCAATAGGCTTCTTCGTCTCACGACCTTAAACACTGTGTATAAATTTAAAGCCAATCGGATATTAACTTTGGCCTCTATAGCGTCCACAAGATTTTTTGAAGTGATCAAGGGCCATAACTCTGGCACTAATTATCAGAAATCGCTAAAAACCAATAGGCTTCTTCGTCTCACGACCTTAAACACTGTGTATAAATCTAAAGCCAATCGGATATTAACTTTGGCCTCTATAGCGTCCACAAGATTTTTTGAAGTGATCAAGGGCCATAACTCTGGCACTAATTATCGGAAATCGCTGAAAATCAATAGGCTTCTTCGTCTCATGACCTTAAACACTGTGTATAAATTTAAAGCCAATCGGATATTAACTTTGGCCTCTATAGTGTCCACAAGATTTTTTGAAGTGATCAAGGGCCATAACTCTGGCACTAATTATCGGAAATCGCTGAAAATCAATAGGATTCTTCTTCTCATGACCTTAAACACTGTGTATAAATTTAAAACCAATCGGATATTAACTTTGGTCTCTGTAGCGTCCACAAGATTTTTTGAAGTGATCAAGGACCATAACTCTGGCACTAATTATCGTAAATCGCTGAAAATCAATAGGCTTCTTCGTCTCATGACCTTAAACACTGTGTATAAATTTAAAGCCAATCGGATATCAACTTTGGCCTCTATAGCGTCCACAAGATTTTTTTAAGTGATCAAGGGCCATAACTCTGGCACTAACTATCGGAAATCGCTGAAAATCAATAGGCTTCTTCGTCTCATGACCTTAAATACTGTGTATAAATTTAAAGCAGATCGGATATTAACTTTGGCCTCTAGAGCGTCCACAAGATTTTTTGAAGTGATCAAGGGCCATAACTCTGGTAGTTATTATCGGAAATCGCTGAAAAACAATAGGCTTCTTCGTCTCATGACCTTAAACACAGTGTATAAATTTAAAGTCAATCGGATATTAACTTTAGCCTCTAGAGCGTCCACAAGCAATTGTGGACGCAGGACCGCCGGACAGACGGACGGACAGGGGCGACGACAATATACGACCACATTTCAATGTGGGCGTATAAAAAGGGTGGGGTGGGGCATTTATAGCCTCTGTAAACAGAATGGTGGGGTGAAAAATGTCTATAAAGACTGGGATATTGTTTCCTTCATGAAGGAAATGCAAGAATTTAATGTTTCAAAGAAGAAAAAGATAGGTTGCCAGTAGGGGTGGGCGATATAACCGGTATACCGGTGTATTGCGATTCAAACTTGCCAATACATCATATCGTGATACACGTCCAAGAACCGGTTCAGTCAATACGATCGGCGACTTCCGTAATAATCATCGGAATATTCCGTGATATTGTCAATTCTATTTAAAACTTGAGAATTTCCTTGACGCATGTTTGACGGCACGTGCCTGGCGGTAGTGAATCAACTCGCGGACCCCTCGTACTTGGCAACGGCATTAGCGAACCCAAGCGAGAAATCAATCAACTTATTTCTATTGTTTCTAATTCATTAATTAATGGTGATTGGGTAATAAAAGTAAAACCCGCGAAGGAAAGGAATGTTTAATTTGCTAATCATCCAATAAGAAATATATGTTTCAACACCGGATCTTTCAGTATTTACGTAATAGGTCAGAGGTGAAAATTCACACCGTGCCTTTCACTTTGGCGCTATTCCAATATTTTCACGCTGTCACTTACGGCTAATAATTATATGATATTGAGAGTGAAATAGAATCAGATTTTATAATTTACTGCCAGGCATATTGTGGAATATGATAATGTCGAAGAAATCAACTATTTATTATTTTTTTTGACGTTATGATGCGAAGAATATGCGTCCACATGAGCCGAGATCAACCGTGTCGCCGCCATCTTGGATACGTTCGATCAAACAGATGAAAACAAAACTTACGGCTAATAATTCTAGACTTTGGAAAGCTAAATTGAATCAAAACTTTTAGGATTTACCGGTAATACAAGCTAAATTAGGGAAAATTACAATGAAGCAAAGAAAACGACAATTCCCGTCATAAATCCAAAGAAAGGCAGAAATGTTAAATGCCGAAGGCGATGAAGTTACCGTTATTTGGGTGATGTTTCTTTTTAAAAGTTATATTTACTTTGAACACTGCTGCCAACACAAAGTACTATATTTCTGTTTTATTTTTTAAAAAAAAAATCGTAAGAGATACTTTTTCACGTTATTTTGCCAATATGATAGAGAAATGTCATAATTGGCTTTTCAATATAATTTATAGTAATATAAATGCTACTTTGTACAATTGAATTTTATATCATTGGGAAGAACACGACAATGTTTACATTTTTATGTATAGAAAATATTTTTTTTAGTTATTTTCAATTTTGTAGAGGGTATTAGGATTAACAATAATTCTCTAATTGGCTTTGGGAGATAGGCCCTGCTGATTTAATGAGCTTAGGGGTAGGGTAGCTAATCTTTTAATTGGCTCAGGGCGTTTAATGTTGAATGTTGCATTATGCAATAAATGTAACGCAGAAGTGAGGTAAATAAAAACATGGGTTTTGTGGATATCTTGTTCTTGTAGTTGACTAGTTGTACAATGGAGGAATTGCATGTTCAAAGACCTTCACATGAGTTTCAGTGTTGCTATGAGATACATGTAAAGCAGTACTTTTGCAATAAATCTGGAGTTAACACTTTCACAATATATTGCAATATGTATTGCAATACGACAAATCGTATCGCAATATATCGCAATACGATTTTTGTGGCAATACCCACCCCTAGTTGCCAGGCAACGAAACATACGCCCACAGCAGCTAAATCGTCCGGACAGTCAACAAGGGTTGTCGCATATTTTTACTTTTTTCGGTAATGAAACATTTGTAATACACTAAAGATAGGTTGCCAGGCAACGAAACATACGCCCACAGCAGCTAAGTCGTCCGGGCAGTCAACAAGGGTTGTCGCATATTTTTACTTTTTTCGGTAATGAAACATTTGTAATACACTAAGAACTGATTAAGAGTAACAACTCATTATGTAATTATCAGAAAATCATTAGAATTTGATTGCTTTTTATAAAGTTTTACCCCACGCTAACAATTAGTATATACATGAAACATTTAATATCATGGATTTAGCTGTTCAGTTATCTAAATTCATTGAAAATCAAAATACTTGTTCGTTTCAACACCTTAAACTCTATGTATAAATCTAAAGTCAATCGGATATTAACTTTGGTCTCTAGAGCGTCCACAAGATTTTTTGAGGTGATCAAGGGCCATAACTCTGGCACTAATTATCGGAAATCGCTGAAAATCAATAGGCATCTTCGTCTTATGACCTTAAACACTGTGTATAAATTTAAAGTCAATCGGATATTAACTTTGGCCTCTAGAGCCTCCACAAGATTTTTTGAAGTGATCAAGGGCCATAACTCTGGCACTAATTATCGGAAATCACTGAAAATCAATAGGATTCTTCGTCTTATGACCTTAAACACTGTGTATAAATTTAAAGTTAATCGGATATTAACTTTGACCTTTAGACCGTCCACATAATTTTTTAAAGAGATCAAGGGCCATAACTCTGGCACTAATTATCGGAAATTGATGAAAATCAATAGGATTCTTCGTCTCATGACCTTAAACACTGTGTATAAATCTAAAGTCAATCGGATATTAACTTTGGCCTCTAGAGCGTCCACAAGATTTTTTGAGGTGAAAATCAATAGGCTTCTTCGTCTCATGACCTTAAACGCTGTGTATAAATTTAAAGTCAATCGGATATTAATTTTGGCCTCTAGAGCGTCCACAAGATTTTTTGAAGTGATCAAGGGCCATAACTCTGGTAGTTATTATCGAAAATCGCTGAAAAACAATAGGCTTCTTCGTCTCATGACCTTGAACACTGTGTATAAATTTAAAGTCAATCGGATATTAACTTTAGCCTGTAGAGCGTCCACAAGAAATTGTGGACGCCGGACCGACGGACGGACGGACGGACGGACGGACGGGGGCGACGACAATATACGACCACATTTCAATGTGGGCGTATAAAAACTGATTAAGAGTAACAACTCATTATGTAATTATCAGAAAATCATTAGAATTTGATTGCTTTTTATAAAGTTTTACCCCACGCTAACAATTAGTATATACATGAAACATTTAATATCATGGATTTAGCTGTTCAGTTATCTAAATTCATTGAAAATCAAAATACTTGTTCGTTTCAACACCTTAAACTCTATGTATCAATCTGAAGTCAATCGGATGGTAACTTTGGCCTCTATAGCGTCACAAGAATTTTTGAAGTTATCAAGGGAGATAACTCTGGCAGTAATTATTTGAAATCGCTGAAAATCAATAGGCTTCTTCGTCTCATGACCTTAAACACTGTGTATAAATCTAAAGTCAATCGGATATTAACTTTGGCCTCCAGAGCGTCCACAAGATTTTTTGAGGTGATCAAGGGCCATAACTCTGGCATTAATTATCGGAAATCGCTGAAAATCAATAGGCGTCTTTGTCTTATGACCTTAAACACTGTGTATAAATTTGAAGTCAATCGGATATTAACTTTGGCCTCTAGAGCATCCACAAGATTTTTTGAAGTGATCAAGGGCCATAACTCTGGCACTAATTATCGGAAATCGCTGAAAATCAATAGGCTTCTTCGTCTTATGACCTTAAACACTGTGTATAAATTTAAAGTCAATCGGATATTAACTTTGACCTTTAGAGCGTCCACATGATTTTTTAAAGAGATCAAGGGCCATAACTCTGGCAATAATTATCGGAAATCGCCGAAAATCAATAGGTTTCTTCGTCTCATGACCTTAAACACTGTGTATAAATCTAAAGTCAATCGGATATTAACTTTGGCCTCTAGAGCGTCCACAAGATTTTTTGAGGTGATCAAGGGCCATAACTCTGGCACTAATTATCGGAAATCGCTGAAAATCAATAGGCGTCTTCGTCTTATGACCGTAAACACTGTGTATAAATTTAAAGTCAATCAGATATTAACTTTGGCCTCTAGAGCGTCCACAAGATTTTTTGAAGTGATCAAGGGCCATAACTCTGGCACTAATTATGGGAAATCGCTGAAAATCAATAGGCTTCTTCGTCTTATGACCTTAAACACTGTGTATAAATTTAAAGTCAATCGGATATTAACTTTGACCTTTAGAGCGTCCACAAGATTTTTTAAAGAGATCAAGGGTCATAACTCTGGCACTAATTATCGGAAATCGACGAAAATCAATAGGCGTCATTGTCTTATGACCTTAAACGCTGTGTATAAATTTAAAGTCAATCGGATATTAACTTTGGCCTCTAGAGCGTCCACAAGATTTTTTGAAGTGATCAAGGGCCATAACTCTGGTAGTTATTATCGGAAATCGCTGAAAAACAATAGGCTTCTTCGTCTCATGACCTTAAACACTGTGTATAAATTTAAAGTAAATCGGATATTAACTTTAGCCTGTAGAGCGTCCACAAGCAATTGTGGACGCCGGACCGACGGACCGACGGACGGACGGACGGACGGACGGACGGACGGGGGCGATGACAATATACGACCACATTTCAATGTGGGCGTATAAAAATGCTTTTTTTGGCTATTGGTGGCCAAATTGAGCCAACCCCTGTTTTGAACATTTTGTATAAACCCTTCTACTGTATATTATTAACTCAGTGTTGCCAATTTTCAATTTTCTGTAGGAAAACTGTAGCTATTTCTAAACCTGACAAACTTATAGATCCCATCTAACTTACAATAGCAATGAAAATAAGGGGCATTTTTAGAAATTTTGACTAATTTGAGTAGGCATGAAGGCATTAATTTCTACATCGAAATGGGTGAATTTGCAGATTTTTTGTGAATATTCCCGATTTTTAGACAAAATTAGGTGAAATTACAATGTTGTTCACTTTATCTATGCTTTCTGAGGCTGAATACACCAAAATTGGACATAGAAATATTTTTTTTTACTGTTAGAAATTAAATAAAAACTGAAAATTTTTTAAATTTAACCTTTTTTTTTAGTTTTTCTGTAGTCAAAATACTTTAAACATATTTTCTGACAATTTAGTCATCATATTTTCAAAGCTAAGGCCTATCAGTCACAGCCTTGTCATACACAGACAGGCCACAGATCACTAATTATTTCCCCATTGACTTCAATGTTAATTCTCGTCTCTTAGACCAGCTGTAACTTTTTCCCAAATATTCGTTGGGTAGAACGCTTTCTGCCACAGATGGAGCAACATGTGGCAAACTCTTGCCCAAAAGCATGTATGAGGTTCACCATGAAAAACTTGAGATACACAAGCTGGAAGTAGAGACAGCTAACCAGGCAATTTTCGGCCCCCCTTTCAACGTAACCAACCTCACAACTCTTGTATCCTTCCGCCTCAAAACCATGAATATTCACCAAAACCTGACAGAAAATGTATTTTCAAACCCTTTTTCTTCGATTCTACAATAAAAAGTAAACAAAATCACCATGCAAAAGGGGGAAAAAGGGAAAGGGAGAGAAAGACTAAAAATAACTTGGCCCTACAATTTGTGGGTACCGGCGTAGAAATATTTAGTGATCTGTGTCCAGATAAATAACAAGTCCTCCAGATCCAAGAGTAGAAGACAAGTAAAAACCAAATTTTGAACTATAAAAAACGAAACGAAATTGGATCTGTGTTTTAATCAGATTGCCAAAATAAGGTTCTTAGTACGAAATTTCAGCCATTATGTTACATATTATTGAAAAGCCTGTTTATTGCTCTATTATAGTATATAAATAATTTTCTGGCACATTCATATTTACTTACCATAATAAGTGATCAAAGTTGGGTGGTACTTAACTCTATTACTATGATTATGAAGGTGGGGGGGATTCAATGCTAAAATACGGTTCTTAGTACGAAATTCCAGCCATGATGTTATATATCACTGAAAAGCTTTTTTAATGTTCTCTTCAAATATATAAATAATTGTCTGGCACATTCAAATTTACTTACGTTAATAAGCTATCTAAGTTGGGTGATACTTAACTCTATTACTATGATTATGAAGAGGGGAGGGGGATATTCAATGCCAAAATACAGTTCTTAGTACGAAATTTCAGCCATTATGTTACATATCATTGAAAAGCCTGTTTATTGCTCTATTGTAATATATAAATAATTTTCTGGCACATTCATATTTACTTACCATAATAAGTGATCAACAGGTACTTAACTCTATTACTATGATTATGATGGTGTGGGAGAGGGGTATTCAATGCCGAAATACGGTTCTTAGTTCGAAATTCCAGCCATTATATTGCATATCATTAAAAAGTATGTTTGTTGCCCTCTTCAAATATATAAATAATGTTCTGGCACATTCATATTTACTTACCTTAATAAGCGATCAAAGTTGGGTGGTATTTAACTCTATTACTATGATTATGAAGGTGAGGGGGATGTATTCAATGCCAAAATACGGTTCTTGTTCTTAATACGAAATTCCAGCCATTATGTTACATATCATTGAAAAGCCTGTTTATTACTCATATTCATATTTACTTAACTTAATACGCAATCAAAGTTGGGTGATACTTAACTCTATTACTATGATTATGAAGAGGGGAGGGGGATATTCAATGCCAAAATACGGTTCTTAGTACGAAATTTCAGCCATTATGTTACATAACATATCATTGAAAAGCCTGTTTATTGCTCTATTGAAATATATAAACAATTTTCTTTCACATTCGTATTTACTTACCTTAATAAGCGACCAAAGTTAGGTGGTACTTAACTCTATTACTATGATTATGAAGAGGGGGGGGGGGTATTCAATGCCAAAATACGGTTCTCAGTACGAAATTCGAGCCATGATGTTATATATCACCGAAAAGCTTGTTTATTTATTGCTCTCTTCAAATATATAAATAATTTTCTGGCACATTCACATTTACTTATTTTGATAGATGATCATAGTCGAGTGAAACAAAATTCTTTTAAATGATGGGGATATCCAAAGTAAAGATAGGCTGGCACTGCCAGGCAGGATACGCCCACATTTTCGAAAGATGGACAGAGAACAAGCAATACCAAAAGTGATTTTTCCTACATCTTTAAGTCCTGTATTTCATACTGTATTGGGAGCAGCCATTTAGTTGGTCAGTTCCAGTCTGATATTAATGAAATTCGAAACCGACAATGATTATGGTGTGACGGTACACAACCTAGAAATGTGACTTTTCATCAAAATCGGATAAGAATTGTGACCTGTAGAGAGTCCACAACCATGATAAAAATCGGATAAAAGTTGTGACCTGTAGAGAGTCCACAACCATATTTTTACACTATTCGCGTACAAACGGCGACCATTTCGTCCGGCAATTTTGGTACGATTTTCACGAAATTAGAACTGAACCATCCTCATCAAAATCGAATTAAAATTATGACCTATACAGACTCCACAATCATGATATATCATTTTTTTAACAGTATTCGCGTACAAACGGCGGCCATTTTGTCTGTCAATTACAGTGCAACGGTGATATAATCAAACGTTTTTTTAAATTGGATAATAATTGTGACCTCCAGAGGGACCACAAGCTAAAGAAAGGGGGATTTTGCGTATAACCAGGGGCCATAATTCAGGAAGTTACGATCCGATATGCGCAAATATCGAAAAGAACCAAGATCTTTGGGTTATAACCATGAATTTCAAGTTTCATCAAAATCGAATTAAAATTGTGACCTTTACAGCGTCCACAACCTTGATATACCATTTTTTAACAGTATTCGCGTACAAACGGCGGCCATTTTGTGTGGCAATTTTGGTCTGATTTTCCCGAAATTCGAACTCAACCTTCCTTACGGTGTAACAGTAATATAATCAAACGTTTTTTTAAATCGGATAATAATTGTGACCTCCAAGCTAAAAAAAAGGCAATTTTGCGTATAATCAGGGGCCATAATTCAGGAAGTTACGATCCGATATGCGCAAATATCAAAAGGAAGCAAGATCTTTGGGTTATAACCATGAATTTCAAGTTTCATCAAAATCGAATCAAAATTGTGACCTCCACAGGGTCCACAACCTTGATATACCATTTTTTAACAGTATTCGCATACAAACGGCGGCCATTTTGTATGGCAATTTTCGTCCGATTTTCCCAAAATTCGAACTCAACCTTCCTTAGGGTGTAACGGTGATATAATCAAACGGTTTTTTAAATCGAATAATAATTGTGACCTCCAAGCTAAAAAAAAGGCGATTTTGCGTATAATCAGGGGCCATAATTCAGGAAGTTACGATCCGATATGCGCAAATATCGAAAGGAAGCAAGATCTTTGGGTTATAACCATGAATTTGAAGTTTCATCAAAATCGAATCAAAATTGTGACCTCCACAGGGTCCACAATCTTGATATACCATTTTTTAACAGTATTCGCGTACAAACGGCGGCCATTTTGTATGGCAATTTTCGTCAGATTTTCCAGAAATTCGAACTCAAACTTCCTTAGGGTGTAACGGTGATATAATCAAACGGTTTTTTAAATCAAATAATAATTGTGACCTCCAAGCTAAAAAAAAAGCGATTTTGCGTATAATCAGGGGCCATAATTCAGGAAGTTACGATCCGATATGCGCAAATATCGAAAGGAAGCAAGATCTTTGGGTTATAACCATGAATTTGAAGTTTCATCAAAATCGAATCAAAATTGTGACCTCCACAGGGTCCACAATCTTGATATACCATTTTTTAACAGTATTCGCGTACAAACGGCGGCCATTTTGTATGGCGATTTTCGTCCGATTTTCCCGAAATTCGAACTCAACCTTCCTTAGGGTGTAACGGTGATATAATCAAACGGTTTTTTAAATCGAATAATAATTGTGACCTCCAGAGGGACCACAAGCTAAAAAGGGTGATTTTTCGGACAATCAGGGGCCATAATTCAGGAAATTACATTCCGATAGCCGCAAATATCGAAAGGAACCAAGATCTTTGGGTTACAAACATGCATGTCAAGTTTCATCAAAATCGGTTCAAAATTGTGACCTCTATAGGGTCCACAAGCTAAAAACGCGATTTTTCGTACAATCAGGGGCCATAATCCATGAAGTTTTGATCCGATACATGCCAATATCGAAAGGAACCGAGACCTTATGGGGATAAACCTATATTTCAAGTTTCGTCAAAATTGGATAAGAATTGTGACCTGTAGAGAGTCCACAAACAAATTGTGGACGGACGGACGTCCGGACGGACGGACAGACGGACGGACGGACGTCCGGACGGACAGGGGCGACGACATAATACGTCCACATGAAAATGTGGGCGTATAAAAATACGGATCTTAATACGAAATTCCAGATATCATGTTACATATCACTGAAAAGCATATTCATTTCTTTTTTCAAATATATAAATAATTTTCTGGCACATTTATATTTACTTACTTTTCACTGAAGTCTTGATCATCCAGCGAATTTGGGACTTAGGGCTGCCTCGATTCGCAGATAGTGGTAAACGTTTTTTTCCGTCCACCGGAGCCTGGTCTTATGACGTCATATGTGGATTGTGGGTTAGGATAAGGGTTAGGCTTGGCCCAGGGTTAGGGTTAGGGCTAGCCCTGTCTACATCTCGAGACTGTGACGAAATCTGCAGGTCACAGCCCTTATCCTAACCCTTATCCTAACCCACAATCCACATATGACGTCATAAGACCAGGCTCCGGTGGACGGTAAAAAATGCTTACCGCAGATAGTGAAGGGTGTTATCTCCTAAGTGAAGGTTGAGCAAGTGAGGGCCAGCTTGATCTCGGCACAGATAGGTCAAAATAAAATTGACAAATAACTCACCATTCTATTCTCAACACAGATTACGTTATTGGGCCTGGTACGTTGACCCGACTATTTCTGGGCTACTTTGCTAACACAAACCCTAACCCTAACCCAAAGAGTAGCCGTATCAACGCACTGCGTCAGTTACTGTGGGTGACAAAATACTTGGTTTAACATTCTTGAATTTCCACTTCTAAGATGGCGCGAAGAATGTTCATTGGTTTAAGTGATCACGTGGCACCATCAGTCAATGAAAACGCCTATTCAATAATACTGGCTAATCATTCTAGCATAGATCGTGTACAGTTCTATGATTCTAGTACCGGTACAGTTCTATGGGCTAATGAAGTCCCGCCTGGGAATCCATGACCACTCGGACCAAAGACCACTCTGATCAAGACCAGTCGGACCAACTGTGGATAGACCACTCGTCCCAAACAAAAAGACTCACTCGGACCATACAAAAAGACCTTCTCGAACCAAACAAAAAGACCACTTAATAAAGTGTAGTTTTAATGAATTGATAATTGTGTTTGTTTTAATATGACTAATCGAACCAATAATAAAGTGGGATTTTTTTTTAAAGCTCCAATAGCATTTTTTTAAGTTATATTTTTAAAATGTATTAAAATAAAGCCCAAAAATAGATTGTACCTATAAACAGTCCTACCTTGTTAAAGAATAATCCTATTAATCCTGTAATTCACTATTGCCAGTTGAGAAATTGGCAAAAATATCATTTTCAACTTCAAATTCAAACGTTTGAAGATGGCCGTCCATGGAGAGGAATGGGAAAACAAGGGAGGTAATTGGTTAACTATTTCCTCAATCAATCGGTGTCTGCCCAAAAAATTTTGCCCATGATCGTATAATAGTGAGTTGACAACCTTTTGAGCAAAAAACATAGAAATAATTATGTTTTGACTTTCTTAGAAAATATGAAATTGGAACTTTAATAAATTGATAATTGTGTTTGTTCTAATAGGACTACTCGAACCAATAATAAAGAGTTGGTTTCATAAATTGATAATTGTGTTTGTAGTAATATAGGGTCAGTGAAGTAAGACGTTTATTGTTTCGCTGTACAGATTAGTCAGCCATGACGAAATGAAATAGTTGTTATTTATAAAAAAAAAAAAAAGATGGAGAGAGAGAGAAATGAGGTTTAACGTCCACGCGACACAGACTAGGTCATTTTGGGACTAACATATGGTTTCATTTTATTTCAATAATTCGCTTGCGCGTAGGGGGTCTTTAGCAGTGGGAGGAAACCGGAGTGCCCGGAGGAAACCCACGAGGTTGAACAGGCGCCCCTATCTCCATGTCACATACGTTCACACCAGGGCTCGAAACCACAGCCGCAAGGCAGAGGTGACGGGCCAGCTGAAGTTTGATGCGCGGCACTCTAGACCACTAGGCTACCCCCCCCCCCCCAACAAAAGATGGCCACTGCGATATCACAGGGGTAGAAGATATGACCCGCCCTCTCTCCTCATGACAACGGTTTTATAAATTGTCAACGATGTTCATGTTGAGATTGATAAACAGAAAGCCGTTGTTCTGGTGCTCTTAGACCTGTCGGCAGCCTTCGACACCTTGGGCACAGCTGACCTCCTCAATACACTTTGGACTGAAATAGGTTTAAGAGGAACAGTATTTAATTGGTTTAAATCATACTTAACCATCAGAAAGCAGAAAGTGCTCATCAATGGTATTTACTCAACAGACAGTATCCTGCTTTGTGGAGTACAACAAGGTTCAGTCTTAGGTCATGTACTGTTTATTATATTCACAAAACCTTTGAGCAAGATAGCACTCAAGTATGGACTAAACATTCACTTATTCGCCGACGATATCGGGTTTCATCCCGACACACAATAGGCATCCATGACAAACATTGAACGGTGTTTAAAGGAAATCCACAACTGGGTGACCTTCCATTTCCTTAAGCTGAATCCTGATAAAACAGAGGTGATGTTCGCAGGTACAAGACAGAACCTCGAACAAATCAGAGACTGCAACATAACAGTTGGTGGTGAAAAGATTAAGCCATCTGTTAAAGTAAAGAACATAGGAATAGTCTTAGATAAAAACCTGTCATTTCAACCTCAAGTATCTGCTGTATCATCATCTTCATTTTATAAAATACACCAACTGAGTAAAATCAAACAGTATCTCTCTATGGATAACCTCAAACTTCTTGTCCAGTCTCTTGTAATATCTAAACTTGACTATCACAATGCGGTATTATACGGAATTCCTGACCACCAAATCCAAAGACTTCAACACGTTCATAACGCTGCCGCAAGGCTCATCACTGGCACCAAGAAACGAGACCACATCACTCCCGTTCTGCGTGAACTCCACTGGCTGCCAATCAGATCCAGAATTGAATACAAAATTCTTCTGTTGACTTACAAAGCGTTACACGGTTTGGCCCCAGATTACATTAGAGAATTAATATCAAAGCCACATTATTGTCGATCTCTCCGTTCAGAAGATAAAAAAACCTTCTTGTCATCCCAAAATCCAACCTCCAAATGAGTAAACGATCCTTCCAATACTCTTCACCTAAATTATGGAATTCAATATCCTGTAATAGCAACCTGAAGAACTCTGAATCAATTGACATATTCAAACAAAGACTCAAAACTTATTTGTTCCAATTACACTTTGGATAATTGGTGGATCTCTTAATCAAACATGCGCCTTTGGAACCATTCAATTGGTGTTTAGGCGCTATATAAATACTTTAAAGGGGCAATAACATTCTTGCTGGCTTGGTAGCTCCAGAAAATAAATAATACCCTTATTCTAAGTAGTAGATGTTTAAATGTCCTACCTGTTGTGTAAATTATCAATTACAACCTATTTTATTTGTCCAGAGGGTTCGAAAATATTTTAAAATCCAAGTCACATTTGAAAAGGTTTACGTTAGACTTTTCAAATCAATTGGTTGAATTTTTCCAATTTGTTAAATTAGGTGTGTTAAGAGGAAATTTATATCATCATTTAATTGGAATATTCTAAAATAATACGATTTGTTGACCAGAATGAAGATTGGGACATATTTTCAGTTACAACAAGAGTGTTATTGGGGCTTTAATGTTTAATGTTTAAAGTGTGATTTAAATTGACATTTTAATATACATGTACAAGGACCCTTTTTTTATAGTGACAAAGGGAGAAGATGACCCACCCTACCTCTCTTCTCACGACAGCGGTTTTATAATTGTGATTTAAGTTGACTTTTTAATACACAAGGGTTTTTTTTATTAGTGCAAAAAAGTAGTCAACAGAACAGATAAATGATGTGTGATTTAAATTGACTTTTTAAAATACAAGGACGTTTTTTTTATCAGTAGGCAGAAAAGTAGTCAACAGAACAGATAAATGATGTGTGATTTAAATTGACTTTTTAATATACAAGGACTTTTTATTTTGTGTGTTAACTAATTTTAAGGAGACTCTAGACATACACGGACATCTGAATTGTAGCGGCCTATGTTTTTACCAACTTTCAACTCTTAAAGTGTAAATTAAAACAACCTGTCCATAATATCATGTATAATGTATTGGACGTTAAATCTTTAATAAACAACAAACAACAGCGATATCACTTCTGTGGAAGCCAACGTTAAATCACCAGGGGCAGGTTGCTCAAAGCTCTGTTAACTTTTAACGATCCGTTAACATGGAATAAACGGATCGTTAACTTTAACGGAGAGAAAGGTTGTTGCTGGAAGCCCCGTTAACTTTAACGGATAATGAAATTGACTTTCCAGCAACAGAAATTTAACGGACCGTTAACAAACGACACATGAAAGATAACGATCCGTTAGTTTAACGGATCGTTAAAATAACTTAGTTTTGAGCAACCGACCCCAGGTAAGTAGTGGAGGTGTTTTATAGCCGAGGCGTTTTATAGACGAGGCGCTGGAGGCGCAAGCCTCCTCGCGAAAAAAAATCAAAGAAATTGGAAAATAAAATGGGAGAAAAATGCTAAAACCGATGAGAAAAATGAAAATGTACCCTAAAGGCAGACAAAGGGGCGCCACGTCTGACAAAAGCCCCCCCCCCCCCGGCCAAGGGAAAGAGCCCCGAGTCCGAGTCAATCGTTTTCTATAACTGTTACTGTCGAATCCATCACTGAATGAGAATGCAGTCATTGCATTGGCATAAATCATGGAGTGTGTCCATTCTTCCCGCTCAATCAAATCTATCACCTGAGTACAGCCATACGGGCTCGATGACAAGGGGGCAGAGCCCGAAATGCCCGATGGGTTTACACATTGTTATAGGTGGCCGACTCGAATTCCAATCAATCGTTTACAATCCACGAAGACGGGGTCGTTGGGAGAAAATTTAACTGTCGCAAACGCGCTTTCCTGCTATTTCAGCCGGTGAATACATCAACTTCAATTTGGTCCAATATAGCCTACCTGGCTGACCCGAATTCCAAACAACCAATCAATCGTCGCTGGGTTTGGGGTAAATTATTTGGAAAATTTAACCACCACAAAATGCGTTTTCTGCCATTCTAGCCCGTGTACGCAACTCCAAGAGCATCCAATGGTTTTGTGACCGAAATCTTTATGCCAAGTAGATGAAATATTTATTTTTTTCTACTTCACCCGTCTGCCGAAAAAATCAGCTTTCCCGAAAGTGAGGGGGCTAGCTGCCTGCCCCCTTGGCTCATACGCCCATGAGTGCAGCAACATGGCAGCCCTGCTTCCTTTGAATCTGGGGTCTTCCCTAAAACTTTGAACAGTGAATTAAGGTATTAAAAACGGCGAAAGTCTGTTCGTCTCCATACAGTATTGTTTACATTATGTCAATGTTGGTAGCGCCTCCTTTGTCACGCAATTAGTTTTACTGCAATATTCTGCTTTGCACCGGTTAATTGGAACTAATAAAATCGCGAGCCATGACGTAACGTTATGTAAACATGTTTGGTCCAATTTTGACGCCTTGTTTTAAGGGTAATGCCATTGTAACAGAGTTAGCGATTGGTAGTTAATCGGACTATTAACCAATCATAATTTAGAACAAGAATTTTCATTCTTTCCAGCAGTGTGAGTAGTGTGACTAGCTCTAATCAAACGGAACACTGTGTGGAGTATGCAAGGCTCTAGATTACGTGAAAAGTAATGTCTATAAACTTAAAGGAAACCCGTACCGTCCGTACGGTATTATAAACGAACAGTTCCCCGCATCAATGGAAGATAGTAGAAAAGCCCTTTATCCCGCTATGAAAAACTTCAAGCAAAACGGCCATAAAATAAAACTGATTAGGGACAAATTATTTGGTAGGCTGTACGAGGTTGGAGAAGGCGTAGATAAAACCAAAGATCAAATAAACGTACTGGTAGCTAGACCACGGGAATATAAAAAGCGCTCCAATGAAGTCGGGACACGCCAATCAAGTTCAACTAATACTGAACAGCCTCCAAGTAAAAGATAGGAAAGGCGGGGATCAGTATAATCAGTGTTCTATCATGGAATGTTGGTAAAGGTCTATGTGAAAAGCTTAAGGACAGCACCTTTGTTGATGTGATATCGACATGTGACGTTGTCTGTTTATACGAGTGTTGGATAAATACTGATGATCAAATAGAAATCCCCTAATACCATGCGTATAAATTTGTGAGAGACTTTAGTAAAGGTGGTGGAATAATTATTTTCGTTACAAATAGAATTGTCAAGCTCTTTTCAGTTGTTGATAATGTTTTTGAGCGTCGGTCCAATAATTTTCATTTGTGATCCCTCAAATCTACCGAAAGTTACTAGTTTAGGTGCAATAAGGCGCCGCCGTTGCCAGCGTGAGGTGGAATCGCATGTTCTTATTACGGTGTCCATCGGTGCGCTGTGCTTCCACTGTCCCGCACGCAAAATGTGGTCTAATTTGGGCCATCCAAAAAGGTCAGTTTTCGTCATTTAGTGGAACAGTATGGCGCTGCCGTGGACAAACGTGGTGTAGAATCGCATGCTCCGGTTATGGTGACCTTCGATGCGCCGTGCTCACACAGCCCCGTGCGCATAAGCGCGGGTAACATTCGGCAATGTTTGCCCCAGGAGGGTCAATTTTCACCTTTACGGCATTCCGCTGCTGTGTCCAAAACAAGGTGTGGGCAACCTGAAGTCAAAGTGACTAAGTGTAAAACCAGCCAATATACGAAATAATCAAATATTCACCATAAAATACCAGTTGGATGAAGGAAAGGGGGTATTTCTGTCTACCAGTTAGATATCATGTGGTCTAAGGGGAGACAATATTCAGGATTTAGACCACTGCTTTCAGAGTTCCATAAGTGACGTGCAATTTCTTCAAGCTGGGACGCCGCCCCTCGGGATTTTGCGGGGCTTTTCCAGCACGGTTCGCCGAAGGACATCGTAATCGCAACATGTGTTTCCACACCACGTTAGATAATTACCTAGTCAGCATTCTTAATCCCGTAACACTCACAGCTAACACCGAGATGTTATTTACCCCCTTAAGGTAGCATAGTTTATACAAAAACATCTGCCGATCTTTTTATTGTCGCCGGTGATTTCAACTGTCGGACAGCTGAGCTGGATGATTTTATTGCTGATGATAAAATATTAGATAAAAACCTTGGTAGTCTAAGTCATTTCTGCGAATATGCACCTGATATGCAATTGCCACCGCGCAATAACAAAGACGACACAGTCAACCAGTTTGGTAGGCAGTTAATTAATCTATGTAAAACAACGGGTTTAAGAATTGTAAATGGCAGACACAAAGATGATCTCAATGGAAATCTTACTTTTTGTAATAGTAAAGGTTCAAGTCTAATAGATTATTTATTAGTTGATTATAAAGCTATTGATATTATTGATCATTTTGAATCTGGCAATTTTAATGAATTCTCAGACCATTCACCAATTGTTTTATTATTTTTAAAGAAATACAATTTGATCTATTAGTGGATGAGCCAACTTGTATCAAAACTATATCAAATGTTTCTGTGGATTGGGGTAATAGCGATAAGATCGAACAAATTAGAATTGTATTAAGAAATAATCAAGACTTGTTGTTGCAGTCATGTGAAACAAACGATTCTAACCAGGTCACTATCGACTATAAAGGATTTAATCTCACTGTGCCACTCAATCAACTGGTGTTATAGGGTAGTTGAGTGGAAATTTAAATAAACAAAGGATTATAGACTGTAAACTTATAAGTACTGTTCACCTGGTTAAGATTTAATTATTTTAATGATTAAAATATATAAGTTAAGATTAGCAACAGAGATAAATATTTATTTATCACCTGTGACCATCCTCGCGGATTTTGAAATAGCAGCACAAAACGCAGCTATTGAAATATTCCAGTGTGAGCTGAAAGGTTGCCTGTTTCATTTTCGCCAAGCAATTTGGCGAAACACACAGAAATTTGCACTACATAGAGCTTTCACAGACAGTCCAGTTGTAAATTTACTTGTGCGTCGGGCTTCCGCCCTCCCATTTGTGAGGTATGTGATATAGACAACGTATGGTTGAATGCCTTAGAAGAAGCTGATTTGGAGGATGACAATATTTTAAAATTTGCAGATTATGTTACTGAATAAGTGGTAGAAAGCGATAAAAAGGCTATGTGAAATCACGTCAACACAAATGGTTCACGGACAACTAATCACGTTGAGGGATGGCACAGTAAAATGAAGAACAAGCCACCCAAATATATTTAGATTTATTAGGGTTTCACACTGCGTAGCTTGTGTGAAACACTATTGTTGTTGTTAAAATTATTATTCTTATTAAGCTTTCATATTACATATGAAAGCTTATTGTTTCTGTTAAGATTATTAAGCTTTCATATTATATATGAAAGCTTATTGTTTCTGTTAAGATTATAATTTCAATTATTAAGCTTTCATATTACATATGAAAGCTTATTGTTTCTGGTAAGATTATTAAGCTTTCATATTACATGAAAGCTTATTGTTTCTGTTAAATATGAAAGCTTATTGTTTCTGTTAAGATTATTAATGAAAGCTTATTGTTTCTGTTAAGATTATTAAGCTTTCATATTACATATGAAAGCTTATTGTTTCTGTTAAGATTATTCCTATTATTATTTTTTTTTGGTGTGTTTTATCCACAAATCGGATTTCTCAGAATCTAACCATAGGATCTTTCTGAAACTTTTACCTATCCCCCCAAAAATGGGTGGTGGCTGTTGATTAAATATATTTTCAAAACGTTTTACGAATCCGAAATCACCGAATTTTACGAACGAAAAAGCTGACGATGCGTAGCCGTAACTTTGTTATTTTTTGACCGATTTCACTAATTCTTTTTTCTTTGAATACCTTGAAAAAAAATCATTTTCATCTGCATTTTCACATTTTCGAATTTCGAAAATTCGTCGCTGTGATTTCGAACCGGAAGTTTATACCAATTTGACAACTTCTTTAATAGTTGTACCATTTTCATGAAATTTAGCATGTAAGTAGATCTTACCGATGTGACTTCAAAAATATAATTAGAAATTTTCTAAATTATCTCCCCTTGACGAAATTAAGGATCAATTTTTTCAAAAAAATCAAAGAAATATAGGTGAGAATGACCTAATTTTTTTTTCGATACTAGACAAGTAATTACTGATTCGTACGCAAAATATGGAGTTTGTGGATCGAACCGGAAGTGCCACCATCTTTAAAAGTGAAAAATCAATAAGGCTTTTTTGCTATTTTACTTACAGACTCGGGAGTTATATTTTCGGAATTTTGATTTAGGTCACGTGATGGTCACCATTTTGAATTGAAAATGAAAAATAGAAGCAATTTAAAGGGCCGGGACTTTGGAACACAATATTTCTCCTTCTAATTAAGCTAGAATATTCAAACTTTGTGTAGACGTTCACTAGTTGAATGTCATGATTGAGTTCAAAGATGAGCATTTTCTGCCTAGGGTAAGCAGAGATAAGCACGCTGATTTGTTGATTCTTTAGGCCACGATAACTTTGGTTATAATGAAGGTAGGGCGATGAAACTCTTGTCAATCGAGAGTCTAAAAGCCTGTTGTGTGAAATCATTGTATCGTTTTTTTTTAAATGTCCGGGGTAGCCGAAAAAAAGAGATTGAAAATCCAAAAAGTCGTATTTTTACAAATTGGAGCATGTTTAGAGGTCTTTCTCGTAAAGTCAACATGTGTTTCCTGCAAATCGGATTTCTCAGAATATAACCATAGGATGTTTCTGAAACTTTGACCTACCCCACCAAAAATGGGTGGTGAGTAGTGATTAAATATATTTCAAAACGTTTTAAGCATTCGAAATCACCGAATTTTACGAACGAATGAATTTGATCTGCATTACTGTAACTCTGTGACTATTTAACCTATTGTACTAATTCTTTTTTTTGTGAGTACCTTGACAAAAATTATTTTCAACTGCAGTTTCAGATTTTCGAATTTCGAAAATTCGTCGCTGTGATTTCGAACCGGAAGTTGAGACCAACTTGACAACTTCTTTAATAGTTGTACGATTTTCATGAAATTTAGTATGTAAGTAGATCTTACCGATGCAACTTTAAAGATGTCATTAGAAATTTTTGAAATTATCTCCCCTTGGTGAAATTAAGGATCAAAGTTTTTAAAAAAAATCGAAGAAATATAGGTCAGAATGACCTGATTTTTTATTTGGATACTAGATAATAAATACTGATTCGTACACCAAATATTGAGTTTGTGACTTAAACCGGAAGTGCCGCCATCTTGAAACGTGAAACATCATTAAGGCTTTTGCGATATTTTACTTACAGACATGGGAGTTACATTTTCGGAATCCTTGAAGGAATGCCTAAAAGTCTATGGGATCAGAATTTTGATTTCGGTCACGTGATGGTCACCATTTCGAACTGAATATGAGAAACGGTGAAAAATCGACATAAACGTGCACGTAAATGAAAGCAATATGCCGTAGTCATTTGGGACTCACGTCATTTGGGACTCACGTCATTTGGGACTCAAAAAAATTTGACCGCGACATTTGGGACTCGGGTATACGACGTTTGGGACTTTGGTGTACGTCGTTTGGGACTCGATCAAGATATAAGTAATACGTTGGTAAAGTCGTCCACACGACATTGTTCATTAAAATTTAACAATACATTTATTTATTTTAACAATACATTTATTAATTTTAACATTTTCATAGCACAATTTGTAGTTTTTGTCTGTCTCATAACTTTCAAATGTTTTTATTCATTTGTCCATGATAGACACACGCGTACGGCACAGTGATCATGTGACAACCATAATTGAATTGCTTCAAAATGAAATTCCGTACGAGAGAGAGAGAGAAACGGGGTTTAACGTCCACTCAACACAAACTAGGTCATTTCGGGACTAACATATGGTTTAATTTTATTTCAATAATTCGCTTGCGCGTAGGGGTCTTTAGCAGTGGGAGGAAACCGGAGTGCCCGGAGGAAACCCACGAGGTTGAGAAGGCGCCCCTATCTCCATGCCACATACGCTCACACCAGGGCTCGAAACCACAGCCGCAAGCCAGAGGTGACCGGCCAGCTAGAGGTCGAAGCGCGGCACTCTAGACCACTAGGCCATCCCAACCCCCCAAATTCCGTACGACTATGCCAGATACCTTTCAATAATAACAACGACAATACATGTATGTTTAAAACTAAGCCTCTGTCAGCATGTGTAGGCCTATAAAAAAAATTATAACGGCACATGCTACGTAAAATTAAACGTAGCATCGCCGGCTTTTTGACCTAGAAATTCCAATCAATGTCACGTGTCATCGGCGGATTTGGCAATGACGGAAAAAATATATTATTATTAATGACTGTTTCTCAGTGTATTTGGTGTTCTGTCAGAGGGTTATATTCAACTTAGATTTAAATTTCACTAACAACTGGTTAGCTAAACCATTAAATGCATGATCTAATTATTATTTTAATATCTACCGGTACTTGGAATTCATACGGAGCGTCAAAGAAGCGCGATTCCCGAGCGAAATGCACAAAATATGCACGCAGCTAGGGATCCTCCGATAAATCTGTCGACGTTTGTGTCGAACTCTGGTCCAAAATATCGTTTATATCGGGTCCCAAATGTCGTTTATATTGAGTCCCAAATGTCGTTTTTGTTGAGTCCCAAATGACGCCAATGAAGTCCCAAACGTCGTCAACTGGGTCCCAAATGTCGTTTGTGTTGAGTCCCAAATGACGTGAGTCCCAAATGACGTGATACCGTCTGGAGAATATGTCTCCTATTTCCAAAATGAATACATTTCTGGATAGCCGGGATCAGGCTCGAAATATTGCTATATGAAAATGTGACATTTTCGAATTTTGTCTTTTATGTTTTTCGTGCCTATAAAGTTGTTTACGAGTGGTAAATCATAAAAACTTCGCTATATTTTGACCGATTTTAATGATTTTTTTTTCTTGATGAGATTATTTACATGACCTTGACATGTGACAGGAAGTGACTGTGAATATGAAAGCTTTAATATCTGCTTTGCAGATCTAGTTATTATTTGTTTTGTGTGTGTTTTATCCACAAATCGGATTTCTCAGAATCTAACCATAGTTTCTTTCTGAAACTTTTACCTACCCCCCAAAAATGGGTGGTGGCTGTTGATTAAATATATTTTCAAAACGTTTTAATATCCTAAATCACCGAATTTTACGAACGAATGCATTTGACCTACAATGCTGTAACTTTGTGACTATTTGACCTATTTTACTAAATCTTTTTTCTTTGAGTACCTTGAGACAATAACTTTAAATCTGCAGTTTCAGATTTTCAAATTTCGAAAATTCGTCGCTGTGATTTCGAACCGGAAGTTTAGACCAATTTGACAACATTAATAGTTGTACGATTTTCATGAAATTTAGTATATAAGTAGATCTTACCGATTTGACTTCAAAAATATAATTACAAATTTTCTAAATTATCCCCCCTTGACGAAATTAAGGATCAAATTTTTCAAAAGAATCAAAGAAATATAGGTCAGAATGACCTAAAAAAATGTTTCGATACTAGACAAGTAATTACTGCTTCGTACACAAAATATGGAGTTTGTGGATTTAACCGGAAGTGCCACCATCTTTAAAAGTGAAAAATCAATAAGGCTTTTTGGCTATTTTACTTACAGACTCGGCAGTTATATTTTCGGAATCCTTGAAGGAATGCCTAAACATCTATCGGATCAGAATTTTGATGGTCACCATTTTGAATTGAAAATGACAAATAGAAGCAATTTGAAGGGCCGGGACTTTGGAACACAATAACTCCCATTCTCTTTAAGTTAGAATGTTTAAACTTGGTGTAGACGTTCAAAGATTGAGTTCAAAGATGAGCATTTTCAGCCTAGGATAAGCAGAGATAAGCATGCTGATTTATTGATTCTTTAGGGCACGATAACTTCGGTTATAATGAAGGGAGGGCGGTGAAACTCTTGTCAATACAGAGTCTAATGGCTAGCCTGTTGTGTGAAATCATTGTATCATTTTTTTAAATATCAGGGATAGCAGAAAAAAAGGGATCGAAAATCCAAAAAGTCGTATTTTTACGATTTGGAGCATTTTTAACGGCCCCTTTCTCTTAAAGTCAACATAATATTTTTTGGGAACTTTTTCTACAAAGAGTCTTATCGATACTCTTTTATATGAAACCATCGATCAACAGTCCAAAATATCAGGAGTAGAAGAATAAAAGGATCGAAAATTGAAAACGGCACCCTTTCATTGTTAAGCAAAACATGCTGTGTGGGTGGCTACAATCTGCACATTTAGTCATCGTATAGAGCTTATTCAACAGTATCGAATTCCAACTGCTAAGGGGTCTTTTACGTGCACTCCAATGTGTACACGGGGGTGGGGCGGCACGCCAGAAAATCGAGATGAACTTTCTTGGCCAATGCAGGGATCGAACACCCGACCTCTTGGCTAGCAGGCCAACGCCAATTCGGACAGTTTTGACTTACAGTAGTGACAGTGATTCTGGTATAGTGACTCGGGGAGGGAGCCTGAAACAGGGATGACGGCCTCTGAAGAAAGGCATTTGCTCAAGGGGGACACTTATAGGGCGAATTCCCTTGTTGGGCCAATCCGCAAGATTAGAAAGGATGCTCGTATGGCCAAGAGAATATCATGCAGTGCAAAGGGCGACAAGGATGATGTCCATCTACATTCATTTTTCGCACATTTGATGAGGTGCAAGACTGGTAAGAAAGACAGAAGTGCTTCGAACAAAGTCAACCACATTTCGAAGTTATTGCATTTTATTCAGACGACCCACAATATGGTTTGACCCACTAAACGCTTAATCCATGAATCGGTGCATTTGTCAAAATCGAAGAGTGTATTACCAAAATATTAATATTGATTTTAAAATGTAGAAACGCGAAAGTAGGCCTATATCAATAGTTA
This sequence comes from Patella depressa, assembly GCA_948474765.1. Classification (NCBI taxonomy): domain Eukaryota; kingdom Metazoa; phylum Mollusca; class Gastropoda; family Patellidae; genus Patella; species Patella depressa. Next base: position 45,729,596 of record OX419715.1, on the reverse strand, counting down.
TACAGTATATAATCGCTATGTTTATTGAAAGAGCACGCGTAGTAGTAATATATAGAGTTAATCCCTTAGCAGCCGACGCTAATTAATCGAGACCTGGACTTTTATGTAAGAAAAAAATATGTGTTTATTCTTCTACATGTAAATAATTTAGTGTAAGTGAAGTTAATATAAATTATTACAGAAAATTAGACATATTTCGCTCCATATGACGTCATTTTCTATATATGTCGTATTTCGCTAAGACTTCAATTCTAATCCCCCCTATTGTTAATTGATCTACAAGTATTAGAAGTTGTGCTTTGACTGCCTTTGACCTACTTAATACTTAATCTCTTAATCGGTGAGTGTGACTAAATACTTAGTACGAGCGACAAATAATATTTATATCAAGCGACTTAAAATATTTATAAAATTAAAATATTTATTTCAAGAGATTTAGACGTAGCTAGCTCCATATATGTCGTCATTTTCTATACAAGCACGGATTTAGGTCTTCAGACATAATCGCCATTTTGTTAATTGATCTACAGGTATAAGAAGTTGTTCTTTGACCTACTTAACACTTAATCTCTTAATCGGTGAGTGTGACTAAATACTTAGTACGAGCGACAAATAATATTTATATCAAGCGATTTAAAATATCTATAAAATTAAAATATTTATTTCAAGAGATTTAGACGTAGTTCGCTCCATATATGTCGTCATTTTCTATATAAGCACGGATTTAGGTCTTCAGACATAATCGCCATTTTGTTAATTGATCTACAGGTATAAGAAGTTGTTCTTTGACCTACTTAACACTTAATCTCTTAATCGGTGGGTGTGACTAAATACTTAGTACGAGCGACAAATAATATCTATAACAAGCGATTTAAAATATTTATAAAATTAAAATATTTATTTCAAGAGATTTAGACGTAGTTCGCTCCATATATGTCGTCATTTTCTATACAAGCACGGATTTAGGCCTTCAGATATAATCGCCATTTTGTTAATAGATACCTTGTCGTAGATGTATGTAAAAACGATTTTCTATGACAAGATAGAAACAATACTTAAATGAAATTGTTCATTTTTTCTGTTTTATAATACTTATTACAAGATAATTATCGTTATCGTTAGTAAATTCTGTAAACTACATGTTCAATAATAATCGACATATTGTTTAAGTTGTGGGTTGACCTATTTAAAGCTTAATCTCTTAGTTAATCCAAGGGGGGTTGGGATGGCTGGCCGGTCACCTCTGGCTTGCGGCTGTGGTTTCGAGCCCTGGTGTGAGCGTATGTGGCATGGAGATAGGGGCTCCTTCTCAACCTCGTGGGTTTCCTCCGGGCACTCCGGTGTCCTCCCACAGCAAAGACCCCTGCGCGTGCGCTAAGATAATGAAAATGGAAAAAAATAAGACTTGTCTGCGATATCACCTTCGGTGGAAGCGGACGTTAAACACCAAGAACAACAACAACAGTTAATCCGCTTAGTTGGCGAAGCTGGTTAATCGACAACTTGACCTGTATGTAGGACCAAATATTTACAGATTTATCGCTTATCACTTTATCGCTCATCACCAGAATCATTTTTTGACGTTTATCTGAGGTATATTTTTTTTTTATTGAACATATATAATATACGGGTGAGGTTACGATAATAACTTTAACCAAAGAAATGCCTTTATCCGGGTAAAGCGAGATAACTCCATTTTTTATTCGGTGCGAGACACATTTATCGGAGCGAATGAATCCCGGTCCGACACGACCATAGACGGGAATCTTGTTTGACGTGTGTCGAGGGGTGTTTATGTAGTTTATATTTTTATCAAACACATTTTAGTGTACATAGACAATATACGATTAATTTGTCTTCTTACAGAGCGGAGTTTGAATTATGCGAGAGACATTTATCGGAGTGGGATAGCAAATGAATACCAGCCCGACACGACCATGGACGGGAATCTTTTTTCTTTTTTTTGGCGTGTCGCGATTTTTATCAAACACATTTTAGTGCGCATAGACAATATACGGCTGATTTGGTCTGCTTACAGAGCGGAGTTTGAATTAACCGGGTAAAGAGAGATAACTCTATTTTGGGTACCAGACTTGGAATAAGACCGCTGAAGTTTGCGTTTTCGCTGTTTTGCGTGTAAACTTGGAATATTTTCCACTTTATTAATATATTTTGGCAAGTCGACAGGCGTATCTTTAAAAACTCATCTCCATTAATTATATTTGTGTGAAAAAAAGTCAATTCCAAGGTTAAATTAGGCAATTTATCTTGTCCGCGCACATCAGGTTGAGTAAAAAATCAAATTTCCGTGAATCAACGACCGACTTAGGGGCACGCAACCACCCTCAACCCACGGGGCGTGAACCCAAGCCCCACCCCACCCACACCCAATCCAAATTTTCCGTCCTTCAGTAAAAAAAAAATAAATATTGGGACATGTCCAGAAAGGGGCGAGGGCAAGGCCTTACCCCCTCATACTCGTACCCGCCACCCTACGGCACGCTAAAGGGCGAAAAACGGAAATTGAGCAAAACCTGTATGTAACAATAATTGTGAGCAAATGCCTCCTGACGGCCATTGAAAGGCCTGGGGCGCCGGATAAAGGCCTTGTCACAATTCTGAGCCACTTCCAGTCAAGTCAAAAGCGGAATCACAGAATTGTGACAGCCATAAAGGGCGGGTCACCCCTCAGAAGACCCAGGGGGTCAAAACATCGTTTTTCGAGGTGCACGTGTACGGGAAGGTCGTAGGAGCAACAGATTTGGACCAAGGGGCACTTGGGACATCGTGGGGGCGGGCCTGGGGGCGATCACAAAATTGTGAATTTTTGTTCAATTCTTTCGAAGACGAAATGACGCTGTTGAGCTTGATTCGCGATTGGCTTGGTTGGGCGAGAGCGCAGGTGTAGCCTAGGTGGGACTGCTTTACGGCGCAAGTGAAAGACCACTACTGCGTTCCTCGTTCAACTCACTCGATGAGGACCACGAGAGCGGCCGCATTCGGGGCGGTGTCGGCGAGCGCAAGGTGCTAAGCGAGGGGTCCCCCGCGCTAAAGGCGGGCGGTCGGGCAACCGGTCGTGCGTCTTGCGGGACCAGGTCCCTCGCGAGGGCGATCGAGGACAGAGTCAGTTCTGAATTTAACTGGGGCGGTGTGCCCGCGAAAGTCTAGCGCGGGCGCCCCAAGGCCAGCTTCAGAAGGGGGAGAAACCCTTGGTAGAGCGAAAGGGCAAATGCTGGCTTGAGGATGCTTTTCAGTAGGAGGGATCCGTGTGAAAGCAAGGCCTATCGATCCTTTTGTGTCGCCCCTCGGGCGACGATGGGAGAGCTCTATTCTTTACTGCTTCCCGCAAGAGGTGTCAGAAAAGTTACCACAGGGATAACTGGCTTGTGGCAGCCAAGCGTTCTTAGCGACGTTGCTTTTTGATCCTTCGATGTCGGCTCTTCCTATCATTGCGAAGCAGAATTCGCCAAGCGTTGGATTGTTCACCCACCAACAGGGAACGTGAGCTGGGTTTAGACCGTCGTGAGACAGGTTAGTTTTACCCTACTGGTAGGGAACTCTTTACGAACGAGCGGTTACGAGCGGGTAGGACTGACTAGTACGAGAGGAACGTTGGTCCGGGATTGAAAGCGTTGGTGCTTGGTGGTTTATTGCCATTGGGGCTTTGCCTTTGTCCTGGGGCTTACGGCTGAACGCCTCTAAGCCGGAATCCCGTCCCACGACGTCCGCGTCTGCCTCTCTGAGACCGGCGACAGAACGATTAGGCCCTACTTGGCCCTCGCGGGCCAACGGGGTGGTGTGTGTCCGACCTGTGTGTTTCGGCAGGTGTCTTTCGAAGGCAGGTAAATCTGCTTGCAGACGACTTGGGTTTGTGCGAGTCGGGGTGTCGTACTCGGTAGAGCGGCCTGTTGTGGCTGCGATGCGTTGAGACTTGTCCCTCGACTAGGAGATTTGTCCGCTTCAGACGGACAGAGCTCTCGCTCCCTGGCCAAGAGAGAAGAGAAGAGAAGGGAGGAGAAGGGCCGCGACGACGACGACGACGACTTTTTTCGGGCTTTACCCGACGGCCCGTGTCTACACGCAATCGAGGCGGCCACTTCTTGCCACACTGCCCCTCCCGTCTCGGAGTGAGAGACAACAGCGGCGAGAAAGGCGGGCGGCCGATGCGTGGCGTGGCCGAGTCGCAGCCTCGAAGAATTTCTTCGGAGTGAGTGAGAGACAGCAGCGGCGAGTCGAGAGAGGCGGCCGATGTGTGGCTTTGCGGTCCAGTCGGAGTGAGAGACGACAGCGGCGAGAGAGGCGACCGGCCGGGGCTGAGAGACAGCAGCGGCGAGAGAGGCGGCGGCCGATGTGTGGCTTTGCGGTCCTGCCTGTCTGCCGGCCGCCGAGTACCCGTTTCGGAGTGAGAGACGACAGCGGCGAGAGAGGCGACCGGCCGGGGCTGCCGCTCCTCGAGACGGCCGATGTGTGGCTTTGCGGTCCTGTCTGTCTGTCTGTCTGTCTGCCTGCCGGCCGCCGAGTACCCGTTTCGGAGTGAGAGACAACCGCGGCGAGAGAGGCGGCCGGCCGGGGCTGAGAGACAGCAGCAGCGGCGAGAGAGGCGGGCGGCCGATGTGTGGCTTTGCGGTCCTGGCCGAGTCGCAGCCTCGAAGAATTTCTTCGGAGTGAGTGAGTGAGTGAGTGAGAGACAGCAGCGGCGAGTCGAGAGAGGCGGCCGATGTGTGGCTTTGCGGTCCAGTCGGAGTGAGAGACGAGAGGGGCCGAGAGACAGCAGCGGCGAGAGAGGCGGCGGCCGATGTGTGGCTTTGCGGTCCTGCCTGTCGGCCGGCCGCCGAGTACCCGTTTCGGAGTGAGAGACGACAGCGGCGAGAGAGGCGGCCGGGGCTGCCGCTCCTCGAGACGGCCGAGGCGCCCCCGAGTACCCGTTTCGGAGTGAGAGACGACAGCGGCGAAAGAGGCGACCGGCCGGGGCTGAGAGACAGCAGCGGCGAGAGAGGCGGCGGCCGATGTGTGGCTTTGCGGTCCTGCCTGTCTGCCGGCCGCCGAGTACCCGTTTCGGAGTGAGAGACGACAGCGGCGAGAGAGGCGACCGGCCGGGGCTGCCGCTCCTCGAGACGGCCGAGGCGCCCCCGAGTACCCGTTTCGGAGTGAGAGACGACAGCGGCGAGAGAGGCGACCGGCCGGGGCTGCGGGGCTGAGAGACAGCAGCGGCGAGAGAGGCGGCGGCCGATGTGTGGCTTTGCGGTCCTGTCTGTCTGCCTGCCGCCGGCCGGCCGCCGAGTACCCGTTTCGGAGTGAGAGACAACCGCGGCTTTGCGGTCCTGGCCGAGTCGCACCCTCGAAGAATTTCTTCGGAGTGAGTGAGAGACGGCCGAGTGAGAGACAACCGCGTTCCTCGAGACGGCCGATGCGCCCGCGAGGGACTTCTCCTGTCGGCCGAGTACCCGTTTCGGAGTGAGAGACGACAGCGGCGAGAGAGGCGACCGGCCGGGGCTGAGCGACAGCAGCGGCGAGAGAGGCGGCGGCCGATGTGTGGCTTTGCGGTCCTGTCTGTCTGCCGGCCGCCGAGTACCCGTTTCGGAGTGAGAGACGACAGCGGCGAGAGAGGCGGCCGGGGCTGCCGCTCCTCGAGACGGCCGAGGCGCCCCCGAGTACCCGTTTCGGAGTGAGAGACGACAGCGGCGAGAGAGGCGACCGGCCAGGGCTGCGGGGCTGAGAGACAGCAGCGGCGGCGAGAGAGGCGGCGGCCGATGTGTGGCTTTGCCGTCCTGTCTGTCTGCCCGCCGAGTACCCGTTTCGGAGTGAGAGACAACCGCGGCGAGAGAGGCGGCCGGCCGGGGCTGAGAGACAGCAGCAGCGGCGAGAGAGGCGGCGGCCGATGTGTGGCTTTGCGGTCCTGTCTGTCTGTCGGCCGGCCGGCCGCCGAGTACCCGTTCCGGAGTGAGAGACGACAGCGGCGAGAGAGGCGGTCGGCCGGCCGGCCGGGACTGCCGCTCCTCGAGACGGCGGCCGATGCGAGGAATTTTCGTTCGGTGTCTGGGAGCAGCGAGAAGCGGGGGGAGAGGCGGCGGCCCTTCCTCGAGACGGCCGATGATGCGTGGCTCGGCGGCCGAGTCGCGCTCTCGAGAAATTTCCTCCTGTCTGTCAGTCGGCCGGCCGGCCGGTATTCCTCCAGACGGCCGAAGCGTGGCTTGGCGGCCGAGTCGCGCTCTGGAGGAATTCCCGCCGGACGTTCGGCCGCCCCTGGCGGGGAGATGCGCCGACGGATCTCGGCCAAAGTGACAGGAACGAGGGTCCCTGGCCAGTGTGGACGCAAAGAGATGAGTTTGGATGGGCAGAAAACGCCTGGGGGGCTAAAAAATCGGCCAGAAACCTAGTTTTGCACGACGGTATACCTTTCAGACGAGTGCGAAACACTAGTATAGGAGGTAGGTGAGAGAGACCGAACCCGGTACGGTGCATGTGTATACCTTTCGAACGAGTGCGTTTTCTCTTACATGGAGGGTGAAGCTCAGCCGGTCCTCGGCGGGGCAGCGAACTTGGACGCGGAGAAGTAGTTGGTCGGGCGAGTTTTCTGGAGACGAGCGTTTCGCGGTGGAAGGTTGACCGGTCTCCTCTTGCTCGGTGCGTACACGGCGGTTGAGTGAAGGCTAGGGAGTGTGTGTTCGTGCAGCTCCCGGTTACCCTTCTCGTCACCGTCGTCGCGCCGCTTGCTGGAGGGGAAGGATGGCACCCGAGACCGCGCCGCGCGTTCTGTTCTCTCGCGGCACGCCCCTCCTTCTCCTCTCTCCTCTCCGTCCCGGTTCTCTCTTCTCGCAGGCAGCGAAGCGGTCGGAAGGCGGGGGATCGTTTAGCCCGATCTCTCGTCCAGTCACCGCGCACTACTCTTTCTTCCTTCCCACGATCCAAGACCCGATGGAGACGGTGGAGCGAGGCCGACCCGGGGACGACGACTCCTCGGCGTCCGGTCACAGCTCGCGACGGTCGGCGGCGGCGGCGGGGTGCGGAGATTTATTTCTCCCTTCCCCTCTCTCCCTCCCGGCAGACCCGAAACGTTCCGGTGTACGCTTACACGGCGGGACAGGCTGGCTCGTCCGATTGTCAAATCAGCGAGTCTCGACTACTACTACTAGTACTACCCCCGATTCGCGGTGCGTGTGGCGTGTGCTGGAGTTCGTCTCTTGCCCGTCCCTCTCGCCCGTCTCGGCGGCTCAACCTCGGTTCTTCCGTATGCCTAGCGAGCGAGCGAGCGAGCGAGCGAGCTAGGGAATCGCCCGCCTCAGGGCCTCCCTCCCTCCCTCCTCCTCCTCTTCGTCTGGGATTGCGCAGCGAACGAGGCCGGCGGTGTTCAGTCCTGGCTACTGTCCTCCCGCTCGGTCGCCCCCCAGCTCGTCCCCGCTCTTCGGTTGCTCAACAACCGCCCTCCTCTCTCTTTTGGGAGGTGGGCAGGGAAGTTCGGCAAAGGGAGGCGGGTGTCTGCGACTGGGGGCGTTTACTCGTGGTTCTCTCTCGAACTCGTGAAGGCTATCTGGTTGATCCTGCCAGTGATCATATGCTTGTCTCAAAGCTTAAGCCATGCAAGTCTAAGTTCAGGCTTGTTCCTTTCGGGGAGCGAGCCGAAACTGCGAACGGCTCATTAGTCAGATAAGGTTCCTTGGCGAAAAGCGGGTCGGTTTAATGGATAACTGTGGTAATTCTAGAGCTAATACATGCAACGCACCGTGGTCCCCCCCTCCTCCTTCTTTTCGGGGGGAAACGGCATTTATTCTCTATACCAGATCGCCCTAGCCTGCGAAGCTACCGTCAAAAGTAGCGACGGGGCGAAGCGACAAGTGTTGAAATCCGAATAACTGTGCCGATCGCGGGGTCTTTCCGGGCCCCCGACGACTTTGCCATGAAGTGTCTGTCCCATCAATTGGCGATGGTCGGCGACCTGCCTACCACGGTGTTGACGGGTAACGGGGAATCAGGGTTCGATTCCGGAGAGGGAGCCTGCGAAACGGCTACCACCTCCAAGGAGGGCAGCAGGCGCGCAACTTACCCAATCCCGACACGGGGAGGTAGTGACGAAAAATAACGTGGCGGGGCCCTTTCGTGGTCGCCGCGGGCGGAATGAGCGCAATTTAAAAGAGTGTGCGAGGAGCTATTGGAGGGCAAGCCTGGTGCCAGCAGCCGCGGTAATTCCAGCTCCAATAGCCTATATCGGAGTTGCTGCGGTTAAAAAGCTCGTCGTTGGATCTCGGAGGCGGCACGGTCGGGCGCGATACGCTGCGGGTCCGACCGGCGATTTCTCGGCCGTCCCTAACCGGCGCGCGGGGCGAGGTGGACTTCGCGGTCCTGCCTCGTTTTTCTCCTTCGCGGGAGAGAACCCGCCGCATTTTCTGTCTACCTTGAAAAAATTAGAGTGCTAAAGGCAGGCTAAAACCCCGAGCCTGAATATTTCGTGCATGGAATAAGCGGGGATGCTCTTTTCCGGAGGGTGGTCCGGCCGACTTGGCGACGTCGCTTTCGCTGTCGGTTTCGCCGGAGAGCTAGGATTCGAGAGGAACGGTGGGGGGCGAGCGTACCGGGCGGGGAGAGGTGAAATTTTGTGATCCGCTCGGGACGACTCGAAGCGAAAGCGCTGGCCCCGGACGTCTTCCTTAATCCAGAACGAAGGTGGGTGGAGCAAAGACGATCAGATACCGTCGTAGTACCGACGGTAAACGCTGCCGACCGGGCCGCGGACGAGGCTCGAGAACAGCGGTTATGGACCCGTCCGTGGCGGCTTCGGGCAACCTGAGAGTTTACGGGTTCCGGGGGTAGTATGGTCGCAAGGCTGAAACTTGAAGGAATTGACGGAAGGGCACCACAAGGAGTGGAGCCTGCGGCTTAATTTGACTCAACACGGGGCAACTTACCCGGTCCGGACATCGTCAGGATTGACAGACGCTCGTGCAGTTCTTTCTCGATTCGATGGGTGGTGGTGCATGGCCGTTCGTGGCTGGTGAAGTGAAAAGTCTGGTTTATTCCGCTAACGGGCGAGGCCTCGCCCTTAACTAGTCGGCTCGTGGTTCTCGAATCTTAGTCTCCCCTCGGGGAGCAGGGAGAACATCGGGCGAGTCGAAGCGATCGTCGCTACTTCTTAGGGGGATCCCGAGCAAGCTTAAGCTAGGTGAGAGAGATCAATAACAGGTCAGTGATGCCCTTAGATGTCCGGGGCCGCACGCGCGCTACACTGAAGACGAAAGCGCGAGTGCCTACGGTCTTGGTTTGGTCAGGCCGGGAACCCGCCCCGAGAGGGGAGGTTGGGGCTGTTCCTTCGGGGGCAGTCTCGCCTACAACGGGTTAACCGTGCCAATCGTCTTCGTGCTGGGGATCGGGGCTTGCAACTCAGCCCCGTGAACGAGGAATTCCGAGTAGGCGTCCGTCATCAGCTGGCGCCGATTAAGTCCCTGCCTTTTGTACACACCGCCCGTCGCTACCTCCGATAGAATGGCTAAGCGAGGCCGTTAGACTGGGCCGGTCTTCGGACGGGCCCGGAAAGGCGTTCGAGCTTAATCATTTAGAGGAAGTAAAAGTCGTAACAAGGTTTCCGTAGGTGAACCTGCGGAAGGATCATTACCGTATCTTCGCTCTCTTTCTCCTCCTCCTCCGCGAGACAGAAGAAGAGATGACGGAACCCGAACCCTCGAAACAGTTTCGCTCCCTCTCAGACGCTAGGAGGCTCGTCCCGAGCCAACCAGTCTGTGGCGAGGCGTGCCTCCTCCTCCAGCTCCCCCCCGTCCCGTGTCCTGTCCTGGGGCGCCAGCGGGGGCCAGGTGCGCACGGCTTCGGTTGTGGCTTCTCTCCTCTTGTCGGTACGTGTTTCACACGACCCTCTCTCTCTCCTCTCGGCGAGTAGTGAGTGGGGGGGGCACGTTCAAAGAGTCTCGGTCGTCAGCACCGGGACCGCCGGCGATCTTCTCGATCAATCTTCTTGTATATATTTTTTTTTTCACACTAGGATGGAAACAACTTTTGACACGGGCCGTCGTTTTCGGCGGCCGTCAGACTTAAATAAAGAAAGCAAAAGCGTACGACCGTAGGCGTTGGATCACTCGGCTCGTGCGTCGATGAAGAGCGCGGCCTGACGCGTTAAGTGATGTGAATTGCAGTGAAGATCATCGACGTCTCGAACGCACATGGCGGCAGCGGGTCCTCCCGCGGCCACGTTCGTCCGAGGGCCGGCAGGTAAGATTAACCAAGACTGGGAGTCGCGGCCGCCAGGCCCCGTCTCCTCAAAGGCAGACCTGACCATTTCGACGGAGCGGAGTAGGTTACAGTGCGGGAGGAGCACGGAAGGGAGGCTCTCGAGCGCCCCTTGTCCGCTGTCACTCCGGCGTTCCGTTCTCGCCTGGGACGAGGAGTGTGCGTCGCTCTCTGACAACAAATCTCTCTCAACAGGACGGGTTCGGAGTGCGTGGCAAGAGGCGTCTTTCCGGGCGCACGTACTCCCTGCATCTTTCCTCCTCCTCCGTCGTTTTTTTTTTCTCACCGGCCTCGGATCGAGCGAGATTACCCGCTGAACTTAAGCATATCACTAAGCGGAGGAAAAGAAACCAACCGGGATTCC